>OU426987.1:101905766-103211207 GCA_911387755.1 Chrysotoxum bicinctum | reverse complement strand
GAATCTTCTCGATTTAGTTTCGAGAACAACGAATTTGATTATATAAGGGAGTGTTCATGGTGAGCGGATACAGTCTATTTTTGATTATGAAAGTGTACAAAGGCTTTGCTTATTGGATTGTGTTATTAAAAAAGTGTGATTAAATCTGAATAAAAGTGGAAAGTGTAAATAAAAAAGAAATAATAAAAAGAGCAATAAGTTTTATTTAACGAACCTAGCAAAAATATTGATATATCTTTAAAGCTCCTTATGTCGTTTTTATTTGGCAATGCGGAAGCTTTCCGGAATCCTCTGAAAGTTCTCACTTGATAAAAAATGAGAGTTCTGATTCTGAAAAGAAGAGAAATATGCTTCTGGATTTGAAATCCGAATCGAAACGAGAAGCATTCACACATTCATACATGTACTTACTTATCCTAATTATGCAAAGTGATTTTCTTTCAACAAACATTACTTTTGATTTTGAAATGGAAAACATTGTTGTCCACATTTGACGTTTCACATATGTAATCACAATAAACTTCAGAATCGCACGAATAAAAAAAGTGTTCAGTAGGGATCCCGGATCGGAGAGAGATTCCGGATTGCCAAATAAAACGGACATTAGTGTAAGTTGTTAAGACATTTGGTTAAAGTTAATTTTTTGGATTATACACAAAAGAACAAATTTTAATCCCAATAAAAACAAATATTATGTTTGAACTTGGAAACAAAAACAGTCTTACCCTTCAGAGCGTTTTTGCCTAACTTCTCAACTTCTCGAAAAAGATTGAGTTTTATTCGAGCTGTCCTTGCGTCCATGACAAAATTATTTTCAAACAATGTCATACCTACAATAATTTTTCAATAAAGCCAATTATCACCATGGCGATGATCCGCATGTAAATTAGTTCATATTAAAGTTTTTTAGCTTCTATAAAACAGAAATGACAGAAATTCTCAACACACAACTGACGACGTCAAATCATTTTCTTGATGTAATAATTGATCACTTTTATGTCGATTTTCTTTGCACATGAGAAATCAATTTTTGTGTGAAGATTTCGATCTCTCGAAAGATTTTACGTTCCTTCACACCAAAAAAATCGATTTTTTTCTACAGAGATCAAATTCTTCGAAGTAGTACTCCTTGGCATAATGGTTAGTGCGTTGGACTAACCAGCCGCTGCAAGAAAGTTTTTTTCAGGGTTGTACTGCCTCTTGCGAGGAATTGACAAATTCTCAAAGAGTATCTCTTGTCATGGAAAGTGCTGCTCGTTAGCCGTTCGGAATCGGCAGAAAATTGTAAGTCCCCTCCGTTCCTGGTAACACGCACCCAGGAATGGTTGAGAGTTGTAAGTCACTAGGTCCTGGTTCACTACGAGCTGTTGCACCACCAAAAATTTAAAATTCTTCGAAACGGTATTTGAAGAGTATACATGTATGTATACGAAATACGAACACCAAAAGAAAAAAATTGACAAGGGATCGAAATCCCTAGTGTGTAAAGCAAATCGACATTAAATATCTTTATATTTTGATTTTTATTGATCATTTATTATTTATATTTTATAAAAAAAACGGTGGTTAGCCTCACGTAGGTACAACAAGATTTTAAACGATTTCAAGGTGTAGAATTTATAATATACAGGGTGATTGGCATAAGGTGTGACAAAAAGCTAGGGCGTGTAGGTTGGACTTAGACAAGAAAAAAATCGTATGGGAGGGGGGGTCTATTTCCCCCCGTTTAGGCGGGAGGGGCAATTTAAGAAAAAAATCACTTAAAACAGAAAAAAAAATATTAAAAAATAACGGTGATACCTACGGAGTATTGCTATAGCATTTTGAAAAGCCAGAAATACACTCTTTAATCCTGTTTTTAAATAAAGTTGTTGGAGTGAATAGTTTTTGAAAAATTAATTTTCAAAATCAAAATTTTGAAAAAAAAAATGAAAAATTTTTTTTTAAACAATTTGTTTTCAAAATTTTACGTAATTAAGTATAATTTTTTTATTCAATATTCAATGCTCTTATTAATTTTTGATCAAACACAAAAAACCGGATGTCAAAATGTTTTGTAGTTTTTGAGAAAATCAAAAATAACAAAAACTACTTTTGTTCTAAGAAAAGCCTTTTATTTTAGTTTTAATACGTTTTTGGATTCTTAGGTGAATTTACGATTGAAAGGATTAACTTTCTTTTCACTATTTTTTTAATTATCGTCTTATAAACATACAATAATGTGACAAAGTACTGGAATAACCATATTTCACACATTTTTTCATTGAGAACACCTGCGTGAGAGCATTGGATTAATATTGACCTGCGAATGTTTTTTAAATAATGCAACGTTACACGCCCTAACTAGTGACAGAAAAGTGCAATTGCGAAATAAGAACAAGAATGTTCCTGAATCTTGAAATCAATTAAAATAAGAAATACATGCATATTTAGATAAAATACATAATTACTGTTTATTTAAATTTTTAACTATTTTTTAACTAAAGCTTATTACAAAAAAACATTCGCAGGTTAATATTAATCCAATGCTCTCACGCAGGTGTTCTCAATAAAAAAATGTGTTAATCCAGTACTTTGTCACTTTATTGTATGCTTATAAGACTGATAATAAAAAAATTTTACAAAAAAAGTTAATCCCTTTTTCCGTAAATGCACCTAAGCCAAGCCGACCCCACCATAATAAAAAAGTGGCAGGTCAATTTTAAACCAATGCTCTCACGCAGGTGTTCTCAATGAAAAAATGTGTGAAATATGGTTAATCCAGTACTTTGTCACATTATTGTATGTTTATAAGACGATAATTAAAAAAATAGTGAAAAGAAAGTTAATCCTTTCAATCGTAAATTCACCTAAGAATCCAAAAACGTATTAAAACTAAAATAAAAGGCTTTTCTTAGAACAAAAGTAGTTTTTGTTATTTTTGATTTTCTCAAAAACTACAAAACATTTTGACATCCGGTTTTTTGTGTTTGATCAAAAATTAATAAGAGCATTGAATATTGAATAAAAAAATTATACTTAATTACGTAAAATTTTGAAAACAAATTGTTTAAAAAAAAATTTTTCATTTTTTTTTTTCAAAATTTTGATTTTGAAAATTAATTTTTCAAAAACTATTCACTCCAACAACTTTATTTAAAAACAGGATTAAAGAGTGTATTTCTGGCTTTTCAAAATGCTATAGCAATACTCCGTAGGTATCACCGTTATTTTTTAATATTTTTTTTTCTGTTTTAAGTGATTTTTTTCTTAAATTGCCCCTCCCGCCTAAACGGGGGGAAATAGACCCCCCCCTCCCATACGATTTTTTTCTTGTCTAAGTCCAACCTACACGCCCTAGCTTTTTGTCACACCTTATGCCAATCACCCTGTATATATGTACGTATATTTGAATTAGTAAAAATAGCTAATTTTAAAGTATTAATATAATATAAAACTTTATTTGAATTAGAAAAATGGCGATGATAGCAGCAGTTCTTCCAATCTTTTTAATTACGGTGCATCGAAAAAATCTCTTGGAGCCAGAAGAAATGTTCGTTCTGGGTTTGTTCCCCCAGTACGCTCAGAAGAGTAGTTTAAATATTTTTTTATTAGAATAACGCACTTTAAGTTTTTCTTGTATAGGAATGGGTCATCCCGATGTACACCACCAGATGGCATTGATGTGTCACCCACCCATCCGTTAGATGAAAGGCTGCGAAATATTGATCCAAAGATGATAGAACTTATATCAAATGAAATTATGCACAAGTACAAACCGATTGGTATTAAAAAAAAACTGATAAATTCTCCGCTAACGATTTAAAGTAAACATTTCAGATTGGACCGATATAGCAGGATTAGATTACGCTAAATCAACCATTAAAGAAGCTGTAGTTTGGCCTTTGCTGAGACCAGATATTTTCACAGGGTTGAGGCGCCCACCGAGAGGAATTCTCCTTTTTGGTCCACCAGGCACGGGTAAAACTCTAATTGGAAAATGTATAGCGTCACAATCGCGTTCCACTTTCTTTAGCATTAGTGCGTCTTCTCTAACTTCAAAATGGGTTGGCGATGGAGAGAAAATGGTTCGAGCGTTATTTGCAGTTGCTTCAGTTAATCAGCCTGCGGTAAGAAAACGAAACCGAATTTTATATGCGTAACGTGATGTTATATTTTCTTTTTAAAAAGGTGGTATTCATTGATGAAATTGACTCACTGCTATCGCAACGTTCGGAAAGCGAACACGAGAGCTCCCGCAGGCTTAAAGTATTTTCCTACTCAATTCTTTATATGTATTTATATATTATATTTTTCATTATTTTGCGTAACTTAACAAATTTCAGACAGAATTCCTTGTTCAATTGGATGGTGCTAGCACATCAGAGGATGAAAGGATTCTCATCGTTGGTGCCACTAATCGCCCACAAGAACTTGACGAGGCCGCTCGACGTCGTTTGGTGCGCCGATTATACATTCCTTTACCTGAATCAACTGCGCGCATACAAATACTTACTAATCTTTTGAAAACTGTACGCAATAGCATTACTACAGAAGAGGTTTTAGAGGTTGGGAATTTAACTAATGGTTATTCTGGAGCTGATATGGAGACGCTGTGTCGCGAAGCGTCAATGGAACCAATTCGGTCAATTCCACCACAAGAAATTCCATATTTCAGCGAAGAGAATGTTCGGCCCGTGCAAATTAATGACTTTCGTTTGGCATTGCAAAGAGTTCGAGCTAGCGTATCAGAAAAGGATCTTCAACAATATGCTGATTGGAATCGGATTTATGGAGCAGGACAATAATCAATTTGTATTTTTTTTGTATTATTTTAATATTGTATGTATGTGTTAAAATGCCTTTATATTAGATTTTTATTGATTTGGAAATATTTTTAATAATTTAAAATTTTGGGAAGCGGTTGTGTAACCAAAATATGAGTACGAAGCAGATTTTTTTTTCAGCTGTTGCCGGGTGTATAATATTTTTAATGATGGTATGGCCCCCTTATAGACCGAGGGCCCACAGGAATTTTTGGGTGTGATTGATAACAAAAACTAATAAGCATAATTAGATAGGCCTTTAGTAGTTATTTACAAATGTGAACGTCTTGCATGCTCTAGCGAGAGTAATAGCGCATAATAGTGCATCAAATATGCAGTTTTTCCAAATTTTCTGCCGAGAAGAGCTAAGATGAGAAAAACTTTTCATGACAAAAAATAGTCTTGGAAAATTTGTCGTTTTCTCACAAGAGATCCCGCAAATTTCTGACGATGTTAGCTTTGATTCTTTGCTTGATTCTTGTTCTAAATCTAAAGTTCACACAATACAAAAAAAATAAAAAGATGTACAGAATGTTTTTTTTTATTTGTTTATTTTCCATTCATTACAATTACAATTAAGCTAAGAGCACACCGCATAAAAAAACCTCAAACGTTTGTGCCCCTGCGTCATGTATAAAGTGGCAATTATGTTGCAATTTCGGTTTCTATATCAGTGCTCGCAAATTTACATATTGGGTGTTCACTAGATTTGCAAAAACTCCCAAGGTGCTTGTACGTCATGTATGATCACAAATGATCCGGTCTATATGCGGGCGGTGTTCAGACGAAGTGCTACAAAATCAAAATACGCATATAACCTTTGTATATATAACCTATAGTATTATCATGAAGCGTGATTTTGTATTGCGAACGCTAGCCTGGTGGTGGCGCAGAAATTAGCGCACGCTTTTACAGTCGAGAGTAGGATAACATAGGTTAGGTTATGAGGGGCGTGAACAGCACATAGGCTTTTGCGTACGCGGGTGCCTATTGGTGCATTGTGATCCCCTATTAATAAAAGCAGAGATGCTCCTAACCAATGTCTTATGTAGACTGGAATTTTCTCATATTTGCCATTGAGACCTGCGTTAGATCGTCTTGTTCTCCAACAAACCTGTTTCCAAAGTAGCGGAGGCGATTTGTTTGGAGGTTCGGACAGTCACAGAGCAGGTGTTTAATGGTTTCAATCTCCTCGACATCCTGGGGCCCTATTTTGTATTACGAAACGAACGGCAAGTCAACGATACTGAGGAATATGAGAGTCACGACAAAGAGCGATTAAGTAAAACGAAAAAGGCGTCCAAAAGATGTTGCTAAGCTTAACCGAAAAAAACATTTTTTTAAAGCCCAACCAACTACTCGACTATTAGGAATGTCAAAAATTGACATAAATAAATGAAAAAAAAAATTATAAATCAAGAAACGATAAAACGAAAGTTAAACGATAGGTATATGGCAGTCGATAGAACTAACGAGTATCGTTAAAATTAAACGATTCTCGTTAAACATAATCGCATTTCAACGATAACGAAGTAATTTCAACGACAATCGTTTTACAAAATAGGGCCCCTGACAGCTCCTATAGAAATCGGGTACAAATGCACCCATTCTAGCGGCCATTGTGCCAATGGCGCAGTGACCCGTTAGTACACCTATCAGGATTCTGATGTTCTTTTTACTCAGCGATAAGATATATCGAGTTTCCTTTTCATTAATTCTAGGCCATAAACCTCTAGAGATAACGCAGTCGTCCTTGGAGAACCAGGAGTTATTGATTCGCTCTTTCGTTATTAGGTCTATTTTCCTTTTAATCACGCCAATCGGGATTTTTGGTCCCAGCTACTGCTGTTTTTATTTGATACTTACCCTTTCCTTGCCAGTTCATCTGCTATTTCATTCCCTTCTATATTACTATGTCCAGGAGCCCAGCAGAGGCTGACTTGGTTAGTGTTACAAATATTGTTCAGCATGTCTCGGCATTTTGTTACTGTCTTGGATCTTATACAGCCCTATTCTGCTATTCATCGGGGGGAATTTTTCTTGAATTTTCACTAATCACTATCCTGCTATTCATTCAAAGTGAATCTGTACTTAAATCGGTAATATTGCGCGGTATTCTGTTATTCACGTGAACGGATTCATTCTATACAAATCGGATCCGCATATGAAATGTTGCGAATTTTGCATTTAATGGATCGTCTGTCTGGTTGGTGTTCAGTAAAATGTAAGTAAAAACTGATTTATTGCCTAATTTAATATATTTGTTTGTAAAAAATAGATTATTAACATTTTTAGGACTAAAAGGACAAAGAGATCAATTTACTAGGTAATCGATTGCTTATGAATGATTGTAATCAGGCTGTGGTAGCCTTTTCTGATGTATGTATGTAAAAGAGATCTGGGTTTTGATAGAGGGTCATTATGGTAATGTAGATAACGCCAACGCACATAAAAACTCCAAGCACAGCACATTTTGTGTTAAACTAGAGTTAAACTCTCAGTTTTTCTTCTGTCGTCATTTGTAGGGTAATCCAATTGGGACATAAATGGGCTTTAAGTGCGTCCTGTAATGTGGACTGAGCGGAACCCGCATCCAAATCTTGCCCAACGCCCTCCATGTTGCAAATTATCTTTTGCAAAAAACCTCAAATAAGCGATTAGTTTCTTTTTACTTTATATTGACTCATTTCGTGATAGAGGTGGAAGCTTTCTGTTGGAGAATTCTCTTATTCCTTTGATTGGAATTGGGACAAAAAAAGTTAATTTCCAAATTTAATAATAAAAAAAATTACTTCTGTTTAGGTAGAGCGGTTGAACTTGAATTTTTATGAAAGCAAAAACAATTATCCAAGATTCAGAAGATTATCACATGAACAGCTGATTACGTGAGTGTCAAATTGGTTCGGGATAATGTAGTTCACCCGATGGATAGCAGAATTCAAAGGCAGTGTGAAAGGGAATCGAATGGGTAGATCGGATATACGATTCACGTGAATAGCAGAATAGGGCTGATAGTCTCACAGGCTGCTTTGATGGCAGCTTGGCTGTCCACGAAAAATGTGATCTCCGACGAGTTAAATTTTTTGTGCGTACCAATTCTACCGCCTTTTCAATAGCGTAGATCTCAGCCTGAAAGACACTACACTCATCTGGGAGTTTGAATAATTCTTTAATATTAAGAGCTTCACAGAACACCCCAGTTCCTGTTCCTTCTTCCATTTAAGACCCATCGGTGTAGAAAGAGAAACCTTGTTCACTAATTAGTGAGTTGGATTTCCATCCCTGCCTTTCGGGTATTGAAGCAGAGAAGTGTTTATTGAAATCTATTCTGGGTGATAAGTAGTCAGTCGTCACATTAAGCCCGGCCACTGTGTCATAACTTTGCAGGACAGACCCATGTACATAACTGCTGTGATTCCAAGAGCTCATTTCTTTAAGCCGAATTGCGCTTTTGGCTGCTATGCATCTTATGTGCTCGTCCAGGACTGGAAGATTTAAAATAATTTCCAGCCCTGCCTGTGGCGTAGAAACCTGTGCCCCGTTATTCCTAAACAGGCTAGTCTCTGTACCTTATTCAGGTTTTTGAGATAGCTACTTTTTTCTCCAGCCTTCCACCACACGATCGACCCATAGGTAAGTATGGGACAAACTATCGCCGTGTACATCCACTGGATGACCTGTGGTCGCATGCACCACCACCGTGTACCGAAGGTTTTGTTGCATGTGTAGAGAGCGCATAGTGCTTTTTTCATTCTTTCCTCTGTGTTAAGTTTCCATGTTAGCTTGGAATCAAGAATTATTCCAAGATATTTAGCCTCGTTGGAAAGTTTCAGAGGAATGTCGTTAAGGTTTGGAGGGGTAAATTCCTCCAATTTCCTTTTCTTCGTAAACACGACTAGTTCGGTTTTGGAAGGGTTAACCCCGAGACTGTTTGGTCCTGACCAAGAAGATAGTTCTTTAAGTGAAGATTCCATAATATCCTTGATGGTGGTAAGATATTTACCCGATATCAGAATTACTATGTCGTCCGCATAAGCTACTATTTTAATGCCCTGATTCTTAAATCTTGTGAGAATTTTGTTAACAACCAGGACCCAGAGAAGAGGTGAAATTACTCCTCCTTGTGGAGTGCCTCTTGTAACTGATTTCTCTACATTACTATCCCCAAGTTGCGAGCTAATGATTCTGCCATTGAGCATGGTATAAATCCAGTCCATAATAGTAGATTCAACGCCAACTTCTTTTAGATCAGATTTAATGGACTCCGTTTTTACGTTGTTAAACGCTCCTTCGATGTCAAAGAATGCTGTCGGGGTATGTTCTTTGTGCTCGAGACTTTTCTCAATTTGTTAGACGACCTCGTGCAACGCAGTCTCCACTGACTTATCTTTTAGGTAAGGGTGTTGGTAGTTCCACAAGTTGCTTGGTTTGAGAAGGTCCCTAACATGCAGATCAATAATTCTTTCCAGTGTCTTGAGGAGAAACGAAGAGAGACTTATCGGTCTGTAATCTTTTGCAGTCGAGTATGTCGGTTTTCCAGCTTTTGCAATAAAGACTACTTTGACTTTCCTCCAACTGATAGGGGCGTATCTCCTTTTGATACAACTTTTGAAGATTATCCTAAGCCATGGGGTGATTATCTGTAGAGCATGTTGAAGAAATGCCGGAATAATCTCATCTGGTCCGGCTGATTTGTAGGGTTTGAACGAGTTTATTGCCCACATAATCTTCTGCTCTGTGATAACCTGTTCCAATTCTGGTACTTATTGTAAGATATCTAAGGTGTGTGGTTGTGTAAAACCTGGTCCTTTATGATTCTTACAGCCCGGGAAATGCGTTTCCATAAAGAGTTCAAGTGTTTCTTGGCTCGAGTTCGACCACGATCCATCGGGATACTTAGTGTATCCCGGAATCGTGGGATTGTATGCAAGAAGTCTCGCCGCCTCACTTGTGTTCTCAATGGATTCACAGTGTCTAGCCCATGAATCCTTTTTGGCCCTTCTTAATTCTTTGGTGTATGAGTTAAGTTCGGTTCTACATGAATTCCAATCTTCCTCCGATGTACTCAGTCTGGCTTTGTTGAAAAGTTTTCTGACCCCTGTTCTTCGTTTCTTAAGATCACTATTCCACCATGGCGGATTAGTGGGTTTAATGTTACGAGATATGGGGCAGCGTTTTTCAAATGCCTTTTTCATTTTACTAGTAAGATTTTGATTCTCCAATGATTGAGGTTGTCGAAAGCGTTTCTTCCTCTGGAGGATCGATTCGTTCATTCAACCATTTTGAGTACTTTGTCCAATTTGTTTTAGTTGGGTTCCTAAATGGTTTTATATCATTTATTTTCCTATCTAAGGTCAAGAGTATATGCTTAAGTGATCCGAAAAGGAGAGGCTCTCCAATACCCTACAGATATCTTATCATTGGTCGCGTTCACCTCGTAGTCCGATAGGGTATCTAAGATACTTTAGTATCCGATACGTTGGCGAACGACCAAAACCGGATAGGTAACATTTACTGTCAAAGTAAAAAAAAAACGACATGAATCGACCAGGGTTGGCCGAATCAACTACATGCCTAATTTACTACAATTTGTTACGTCTGCTACATACGTAGTTAATTCATAAAAAAATAGAATAATGGAAACCAAACAATTTTGCACATTTATGATCTTAATCTTATGAAGGTTTGTAAAGAAAAACTGAAAATGTTTCATTTAACATAAGGATGAAGAATTGTAGGAATTATAAATGATTGATGGGAAGTTTATTTTTGGAGACAAACAATTTTCTTTGGCATAATCAAAGGATTTGGATTGTGAACACATGACTTAAAGATATTTTTTAGTGCTGAATTTACTGTACAAGGTACATATGTACCAGGGACGAAGCGTCCATATATTGAGTGGAATGAGTGCTTCCGTTGAACCATTTGAAAAAATCGTACCTACGAGTAGCAAGGAATTAAATTCAAAATTCTAAATTGTATTAATATTTTTATTATATTATTTGTATCTATTAATGAATCGTCATTTACTCTGTAAATTACATTCCAACATCATTAACATTATCATCTTTTACTAAAATTACTAAAGGAAATCAAATCTCTCTCCTGTTATTACAACTTAAAATGCCACACTGCAAACCAACTGAGAATGCTCAACATCACTCCATTATTTATAATGCTCAATCTCATGAAAGTTCTTGCTAAAATGCTTTACAGCTATGCATTCCTTATTATCGCCTTCTTAACTCAATTTCAAAATACCCTTCCACTCCAAGTCAACTAAAAATATACCTACAACATCACTCACCAATATTCACAAAATGCTCAAACAACAATGATTCTCAAACAATATATAGAATGCACAACAGCTGGGCATTCCATTATTTCTCATACTGAACTTAGATCTCAACCCAAAGTCAATATAATTTTGTCTCGTTTCTTGCCTTTTGCCCAATGTGTGAAGAATGAGTTGAGTGAATGCATTACGAGAATTTCCTACAAGAGATAGATAGAAAAACAAAGATGTATATATTGAGTTGCTTATTGTCTCAAACTGATAATGAGTTTAATTTCATGGAGAAATGGGGTAGAAAAGTTTTATTTTAATATAATGTGTGTGCAAATTTAGGTGCAATTCATAACTATCAGAAAACAAACAAATGTGAATTTAAAAGGTGGTAGTTTTTTAATTATTTTCGTGGCGATAAATACAATCCACCTGTTTTCTATTTATTTTTTGTTACTATTAAAAAAATGTGGTCAAAGATAGTATTTCTAATATTCATATCTGAGGTTTCTTGACATTCTAGCAGAAATATAACTTAAGGTTATTTTCAATTATGAGAATTTTAAATCAAAAAAAAACTTTAAGGAATCTTAATATTTTTAATATCCCGTAATAATGGCATCTGTAGAGAGATCATATTCATGTTTTAAGAGAATTAAATATTTTTTTAGAAATAAATGTGGACAAGAAAGGTTAGTTTCTCATCAAATCGTACTTAGATAATTTTGCCTTAAAGGAAAAAGGATAAATCTTTGCTCTAGGCATCAAGCTCTTTTTTTTTAATTAGACTTTACTGTAATATATTATTTATGTATATTATTTTATGTGTATTATCATTAAGTGGAATTTAAAAGTTTGGATCTCAAAGGTCTTTCATTTTTGGTTTTATGTTCAGTGCTTCCGCTATCGAAAAAGTCACGCCTCGTGCCTGATATGTACATATATGTAAATAATTTTTATTTCTGTATTGATATAAATATTACCGAAAAACTTTTCAAAAATAATGAAAACCAAGAACTGGTAGATATATTGAAACTTGAAACTGTTTATTCTTAAGAAGCGCAGCACTCGTATCGAAGAGAGCTCCAGAACGATTATTTTCCATTTTAATTGGAGTAAATCCACCTTCAAGCCAATAATTATGTAGCTTTAGATCAGCCATTTTCACTTCGCTTATTAAAAATGAATAAGCCCAACTAACATACTCTCCAGAGCTTAACTCTTGAAATCTGAAAAAAAAAACTCCCATACAACTATCTTATATCCTATTGCTATACCTAAGTATTAATATCTTGTTATGAAACTGAACTAAGTTTCATAACATTTTTATTTTAAGAGGTAAACACTTTTCAGCTTAAGTCTAGGGGCCCACATTCAATTTTTAGTTTCGCAACTGCTTGGTTCGAGCAACTAAAAAGTTTGTTTTTTGACACAAACTAAACGATTGTCTAAAATGAGTTCGCTATTTTGTGTAACATATAATTATATGCACCTGCACGGACATTCAACCAAATACTTCATCTGTTTTCTATAAGCAACCAAACAGTTGTGCAACTAAAAATTGAATGTGCGCGCCTAGCCTAAGACTACTTAAATCTTATAGCTAAACTATTTTCTCTTCTTGCAATAAGATTATATTAGCTTATAGTCTTATAAGAATACTTTTCTGAAAACTCAGCTCTAAATATGTCCATATAATCCCATAACGAGTCATGTTTAAGAGTTAAGATCATTTCATATTTCTATGAAAACCCTAAAAGAATTTGAGTTTAATACCTCCAATATCAAGAAACAATCTGAAGTTAAAAAAATAAAAGCTTTGCAGTAGGATCCGAATGAGATCTTTAATGCAACAAACTTTACTTTTCTCAATTAGTAAATTAGTACTAGACGTAACAAATGTTAAAAAGTTACAGTTCGGCCAACCCTGTACTTGACACAAAAGAAAATAGATCAGCTGAAATGTCAGCTGTTCTTCAAAATTCCCCTTGGATAGTTTAGTATACCATAAATTTTTGGATAGCTTTAGATTTCTGCTTGACATCAGCTGTTTCGTTAATCAGTTGTTTTTTCCTATGGAATTACAACAACACAAACCAATCCGGATACCTTTGGATACGTACCCGAACGCGACAATTATTACTCATAAGAGTGAGGTCTGCATTTTTCTTCTCTGTTTTTATTACGAAATTTTGGGTGATTGCCCCTATTACATACTGTAATATTTTTACTAGGTTCGTTAAATAAAACTTATTACTCTTTCTAGTATCTCTTCTTTATTTTTACTTTCTAAATCACAACAATAAATCTCAATTTATAATCAACTCAAATACTTTATTCAATTTAAAATCACACTTGTTTTACACTTTCCACAATCCAATAAGCAGAGTTTTGCACACTTCCGTAATCAAAATCAACTGTATTCCGCTCACCGTGAACACTCTCTTATATACTCAAATTAGTTGTTCTCGAAGGTTCTTGTCTTGGAATGTTCTAGATGTTTGGAATAAGGGGAAATACATTTGACATTGGAAAAGAGCTTTTTGTTTCTTCCATAAAGTAGATGTGCAATTTTCCAATAGATGTTGCTGTACCTAGATAAAAAGAAAGCATTAATTATTGATTTTTTGGCTAGAATACAACTTCTAATATCACCTTCTGACGTGGAGTGGAAAAGGTTGTAGTTTTTTGACCTCAACTCTCATACCTGGTTCTTACAAATCCAAGGTTCTTGAATTAGGGCCACATCCACGTTCTCCTGAGTTCTGAGATATTAGGCATTAGGTGGTGCGTTGCTGCTTTAGCGTGCTCCAAATTAATTTGCACCACCACCAGCTTTTGACTCCCCTTTGCATTCATGCCTCTTTACCTTTACGGTTCCGAGACCATATCTCATCACGTCCGCTTTTTCTTTCAGGAGGAGGTCAGATTTTTTGTCAATAGCGAACAAGAGGTCCTTACCTTCCCCGTTAAGACTCTTTCTGGAATTCAAGAGCCTCCATTCCAATATGGGGAGTTCCTTATTTTGTTTTGCCATCAGTTTAATAATGGATGAGTCCTCATGCGTGACAGGAGGGGGAATCCATATCTTAACCTACTGACGAAGTGGTAGAGCCGCGGCAGGAAGAACCCCGAGAGATGCATCCTTCCACAGTTCACCAATATTGGCGATTGTGTGAGTGAGGAACTCCAAGGATTTCTGGTCTCCACAGCAAACCACTTTTACTCCTTTCCGCCAACCAGCTCCGTCGAAGGTATAGTCCTCAGAACTATCGTCTTCGAATGTCGCCATCATGGCTTTAAGGATTTCATTTTCCACGAGTAACCAGTTCTTGGCCGTGATTTTACCAGGGTTAGGGTTGGCTTGTTTACTTTTTTTATTTTTTTAGGATAACTTACAAAACAAGTAGTAAAAAAAAAGAATATTTTAGTATTCAAGTCAGCCGTGAAAAGTACTGAGATCTAAAAGTACGCCAAGTTCTTACTTCATGAAGGTTTAATACCGAATATTTAAAGTAGAATAATATTGAAACAGCTACAATGTAATAGATAAATTTTATTATTTAATGATTACTGACTAAAATTTGATGGGCTTACTTGGCAAGTTTTTTTTATGCCCAATTCGAAAGATTTTAAAAACTTGACCAGTGAACCCATCAAATTTCAGTCAGTAATCATTAAATAATAAAATTTCTTTATTACATTGTAGCTGTTTCAATATTATTCTACTATTCAAGTTTATTACCCATTAAAGGCCAACGACCTAAAAAATAGAGATAAATAAAAAATCTTTGAAATGCTGTTTATTGAGGTTTATATTTGCACAAAAATAAAATTAAAAAAATTTTTTTTCAAGTTTGGTAATTAGAGGGATATACTTAATTGAGTACACGGGGAAAGTACGACAATACAAGCATTTTTTACTAGGGGAGAGGGGTCTATTTCTCCTCGTTTAGGCGGGAGGGGCAATTTTATAAAAATTGACTTAAAATCTAAAAGAAAATATTTAAAAACAACGGCAACACTTACAGATATAAATTATACTTTTTTCAAAAGCCAGAACTCTACAATTTATAATGAATTTTAAAAAAATGTTGTTCCAGTCAATAATTTTTGAAATAATTGATGTAGTTAACTGCTCCAATTATTTTTGTATTAAACACTGAAAACTACTTCTTTTTATCTCTTCTAGTTTTTAAGATAATTGAAAAATAGTAAAACTATATTTCTTCTTTAAACCCAAAAGTTTCTTTAATTTTAAAAGAAACTTTGCATATAATAAAATTTGCTCCCACCCCAAAGCTTATAGTGAGCCCAAGCAGGGGGTTGCAGGTATCTTACTAGGCATCTTACTGTTTGCGTCATAAATTTCATATATACCTTTGTGATTTTAATACACTTAATGCGGTTATTTAGTGTTTCTTTTTTCTATACGCAAAAAGCTCCTATTTGTAACAAGATTTCCTTCTCTGAGTAAAAAATTTTTGCTTTATTTTTGTTTTGCATTGCATTCCGCGTCCCAGTCAGTCAGTTTTTAAGTAAGTCAGGAGTTAGTACAATATAGTCACGTCAATTTTCAATGTGTTGAAGGTATGTATGTAAGTCTCGTCAATGAAGAACTAATTTATCGTCCGTACTAGTGTCACTGTGGCGTTCGTTAAGTTCGTCATTTTACTTTACACTTTTTGAATTTTCCACGGTCATTAAAATATCACAACACAGACGAGGAGTAGACGTTTTAGAGGGAATTAACCCGATTTCTTCTAAAAACGTGATACTTTTTTCGTTTGTTGACACCAAATCCCCAAACGAACAAGAAATCGAAAAATTATTTAATTTTGGGTGAAGAATCACTTTACTCTTTCAAACGTTGAATGAAGAATGGCCTTGGTAAACAATTACCTGCACCAAACTTCCATTAAAAAAAACGGTACATACAAACATCAAATATTTGCTCTTGTTTTTTATGATCTAACTAAATATGCATACTTTTTATTATGGCTGCATTATATGTATATACATAGTTATATGCATATCTATATGTGTGACACAAACATATGTATGTGCACATTAAGAAACTATTAGATTTGCTGCCGTTGTGTTGTCGACACAATGCGAATTTTTTTATAATGCATTAAA
This sequence comes from Chrysotoxum bicinctum, assembly GCA_911387755.1. Taxonomy (NCBI): domain Eukaryota; kingdom Metazoa; phylum Arthropoda; class Insecta; order Diptera; family Syrphidae; genus Chrysotoxum; species Chrysotoxum bicinctum. The sequence continues at coordinate 103,194,974 of OU426987.1, read as the reverse complement.
TTTTCATGCTCAAATATTTTAAATGTTAAAGTTTTGGCTAGGTACCTAACTGTATACCTATTTAGAAAAAAGAGATATAAATGGACATGACATATGTACATACGTTTATATGCATAATATCAATTATTTTTTTTTAATCCAGATTCTTTAAATGCAAAAGAAACTTTATATGCACCCATCTGATACAAAAGTATTTTTTTTGTTTTTCAATTTTCTCAAAAACTAGAAAACATAGAAACGAATAATTTTTGTTCATAAATTTTGATTTTGAAGTCAATTATTTCAAAAACTATTGATTGAAACAACTTTATTAAAAATTAATTATAAATTGTAGAGTACTGGCTTTTGAAAAAGGTATAATTTATATCTGTAAGTGTTGCCGTTGTTTTTAAATATTTTTTTTTTAGATTTTAAGTCAATTTTTATAAAATTGCCCCTCCCGCCTAAACGAGGGGAGATAGACCCCCCGCCCCTCCTATAGTAAAAAATGCTTGTATTGAGCCCCTCTCCGTTATTATATCTTGGCGCCAAAGTTATCGTACTCGTGCCGAGTACACTGGCCAGATATGGGTACATTCTCTTAATAATTATGACAAATTTTAAAGCATTCTTTTTTTATGCAAAGAGTGGTTTGACACCGTTCACAAATCTATCGAACTCTGCTGTGAGAAATGTGGCACGGTAGTTGATTTTTTATTTTTTGGGGGAAATGTTCTCCGTTGCTGCGAACAACACTTTCTAGTACATATGGATGGCTTATTTGGATCTTTTTTTGACGACTCTGAGCGTAAATAAATTCGGGCTATGGTTCTAACAAATGAAAGGAGATTTCGGTTTTCTTTGTTTTTCAGACAATGGAGTTCCCAAGCATTCATTTTTCTGTTGATGACCATCTCTTGATTTTTCCTAGTGGTTTCAAGTTGTCGTAGTTTGTTGCAACGGTTACAACAGCATTATCTTTCCAACGAGCGAACAAGATAATATTGTTTCTGTCAAATTTGTGATGAAAGTAACCAAAATTTGCTTTCATTACAGTTTTCAAGGATTTTAGTGGACATTTTTTCGTTCTATTGTCCCGAATCGTACCTGTTGCACGAAATCATTTTCTGCGTAAAGTAGCCATAAGGTCATGCCTGGTCATGAGCTCGTCTGTTTGGATATCAACAACTGGTGGAATAGCCACTATATCTATTTCATTTGCATCATCTGAAATCGGTTGGGAAAGCGCCTGCCATAAAAGCTACCGCAGTTTATAGTTGAAAAAGACATTTCTCTGCAAATCCAGTGAGAAAAAAACTTAGCATGGTTTTGGCCAGTATACTCAATTGAGTACACCACTTTTATTCATGACTTACCATGCAGAAGAAAAAAATGTTTGTTTGTAATTTATACGCAATGTTTTTTCTAGATACAAAATCTAAAGAATAGAATCCATTATTTAAATATTATTCAAAAGTTTAAATTTTTACTAACATTTTACTTTTGCAAAGTCACCAAATTGCTTCAAACAAGAAATGCTCGACCCAAAAGTTCATGAAAAAACTTGAAAATGCTTTTCAATCTCGACAAATTCACTGCCAGTATCATAGCACATGTCAATAATTGCTTTCCAATCGAAAGAAATGAAATCAAAGCCAACTTTAAAAAAAAATCCAGTTGAAATTTAACAAATTACTGTACTCAATTGAGTACAGTGGCAGGTAATGGGTTAAAAGCGATCCGTCTCGATACGTAAGTGTAATCAAAGGGTTATTCTAAGACAGACTCGAAGGGCTAAACCGGGGAAACGACGTTGAATGCTCTCGATTCTGTATATATGAATTTCTTGATAATGCGGCCAAAGGTTATGTAAGGGAATAGGACTACATGATGGTCAGAGAATTCATTGGACCATAGTTTTACAAAGCCTAGTTTGCTTAGGAATTATCTTATCAACATGTATAAGGAAGCTGAGTTCTCTATCACTTAAAACATTAAGGTCGACTCAGCGGTGGATGTGGGCTGATAATGGAGAAGGTACATATATACGTGCAGGAGATTGGCTTCGCATTCGTGAAAAAGTGATTGATTGGCTTTTAGCACTAAGCAATTTTTTAGGCACCAGACAGAGAAACTGATAAGATCAAGTTGAAGAAGAGTAGGATAATTTATCGTAGAAATGGTCTTGAAAAATTTAATATCGTTCGGCACAGACTGAGATATAGGAATTTTTGATGACCATATCGTTAATGGTAAGAATAAAAAGAACAGTTCCTAAGTGGCTGCCTTGTGGTACCCCTGAGGTAGATCCGAGAAGAACTTTGTAATAACGGTTTTTTAGGCAAGTAGAAACACATCTCACGAAGAGAAGTTCAAAGTCTAGGGTGCACAGTTTGAAAAGGATATGTGAAATTTTGTCAAAGGATTTATTGAATTCGGTTGATAGAACGTCGATTTCCCCTCCGTTCCTGAGAGACTTAATGATACAAATTAAAAGAATGTCGGGAATACCAACAGGGCTCGGAATAAGTTCATCTAACAGTTCGTTTAGCTTATTTTCGATGAGAAATGGGTCAATGATATGAGGAAGAAATGGGCCGAGGGAGACAATCGCTAAATATTTGGAATAATTACAATCATGTTTAAAGCAGGAGTCTTCGAGAAGAGTTTCGAAAAAGAGAACAAAAGCGAATCAGAATGAGTGGTTTCTGTTGAGGTTTGGGAATTAGCAAGTTACTGCGGGTTAATATTTCTGGGGATATTTTGGGAGTTAGGTTGAGGGGGCTTAGACGACAGTAGAGAGATCAACGTTACTTTGGGTGTTTTTGAACCTTTAATACGAGAAATTAAGAAAAACACACATATTTAAAATCAAGTTAGGACCAGACTTTAAGCAGCAATTTTCGATCCATTTTTAATGGAAACTGAAATATAAAAGTAAAAATTCCGGAGCTAATAAATCAAACACGTTTTAGTTTAGGATATAAAAAGAAGAGAGAAGATTTATTAGAAAAGGAAAACCCTTTCTTGACTATAAATGTAGTACAAAAAGTAGTAATGGGAGTGATACCAAATTGAGTCTTATTTCCAACACTCCCACTAGAATCAATTTCTAAAAAAAAAATATTATTTAAGTCCCATGGATGATGTGCAAATATTGTTCTTGTTTGACGGCAATGCTTTTGTAAGTGAATCAGCTTCCATCTCTTTTGTGCCTATATGACGCAAGCAAACTTCACCTTCTTTAATGATGTCACGTACAAAATGATGCCTCACATCAATGTGTTTAGTTCTAGCACGGTAACCTGTTGTTGAAGCCAGAAATACCGCACTCTGATTATCGCAATATAGATCGAAGTTCTTTGAAGGATTTTGAAAGAGTTCCTTCTCCAAACCTCGAAGCCATAGACCTTCCTGCATCGCCATACTCATTGCCATGTATTCGGCCTCAGTTGTAGAAAGGGCAACTGTAGATTGTTTTTTAGACATCCAGGAAACAACTCCATTTCCAACCTTGTAGACATAACCCGTAACAGACTTCCGCTCATCAATATCACTTGCAAAGTCAGCATCGCAGTAGCCAGTTATCAACATGTTATTTCCACAATCTCGTTCATAGCAAAGTTTTCTGGTTGCAGTTCCCTTTAAGTACCGCAAAATTCGTTTCGCTGCCTTCCAGTGCTGTATACCAGGGTCATTATTGAACCGACTTACATAGTTTACTGCAAAGCTTATATCCGGTCTGGAAACCTGCGCTGCGAATAATAAGCTACCAACTAATGCCTGATAAGGAATTTTTGACATCTTATCTCGTTCAGACTGGTTTTTTGGTGACATCTCTTTGGATAGATGCAAGTTTATTTCCATCGGAGTCAAACAGCTATTGGAATCTTTCATTCCAAAACGAACAACAATTTCATTTATGTATTGTTCCTGATCAATCCAAATTTTGCCAGAACTTTCATCTCTTGTTAAGCGGAGACCAAGGAACGAACTTGCCTCACCGATGTCTTTCATCTTAAATGTGCTCATTAAACTTGATTTTAACTTTTGCATGTCTTGAAAGTCATTATAAAAAATTAACAGATCATCGACATATACACCAATAACTAATAAGGTGCCATTTGCGTTTCGATATAATATATGCATGGATCAATCTTGGACGGTGTCATACCAAATTGCTTTAAAGCTTCGTCCAGCTTTTCATTCCACATCTTAAAAGATTGTTTTAGCCTATATAACGATTTCTTAAGTCGAAGAACCTTCTTGCCTTCATCAAAACCTTCGGGCTCTGCTAAATAAATTTCCTCATTTAGGTCGCCTTGAAGAAATGCTGTTATAGCGTCCAACTGATGAATTTTCAAATTTAGTTTTGCTGCCAAAGCTAAAAGAAATCGTATCGACTCGTAACGAATAACAGGAGAAAATGTTTCACAATAATCTATCCCTTTACGTTGGCTACAACCTTTCGCTACTAAACGGGCCTTATATTTACATATTTTACCTTGAGAATCAGTTTTGGTTTTGAAAACCCACTTGGAGTTAATGACTCTTTTGCCCGGTGGCAAGTCAACAGACTCCCAAGTTTCATTGTCAATTAGTGCAGCGTACTCTTCCTCAATTGCCTTTTTCCAATGAACCTTATCAAACCTGGACAGAGCTTCATCATATGTGACTGGATCGTAAGTATTATCTGAACTTGTTTGATAACATATGTAATCATCTAATTTTCTAAGTGCTCTTGCCTGCCTATGAGATGCTCTCGGTAAATGTATATCAATCGGATCAGACAAAGTAAAATCCTCGCTCGAAATTACATTTTCATCATTACTGTCACAAGTTACATGATCGAAAACATCTACGTCTGATAAAATGTCTTCACCAGCATACCTGTCATACAGGTCCTCTGCATCTTCCCATTCATCTGGAGCATCTTCCTTTTCGACATTATCGGACGCTTCATTTACAACATCGACCCTGCTTTCAAGGCCAAACGAAACTGTATTCGCTGAGGATCCTCCCACTGAATTCATAAAGTACATTTGGTCTTCAAAGAAACTAACATTACGACTGAGGATTATCTTTTGTGTTTCAGGATGATACAATCGATATCCTTTCGTCTCTTCACTATAACCAACCATAACACACTTTGCAGATTTAGAGTTCCATTTTTTCCGCTTCTGTTTCGGAACAAAAACCATTGCTGTCGACCCAAAGATGCGAAGATGTTCAATATTAGGCTTTTTACCGGACCAAATCTCTTCTGGTGACTTCGATAGCTCAGATGTTCTGCTAACTGTACGATTAATGAGGTACGCAGCTGTTGACACTGCCTCTGCCCAAAAATGCTTACTCATACCTGCACATAATAATAAACATCGAGACTTTTCAACTATTGTGCGGTTCATGCGTTCCGCCTTCCCATTCTGTTGTGGTGTATAAGCATTTGTTGTCTCATGCTTGATACCACTTCTGGATAATACATTTGCAAATTGGCGATTACAAAATTCCGTACCATTATCGGTGCGAAATCTTTGAACTTTGTGTCCTGTTTGGTTTTCAACAAAATGTTTAAACTGAACAAATTTGTCTCTTACCTGGTTCTTAGATTCGATGAAGTAGACGAAGATCTTCCGCGAGAAATCATCCAGGAACAACAAGAAGTATCTTGAACCTCCCATCGACGCACAGTGGGGCAAAATGGCGAAAAGATCCCGGGTAGAATTTTCGACTCGATAATGCCAAGGCCCCAGCTAGTTTTTCTTAGTTTCAATCATGGCCCTACCGAGCAGTATCTAGCTTGTCCCTCGCTAATTTGTTAATGCTCTGTATATAATGGGCCTTGCTAGATGTTTCTATATGGGCCCTAGATGGGTCTTCACAAGTAGCACAAGAGCTACGGCAATTCTTAAAAAATTATTAGAAACAAAAAAAAAATTTTTTTTTTATTATTGTTGTTTATTTTCATTTTTTCTTTGCCTCTCTATATTCGACTCTTTAAGTGATTTTTTGCTGGAGAAATAATTTTTTTTTTTTAATTTACCTCCACTGAGATTCGAACCCGAGTCCTCTCGCTTGCCGTGCTTGTGCGCTACCTATTGCGCCACTGTGATATATAAAATATCGTGTCTCAAAGTGCTACTCAAATAACTCTCTTTTAATTATACTGTTTAAAAGACTTAAATACGTATTAAAGAATCTGAAAAATACCGATTTAGGACCAAAACAAAAATGTTATGTTTTTAGAAGTATAATGGATAGCCTTTTATAAAGACATATGTATAGGCACATCTAGGATACATCAAGTAAAAACTATATAGCCCCAGTATAAGTAACATCTGAGAATGCCTATAAAGAGGCGAGACTAGCTAAGGCCAATATAACGCCCAGATACAATTCCTTATCCAGGCTACATCAAGTAAAAACTATCCAGGTCCCTTGTAGTTTATATGTTACAATGCCAATAAAGAGGCGGTACTATCTACGGCCAATATATCGCCAAGGAAAAGTTTCAAATCTAGGATACATCAAGTAAAAACTATCTACCCCCAGTATAAGTAAAATCTGAGAACGCCTATAAAGAGGCGACACTAGCTAAGGCCAATATAACGCCCAGATACAATTCCTTATCCAGGCTACACCAAGTAAAAACTATCCAGGTCCCTTGTAGTTTATTTGTTACAATGCCAATAAAGAGGCGATACTATCTATAGCCAAGATATCGCCAAGAAAAAGTTTCATATCTAGGCTACATCAAGTTAAAAATATCTAGGCCCAGTCTAAGATACTCCTGGAAAAGCCAATAAATAGGCAGTTCTAGCCAGGTTCAATATAAAGCCAGGATAAGCATAAATTAGTCAAGATCCGCCAGGCTTGCATCTGTCTAGGCCCAGCATAGGATTTACTATATAATGGCCAATCTAGCTAGGGCCACGCTATTCGATAGTGTTTCCTAGATAATTTTCTACCCGGGATGGCATTTAATCAACCAACAGATCTAGAAACTTGAAATACTACTGATACCAATGTTAATACATGGCCAAAGTTTCTAATGGCCACGCCCATTTCCAGGTTTACCACCCATACAAATTTCATTAGTTTACGAAACTACTCAAAAACGGCTCAAACGATTTAAATGAAACTCTGCGTGTATTGCATCCTTCGTGATTGTAATACAACTACATTTATAAAAAAAATTAAAAAAAAAAAATATAGGGTTACCATTTCGGGATATTTTGTGTTACTAATTTTTGTTTGCTAAACTTAGTATCCTTTCTTCAATAGAAATAAATTCTTTGCTTTTCAGCTACATGTACACTTTTAAAAATTCAGTTTTAATAGGTCTACAATATCTATTTGAGCTTGGAAGTGAATTTTTGAATATTATTTTAACACCAGAAACTAAGCGAAGTGGAACAAGGCAAGTAAGAAAAACAGTCGATTCTACCTGGTTCAATTCATAAAATGCTTGCTTATTTGAATAGTGACCAAAACTCCTATCAAAGTCCCATTTAGAGTACAAGCATACATTTATAAATTCTTAGTGAAGTGAATTAATCTCGTCTTTTTGGAAAATAATTAAGCCTTTAACTGTTAAGTTGAACAAACTTTGTAAACTTGTACTCACAGAAGTTTTCGAAACAATGATACATATATATTCAGGATCGGTATAGCAACTATTTTTAACACTCCTGAACTATTTTATACGAAGGAAATACTTAAGAAGCTTTTTATCTGATAATTTCATATTGAAATTTAGATAAGCCTGCTTCGAAAACTAACGCTAAAGCTTCTTCACCATTCATCGAAGTAGGTTAAATGGACTCTCTTAAAGCTTTCCTACACTGTTTGACTTTTCTAGGACTTTGGGGCACTTCGTAAATTATTTTTGCAGCTACCGACTGCCCACATGTTCTCAAACTAATTTTAAATGCATACGCCAATTCAGAAAGAATGTATGTTATTTCAAAAGTTACCCAAGTATTGAGTTTGCCTTACAATTTCTTCCTTTAAAAAATCCATCTTGCTATTAAATCCTTGGCAACTTGACTTTTTCTTTATATTAAAAAGATCTTGCCTGGTTATTGGTAGTATTTCTGATTTTGTTCGGCGTAAGAAATGTCAAAAATACAATAATATTGACGAAAAATATCTTTTTCTACAAAGTGACGTTACCAACAAAAATGTACACAACACACAGGGGAGCAGATTGGAGCAAGAAAATTTTGCACATTCTGAAAGGAGAATGTACACTTAACAAAATGACATAAAGGGTTTTCCAATAAGAGGTGTTATTTTGAATAGCCCGCTATTTCGGTAGCTGTCACTTTTGAAGCTGTCATTTTTTGACATTTGACAAGTAGAAACTACGCTATTAATAAAAATGGGACGATACACGCTTCAACAACGCATTGAAATTATTAAAATTGGGTCCTTGAAATGCATGAAAATGAACCGGAATTTCATCGAAAAATCATCTTGACTGATGAGGCCCATTTCCACCTCGGAGGCTACGTCAACAAGCAAAACTGTCGCATCTGGGGCTCGGAAAACCCAAGAGTTATTGTTGAAAAGCCTCTCCATCCTCAACGCGTGACTGTTTGGTGCGGTTTATGGTCCCGCGGGGTCATTGGACCTTACTTTTTCGAAAATGAGGCTGGAGCAACAGTTACGATCAATGGATTGCGCTATCGAGAGATGATTAATGATTTTTTATGGCCTGAATTGGATGGTATTGATCTGGACAACGTTTACTTTCAACAAGACGGCGCTACGTGCCACACAAGCAATGAAACCATCAATCTTTTACGGGAAAAGTTTCCGGACCGTGTTATCTCTCGAAGAGGTGATCACAATTGGCCACCGAGATCTTGTGATTTAACACCTTGCGACTTCTTCCTTTGGGGCCACGTGAAAGATAAGGTCTACGCCAACAGCCCAGCGTCTATTCAAGACCTCAAAGATGAAATTCGTGAGGCTATCGAGGACATAGGGCAGCCACTTTGCGATTTGATTATGGAAAATTTCATGAAAAGGATATGGTCCTGTAAGCGTGGTCTTGGCGGCCATTTGGCTGATGTTGTGTTCCATTATTAACGGCATACCTTCCTCTTTATAATGAAATAAACATCCGATCATTTATCTCCAAAAAATGCCATTTTTCTTTGAATATCAAAATAACACCTCTTATTGGAAAACCCTTTATAAAACTTATTGGCACCTTACGGCGAACACAACTAAACGTCTAAGGATTTAAGAGAAATGCAAAAAAACAAGCAATTTTTTAACTTTTTTTTATATTCAACTACGAATTAAAATAAAAAGAATTTATTTTTTTATAAAAAAAAGCATACAAAAATGCTCCTAAGCTTACTGATTCTATTGCAATTTAATTTAATTTGATACACGCAATAAATAATAAACTGTACACAATTTACTTAACCAACTCGAAATGACAAAAAGAGGTCTGCGATCGACTCAAAACGTGAACTTACTCTTCATTTGAGACGATCTGCAGAAGATTACGTGATTCAAATAAACTTTCTCTCTCTCATTTCTAATTCTCTATCATATTTGGAAGAGAAATAGAACGGTTATTCAAGACAAAGCTCAACTTCATAATTTGATTAAATTACAGCTTTTTTACGTTTTGCCCCATTGTGCGACGTCTGCTTCATTGGCCCACATAAATCCGAGTGCACTAACTCCAGCGGCCTTCTTGTAGTAGATTCGGATGATTTAAATGGTTGCCGGAACTGTTTGCCTTTTAGGCATACTTCACAGCCATCAGATTCTTCCCTCATATCACAACAGATACCATCCACCAAACCATCACAAACCATCTTATTAAGAGTTTGAAAATTTATGTGACCGAGACGCTTGTGCCAAATATCTGAACATAGTTTGTGATTCACAATGTATTGTATTGCTTGAATGTATTGTTCTGCAAACTCCCAGTCGCGATCAGCTTGTTGTTTTTATCCAGAATAGAACAACCATCGGAACAGAAAACAACACGATTACCACATTTGACCATCTGCACCACAGACAACAAATTAGCACATAAATTGGGAACGAACAGAACGTCTTTTGCTATGACATCACCACACGGAATTTTCAACGAAACATCACCCTTTGCTGTAGCCTTCAATTTACTACTGTCAGCAACTATGACGTCATCACTAACAGCTCTCGAATTTTCAAGCCATTCTCCCTTGAACGTCATATGCGAAGAAGCACCAGAGTCCACAACCCAGTCTTCATGTTCTATTTGTTGAGCCGCAAAACTTGTGTAAAGAACTTTGGCCACCCTAGCATCTGTTCCATTTTTTTGCTTCTGTGAACAGTTTCTTGCTATATGACCATACTGGTTGCACACATAACATCGTGGACCATTCTTCTTGACTGGCTTATTGGTAAAACGTTTCTTGAAATTCTTATTTTCACCATAAAATGCTGAGGCAGACTGTTCTTTCAAATTGAAGTCATCTTTTACATCTTGCAAAAGTTTCGTTTTAATTGAGTCAGATGTGATCTTCACACCAGAGCTCTCGATGCCCATTATCATTGGCTTATATTCTTCCGGTAAGCCAGGAAGTAATAATGTACCGACCCATTCGTCAGAAACTGGCATTCCTATCGAATTAAGTTTATGTGCGGTGGTGATAATCTTGGTGACATAATTCTTCAAATCAGTTATGAGACACCGCAGTAAACCAACTCTTCTCGTCAGCCCATTATCGTCAAATGCAGCTCCTAGTCTCTCCCAAACCTCCTTCGCTGTTTTTGCTTCCTTTACATGAACGAAATTCACTGTTTCAAGGAGCAAAATAATTGTTGATTTTGCCTTCGACACTTTTACCGCATCCTTTTCAACTCCAAGGACAGAGTTCCATAACTCCTGGTGTTCCAAATAGTTTTGGACTGCGAATTTCCAATCATCGAAATTCTCTCTGCCTTTTAGCTTTTCAATTGTGCTAAGGATGCCGGCCATCGTGAACAAAAAAATTTAATCTTGAAAAATTAAAGTAATCGCTCTACCGAATTTAAAGATTTTTACATTAAAATGAAGCTTGAATTTTCTTTTATTTTTTAAAGCCAATACTGGGCCCATAACCTAATGGAAACTGAAATATAAAAGTAAAAATTCCGGAGCTAATAAATCAAACACGTTTTAGTTTAGGATATAAAAAGAAGAGAGAAGATTTATTAGAAAGGGAAAACCCTTTCTTGACTATAAATGTAGTACAAAAAGTAGTAATGGGAGTGATACCAAATTGAGTCTTATTTCCAACAATTTTGATAATGTCAAGCAACTGAGTTGAATCATCTTATCAGGGCATGTAAAAAGCCATTTGTATTTTATTGGGATAAGAATTTTGAAACTACTGGTAGTGCAAATGTTTTCTCTGAAGCGGTGGATAATGGAGAAAGTATCGACGGTGATTAGATTGGATACGTTTTCGTGAAAAAGTGATTAAAAGATATTTGGAATTACATATTTAGCTCTAAGCAATTTTTCAAACACCAGAGCGAGAAATTGTTGAGATCAAGTTGTAGTAGAATGGAAGAAATGGTCTTGGTCGTCGGAGTAGAGTAAAATATGTAAATATTTAAGGACTATTTCAATATTGTTAATAGTAAGAATAAAGATGAGAGGCCCTAAGTGGTTGCCTTGTGGGAGCCCGGATGTAGCTGAGAAATCATCAGAGAAGGAAGATCTGAATCGAACTTTGTAGCAACGGGTTTTCAGGTAAAAAGAAATCCATCTTAAGAAGATAGGTTCAAGGCCAAGGGTGAACAGTTTGAATAGAATAAGCTTATGTGAGATTTTGTCAAAGGCCTTACTGAAATCGGTTGAGATTACTTCCTTTTCGTTTTCTGAGGCTGAGATGCTAAACGACACGAATTTAAATGGGAAGCTTACAACGAAAACGCTTTCAAAGATTTTGGGAATGTGTGAAGTTTAGCTAACTGGAGTTTATAACTTCACACTTTGAGCCCTTTTTATGTATTGGGGTTATGAAAGAGGTCTTTTATAACTGAGGGAGCTGAGATAGGGATAAACCGAAGATTTTTGAGAGGGAAAGAAAGAGTGTTGAAGAGCATTTTTTGAGAAATATGGCGAGGATACCATCTGGGCTGGGAATATACTCTTGAATTGAGTTGATTCAGGTTTTTCGATGGGAAATTGGGCAATGGTATGAGGCAGAAATAGGCTGAAGGAGAAATTCGTTAAATAATCGAAATAATTACAATCAGGTAAAAAGGAGTCGTCGGTAAGCGAGTTCACGGTGAGCGAAACACAGTTTATTTTCGATTATGAAAGTGAGCAAAGCTGAATTATTGGATTGTGGAAAGTGTAATTAAAGAAGTGTGTTTTAAGTTTGAATAAAAGTATTGGAGTTGATTATAAATTGAGATTTATTGTTTTGATTTGAAAAGTGTAAATAAAGAAGAAATTCTGAAAGGAGTAATAAGTTTTATTTAAAGAACCTAGGAAAAATATTACAATAACCTTATTTTTTTTTTTTTTTTTTTATAATCTACCCGCGCTCAAGGGATTATGATTACTCATGACGTTCCAAACTACTCCGTTTATAAATATTTTTTACAGAAGCGTTGATAAAATCTAAATTTTCAATGATGGCAGAAACGCATCTCAGGTTGTTATGACGGACTTCTGACGACAGCACTGAAATTTCTTTATTTATTGCGGAAGAAATTGATTTGCACTCATCACAATTATAGCTTAAAAATATTAGCAACTCAGAAAGGAATGGTTTAGTTCCTACTCGAATCGATGTAGTTCCATTACAAGAAACTAAATCTGCAGCAACAGACAAAGTAGTGCAACTATGGTTACCATACTTACCTTACATTTTTATCTACATAAACAAAAGGTACGGTAAAATAGTTTAATTATGTCACAAATAATAGACGCATTAACAAAAAAAGACAAATTAACGTAAAAGTGCAAAGGTAATTACAATTTTAATTTTTTTTTTACTTTTTACTTATTTATATATTGTTATTATTACCGAGCAAATGTGTGTTACTTGTTATTTTTTTTTTTTGATTTATTGTTATTATTATTAACGTGAAAAAGTAGGTTTCAAAAGACTAGCAAGGAGCCATTTGAAAATGCGACTGGTTTTGGAGACGGTTAAGACAATAAGGCAAAAAATACTATAAAAAATATAATAAGAATACATTTTTGGTCATTAGTAAAAAAATTACTAAATACTAGTTCGTCTTTGGTTCCGAAACAATGACATTTCTTTTTCGATTGACGCTCCCAGAAAATATCATGACTCCTTCTGTACTTGAGAGCGTAAACGAACCCCGTGGAATTGAATGCTTCAAACAATCAAAGCTATCGCCTGTCGTTGAAGAACAACTGACTCTCATGTCGCTATCCATGAATTGGGGAAACCGAAAAGCTTTCAGTTCCGCCTGATAGCATATTAGACGGCTCCAAAAACGCTGCTAAGTATTTAAGTTTTCTTCGACGGTGCAAGACATTTGTCATCCTTTCTGATCTGGCTGTAATCTATAAAGCAATTATTCGTCTAAATGTTCAGTACGATTACCATATTTGGACGGTTGCTCCAATAACCCACTTGAGTCTCTTGATTAGATTTCAAAAAAGCTATAAACTGATAGCTGATAGAATAACAGAAATATTTGCATTTTCCGAGCACCAACACAATGTTTCTTGTCGTTCATTATACTACAACTGTTATTTTTATCACATAGCCAGTTGAATTTCTCCTCTAAAACAATTTAACTGTATTACTCGCCCATTCCCTGAAGCGCACATCAGTTTACCATTGAGCTCGGACGTACTGTTAAATTCAGAGATTCTTTCCTTAGCCGTACTACACAAATGTGTAATGCTCTACATGGCTCAATATTTTCCTCACATTGCGATGTTCAGATATTAAAAACCAATGTGCATCGGTATTTCCTTTTAAATCCTCTCCAAATTTCCTAAACGCTTATTCTGTGCTCAAACACTTTGTTAAAAGTAGTAAGGCTTCTTTATGGCGAGGAAATTATAAAAAAGAACTACATTTTGAAAATATAAATAAAGTAGGAAGATTATAAATATTGTAATCCCCAGTTTCACAGTGGACGTTTAAAGATAAGTTCGGCTGAACCTGAACTGGAGTTTAAATTTGAAGTTCAACTCGTACAGTTTCACAGTCTAATCTAAACTTCAGTTCTATTGAAGGTAAATTAAGTAAATTGTTTTTTTTTTTCTATCTGAATCAAAGAAAAAATAATCAATGGAAGTTTGCTTTGTTTCAGTTGTGACCTGGGACTAGGACGGAAAAAAAAAAATAAAAGTGAAAATAAATTCTATTTTCAAATGTTTGAAGGGGTTGTTGAACTGAGGTTTAAACGGCAGAATAGTGTCGTTTAACTTAAACTATAGAATAAACTCTGTTCAAGGTTTAAATGAACTGTAAAACCAAATTTGTTGTTGCACTGAAGCTTAAACCAAAAGTGAGGTTTAAATTGCCACTGTGAAACTGGGGGTAAGTTTTTCAGCGGTCTCTTTCCTACAATTAGAAGACTCTAAGGAGAGAAGGTGTAATATCGGAGTCTTCTTGTACACAAGAACTTGAATTTAAATTCGATGTTTATTGATACTGCATACAATTTAATATCACAGTTTATTGAAGAAGCGATCTTATAAAATATGATATACGTTTATACTATATATGTACATATATCAGCACTTTTTGCCTTCAGTAATTTATTTTGGAGTATCATTGGAAATTAAAGTGTTTTACAACAAAAGATAATTTGAATCATCGCATCATCAAATATCAAATCACGATTTGCTGCATTATCATATAATTGAAAAACATATAAAAAGATTAATCGATAAACAATAAGATACGTGTAACTTCGTATAGCTGAAGATTCTCCCCACCAGTGGTAAGGGATCTGAAGCTTACAAAATACTCACATAAAAGTACACTTGAAATTATTAATTTGGTTTTATTCAAAGTTGATGTTCTTCCTGGAGAACGAATTATAATTTTTTTGCAACATTCGAATCCCTTAATTAAAATTATATGTACATATGTATATATGTAGGTTAGGGTGTCCCTTATATGGATGAAATTTTTGTTTTTTTAAAAATCAAAATGCATACCCCGTATTTCTTTTTAAACTATCAAGACTTACTTAAATACAAAATTTTATCTGTCTACGTGTATGTTAACCCGTGCCGACAGGGCTCTGAAGATTTCGAAAATTGTGCTTTTTAACCCTTTCCGTTATGCAGCTAACTCAATTGAAATAAATGTTTTATAAAAATTATAATCGAAAAGATTAGGTGCTTATTTATTGAAAGAAGATACAATTATAGATCAAGCAGGATAATTTCTTTTGAGAGTCTCTTTTTTGCAGTCTGGATACAGATGTTGTGTGACGATATCGGTGTAGGTTTCAATAGCAGCAGGATTAATAGTTTTCCAGTTGTCTCTAAACTTTTTGAACATTGTGATATCAGGGCTACTTGAGATTTGGTGGATTTTTGTTTCGAACACACATTTTAAAACCAGTTCGTAAACGTGATGGCGGCAAGCAAAGAGTACTAATTCCCTGTCTAGTTTTTGTTCCAAAAGTACACATGCTCCTTTTAATCGCCCTGTGTTAGACGCAGTTGTGTCACAGCACATTATTTGTACTTTGTCATCGAGGTTCCAGTCATAAAGTGCGTTTAAAACCGCTTTAGCTTGTTCTTGACCGGAAGAACTCTCCAATTTGGTCACAGCCAGAAGTTGTTCCTTTTCTCCAAATGAAATTAGAATTGGCAGGCGTTCTTCTTTAGAACTTCTCACGTCCAATCCAGGTAATAATTTCCCATCCCAGTGAACGATCACCATTTCAGGCATACTATTCTGAAAATCTGATCTGATCTGATATCTTTTCTACTTTGAGTGCGAATACGTTGAATGGATGATTTGTTTATCGGGAAATCATCACAGCTAAGATCTAGTCCTTCTACTACAGCCTGAAGTATATAAACAGAATCTCTTATGCTTAATTGACATCTGTCTAAAGCTGCAACTAACTTAGGCGTGACAAAGTCTTTCCTGATTCAAATTAGCTTTTTTGGCCTTTAGTCCACAAAAATTGGCGTTTCGTCCGGGTTATCTCACATGGACTCATCAGTTGACTTGTGAGGACCTTGTCAATACGCAATTTTTGTTAAGTTCAGTTCAACTTATATGAATTTTTTGACAAAAATCCAATGTGAACTATATCCAACAAAGATTAGAATTGTAATCATTAATGTTGGAATTTTTTTTTGCCCGTGGCCTGGCATTGAATATTTATATGAAGGTTTTTTTATAATACAAACTCTATATACTACTGAAATAAATCAGCCAAGTAGAAGACTAGCGAAACGCCAATTTTTGTGGACTAAAGGCCAAAAAAGCTAATTTGAATCAATAATTCAACAAGTCCAATAATAGTGCTAAGTCTTCTACTTGGCTGATTTATTTCAGTAGTATATAGAGTTTGTATTATAAAAAACCTTCATACAAAGTCTTTCCTTCCTCTTTTTGTAGTAGTTTCAGAACTTACCGCTTGAGAAGTAGATGGCAAGAGTTCCTCAAGGCTTTCATCAGAGCTAGTAGGTTGATCATGATGTCCTTGCATTTGTATAAAATCTTGTGCTGTTAAAGATGATGGTAAACTCTCATGTCTTTTTTTCTCTTCTTTTAATTTTCTCTGCCTTGCCCTTTCTTCTTTCTCGGCTAGCTTTTTATCTACACCCGCTAAACACCCTGGACGCCCTGGTTCTTTTTGTTTTTGTAAAAATAATTTATCTTCTTTAATTTTCATCCGTTCCAAAGCATCAGCGTGTGCTATATCAAATAAATTATCTAAATTGTTTTGAAAGTCCACCTCTCGACGTTTGTAAACATCTTGTATTTTTTTGGAATTTTTTTGCAACTCCCTCCAAGCACGGTGAAGATCCACAAGTTTTTTTACACAGTTAGGAATAGCTCTGGTAGGAATTCTAGCCTTTTCCCAAAAAATAATACACTCTCGAATGACTAGATTTGCGCTTTCACTAACAGTCAGTTTAACTTCGCGAATGTTAAAAAAAAGCACTGCAAGAACTTGACGGTAAGACGGCAACTTTGCACCTGTTATTTGGTAATTTATGTCACCAACTAAGAAAATACTTTTTTTATTGCTTCTTAATTCCACTGCCATCTTCTAAATACAAAACAATACGTCTTATTCACGAGAATAACAGAGAACAAATGACAAATACCGCTAGTACAAGCCGCTAATTCTCCGCAACTTGTATGAACTTGTATGAGCTTGATTTTATGCAAGTCGGCACATGTTCTCGTGATCCAAATTAAGCAAAAATTTATTTTCGAGTGTTTTAAGAGTAAATGAACAAAAGTAAGACCTATGCGTTAGAAAATAAAAACTTTGAAAAATAAGGGACACCCTAATGTAGGTACATTAATATATTTACATTTTACATAGTGAAGGTATAAAAGTGAAAGCCTTTGAACTTAAAAAAAAAATTAAATATTATCTTGTATTGGTGGAAAAACATAATCGTCGCTTAAACTACTTATATCAACATAAATGGTCTTAGGTTGCAGCTTCTCATATATATCAGAGAATGAAGGTCGAAGAATAGGATCCTCATGCCAGCAGTGACACATCAGTTCATATACTTTATCGCTGCATATTTCTGGTTTCTCAAGACGTTGTCCGGATAACAAAAAAAGTAACAGCTCATTGTTGCTTAAAGTTGGGTAGGGAGATGCTCCTAATTGATATGAAATATTTTAAATATCTAACTTTATATTAAATACAGAAAAGAATTTACCTAGAGTGCCGATTTCCCAAAGAACTACACCAAAAGCCCACACATCGCTTTTACTGGAATAAAGGTTATCACGTATCGCTTCAATAGAGAGCCAGCGTAAGGGAAGCTGAAAAATATAAGTGTTTTATCAAAAAAATTTATACTTATACATATAAATCTACACTGCGAAGTAACAATATATAAATATATTTGTGGCGCACCATGGAGAACCACTGAACCAGGGCCTAGTTGCTAAAATTTACAACTGCCAACTATTCTTGTGCGTGAGTTGTCGGGTAGACGTACTATTTTAAGTGTCTATATATTGTAATATTTTTCCAAGGTTCTTTAAATAAAACTTATTACTCCTTTTAGAATTTCTTCTTTATTTACACTTTTCAAATCAAAACAATAAATCTCAATTTATAATCAACTCTTATACTTTTATTCCAACTTAAATCCACTTCTTTAATTACACTTTCCACAATCCAATAGTTCAGCTTTGCACCCTTTCATAATCGAAAATAAACTGTGTTCCGCTCACCGTGTACACTCTCTTATATACTCAAACCAGTTGTTCTCGAAGGTTCTTGTCTATTTGCTTGGAATAAGGGGAAATTCATATGGAGATAGAATGTTCTAGTAGTTTGGAATAAGGGGAAATTTAGATGTGATGGAAAAGAGCTTTTTTTTGTTCCCTCATAAAGCAGATATGTAATTCCCAACAGATGGCGCTGTAGGAGTATAAAGCTCTGTTCGCAACATTGCCCCCTTCTTAAGATTGTTCGTCCCGAACAACTCTATCACCAGCTTCGGCACTGTATCGGTGCAGTCGATCGCTATGCACAACTTTTAGCTTTCCTCTTAACCCTTTTTGAATTCGGTAAACGACATCATTGATTTTCGTGACGACAGTATAAGGGCCTTCCCAGTTTTGTTGAAGCTTCGGCGACAATCCCTTTTGACGATGTGGGTTATACAGCCATACACGATCTCCTACTTGGAATCCTGTCGTGTTTGCTTTTTTGTCGTACCTTGTCTTCATTCGATCGCTGTAAGTGCTCATTCTAGTCCTGGTCCTTTCGTGGATGTCGATTAGTCTCTCTTTTAGGTCACTCACGTAATTTCCTGTTTCCTGAGACTCTTGTGGTGGGTGTCCAAACCTTATCTCACTAGGCAGCCGTATGCTTTTCCCGAACAGGATCTCAGATGGTGTTTGTCCTGTTGAGCTATGTACTGCACTTCGATAGGCCATCAAAAATAGTGGTATGTGCCTATCCCAGTTTCTTTGGTAGTCGCCTACGACCTTAGTGAGGTGCTCTTTTAAAGTCCTGTTGAATCTCTCGACCATTCCATCAGATTGCGGGTGAAGTGGTGTGGTTCTCGTTTTCTTAATGCCAAGGAATGCGCACACCTCTTGGAATATGTTCGACTCAAAGTTCCTTCCTTGGTCAGAATGGAGCTCCATAGGCACACCGAACCTGCTTACCCAGTTAGACACAATCTGGTTGGCCACGGTCTTGGCTTCTTGGTTCGGGATAGCGTATGCCTCAGGCCATTTGCTGAAGTAATCCATTACCACCAGAATGTATTTGTTTCCATCATTCGTTTCCGGAAATGGGCCAGCTACGTCAATAGCAATCCTTTCAAACGGTGAGCCAACATTATATTGCATCATTTTTCCTTGCAGTTTTCTACCAGGGCCTTTGGTTGCAGCACAAGCGTCACAATTTCGGCACCACTTTTCAACGTCGTCTCTTGCATGCAACCAGTAGAATCGTTGTCTCACCTTTTCTAAAGTCTTATTGACTCCCAAATGGCCTCCTGAAGGTCCATCATACATCTCTCGAAGAACCTCTTTGATTTTCGATTGAGGTAACACAAGCTGCATTACATAGGATTTACCATCAGCGGACTCCCATTTTCGCCGAAGAACACCTTCTTGCACATGAAGTGAGTCCCATTGTGCCCAATAGGCCTTTAAAACTGGAATCCTATCGGAAATGTCATTCCATGCGGTATTTATGGAAGTGTTTCGTTGCCAAGATGAGTGCCAAGAGTTCTCTTCTGTCACACAGTAGTTCCTTTCGTTCTTTGACAGTACTTTGCTGAAATAGGCGACAACCTTTTCTTCGCCATTGTGCACTTGTGACAGAACAGCGCCGACTCCGACGTTGCTTGCATCAGCATCGATGATAAAAGGCTTGCCTGGAGTCGGATAGATCAGCACCGGAGCATTGCATAGACGGTATTTCAGTTCTTGGAAGGCTTTTTCACAATCACCTGACCATCTAAACTGCTTGTTCTTTTCCGTAAGCTGATGCAAACTCTTCGCAATTCCGGCAAAGTTCTTAACAAAACGTCTGTAATAAGTAGCAAGACCAAGAAAACTTCGTAGTTGATGTTTGTCCTGTGGTGTTGGCCAATTTTTGACGGTGTCAACTTTTTCAGGATCGGTCTTGACTCCTTGGGACGAGATGATATGTCCCAAATACTTTACTTCAGTCTGGATTAATGCACATTTTTCTGGGTTCAGTTTAAGGTTAGCTTCTCGAAGTCTCTGGAACACACCCTTTAGGTTCTTACAGTGTTGGTCGTATGTTTTTCCATAAACGATAACATCATCCAAGTAGACAAGGCAAGTTTTCCACGTCAGGCCTTGAAGGACGCACTCCATCAAACGCTCAAATGTTGCCGGAGCGTTGCAAAGACCAAACGGCATCACGTTGAACTGCCACAGCCCATTACCTGTGGAGAACGCTGTCTTTTCTCGATCTTCAGGGTGAATTTCAACTTGCCAATATCCACTTTTCAAGTCCAGTGTTGAAAACCAGTGTGCTCCTTCCATCGCATCTAAGGTGTCATTAATTCTTGCCAGGGGGTAGCTGGGTTTCTTGGTTACGTCATTCAACCTTCGGTAGTCAACACAAAACCGTGTACTTCCGTCCTTCTTTTTGACTAGGACCACTGGTGACGCCCAAGGACTTTTGGAGTTTTCAATCAAACCATCCTTCTTCATGGTGGTAATCATTTCCTCAGCTTCACCTTGTTTGGCGAGTGGCAGACGTCTTGCGGGCTGACGAATGGGCCTTGCATCTCCTGTATTTATTCGATGCTGCACCATTTGTGTCCTTCCATATTTTCCGTTTGGTGAAGCGAAAATGTCAGCATACTCGTTCAGAAGGCTTTCTGCCGTTTTAACCTGATGTTGGTCTAGGTTAGATGAATTGAGTATTTTTGCCTTGATGCTATTGAGCTCCTCAGGGTTTAATGTCGTTCTCGGTGTTTCAGCGTCAATTCGTGTTATGGCTGCGACAGATTCGCACTTACCGATAACTTCTCCTTTCACTAACTTCACATCGTACGGTTTGGTGTTGAGTATCCGTACGGGGACCATATTGTTCTTCGGAGCCATAAGTGTCTTCCCAATGATGACGTTTTGGGAAGAACAATCTGGGCCTGGTTCCACCATTAGGTATCGATGGCGTCCACACTCACCTTCTACTTTTGTCCAAACGAATACCTCAGAAGAAGTAGGAATAATCACGTCTTCTTTGATGACAGTCCTTAGAGTTGTTGTTTCTTCGTGCCCATAGATCATTGGAATCTCTGTATTCTGATATTTGAGTACCTGGTTGCCAATATCCAAAATTACTCGATGTTCTTTCATGAAGTCCATGCCTATGATGCATTCGTCACATATGTATATCTGCCACCAAAAATTTGTGTGAGAATTCTAGATCTGCAATTCGAATTCTAAGTCGGATTTCCCCATAAACCCTAGCTGCTTCTCCTGTGGCAGTTCTTAGACGGTAACTATTGGTGTTGTGTAGCCAATTCAGGTGAACTAGGTCTTGACGCACAATGGAGGCTGTGGCACCGGTGTCGATGGTGACCACACGTTTGTTGCCATTTAAAGTTGCCTCGACAGTCAGACTTCTATTGTCTCGCTTAGTTTGAGAGACCTGGATGGTGTTTCTGGGGCCATCGATACTAGAAACCAGCTTCTGCCCCTCGAAGTTGGTTCTTACTCGTTTCCCTGTTGGGAAACTGTTCGGGAAGTAACACTGATGTTATTGTTACCTTGTTCTGGGTTTGAAACTCCGTGTCCACAATGTTGACAAGCTCTTCTTGGTGGTAATCGACATTGACGCTGTAAATGTCCGGTCTTGTTGCAATTCCAGCACTTTGCAAGTCCGTTTCGTTGGTTCCTTTGGACATCAGTTCTTTGGCATGAGCATTCTTCGACGATGGCTTCTCTAAGTCGATGTACTCCGTGAGAAGCTTGCTCAGCTGCTTCCATTGTCAAGGCAAACGCTAATGTTTCCGAAAGAGTACGTTTTCCAGTAGATCGCACGGCCCTTTGAAGATGTATGTCGGAAATGGCGCGAACAAATGCCTCAACTGAAAACTGGTTACAGATTTCCTCTCCAACATCTGGATATGCAAGATGAACAAGCCTTTCAATGTCCGCTTGCAGTTGTTGTAGAGTTTCGCCCCTCTTCTGAACTCTGGAATTGAGTTGCACTTTGAAGACTTCTTTCATGTGGCTGTTACCAAAGCGTTTGTCTATAGCCAAAACCAAGGAATTGAAGTCGCCGCTCTTATCTGCTGGTATGGTTTGCAACAACTCAGCAGCTGCTCCTCTAAGAGCAAGAGTTAAGGCTATATACTTGTCAGCCTCATCCCAGCCATTTGTTGTAGAAGCTGCCTAGAATTGCTTCTTGTATATAGACCAAGAAGTTTGTCCATCAAAGGTTGGAGGTTGCATCTCCTTTTTCCTCAAGGTTTCTCCAGAACTTTCCCGAATCTTTATATTTCGAATGCGATCTAGCTCTTTTGAAAACGTCTCCATTTTGTTGTCGACTTGATTCTCTAGCAATGAAACACGTTCATCAAGTGCAGACACATTATTCTCGATTTTAACAAGCTTGCCTTCTAGCATGTTTCTCTGCTCTTCGAGAAGGTCTTTTTGTTCGCTATGCTGTTTGTCAAGGTGTTCGAGAATATTCTTTTGTTCATTTTTCTGTTCATTTCGTTGTTCTTCGAGACGTTCGAGAACATTCTTTTGTTCATTTCGTTGTTCTTCGAGACGTTCGAGAACATTCTTTTGTTCGTTTTTCTGCTCATTTCGTTGCTCGTCGAAACGTTGAAGCAGAAGACTAATTATATTTGAAACATCTACATTTTTACTTACGTCTGCTTCCTCAGCGTCAGCTTCAAAGACGAAAATGTCCGGGTCTTCATTTTGTTGTTTCAAATATTCGGCCAAACGCAGAACAAGCTCATTTTTCGATCCTGCTCCAGAAAGTTCTCGCTTACCTAATTCACTTTTCAGCTCATTACAGTTGAGCTCTTTTAGTAACTTGCTCATTTTTATTATTATTATTTTTTTTTTTTTTTGCACACTTCACTGCACAATAAGTTTTATTCCAATTTTCTGACACCAATGTAATATTTTTCCAAGGTTCTTTAAATAAAACTTATTACTCCTTTTAGAATTTCTTCTTTATTTACACTTTTCAAATCAAAACAATAAATCTCTATTTATAATCAACTCTAATACTTTTATTCCAACTTAAATCCACTTCTTTAATTACACTTTCCACAATCCAATAGTTCAGCTTTGCACACTTTCATAATCGAAAATAAACTGTGTTCCGCTCACCGTGTACACTCTCTTATATACTCAAACCAGTTGTTCTCGAAGGTTCTTGTCTATTTGCTTGGAATAAGGGGAAATTCATATGGAGATAGAATGTTCTAGTAGTTTGGAATAAGGGGAAATTTAGATGTGATGGAAAAGAGCTTTTTTTTGTTCCCTCATAAAGCAGATATGTAATTCCCAACAGATGGCGCTGTAGGAGTATAAAGCTCTGTTCGCAACAATATTATAGTTTCCTGGGAAAAGGCAGAAAGTGACGGCATAGTTCGTGGCATTCCGCAAACTCTGATTGAATATCCCTTTTCGATGCTAAACTCAATCACACCTCCCATGGTCTTATTTTACCTGATCTCCAAAGCTCCTACAGCATCAGCCGATTACCCTCCTTTGATTAGACTTCTTTCACATGAAGCAAGATGGTATTTTGCACTCTGTGAAACATCGTTTGCCTCCACTTATTCGCAAGTATAATTGATTTAATTTATTTATTTTCCCTCTCAGAATTATTACCATCATTAAAATACATACAAAGAATAACAAATTAAAAATTTGGGATTTTCCATTTAGGGGGTGTATAAACGTTTTTTTTTTTTCTTACTAAAGAAATTTGATATTAAACTTCATAAACTACGAACTTGGCATACTTTTAGATCCGTTGTTTTGATTTCTGAAAGCTCGTCAATTTCGTCTTTTGGAATGATTGTGCTCTAATTTTGGCCTGAGGAAAGTATTTTCGAAGGACATGAATGAGACACGGAAACAGAAAGAATCTCTCTGTGGCCTGGGCAAATGACATGTCGTATAAACGAGGGAAGAGTCGATACTACTTTGACGGAAAATGTATTTGCCGTATACACAAACACTACTGTTGCCCAACTTGTTCAAACAAATATAAAAGAACAAGTCTATTTCTTGTTTTTATTAGCTCTAAGAATATTTGAATGAAAATTGATACTAATTAATTTAATCTTACTTCTCTTCAAATATTCTTTAACATTCTCATAGATTTTTGTCCTTGGGACTATTAGGGCACAGGTGTACAAGGGGGCATTTTTTTGGAGTGTGCACTATAGAAAATCAACGTATCCTTAAATTGAAAAGTATCGGATGCCAATGTTAAATGTATTTTAAATGGTGCTTACAATCCGAGCAAAGCTATTCTCAAAATCCCCTCTTCTCAGCTCTTAATGATATCACCTTCACCACCACATATGAGCATATTAACTTAGTTGCGGATTTACATGCTCATCCTACTGAAATTACGAGACTTTATTGCCTCATCTGGTCTTTCTGTGGCTAGTAAATATCCTACACGTTTCTGTCGTAACGCAAGGCCTAGTCTACTGGATTTGATTGTGGTTTCCGATCGATTCAATGTTCTTCTCTATGATTGATGGAGTTTCTGACCATGATACACACTTTTGCGCCTACAGTATTGAATGTTTACCTTATGTAACGCGAATTTTTTAATTTAGGTTTAATTGAATGGCGTAGATGCCTGTATCTTACGAATAATAACGACAAAATTGATTACCTGCAACTTAAAAACAAATGGTTTATTCAATGAACATGTCTCTGGTTGAGCTTAATATTAACTGTCCCTAGTTTAAGACTAAAACTTGAAATTCAGATATTAAATTTGAATTCGAAGTTGTTTTTGAATTTGATACATTCAGCCCTGTCTTTCAAAAGTCTTTTAAAAAATTCTCGAATATACATATAATTCTGTGGCAACAAGAAATAACAGCATAAGTCGACTTATGTCGAAAATAAGTTTTTGATACCATCCGATGCGCAATAAGCCATATTTTTTTTGGTATTTTTATCTCAAACGGTTAAGGGATTACAGACAAAAGAAAACGAGGTCTTGTACCGGATTTGTATTGCAAACTAAACATCGCTCTCCTGAAAAGTAACAAAAACTGCTTATGTCGTTTTCCTTGTTGCCAAAGAATTATCTCAACCGACATAGTCTTTGATCGCCTTATCAATCAAGTTTCAGAGCTAAACATAGTTTTGAAACAGCAATCATTAAAGTTCTAGATGATATAAGTGTACATTTTGATTTGGAAACTTTAAAAAATCTATTTAGAGGGCTTCAAAAATAGATGTTTTCTTAAGCCCCATTTAGACTTTCGTTCTTCATTCGTTGTACGTTGTTCGTTCTTCTCTCAACAACGAACAACGAAGAAGCATTCACATTAATTCGGTTTTGTTTTTAGTTCGTTCTTAACAACAAAATGTAAACAACACATTGTTGGCAGTAGCGGCACTATTAATTGTTCAAAAAAAAAAAGAAGATCCTGTTGGACGAAGGGTTGGTTGCTGAAAAAAAAACATTTATCACACACAAACATAATAGAAGAGTTAAGACTTCAGCCAGACGATTTCCGGAATTATTTGCGAATGCCCGAAGAAACATATGTTAAGCTTCTTGGTTTGGTGAAAGCTTTTGTATAAGTCAATAAACTCCTCAATTACTTCTTTTAATAAATTCCTCAAATCAGACATTTTTTAATCAATGCAACATCAATATGAACGTACACGATGAAAGTATTTAAAAAAAATGCTTATAAAGAACATGAGATAGGTGTATTTTTTTTTTCAATTCTCCTCATTGTTTTTGTTCGTCGGCTACTATGAACTGAATAGACTAAGAGCCCACATCAATTTTTGGGTGTGATTGATAACAAAAAATAATTAGTATAATTAGATAGGCCTTTTATAGTTATTTACAAATGTGAAAGTCTTGCATACCGTAGTGGGAGCAATAGTGCATAATAGTGCATCAAGTATGCAGTTCTTTCCAAGTCCAAATAATTGTCATAACAACTTTGCCAAAATGTAGGGTTAAGCCCCCTGTCTGAAAATATCGAGGTCCAAGACGTTTTGAAGACAGCCTTCTGCCTGCCAAACGCGATAAGAATAGGCTACTTCTTGCGCTAAGAAGGCCACCTTCAAAAAGTCTTGGACCTCGATAATTATATAAATATAAATTACATATATAAAACAAATTTATAAATGTCCCTACAAGTTGCACGCTACTGTCAAACATTGTTTATTTAAACAGTTTTCATATTTAAACACACGTTGTCGGGGTAACAACGAACAACGAATATGGAAATTTCCGAGCTCCTTTGAATTTGTACGTTCTTCATTCGTTGTTCGTTTTTATCATTTACATTCTCGTTGTTCCGTGTACGTACAACAACGTACAACGTACACAGATGACAAGAACGAAAGTCTAAATGAAGCTTACATTCTCGTTGTTCCGTGTACGTACAACAACGTACAACGTGCACAGACGACAAGAACGAAAGTCTAAATGGGGCTTTAATGTAGGGTAGCCAGATATGTTTCGATGAAACTAGTACTGGAGTTTCAAAAACCCGGACTTTCCCGGACAAATGAGGATTGAAAAAAGAGTACAAAACAAGGACAGAATAAACACATTTATATTGTAAGAGGAAACAAAAAATTGTATTAACATTTAAATAAAAATAAATATTTAGTTTAAAAATCACATTTTTAAGTTACAAAACATCTTTGAGGTATAAAAAAAGGAACTTCATTTGTTTTTTTTTTAATAAATAGCCTTTACAGTGCTTGTTGTACTTTTCATTACATCTAATACTGTTAAGTATATCACTAATGCTTTTTTGTTAAATTAATTCCTTTGTTAAAATAATTCCTTTGACGGAATCAGGTAACAGTTTGTTTCTATCTTTTGTCCACGTGAATTTAATAACGTTTTCTTTACAGCCGGAATCATCAAGCTTCTTCAAAATAGATTTAATTTTAAGTGGAGCGAAATCGTTATTGATTCGCTCGTAAATATTATTGACAATATTTTGTAAAATTTCAACGGTTTCAATAATAGAAATGTCTTGTTTTTCAAGTTTTTGAATATTGACGTTGAATGTTGATATGAGAGAATGAGAGAATGAACCAAAAATAAATACGCCTCGCTTAAGTCGTCTTTAAAAAATGTTTGCAATATTTTACGCGGATTCTCGTACATAAGTAAAAGACGTTCAACAGCAAGATAGAGAGAAAGCCATCTGGTTTTCGAATGGTATAAGAAAGGCTTATATTCATTTTCAAGAAATTCAGAAAAATCTCGAAGTCTTTCCATTCTGACTGTGTAGATAGAGAAATAGTTGTATATTTTTACAATTATGATACTCGTATCGGCGTCAACTGGTAAAGTATCACATCCATGGTAGATCGCATTGACTAATGTGGTGGATATCCTATACCTATCATGTTTTGGTTGACTAAAGATTTTAACTTCGAATAGACATTGTTCGAACCTTTCCTTTGTCTTCCACCAAAATTGGTATTGCAATAATTGTCAGCGCAAAATCCACTTACTTTTGATAATAAGTTATTTTGTGTAAGAGCTTTAACAATAAGTTGGGCAGTTGTTCTATAATTTCTTTTCTCATATATTGGATCTGTTCGTTCACTTAATTTTAATGGGCCTCGGTTCATTTTTGAATAACCATTTAATTATAAGTAGCATAAAAGTAAATAGATACACAATGGGTAAAAGGAGTACAATCCCGGACAATTATCAAAAACTATCCCGGACCTCCCCCACACAGTGAAAAAAGAGTACATGTCCGGGAAAATACGGACGGATGGCAACCCTACTTTAATGTTACACAGAGTTTTGGTATTAGGTTTCATAAAATTTTGTGCAAAAAAAAGTTATACTTTGGATTTAATGATGGAGTAACTCTTCTGATACATAACCATCTTAACAACCGAAACAAAAACTGCTCGTTGTTCATCTCCATTCATATATGCAAAAGATATGAAAATTCAACTCTATTGGAAAATAGCTACCGAATTAGTAGCTTTGTATTATAAAACTGATAGTACTCTCATGAAGACGAAAGATTGAGGCAGCATATTTGGTATAGCGACAGTACTTGTTAGATTTGTCTCTGCTAAATTAAATAATAAAATATTGTCTTTTTTACTACTTGTTTTGTATCTTATCCTACTCTCCACTGTAAAATCGCGCGAGTTACAAAGGTACCCATGCCGATCCCCATGACATCAGATATCAACACATCATATAACCCACAAATCATATCCATAAAAATTCCGATGAGGCAGCCAGACATAAACAATGATGCAAAATCAATAACGAAGTCAGCATAATTCGACGATCGTGGGATCATCTCATCCAGCATCAACAAAATAACAAAGTCAGCATAATTCGATGATCGTATGATCATCTCATCAGGCACATTAGTCTTAAGCATTATTTTGTATCTTAGCTTTAAGTTCAGTTCTATTTCACATCTCAAATAAAGAGGATCTCCGAAGATCCATTTCAAACTTTAAATAATTCGTTGCGTTTTTATTTGTCCCTCCAAGTTGAAGGAGAAGATATATTTATATATTTTTTTCGAATCCCAGAGGATTCTCAACATAACTGGCGCAGTCGGTAGGATACCCAGTATCCATTCGTTTATCGGTTGTTATTAAAAATCGGTATAAAGAAAAAGTGAATATTTTTTTTTTATTGATAAAGTGGTCTTAAATTGAGTTAATATTGGGGTTGTGTGACCTTTTTCAAAAAAAGGGAAAGTCTATTAAACGCACTCTGAAAACGCCTACTGAGACTGGTAGGTTGACCCAATAAAATAAAAAACTCTGGCCATAGATAAAATTAAAAGCAAAAATCACTAAATAAAGTATAAAAAAAATGGAGAGACAAGTAGAATTACTTTTGGGAGCAACAGCGGAGCAGAAAGAACTCCTGCAGCAGCAACAACAACTTCTACAGCAGCAGCAGCAACAAGAGCAGCAACAACACATTTTACAACAACAGCAGCAGCAACAAGTGCAGCAACAACAACAAGAAATCCTAGAACCAAAACCTGTTTCACTCATCCTACCAGAGATGGAGATAATAAAGATTATTCAAAGGATCAAACCATTTAGTGGAGAAGGACCACGAGACGTCGCGTCGTTTATATATGATGTCGATATAAATTTACAATATCCATTGTATATATAAACTATAGTACTCTCATGGAACAGAAAAAAGTGGTATGGAATACACTCTACCGAGGGCGCTGTCGTAGGAAAATATTGTCGTGGAGACTTTTGATTTAGGGTGGGGTAGTAATTGAGGAAGAGCGAGAAAATTTTATCAGCTCTGGCAATGAGAAAGACGAGAAAGAGAAAATAAAATTTGTTTTGTATCATTTTCCTTTTGAGGGATCTTCTGTGTGTTTTGTTGTTATATTTTTTTGTCAAGAATATTTTTTGTTTTGTTTTTGCTATTTCATACGCAACAAAGC
This sequence comes from Chrysotoxum bicinctum, assembly GCA_911387755.1. Classification (NCBI taxonomy): domain Eukaryota; kingdom Metazoa; phylum Arthropoda; class Insecta; order Diptera; family Syrphidae; genus Chrysotoxum; species Chrysotoxum bicinctum. The sequence goes on along the minus strand of OU426987.1, from coordinate 103,165,141 downwards.
AACGTTGTTCAATTTCGGCATATCTAACCAAAATACAACGTTGCTTTTTATTTGTATGGACACATACCTATTTGAATAGATTTAAGTAGGAATAATTTTGAAAATTGATTCTTGATAGGATTAGGCTTTTTTGAATTTTATAATATCTACATAGGTACTTTATCTTAATATATTAGGTAACTTACCAATGTTTATTGCAATTATTATTATTTTTGTTATTCAAAAGTATAATAATTGGTGTAATTTTGAAGAACAAAAATAATAATTGCAATCAACTAGGTTAACTGCCTACATTAGATGCAGTGGGTGGTTAGGTAGTGGAAATTGTTTTTTTTTTTTGCAATTAATATAGGTAATTATGTACATAATATGTAGGTATATACAAAGGTATAAAACTATTTCTTTAAGAAAATCTAATACATAGGTACGTATACCTACCTATATTTTTATTAAAGAAAATAGCTTTTTCGTATGTACATACCTACATACATATATAAAATATGGTATGGTAGACAAAATTATTTGTATTCGTTGATAGGTATTTATATAATTAAAAATAAAAAAAAAAGAAATTTGATATAGGTATAGAACAGTTTTTAAAATTTATTCATATAAACTTTGTTTGCAAAAAATATAGAAAATTTTTAATACTTTTTATGTGTATATAAACAATTTCAGAAATTTATAAATATTCACATAAAGCAATTGTGAAAAAAAAATCAAATAAGTTTTTCGAGAAAAAGATAATTTTAGAAAACTTAAATTAATTAAAAAAAATTAGAATAAATAGAATAAAATTATTATTGACATAATATTTTTAAAAAATCAGTTACCTTTTTTGGAAAAAATATTTTGTATGCATTTACATATTGCTTATAAGCAATTTTCGAAAAATAAAAATGAAGAAATTTGGTGTCAATTTAAAAAAAATATTGATGCACCCCACATGAAAAACTTTGAAAATAAAAATAAACATTTTTTTTTAAAAAATAGTTTTTATCCATATATTTTGTAAAAAAATAAGATATTTGCCCTGCGAATTTTGAACAAACAAATATTTCTTTTAATGTTTGTCTACGAATTTTCATCAAATTTGGAAATTATTAATTCATTAAAATAAAAATTTTGTTTTGTTTGTATTTTGTTAATATAAATATAAAAGGTACGAATTTATGCAAACAAAGTTTAATAAACCTTTTATTATTAAACTAATTTTAAATATAAGAAATTTCTTTAAAATTGTTCTAGAAAAAAATTTGGGTTATTAATTTGAAGTATTTAAAAATAAAGATTCTAAGAAATATTTTCAAAAATTAATCGCTCAAACTTTTTTAAGACATTGATTTTTCAAAAAAAAAAATTTTTAGATAAAAAAATATTTTTCCGTTTTGTCTATCATCGTAAAGTCAACTTTTATCAAAATCTAGCGTTAAATTTTTTCCACATACAAAACTTGCAATTATGTACATAATTTTGTAAGTGAAAATAAAATTAAAAAAAAATTTGGTACTCCAACCTTAAGTTTTTATTATTGTACGAATGGAAATTAGGTTTCGAAATAAAATATTGAGCCGTTTTTGAGATATCGAATTTTCCAAGAAAAAAAAATTACTTCTTTCCAAAAATTAAAAAAAATATTTTTTTTTTCAAAGCTTTGAGACGCAATGTTTTTAAACTTTTTGGAAGCATCTATATAAAAAATTTCCATAATGAGAAAATTGTCAAATGTCAAAATTTGGAAAAATGGTTCTATGGTAGGTACAAGCTGTAATATCTTAATTTCAAAATTTGTTTTATTAAATTAAAGATCATACAAAAAAAAATTTATCAAAATTCCAGGCGCCGTTTTCGAGAAAAATACGATTTTTAAAACCATTTTTATTTTTTTTTTTTACATTTGTATGGATGGTACCTTTATTTTTAGGTAAAATAATTTTTTTTTCTCACATCTTGTAGATTATATTGATAAACTTTTATTTATCAAGTTTAAAATAAATCTAGCATAGGGTTTTCGAAATATTGAGTTTTGAAATATTTATTTTAAAAATTGAAGAAATTTTGATTTTTCATACATTGTTTACATTGGCGCCTGCCAGGTGACTTAACATACCCTAAGCGGAGCGATGGAGTCGCGTGAAAGGGTGTGTCTCCGAAAAAGGGACTTAAATTTCTTAAGTCCTGCAGAGCGGGCCACCCAATGTACTTTTAAATATGATTTCTGGCTAAACTAGGCATCTCAGCGAGTTAAAAATTGCATATTCAGGATCTAGGGAGTGCCACCTTTCAACCCACGTATCGCATGTAACGAAAAACAAATGTTTATCTTTAAATGCGATTTGCGACTAAACGGAGGTCCGTAGACCCCCCAAAGTTGACTTTTTCAAACGTGATTTCTGGCTAAACTAAGCATCTTAGCGAGTTAAAAATTGCATACTCGTGATGTAGGGAGTGATGTATCACATGATTTTTTTTTATTTTACATTTCAAAATTCTACTTCTCAAAATTTTGAATTTCAAGATTCTAATTGATAAATTTTAGTTTTCAATATACTACTTGTCAAAATTAAAGTTTTCAAAATTCTGCATTTTGAAACTCTACTTCTCAAAATTGTGCATTTCAAAATTCTACTTCTCAAAATTCTGCATTTCCAAATTTTACTTACTAAGTTTTGTGCATATTAAAATTTCCCAAAATATGGTATTTCAAAATTTTACTTCTCAAAATTTTTTTTTTCAAAATTCTGCTTTTCAAATTTTACTTATTAAGTTTTCTGTATTTCAGAATTCTACTGCTCAAAGTACATTTTTCAAAATTATATTTCCCAAAATTTTGCATTTCAAAATTTTAATTCCTAAAATTCTGCATTTCAAAATTTTATTTTTTAAATTTCTGAATTTCAAAGTTTTGCTTTTTAAAATTTTACTTAGGTGCTAAGCTTTCTGCATTTCAAAATTCCTTTTTCAAACTTCTGTTGTTCAAAATTTTACTTATTAAGTTTTATGCATTTCAAAATTTCATTTCCCAAAAATCTGCATTCCAAAATTCTACTCTTCAAAATTTTAGCTTTCATTATAATTTTTCTGTACCTATTTCAGAACTCTAATATGTACTCTAATTCTCGAAATTCTGCATTTTAAAAATCTGCTTACAAAAATAATTATCTAACTACCTATACAAAAAAATTGTTCTGAGTGGTAATCGTGTATTTGAATTAAAATCCTATACTCGTACCTACATACATATATTTATTTGCTCCAACATAGATACAACACAGCGAACGAAAAAAATAAAACCTTCATTCCAACAATATACCGTTTTTCTCTATGCGTGAAGCAAAAAATGCCACATATCATACTTATTTGTATAGAAAATGAATAAAAACAAAACAAAAAATAGCTTTCTTGTTGTCGCTTTGTTCTGCACCTTCGGTTTGCTTTTACCGAAAATATTATCACCCCTTCCTGATTATCGTCTGTCCTTACTCTCCACAACTCTACGTAAAAAGTTATGGAATACGCTCGTATGGCACCGCGTCGTTCGTTCCTCTTCATGAGAGTACTATAGTTTATATATACAATGCAATATCTTACACCAGCTACAAATGCATTTGCTACACAAAACGTTGTCAGAGGGCTGATACAAGGACGAGCACAGCAGACTATAAGGATGTTGGGACCATTCGCAACATGGACCACAATGAAAGACACACTTATCAAACACTTTGGGCCACAGGAGAGCTATATAACTTTATACCAACAGGCAGTGAGCGTAAGAAATACAAATTTAGAAAATTATTATTTAAAATTGTGTGAACTAATGGATAGAATTAATATTAAATATAATTTCGAGTCAGTAAAATCATTAGAATTTTCACCTCACAATGTTAACACAATGTTTTTTAGAATATTTTGTTCTCAACTGAACACAAATCAGGAAAGTTTTATCCTTAGTAGAAATATAAGTTCAATGCAAAAAGCATATGAATTGTTAAACACGTATAAAAATTCCAACCCTCAAAATAATATATTTCCTCAATATCCAGATGGATACCGCATGAATATAAATAGAAATAATTCCAATAGAAATATAAATTCAAGGGGCTTCAATAATGGAAACTCTAACTTTAATAATAACACAAATAGAAACCATAATTTTAATGGGAACTTTAATACAGGAAATAGAAACCCAAATTTAACTTTTAACAATAGGAATAGCAACGGAAGCTATAACAATTACAATAACATGAATAATATAAATCATAATTTAAACCATAATAATAGGAACAACCGTGGAAGTTTTAATAATAATTTCAGATACCAAAATCAAAGAAATTTTACTAACAATAATAACGAGAATCAAAATAACCAAAATTATTTTAGATCAAATGAACAAAATCCACCACCATTCAGAAATACTGAAAATCAACGAAATTCTAACCGTGATATAAATTTTCAGGAACAGGCCTCCGAGGTCCTCTTCCCATAGTTAACCTAACAATAGGAACAGAAATAATACCTGTTCTAATAGACTGTGGAGCTTCAACTTCCAGTATCGATTTTAATTGTTTAAAATCCTTTGAAAGATTTAATTTAGAATATCCTTTTGAAATAAATGGATTAACCGGTAAAACTTTAGTGACTCAACAAATAAAAACTTCCTTCCCAAAAGAATTTAATGCACCTGAAAATTTCAAAATGACCTGGAAACTGATAAACCTGTCAGAAAAATCTTTTCAAGCTATTATTGGTCAAAATATTCTCTTTCCCCTAAACGCCATCCTTAATTTAGGAGAAGGCTCTTTACAAATTTTCGATGTAAAACTCTACTTTAACTACGCTTGTCCTCAAGAAATTAATAACTGTCACGTAGATCTTCAAGAAGCAAACAATTTAAAACATAATCTAAAAATCCAAATTGACAAATGTAAGTTCTTTTCAAAGAGCACCGAATACTTAGGACATATACTGACCGACAAAGGCATTAAACCTAACCCATCTAAATTAGAAGTAATACAAAATCTCTGTATACCCAAAACAACGAAACAAATAAAATCCTTTTTAGGAATAACAGGATATTATAGGAAATTCATCGAGAATTACTCCAAAATCGCTATCCCACTAACGGAATGTTTAAAAAAAGGCTGTAGGATTAATGAAAAAGATCCACAATATATAAATGCCTTTGAGAAATTAAAACACTTGATTACGAATCATCCGGTATTACGATATCCTGACTTCAAGAAAAGTTTTACTCTCACAACCGATGCTTCAGATAAAGCTATCGGAGCCGTTCTATCACAAGATAATCATCCAATTTCATTTGCATCTAGAACCCTCAATGAACATGAGAAAAACTATGCAACAATTGAAAAAGAATTATTATCTATAGTTTGGGCAACTAAATATTTCCGACCCTATCTTTATGGAGTCAAATTTAATATTAAAACAGATCATAGACCATTAGTCTGGTTAAATAATCTTAAAGACCCTGGATCAAAAATGATCAGGTGGAAAACAAAATTAAATGAATATAATTACAATATAGAGTACGTTAAAGGTAAAGAAAATAAAGTGGCAGATTTTCTGTCAAGAATAAATACAAATGAAAATGAAATAAATATGAACGAAGGTAATAATATCGTAAGAAATGAAAATGAAATAAATATTAACGAAGGTAATAATATCGTAAGAAATGAAAATGAAATAAATATTAACGAAGGTAATAATATCGTAAGAAATGAAAATGAAATAACAGAAAACAAAGGTATAGTGAATAAGTTTAAAACTCAAATAATTTTATTAAAAGAAAAGGAACAAACATACAAGAAAGTACATAGCAAGAAGAAGATTTTTATAACAGAAGAAGAAATTAATAATAATGAAATGATACAAATATTAAAAGAATATTTACCTGAGAAAGGAGTATTAGCATTTTATTCAGAATTAGAAGACAATTCATTTAATATATTTAAAGGTAAGCTATTTTCAAATTTTACAGTGTCACATTATAAATTAATAAAATGTGCATTATTAGCAGAAGATTTATTAGACAAAACCGCATGTTTAGAAAAGATAAAGGAAATTCACGAGTTAACAAACCATAGAGGTATTTATGAAAATTACACAGAATTAAAATCAAAATTCTATTTTGTGAAATTACAAGAAATAATAATTGAATATATAAATAATTGCGAAGTGTGCAATTTGGCAAAATATGATAGGAAACCCCCTAAACCAAAATTTAAATACACAGTTACACCAAGAAACAAAAATGAAATAATTCATTTGGATATTTTTCATATCGAAAAGAAATATTATTTTACAGTTATTGACAAATTTTCGAAACATTTATACGTTAAAGAAACTACTGATAAAAGTTCAACCACCTTAGTTGAATTGATAAAAGAATACATATTGAATTTTAGTAAACCAAAATTAATAGTAGCAGACAATGAATTTAATACAGCTAACATTTTAGAATTCATAGAAGAAGAAAATCTATCAATTCATTTCAATTCTCCCAATAGCCATACAGGCAATGCCGATATGAGTAGATGTCATTCGTCACTACTTGAACATATTAGAATACTTAATATTACAGAACCCAATCTAGAAATTACAGAAAAGATCCTTAAAGCAGCTAATTATTATAATAATACAATTCATTCAACTATAGAAAGAAAACCAATAGAGATACAATTTGGAAATGTAGATAAAGACGAAATTTTTAAAATACTAGAATTAAAGAAAAACCAATGGTTAGGTTATCATAACAGAAATAGAGAAACAAATAAACCTTATCCTTATGATAAAGCTTATATTAAAAACTATAATCAGGTTAGACATAAAGAAAAACCCAAGTTCAGAAAAGTAGGAATAAAACATGATGACAAAGGAAATATTTTACACAGCAAAGGCAAAAGAAATTTAAAGATCCATCCCACACGGATAAAAAGACAGAAAAAATATTTCAAAGGTCCAATTAAAGAGAAAAATCAAAATAATTCAGATCAACAAATTCCAATTCAATGAAATTCTGTTTCTCATTACAGATTTCAACTCATCTCAACATAAAAACTATTTTTCTAATTTTAACAATGATAATAAGTATTATAATACAATCAAGTGCAGATATTCAAATAGAGAATATCGAAGATCAAGGAGTTTTATTAATAAAAGATGAAGATATACCAATAGTTAGTGACTATTATCGAATTTACCATAGGGTAAACCTTCAAGAGTATATAGATACTCTTAACAATTTAACAACATATAAGAACCAAAATACAGATATAATAAAAATTATTCAAAGCAATCCAGCTTTATTACAGAAAATTACGAAAATCCAAACTAATATAAAAATGCTATTAAGTTCAAATGAACACTCTGTGAAAAATAATATGAAATTACACAAAAATAGAACAAAAAGAGGTCTACTTAATCCAATAGGATCAATTTTTAAATTACTGTATGGAATCATGGATAATGATGACAGAGAAGAAATTACAAATCAATTAGACGTTATAGACCAAAATGATAAGAAACTTGCAGAAGCATATAATCAACAAATAGAAATTAACGATATTTTTCAAACCAATTTTATAAATATTAAAAATAACATAGAAGAGACAAAGTCTCAAATACTCAAACTTAACACAAATAATAGAAATGAAATTAATATAATTAAAAATGAGATTTTATTATTGAAGCTATCCAATTGTGTTTCGGAATTGGATCAAGAAATTGAAAAATTAATTGATAATGTAAATGCAGCTAAAGAAGGAATCATGTCAAGATCTATTTTGGATATTGACGAAATTGAAGAAAATTTTATAGGCTTAAACGAATTAAAAGAAATAAAAATAAATATTTTTGGAAAAAACAATTCAAATACTTTCATAATTATTATAAGCATTCCCATATTTTTAGATCAAGAACTTCCAACTTACCATTTAAGATTAATACCATTTATAAACAATACAATAATTGAAAATATAATAGAACAAAAAATTGTTAAATATCAAAACAAAATATATCCTATAAGTAAATATTTAAAGAATTTTAAAAATCCAATAGAATGCTCTCCATGTAAAACAATTGAATATAAAACAAAAAATTATGTAGAAGAAATAAATAAAGGTCTACTACTTGTTATAAATTTTGAAAATATTATAAAACACAATTGCAATGAAAAAACATACCATTATTACAAAAATTTTATTGTGAATTTTAACAAATGTACCGTAACATTAAATAATAAAGCTTATAATAATAAAATAAAAACTTTCAGTCACAAAATAATTATTAGTCCAAATTTAAATATGAGTCTTATTGACTCAGAAGTAATAATAAAAGACCTTGTTATAAATGATATAGAGCATCAAAATAAAATAAAATTAATAGAATATAAGAACAATCGTAATACGATTTCATTTACATTAATAGTAACTATAAGCATTGTAATAGCTATTTGCTACTTTATAATAAAATATAAACATAAGAAAATAAAAATTATAAATAAAATCATATGTGCCGAAGAAATAAAAAATAACGATAATACACCAATGAACGAAATCGAAAACGTGAAGCCTCAGGAGAGTCTTCAATCTAAGGAGGGGGGAGTTACAAAGGTACCCATGCCGATCCCCATGACATCAGATATCAACACATCATATAACCCACAAATCATATCCATAAAAATTCCGATGAGGCAGCCAGACATAAACAATGATGCAAAATCAATAACGAAGTCAGCATAATTCGACGATCGTGGGATCATCTCATCCAGCATCAACAAAATAACAAAGTCAGCATAATTCGATGATCGTATGATCATCTCATCAGGCACATTAGTCTTAAGCATTATTTTGTATCTTAGCTTTAAGTTCAGTTCTATTTCACATCTCAAATAAAGAGGATCTCCGAAGATCCATTTCAAACTTTAAATAATTCGTTGCGTTTTTATTTGTCCCTCCAAGTTGAAGGAGAAGATATATTTATATATTTTTTTCGAATCCCAGAGGATTCTCAACATAACTCGCGCTAATTTCAGCGACACCACAAAATCACGCTCCATGATAATACCTTTGTATATATTATAACCTAGGTATAAGTTTTATAAACGAAGATAATACTATAGATTATATGTACTTTTTTTTTGCAAAATTTGGAAAGTTTTGTATATTCAGATTTATGAGTTTCTAACCATTGTATCGCATCAAAGTCTCCGTAAATGTGAATTCTCATTAATAAATTCTGACAATGATTTTTAAAAATACTAGATTCTCGCGATAATTCTGGGAAGAAGAAATCAATATCTCTCGAAGTTGAGTTTGGGGAAAGTTCATTTCGTGATGAGTGTAATTCTTGCATCTCCTTTGTATTATCATAAACACTTTATCTTTTGGTTCGAATAAATTCTGATGTACAAAAATCTTTTATTTCAGAAATTATACTATTTTCCTGAATTTAATTCGTCTGTGGGTATTGAATCAACTTTAAGTCTATCTGCAATAAAATGATTGTTTCTAAACTGGAAAAATAAATAGAGATTTACAAGCATGGCTCATAGGCCGTCTGCCGGTTAGTTTTCAACTCGTAATATTGTGAGAGAAAATACAAAATTGGAATTATATAAAAAACAAAAGATTAATTGCTACACAAACAAACAAAATTTCAGCAAAGACAAAGAAAAAGAAAATGCCAGAATGAATATACTTTGAAGAATAATTAAAACAGGAACTCTGAGTTCTCAGATAATTAGATAGATATGATGAGATATGTTTAAAAAATTTAAATTGAAAAATATTTATTGCTTTTAGTTTGGCTAAAAGGAAATAATTAATATGTAATTGATTCTTGCAAGATAGACAAATGTGATAAATATAATAATCTAAACATAATAAAAAGTCAAATAATTTTATTTATTTTACGAAAATATTCTCACCGGTACACTTTTCAAAATCCAAAGATTTTACACCAAGCACTAATTCATGAAATTTTTAGTATAATGAAAAGTGGCACACAAAAAACTTCGTTTTATAAAATTGTCTGTCCATAAATCTGACGTTTTGGCCTCTCTACCATCTTCAACAATTTGATTTATTTCAATTTTTGTTTAATTTTTTTCTCTTGCGCTAATGTTTTTATTTGACCCTTTATACTTGTTGCATATTTAGCTCCGATTTTTAAAATCTTGTAAACCAGCTTTCGAAAACCATTACCAGCAACTGAAGAGAAGTCTTCTATAACCCACTGTGAACATGTGTCCAACATAATCTTTTCTTGCACTTGGTTGAGTTGTTTTAATAGAGTAATGTGTTTTTTATTTAAGTTAGATGTTTGCTTACCGTAACCTATATTTTAAAATCCGTTTATATATACGTAAACCATATTTTCCACAAATATCTTGATTCTTACTGGTTTTAAAAATACCACTCGCGATTTTATTATATACCTATTTCGTTTTCCATTTTAAAATTAAAATCGAACGCACACAAATTGGGTTAGGTACCTTCTTTTATTTTTACACAGTAAACGCAACGCAATATGTAAGATGATCGCGTGTCACTCTAATATAAATTTTCTTTCACATTCATTTTCTATTGAGCACATGCACACGCATTGCAGAATTCACGACAATTAATGCCGAACAGTGCATGAATTGTTAAAAAATATTTACTTAAACGAATGTGAGCTCGTTTCAGAATGTCTGTAACTTGCCGTGTCGATACGAAAGTTCATAAATGATAAAGTAATTTCAATAATCGACAATGTATTTAATCCGGCGAATTTCATAATTAAGTTTTACAGTGGATGCTAAAGGTCAATGGATCGAGTTGACTCACCTGGAGTTTAATTCTTCTAATTCTGTAATCGACATAAATGGTTCGATGCAAGCTGTAAAGAAGCTATCAGGTACAGCCAACCTAACTGGGGAAAATCGGCAAAAGTATGAACAAGTCAGAAACCACTGCAACGCTGTTATAAAAAGAACAAAATTCTTACATGACCATAAACTAAGGCAAAAAATCCTGCAATGTCCCAAAGGCCGTAGAAATTTGTGGTTATTTGTCAAGAAAACAAATTTCAACTTCATCTTCGGTTCCAACGCTCATTTACAATGACAGCCAGATAACTAGCTCTTTAAGTAGGCTACACACTGTCATTTTTTTACATCATTTCTGCTGGAATGATGGAAAAAGTGATAGTGTGTAGATGTAAATGATAAATGATGAATAAATGATGATGAAAATGATGAAGATCAAAATTTTTCGTGGGTATGACTGAAATGATGAAATGAAATGACAGTGTGTGGGAAACATATCAGTGTGCGTCATTTTTATCTGCTCTTTGTCGTGCTCGCTGTCGTTTTTTTGCCTGAAATTAATATTTGCATGCGTTTGTTTGTTGTCAGTTTTTTTCGAAGAAAGTTTATAGTACGATGAATGAATAAAATTTCAAAAATGATTGAAAAAATGACTCCATTGAAATGACAGTGTGTAGCATCAAATGAAATGTTCAGAAATGACAGTTTTGGAATGTCATTTAAGAAATGATAGTGTGTAGCCTACTTTAGATAATGCAAATGTGCTTGCAGCTCATTTTTCTTTTAGCTCTTTGTTGCTTCATAGCAACATTGCCTCTCCTGTACTTGAAAACGTAAATCATTCAATGGGACAAGTTTATTTCCACACTCGTACAGTTTTAAGAGTCGTTCGAGATCTTGATATAAACAAATCCGCTGGCGTTGATGGTGTACCCCCATTCTTCTGAAGAGGTGTTCAAGGTCCAGTTTGAGCCAGGCCCTTATATTGAAAAAACGTGCGTTTGGTATCAACGAAACCCTTATTCCTTGTATATTAGAAATAACTTTCTAGATCGTTCAATACATTTTGTATTGAATGGCTTCAAGTATGATCTTCACAAAATATATTCTGGAGTCGCCCAGGTCTCCGTTTTGTCTCCGACTTTCTTTCTTGTTTTTATAAATGGTCTTTTGTCTGAAACTTCTGATCCACTTCATTGTTTTGCAGACGAATCTACCCTCAGCTTCCAATACTCCTTCTCAAATTCACTTCGATCTCCTTCGGAAGTGGAATCGCAATGGTATCGTAGGATAAGCTCATTAAACTCAGATCTTTATAGCATTGTTAAATGGGGTATACAAAATGGAGTGGAGTTTAATGCTTCGAAGCAAAATGTACTCCTTGTGCCATTGTCCTTGAATGGCACTTGCATCGAAGAAACCGAAAAGCTCTCAGTACTCGGTATGTGTCAAGTCGATCTTCGTTGAAATGACCACATGCGCAAATCCGCAAAAAATGCTGCTAAATGCTTAGATTTCTATATCGATGTAACAAATTTTTTACCCCCTATAGTTTGGCTATCATTTATAAGGCTTTTATATGTTCAAAACTCGAGTATAACTCAAAACCCCTTAATCAGTTCACCCGTGAAACCCGGCTCGCTAGGAATGCTCATCAGCTCGCCCTCGAGCCATATTTTTGTCGTGCCGTCAAATATAGATTATACATACATACGTCATGTCGATAACTGAATTCGAAGAATTTTACTCCCGGTGAGTCAACTCGATTCATTGATCTTTCGCATCCGCTGTAAAACTTAATTATGAAATTCGGCGGATGAACTACATACATTGTAGATTCCTAAAATTACCTTTCTCATTTATGAACTTTCGTCTCGACACTGTCAGTTACAGACATTAACCGCCTATGCTTTGGTGAGAGCATCGCTTCCCATTGATCAGCGAAATCAAGTATCATTGTGCGTGGTTAATACTTAGATGGGGGACCGTTCAATATCTACCAACCGTGTGCTGTTGACATGTGTTTCTTCTGTTGTTCTTTCTTTCTGTGTGTCTCTCTCTGTTGTAATGTCAAAGCTGATGGTCTCAGTTGCCAGTGCTTTCAGTGTCTCTACTTCGTAGACTTGTCTACAGAGTAGTATAATACTAGAAACAGATTAACACAGCAACTTTAACAGCAAATAAAACTTACAGGGAAGCGTACGAAATTTTGACAAAAAAAATGTCGACTGAAGTTTGATCGACAAAAAAAACTCGACAGTTTAAAATCTCGACTATTAAAATGTCGACTGAAAACTTGTCGGTGAAATGTCGACTTTTTTCCAAAATAGAGTTAAATAAAACAAGAATGCTCTCTTTTAATATGTTAACTAAATTTTATTATTAATTTAATTTTATAAATTAAAAAAAAGGGGAGCGTATCGATTCTTTAAATGCTAAAGAAACTTTGCATATACCCAACCTCGTACGTACCCCAAATCCTATAGAGTGCCCAAGCAGGGGAGTTGCCTTACATATCTCACTGCTTACACGTCGTAATAAGAAAGGGGATTATAAAAAACGGGATTATAAGAGACGGGATTTTAAAAAGCGGGAATTTAAAAAGCGGAATATCGTACCCAACCCAAAAAAAGGTTTCTTTCATAAGTTGTTATTTATACAAAAAATAAACAACTTTTATCGACAGTGGCGGCTCCGCATGCATGTGAGCATCATTCACTTTGCCACTGTCGAAATTTTTCGAGTCGACATTTTTAAAATCGACTTTTTGAATGTCGACATTTTGATCAGTCGACATTTTTATCAATCGACTTTTTGAAAATCGACATTTTGACGATCGATTTTTTTAAGTCGACATTTTAAAAATCGGTAAATTGTACCCAACCCAAACTTACAACATTTAAATCATAATTTCTTATTAGTTTACTTTTCTTCATTCAGAAATCTCCTTGAATGGTGAACCCATGCCATTAAGCGCATTTTGAAGTCGCTCCCAAACTTTTGTTGCTGCTCAGGAGATTTTTTTGTTAGATTTCTGGCTATGTCCGGTTGCGTCTTCATCATATCTACCATTTCTCTAAATTGTTTCCTATTAGTTATCCGTTTTCTATTAAAATTTGTTAAATAAACACTTAAACATTCATTATGATAAACTTTTAACTAACATTTTTGTGCTTTCCATTATTTATTTTTCCTTTTTTTTCGTTTAATCGAAAATTCACTTCAGATTCGTCTCGAAATTGGCGCGATTGTAAAATGATAGAAATTGTATGGATGAATTGCGAATTTAGTAATACCAGATAAGTTGAACAAAATGTCGGGGCTGCAGGGCATCTTACTTTCGTCGGATTCAGTAAAAGCAAAAGTTTGGAAATTAATTGAAAATGTCACTTTAGCTCATTCGCCGAATTCTGCAATAGGGAGGGGTGATAATTTACGCGGCACGGTTTTCCCTTTCGATTCCAATTTGCAAACATTCAAAACTAATGTTCATCGGCACCTCCTTTCTCTCCCCCCTAATTACCCCAACGGCCGTGCTGTGTTTAACATTATAAGGGTCTCTTAATATACACTTGAGTGCGTGTGATTAATAAACAAAAAATATGAAAATCTAACGATTTAATCTTAAAATTTTGAATTTCTGTCCTATACTAAGCACACAGAATTTTAAAACAAGATAGCACCCACAAATGCAATTTAAGAGTTCTTGTTTTGTAGTATATTCGGCGATGACAAACATTACAAATGTATCTATCCAATCATAAAATTTCAACTCCCTAATTTTGCAAGAAAAGGCTTCCGCCGACTGCCTGTCCTAACCTAATATGCTTCATTATCGTGACACCGCGCTGAAGTTCAGATGTTCATATCCAAGCCTATGTCACCACCATGCCTTAAGCTAATACTTAAGGGTACTTCCTTTTGCGAGGAATGTGTAGGTGTAGGTCCGCTCCATACAACCGGGCGGTTAACATAACGCACCCAGGAATAGTAAAAAGGTGTAAGTGTTGTCGCGTCAGCATATTTATTTAGTTAGTATGTGTGAATGTACAAGTAGATGCATGCATACATGTCAATAATTAGGAGGAGACTACCATTTTTACAATGTATGCATGTTAGAATTTTCTTACCCGAAAACATCTATGACCTGAGAGTAGGTAGGTACGTATTTTTTCCAAAAGAAAGTCAGAAAATTAAAGGGTTAGATAGAAATGAACTACTTGAAAAATGTTAAACTTGAAATTAGGATATCGAGTGTTGAAAAAAAATCTTTTTACTTAAAATAGAATGTTTTCCGAAAAACCGTTGACAGTGCAAGAAAGAGCAAAAATAGAGAAATAGCAAAAAACTGAAGTAAGACTGTTCTAAACAATTATCTTGCAGATCAACAAAACTGTAGGCAAAATCAAAAAGGGTCTCACATCCAAAACAATAATATCATGAGGTTAAATAACCTTTACCTTGACGGCCCCGGTAGTTTCAAGTTTTATTTCCTTGATCTTAGAAAAAAGTCTTATAGAGGTAGTATATATATGCTTCGAAGCCATAAAATGCAAACATTTCATTATTTTTTTCCAAGATTTTTCAAGTGGCCTCATCCTTATCGCTTACCTTTGTATATATGTATACCCTGTACATTACCCTTGTAGATGCATACATATTCATGTCTATTACAGAATTCGCAGAATTTTACTCCCGGTGAGTTGACTTGATTCGCATCCGCTGTAAAACTCAATTATGAAATTCGTCGGATGAACTACATTGTCGATTCCTAAAATTACCTTATCATTTATGAACTTTCGTATCGACACTGTCAGCTACAAACATTTATTCAACTGGCCTACGCTGTGATAATAGTATCGCTTTCGATCAACGAAATCAAGCATCTGTGACAGTGGTTAGTACGAAGATGGAGGACGGTTCAAAACCAACCGTGTGCTCTTTTTTTTTTTATTTAGATTTCTTGCTCTCTGGTTGCGTTGCTATTTGTGCGTTTTCTATTAAAATTTGTTAAACAAACACTTTAGCATTTAGTATGATAAGCTTTTGACTTACATTTTTGTACTCTCCATTGTTTATTTTCGTTTAATCAGAAATTCACTTCAGATTCGTCTCGAAATTGGTGCGAATGTAAAATAATAGAAATTGTATGGAGTGCGAATTCTGTAATACCATATAAGTTGAACAAAATTTCAGTGGTGCAGGCATTGTTACCGACATTCGTTCAACTTTCATTCGTCGGATTCAGTAATAGCAAAAGTTTGGAAATGAATTGAAACTATCACTTTAGCTCATTCGCCGAATTCTGTAATAGGGGTGATTATCATTATTTGGTCTTACTAAATCTACAATGATAATTTCTACTTAACCCTTTAATTTTATGAGTACCTAATGGGAAAAATACATATCTATCTACTAACAGGTAGTAAATGTTTCCGGGTAAAACATGTTTGATAGGTGTAGAGCGAAAATCGATTGCAAAAATTTATGAATTCATCCTAGTAATTAGCAGTGTAAAAAACAACTTTTACCTTCCGTGTTTTCGTGTTTGTGTAAATGCCATGCCTTGAAAGTCCGAAATCTGAGATTTTCAACGTCTTTCTATCGTCAACAAGAACATTGCGCGCCGCCAAATCTCTATTTGAAAATATGAAATTTGTTTTATAATAAACTCATAGTTTTCAAAATGTTTATACCTACCTATGTGTTATTTGTTGTTCTTCTAAAAATTGCATTCCATTAGCAATTTGGAGAGCAAAATTGTGTAATTCAGCGTTGTCAAGGATGTACTCAAATGTAAATGCTTCTTCCTCGGTTACTGATTTGTATTTATCACTAAGAGTGGTGTACATGGCTTAAAAAATAAAGGTATGTGTATTATATTTTGCTCAAAGTTACTTTACGTAAAAATTACTTTCTGTCACAGATGGGCGAATATTAACCTGTGTCTCCTCTGACTCATCAGATAGCTCGGAATGCCTAAGATAAAAAATAAAAAGAAAAGGATATAATTTTTTTTTTTTAAACAAGAAGTAGCATTGAATAAATACAAATAGAAGCGACGCGTCGCGACGCTCAACAATTCAAAGGGCTTCACAGTCCAATGTCACGATTGCGCGAATACCATAAAATGAATAGTGGATAGCAGGGTTACCTTTGGGGACATTTTAGTGTCATTTTGACACCTTTTCAGCGTTCGGACACCAAGACACCTCTTTTCAAAAATATGTCGGCTTGGGCACTTTTTATAAATCTAGCAACTCTGTGGACAATATTTTAAGCAAAACAAACAATTTGTTCGAAAAATGGAACGCAACCCGTGGCAAACAACCAAAATAAAAAATACCTATACACCAAACTATCTAAATTCGACTTATCGAAATTCTTCAATTAAGTGCTACAAGGTGGCTTTCTTTTGAAAATGTAACTAACAGAATAGTAGAACAATGGGTAGCTTTGCAGCATTATTTCTTAAGAGCTAAATTCGAAGAAAAATCAAATGCAATAGATAAGCTTTCAATTATATTGGATAATATAAATGGAGCTAACCTTGTTTATCTTAAATTTTTGTCGTATATATTAGGCATCATGAATAGGGTTAACAAAAATTTTCAAAGCAAGGATACACAAATTATATACATACCTAGTTTCTTCTGTAAAGGATGTTTTGTCCCTGGTATATCAAAACTTTGTTAAGAAAGAATTTTTTTTCAATGTTGAATTACATAAAATAGACTATAAGACTGAAACAAAATTAAAAAATATGCTTGATATTTGTATCGGACATGACGCTGAAATGAGCATTAAAAATGGACAAATTAAAGAACACGAAGTTCTTTTAATTAAAACTAACATTTTGAAATATTATCAAGTAATTGTGATCAAATCACAGCTAGGATTAATATTAATGATAAAAAGTTATCTATGTTACGTTTCTTGGACCCAAAAGTTATAAAATTGGGAAATGAATTCAATTATTTCAATTTGGTTTCAGAATTTGAAAATTTAATTTCTAATCCCGAAAAATTAATAGAAGAGTATAAAGCTTTAGAGTTAAAAGCTGATGATGCTGATTTTGAGAGTATTTTTAAAATTAAAAATATAGAACAATTTTGGTTCAAAATAGGAAACTTAAAAAACCACTTAAATGAATTTATGTATCCAAACTTATACGAATTTGTAAGAAAAAATATTGACTTTTCCACACAGCAGTGCATGTGCTGAGAGAATATTTTCCAAGCTTACACTTTTGAAAAACAAACTTACTAATAAATTAAAAATTGAAACGTGTCATACAATGCGCTTATCTTTAAATGTTTTAAGAGGCAAAGATTTGGAGTTAGAGGTAGAAGAATGGGTTCCTAACTACATATAAATGTACTATAGGGCAAGTTTTGAATTAAAAAAAAAAAAAAACTCGAGATTTTGGTCAAACTTAACAATGTCGTTTGTCTTACTTGAACCAACAGCCTAAGCCGCGATGTTCTTCATATTTGGTACTTATGAGTCTTCGGTGATTCCCTAGATGAAAAATTGAAGGTTTTTTAGCTCCAAAACTAACCACGACTGCCATTTGGCCGTTATAAAAATCTTATTTTTTCGAAAACGGCTCTAAGGATTTTGATAAATAATTATTCGTACTATTGTAGGCATGGACTACATTTTTATTAAAAAAAATCTGAGAAAAATTATTATTAATAGTACCTATCGTGGAAGAAGCCCTTTTAAGTAAGCATATTACACACACTTATTATATAAAAATAAAAATAATGTAGTTGAACTCATGGGGTTTTGTGTTTTAAGTGATAAGGAGTAAAATATATGTTACTAACGAGGCACGCTTAAGTTCGATGTATTTAACTTGTTTTTGCATATTTCCACTGTTACTATTGATGTTTTCTTTCTGGCTTTCTGAGTATTTCTGGTTAAGCTGATTGAATGATATCCGACTACGAACTGTTCGAAGATAATCCAGCTAAAATAAAAAATACAAGTAATATTAGTTTAGATAGTTATGTTAATAAAGAATGATGTCTATGCATTAATATTCTGTTTGTTCTTAAACTAAACTAATTTAAATACAGTAAGTAATTGGATGAATACCAATGAGATAATTTTCCGCTTTACAGAAAGATATGACTTTCCGCCACATCTTTGCAGATGTAACGTACAACCGCTAAGAAATACTCTCGTAAAAGTTGGAAATAATCTTTAAACGAAAGTCATCTCAAAAATAATTTTGCTATCAAAAATGTACGTCATTCGATATTTTAACCTAAAAAGTGATTCAGTTTTCTTACAGTTTTCTAAGTGATGAGAGCTAGTCGATAGACGTGTTTTTTTTACTGGCATTCTTTTATTTGAGTAAATCTATTAATTCGATCGACATAAAAGCGCTTTTAACTGAAAATTAATTAACATAAAAGTTTCGCAACATCCCTTTTTCTTCAACTTAGCCGTGCGTTGATAAATAAAGTGTTAATTTAAAAAAATATTTAAAATAATTAAAAATCAAAAACATTTTGCCAATCTTTTGTTCCAATCCCATTTCCATTAAAACAAAACACATACTCACGAACTAAAAATCATCAGAACATCTCTCAATACAAATTTGATTTACCGCATTTATCACCACCACATGTCTAATCCACCGAAACGTATCAACACACGCTCGAAGAAAACTCGCTACAAACGTCACTTCACGACCGCATTTGCCCCAAAGCTGCTTGCATTCTTCATCATCACCTCTAAAAGCTACCCGTAACATCATGGAAGACAACAATAACATGTGGGCAAAGATGGACGAACGACTAGCAAAGCAAAGTGAGTTTATAATTTCTTTTTTGTCTAAACAAATGACCGAGTCCGAAGCGGCTATCACTCAAAAAATCGATCGTGAAATTAAAACCACTATTTCTGATATAAACAACCAAGTTGTACACTTGGAATCATATCAAAATGCAACAAACTCTGAGATTCAGCTCATAAAAAATTACTTGAATTCAATGAAAATTTCACTTCGTAAAGCCACTACCGAGTGCATAGACGCTAAAAGGCTGTTTGCCGATAACAACTCCAATCACACAGAGCTACAATCAAAACTCGATCACAATGTGGCGGAATCTTTTAATCACTACGATAACCGAATGGTCGCAAGCAATGCTTTTTTATTTGGTATTCCGAGTTTACCCGATGAAAATTTAAAAAATTTATTTGATCATTTATGTCAAACGATTGGTATAGAGCCGCCCGTCTTACGCAACATCTACCGAACTCGTCCTAAGAATGATTCACACAACACTGCGATTATGATCAAATTCAACTCTCCATACGATAAGAACTTTGCTAATCTATTGCGGACTTCCAAAAATCGAGTAAACAACAACTCTCCTTGCATCACATCGGATTTAATGTTAATCATCCATCAAAACCAATTTACCTGCGAGAGAGCCTATCTACGCAAGACGTGGAGTCGTATATGTGAAACGTCAAATGCACTCTACACCTTTATCAGTTAATTGCTTTGGAGACCTAGAGAGAATTGCCAGTTCTGCAAATGAAGAAGCCAACCAGAATTCAACTTGATTGCCTTATCATTACTCTTATTTAATTTTTATTCAAAGTATATACTTATATTTTTTTTTTTTTTTAATTATTTCTTTCTCTTTTCATTAAACTTCTCTTTTTGTTTTATTAATTTTCTCTTTCATCTCTATCTCATCTTATTTAAGTACTTATAGCAACATAAATTTTAAAACTATTATTATCATTTAAATTTTATATCAAATAAAAATCGAATTTTCCTATTCCTATTTTTCACTCTTTTTCTTCTCTTACCTTCTCCCTGCTATACATACATAAATAATTATATATATTGTTTTTGATTCTCCTACAATAACGATGGCTGATAACAGTGATAACAGTGTTAGAGTTGATGGATCTTTGCGTTTGATGATTAATGTTCTAAGCAAACAATATAATGGTCTTCGGGTTTGTCACATTAATGCGCAGAGTCTTCTGCCGAAAATTGATGAATTCCGGGATTTATTTGTAGATTCTGGTGTGGATGTTGTTTGTGTCTCAGAGACCTGGTTGGTTGATGATATAAATGATCAGTGTTGTCGTATAAATGGTTATCGGGTTTTTCGATCAGATAGAAATCGTCAAGGTGGTGGGGTGGCAATGTATGTCAAAGAATCTATTAAATGCAAGCTGAGATGTTCTTCTGAGTGTAGTACAGGCATCCAGTACGTTTTCGTTGATTTCATCGGAAATAATAATGAAAAATTGCTCATAGGTGAAATTTACAGGCCCAACAAAAACATAAATCTTTTCCCCCTATATGAACTCTTGGAGGACATAACGTGTGATTGCTCAAACATTATAGATATTATGCGGTGACTTCAATAGCAACCTTTTATGTGAAAATATCTTTTCGGATCAGATGAGCAGACTTGACCTTAAATCCGTTAATACAACTACTCCCACTCACTACTTCGGTGGAGAACCAACGCTACTTGACTTAATTCTTGTAAACGATACAAACAAAGTTTTACTGTACGACCAGCTTTCTGCACCCGGTTTCTCCAAACACGACCTAGTTTTTGTATGTTACAGTTTTATACTTACGCCTATAGCAACCACATACAGCTATCGCGATTTCAAAAACATTGATTATTCCCAACTTGAAGCAGATGCTAGAAATATAGCTTGGCATAATATATTCAACTTGTCCTCGTCTACTGAGCAGGTACGGTTTTTCAATCACAACATTGCTCAGCTGTTTAACAGATATGTCTTAGTTAAAACCAAGCAAAATAATTCGAATAATCCAAATTGGTTTACCCAAGAAATACGCATCTTAATGCAGCAGCGAGATCGAGCCTACAACTCGTGGAAACGTTATCGTCTTCCTGAACTAAGACAAATGTATAAATCACTTCGCAATAAAGTTGTGATAGAAATTCGTTTAGCTAAGATTAGATTTTTCTCTGGCAAACACAATACTTCCCTTAATAGCCGACAGTTATGGAATAACTTGCGTAGTATTGGACTTGGTAAGACCAAACACAATCATGTTGAGAATGTTGACGGTAATTCATTAAATAGGAAATTTATCTCCACTCTCTCTCCTAATCCTTTTAACCCTGCGATTCCAGTTAATTTCTCTTCAAATAATTTTGATTTCCCTAGTTTTGGGCTCACAGGGGTTAGCAGTGTTGAAGTTGTTGAAAGTATACTTTTAGTAAGATCAAATGCCATCGGTCTCGATGAAATGCACCCTTCTTTTTTAAAGATAATACTTCCAATTGTTCTGCCATATATCACGCATATTTTCAACACCATACTTACAACGGGGGAATTCCCCTCCGATTGGAAATTAGCGAAAGTCATACCCATACCAAATGTAATGAATTTAGGCCGATTTCAATCTTAGCTTTCCTTTCAAAAGTTTTTGAAAGGATCCTGAAAAATCAAATGGGCGTTTTTCTTAAGACGCATAATCTTCTTAGCGCATGTCAGAGTGGCTTCCGAGAGAAACACAGCTGTGTCACTGCTTTGCTAGATGTAATTGAGGACCTTCGTCAAGCACTGGATGAAAATAAAGTAAATTTTTTAGTCCTCCTAGACTTTTCGAAGGCATTCGATACAGTTGTAAACGAGAAACTCACAGGTAAGCTTTACCAGCTTTATAACTTCTCGCCTGATGCTGTAAAACTTATATCTTCCTATTTATCTGATAGAATGCAAACAGTTGAAATATGTAACAATTTATCTAATTTTCTTCCTACTACTAGTGGAGTTCCACAAGGATCCATTCTTGGGCCATTACTTTTTTCGCTCTACGTCAATGATATTCCATCCATCGTCGATAACTGCTCGTTACATATGTATGCCGATGATGTACAAATGTACCTCGGCTGCGGTCTTGGTCTTATTGAAGATGGTGTTTGCCGTGTGAATGAGGATCTCGAAAAACTAGCACTTTGGGCTAAGACTAATGGACTGGCTTTAAACCCGTCAAAATCTAAGTGCGTGGTTATATCTAAAAAAATTTTAGATTTAACCTACTTCCCTCAAGTAACTTTAAATAATAAAACAGTTGAATATGTGAATTCCGCTCGAAATCTCGGAATAACCTTTACGCGGAATCTAACTTGGGATAAGCACATTAACAGTGTAGTCGGTAAGACATACGGAACGTTACGCGTGCTCTGGGTCTCCCAGTCATACACACCGATCAAGACGCGTGCAATGCTTGCAAAAAGTTTAATTCTTGCCTGCAAAAGAAAGCTGAATGTCGTCTTCAATAACATCATTAGATACATCTTTGGACTACGTAGGTACGACAGGGTATCTAATCTTTTGAATTGTTTACTTAGCATGTCACTCGAGAAATACTTTCAGTTTCGCACATTATCCTTGCTTTCCGATATCCTGTACACAACCCAACCACCATATCTTTTTCAGAGAATTACGAGGGCCTCTTCAGCCAGATCTGACCAATTGATTCAACCCCGCTACGCCTTCGTAACGTCTGAGCGCCAATTTTTCATTAACGCTTCACGTCTGTGGAATTCTTTGCCTCGCCATATCAAGAGAACCAACAACAATACACATTTCAAGGCCCAATTAAGACAATTTTTGTCAGTATCTTAAAATTTTTGTTTATACTCTATCATTTCACCTTTCTCAGTTCATCCTTTTCCTATCCGCCTTTATTATCATCCCTTCTTTTTCCTTTTTACTTTTCTGTTCTTCTTCAATTAGTACTTCGATTTAATTTTATTGTATAATTTTTGCCAACAAATGTTATTTAATTTTTGCTTTTAAAATGCTCTCATTGTTTAATTTTATAGGTTAACACTAGTTTATAAGATATATATCTTAATGTGTATAGCCTTTCGAAATAAATAAATAAATAAAATAAATAAAGAAAATAGAACAAAAGAAGTACGTATGCAATAAAGAGACTGCTATAAATAAAAAAATTGATGCGATCTTTACGTAACTTGTAAATAGGAACTGAAAATGTAACCATCATTGGATGATTGGAACTCTAATTAATGTCTTCCAAGTGGTCAAGAAAGCTATTTTTAACTCAAACATCTTTTCTGTATAGAAACACTCATTAAACACATCTAAAATTTACAGGAAGTCATATTAATGCCATTCTCATGCTCTTCGCTTATAATGACTAGAGCAATTTTAATCTTTTCTTTCGTATCTAATATCATTATTTGTAAAATTTTGTCATTGTCTATTTGAAAAATGCTATTTTAATGGCAATATTTTTTTGACGAAAATATTGCAAAAATGTTATTAAAGGCAAGTAATTGGAAGAAATAATGATTACTTGTCAAGCATGTAAATACGCCAAAATTTGAGTGTATATATCTGTATTATCCAATTTATAAATTCATTATAATCTTAATCAACAATTAGTACTTATGTTGGTTTTTACAAAATGTTTGTACGTTTATAGGTCAGAATCTTACAGAGGCTATGCTTGAGAGAAAAGAAGTTTTACTTCTAGCGCGCGTACGTCAGTAAGTGGCCGCTACTGAGGATTAAATTTAGATCTATGCCGTTTGTAACTCTACTGCCATTTATTGATTTTAAGATTCCTTATTTTAGAGATGACCAATTAAAATTGAATTTTGTGTACCGAAGCTTTTCTTAATATTTTGATGACTAACCTTATAATGTTATGATGTAAAACAGTAATTCCGTTTACGTAGAGTGCAGAAGATTTTCTAGTAGATGTCGATGCACATTGATCTTGATCATCGTAATTGAGAAAGGCAAACTATACCGTATTCCAGCATATATGTATGTCTATACTGTAAAAACGGGCTAAAAGTCTTGCCACCTAGAGATAATCAGATAGGTAAACATTCTGATCACTCGGAATTCAACCTCCGTAGTTATAGCTTAGTGCCCCTTTTTTTCTACACCCACGTCCTCGCTACGTACCAACAAGAACCACGTAGAGAACAAATTTCTAAGAGAACCGTTTGGCAATAAGAGAAATAAGAGAAAGCCAACTGGGATGGTCTCAATGGTTTCTTGAGAAATTTTAATTGGTTGATAGTGACTTAGGCCACAGTGCAGATATTATTGCAATTTTTTTTCTTTTCGGAGCGAGAAATTTTATTGCGAATAGGGAAAATCTATTAAACCAAAAGAGAATTCATTGTTTAATTCGAGTTTTAAAGAAGTTATTAGGGTCAGAAAAGTAAGTTTTCAAAATTATAAAGCCAAACCTACTGAGGAAAACCAGAATATGTTCCAACAATTATTATATTCGACGAACCAAATTTTTGCATTTGTGGCCCAAACGTAGTTAATTATTTTTGTCATTGTAAAAATGTACGAAATACACAAGAAAATGTGTAATGAAATTCTGATCGCTGTTTTTGGTTAATTATATCTTTTGCTTTGTAGGATTTTTTTGAGTCAATTCTTTGCAGGAACGCTTTATTTGGCTTAAATCTTATTCGGTTGTACGACGGTGTTCGTGCTATAATGAAGCTTCTTAATCTTTTGAAATCACTGTTCTAGCAAATTGCTAAAGAGTTTTTGTTTTATTTTTATTTCTTAACTAGCTTTTACCCGCGGCTTCGCCCGCATTTAAGTCATTGAATAAGTATCAGACATCATCACAATAGAAATGAATCAATATGATACGTATATTTTATTCCTTAGATGGGATTATCAGTTTTTAAAAATTACTACATACAATGAAGTTTAAAAAACTTAAAATATGCTTTATTGAATTGCAACAACAATGTTAAAATATATTTCACTGTAACAAAAATAAATAATAAGTCTAACAATTTAAAAAGATAAAATGCAGCGTATTAATTTAGGATATTTTTTTAGACTATATTATAAGTTTTTCCGTCTGGTGCAAATATGTGTAAATTCCGGGCATTAGACCCTCGCGAACAGGCTACATATAGTTGACCATGAGAGAAGCATGGCTTTTCTAAATGCACTCCCGCTACCTGTAATGTCTGCCCTTGTGCTTTGCTTATAGTAACAGCAAAGCTAAGCTTAACGGGAAACTGAACCCTTTTGAATTGGAATGGAAGGTCAGTGGGAATAATTGGAATCCGAGGTATGATAACACTTTTTCCCTTGCGGACACCTGTTAAAATAGTAGCACCTAGTATATTCTGCCCCAATTCGTTATCCGACGCCTTGTTCCATTACATAGCAGAGGGGCATTTAGATTTCTCATAAGCATTACTGGTACATTTAGTTTCAATTGAAGTTTATGTGACGGTACACCCGACAGTTCAAGTGAATTTAAAAATTCCACAGGATATGAAGTACTTAGTTCCGTATCCATAATTGTATCCATTGACAAATATTCCTTTATTTCTCCTTGTATCTCTTTTACTACTTCATTTTTTGGTGCTAATATTGCTCTTGCACACAACCACTCATCACAACTCAAATTTTGTTGCAATTCCGGAAAAACATGAGCAATGAGATCCACATCATTTTCAACTAAATTACAAAATTCTCTTGATAGTGATATATAACCTTCAGCGTCAACGTCTAAACATCCATCACCGATTTTCAACAACATTTCTGCGTAAAGCCCCGAATCCACGTATTATGAAGATGTACTCTCATATTCGTTGTCAGTCTGAGTTTTTCAACTCTCAACCATAAGCTTGATGATTTAATGCATGCTTGAATTTCATCTGCTGGTGCCCCCCTCTGAATGACTGGTAGGGTTTGTCGGAAATCACCAGCCAATAAAACAACTATTCCTCCCATTATATCTGTACTATCTCGCAAGTCCCGAAGAGTCCGGTTTAAAGCTTCTATAGCCTTCTTGTGAGACATTGTACTTTTATCCCACACTAAAAGCTTACATTCTCGCAGCATACTTCCAGAAGATTCTTGATTTCGTGCAACTTTTGCTGCAGGGGCCGGCGACGAATTTTTGGATAGACCAGATTTCCGCTTCCGAGGCATTTTTAAAGAAGAACAGAGAACGAATTGAAATCACAAAAATGACACCTAACCTCAAATATTCAAATAGTTTTATACTTCATATAATAATGACAGAAGAAAAAAAAAACAATAAATATAGAAAAATTTCAAACAGTTGAAACTATAGTCATTCGGAATGGATATTGACATGACCGTCGGTAATACAGTGTTAATAAAAAGTACCCTATGTTACTTCTAATACCTCCAAGAATATGTGTACAAAGTTTCATGATAATCGGTTTAGTAGTTTTTGCGTGAAAGCGTAACAAACAAACTTACATTCACATTTATAATATTAGTAGGGAAGTAGGGATATAGTATTCAAACTTAGAAATATGTATGTATATACAAAAATTTAGAAGCACGTCTCATAGATCGTCTGCTGGTTTTTATACTTATTTCCTGTCTGCGGATTATGAAGCGGCATAATCTCCCTACCTTTTATGGACATGCGTAAGATAAGTTCTTTAAAGATATGCATAACATATCCGTTGCTAGAAGTACAGCTATTTTGGCATTGTCTACTGTTGTAGTTTCGGTAGATTCGGTTACTTTGTCTGCAGCAGTTTTAACCAATATTTCTTTTGAAGAGACATGTGAAGGGTGTCCTGGGTTTCTCGGAGTGGCAGTTAGGGATCGCAAACTGATTTTGGCATAAAATTTAACATAGAAGCACTCCGCAACGTTTGGCCAGTACCATTTTCTACATTTAGCTAGCTTTGTCAGTCGGTAATACTCCGCCAAATCTGTTGTTGCACCATAGAAATTTTTATACTACGAGTTCGTAGACTCGAAATGAGGCAAAAATAATTGGTATATGCTTGTCCTTCAGGCAGTTTATTACTGTGGGTAGTGACTGCAATTCTTGAAGTATGTATAGGGTTGGCGTCTTTGAAGTAAGCTAGTATCTATTGTGTATTTTCACTCTATGACGAGTTTGAATTTTTGGGCCCGTGTTCCCTTTATGTGAGCACTGCAACGGGCACGTAGTATGGTCATCGTACTTCCAGTGTTCATGCCTGAACGCGTCATACATTCAGATTATAACCCTTAGATTTCGATTAAGATCTATATTCTGACATTCAGGTTTCAGTTACGGAAAAAACATATTTTTTGATCTTCATTATACATATTCTTCAATAAAGCACTTGCATAGAATTCGAAAAAGGCTTTTGAAAATAGTGGTGATAGAATTATAACAAGAATATTTGCATTTCTCAAGCAACGCCGCAATGTTTAAACAATATTCTAGTGAAACAGCTAGTTTCAATCCTTCTCTTAAAAATGTCAACCGTAATACTCACAGTTCATGGAACGCCCATCATTCAGACGTACTGTTAAATTCAGAGATGCTTTCTTAAACCATTCTACACGAATGGGGAATACTTTACCCTCTCATTGCGATGTTCGGACATTCAAAATCAAGTTGCCTAAGTATATCCTTTAAAATTCTCTCCAACTTTCCTAAATGATTGTGGCACCCAATTTTTTCAAGTTATCTCTCATTGTAATATTAAGCCTGATAAATATGTACACCCATATTAATAAAGATGGATTAGTGGAGGTTTATCGTTAAGTCGTGGACTAAGTGCGAAATTTTATTAATAAAACAAATTTTCTGTTAAGTGACGTTTACTAACTATGATTAAGTTAAACCACCGAAGTAGGTGGTTTGGCGAAGGAATAAGAAATAGAAATGTCAAATTCGTTTTTTTTAAATCAAAAAATTAAACAAAAGTGAGAAGTTTCTAAATTAATTTTGAAAAGAAATAGTAATAATAAAAATGGCACAAAGTTTTAACGATTTCTTGAACCGTTTGGATTTGCTGGATAATCCTAATTTTTCTATAAGAAGAACAAAAATCTATAAACCCCGATATGATCCGATAAAAGAGCAAAGCGAAGAGGAATTCCGAAAGAAATATAGGTTTTCCAAGAAAAACATGGAAGATTGCTTACTTTTGTAGAAGATGTTAGATGCTACCGATTACACATAACACAAGAACTGGAGTGCATATTATTGCAACCAAGTTCTACACAACGGGGCAAAAAAAATAAACAGCTAAGTTTAATAAATAAAAATGGGGTGAATTGAAATTTAAGATAAACAACAGAATAAAACCAACTTACTAAATCACCTCGTCCTATGAATTCCATTATCATCATATAAGGCGCCTTTATAGTACAGCAACCCAAAAAGGAAACAATATTATGATGACGTCCCACTTCTTTTAGCATATTGATTTCTGTTAAAAACTCCTGAATTTCTTCCGATGTGGGATTGGCTGCAAATAAATTAAAATAATACGATTATTTAAATTTTATTAAACTTAATTCGGTTAAATGCATCTAATTCCAATTTTCTTGATCAAATGGAATAAAAAAATCGTGTTCCTGTCAAATAAAGCATATTTTTACTCAACAAAAAAAAAAAAAAACTTATGTATCAAATTGTTCCTGAAGTAAATCTTGTCCTTAACGAACGTTTGAATAAATTTGTGAAGGTAATTTAAAAAAAATGCAACGTCACAGGGCGTTTAGTTGGGATTACTATTGGTGATGAACTAGGAATGACACAATGTTGTTCATTTGTGTATTTGACTTGATGGCCCATCGTAGTTGGCCACCATGTAGAGGGAAATTCAGAAGCCAGAGACCTCTCTCCAATCCGGAAAGACCAAAACAAAGTGCTTCCAACAGCAGATGAGGAAGACCATCTGCATGCAGATGACGGAGCGATTGCACCCACTTCCTAAATCTTAAAATTACTGGATGCGGGACTAGCACCGGGCTTTCCCTATATATATAAATTAGGTATATGAACCAAGTTGCCCTTTTAAAACTCTTAAAAAGCGAAATGATGCCCCATGGTGGAGAAAGAATCCATCAAAACTAAGATCCAAGGTAAGGACACCCTTCAATGAGGCAAAAAGAACTAGAAACTGGAACAACTATTCTACAGAACCGACAAAGTACAACATAGAAATTCAAAAAAAGAATAGCCTTATGGCCTTCTGGGAAGACATATCCACCCCTGTAGAAGCTAGACTGCACAAGGCTCTATCAAAAGAAAAAGCATTAAATTCAGTGCCACTCATGAAACTTCCACTACACTACTAAAAACTCATTTTCCGGGTATATTCTAAAGGTTGACAATATAATAGAGAGAATACCTCTCAAACCAAAATAAGGTTGGGAAAAAGCTTCAACTATCTGCTCAGGACAAAGGATTGAATGAGCAATTAGCACCTTTTAATTAATCGTTTTCAGGTAGTATATTCCCAGCCAATTTACAGAAAGGGGAAAAGGAAGTTTTTTTTTTGTTATTGACTAGTGTTAACAAGGCTCGTACAACTTTTGTTTTTTTGAGTAGCTCAATTCGAAAACCATGGCTTTTTTACAATAAAATAATGAAATGAATTTCGTATTAATTTGTGTTAAAACGTAACATCCAATGTGATTCCAGATAAGTCATGTAAGGTATAGTATAAGAAGAAGGCGATTGATACATACATATATGGACGAGGGTCATTTGGGTCAATCTGGTTCAAAAACGTACATATTTATTGTAGACAGATTCTTGAATATATAATTCAATTTTTATAACAACATAGTCTTACTAGCATACAATCAAATGAGGAAATATGGGATAAATCATATTTTATATCGCTTTTTCGTTGAGATCATTAATATTTACTAATCGGAAGATTTTTTGATAAATAAAAGTTATCTTAATGACTTGTATACATTGTTTTTGATAATTTTTTACCTTTAAGCTGCTTTACTGCAACAATAGTTGTACCCCTCATTCGCAATAGATTTTTGGCAGTTGCCTTAAAGACTCGCCCAAATGCTCCTACACCAATTTCTGGACCAATGCACACAGCTGAATGAGGTACTTCAAAAATGTCCGCCAGTCCCTTATATAGCGCATCCTTTTAATACAAAAATGTAAGCAAACTGGTAATTTTAATTTAAAGTTATTAACTATCCTTACCTCAACATCTTTATCCACATACAATATGTTTTCTTCCATTGTGCTAAAAATTGATAATTATTTTAAACTCCAAATAAGAAAAGTAGTTGGTATACCATTTGATTGCAATTAGTGTTTGGGCATAATCGAATGAATTAAAGGGACTTGTGAATAAAAAAAAGCTTAAGCTAAAACTTGGATTTTTAAGTAAAAGCTGGATTTTTAGTCAATAAAAATAAGCTTAAGCTAGCTAGTTAAAGATGTTTTCTATTACACTAGTTTACACAAAAAAAAGTACATACAAAAAAAGTATTTTCTAGACTAATTTTGGCTCTCTGAACACGAAAATGACAATCATTTATTTTTCCAAAGAAGCGTTTTCGAGATATGACCAAAAAACATGTTTTTCTGCTCCTTTTCCATGTATAAGCCTAATTCTCAAAAAAGGTCGAACTAATTGACATATACTTTATATTTTTGAACAGATATTTTGTTTGTCTTTCCAACAGTATACGACTTGTGTAAATCGGCCCCACAATCATCAAGAAAAAGCCGTTCAAAGATTCAAAAAACACAATTTTTCGCCGTTTTTTGAAAATCATTTGTTTTAAGTCATTCCGTAAGGATAGAAAAAAAATATTTAAAATACTTTTAAGATCTCACGTGGAAGATATTCGTTTTACAAAGCTAAAACGCACAAGATCAATGAAATCGAATTATAAATGTGGAAGTTATGAAACAGTATGTGAAGGCAGACCATTTCAGGTTTTTTCTTTTTTTCATAATTTTTATTGAAAATATGACGTATTGCTTACACTTCTTCTTTTATGTGGCGTTGAATCTTCGCGGAGCTGCATCCAGCAGTAGTCACGTACTGGCCTGCAGGTTAGCTACACAAAATACTGCTGTTTTCTGTGTTTTTGGGATAGCAGAGCAGATGAAAAACATTTCATCCAACGAAATTGGCCACTTCGTGAACATCATGTAGTATAGGAAAGAGCAACGTTGCTAAAAAAGCAAAACAACCACCCACACAGGGGCGTATTTACCCTAGGACTAAAAGGGCTACAGCCCGGGGTGGTAAGGCTACTAGGGGCGGCGAAGGCCGCTTCGATCAATTGTCCAATTTATAATATCTTTTTGAAGCGATTGAACTTTCAAATCATACAAGCAAAAGGACGCAAGCCGCCCCTAACATACAAATACAAATTCAATTTTTTGAGTTTTTGAAGCATGACAATTTTTTCATTGCCGTGAGTGACCGGCATAAATAATAAATTTGCATCTAAACATAACGGGAATTTCATGATGACCTTAAAAGCAATATCGGAATTTGATCCATCCTTTCAAAACACATACAAAGTTTTGGCTATCCAGGAAAAGGAAACACATCATATTTTTCTTTTGCCACCTATGAAAAGATTATAAAAATTATGTCAGCTAGAGTCACAAAACCTATTATGGAACAGCTTCAAAGGTCTAAATACTTCTCGTTGAGCGTTGATTCGACTCCTGACATAAGCAATGTAGACCAGCTTTCATTAATTTTAAGGTATGTTCAAGAGAACGCAGAACCCGTTGAACGATTTCTCTGCTTTCTGCCAAATACAGGCCATAAAGCAGAAGACATGTTACAAGCAATTATGGATACTTTTAAGTCATTAAACATTGACATAGAAAATTGCAGAGGTCAATCTTATGATAATGCAAGTAACATGTCAGGGCCATATAACGGATTACAAGCAGAAATTAAAGAAAAATGTAAGCACATTCTTTAAATTTGATCGGATCATCGGAAGCTGATTCTTGCTCAGAAGCTGCAAAATTTTTTGGCTTATTACAAAACATATAAGTATGTTTTTTTTACGGCATCAACAGAGCGACCAAAGCTTCTTAATTCATTTTTTAATGGTTCCGAAAATGTCACATTAAAAAATTTGTCACTTACCCGTTGGTCAGCCCGAGACGATGCCTGTACGAGCTTAAACGGAGGTTGGGACCAAATAATATCGGCTCTCAATGCCATTAAAAATGATGCCTACCAGAAAGCTTTAGTGAAAACTGAAGCTAGCGATTTATTGTCCCAATTGAAGGCCAATATTGTCTTAATTTTGGTGTTCTATACTCAAGCAATTCAATATTGTATCAAAAAAATTCAAGGTGTTGATACAGGCGTTGAAACTGTGTCCAGGCTCTACGAGGCACTCATGTCGTTAGTGAGAGAAAAACGAGAATGCTTTGATGTTTTTGAAGAGATGGGAAAAGCAAAACATCTGAAAATTACAAAATGGACCAAAAAAGAATCGTCAAGAGGAAAAAACGAGATGAAGATTTTCAAGAAGAGTGAGTCTCAGGTGATTCTACAAATAATGGAATAAAATGTTACAAATTTCGGCATGACATTTTTGGAAGCCAAATGTGGTAAGAGTTGTTCTAGTTGATCATTATGGTAGAACGTCACTTTGCGTCGTTGAAAGCGGCCAGTAAAAAAAAATAAAAAATGACGCTTTTTTTGAAAAGAGGACTGAATAAATCTTTATTTTTTTTTTGTATTTTCTCTTGGGTACACATTGAAATATAGAAATTATATTTAATTCGTCTTCATAAACATACAAATTCATGGTTAATACATATAAGTTAGCATTTTATTAAAAGAAGATAATAAATTATAATTATTTTTTTTTCTATTTAGAATCAATTTAAAATAAATTATATTCTTTTTAAAAATATTCGCAATGAAGTTCGAAGTTTAATATAACCAAAAATTTCTCAGTTTTGTAAAAACTCACCAGAGGACTGATAAACTAAACGGACAAACCACGACTTGTTGCACAAATGTTTTTTTCACAATACTAACATAAGAAACAGAATCTATTTGCATGACGATTTTATTGTGAGCAGACTTGGTACTTCAAATTGCCAGTGCTGGAAATGCGATCGATATCCTAGTTATTGATTTTTTTAAGTTTTTTTGTAATAAAATAAATTACTAAAAAATATTTATCTATTTCGTAGCAAAGAGGTATTATTTGCCGTAACTTCGGTGGTATTAATCTTAGTATGAGACCTGAAATAAGAGAACAGTAATAATTTTTCTTTGCGAAAACGCAAAGGGGACCCGCCAGGGGACTGAGAATCAGACACTTTGAAGAATTTTTTGAGCAAAATAAAATAAGGTCACCGTAATAATATTGCTATGCCAGGTAGATATCAATCAGATTTAATTTTATAAAAAAAATAGGTTAAATAACTGAACGGATTTTAAAATATTTCTTGGGCCGCCGAAAATTCCATCGTTTGTAGAATCACCCTCTTAATTAAACATTTTCTGGAGCAAAACAACACTGACAATATGAGTTTAAGGCAGCTTAACCTTCATATAAGAGAAAAAGAATTGAAGGAAATATGTTGAGGTTGCTTTAAGAATATACTTGTGCACTGCAGTGACAAATTGTAGTGCAGAAAGATCGTTTTCCGTATTGAAACGAATAAAAATCTTTTTAAGGTCTCGCATTAGCGAAGAACGCCTTAATAGTTTAGCTTATAGAAGCTGAACTGACAAAAAATTTAGATAAGGAATCTATTGTTAATGAATTTTGTAATCAATATGCACACAGAAAAAAAAATTGAAAACATCAAATATTATGCATTTTGTGTATTTTATTATAATTTTTTATTACTCAAAAATAAGACAGTGAACGTATAGACGCAGAGACTGACGGACGATATGATAAAAACATTTTTTACTCAAAACGTGCCCTATAGAACAGATAACAAATTGTGGCAAAACAACCTTCCTTTCGATCATACATGCACAGTTCTAGCTAAAGCAACCTAGTCGAAACATGTGAATAAAAAACATGTGAATAAATTACGAAACTTAAGCTAGAATTTTCTAGCATTAGCTATTTAGCATTATCATTTGTTTATTCTCGTATTCACATAAAACAAAGCTTAAGCTAGAACTGTCTAGCTTTAGCTGCTATACTCTGTTCAATTTATATTTGCAGTACAGAAAAGATAGGATATTTGCCTTTCAGTCTGACCATTATGGATTTCAATAAGCTGTCTTTAATTTAAAGCTCTTACAGGATTGCCGTTGGAGCATTAAAAATTGCCGCAAATCTCAGAAAAATAGTTGCTACCAAAAGCTTAAAAAAGCTTAGGTAAGTCTTGAAAGTTACATAACAAAAACCAAAGAAAATACCATAAGCATTTCTATCATCTTGACAATGGTAACTCTGATTCAGTGTTTTTTTTTAATAAACACAATGAGGGTTGGTTGCAAATTGGCGTTCAGTCTCCTTCTCTCCTTTTACCCATGGAGCAGATAGGTCATAGTGGGCTATACGTGAGCTCAAAGAAGATTACACAAACAATTTCAATGTAATTCAGTGATTCCCTTTCTTATTTCAGTGGCAATTTCTTAAGTTAAAGTGCCGTGCAAACTGCAGCAGGCACCAGTGTTTCTGCAAAAGCCCCGGGAGCGGGGCACCTTTGACTTTAAAAGGGGCACATTTGTCAATGGTGGATTAAAACCCACATCAACGGATCCAGCAGGTCTGTTGTTTGAATAGTAAAAAAGTAAATTTTTGTTTTTAAACAATTTATTAAACAATATAACGAAAAAAATAAATCAATAAATTCACTTTCTAAAAAAAACAACAACAATAAAAAACATAAATTATTTCATTTATAAACATAAAAAATTAGTCCATATAATAATAAATTCAAATTTATCGATATCGACATTTTTTAAATAATTTATTTTTTAAATAATTTATTTATCTTTCTTTTGTAGCTTCGAACCATTTGCCCCAATTGCAAAAGTCAAAGGTGCCCCGAATGACCTTTATAAGTTTTTTTTTGTATTTTTTAATAACTTATATTATATTTTCACAAAACTGGCTCTAATTTATTGAACTTTAAGCATAGTACTATCATAATATTGATTCACGATAAAAAAATTTATTTTATTAGGTTCACAAATCGCTTACTTACCGGTGGTCAAAAATTAGATCAGAGACACAGAAAACAATAAAACACGTGGTACTCCACGAAGAGTTAAAGAAAGACTGCCAAATTTCGTAACGCTTCTTTAAATCAAACTAAGCTTCTTCCTTCATTCAAACTTTTCTTTTTTAAGGGCACGATCATACCGAAAAACGCAAAGAAAAATGTGCCCGGTGTCAAATGTACCCCAGCTTACCCTACCGTTTTTGAGAAAATCAAAAACAAAAAAATGTTTCTTTGGGGGGTACCCTCAATAATCATTTTTCGGAAAATTTTTTTCAACCAGTACCTAGCTGTAACTAAATGATATTCTTTTTATCTTTTTTTTTTAAATCTGTCGAACAGTTTTTAGAAAAAAAAAATATTAACAAAATTTCGAAACAAATTCGTTTGACAGGTACCGTTATATTTGGCCTTAAAAAAAAAAAAGAAAAAAATGTGTGGGGGGGAAATAAAAAATGATATCTACCGAGTTTGAAGAGACCCACTTTTTTAGTCTTCGCTATCATCGTAATGTCTTTGATTTTTACGAATGCATATTATAGCACAGATAATTACATAATAATAATCTGTGCTTATAGTACATATAAGTCGCAAGTAAAAATCATAACATAATGGTTCTTGCTTCTCGCCTTTCCTTTACAATTCCGGAGAGTGAATCAAACGTTCGTTTCCTCTTTTAGGAGAATAGAGCTGATTTACAAAAAAATTGAGATTAAAATATGTAACTGAAAGTAAAGATTTAGGAGTTGTAGATGCGGATTGGACAAGAAGGGGTTAGAAGTCGTTTATTGGTTACTGTTTTAAGTTATATAATTCTGCAATTTTGTGTGAAAG
Organism: Chrysotoxum bicinctum; assembly: GCA_911387755.1. Classification (NCBI taxonomy): domain Eukaryota; kingdom Metazoa; phylum Arthropoda; class Insecta; order Diptera; family Syrphidae; genus Chrysotoxum; species Chrysotoxum bicinctum. The sequence goes on along the minus strand of OU426987.1, from coordinate 103,128,473 downwards.
TAGAAGGAAACAAACAGTTGCTTTATCGATCACTGAAGCCGAATATGAATATAAGAAAGTGAAGTTTCACAGAAGGCAAGTATTGTTAGATTATATAATGATAATAGGAGCTCACAAAAGTTATCGGAAAATCCTATTTTTCATAATAGATCCAAACATATAGATGTTAAACATTATCTTATAAGAGAAACTGTTGTAAACAAAATCATTGAAATTAATTATTCGCTCACAGCTGGTTTATTAACGAAGAGTTTATGCTCTCAAAAAAAATATCATTTTATTGAAAAATTAATTATTATTGAATTGTATCTACTATTTTAATATAGTGGGGGTGTTGTTTTATATCAAAATTACCCCAAAATACACTAATTATCTTTGCAATCTATGTAACAAACATGTTAACACCTGAAATCAGTATTGGCAAACCGACAGCGGATCCAGGGTTTGGTCATAGGTGAGTGAGATGCAGTTGGATCTTTATGAAAATTTAGGTTTTTATAAATTTAACCAATAAATAAATGAAAAGCATTCTTTGGAATTCTGTTTTCCGGTCCATGAAGTAAAGAAGCAAATGAAACAAATTATAACCAAAATAAAACTTAGAGGCCTATTTCAAGATTTCGTTCTACATTCCATTTCTCGATATTTATATTCATATCTCATCTTCAAAGTAGGTTCGAGAAACACAAATTAATTTTTAATAGTTATGGACAGGGGGAGAGTACGATAACTCAGGCGCCAAGAAATAATAACGGTTTTTTGTGGAACCGTTAAAAACAAGCATTTTTTACTATGTGAGGGGAGGGGGGGGGGCTATTTCCCCCCGTTTGGGCGGGAGGGGCAATTTTATAAAAAAATACTAAAATTATTAAAAAATAACAGTAACTGTTACAATTAAGTTTTGGGTCTTTATTTAAAGACAATACTTGTTCTATAACTGAAAATTTGGGGAAAAAAACATAAAAAAAAGTTTAAAGTGTAATTTTTCAGAACTGTTAAATTATATACATTATTTTTTTTTCTAAAATTTGTTGCTCTAATTAATTCCTAATCAAAACCTGAAAACTAGATGATTTTTTGTCTTTTACTTCTTGAGAAAATTAAAAATTACTAAAAATTATGAAAAATTTTTTTGCTCGCTTACAAAAAATTCACATAACCTAGGTACTACTGTACGGCTGTAGCAAATGTATATACGAGTAATTTCTTAATACATATGTTTGTGTCTTACATACCTATATAATGCATTTGTCATGTTCAAAGTATGCATACCTAACCTACTTAGATCATTAAGAAATACGAACAAACAATCGAATTTTGTATTAATATTTACGGAGGTCATTCTTTGATCTCAAATCATGCAATTTTATTAGACATTAGAAAAGTCTATCCATGCACAGTCGATGGAGCCGAAAGTGTGGGATTACATCTAAGAAACTTTGATCCCCCCACTGTTCAAAGCAAAAATCTAGAGGATGTAATACCTCCAAAACAACCTAGACTTCTGACCATCAACGAAGAACTCAACGAACTCTACGAACACGACAGAAACGAGACTATTGATGATGATTTCATTGATGAAACTGACATACATTTTTAAGACATTTTAAAACACGCACCTCACTATTTAAACTTAACAAATTGACTGACTCACTCACTAAGACACCGACTACACACCTCCTCACTGTGCATTCTGTATAACGCTAAATGACTTTCTAAATGGAAACTTTGCATGCACCCAACCTCGCACCTACCCCAAATCTTATAGTGTGCCAAGCAGGGGGTTGCACACCTCACTGTTTAAACGACGTAATGCTGAGTGCTATAGGACTATATTTATGTAAGCAAGCAAAAAAACAAAAATCTCATAAAAAAGTAGTTTCAGTAATTTTTAATTTTCTCAAGCAGTAGAAGACAAAAAATCATCTAGTTTTCAGTTTTTGATTAGAAATTAATTAGAGCAACGAATTTTAGAAAAAAAAATAATGTATATAATTTAACAGTTCTGAAAAATTACACTTTAAACTTTTTTTATGTTTTTTTTCCCAAATTTTCAGTTCAAAACCCATTTTTTCAAAAACTATTCATAGATTTCACTTGATTTAAAAACTAGCTAATAGAACCCAAACGGGGGGAGGTAGACCCCCCTCCCATAGTAAAAAATGCTTGTATTTAACGGTTCTACAAAAAACCGTTATTATTTCTTGGCGCCTGAGTTATCGTACTCGTGTCATGGACAGTTATTTACCAAGCAAGAATTTGATAAAAAGAACTGCGCAGATCTCTACAAATTTTATGTTGCTATACTGAATTGCACTGAAGCAAATTTTATCTTAGAAGTTCAAATGTGGAGACAACGAATATGCAATATGAATTTAAAATGCGCTCGATGCTTTATTAGTAATTAGCTTAGAATTACAACTTTAAAACGCAAAGCTATCTTTGAAATTCTGTGGGCTAGGAGCGCCTGAATGGTCTTGCTTCTTTAAACATATTCAAATAAAACTTTTTAATGAACTTCTTAACACAAAAAAACTTAAATACAAATAAAACTGGCGTGGTTTTTGCCGCAATATTTTTGTATTTATAATATTTAGTATATTTTACCTTCGAAGGTTAAGATAAATTGAACAAGTTTAAAACATTGAGCCGACCTTGGACAATATGAAAATGTTTGGGTTCAAATCTACATGTGGCAGGACCAGAAAATTATTTAAAAACGCATCAATATTGAATATACAGCAAAAATGTAAACTGGGATAATTTCTTTTTTTTTTGAAAATTTGATAAGTTCTTCCTTGTAAGGGTCCACAAAAATAATAAATATTAATAACCAATACGGAGTAGTTTTAAAGGTTAATAGAGTTCTTGTAAAAAAAAAAAAAAAACTTGACATTATACAAAGATTTACTTAAGTATCAAGAGAGGAATTATACGCCTTTAAAGAGCAAGTAAAAATGAATTTTAAAAGGCTCTATTGCTGGGAAAAATATAGATATTCTATTATATACACGAAAAATCAGTTTTATCAAATTTTGAACTAAGCCAGCTTGTTTCGAATCACTGTTAATTTGGGGCTTATTATGTGAATTTATTCGGAGTTATAACGTATCGAAACGTTCAAAACTTTTCTACGAGGGACTGTTTGATGGGCTGCTTGTGATGTTGTTAAATACCTGTTCTAAGTTCTCGAGAGTGTTTGAGATAACAAAAATTACAAACAACAACAATAAATTTTATAGTTAAACGACTTTCGTAATAAGTGTCTTAAAATGTATCAAACATATTATATCGGTATTTAGGTATTGCATAAAATGTGTATTAACAATTTTAAATAATCTTACTTTATGATTGAAAGAATGCTTAACGCTATTGAATTTTATAGATTACTGGACGGTATCATATAATATCTACACAACTCATTACAGCCTATATCTCAAAAACTTATTTGGAACTTACTCTGGAGTGAACATCTTTCCGTAGTGAGAAAACATTACGGTTGGAACATTTTTGGTGCTTTTAGTACTTCGACGTCGTATGTAAGTTATTAAAAATAACGTTAAGCAACAGACAGATAAGAAAGAAACTGTAATGATGCCTTCTTTCTGTAAATTAAAAAACGGAGGGAGTTAATTAATTGAAAATGTTTATTTACTTTATTGCTAAGAACTGCTGTTATATATAATTATACTTAGATTATTTACAAAATATAACGCATGTATGTAATATACTTTCGTGTTAAATGACAATGGGCCTTACTAATAATCAAACATTAATGTTGACTATTAGTTAACTGGAAGGTTTAAACAAAATTCTGAGCTTTAACAAAATGCTACCAATAAATGATTTTATCATTTCACTAACTAGTCTCCAGACTTACTATTTAATCTATTAAAAAATCTACAACAAATTTAATGAACTGTCAGAATTTTCACCAAGATCTGTCAAAGTTCAGGAGCTGTCATAATTTGCTCTAAACCTTCAAACTTAAGTATATTACCGTATTCTCTTTTAAGAGAAAGCATTGAAGTACATACTTATAGTACGTCAATTGAATTGAAGAGTGTCGGAGCAAATTTTCAATTGTTTTTTAATTTTTAACACCATATTTTTTAACAAGGAAACATATTTCGTTATTTATTTTATATTATTTTAATATTTTTCATTCGCAATAGGTACCAAAGTAAGAAAATCTTAACTTTAAAACATTTTTAAACTATAAATAAATCAACTGGTATATTTTGTGTGATAATATCGTTTGTTTTTAGGTTTACTATTGATAAACAGTAGCAGCCAATTTTTTCACAGTGTGTCATCTTAAATCCATAATTAGTTCAACTCGTAACAAAAAATTCAAAGTTTGAGTTTAGTTTTTAATAATGGATTTAGCTAATCAGTCGATTTCAGTTAATTGATTAAAACGTAAGCGTCGAAAAAGTCGTAAACTGAGTAAATTAATCAAAATTATAATTCTTTTCAAAAATAAACAGACAAATGAGATTTTAATTTGGTTGTTCGGTTTTGAAAATTATATTCGACGCATATATTTATGTATTGTTATAATGTTTTTTTTTGTATTAAAGAAAGATCATCCCGCTATAAACTTGTAAGATAAGTTTTTCAAGCTCTACTGAATATTATTCAAATGTTATTTTTGTTTTTGTTTTCAAAATAAATACACTAAGATACACACAATTTTACTAATACAACAACAGACAAAAATAATGTTAAATCGATTCCCTTTCAACACAAAAATTACGTTTTTAGATATACGTAATTATATAAATATATAAAATGGAATGAACAAATTAACCACGTATTTTAAGTAAAATCCAGACGTACTAAATATTTATGGAAAAAATAAATAATCTATTCCTGTTGCACATAAACATACAAACAAACAAATAAAGTACTTCCTTTTCACTTTAAACAAAAATCTGAAAAATCGATCTGATAACATGGGAGTAGATTTATATGTTAAATACAAATTTAGGTACTATAAAATAGCACTAAGGCAACACTTTTTATTTAGTGTTCGACTTTAATCATGGAATTCCGTGTATTAAACTTACGATTAAACTGGAGGTTAAATAAGTTATAAGTATGCGGATTTTCTAAAATCTGGAGATTTTCTTTTAACCTTAACACTAAATTTGATTATTTGTAAGGCAAAATGTCTGTTTAAAATTAAATAAAATGTTTTCAAACTATTACTTACCATACTTAAGTGGATATTTTTTCCATTCAATCCTGAAACATGATGAGGCACTGAAATTAAATGACCAAAATAGAAGTTTAATATTAATTTTTATATCTTGTCAAGAAAAGTGCGTCCCGTCTTAGCCGTTCCGACTCAGCAAAAAATGGTATACCAGGGGCCTGTTTCTCAGATCATACACATCATACATTTCATACAACATACAACATTTTCATACATCATACACATCATACAATTTTCTGTTTCTCAGATTTCACTGGAAGTGTTGTATGACATTTGTATTGTTGTATGATGTGTATGATTCTGACATTTCATTATCATTTGATTGTTAGGTTAATATAAATCTCAACTTTGTTTTCTTGCGAAATAAAAAAGTTAATTGTTAGATAAAAAAAAACTAAAGTTTAACTAATTTAAAAGTAATATGGAAGATAATTTATATTGAAAACTATGGAATTACTATACAATAATGTAAACCATATTCTTTGATTAATAATTGTAATTGATTGTAATAGTTGATTACAAAAATAAAATTCTTGGAAGAATCAGAAAAATGCTTCTATGGTTCTATTTATTATTATTTTTATTTATTAATCAGAGCATAAATGAACAAATTAATTTTAAAAACTAATAGCACTAGCTTCATGGCTCAAGGCTGGGGGTTCTATTTATTTTAAGTCTTCTAGGTGGATTTCACTTCATACATAAAATTTTCTTGTAAAACTACGAGATAATTTGGATTTGTGAGTGTCAAGCCAGTGAACTTTCCACAAAAAAAATTCTTGTTTTCAAAGAAATGACTGCAGCACTACAATTTTTTGTTCTTTGGACGACTGTAGAAAAGAAAACAATGCAAATTAATTCAAAATTGTTATGATTTTATTAGTTTAAAAAATACTAACTTTTGTATATTTCCTTTTCGTGTTGTACATGCAGTTTACAAAAGAATTTTGTGTTGTATTAAATGTATGAAAATTTATAGGTTAATTTGCTGTATGATGTGTATGATAAATTTCTGAGAAACAGAATCATACAACATTCCAATATTTCCAGTGTAATCTTCGGTCATACATTATTGTATGACAGCGGATCATACAACAAAACTGAGAAACAGAAATCATACAGCAGAACTGTCAATATCATACAATGTATGATGTGTATGATTTGAGAAACAGGCCCCAGATTTTCATCATACTTGACATAACTTAACAGTCATATGGAAGACTAAAAACTGGGTCTTGTAATTCTGTCTGTTTTCTTTAAGCTCGGTAAATATAATTTATAAATAATGTTTATCCTAAAGTGGGCTTTAGGTCAATTTTTGTTAATATTTTGTTTTGTTTTTTTATGTTGTGACGTTTCGGATGTGGTTACACCCTTCTTCAGACCTATTTATTAATTGAAAAATAATTTAAAACATATATACATACATATATATTAAATACATCAAAATTTTAAAAGAGTATACTTACAACTTTAAAAAATACAAATATTTTTTTATTTGTTTGTTCTTTTTTGGTTTCCGTGTTTTTTTCAAAAAGTTTAAAGACGTTTTAAATCTTTTTCGTTTTTGTTTTATATATCTTACGAGTATCTCTTTTGTTTTTTATTTTTTAATTTGTTTGAAAATTTATTTTAAACAAAATGATGTTTAATTATCTGAATTTTTAAATTCAAATAATTTATTTTGAAAATAAATTCAAATATTTTTATGTATATATGTATAATATATTTAATCGTTGAGTTTTGTTTACGTAGATATGGTTTGATAATTAATAAACTGACCGTAAATATTACTAAGTCTATCACAATCTGAACGTCTATTAATACTATTTTCGGTGTTTCTAATATGTAACATTTCTAGTAACATTCTTTTATTGTAATTCTGTTCTGATTGTAAAATTGTTATATTTTTGAAGTCCGAACGATGATTTTCTTCTACTTCTATGCAATGGAGAGCTAGTGCAGTCTTTTGTGTATGTTATGATCGTGATTGATTGAAAGACAATTTGTTAATGTTTAAAACATTACTTTATTTCTTAATTTAATTTAATATACAAAAGTTTGAAATTAATACTGCCTGCTTGGCTGCCTATAATCAAGTGAAGTCGAGAATGGTTTTCTTATAATACTTACATAATACATATGTATATATATATCACGCCATACGATCATGCGATATTATGTATTCACATTTTACATAAGTACATGATGAAATCAGTATAGGGTAATGATGGGTAAGAATGTAACAATCTTCCCTTCCTTAGATTATGACCACCTAGTGTACAAGATTCAAAATATAACTTATTTAGTATCTAACGTTTATTAAATACAATTTTTCGAATTCATATGTTATGACTATTTAGATGCATATCTATCAGGTTTTTGCTTAGGCCTTTTAGATCGCCTTAAGGGCTTTAAATTTTCATTTTCGTATTCTTCTCTTTTACGTTTTTTATTGGTTTTTGTTTCAACTATATTTTTACTTTGATTTTCAATTTTAATTCTAGCTTCATTACCAATAATATCTTTTATATTTTTTGAACAAGAATCAGCCATAAAAATTTTATCGTTTAAAGCAGAATATCTTAGCTGATTCTCATGAACAAACTTAATATAATCATTTACTTTTATTAAATATGTTAGTCTGCTTAATACTTTTTCGACTTTAGCAGGAATCCAACGAACAAAATTTTTAAAATCGCTTTTAAACATTATAAACTCTCCTACTCTAAATTTGTTACTTCTTTGAAATTGTGAGCTTTTTAGTTTTTTTTCTTTTAACATTTCATAAGAATTATTTTTACAAAATTTTTTATTATAATCAAATTTCATTTTTACTTTAGAATTCATTATATCAAAATAATTATGTTGGTTTGTAAGAAAATATTAATTCTGAAGGTGTCTTGGACGTTGAAGTTGTAGGAGTATTTCTGTACGTGAATAAAAAAATTTTAATTTTTTCTTGACAAGACGTTTCCGTTTCGAGACAAAATTTTTTCAAAACATTTTTAACATTTTGAACTGCACGTTCAGCTAGTCCATTTGACTGGGGGTGGTAAGGAGGCGAATGTGTTAATTTTATTTTGAACTTAGAGCACTAATTTTGAAATTTAAAGGAACCAAACGGTGGTCCATTATCGCAAACAATTTCGGAAGGAAAACCAAAAATAATAAAAAATTCTTCGAGCTTCGAAATCGTCTTTTCAGCAGTTGTATTATTCATTAATTTTATTTCACAATATTTGCTATACGAGTCGACAATAATAAGAAAACTTCTTGCTGCAAAATAAAAAAAATCTATATGAACGCGTTATAAAGGCGAATTCAGTCAGTAGAGGAACCCCACAAGGTGGAGTCCTATCCCCACTTCTATGGAACATGGTAGTTAATGATCTGCTAATAGACCTAGAAGAAGAGGGATTCAAAGTGATTGCATACGCTGACGATATTGCCATTGCCGTATCAGGAAAGCACCCTAAAGTTTTAACCGAACTTATACAAACCGCTCTCAACAAGCTACTAAAATGGACAGATCGATGTGGCTTAGGTGTTAACCCCCACAAGACTGAACTAGTCCTCTTCACAAGGAAATACAAAATTCCTCAACTAGACCCTCCATCGATTAAAGGTGTTCCACTCACTTTCTCAGATCAAGCTAAATACCTGGGTCTTATTTTAGACAAAAAGTTAAGTTGGAAACCTAATATACAGGAAAGAGTAAGGAAAGCCACGGTAGCTCTCTTTTCTTGTAAAAAAGCCGTAGGGAACAAGTGGGGTTTGTCTCCACAAATTACTCACTGGCTATACACTGCGGTCATCAGACCGATACTTACTTACGGGGTGACCGTATGGTGGACGGCCTTAGATAAAGCGACTAATCGCGATAAACTAAGCAGAGTTCAACGTTCAGCGTGTATGTGCATCAGCGGAGCTCTCCGCTCGACACCTTCCGCTGCACTAGACATACTACTTAACCTGACACCCCTAGATATTTACAGCAAACAAATGGCCGCGAGCACAGCCATACGTCTCAAAGCCATCTCTCAATGGACCAATAACTCTATTGGCCATACCACCATTCTGAATTTATTCGGAACTCTACCAAGTCACTCTGACTACATCACTCCCTTTTTGGTCTTCGATAAAAACTTTGAAGTCACCATTCCCTCAAGGTCAGGTTGGGAGGAAGGGGCTTTGACAGATAATAGATTAGTAAACTTTTTTACAGATGGATCGAAGACTGAAAACGGAGTGGGTGGTGGAGTGTACTCAGATGGACTAAACCTTAGTCTCTCCTTCCGCCTACCAAACCACTGTAGCGTATTCCAAGCGGAAATTCTGGCGATAAAGGAAGTATTGTCCTGGCTTAAAGAAAACGTGGTATCTAACACGGATATCCGTATCTTCTCAGACAGTCAGGCTGCTTTGAAATCCCTCGCATCAATCTCTGTAAACTCCATTACAGCCCAAGACTGTCGTTCGTCTCTAATGGAGATGGCCAAACAGTTTAACATTCACCTATTCTGGGTGCCGGGTCACAGGGACATTCCGGGGAATTGCAAAGCCGACGAACTCGCCAGAATTGGAACGGAAATGCCTATCTTACCCGAAAAGGCAAATATAGGTAATAGGTATGCCCATAGCTACAAGTAAACTTATGCTGAAACGAATCGCTCTGGAACAATCAAACACAAGATGGCTTAATACTACCACTTGTATGGCGACCAAACAAATCTGGCCTAAACAACTGGATCCGAAACGGTCAAAATGTCTTTTGTTCCTCAGTAGATCTCAGATCAGCTCCGTCATAGGTGTCATAACTGAACACTGTCTCATAGGTAGACACGCCGCACGACTCGGTGTGCTATCAAACGATTTTTGCAGGAGTTGCTTGGACGAGGAGGAAGAGGAGACGATCCCACACCTTCTTTGTACATGCCCTGCTCTCTCTTACAGACGCAAACTTCATCTAGGAGAATATTTCTATAATGAACCAAGCGATCTCATAAATAAAGACATTAAAAGTCTCCTTCGCTTCATCAGAAGCTCCAAATGGTTTTAACTAGTAGGAAACTTTTTTTTTTGTTCCCTATTAGATCGTGGTATCACAATGGACCTCTAATGGTCTAAGTGTGTCAGACGCTTTAATGACAGCCACTTTAACCTAACCTAACCTAACCTAAAGGCGAATTAGTCTGCGGCCATTTAGTTGTCACTATTTCCCTTTTTACATTTTGCGTCTTTTGACAAATTTCACAAGACTTTGAAAAGTTTTCGATATCCTTATCGCAATTAATCCACCATACATAGGAACGCGCAATCATTTTCATACGCTCTATGCCTGTATGATTTGCATGCAAAATTTTTAAACATGAATTTACAAGACAATTTGGTAAAACTATACGATTTCCTCTAAAAATACACCCGTTATCTGTAGAAAGCGTATTTTTCAATTTAAAAAATGGAGAGTAAATCTGTGGAATTTGTTTGGGCCATCCACTCATTAAAAACGAATAAACACTACTCAGAATCTCATCATGCAAAATATGCTCTTTAATAATTTCAGGCTGGAGAAAAAAATCTTTTTCAGACGAAAAATAATTTATGCCAATTGCTTCTACGTCTGTACTTCCTTCGATTGGCAAACGAGAGAGACCATCGGCATTTGACATGAGTGACTCTCGTTTATAAGAGATTGAATAATCGTACATGGACAGTATAACTGCCCAACGCTGAAGACGGGAAGCAGCTACTGGGGGAGTTCCCTTTTTCGGATTGAAAATCACGCGGAGCGCTTGGTGATCCGTATAAATGACAAACTTTTGACCATATAAATAATTGTGGAACTTTTTGACTGCGAACACGATCGCTAGAGCCTCTCTGTGGAGCTGGGAGTAGTGCTTTTCAGACTCAGAAAGAGTACTGGAAGCAAAAATGACCGGCTTCTCTACCCCATTGACTATGTGCGAAAGCACAGCTCCAACACCATACGGACTGGCATCAGTTGCTACAATTATTTCTTTTGACGGATCGAAAAGTTCAAGAATGTTATTTGTTAAAAGCAAAGTTTTGCAATTTTGGAAGGCATTTTGTGCCTCTGCGCTCCAAATAAATTTAACATCCTTACGAAGTAAATTATATAAAGGTTTTAACTTTGTAGACAAATGAGGTATAAATTTACCATAATAGTTTATAAGACCTAGAAATGACTGTAACTGAGTTATGTTTTGAGGTGCAGGTGCCTCAGAAATAGCTTTGACTTTATCCTCTTTTGGACTTATACCTTGGACAGAAATATTGTGACCTAAATAACCGACGGACTCTTCCAAAAATTTGCATTTATCGATATTTATGCGGATATTATGTTTACTTAATTTTGCTAACACATCAAACAAAGTTTTTTTACACTCATCCTCTGACGCACCGCCAATGAGGATATCATCGATGTAGCAAAAAACGTTTTTAAAACCAAGAAGCACACGGTCCATTATAGACTGAAATATCGCCGGACCACTCGCGATCCCTAAAGGCAATCGAAGACAACGATATAAACCTTTTAAAGTGTTAATAACTAACACATCTTGACAAGCTGGGTCGATGGCAAGTTGTTGGTATGCACCTGTGAGGTCAATCACACAAAATACCGAACAATTTGCTAAATTTGCATAAATATCTTGTGGATTAGGCAAGGGATAAAACGCGGTTTCTATAAACTTATTGATAGTGACCTTGAAATCAACGCAAAGACGAATATCCCCATTTGGTTTCGGAACAACGACAACTGGACTCGCCCAACGACTATATTCGACCGGTTCTATGACTTTATCATTACACAATCTTTTTAACTCGGATTCGACTTTATCGCGTAGTTTATATGGAACGCTATACGCGGCGTGAAATATTGGACTCGCATTTTCTTTTAAAACAACATTCGCTGTGAACCCGACAATTGGACTTGCTAAATTTTTGTCTAAAATACCCGAAAATTTTTGTTTTATTTCCTGAACTAAGTTTAATTTATGGTTACTTACAAATTGGACACTTCTTGAAAAACAAAAATGTTGTCTCCAATTAGGAAAAAGGCTATCTAGCCACGTCCGACCAAGTAAAGGCTTCTTAGGCCATTGACCTTCAATCACGATTAACTTTAACACGAAACTTCTTTCTCCAAGACTGACTTCAGCATTCATACTTCCAAGTTCTTTTATAATGCTACCTGTAACAGAACAAAGATTATTTTCAGAATTTATTAATTTTTCTTGAGGGAATCTTAAAATAAACTCAGCTTCGCTAATAATTGATGCAGTTGCTCCGGTGTCGATTTCCATTGTAACAGGTTGACCATTAACCAATAGTTCACACTGAATTGGTCCCTGTGTACATGTTGTTGATGACGCTATGGTATTTATACTTTGCGCTGGATTTTCGATGATAAATGTCTTGACAGCATTTACACGATTTCTATTGCTCTTTTTGCAGAGAGTAGATGTGTGACCCTTCATATGACAAAGAAAGCATTCCCAATTTTTTGCGGGGCACGTGTTTGGGTTATGATGTCGCCCACAGCGTTGTACTCGAAGCGACGACTGGACTGATTGGACTGACTTGACTGATTTGACTTGACTGCTGGTTGCTGTAAATTGCTTTTCCTTGGTGCGTTGTGATGACTTTGACGATTGGAATTATGGTAATTCTTTTTTTGATGATAAATTGCTTGTTGTGGTACAGCTTGCAATGACTTCGACGTTTTTTGAGACAATTCCATATTTAATGCTTTTTCGCAGTATTTGTCGAAGGTAAGCGAATCATTATTTAAGAGAACTTGTTGAATTTTTTCATCGCGAAGACCAATAATAAAACGATCCGTGAGATTTTCATCTAATATTTTAAGCATGTGCTCGGCCATCATTTTGTCTGCGGGGTCGGTTTTCAGAAACCCTCCAAAATCACATGTTTGAGCCAAAGATTTTAATCTCACAATATAATCGTTTATTGGCTCACGTTTTTCCTGTTTAGCTTTGTAAAATGCATACCTTTCAGCTCGTTTATTTTTCTTTGGTGAAAAATGATTCCGCAGCAGAGACATCAGGGTTGGAAAATCCTTTGTACTTGGAAGATCAGGCATCGTAAGAGACATCAAGACTTCATAAATTTCAGCTCCCACAATGGTGATGAAAAGTGGAGTTTTATTTTCTTCCTTAAGTTCATTCACTAGAAAAAATTGTTGGATTCAGTCTTCGTATGCATTGAAATTTGCCACCGGCACATATGGATCGATGTGACCAATCAACCGATTTGACATTTTTAATTATTTGACTTTTTTATTTGCACAATTTTCTTTTAATTATCCTCGTCGCCAGATTTGTTATGATCGTGATTGATTGAAAGACAATTTGTTAATGTTTAAAACATTACTTTATTTCTTAATTTAATTTAATATACAAAAGTTTGAAATTAATACTGCCTGCTTGGCTGCCTATAATCAAGTGAAGTCGAGAATGGTTTTCTTATAATACTTACATAATACATATGTATATATATATCACGCCATACGATCATGCGATATTATGTATTCACATTTTACATAAGTACATGATGAAATCAGTATAGGGTAATGATGGGTAAGAATGTAACAGTGTACTACCACTATTTATATCAGATTTATGACCTGATATACGATTTCGAAGTTTTTGCAATGAGGTTCCTACATAGATTGATGTGCATGATGTTGAGCCATCACCTATACATTTAATCTTGTATACTATATTTGATTTTTCTTCCTTTTCTAATTTATCTTTTAATTTTGAGAAAACTGAATTTCTAAGAGTATTTGTTGATTTAAAGGCTATTCTAGTTTTTTCTTTATCTCTAATTGGTGCTTTCAACAAACGGTTTGAAAAATTTGGAACGTATAAAGCACTTTTATATATTCTTTGTGGTTCATTTATATTTTGAGTTGATCGTCTGACACCATTGAAATAGTTGTTAATAAGTGATTTAGTTATTTCTTTTGGAAATGAATTAGAGTACATTGTATCTTTTATTATTCTAATGTTTTTTTGTCGAAATATAATATCACTATTGTCTAGAACTCTATTTATGAAATTTTGTGCTGTATTAATAATTACTAGTTTGGGTTGTTGAGAATTGAAATTTATCAAACGGCCTGAAGATGTTGGCTTTTTGTACCAATCAAAAATTAGATGTGTATTTTTTCTTATAACTTTAACATCAAGATATGGGAGCATTCCTTGTTTTTCAACTTCAAATGTAAATTTAATTTTAGGATGAAAGGAATTTAATGCTGTTAAAGTTGAATTAAGTTCAGTTGATTTGATGATTAAAAATAAGTCATCTACATATTTTTTAATAACTTTTGGTGTATACGATAGTTTTTTTAAAACGTTATCAAGTAAAGTTTCCATAAATATATCTGCTAAAATTGGGGATAAAGTACTTCCCATAGGTACACCTTGTTTTTGCTGATAAGTTGTTTTATTTAATTGTAAATAATTATTATCAACTATGCAAAAATGTAGAAGTTCCAAAAATTGTTTCTTTTTAATTTGTGTATTTTCTTTGATAATATTCAAACTTTTATCAACAGTTTCTATAGCCATATGTACTGGTATATTTGTAAACAGAGAAACTACGTCAAAAGAAACTAGTATATCGTTTTCTTCTAAAATAATTGGTGATATTGTTTCAATAAAGTGTTTTGTATTTTTAACATTATATTTTGAATTTTCAGTTATTTTGTTAAGAATTTTAACAATATATTTTGAAAGTTTATAGCAAGGGACGTTTGTAGAAGAGCATATTGGTCGTAAAGGACAATTTTCTTTATGAATCTTAGGTAAGCCATACATTTTTGGACTATTGGCTGTGTATGTTGTCATACATTTCTTTTCTGATTCATTTAGAATTTTTTTTTTTTTTAGAAGAAGGGTGTAACCACATCCGAAACGTCACAACATAAAAAAAACAAAACAAAATATTAACAAAAATTGACCTAAAGCCCACTTTAGGATAAACATTATTTAATTAAATAAAAGGTCACGAAGAAAGAAAATATTTATAATTTTTAAATGTTTACCTCGACACGATTTTCTCTTATTTTTCTATTTTCTTAAAAACTTATTCTAAAGATTCTAAATAGTTTGAATAGTATTTTGTGTTCAAGTTTTTCAGTTTTAAAAATTAAAAAAAAATCAATTTGTTTTTTGAAAACAACGTTCTCTTTTTTCGAAACTTGAAAACAAACAGTCTTTTAATAATATCTGCAATATGTAGGAACACATTTTTATCCACCATAAGATTTTCAAAAATTTGTTTTCGAAAATCGTATTTTTCTCGAAAACAGCACAGAGTTTTGCGATCCATAAGGCTAGCCGCGCACTAGCAATTTTTAGTTGCGAAACTGTTTGGTTACTTATAGAAAACAGATGAACTGTTTGGTTGAATGTCGGTGAATTTGCAGATAATTATATGTTCAATAAAATGGCGAACTTATTTTAGGCAATCGTTTAGTTTGTGTCAAAACACAAACTTTTTAGTTGCTCGAACCAAGCAGTTTCGCAACTAAAAATTGATAGTGCGCAGCTAGCCTAAATCTATAAGAAAAAATTGTAAATTTATTATACGAGTATCTGACAGTAGCTCCTATAGAACCATTTTTTTGCGATTTTCGTGGCTCTCATCGTCGCCAAAACGGATTTAAATGAGATTTTATATATTGCAGATTCTTAAAAATTCAAAACACATTGCACATTAGAACTTAAACATTTTTGAAAATTCGATATCTCAAAAACTGGTAAATTTTTTTCGAAATTTTATTTTATTTTCTAAATACTAACAACCTTATTTATTATTCATCCACTATACAAATTCGTATTTATAAAACATTTTCCTACCCAGCATAGTTATAATGAGCTTGTGTCAAATAAAGTACCAAAAAGTAAGATTCTATTACATTTAGCCTTCATAAAACTCAGCTGTTTATCAAAAAAAAAAAAACATCTTGAATTTATTAAATGAAAATCGAACTACCGAAAGCTAAAATAATTTGAACAATTAACTTTAATTAATCAGATAAGATATTTCATTATATCTAGCACAATACTGGTAATCAAATTGTTATTCATTTTATCCTATAGCTGGAAATAGCTACTCCTCAGGGAAAGTTATTGAGGATAAAATTCAATGATCTAAAACAAAACTTGCAACACTAACACCGGAGGATAAAAGATGCGTGGAGGGAGACCACCAATAAGTCTATTTATATATTTAATTCTCAACAATTTGTTTCTAATATAATAATATAACATTTTAGTTTCAATAAATAAAAATAAAATAAAGTTTTAGTTTCAATAACAAGAAGCATTTTTTTTTTTTTGATAATCGCAATATTTTAATGATGTGAATGTGACAGTTCAATTCTCAAATGACCTTATGTAGCCACTATTCAACCTCCAAACGCCTTTAGCTTATAATGCCTCTATTCAACGTCACATAGTGTTATAAATAACAATTTTGCGTTTAGAGGCATTATAAGGGCTGTATAGCCTTATTTACTCACTATAATTAGTTTATAAATATGGCTGTAAAAATATAAGATGGCGTACTAATATTTTTTTTTCTTAAAAATGTTTTAAAAATTTAATTCATTTAAACAAAACCACTGCAACAATCAATAACTTTTCTTCTTGCATGAATTAATATTTGCTTGCATTTTGTTTTTAGCTCCAACTATTTTTATGTTTGAAATTACAATAATGATTCATGAAGAAAAATAATTATGCTCACAAGAAACTTCAGCTTCAGCTTTTATTGTCGCATCTTATCCGAAAGAAGAAACCACCCACGCAAAAATTGTGCAATATTAAAACACCTAATAGCATATTAGAACTCACTCACTTATACATAAATTGTAGCCAGATCAGAGGAGGTGAAAAATATCTTACATCGATATATAAATCCTAAGCATTCAAGGACAATAGATACCGTTGTAATATCACTTTCGAAGGAGATGTGTATGAATTTGAGAACGAGTATGAAGAGCTGGGGTACAACTTCGGCAAAACAATGAAGTGGATTAGAAGTTTCAGACAAAAGATAATTTATAAAAATGAGGAAGAGAGTCGGAGACAAAAGTGAGCCTTGGGGAACACCAGCATTTATTTTGTGAAGATCGGACTTGAAAGCGTCCAATTCAACATGCATTGAACGATCCGGAAGGTAATTTCTAATCCAAATAATAGGGCTTTCATTAATACTAAACGCACGCACGCGCGCCGTATTGCCGGTCATTAAGAAGCTTTCGATCTCCGAAAGGAGGGGCAGGAAGGGTCGACTTTTCAAGTAACAGGCTAAACAAATGCTATTTTACATCTTCAAGGAAATATTCCAGAACAGTAGAAGCGATGGAAAATTGAAGAATGGGGACTATGCCATCAGGACCAGTGGATTTGTTATATCAAGATCTGGAAGGGTTCTTGAAACTGTACGAGTGCGGAAGTATGTCTGTCCCATTGAAAGACTTACGTTCTCAAGTACAAGAGCGGCAATATTGCTGTCAGACCTTAATTTCTCTTCATGTAAGAATTTGATTTTTTTATAACAGCATTTGCATGGTTTCTGACTTGTTTATGCTTACTCCGACTTTCCTTAGTTGAGTTCAAAAGTATTATATCTACTGCACCATTGCCAATTTATTCATGATTTATAATAGGTAATATAATTTTAGGTCAATTCAGTTAAAGGTCAAAATAATCAGCTACAGGCTTCAAGAAATAGGAATTGCTTTATTACAGTATTTTGTACTTACTTTGTATTACAAAATGTTCTATTGGTCCCGTGCAGTTTTGTTTGTCAATGAGGTGTGTTTTTATTTGATATAAATAATCTGAATGAAGTTGGTTTGATGTTTGCAAAAGAACTTTTCCCCGTATGGAATCGAATCCCATTGAAACGGTGCTCTTTTTAATTTCATATAATTTTTCTGCGATAAAAATATGCTTTCCACCCCATGTCAAAGAAGGGTTCGTATGTTGACTAATACTGTGAAATTTTTTAAAAATACGATAGGAATTAATAACCAATAATTGAAACTTAAAAGCAGTAGGTAGGTACAAACCTGATATATATTTTGTCCAATTGGTATTCTTCCGAAAACCTCGAAGCATTTTTACCAACAGGCATCCATATTGTCCAGCTGGCTTCTACAGTATTTCCGTTTATTATTTTTGACGTCATGTTGATTGTTGGCCAAACAGAAATATGTTCACATGAACACACATCATTTACGCAATCTTAAAAATCAATTTTTTTATTTTAGATACAAAATTTTCCAAAATAAAATCCGTTAAAACATACATGGAATGTCTATATATCTGGTTTTTGAAATTTGTCCATTGGAAGATTCAACTTTGACTTCATATGAATATCCGGGTAGTATGACACATTCCTTGATATCTATCACTGGCGACACTTCATTAGGAAAAACTGCTTGTTTTTTATCCTAGAAGGATGAAATCATTTTATATTTAATCGTACGGTAGTGAAATTGATTTTAGAAAAAAAATAGGGAGCACCCTTTAAAAAGTTTTCAATGTATTTTGATAATAGTTAAGTATTCCAAAGAATCCCTCGCGCGAGTAAGCGAGTTGAAGCGATTAATCGCTCAGGCGAATTTACGTCAATGAAGTGGTTTCGGTGCACAGCTTTTCATTGCTAAATGTAGCTATGGATCAACCTTTTAGTTACTTGTACCTATGTATGTGGGTCAGATTTTAGTTTACATTTAATTTTGTGACATAAAGTAATTTAAAAAATCGTTTTAATATATGTATAACAATATATCACAAAAGTGAATATGCACCATAATCTGGTGTTCTGCTGGTTCTAGTGTTTACTCTTGTCACTGAGAGTACATATGTATATTGTATATAAAAACAAAAATTTTTGTTTTACTTAATTTTCACTTGAAATCGCATTAATTGCTCAATTTGTACACAACTCGAATTTAAATTTCCATACAATCGCCTTTTTTGCATACTCGCGTGATTATAAATCGCTGTCACCGAAACCAAAACATAGAAAATGCTTGTATTCATTGTAAAAAAAATTATTGTCTTTATAATTATTATTATTTATATTTATAAGCCATACTAATAATGGAAGCATAACTTCTGAAATGCATTTAAATATATAAACAAAATAAGTGTTAATTCAAAATAGCTTTTTTGGCCTTTAGTCCACAAAAATCGGCGTTTCGTCCGGGTGATTTTTTGACAAAAATCCAATGTGAACTATACCCAACCAAGATTAAAATTGTAATCATTAACGTTGGAAGAATTTGCCCGTGGCCTGGCATTGATTCTATCATTTCTCCATAAGCTTTGAGAATAGTTCAATATTTCCTTAGTCTGGACAGAAAGTTCATTTAAGTGCAGGACATGAATTTCCTAAGCCTTTTTAAATATTAAGATTACAAACAATTTTTTTAGGTCAGGCTGAATTATGGGAAAAAACATTTCAAATGCTCTTATGAACTAGTTCTTATAAAAATAATTATTTTTGTTAGCATAATGTTTTTGACACCAAACTTTTATACATATATGCAAAATTAATACATATTTGAGGTCTACCTACCTCGGCCCTCCTATAATATTTACCTTTGAAATACTCATTTGATGGCATGATGAAGATAAAAGATTGGAGGAATTGATGCGTGTAACAAAAACATTGAAATTCGAATCTGAAAATTTAAATAAATGTATATTTACTAATACATACTTGAATTTCACTACTTTTTAAAAATCTTTTTACCTTCTACAATTGTATCATTCCAACTGATATGCAACTGAATTTCACCTTCAAGTGTGTTGATATTAATAAAAATTTCTGGAAAATTAGGAAAATAAATTGTTAGCATGTAGAAGTGTGTTATTAAAAATAGTAAATATTAAAAGTTTATTTAATTCAGTGGCGAGGCGTCATATTGTTCAAGTCGTGCATGAACGACTAGCTTACAGGCGACATTATTTTAATTTCTATCTAATTAACCCACACCTCATACTCATACTGTTCGTTCATTCCTTATAGTTATATCTTATATCTAATGTATACGTACATATTTTCCATTTTCCAACTCGTGCATTCCTTCTGTGAACTACCCTAATAAAACAAAACGAACTAGCTACCTGCTACTGTTTTGTTTCAACTCAACCGATGTGTATCTACCCAAGTCGTTCATACGATTTGGCAACGAAATGAACCCATAGAAGGCATACAAGAAAAAAAAAAAAACAATTCGCTCGTTGTAGGTAGCATTTCGTGCAAATCTGTTTTGAACGAGTAGAGCTTTTTTTTTTAATATATGTGACGTTAACAATCAAAACGGTGCTAAAGGCAATTTTTTTCAAAATATGGAGTGTGGTATACCAAAATATATATATATATAATGGTTGAAAAATTGTATTTAAAAACGGGCTGGTTTAGAAGTTATTACTATTTTAATGTTGAGTTAAGGATAAAAACGAGGCTATTTGTTATTTTTTAACAATCAAATGTGTGCTATTTTTCATACAATGCTTGTAAATTTCAAAACAGCTCTATTTTTCTCTAAATGAAATCAAATAGATAGGATTGTTTTTCAAAAGGGCGCTAAAATTGTTTATCCTTATAAAAGGATCTTTAGTTTACCTATCGTATTCTTTGTTATCATTGTTAAATAAGTTTTAATGAATTCCAATAAAAAGAACTTTTCCTTACTTAAATTTTCTCTTCTTTTTTAATTTTACATGCATTTGGGAATCAAAATTTAAGAAACTTATTTTCAAAACGCGCTAAATATATTTCTAACAAACAAAACTGCCTAAAAAAAAAACATTTCACTAAAGGACGAAAATAAAAGGTCCCTTTAGTATTTTTTTTGGTCAATCTAATAAAAAAGACTTCTACAAATTTTACAAAATTTACTGCATTGAATATTTTAGGAATTATACTCGTAGGTTTCCGCCCTTTTGCTCGGTTTCATGTTCATTTTTTTTAGCCTCTGTTTGATTGTTAACGTCACATATAGAACGATGGAAATGAGGAAAACGGGTAGCTAGGGCGTAGGTAAGTAGTTTATTTATTTATTTAGGTACATATTCCAATATTTTATTTTTTTTATTTTTTCGAATATGAGAAATGAGACGCGCGTCGTTCATAGGGACGATTTCGTTCAAATCAGTTTTGAACGAGGAAAGCTTTTTTTTCTGTGGAATTTTTTTTTTTTTTGAATACAATAGCTTACAGTTGACAAAAGGTATAACAAAAATTATAATATCTCTTATCAACCAATAACAAGCTACAAAATTACCAAAATTACCAAATACTTTAATAATTATTTATAAGAAAACGAAATTAAATTTTAAAAATTAATATTCATTTAAATATTTTATAAAATTCATTATGAAAACAATAAAAAAAAATTCAAAAAGGGTACAAAACCAAAGCCATTAAAGAAGGGTATATAATAATAAACAAAAAGTTCAAACGTTTATGTTATTGATTAAAATTATATCAATTCAAAATTGAGAGGAAAGAAAAACCACACTCATGAACAATTCTTAATATAATTTTCTTTGGATTAATGCATTGAAAATACAAAACGTCGAATGATTTAAACATCTTATTATGAAGTCTTTGAATTCTGACAATCGGTGATTTCAAATTTAGGAGCGTTCGACAAAATGGAATTTGGAAGGTTGCTAAATGGCGACTGGAGCGAGTTGTGTATTGAATATTTATATGATTAAGTAAATCAATTGAATCTATTTTACCACAGAGTACTTTATGAAGAAACAACTCGTCTAGCAGGGCTCTACGTTGAAACAAGGACGACATATGAAATAAATGTAGTCTGTTAAAGTAATCTGTGTGATTTTTATGCAGTTTGTATTCTAATATCCTAGAAAATTTCTTCTGCAGGTTTTCTATTCTATCAGAATGAGTCTGGAAAACCGGATTCCAAACAGGAGATGCGTATTCCAGTATACTACGAGCAAGGGAATTGAAGAGAGTAATAAAAGATTCTGGTTTACGAAAGTATTTTCCTGTTCTAAAAATGAAACCTATCATTCTCGATGCCTTGTTAGTTATATACTGGTAATGCTTATCGAACAGTAATTTAGGATCAAAAATAACACCTAGATCTTTTTGCTCGGTGACTCGTTTTAGGTTTGCTTGGTTAAGACGATAGTCAAAATTAGTTATATCTCTTTTACGAGTAAAAGACATTTATTAACGTTCAAGAGAAGTCCATTCGATGCACACCATTCTAGAAGGGTATCCAGGTCTTTCTGTAGTTTTATACAATCACGGACACAAATAATTTCCTGGTACATTTTAAGGTCATCAGCGTACAATAGTGATGAAGATGATATTTTGTCTGTTATATCATTGATGTAAATCAGAAATATAAGAGGTCCCAAAACGGAACCTTGGGGAACTCTAGATGGAGGGTAAAAAGGTTTGGAAGCATACTGATTTATTGTTACTTTATGTGGTCTAGCGGTTAGATATGATTTAAAACATTGAATAAGTTCATCGTGAAATCCAAATTTATTCATTTTATTTAATATAATTTCGTGACTTACTTTGTCAAATGCTTTCGAAAAGTCTGTGTAGACAACATCTACTTGTGTAGAAGAAATGAAAGCTTTTGCTATGTAGTTCGTAAAGGAAACTAAGTTAGTAACTGTGGAGCGACCAGTTAAAAAACCGTGCTGTTTAGAGTTAATCATAGATCTAACCATGAATATAATACTGTTGTAGACGCATTTTTCAAATATGAGGGATAATGCATTTAAGATACACACAGGACGATAGTTAGAAATTTCGGAAATTAGGAAATGAGGAAAACGGCTAGCTGGTACTTAATCAACACATACCTATTTATTATTAACATAAAAATAAAAACATTATAATGTACCCTTATATAAAAAAAGACTTGTATGACTTCTTGGCATTGCAAATAAGAATTTTGAAACTGAACGACTACATTTTTTAGGCACGCGTCGCCGCTGATTTAATTAATATCTTTTTTGGCAGCCTCTTTATAAATGTATGTCAATTCTTTATTATACAATATTTTCTGTACTTGATAGTTTAACTAGGCTCGTGTTAAATAAAAGAACCAAAAGGAGAACTCATATTTTGTATACGTATTACATAGAGTTTATTTCGAAAGAGGTCTGGGTAATAGTATTACTGCCTCTTACGAGAAATAGAAATATCGTTCGTTTGGACTCGCCAGAAAATGGTAGATCCCCTTCATTCTTGCTAACACGCATACAGGAATAGTTGAGAGTTTTAAGTCACTTATCTTAGCCTCCTAACAAACCGTCCCGCCCCTAATTTTTCTTATAAATTTTCCTGAAATTCGGACTTAATAAGTAGTTTTTAATAATTTTTCCTTTGTTTATTAAATTGATTATTAAGTAACGTCGATTAATAATTATGAAGAAAATAAAAAGAAAAAAAAACCTCCATAATTAAGGTTTTCTCTTTAATTTCACCTCGCCACCCGAGTATCGGCATTTGTTCCAGGAAGGAACAACCACAAAGGGAAACATGGAAATATTTTCGATGAAAACACCCATCAAGTATAAGTACATAAACGTAGCTTTTTTCTATCTCCTTATTGAATTATATATCGCTATATGAACAAAAAAGATAAATAACTTAAATTTGGTCTATATAAATATGTACTTCTATTCAAAAATCAATGTATTCTCAAGATTCCCGGGCAGTGCCTTATCATAAAATGGAACAATGAGGTCTCTATTTGTATCTGGTCTCAAATGAGTGACAGATCTGCAATGCAAAAGGTTAAAAGGAGAAAAGTAATAATTATCATTTATACTTTCATTGCTATTAGAATCAAACACGGCTCTTACTAAAGGATTAAAATGTGAGCAGTTTTGAAGTCTCTTCAATAAATGGTCAATCTGATGCACCATCAAAGGCGTTAGTTTTGGGGCTTCATACAGAGTTTTGATTGAAAACCAATGTTTTTTCTGTTTTCGAAACTTACTACTACAAAACCTTAAAAATTTTCTTTCAAAATTCTCCAGCTCTTAGCAACAGTTTGAGAAATCGAAACCAGATACCGTAACCCATAAGTTAATATGGGTCATATAAGAGTTTTGTACATTAAAATTTTTGTGTTTCCAGACATATGTTTGGAACTCAATAAAGGTTTTAAATTGGATGTGACCATTTTTACTTTCATCAGAGATTTTCTAGCATGTTTTATAAAGAAGAATCTGTTGGGAAAATGTATACCCAATATTTTAGGTTCAGTTTTCAGAGGGACGCTATGAAGAAAAGCTTTGCTTTCTCTTACAGCTAGGTAGTGCCCATTTCCACTTGAATTTCTAAAGCAAGTAAGATTATATTTTTTTGGGTTTATTTTTAAACCTTATCTTTTAAAATAATTTTCTAAGCTAGGAATGTTTTCTTTTATTTTATTTTGCAAAGGGCAATGCATGTTTTTTGTCACTGGTGTTGTCTGTTTACAGCAAACCACATGGTTCCTGAATCATAAAATCTATAAAAGGGAAATCACATAGGAAAGTGGTAAATAATGTCTGACCCAATATCGATCCTAGAACTATGCCCGGGAGAAAGTCAAATGAATTGCAGAGGACTTGGACAAAGTGAGAAAAATTAGGGTTCCAGAAAGTTAAGGCGACTTCAAAAAGAGAAAGGAGATGCATCCACCAACCTTCGATGGACTAAATTCTTGGTCAGTTTGCAAGAAACAGTTCTAAGCAGCCGCAGTAATGAACGGATGGAATGAGGAAGACAAATATATGTATAGTTCTGCAGCTTAACCTTACATGCGGTCTCCACTAGCGATGAATCCAGAGCGTGCTTTAAAGCATGCTTTCATCATCGCAAGTAGAGACCGCCATCGCAGCTATATTTCCATAGCGTGCGATAGAAAGTATGCTCTCATCGCATACCATTCATCGCTTGCTTTATCGCAAGGAGAACTGTCATATTGTTCTGGCCTTCCCAAATTAAATTTGATTGAGTTTGATTTTTACGTGGAAAGGAAGCTTTTGCTTGAGGTTTACGTTTTTCTAACAAAATTTAAAAAAATCTGATTTGAAATTGTCCATAGAACTCATTTATACTAATTCTTAATATGAAATCCTTTGCAATTTGATTCATTTAAATTATTCACTATACTATAAAAGTATGCGATGAAATGCCCAGCCACAAAAATCTGACAGTTCTTCTGCTCTCTGCTTTGGCTATTGCGATTGCGATGGATTTATTATTATTATTATTATTTATTTATTTAATATCAACTGTACATTAAGATAAACTTATAATTAGTACATGAAATAAGTGAAAAAAATAAAAAAAAAATTAATTTAGAAATATACATAGTTAACTTAAAAATTAAATTTAATTTAAAAATTTAAGAATTAAAACAAAAGAAAGGAAAATCAAAAGAAACAAAGAAACAAGGACGCACCAACTCCAACAGATTAAAGAAGAAAGTAAGCATATTCAGTTCATACTCGTATTAGAAAAATATTCAAAGGAAAGTCTATGAAATGTTCTGTTCTCGATTCCAGTTTTCAGATGACTGGGAATATGGTTCCACAGTCTAACAGCATAAACGAAAAATTGTCTGCGTGATGTTAAATTATTAAACGTAAAAGAACAAAGTAAAATAAATCTATTTGAAGAGCAAAAATTAAGTTTATCAAAGAGATAGCTTGGAGTTTGGTTAACAATTAATTTGAAAAGAAAAGAACAGCAACGATACTTGAGGAAAGCTTGAAGGCTACAGCCTAGAAGTTGTTGAGCATGAGATGAAACATGATCATATCGCCGAAGATTGAAAACAAATCGTGCGATTGAGTTAAAGGCGACATTAAGCTTTTGTAATGATTGGTAGTCAGGGTCAGCAAATAACTCGCAACCGTAAGATATGATGGGTATGATAAGAGCCTTAACAAGTTTAAGTTTAATCTCCACAGGTAGATACTGTTTAGCCATAGATAAGCCTCTAAGGGAGGCGTAAATTTTAGAGACTACAGAGCTGATATGCGTGTTCCATGATAAATTGTTGTTGAAAATTATTCCAAGGTTTTTAGCTTCTGTGACATATTGAATTTTAGTTGAATTTAAAACAATGGGTGGAAAGTTGCAAAAGTTAGATTTATTCACAGAAATGGGAATGGCTTTAGTTTTATCCGGGTTAAGTTTGAGTCCATTGCGTATGGACCAATGATAAATTGAGCACAAATCTATATTCATTTTATTTATTGCATCTTCAATTCTTTCCATAGGAAAACTAGTATAAAGTTGTACGTCATCGGCGTATATGTGGAACTGACAATGAGACAATATAGAGGGTAAGTCGTTGATAAACATAGAAAACAATAAGGGCCCAAGGATGGATCCTTGGGGAACACCAGAATAAACAGGTAGCAAGGAAGACAATTTTCCATTAAACGAGACGGATTGCAATCGATTAGTCAAATACGAATAAATTAAATTTTTAGTTTTGTAAGAAAAGTTAAAGTTGTTTGTCAATTTATCACAGAGTATTTTTGGATTAACGCAGTCAAAAGCTTTAGAGAAGTCTAGTAGGGTTATCACAGATGTGTATTTTTTATCTAATGCTAGTCTTATGTCATCAGTAACTTTTATAAGTGCTGAAATGCAGCTGTGTCCTGATCTGAATCCAGATTGTAAGGAACAAAGAAGATTTTTTTGTTTAAGATATGTTTTTATCTGAATACTTGTGACTTTTTCAAAGACCTTTGACAAAAAAGAAAGAATGGCTATTGGTCTATATTCATTTTTACTTCCTTGCTTAGGAATGGGGATAATTTTTGATTTTTTTCAAGAGATTGGAAAGGTTGATGTCATTAAAATAGTATTAAAAATATGAGTTTTGTAGGGTAGTAATAAAGGAAGAAGTATTTTTAAAAAGTCAGGATGAATATTGTCTAGACCAGTAGACTTAGATTTGATAGAAAATACAGTTTTGCCTACAAGATACTCACTAACAGCACATACAGAAAACGCATCATCTCTTTCATCTGCTAATATACTTAAATTACTAGTGTTGGGTGACATTAAGGGAGTTGAAAACTTGTGATTTAACAGCTCTATATCTATATTTTCATCACATGAAGTATTACATTTGTTTACGCCAATAGCACGAATTTCTTTCCACAAACATTTAGAAGAGCGGTTAAAGTTAAATTTGTTATTATAAAAATTTGATTTCGCAGTTCTTATTAATTGTGTTACCAGATTTCGTGAACACTTGAAGGATTTTAACATTTCAGGACAACCGAAACGTTTCCATCGACGGTATGATTTATCCCTCATTTTAATAGCTTCCAAAATTTCTTGAGAAAGCCATGGACAACTTTTATTTTTAATGCGACGAATCTTAATAGGCACATGTTTATCGAAGAGGTATAAAACATTAGAATTAAAAAATTCAACCTGTTCATCAACGTTTGATGTCATATACAAAAAATGCCAAGGAATGCAATAACAATCATTAAAAAGATATTCAACATTTATGTTACGAAAATCACGAAATTCATATGATAATGGGGACTTAGAAGCGACGTGTATATCAAAAGTTGCAAAAATAAGGTCATGATAAGAGAAAACAGGTAAAGAAAGCTGACTCGAGGAAAGTACAAGATTTTTGTCACTAACAAGGAATACATCTAGAAGAGACGGAGCACTGTGGGGCTTAAAGTGAGTAGGTTCAACATGATTTACAAATGATAGACCAAGAGAATTCATAGATAATTTAAACGAATTAGATAAGGGTTGGAGTAGATTTATATTAAGGTCTCCACATACAATTACCTTAGGTGCTCGTAATGATATTTTCTCTATAATCGGAGTAATTATATTCGAGGAAGCAAATCGTGGTGGCACATACATAACCCCTATACTGCATTTGAACTCACTATGAAGTAAATCAATAAAATAATAATCGCACTCTTCAGAACCATCAGAACACATAAAATGACAACATTGAATATATTTCTTAACATATATTGCAACACCCCCACCTGTAGAACGAGTTCTATCGGCACGATATGGTTTCTTAAAGCCATTAAGGGAAAAAAAATCGCTAAATAAAGAAGTATTGAACCATGTCTCAGATACACATATCACATCAATTAAACTATTCTCAAATATCATTCTGAACTCATCAAATTTGTTAACAAGACTCTGAGCATTGATATGGCATATGTGCAATCCATTATGAGTCTTACAGAGAGTGTTTAATAGAAATTTATTTTTTTCATTTATGCCGTCAAAACCAGAATCATTGTTGCTGTTGTTTCCCATTATTAAAATATGAATCTAAAGACATGCAATCGAGAACATAAAATTCATAAACATTCAATAAGAAAAAAGACAAACAAAATAGTTTAAATATAAAAGGAAAGAGAACTGAGGCAACTTGCACAATAAAAGACAATATATTATTAAAAGGTTGGTGCGACAAGGATAAACTTATAAGCAAGAAAAAATAAATTAATAACATTGGAACAAGTTTAGAAACATTCACATAATTAGTTACAGCCATATGCATGTTGATCATTGTCGTCATCAATCCCAACAGCATTCCTTAGGTCTTCCATATTGTAGATGATGAATGGATTTTCGATGCTTGGTGTGCTTATATAAATTTGTCCATTGTATATGTGAACAGATTTAAGAAGAGACCTTCTTTTCAATCTATTTGCATAACGTAGACTATAATTATTTTTCGTCAGGCAGTCGTTGACATAAAAGCTTTTTGAAGAATCAATACCAATATTTCTGAGATCGCTATTGAAACGGCTAGTGGAAACGGCGTGTTAGAGGATCTGCTGCTGGTGAGAACAATTTCAGTGCTCTTGTTCAGGTAATTGATAATTGACATGATAGATGTCTTCGCGCGTCCTACTCAATACGCGACAGAAATAGACATGCTCGATGCTGGAGTTGTAACAAGACCAGTCATCTCCAATGCCAATACAGATTACCCCCTAGAAAATTTGCATGTCAACATTGAAATATTTCTGCGTGACCTGTTTCCTAACCGAGAAAACAAGTAGGAACCAACTTCGAAGGGCAGAATCTGGCTTTTGGTATCGATAGACCCAGAACCACCATCTAGGTCTCACAGACTAAAAAAAATAGGCATCATTAAACAGCAAGAAACATGTGGCTTCGTTCAAAACTGGTGCCACTACCTCCACTGCTCGAAGGGACTAGGTGAAGATTACATAGCTGCATATCACTTATACCTAACGTTTGAAAACTGCAAACTGGTGAGGCAGCCAGAGTATACGGAAAAGTTCGTCTTACGATTTTTTTGGTAGAATAAATATCTGACGAGTGTATCGTTGAGATTCCTATGGCCTAAGGCAACGAAAACTGGTCATCTCTGAGGACTGTCGTCAAAGCAAATATATAAATGCACCTTCTTTATAAGTATTCGTTTGGATAAATATAAAGGTTGATTAAGGTATTCAACGATACCCTACGGTGGAGCCACCCTCTGAGCAATGCAAACAAAGTTAAAAAATCGTTTTAGTATCAAATTAATTTTTAATATAAGAAATTTCTTTAAATTTAGCTAGAAAAAAAATTGGGATACCAACTTTAAGTATTTTATAATATGGATTTTAAGCAATGATATAAAAAACTAATCGTTCTCTAGTTTGCAACATATTGATTGTTGAAGAAAAAATGAATTCAAAAGAATTGCTGTATAAAAATTTTGGACAAAATCGTTAGAGCCGTTAATGAGAAGGTCGTTAATAAAATTTATTCTTATTTTTTTTGACATACTGACAAACAGAATTGTCGAACCCACCTTTTTGGTGTTCTCTATCATCGTAATATCAACTTAGATCGAAATCTCGAGTTCGATTTTTTTCCAAATGTAAAATTTTCTCTATTGTACATACATATATCGCAAATAAAAGAGAAACCAAAAGCCTAACTAAATGCAGAACCACGAAGAGTTCTGGAAGAAGTGACTTGTTGAGCTTAATTTTTATCAAGCTACTTAATCATAACACTTTAAGTTCTCATCTGATTCATTATACTCAACCCTAATTTCATGATGCTACGAAGTTTACATATGTATGTACATACGTACAATACCTGATGGACAATAACCATAACCACACTGACTTTGAGACTAACTTAAAACCATTTCATATATTTAAAAAAGGAATGACTATCCACGCATTGAAAGAGTACAAAATTTACAAATTTTACAACACTGAACAAGACAAAATACTAAACGACAAACTACTCATAAAATCAAATGCACTATACAACTCAGCTATCAATTATAACAAAAAATTATACTTAATCTTCGTGGATTTAAAAACTGCAGTGTATACGATAAACCGAAACGCAATAATGTACAAGATGTTTGGATTGGGGACATTCAACATCGAAGAGGAAAGCTGCACTCAAACGTGGATGCCATATCTTGGTAAGTTTGCAAGCATTGCACTCGTCAAGAAGAAAAGGAAGTTGCCGCAATCCATTTGCGGTTGAAAAACCTGAATTGAGAACATCTTAGATAGAAGTCCCGCTCTTAAGATGTTGCGCACTATGAGACTCACTCCATGTACAAGAAGGAATACTAAGATGAAAGAGAGAGTACACAAACAGCAAATTAAATAGTACATCGATCGAAAGTTTAATTATGTTCTACAGGATATCAGATATTGGAGCTGCTGGACGACATTTGGAGGTCAATAATACAATGGAAAAGATAAGGCAGTGATTCATGGACGTTGAAAATGTCGAAGATGTAATACTTGTTGTGTAAGCAGAGGATCAGGTAGAAAAGTTCAGAGTAAGATCCAGCAGCACAATGTTGGCAGTAGACTTCGCTGGCCCTTTTCCAGAGACCGAAAGTGTAAACCAATACATCCTGGTAGTCATGGATTACTCAGCAAGTGGCCTGTTGTGCTACACCAGGAGACCAAAACAGTCGTGAACCTGATTGTCTTCATCTGGGTGAGTAGGTTCAATGTACCTATCAAACTCCATTCAGATCAAGGAAAGAATTTCGAGTCCAAGATCTTTCGGGAAGCTTGTACGCTCCTTGGAATTAAAAAGATGAGAACAACACCGCTGCATCCAAAATCTGATCTTTTCAAAGTTGTAAGCAACTTCCAACGAGACTGGGATCTGCAGAACCCAGGTCAACCGGACATAAACCACCGGAAATCCTGGGAATACAATAAGTCTACAAGGTGACAAAATTTGAATGCTATGCAAATCAACCACAATCAATAGACGAGTACGTAGAAAACCTTAACGAAAGGATCACTCTACTGACATATCATGACATTCACGAAAGAACAAGGACAAATATAAAATGCCATACGACACAAAATCAACAACGTCACGATTGGTAGTCGTTATAATGGTCAAGAAAGCGATGGATTTTTTTTGGACTACCAATCCTATACCATAAGTTCCCCTTCCGCTAGAGAAAGTTCGAAAAGTAGATACTAGAACATTTCAGCGAAAACCAAAACTTTTCAAATAAGTATAAAACGGGTCTGTTCACCGTCAAATTTGTTCATCTCTTTCTAGTTCCAAATAAAAACAACCATTCCCAAACGCGACAGATCGCCAGAAACCGGGGACAATCGCTTGTCCTCGGATAAAAAATTGTGTTCCACAATTTCTCTAAAAACTTCATATAGCAATAAGTTTACTCCTCTCAATAAAAGTGTTACAAAAATCAGCTGAATATGTCCATAGTTTGATGAAAGCCCTTAAAATATCCAATTATTCAATCAAAAAACTATCCATTGGAATCAAAATAGTATGAGTGAATCAATAGATACATTTAATGTTAGATATTATCAACAAACTGAAAGAAGAAAATTGTCAATATTTTTCCCACGATCTGTAAAGTGCAAAATCATTCAAAGTCGTTTTATACGGGTTAGACGATTTAGACACTAACACACTTAAAACTGAACTAACTACACTGGGACTAAAGTGCACTGAAATAAAAAAATAACAAAAAAAATATGATCAATAGAGTGATACATTTTATCTTGTGTCTCTTGTAAACGGATCCATAAAAATAATCGACATAAAAAAAAACTATCGTTCTATTTTACATACACAAGTGAACTGGAACTTTCAAAGAAAAATTAAAGGTAAGCTGACTCAATGTCATAATTGCCAAATGTTTGGACACGGGCAGAAAAACTGTCACATAAAAACTTTTTGTGCTATTTGCGCCGGACCACACAATACTTCTGAATGCAATAGTAATTCCGTTCTCAAATGTGCAAACTGCAGTGGGAATCACAAAGCTACTGACATATCATGTACTAGCAGAGCCAGATACCTTCAAATTAAAGAAAGATCATCGGGAAGAAGATCAAATCCTCAGCCCATAACACAGTTCAACTCACCAGCACAAAATGAACATGAGGCGAGATAAACTTTAAAAACCATTTTTTACTTCAAAATCTCGAGAGTTTTTCGTCGATAACTTTTTTTTGGAAAGAGGTTTAAAATGTTTTTCTGAACAAAAGTTAAAGAAGATATTTTAACGTACAAACCTAAAAAAAAAGTACAGCTCTATAAATGATAGGAGCCAAGAAAATCGAGTTCACCCTTTTCAAAGCCTTTTTCAAAATGGCGGACAACGCATGGGCGCTTTTTGTTCGAACTTTTTGGATTTACACTCTCCAATAGGTACTCTTTAATAAACAAAAAAAAATCGACCCAATATTTTTTGTAGATATAAAATACTAATTTGACTGGACTACAATAACAATTAATGCGTGGGATAACAATGTACATGCTTCTTCTAGCAACAACAACAATGCTATGAACAACAACTCTACTCTCTTTTCCATTGAGGAGCTCAATTCACTTTGCATGGAGATGATAACAAATTTATCAGTTTGTAAAACTAAAATAGATCAATTTAATGTGATTGCGCGCTTAGCTGCTAAGTTTTTGTATTCAAATTCTAATGATAAGTAAAATGGCAGACGCACATTTAAAAATTATAACTTGGAATGCTAGAGGTATGCGAAATAAATTTATTGAATTTTTAAATTTTCTGAATAGCAACAATGTTGATGTTGCAATAGTGACGGAAACTTGGCTTACGCCTGAAAGTAGACTTTCATCATCTGTCTTCAAATGCTATCGAATAGATAGAATTGGTCAAATTGGTGTTGGTGTTGCGGTTTTTGTTAGGAGATCAATTCAACATTCGCTTTTACCTGTTTTTTCAACTAAAATTGTGGAGAACATAGGAATTGAAATTTTGTTACGTAATCAGAAACTGGTGAAGATTTATTCTGTTTATTTTCCTGGTTCTACATCAGATAACAAAAGAAAATGGTTCAAACAAGATTTAAGAACGCTTTTAACAATGAACGGTGAATATTTGTTAGGTGGTGATTTCAACTGCCGTCATAGAGATTGGGGTTGTCTAAGAGCGAATACCTGGGGAAATATATTGGCAAACTTTGCACTCACATTTCCCATCAGAATCTTGTACCCTCCTTGTCCAACGTATTTCCCTGCTAGTTCTCGTGGTAGTCCTTCTGTCCTTGATATACCTGTTTGTGTCAAATGTCCCTAGTCTTATAACACAACCTACTTCTTTTAATGCTCTGAGCTCAGATCATAATCCTGTTTTTTGTGATTTTTTATGGTCGGGTGAGAAAAAAGTGCAATATTTTCAACATTTGAAAAATTCAAACTGGAAAACTTTTAGAACGAAGATAAAGACAAAATTTCATAATGTTTCTACAGACCTTGAAAGCATTTCTTGTAAAGAGGATGTGGACTCCATGGTTCAAATTTTCTCCCAGTCCATTTTATTTTCCATAGACGAAAGCGTCCCTAAACGAATTAAGAATGAAACTTCTAAAAGATTACCACCTCAAATTTTGGAACTAATTAAAGTCAGAAATTTGCATAAAAGAAACTGGCAACGATTCCGTCAACCTTTTTCTCGAATTATGGTTTCTCACTTTAATAAACTTATTTCAAACCAATTACTTATCAATCGAAACGAAGAATGGAATAAAAAGCTCAGTGTACTCGATAAGAATGGGAGACCTTTCTGGAACATCGTAAAAATAGTTCAAAATAAAAATAGGAAAATTCCATTTTTAAAGAATTCTTCAACAATTTTCTTTACAGATGTTGAAAAGGCAGAAGAACTTGGCAAAAACTTCGATAGAAACCATTTAGTCTCACAAAACTTGGGTTGGGATGCAGTGAAAAATTCAATTCAAGTTTTCGATTCCTCAATTGAACTGACACCATTAAATGCATTCGTCATGGAAGAAAGCATAAAAAGTTTTATTCAAAGTCTTCATAACAGAAAAGTAGGAGGGCTAGATCATATAAAAAATGTTTATTTAAAACATCTTCCACGTGTTGACATTTATAATTAATGGATGCCTTAAGCTTCAGTATTTTCCTAATGCCTGGAAAAAAGCAAAAGTCGTTCCTATACTTAAAGCAGGAAAATCACCAGAATTAGCACCAAGTTATAGGCCTATAAGTTTGCTAAGCAGCATTAGCAAAATCTACGAAAAAATAATAAAGGCACAAATTTTAAAAACTGTTTCGAATAATAAAATTTTTCCTGATGAGCAATTCGGATTTAGACGTTTTCACAGCACATCTCATGAAATAAAAAGAATATGTAACCACGTAGAACAAAATCGTGTTGAAGGACAGTCAACTGGAATGATACTGATATGGTACCTAGATATAGAGAAAGCTTTTGATTCTGTTTGGCACAACGGAATAGTATACAAAATGATACAATTTATCTTCCCACTTTATTTGTGTAAAATTGTTCAAAGTTTCTTATCTGGTAGATGTTTTCAGGTCCACGTTGATAGTGGTGTCTCAAATATTTTTTGTTTTGATTTTGGTGTTCCCCAAGATTCAGTTCTAGGTCCAACCTTGTATAATGTCTATACATCAGATTTTCCAAATCTTCCCTATTGTGAATCAGCTATTTTTGCTGATGATACCGCAATATTTCTCTCGCATGAGCTTGGTCTCAACATTGAGACAAATTTAAAAAATGCAATTGAAATATTAGAAAAATATTTTAACAAATGGAAAATTAAGCTGAATGCTGAAAAGATGCAAGCCATCTTTTTCTCGCGATAAAGAAAACCTTGTTATCTTCCCAGCACTCAGCTTTAGATCAATGGAAATGTTATAGCATGGGAACAGTCAGTGAAATATTTAGGAGTTCATCTTGACACCAAACTAACTTTTAGCCAACACATTAACAATACTATAAATCCATATTGCTACTAAGATGCTTTAGCCATTTATAAAGAGAAAATCTTACTTCACAAATGATAATAAAATTCTAATATACAAAGTTATTTTTCAATCAATATTACTTTATGGGTGCCCAGCTTGGGGGAATGCTGCTAAGGTGCCAGTTATACCTCATCAGAAAAGTCCATCAGAAAAAATTTGTCCTCCAAATTTGATCATATTGCAACTCGATTTTGAGTTGATGGAATTTAATTTTTCTGAACAGCTGATTCCCAAAACTCAAAATATATTCCATTTTCTGAGTAAAGTTAGCAACAAAATGTTGTAATTCTTTTTGTAAAAATTATTCCAAGCAAGTATTCGTCTAATTGCATTCAAATTTTACTCAAAATCGAGTTGTAATATGGTCAAATTTGGAAGACAAAATTTTTTCTGATGGACTTTTCTGATGAGCTATAACTGGCCCCTAAAAGTCACATAAAAATGTTACAAATTTCGCAAAATAAAGTGCTAAAAATGATGCTCAACCTTCCTTGGTATGATTCCACCTTGAATTTGCACAGTGAAGCGGATGTTGAGTTGATTTCGGACAGGATTCGGAAACTTACTACCAATTTTAATCATAGCTGTGATATAGCTGACAATCCTCTCATAAGCCAGCTTTTCATTTCTGGAGTAACTTAATATTCACGTAATTTTATTTCGTTTGCTTGTTTATTTATTTATTCATTTTTGTTTCATGTTAACTTATTATATGCATTAGTTAAGTGTTATTTATCAATAAATGTACTTATTTATTCCTAACACATGTTGCCGTTCACTAATATTATTTATTTAAATTCTTATGTACATATCATTTTGATCTTTTTCAATATTATTTATTTATTTCATTAATTTATTTATTTATTAATTTATTTATTTATTCATCTATTTATTTATTTATTTATTTACTTATTTATTTATTCATTTACTGTGATATATATTATTTATTTAAATATTTATGTGGTTTTGTTAATTATAATTAATTTATTTGTTTTTGTTTCTTTATTTTTTCTTTATTTAATTATTTATTTATTTATCATTTATTTATTTATCTCTATTTATTTGATTCATTTATAGCTTATTCTAGTCAATTTATTTATGCATAAAAAACATTCCTCATAACAATAAAAATATTTCAATAATAATTATTCCTTATTTAATTTATTTATTATTTATTTTTTGTTTCACTCTAATAAAGGTTTTTTTCGTATTTTCCTTTAAATAAAATTTGTAACTTAATAATTTTTCACTAAATCAAAGATAATGCCTCAGTTGTAAGAAAATAACTTTCAAATCTCTGAATGTAAACCGTGCAGTCATAGGCTTTGTATAAAAAATTATCACGAAATATATATCTATCTATCTATTACTCGTAAGTGGTGAATAATAAATTGTTTTGCAATAAGAAAAGTAAAAGTTTAATTTTTAAATAAAGTTTTACTATAGAACCCACAAAAAATATTACCGTATTATTATTTTAAGTCTAATTGAGCCATCATACACTAGGGCAAAGTAAATTGAAAACTAGGAAAAAACTGTTATTTTTCCTTCGGGTAGCAACGATCGTCACTACATTATGTATATTTTTTACTTGCGAAAATATCGAAATATCGAGATTTTGATCAAAGTTGACATTACGATGATAGCGAAGACGAAAAAATTGGGTCCGGCAATTCTGTCTGTCTGTCTGTCTGTATGTCTGTACCCTCTCTCTACAGCCTAAGCCACTGGAGTTATTTTCTTCAAACTCGGAACTTAGGGGTCTTCGTTGATTCCTTAGAGAAGAAATTGAGATTCTTTTTTAGCTCCAAAACTAACTGTATCTTCATACATCCGTAATGCAAGATCTTATGTATCTCGAAAACGGCTCTAACGATTTTGATTAATAAAAATAATAAAATTTTTGGAAAAAATGTTATTAAGTGTACCTGTTTTTTTTTTTTGATTTTCTACTTTCTCATCAACGGCTCTAAATATTTTAACCAAAATTTGTATGCAGGAGTCCCCTCAAATTTAAAACAATATTTTATATACAAATATTCGAAAAAATATGTTTTTGGGTTTTTTGAGAAAAACAAAAAATCAATATCTTCAAAACGTGTGAACGAATGAAGATTAAAATTATTTATTATTTATACTTAAAATTGACATCCCAAATTTTGTTCTTCAAAAATTTTAAAGAAAAATCATTTTGGCCAATAGGAGTTCAAGTCAAAGCATTTATAACTCGTCCAAAAAACGAGTCGGACCCAATTCTGAGAACAGTGGACAAATAGATAGATTAAATTCTATCTGTGACGATTGTTTCTCTATGTATTATCATAATGCTGAAGGTATGAGAACGAAGTCTCATGAATTCATTATTGCTGCTACTGACTGTTCATATGATGCTATTGCTCTTACCGAAACATGGTTAAACAAGAACTTTCTAACCAGTGAATATTTCAACACAAACTTCAATGTATTTCGCAAAGATCGTTCTTGTGAACAATCTAGGCTAGTAAGAGGTGGTGCTGTTTTATTTGCTATAAAATCTGAATATACAAGTAAGGAAATTATTTTATCTAATGTTTCGGGAAATATTGAACAAATTTGTGTATGCGTAGATATACCTATTCGACCATCTTTTAATATAATTCATGTTTACTTTTTTGTGTCTTACATACCACCTTTATCAAATTTTGAAATTTATGAAGCTCATGTTAAAAATATAACCAATATTTTCGATACTATCGACGAAAATTGTTATTTTGTTGTTGTTGGAGATTTTAATCTGCCAAATGTTAAATGGTTGTTTTCAAATGAAGAAAAAAGAATGTTTCCTTGTAATATTACCAAAGATTTTGAACTAAGTTTAATTGATAGCATTACATCTTTGAATATGTATCAAATTAATAATATTTTGAATTCTATTGATCGTATTTTGGATTTGGTTTTTGTCGATAGTGGTCTAGAAGCTTATTTAAATGAAGCAAGTTTTAAATTACTAGAAAATAGCATACATCACAAATCGCTTGAAATTAAATTTAACTTATCTGTTTTAAATGAATTTAAGTCGCTTTGTAATAATGTACCAAAATATGATTTCAAAAATGCTAATTATAGTGCAATGAATAGTTATTTAGAATGTATTGATTGGCAACCTATCTTTAATTGTTCAAATGTGCAGATAGCTTTTACTATGTTACAGAACATCTTGGAATCTATGATTTCGGATTGCGTACCTAAGAAACTATTTAAAAATTCGAAAAAGCCTCCTTGGTTCAATAAGAGCCTATCTAGGCTAAGAAATGTAATGATTAAATTCCAAAAAAAGAGCAAGGTTTCTGTCTCTTTTCATAATCATTTTAAGCAAATAAGAAAAGAATATGAATTTCTGAGGAAATTTACTTATAAACAATACATGTGTTCTCTAGAATCTAATATTAAAACAAATCCAAAATGTTTTTGGTCTTTTTTTGAATGCGAAAAGAAAATCGCTTGGGATTCCATCCAACATCGCTTACAATGGCATCTCCTCCGATAACATTAATGTTATCTGCAATAGTTTTGCATCGTTTTTCCAATCCAATTTTATCGATTTCAATTTAAAGTGTGATAATTTCGTTGACTATAAATCTTCCATCGATGTTGGTAATTTATATTTATCAGAATGTGACTTACTAACTTATTTATCCTCTCTTGAAAATAATTTTTCGGTTGCGCCGGACAATATACCATCAGCTCTTTTAAAAAATTGCAGATTCAACCTTGTAGCGCCGCTCTGCTTTATCTTTAACATGTCCTTAGACCAAGGTGTATTTTTAGATGAGTGGAAATATTCGTTCATCACTCCATTACATAAATCTGGATCAAAGGGCTTAGTAGAAAACTATAGA
The DNA here is from genome assembly GCA_911387755.1 of Chrysotoxum bicinctum. Lineage (NCBI taxonomy): Eukaryota > Metazoa > Arthropoda > Insecta > Diptera > Syrphidae > Chrysotoxum > Chrysotoxum bicinctum. The sequence goes on along the minus strand of OU426987.1, from coordinate 103,088,951 downwards.
CCCATTGCTAAGCTTCAGCTGATCCCTAAAGTCTTTGAAGCAATAGTTAAAAATAAATTGTATAATTTAGTGCAAAACCATATATCAGATTTTCAACATGGATTTATGAGTGGTAGATCGACAGCGACGTATTTGAGTATTTTTACTAACTATTGTCTAAATAACATGGAAAAGCACCTACAAATTGACACTATCTATACTGACTTATCCAAAGCTTTTGATCGTGTTCAACATAATGTTTTAATAAGAAAACTTGAAAGGTTTGGTTTTCACTCCTCTCTTCTGAGTTGGATAAGGAGTTACTTAGTTGGTAGAAAACAAATTGTCAAAATTGGTAACGTTTTGTCAAATGAAATATTAAATCATTCAGGTGTTCCTCAAGGCAGCCATCTTGGCCCATTACTATTCATTATTTTTATAAATGATTTGCCAAATCTACTTTCATTTTCAAAATGTCTTTTGTATGCTGATGATTTTAAAATTTTTAGTTGCATTGAATCTTTATCTGATGCAGGTAAAGTTCAAGCGGATTTAGATCAAATTCATCAATGGAGCAATTTAAACGGACTTAATTTCAATGTTAACAAATGTAGTGTTGTAACATTTACAAAAATTCGAAATCCCTTGCATTTCGAATACAAGCTTGGTAATGATTCTCTACAGAGATGTGAAAATCAGAAAGATCTTGGAGTAGTATTTGACTCTAAAATTAATTTTTCTCTCCATATAGACCATATAATTTCAAGAGCCAATGCTATGTTAGGATTTGTTATTCGAAACTCTAAATGTTTTGAAGATCCGTATACACTTAAAACCCTTTACATCAGTATTGTTAGACCGTTGTTGGAATACTGCAGTGTTATATGGAATCCTTACACACAGTCAAATATAGGACGGATTGAAAAAGTTCAAAAAAAATTCACTAGGTTTGCGTTACGAAAGATTTATGGAAATTTAAACGTTCCATGTTATGAAAGCAGAAGCATTCTTATTGACCTTAAACCTCTCGTGTCAAGAAGAAAGTTAAATTCGATTCTTTTTGCTTACGATGTAATTAATTCTAACATAAATTGCCCGGTTTTGTTATCTATGTTCAGTATATACGTTCCTACCCGCTGTTTACGACCAAGAAATGGTGATTTTTTCATGTTCCATTCCATAGTACAAGTTACGCTAAGCACAATCCAATTACCAATGCCTGTTTAAATTTTAATGAAGTTGATTTTGCCATTGATTTTAATATTAATAAAAATGAAATTAAGAAAAATATATTAAATTTATTGTAATTATTACTATATTATTTATTTATTAAATGTGTAAGATTGTCAATACTTAATTTAAGCTCTTTTGTAATCTTTATAAAGTTTGTTAACTTGAAAGATGGTAAATAAATAAATAAATTTCTTATATAAAAAATAAATTTAATAATTAAACATTTTTTAAACTTTATTTGGATAAATTCATACTTTTCCAGAAATCAGACGGCATTTTTATGCATCTGAACATTTTTATCTCATTAAATCCATTTTTAATATTTATTTAAAAATAATTTTTTAATTGCAATGAACTTTTACATAAGAGCAAGTACGTGCGATCCAGTCGTGCATTTTATTTACTCTCGAATTGACAGCAAAATCAATGTTCTAATATTTTTTTATTAAAAAAAAAACACAACCAAGCCAGTTCATATACATATGTATAAACAATCTTCAACCAGCTTATTAATCAAGTTTGTGATTGAACTGAAGTTACTCTAAAGTTATTCTTGGTTAAAATTGCTCTAGTGAACGATAGTCCATTATATGAAACGATTTAAAACTTAAATCTAATAGATATTAGTCATAAAAACCAACTCACGATCTATAACACCCAAGTGAACTTTTCCTGCCTGTAAAAAATAAGACAATTATAAATAAAATTAATTTGTATATGTAGTTGTATTCAATAAATTATTTTTATTAGTTGGAATGGTTTATTTTAAGTTACCACAGTTGTAATAAGAGCAATCCAAAATGCTAGTATACTTGAAATCAGAGAGTTTTGTAAATGCATTGTTACCTCATTGTATAGTGCAAGAATTAAATGGCATAATTTTAACAGCCATTATGAATTTGCAAAGTCTGAAAAAAAAACAAATTCTATTAAAAATTAGTATAAGCATATGTGCGTTTTTTAAAAAATAGCAGAATCCGTTAAATTAACCGAAATTATGCTTGATAAAGAAAAATCGAGTTTCAATCATACAGTGGATAGAGTGTTTGACTCCTTAACTGTGTGTGGGTTTGATCTCTATTATACAGCCAGTATCCCTTTTTTAGGATGTACTCTAATTTTTCAATGATAATACAATATGAATTCTGGGTATATTTTAAGACAAAAATCGTAAGGGTCTATCAAACCAAAAATATAAATGTTAAAAAAAGAGCCAAGTTCTTCTATACAAAAACCTTTGTGTAACAAGTCAGCCCTGAAAAGTACTGAGATCTAAAAGTACGCCAAATTCTTACTTCATGAAGGTTTAATACCGAATATTTAAAGTAAAATAAAAGTGAAATATCTACAATGTAATATTATTTGATGATTACTGAGACGCCTGTGCCTGACTAGCTTAGCAAATATTCGGAAATTTAAGTTTCTGACTTTGTTGGTACTGAAGATAGGGTGGGGTCAAAAATCGCCTGAGTTTGTTCCTGTAAAAAGTAGAGCCTACGTTTTTGAACGTGTATTTAAGAAACACGTGTACACGGAATCCGTGTAGGAAATATATACCAACTTCAAATCCGTGTTCTTAAAACACGTGTAATTATTCACTTTATTATCCGTGTAAACGAATCCTTAGTACACGGCTGAGTCTGAAATTATAATTGGTCTTTGATTTGCTATTTTATCTCACATTTGATACGTAATTAGTAATAATTGAACAACGAGGTATACCTAAACCGTTATCAAGTGCAAAACACCAGCAACTTGCTTAAATTATTTCCGTTATTTTTGCATTGTGCAAAATTATTGTTTGTCAATAGTCACCCGTTGTATCTAAGCAGAATAGCAGAACTAGCAAAAAAGTGTTTAGCAATACCAGCTAGCTCAGAGCGGTCCTTTTCTACAGCGGGAAACATTGTTATCGCAAAAAGGAATTGCCTTTTACCTGAAAACGTCAATACTTTAGTTTTTTTGTATCAAAATAGAGGACTTATTGAATAAATTTTTTTCTTAATAATTTGTTAAGAACTATAATTATGTTCGTTTTAATTGCATTTTTAAATTCTAGAAATGGTAACGAATATTTTAGTAACACGTATAATTAAATGCACGGATGCACTGCACGTGTATTTAATTATACGTGTAATTAAAATAACACGTGTAATTATAATTACACGGATTCAAATCCCGGTCCAATAATTACACGTGTATCCGAGTATTTCATTATCCGTGTAATAGAGAGCTCTAGTAAAAAGGGTGTAGTGCCAGAACTTGGCTGGGCACTACCGTGCTCTTTGATATGAAGTAAAACAATCAAAAAGACACATCTACAAAAATTGACAATAAATACATTTTAAATAAATAATTGACATTCTGTTCCGTTATCCCTCTATTACTCGGGGGCCCTTTAGCATTGAAACGGTTAATACCGCGGTAACATCGCTCGTGGACGTTTAATTAACGACCTGTCAAAGCCCTCATTTTCTTCATTTATGTGACTACCTATCAAAACCGCCTTCTTAAAAAAATAATTCATCTGTTCAATGTTTTACGCAGAGATTGCAAACAATATTTAAGTTTATGGTTTGTGCAATAGAAGTTCCAATATAACGACGACTTTCGAAACCTGTTACAAATTATGCATCAATCAGCATCAGTTGCTTAGCTTTGCAAGTCATTGTTTCCAGACATAAAATTATGAATGTACTACATGAAGAAAATATTCATTCGTACCACCATACGTCTGTGCAAGAACTGCTTCTCGATTTTATTTAGAATAAAGAATTGAGTTTTCTAAATAGTTGCTAACTCATAGTTTAGATAACGAGTTTATTAGCAGAATTCTTTAGACGGATGAATCTCAATTAACAACTTCATCATCTTTTCAACATAAATTCAATGTCAATATGGTTAGGTTAGGTTAGGTTAGGTTAAAGTGGCTGCTGACCGGAAAAGGACAGCACACTTAGACCAATATTTGGTCCGTTGTGATACCACAAGGATTTCAAAAATCCTCCTTACTCGTTAAACCATTTTGAGCTAATAATGAAGCGTTTGAGACAGTGAATGTCTGAATTATTTAGATCACTAGGATCGTTATAGTAGTAGTCTCCCAAGTGGAGTCTACGTCTTTGCGCTAGGGCAGGACAAGAGCATAGAAGGTGGGGAACTGACTCCTCTTCTTCTTCATCCATGCAGCTTCTGCAAAAATCATTTGCAGGAACTCCAAGACGAGAAGCATGTCTTCCTATTAGGCAGTGCCCAGTAAGGACACCTATAGTGGAGCTAATATGCAATCTACCAATAGAAATTAGTTGTTTTGAGCGTTTAGCATCAAATAATGGCCAAATCAGTTTAGTAGACCGGCAAGTTGGGGTGCTGGTCCACCTGTGGTTAGCTTTCTTTATGGTATCTTGCTTTAGCATGAGTTTACAAGTAGCTAGGGGTATACCGATGTTAGATTTGTTATCCAACAAAGGTAATATTGTTCCGTTTTTTGCAAGTTCGTCAGCTTTACAATTTCCTGGAATGTCTCTATGCCCCGGCACCCATGTAAGGTGAATGTTAAACTGTTTTGACATCTCCACCAGAGATGATCGAAAATTTTCCTGTAATTCCGCTGGAATTATTCCATCTGGCCCAGGAGATTTGTATGGATTGAAGCTGTTTATTGCCCATTTTAATTTTTCCTCTGTAATCAGACCTTGTGGAGGAGTTATGCTACTGAATATGTTGTTAGGATCAGTGCTATTAACGCAAGGAGAGCTGTCTGGAAAGTGTACATCCAGGAGCAGATTGAGCGATTCTTCGCTTGAGTTTGTCCAGGAACCGTCATTGTTTTTTAGGCAACTTGGCATTACTGGATTTTTGGAGAGGATTTTTCTTAACCTTGATGCCTCTGAGTTGCCTTCTATATTGTTACAGAAAGTTCTCCAGGACATACGCTTGGTTTTCCTCAGTTCTTTTTTATATAACTTGAGGGAGTCTTTATATGAATCCCAATCAGAAGTTTCTCTGGAGGTTTTCGCTCTATTAAAGAGTTTCCTGCATTCTTTTCTCAGTGGATCCAGCCCCGAGTACCACCAGTGTGGTTTCTTTTTACCTCTTATTTTTATAAGAGGGCAGGCAGTTTCCAGAGATTTGTTGAGGGCTGCTGTGAGGTCATTGACTTTAATATCAAGATCCTCAGTATTGTAGGGTATGCTGTACGAGCCCAAACGCAAAATAGTTGGACTACCTATGATAAAAAACAAAAATATTCTGATTCTTAAATTCCATCGGAAATAAAATCAATATTTTGGTATTTTTCTTAAGATATATTTATTTTGAATAGGAATAAGTAACAAAAACAAAATGACTTCAATTAAATAACGGTATAGAGCAATCTTACAAAATAAAATAACGATTTAAACATTTTTTTAAGTGCAAAATAGTTGGCCTATGGCTATTAATTTTTATTTTACCATGGTGTTACGTCGCCTTTGGCCTTGATAACTGCTTCTATGCGTCGTGGCATTGTGTCAACTAATTTTTGACATTCTTCGTACCAAAAGACTCCCAAATATTTATGATTTTAGCTTTAAGGCCTTGAAGAGTCCGGCATGGTTCTTTTCGCAGTTTTTGATTCATTTTATGCCAGCCAGTTTCAATTGGTGAAAGATCAGGGCTGCTGGAAGGCCATTCCAGAAAAGGAATAGCTTCAGCAGATAACCACGCCATTGTAGACCTTGCAGTATGACAAGAAGCTCCATCCTGTTGGAAAATATAGTCTCCATCACTAGTTTGAAGTCGTGGTATTGATGGGAGAAGCTCATTTTCCAAAATATCCTGTACTTGGCAGCATTGACAATTCCATTTACAAAATGTATATTGCCCAAACCCCGCCCCGACATGTATCCCCATATCATTAGAGATGCTGGAAACTTGACCTTTTTTTAAGGCAATCTTTGTGGAAAAAACCTCTTTTGAATTTCTAATGACTCGTTTTCGTTCGTCGCCCACGCAAACTTCAAACCTGGGGCCCTATTTTGTAAAACGATTATCGTTGAAATTACTTCGTTATCGTTGAATTGCAATTATGTTTAACGAGAATCGTTTAATTTCAACGATACTCGTTAGTTCTAACGACTGCCATATACCTATCGTTTAACTTTCGTTTTATCGTTTCTTGATTTATAATTTTTTTTTCATTTATGTATGTCAATTTTTGACATTACTAATAGTCGAGAAGTTGGTTGCGCTTAAAAAAAAATGTTTTTTTTTCGATTAAGCTTGGCTACATCTTTTGTACGCCTTTTTCGTTTTACTTAATCGCTCCTTGTCGTGACTATCGTATTCCTCGGTATCGTTGACTTGCCGATCGTTTCGTAATACAAAATAGGGCCCCTGGACTCATCACTCCAAATAACGGACCGCCATTGACTTAAAGTCCAGTTTTTACGTTGTTTGGCCCACTCTAGCCGCTTTTTCTTTTGTTTAGGTGTTAAAAGTGGTTTTTCTTTGGCCTATGTTTTTAACGAATTAAAATTGCTCTTATTTAAATAAATCTAAAACAAACCTTATAAAATTTGTATCCAATTTTTTTCATAGTCCGTTTGCAAGTGTCGACCTAAACACTTTTTTTTATTCTTTCCCTCCATTGAACAGTTATTGCAGCGGCCGTTTGACGTCGATTTTCTTTTATTATTTTTTTTAAAACTCGGCAATCTCGAGGTTTTGCAATTGGTGAGCGTCCCGTTTTTTAACCGATCTCCACATTTCCACTATTTTTGAACTTTGAGATAATGTTTCGAATTGATGATCGCGGTAAATTGAATTGTTTTGCGATTTTATAGCTCGATAATCCCGTTTCGAAGGCTTTATTTATGGATTCCCTAAGGTCTCTTGATAATGCAACGCCACGCACCATGGTTGACATTAAACTGTTGCTGGCTTGCATAAAACAGGAGATCAATAAACAACAAAACAAGTGCATGTCATTTTTTTAATAACGGTTAACTGAAAATCTATTTAAATCTTCGTAGGCCAACTATTTTGCATCCCAAAAAGAGTAGTCCAACTATTATGCACTATCTTTGTTTGAGAGAATGCAAACTGGAGCCATATGTGCTTTCTCGAATTTAGTTCTGTTTGGTCTAATTTACTTATTAAATGTAATTTATTACATCGACAAAAAAAAATTAAAAAACAACTGCTTGGGCATCAGAAAATATGGGCACATAAAAAATGTTAATTTGTTAATTGATGAGTAGGCCAACTATTTTGCGTTTGGGTCTATAACTCAGGTCTGATTGACCTTAATAGAGTTGCCCTATATAGAAGCCAATCTGTTTTCCGATGGTTACGGAAGGAAGGTTGGCTAGAAGGTTCGTCCATTATTTCGAATTGTATGTACCTATGATCAGAGAAAGAATGATCATTTGATACTTTCCAATTCGTGATACTATGATAAATTTTATTTGAGACAAGAGTTATGTCAAGTACTTCCTGTCTGTTTTTAGTAACAAATGTGGGTTCATTTCCAACGTTACATATTGTTAGGTTAGTGTTCAAAATATAATCGAAAAGAGACTCACCTCTGTCGTTTATATTCGTGCTACCCCACACTGTATGATGGGCGTTAGCATCACTTCCAATAATGAGGTCAGTCTTCTGCCTATCTGCATCAGTGATAAGCCTCCTCAGAGTGTCTCCTGGGAGAGGGCCAAGGTGGTCATGGCCAAGATATGCCGACGCCAGCCAGAGAGTTCTTTTGGCTGTTTCCAGTCTTGCGACGGTTACATCTCGATCACTGAACTTACGTAGTAAAAATACATTTAGGCTACTTTTAACTAGTATGCAAGATCTGGGTTCACCTTTATCTAATGCATACAGCAAGTAGTAGTTTGGAGTCCTTAGTCCCCGAACGATGGATTTCACAATCCAGGGTTCTTGGATTAGGACGATGTCTTCTCCGCTGCTGGATAGACGAAGAAGCATGGAGGCCGAGGCCTTAATAGAGTGTTGGAGATTAATCTGAAGAAATCGCAGCATCTTTGCTACAACCCTCCCGATCAACCTCCAACACGGTGACGTTGGAGTCTTCACTCAGAAGATCTTCATTGTTGTGGTCATCGATCTCCATGTCGCTGACTGTTTTTATTGTCTCCACTGTTGCCGAAGATGACCTGGATGCCTCTTCCTCTTCCAGTGATGGGAAGGTGATAGATGCACCAGGGTCTGCAGCAGCAGTTTCGACTGTTATGGAGGAAGTGGATGCACCAGTAACATCCGCGTCCTTTTTGTACACCTCCAGTGTGATGGTCTCAAACCCAAACCTAATCACACCTTTGGTCTGCGCCAGAGGAGCAAGGGACTCCTTATTTAGTACAATAATTGCACCTCTGTAGGGCCCCTTTTTCTCCTCCAGTTTCGCAACTTTCCAGTTGTGAGTAGGAAGGGATGGGTTCGATAGCCAGATCATTTGGAGTATTACATCCATGCTGGAGAGTTCGGCTGTAACCATGGCGCGAGCTCTTGGTCTGCACGGGATTTTCTCCTTAGCAACAACCTCGAGCCTAGCACCAGGCCAGACTTCCCCTAACCGGCTAACGGCCAACGATAGAAGATCACACGATCTCTGATCGTCACAAACCATGAGCTTAATTGACATGTCCATGTCAATATGGGAGCAGATTAAATGGAAAACAATTTAATCGGTCCCTTCAAACTACGACCTAGGCTAATATTATACAATCTACATAGAGATTTTGCGAAACGATTTTGAACATTTTTATACCAAATGGGATTAAAATTATTAAAAACCACACAGGATCATTTTTATTCTTACCGTTTGGAGCTTAAAATAACAACTTCCTGTAGCTTAAAGTTTAAAGAATCAATTAAAAGCTATATAATATTGACTAATATTTAAATTTTAAATAATATTATAAGTCTTTCTGTCTTAAATAATAATTATTGTAAATAAAGAAAATTCCATAGAAAAATAGTTAATAAATAAAATAAAACTTAGAAAAGAAAACAATCATTGAAAGAATGTACTCGTAATTAAAAAAAAAAGTAAATCTGGGTAAAAAAAACTAACAAATGAAAAAAAGAAGAAGGCTTAAATTTAAAACTCAAAATTGGGGAGGTTGCAATGAGGAAGAGTGACCAGGTAAAATTCTCAATACCTGTAATTTAACGTTATTTTCACTAAATTAAGGATAGCAAACGAGAAGTAATATAATCATATACCATCTTATGTATACTTCATCTAACAGCAAAAAAGATCGTACGCTGCCTTTAATGATATTCCTCAAGGAGGTTTCTGTTAATATAAACCTTTGTAGAGAAAGTGAATTAATATTAAAATTTAAAAAGTTTCAATCTATTATCGTATAAATTATGTTAAGAGCATAAAGGTATCTAGTGAATTTTCGTTGAACCCTTTAAATTGCATCATTATGGGTTTTATATACAGAAGACCACACAACAGCTCCTCCCTATTCTAAGACACTTTTGCACAACATACATATTGAATTATTAAAAAAAAGACTCAGAGTATTTGAAGAACTGCTTACTCTGAAAATGAAGCCCATGATGGAAATACATACATATATATAATTAGTATTCAAATATATTATAATAATAGTATATAATTTATTTAAACTCCCATATCATAAGAGACAGTTCTATTACGGAAACTTTATACGAGTACGTAGATACATATTTTTACATTTATTATCGCAGAATAAAGGTTTTACAATTTAAAATGATTTTGTGAATCCTACGCAGCTTGCACAAAGATATGATATTTAGTTTTTATCTTACAACTGAAAAATTCAAATTCAGTCTATTTCATATCAGATAACATCTCTGTTTGAATAAAGGTGTAGAAATTTAATGTTCTTTCAAAGAACATCCCTGTTTAAACATAAGTCTAAGAAACCTTACGTTACGTAGCGGAGTTCAGTGGTCCGTTCTTTTTCTTACATTATTTAAATTTTGAAATAAATAGATTTATATTTTCGAAACTCTACTACAGAAACGTAAACATAAGTCGGAGGAGTTAGTCCATGTCTCCATGATGTGAACCCTTTCTTGAAATAAACGATTTAAAAGTCAATGATAAGTTTAAGAGATTGCTACCCTTGCGCGTTTAAATTTCTATCGATGCTATAGGTAGTTACAGGGTATGGCTCAAAAATATATATGTGTTTTGGGGGATACGTATGTATACATGTATACGTTATGTATACATCTATAGAGCTACATTCACCTATTTTAAACCTTCATGGTTTTAAGTCTAAATGAAAAGAACAAATTGTGGGAAAAATAGTGCCTTAATTTGAATAGGTATATCCGAATTCACAAACTAGCAGAGAAAATAAAGTTGAAATTCATTTATGAATTTCATTGAAATTAATTGTTATTATATTAAACGCATTATTTCTTACCAAAAAATGTTTTAAATATTTAAAAACCAATATTGATATTACGCTTGCATTATTAGGTATGTTTATGGGGTTCGTTCGAAAGCAAAAAATTCGGCACTCGGACGAACGTACATGTTTCCAAATCTTAACCGTGAGTCCCGAACTCGCACTATTTTTCTAAAAAAGAAAAACTTCAACTTGATTATAAACATTAAAAAACCTTAAAAGTGTTTCCATATTATTTATTTAACAATTATATTAATAAAAACAAAATCCTAAATTTTCTAAAATAATATGAAAAGTCAAGGTATGACTTTTGCACGTTTTACTTATGGTCCATTTTTAAATTAAAAAATGCCTTTAATTAATATTTTGCCCATAACCCTTTGCTCTTTATCACGCTTATGATTTCTCTAGACATACTTTTAACAAGTTTCTCAATTATTTCGTGAATTAACCGATCCACTCCGTATTTTGACCCACAGCTATTCCAAGTTGCTTGGTGCTTGCAATGGGGTTCAAATCTGGGATTTATGCTGGCCATTCTTCGTTTGAAAAACTTGATTTTCTAAATATAAAATATAAAAAAATACCCCAATGTTTGTAAAAAATGAGCTCATTTAATCAAAAAACAATAGCAACCGTACCCATCGACCATTTACATCTTTTAAATTAAGTACCTATGGTATGTACATAGGTACACACTATAGCGGTAAGAGCTATATAAGGAATGTTATTCAATCGCATTATCTTGGATTTGTTTTTATAATATTCTAATCGTGCTAAGTAGACTTATTGATAAACAACACTTAATATAGGGCTATGTTGACAGTAAATGTTTAACATTGGAATTGTAAGTACTTCAGTATAGTTATCTAAATGTTAATAATTTAACAAGCTTATTATAGATGTACACAGGACCGGCCCGAGCTAAATTAGAGCCCTGAGCAAGCTTCATCAGTGGCGCCCCTCATTAGCGGTGATTGGCGGAAGAAGTCATTTCCTCATTACCCAAGGGATACCTTTTGCAATGCGGTTTTTTTAACGAGGCATCTCCAAAAGGCTATTCCTATAGATAATATTTATATCTAATTAAAATAAATATGATTTTTATTAAAAACAAGTAAAAAGTATTTAAAAACTAATTCAAAAACATAACAACATACTTAATTAAAAGTTTTATATTCATATTTACATATCTATTCAGTGTAGGAAATAATAATAAAATTATTATTTTAATAAAAATAAATGGAACCGAATTTATTGTAATAGATAAATTTTCTGACTTCTGTTTTAGCAAACCCAGTTACCAGATCATCATAATCTAATAATTTGACAAGCTCTTTCTCTACGGCCATGATTGACCAGTCTTCTTATCCTTCTTGAGTCATTGGGGTCCTGAAGTAGTTTTTTATTAATTTTAGTTTGGAAAAACTACGTTATTTGAGGAAACTGTGATGGTATTTCAAGATTTAGAGCTATGGCTTCAGCTGATTGCACGTTAGTCAGTGAATCTTATCAAATTTTGTACTTTAAAAATAATTTTGTTCAATTAACATTTTGTTAAACATAATTAAGCGCTGCTTCTGGAGCACATATCAAACCGACAAAAAATCAGCCACCACACATCTAGGAAATTGCACATAATTTTCATTTTTATTAATAATTAAAATGCCTGAATCAGATTATAACTACTCCTCGGATGACGAACCAGTCTCCAAAAACCACAATAAACTTCTGCAACCCGTCAGCAACCTCAGCAAAATCCAACACATAAAAAAAGTCTCTCGCAAAGAACCATCGACAAATGCAAATGAATTCGACTTAATGAAACCCCGTGTTGAACTACCCAAACAAATACTCTCATCGAAAAGCCCTGTGAGTGTTGTGGACCTTGTCAGAACCCTGAAAGGAACTAGAAAACATGTAAATGTGGGAAAGGAGTTGAGAAATGTCGTCAGCACGGGCAAGGTGCTACCCAAACCCATGGAAAAGCCCCAAGCTGATCGTTTGATGCGTTCCATAAACTACGACAAAACCAAAAAAGAATTGCAACGTTGGGATGCGGTCGTGGCTCAATTTCAATCTTGCGAAACTCAAACATTTCCCTTAGATTCTGAGTCAGTGTATATAAAGCAACAAAAACTCAAAGAACAGCTTAAGGATTTCGAAACTTTGCAGAAGCTAGATCCTGAAGCTGCATTGGAGAAACTCCAAAGCTTGGAGAAAAACCGTATTTTAGAACGTGCCAATTTAAGGCACAAAAATACTGGAACGTGGGCTAAAAACAACCTTGTGAAGGCAAAGTACAACAGGGACGTACAGAAAGACTTGTCAGAACAGTTAGCTTTGAGTCGACAGTTGACAGAGAAGAAGGATGTCTCAGAAGACGAGGACGACGAGAAATTAGACAGTGCGGTAAATTTTGATTTTGAAGATAAATCAAATCCTTGGATGCAGACTAATGGAAAAATGGCACTTTTAAAACGGAGGATGCTATTGCTGTTGGATACAGGAAGTACTGGATGGAATAAATATTGGTTAGTGAATTGTTCTTCTGAACTAGAACGCTGTTAGATAAATTAACAGACGGACTTTGTAAATACTTGCTAGTTATATTATTTTTTTTCTAAAATATCAAACTAGATTAATATGCAACATATAAACTTGAAACTAGAATTTTACTTTCTAATGACTGCGGTGTTTCTATTCTCAAGTTTCCAGCCTCAGATATTTCAATAAGAGCTTCATATTATATCACCTTAGATTTTTTTTAATGGTTTTAAAGCATTTAGTCTACTCCCATCTGGTTTCAAAGGGGGTTTTAAGGTCAAACCAGCGAATTTTTTTTTATATACATACATAAGTCAAGAAATCCCTTTTTTTAAATGTAAATAATAACTGGGAAGAACAAAAAAATAGAGAAAAGCAGGAATTGAATAAAACAGATTCACTCATTACCGACAGAGCTCAAAATTTCACTCATAAAGAGAGGCCAGTGCCAAACTAAAACATAGTTTAAAAAACACTCAACCGGAAGAGTTCAAATTCATAGACGCGACACGCGACTTTTAATTTTGCGCGCTGTTATGTCAATGAGTATGAATTTTGTACCTCAGAATTTCTGTTTGAGTAACATTGCTGACTTCGATTTCATATAGAAGAACTGACATCGGGCGCATGTTATCAACATGCAAGCTGTTAATTGTCTGTATTTGCTGTTGAAATTTTGTTTATTGTTACACTGCATATTGTTATCAAAATAAAATAAATGCCTTCACTCATACACGCGATGGTGAGTGTGAAGAATAATGTAACAGTAGATTGATAAAGAAAAAAAAAGCAAATAGGTGGGTACCTTGTGTTAAGCGAACAAAATCGTGCACATTGTAAAGATTTTGTGATGTAGTTCTTTTACTGTGGGTGTGTATAGAAAATTAAACATCGACTTATTTTTGGAATAGTAGATATGTACCATATATATATATCAATATCAATATTGGTGTGAGCTATTAAAAGAAATGAGACTTAAAAAAGAAGGTAGGTAGTGGTTATGAAGTTATGGCTTTTTTAACGCTTGCCCAACGCGCCCCTTAGGTTCAGCGCCCTGCGCATTTGCACAGCTTGCACGTATAGCTTGTCCGGCCCTAGATGTACATAATTTATTGCTCTTCTTGGTGCTTTCATTTCACATTTAAATTTTTGATGTTCATTGCATTCGTTGAATCTTAATATCGGAATTCTTTTATAGTCCTTAAATGTAATTTTAAGGATTTGTATGTTTTTAAATGTAAGTCAGTTACTTAAATTAATACCAGGTTAAAATCACTTAACCGAAATGATGTTAGTGTCCCTAATTCTCAAAATTCGGAGAATTCCTTAGGAGAAGAACGGATAAATTTTGTCCATCAATAAAATATATTTCAAATTATAAAACCAAATATTGAGTGTTAACAAAAGTTTTATACATATGTATGTTGTATATAGTATCATGTTTTTAGCCGCCGCCAAGTGCAGACGTTTTTTCGATTTGCTCTTCATTACCCACATAACTAATAATTGAAACTTCCTATAGTTAAGTTCGCATACCTCTGCACTTTTAATCGCGAACTCTCTGACCCAGTTCCTACCTTTTCTACCATCGCGACAACCTATTGTGATTAAAAATTGCTTACCTGTGTTAACTACTTATTGCTGTTTATATCAACAGAAGTCGCGTCGTAATAAATTTTTAATTGACCCAATTTCGTTGTGTAATCGCAAACTCTGTGACCCTATTGTGTTTATTATTGACCCATTCAAACCACCACTGTCGTAGTCAATATTCTAAATTAATTTAATTTTTGTACATAACCAGCCCTTTTTCAATAACTCTTTTGCCCTCACTTAGCCTACCTAAAATAAATAAAAAAAAAAAAAAAAAAAAAAAAATAAAAAAATGGAATACTGTAATGCTTGCAATGCACCCAAAAATGAAGATCTTCTAAAATGCAATGGTCTATGTGGGAAATCCTATCATCTTTCGTGCATTGGGCTTTCAAAAAGATCAGTTGTTTATTTAAAAGATTATTTAGCCCATTTTGTATTTTATTGTGATGAGTGCAGAGAAATTTCGCTCTCACATATTTTACTTGCAATAAAATGCCAAAGTGATTTAATAAATGGCATCGTGTCCGACAATAAATCTTTCCAGAAAAACATTTTACGCGAATTGCAGAAAATAGATGAGTTTGTTAAACCGATTGAAGAACTGAATAATATTCTCGAGTTAGCAAACAAAAAAAGTGTGGCTAAACTTTCAACAATCGAGAAGCAGCTCGTGGTTCTTAAGGAGACATTAAATAATAAAATCTGCGAAGACGACTTAAATAAATGTTTCGATTCTTTAAAAAAAGACATTAAATCTATGTTAAATACCTTTTGTGCCGCGAATTCCATAGATGCTATTACCAAAAATTTGAACTCTCTGCGCACTGACCTCGACAGTCATTTCCAAAGCTCTTCAAAAATAATGATACCAGGTCTCCGTCAACCACTTGCCCTTCTTGAGGAAGCTGTTGGTACAATAAATATTATAAGTAATGAAGTTTTAGAAACGCGATATAATATTGGCCAACTAGCCGATGAAGTAATAAGCGCATCCTGTAAAATCGATGGGATATCCACCCAAATTCAACCTGCCCCATCAACGTACAACAGATCTATACATTCTGAAATACAAGACACCACCTATCGGCTTCCCCAGCTACCAGATTTTACAGCATCATCATCCGTAACTACAGCTCCTATTGCGTCTGCTAGTGTTTCACCCTTACTTGCACCGGCCTCATCCAGTTTACCTTCATTCTCTCCTGAGCCTGTTTTACGAGCTATTAATGCTGCACCACAAAATACACAACCTACTGCTGCCCTTCCACCTTTACCGGGATGCCAACAACCTCCTCTGCCGTCTCCACCTGCTTGTCAACCTCCTCTTGAACTAGCTTCACCTACCATTAATCGTTTTGGGACTACTTGGACCAAATCTGAATGGAACGCCAGACTTCAGAGGCTTAGCAACAATGCCGATTACGGGACATTTTTCATCAAAGGCGCTCCCCAGCTTGCTGATGCTCCCTGGATAATGGATTTATTTTATAAAAAGTTCTCCATTTCTTTAAAAGAATGTCAGAGGATCTCATCACCTCGCTCCAAGCAGCAAAGCTTTAAAATAAGCATACCATCTAAGTACCAATGGCTCTTTTGCTCAATCTCTGGGGATGCTCTCCGAATGGGAAAGATGACTGTGGCCAAATGGATAGAAAAGCGACAGAACGAGTTTTTCCTCAAAGATGTTCCAAGGAAATCAAACAACAAGCCAAGCCCTCTAGCTTCAAATAATTCAAAACCTTTAAAAAATAGTAAACCTCACCCAAAACCTACTCTTAAGCCAACAAACAAATGTAATAACAAAAATAAATCTGCCCCTCTTTCCCGACTCAACTCAAACTGGAGTTTTAAAACTAACCTCTTTCCATCTTTCACTCCATATAATTTCACTTCCAATCCTTTGAATCGTGTAAGCCATCAACCAAAGAATACTTCTTCTTATAATACCGCCACCAACACTAAATATCCTAATTTTATTCACTCCCACACTATAAACCCTTATCCATCTTCATCACCCCCAGCAATCAATTCTAATCCTTCCCTTGTTGGTCCCATTCAACAAAAGCGTGTATCTTTTAACTTATTATCCGAATCAGGCCCTCTTTCAAGAGATGTTTTGTCCAACAGCACCTCAACCACAAACCCTCCAATTTTCAACCCAATGCACCCCCCTACTGTGAAACTCACTACAAGATTAACCGACCCCGCACCAACAAACAGTGAACTCGAGGGGCAATATGTTATGGCTAGACTCCGTGATCATAAACTCTTCGAAAATGTTCGTTTGTATCTAGCCTACCTTCATGATAAATCTGACTCTGTTTGTATCGACGGCAAAACCAAAACCAACGTTATCGTTCAAATTCAAAAAGAAGGACTCCCTACTGACCCTATAGCCTTGAAAAAAATCTACACCCGATTTCATGAAAACTTTAACATCTCCGTCACAACAGTCAACAAAGACCTTAATACGTATGCCTCTCACATCAGCTCCAAACGTACGTCGCACCTTCAAAACACGCGTAAAAACTTCAATAACTATTTTCGATCCTAATCCAAATTCTCTTAATGCCCCACCTAAATCAAACCTCCGTCCCGTCCCAGACCGTCAAATCCTCCCTCTTACTTTCTACTACCAAAACGTAAGAGGCCTACGTTCCAAAACTCATGCTGTTTTGCAACAAACCCATGCTTTACCCTTTGAAATCTACGCCCTGACTGAAACAAATCTGGTCCCTAGTATCAACAACCAAGAATTGTTTCCTTCCTCTTTCAATGTTTATCGCGATGATGTTCTTAACCAATCTACCGGCGAATGCCCTTGTCGAGGTGTCCTCATAGCTATTCAAAATACACTAGACTCATCCCTCATTGCAATCTCTTCTTCCTCGAATCTTGACTATGTTTCCGTTAAGATAACACTACCTCGCAAGTCACTTTATGTTATATGTTGCTATATTCTGCCGTCACAACCCATCGAATCTTATAAACTCGCCATTGATACGATTGACCATATAATGGATGTGTGTGACCCCAACGATGATATCCTTCTTTTCGGTGACTTTAACCTTCCTTATCTAAAATGGATTCCATCCGAAGATCAGTCTTATTACATAGCTTCCAATCCCACCTCTGCCATGTCTATTTATAGATCACCTAGCTGATTCAAGTCTATGCCAAGTTAGTGGTATCCCAAACTATATGGACAGGCAACTAGATCTTATTTTCACAACCGATCCCATTAACTCTACAGTGTCACTCTCTCCCCTTTCCCTATCTACCATCGACAATTATCATCCTCCCCTCTTTCTCTCACTCTATCATGATTCTCCATTACCAACTCAACTGCCAGCAAATAAGTACTCTTATGATTTTCACAAAGCAAACTTCCCTCAAATTAACGAATATCTGAACAGAGTTTCCTTCAATTTTGATAACCTTATTGTGAAAGATGCCACAGAAATATTTTACACAGAAATATTCAATTCTATTTCACTCCATGTACCCTTTTGTCGCCATAAATCATCGTTCGCTTCACCACCTTTTTATAACCGCAAGCTTCGCTCTTTGCGTAATAAGAGAAACAAGTTGTGGGCAATTTTCCTCCGCACTAACTCTCCCACCGATTATTCTAACTACCTTGGTTCCTATCTTCACTTTACCGAACTATACAACTCCCTTTACCAACGCTACTTAACTGAAACACAAACCAACCTTATAAATGATCCTAAGTCGTTCTTTCAGTTCGTCAATTTCAAAAGAAAATCCGATGGTTACCCTACCTCTCTTTCCTTCAATACCGAAACTTCAAATAATTCGCACGGTATTG
Source organism: Chrysotoxum bicinctum (assembly GCA_911387755.1). Taxonomy (NCBI): domain Eukaryota; kingdom Metazoa; phylum Arthropoda; class Insecta; order Diptera; family Syrphidae; genus Chrysotoxum; species Chrysotoxum bicinctum. The sequence continues at coordinate 103,070,354 of OU426987.1, read as the reverse complement.
TCAACTTTTTTGCCACCTTTTTCAAGAAATCTTTCACTGACGACTCCTTTGTACCTGATTCTGGTTATTTCGATTACTTGCCAAATTTCTCCCTAGGCCCATCTCTTCCGCTTACCGTTGACCCATGTCTAATCGAAAATAAGCTAAATCAACTTAATGACGAATTTCTTCCTGGTCCTGATGGCCTCCCTGCAATATTCCTGAAAAAATGCTCTTCAGCCCTCTCTTTTCCCCTCTCTAAAATTTTCAGCTTATCGCTATCTCAAGGAGAATTTCCTCAGGTATGGAAAACCTCTTTCATAACCCCAATACACAAAAAGGGTCCTAAGAGCGATGTTAAAAACTATCGTCCCATTGCCAAACTTTCACATATACCTAAAATATTTGAAAGTATCTTGTACGAAATTTTAAGTTTCCGCTGTAAGTCTCTGATCTCTCCAAGACAACACGGCTTTCTTAAATGTAGGTCTACAACCACTAACCTTGTCGAATTTGTATCGTATTCCCTATCTGCCTTAGAGAACGGAAAGGAAGTTGACGCTATATTTACTGACTTTAGCAAAGCTTTTGACAAAATTTCGCATAAACTAATACTTTTCAAATTATCCGCCCTTGGCTTTGAACCTAATTTCTTGAAATGGATTTCTTCTTATCTAGAAAACCGTTATTACTGTGTTCGTTTCAGATCTTCCCTCTCTAGTCCTTTCTTAGCTACCTCCGGAGTCCCACAAGGCAGCCACTTAGGTCCTCTCCTTTTCATTCTTACCATTAACGACATTGAAAACGTCATCAAACATTCCCATATCTCACTCTACGCTGACGATACTAAGATCTTCAAAACAATTTCTTCAAAACACGACTCTTCCCTTATGCAACAAGATCTCGACAGTTTCTCAGTCTGGTGCCTTAAAAACTGCTTAGAGCTAAATATTGCCAAATGCCAATCAATCACTTTTTCACGTAAACACATAAAATCTCCTCCACGTCTCTACCTTATACATAACCAACCCATATCAACTGTTGAATCGATCCGCGACCTAGGAATATTATGCGACCGAGAGCTCAACTTCTTGGCACATATCGATAATATTATTTTAAAAGCCAACTCTTCACTTGGTTTTGTTAAACGGTGGTCCAAAGAATTCTCCGACCCCTACGTCACCCGATCCCTTTACATAACGTTTGTTCGTCCTCTACTTGAGTACGCCAGTCAAGTTTGGTCCCCATATCAACAAATCCACATCTCTAGAATCGAGAGCATTCAACGTCGCTTCCTAAGATTTGCCCTTCGCGGCCTGTCTTGGAATAATCCCTTGATCCTGCCCCCCTACCAGAACCGCCTTCAACTAATTAACTTAAATACACTGCAAGAACGGAGATATATAGCAGAGATTCTCTTCATTCATCGGCTTCTCTCAGGCTCTATTGACTGTCAAACTCTTTACAACTCCATCTTTTTCAGCACAAACCCTCGTAACCTTAGAAATCCTCGCCTCTTCTATCTCCCCACCCACCGTACCTCCTATGGCTCCAACGAACCTATTACGCGTATGCTGCGGAGGGTTAATTCGAATGAAAACGATTTCGACTTTAACCTCAGCACTCCCTGCCTAAAAAACCTCCTCCGAAATACAATCCAATTATAGTTTTAAGTTAGCCTAACCCTAACTGTAAGTTTCATAGTTTTAAGTTAGATTAAGTTATGAAGCTTGTATTAAGCTAAATAAATGGGGGTATTGCCCCCACCAAAATTAAATTAAACGCACACGTTGATTAATAAATAAATGCAAATTTTAAGAATGTACACAATATTTAATAAATAAAATCACAAATTGTGAATCTTCAGAATACGAATCAACAGGAAAATAAGAAATTCTGAATATTCAAGAAATGTTTCTTACAACAGAGTTTTTATTACATGGAAAAATCAAGGAAACTATTATCAAGGTGGAAACATATTTAGGTATGCGTATGCAAAAACAATTTTTGAAAATTTGACAGACTTAGATAATTAAATGCTTAGGTAAGTAAATTTCTTGGTCTTAAATTAACATTTATGTACACAAATTTATGCACAAAAAGTTTTTTATACAAAGGTATATTATATATTATATCTATTATACATATATTATGAATTATATAGTATACTTCTCATAGAGAAATTTAAGGGAAAATTAGGCTGTTTGTTGTTGTGTTGGTTAAAAGTGTGGCCAAGAGAAAATTGAAGAAAAATTTTATGTCTTTTAATTTCTTAAAATATAAAATTGTTATACTAGGTACGGTTTGGCTTTGATGAAAGCATCGCTTCCGCGATCAGCGAAATTAAGCATTATTGTGCGTGGTTAGTACTTGGATGGGGGGACCTTTCAAATACCAACCATGTGCTGTTGACATGTGTTTCTTCTGTTGATCTTTCTTTCTGTGTGTGTCTCTCTCTCTGTTGTATTGTCTAAGGTCTAAGCCGATGGCCTCAGTTGGCAGTGCTTTCAGTTTCTCTACTTCGTAGATTTATCTGCGGAGTAGTGTTATGTAATGTAATATTGTAATATTATCTCAGGTTCGCTTATAAAACTTATTTACCTTATTTTAAAGTAGAAACATTCATTTATTTCGCAAATTAAAACAATTCACTTTTCTTGCTATAAAATAATCTATTATCACCATTTTATCATATCGAAAAAAAATTTACTTATCTTTTAGTACAATCAACTTTACTTTTTCATGAATAAAATCAAACTCTGCTCTGTTGGTCAAAACTCAAGTTTGTTTTATTGAACATACACGTGCTATGTACAAATTAACTTAATGGGGCCTATCGGGAATCTCTCTGGAAATTTTGTTTCCCTCGGAATTTTTTGTTCCCACGGAATTTTTGTCGTCAATCGTGAATCTCCCTCGAAACTTTTCCCCTCCGATAAAAAGAAGTACCATGCATTTGTTGTCGAAAAACACCTTTGAATTAGTTAGGTATGTGTAGTTTTAAGGCTTACAATAATATTAAAATCCCTCAGAAATGGAAGAAAATCACTATAGCCATAAATTACGCGGGAATATTTCGAACTCATTCACAATCGCGATTTTTCGAAAATGGGAATTCTTCCCAGGAAATTTTATTCACGATAGCCCCCAATATAAGCTTAGGCTTTCTACTGTTTAAATGAATTGAATACAATAATAATATGAACGTAAAAAAATCAACCTTCTTCGGTTGCAACACTCATCTACAATGAACACCCTATAACTAGCTCTTCAGATAAGGCAAATGTACTCATAACGTCACAACTCAGTTTTATGCTAGCTCTACGTTGCCTAACAGCAACATTACCCTTCCTGTACTTGATAACGTAAATCATTCAATGGGGCACGTATATTTACACACTCGTACAGTTGCAAGAGCTTTTCGAGATCTTGATATAAGCAAATCAACTATACTCTGTTCAATTTATATTTGCAGTACAGGCCTTATGGGAGAGCTTTTTCAGAAACACTGGTGCCTGCTGCTGTTTGCACGGCACCTTAACTTAAGAAATTGCCACTGAAATAAGCAATAGAATCACTGACTTACATTAAAATTGTTTGTGTAATCTTCTTTGAGCTCACGTACAACCCACCATGACCTATCTGCTTCTGCTTCATGGGTGAAAGGAGACTGATCGCAAATTTGCAACCAACCCTTATTGTGTTTATTAAAAAAAAACTGAATCAGAGTTACCATTGCCAAGTTGATAGAACTTCATATGGCATTTTCTTGGTTTTTGCTATGTAACTTTCAGGATTTAAGCTTTTTCGAGCTTTTGGTAGCAAATATTTTTTTGAGATTTGCCGCAATTTTTAATGCTGACTACGGCAATCCTGTAAGAGCTTTAAATTAAAGATAGCTTATTGAAATCCATAATGGTCAGACTGAAAGGCAAATATCCTATCTTCCCTGTACTGCAAATATAAATTGAACAGAGTATAGTCCTGGTGATATACAGTGAAAGCTCTACTTGCGGACAGCTCCAATAAGCGGACAGTTCCCTTAAACGGACACATTTTCGGGAACGAACTTCTTTTACGAAAATCTCATACAAATAACTTTCCTATAAACGGACACTCTCATAAACGGACGCGGACACGTTTTCTTGCCCATTTTAGATAGAAAACCTCCCATACGCGGACACATTATTTTATTAAGGGATTATTTTTTTCTCAAAAATGTAACGGAAAAGAATAGCAAATCTGTTCTAAGTACAGTTTATGTTTAATACGTAAGTAAATCTATAGAAAATCTCCAATAACCGGACGCGAAGCTCTAATAACTGGACAGTGCGATGTTATGTTATGTTGAAAGGTTATTAGAGTATTTCCCGAGTTAGTTACTGGGGGTAGTTGGTGTAATTTTGAGAGGGTATGGTTCCATTTTTTCATCGCGTTTCGTTTTTACACATGTCATTTCCTTTCCTTCAGCTACTCATTCATCACACTCAAAAGTTTTTTGTATACCCTTAATATGTCAGAGACACAGTGTGAGCACTAGGAAAAAAGGGAGGGGTCAGAAAGGAGTTGACGGTGTACATTGGTTTTAAATTTTTGAGCATTGCAATGACTGGGAAAGACAGAGCGTGGTAAGGAATTCCACATTCGCGTAGTACGGCTGAAGAACGAATCTCTGTACTTCACAGTACGTCCGAAGTTGGAATCAAGGGTAAACTGATGGACATTCCTAGAAGTGCGAATATTACGGTTGAATTGTTTAAGGTGAGGAATGCAGCTGGCAATTTCACTAGAGCATAGTCCGTTAAAATAACGGTAAAATAGGGTGAGGCAAGAAAAGTTGTAAATTGCCAACAAAAATTATTGGTTCGCGCTTTGGCAAAAAGTTTGTTTTTTTTTCAGCCACGACATGAAATATTTTATCTATGCAAAGTTTTTTAGATTTAATATTGGAAAAACACAAGCTGCAGAGATTTCAAGAAATAAAGAAGATGTTCGTGGAAAATGGCACGGTAGATCGTAGATCTAATATTAATCAGAATTAATATGAAGTTAAAAAAAAAAGTTTTTTTTTTTATTGCTTTCCCTTAACCGGACAGTTCTCATAACCGGACAAAAATTTGGGGGACCATGAGTGTCCGCTTATTAGAGCTTTTACTGTACTCCCATTCTTCACAGGAGGTGTTCTTCCTAGCTGGCAAAACCATTACATAAGCTTTTCCATCGCTCCTACTTCCTCCCCCTCCTCTTATCGACACAACACACTTACGTCCGACCCTTCTGCAGAAAGATCATAGAATCGCTGATCAGTCATCAGCTCCAGAAATATCTTAAAGATCGAAAGCTTCTTAATAGACTAAGAGCCCACAGCAATTTTTGGGTGTGATTGATAACAAAAAATAATTAGCATAATTAGCTAGGCCTTTAGTAGTTATTTACAAATGTGAACGTCTTGCATGCTCTAGTGGGAGCTATAGTGCATAAGAGTGCATCAGATATGCAGTTCTTTCCAAAGCCTACAAAATTGGGATAACAAAATTGCCATAACTTCAAAATGAAGAGCTAAGTGTCCTGATTGCAAATATCGAGGTCCTATTCTGGCAAGAAGTACGCTATTCTTATCGCGTCTTGCAGGTAGAAGACTATCTGCAAAACGTCTTAGGCTTCGGCCACGCACTGAGCGACGAGCGACAAGTCGCTGAGCGACGGAAAAAAATTAAAACACATTAAATTGTATGGAGGTGGCCACATAAACCCTGAGCGACTTGTGATTGTTTTAAGCGACAGAGCGACGTCGCTCAATCGCTCAGTCGCTCGTCGCTCAGTGGCGTGGCCGAAGCCTTATACCTCAATACTTTAAATCAGGGGGCTTAACTCTACATTTTGGCAAAGTTGTTATCACAATTATTTAGACTTGGAAAGAAGTGTATTTACAAATTTTGAAACTAGTATTTTATTTAATGTTTATAAAATACCAAAATAAATCTAAAATTTTGAGCGGCTTCCGACTAATAATCTTTACGTCAGTTCGTAATACGGTGATTAAAGGCACTTTGTTTCGAAGTCTAAGAATTCAAAAACAACGTGGCGTTTTCCTGATCAAGACGATCGAATGACCAACCTAATCGACCATGTGTAAATAGGCGGTAGGCACGCCAACAATCAATGGTCCCATTCCCATCAAAGACGCAGCTGAAAACCTAAAGCTACAAACCACCCAAAGAAAAACCCGTAGCAAGACGAATTATGCGTTCAATTAAAAAAAGTAACAGAAGATGAACGTAACAAGGGTAGCGAGTGAGAGTATTGAGCAGGAAGAAAATAGAGAGGAAAGAAGAGGACGTACGCAGATACGCAGCTGAAAGAGATGGAAGAGTTTTACTAAATAACAACGGTACATTTATTAACAAACCAAGGAATTCGCTGCTGAATGCAGGATCTTCGAAAAAGATAACCTAGTCACCGAATCACGGGAAATATGTAGTAGATGTTTTCAAGGAGCATTTCCAGGAGCTGCTAAATAAGTATCATTAAAAGCGAGTAATATGTAATAGAACAAGAAGACAACGCACTTAATAAAAAGAGGCAGGCTTATCTATACAAAGGTATATGATCTGATGGCTTACATATAGCTTCAGATCAAACATTTACAGTAGCAGGTTGCTTTAGTGAGAAAATGGTCATAATCCCGGCCTTATTCTTGATTGAGTACACTAGGACTTTCAATTATATAACGATAACGAGAAAGTCAACAATCGAAAACATAATTCTAAGGGGCTCTGAACAAAGTATGAGCTGAGCATGTCGAGCATGTTCTGAACATCTTCTGAGCGCTCTGAACAATAAGCTGTCAAAGTTTTTACTTGCGACTTATAAGTATAAGTACTATAAGGAAAGTTATGCATTCGTAAGAAAATTCTAACTCAAGATTTTTATCAAAGTTGACAATACGATGATAGCGCAGACAAAAAAAGTGGGTCTGGAAATTCTGTCTGTCTGTCTGTCTGTCTGCCTATTTGATTACAGCCTAAACGGCTGGGACGATTTTCGTTTTAAAATAAATAAAAATTTAAATAAAAACGGTACAACCGATTTTGATCATTTTTTTATGCTAAAGCTCCCCTAGAAGTTTCAATATTATTGCGTATGAAAATTTTCAAAAAATTAATTTTTAATTTAAAAAAAAAATTCAAATTTGTTTTTTTTTTTTTGTCGAAACTTAATATTTAGAAAACCCCATGCTCGATTTTTTTAAAACTTGATAAACTAAAATCTTGTAATATAATCTACAAGATGTGAGAGAAAAAAAAATGTATTTTACCTAAAAATAACGGGACCCTCCATACAAATGTTATAAAATGGTTTTTAAAAATCGTATTTTTCTCGAAAACGGCTCCGAGAATGTTGATAATTTTTTTTCTTTCGACTAACTTTTACGATTTATAATTTAATAAAACAAATTTTTAAATCAAGATATTACTGACTGTCCCCATATAAAAGCTCATTTTCTTAAGAAACCACTACAATGACTTATGTATAATTTTTGTTCTTGCATAAACTAATATTTTCTTGAATCACATGGCATCCTGTTTTTAGCTCCAACTACTTAAAGGAGTTGTTTTAGTCATTTACAAAATGAATGTTATGCTTATGAACAGTTTTTCTCTAATAACATTCATTTTTGAAATTCTTAGCCTTTTACATAAGAGCAAGTTCGTGCGACCCAGTCGTCCATTTAATTTTTTTTTATTTCCATCTGTATTAAGCTAACTGTGCTTTCAAATGACACATTTATGCATGAATATGTAGAAGAGTAGGTTATATTCGTAACTAACATATTTCAGTAAGAGAGGAAATATTATATCAATTAGGTGCATATTATGTGCATTTATTGAATAACCTACCCCAGTGTTTTTCAAACTTTTTGAGTACGCGACCCCTTTGCTAGTAACAAAATTTTGACGACCCCTCCATTATAATGTGTCAGTTATTTAAAAAGCTACAAACACTGAAGACTGAACCCCTTCCAAGCCCGATCTAATTACACAAGATTTTATTTACTCGCGATGAAATTTTCTCCCGTATTGCGAAAAAAAATTGTAGTAGGCCTCTTGCAGTAATTTTCGTTTTTTGAATTCTAAGTGCGCATCAGAATTGTCATTTAATTTTTTTCAACTCAGAGTAAGTACTTATTTAAAAATTAAGTATTGTGTTGTGTTGTTTTTTGTTTACGAGTGATTATGGACAAGTTTCTCAAAAGACCGTTGCAGCCTTGCACATCCGGTGGAATTGGAAGCGGAGGAAGCAACGAAAAAAATAGACTTTATAACGTAAATTATCTTAAATATGGTTTCACAGCTTTAAATAATAAGCCTCAATGTGTTCTTTGTTGTGAAGTTTTATTTGCCGAAAGTATAAACCCATCAAAATTTATGCGACATCTCCCAACTAAACATTCTAAAGAAGCAGATAAGCCGTTAGAATTTTTCAAACGAAAATTTATTTTACCTGCGGCCTTTGATATGGTTGAAATTATTTTGGGCAAACTACCTCCTGTTTAAAAATATACCACTTTTTGACAATACAATTGAGCGGAGAATAAGTGACATGGCCGTTGACATACAAGAACAATTAATTGAAAAATTAAAGATGAGTCCGCATTTTACCTTGCAACTGGATGAATCTACTGATGTTTCAGACTGTGCACAGTTTGTGGTATTTGTTCGTTTCGAAGCAGAGGAAAACATTGAAGAAGAAATTTTATTTTGCAAAGCTCTTCCTGCTAATACTACTGGCCAGTGTTTGTACGATATGTTTTTAGAAAGCCCTCGCGACTACTAGATTGATTGGACAAAATGTTTTGCTATTTGTAGTGATAGTGCTTAAGCTTTGCCGGTCAACAAAAGTGGGCTCATTGCAAAATTGAAATTAATAATGCCAAACGTTTCATGGACACACTGCTTTCTTCATCGACAAGTTCTGGCATCCGAGGTGTTACCTTCTGAATTAAATGATGTGCTTAAAGATGTGATTAAAGTTGTGAACTCTATTAAAGGCAAGGCCTTGCAAAGTCGGTTGTTTAGGATCATATGTGATGTTCACTCCATCAAAATCTCCTCTTTAAGCACAGAGATCAGATGGCTGTCAAAAGAAAAAGTATCGACACGAGTTCTGGAATTGAAAGCCGAATTATTGATGTTCTTACAAGATTAAAAATCTGGAAATTTGGATCATTTCTCTGATCCCACCAGGCTTTTAAAATAATCATTTATTGCTGATCTTTTCAACCACTTAAACATATTGAATAAGAACCTCCAAGGGAGAGAAGAAAGCATTATAACTGCAAAAGATAAAATCAGAGGATTCCTCGCAAAACTTCGTTTGTGGTCAGATTCTTTACAAACAAACAGTTTTGATTATTTTCCCTGCTTTCAAAAGATCCTCGAAGAAATTTCATCAGATGAATCGATATCATTAAGTTCTCATATTCATCTCATAGTACAGAGTTTGCATAATTTAGAGACGAAACTATTAAATTACTTTCCGGAACTGGATTCTGAAAGTGGAGATGGACAAATATGGGTATTAAATCTTTTTTTGAATATGTCAGTCAAATTCGCCAATCTACCATCGGTAAGGATAAAAGAAAATCATAGATTTTGCTGCAGATGGCAGTTTCTGGATAAAGAGAAGAGGAGAGTATCCTAAGCTGGCAAACGAGGCTTTGAAGTTGTTACTGCCATTCGCCACTTCATACCTGTGTGAAGTCACATTCTCTTCAATGTTTGACATTACAACTAAAAATAGAAACAGACTAAATTTGGAAATTGATTTAATCTTAAAAGTATCAAAAACTAATCCAAGATTTCAACGTTTATTAAATAGTAAACAGGCACATATGTCGCACTAAAAATTTTTTTGTTTTATATTTATTTTTTTTTAGCACAGGACTTTTGTTTATTAATCTTACCCGCTTGGGACCTCGATCCCACAAGGGGTCGCGACCCACAGTTTGAAAAACACTGACCTACACTATCTACAATTTTCTTTGAGTAAGGAATGAAAACAAAAGAAATTAATGCTACAAGAAGTCATATATTTCGAAAACGTTCGTGTTCAAGCCCGTAGTGACAGTGTTAACGGTACCGAGAAATGTAAATCAAAAATACAACTTTTTTGAAAATATAATTAGCTTGGTTAAACACTATCAGCCGTATTAATAAAAAACGCTTATTCCACCTATATTCCATGGTTCTGCTAAACCATGGAATAGGAGTTAAGCCATGGCTTAAATATTTACATTAATAAAAACAAAATGTTCCCGAAATAGTAAAATGACATTTATCTAAAATCCTTTTAAGAAAATCTTCTACAAAAGTAAGCAATCTCTTTTTTTATATTCTGTGGCTACCTAAATTGATTGTCAATTGCTTGTCTGACTGTGGACATTTCTATTTCTTATTCCTTCGCTAAACCACCTCTTCGGTGGTTTAACTTAATCATAATTAGTAAACGTCACTTAACAGAAAATTTGTTTTATTAATGAAATTTCGCACTTAGTCCAGGACTTAACGATAAACCTCCACTAAACCATCTTTATTAATATGGGTGTATAAATGCATCACGTCGCCCTCGACGTTGGTGAAAAGTTTAATTTTCTGGAATTGCCACCATACAACGACGAATTGGTATAATGATAGTGTGCGTTTAATCGGCTTTATTCTTTTGTTGAACTGTAGATAGGCGAATTCCTAAAAGGCTTAGCAGACTACCTATGGATCAGAAGAGCTGTTTTCAATAGGGTGCGAAGAGATGAAGTAAGGATGACTAGATCGGGTGGGTGATGTTTTTTCCAAAGACGTAAACGTAATCCCCACAATAAAATCTCTCCAAAAAGAGAATCCTCGGGGCGAAAATCCCCTAGACAATATCCCCAAAACAAATATCTTTAACTAGTGAATCATACTTATGTACAAGTACTTTGTGATTTGAAAAACTTGACAGTTAAAAGTTTTTAACACAATCTACAAGATATAAGAAAAACAAATTTAACCACAAAAAACGATACCATAAATATTAGACCAGGAGCCCACAGCAAATTTTGTGCGTGAAGATATAACCAAAAGTGGTTTATATGAGTATGAAGCCCTCAAATAACTAACGACAAATATGGAAGTCTGGCAGCATTTTTGTGCAGCTAAGATTAATAATAGTATGAAAAAGGTACATATATTTCCAAAATGTGGATCGTAAGTATAACCACTTGAAACTGGCATTAAATTAAAGGGCAGAATGCACTGAATACAAATAGATAGGTGCCAGACGTTTTAGATGCAGCTTTCCCCTTGCCAGACGTACTAATAGTACGCAAAAAATCATTTTTTTAAACAATTGGTATAACCATATGTGTGATACATCAAAAAATTTGTAAAATTGTCCTTATCACAAATAAATAGGTGCCAGACGTTTTACATGCAGCTTTCCCCTTGCCAGACGTACTAATAGAGTACTAAAAATTAAATTATTTTATAGATATAATAAATTGATTTTTATTTTATAATAGGTACGAGTAGGTAATAAGAACAAAAGTATGTACAAATACTTAAAGAATATTATATTATTCACTATCAGACTCATCGGATGATTCCCTAGTATGATCATAATCTTCATTATCGGATGCATCCACTTCATTCTTCAAAATATCTTCCAGTTTATCAGGGGCTGTATTACCGTCGAACCATTTCACTTTATACATATTATCTTTTCATACCCATCCACAGTCCTATGGTGATAGTTGGAGTGGTTCATTCTTTACGGCATTCTTCCATACATAGCATATAATAGTTGCATCTATTTAATTGCTGCAACAAAACCGATTCGTTTGGAGGCAAAAGACTTCCTTCAAAACCTAGCATAAGCAAATTAATATTATTTTATGTAGGTATCTATTACCTATTATTAAAAATGTAACTTACTTCTGATATTTTTAAAAATTTTTTTGGTTGTGGGCTTGCAGGATTTAAAAAATATTTCATACATGGCTTCGTCTACGTTTAAAGCCCTTGTTTGATACATATTACAGACAAAATTTTCAATCCTGTTAAAGTGTTCGTCACAGGCGCGGATACAGGGGGAGGGCAATGGGTGCAATTGCCCCCCCCTGGACAATTCCGGCAATTCTTCGTTTCACAATTATAAAGTAAATTTTTTTCAATCCTAGCCTTAACCTATAACAACCAACACGCAAACGCATCACTTTTCACTTTTCATGTTATTTATGTAGGTACCTTTATTTTCAATGAATTTTCCTTATATCAAAAAGATGATGATTTTGCTTAAGAAAAATCTAATTTTATATGATCTAAGATAGGAAAAACGCTTTATTAAATATCTCTTGAGCTGTGCATCGTAGATATTAAAACAAAATGGTATTTATTTTTGAAAGTATTAAATGATATGCATAATAGACATCAGCTTCTATCAAATCCTTGGCATCCAAAAGAGGACTACAAGTTTCCATTTTCTTCGCACTTGCTCAAAGGTAACAGGTAAGGTGGTCAAAAGGTATTTTAGCCAGAAATAATCTCAGCAAATATTCTTGGCTTGTGTTTTCACCATCAAAACAGGGTTTGTTTTTTAAATACCGCCCTTTCTTTGTCACTGGAAGTGTTGGAGGTGGTCAAAAAACCGTGCCTTTACAAAGCCTTGTGAAAAAAATCCTTAATAAACTTTAAAGTCATTTCTGGACAAAAGGGAGACTTGCAAAATCATGCTAATAACATTTACCACAAGTGAGCTGTTGAGGACGGAACTGAGTTTCTTCACACTTATAATAACCCAAACCTGGAAATAGTCAACCGTGTAAACCAACATCGTCTTAAAAAGGTAGAAGAAAACAGGAAACGCCTTCGTCCCATAGTAGAAACCATCATCTTCCTTGGACGGCAAAATTTAGCATTTCATGGTCATAGAGATGATGGAGTTGTACTTAAAAACACAGTTGATTCAAACCAATCTGACGTGACCGTGAACGAAGGAAATTTTAGGGAACTCTTAAGGCTTCGAGTATATGCTGGAGACAGAAAAATTGGAACAACATTTGCAGTCAGCCTCTTCTAATGCTACAAAACAAACACAGAACTCACTTATTTCATGCTGTGGGAATGAGGTTTTCGATCAAATTTTGAGTAACGTTCGGGCCTCACGTTACTATTCCATACTTTTCGATGAAACAACGGATGAATCTCATCTTTCCCAGCTGAGTGTAATCTTACGATATGTTCATGAAGGTCATATTCGTGAGGATTTTGTAACTTTCGTAGATGTATTTGAGGAACTGACTTGTTCCAGAACTGACGAAGAATACGAGTCAGATGAGGAAAACTGGAGAGAAACTGGAAAAATATTATCTGCCGAAGAGAAGTTGGAGGGAAGTTCTACATCAAATGACTTGTCCTTAACTGGCAAAGCTATAGGGCAAATTATCTTGTTCCAGCTAAAAAAGAAGCTCAAACTTCCTCTTGAATCATGTGTGGGAATAGGGACAGATGGGTGTGCTGTTATGCTTTCAGAAGTTCGAGGTGCTGTGACGGTGATTCAAAAGGAAGCGAAAAATGCTGTGAAGGCTCTATGCTACAGTCACGAGCTTAACAACTCTATTTCTCGAAGTTCGAAAGTACCTGCCATTCGAGACGCTGTGACAATCATGAAAGAGGTAATAATGTTCTTTAAATCGCACCCAAAGCGAAAAACTGTCCTCATGAGCACCTTGGGGTGTGCACTCACATCACTTTGTGAGACTAGATGGGTAGACCGGCATGAAGGTGTACTCCAGTTTTCCTAGACCTAGCAGAGATTGTGGAGGCATTGGAAACGATTTCGCAGTGGCGTGACCCAAGTACAGCCAGCAAAGCTTCCTCGTATGTAACAAGCTTATGCAATACCCAGTTTATTCTCTCAGTATTGTGTTTAAGTGATGTGTTGTCTTTAACACAGTCTTTGAGCAAATTGCTACAAACGAAATCTGTTAACCATACCAGCAGCGCTATGCTGGTGAAAGACACAATTTCCGTTATTTCAAGTCACCGGTAGAACATAGATACTAATTTCAAAAATATCTGGCAGAGAGCAAAAAATTTAGGTGATAAATTGAATGTTGAGTTGAAGATTCCTCGTATCCCACGTCATGGTGGACGCCAAATCTACCGAACCAATTTTGACACAAATTCAGCTGAAGAATACTACAGAATATCTTTATATGAACCTGTACTCGACTTTGTGCTAACTGATTTGCGTGAAAGGTTTCAACCTGAAACATTAGATGTGTTTAAGCTTACGATTTTCATCCCGGAAAATATAATCAAATATAATACTGATTAGTTTGATACCACCGTTAGGTCCCTATTGGATCGCTTTGGAAAACTCCTAAGCTTAAATATAGTAGATGTTGCCCTTTTTTTGCTTAAAGATGAGCTGGTGATGTGGCGCGAAAAATGGGTAAGAGAAAATGAGCAGAAGAACAAGCTTCCTGACACTGCCCTGGATTTAATTGATAAATGCAATAAGGATGTGTTTTGTATTATACATAGTTTCCTTCTTATTCTTGCAACGCAGAAAGGCAGAAAGCCAAAAAGGTCTTTTTCTTCGTTGCGGCGCCTTAAAACATATTTAAGATCAACAATGGCTGAAAACCGCCTCCGCGGTGTGGCACTCATGCACATCCATAAGCAAATCCCGATCGATGTTGAGAAAGTTATTACTAGGTTTTCAAAAACCGGCCGTACAAAAAGATTAGAATTAGGTATTTAAGAACTATGTATATCAATGTACAACACTATCATTCCTTCTTTTAAATTAATTAATTAGTTTATTTTTTTAATACGTACGAGTTCCTATTTAATACTTTAAGACATGCATACAGAGCATTATTGAAAGAGGCTAAAGTAATGTAAACGAAGATGTTTGATTTACTATTTTATAGTTATTTATACACGAACTTTATTATGTACCTGCACATTGCACATGCTTTTCTTAATTCAATTAAATAATTTGTTATTCTTATATTCGATTGTGTTTATACCTTTTAAATATTTTAAGACAGAAATGCAGAGAATTATTAAAAAAGTTTAAGTATTCGATGGACCATTTTTTTTTTAAGTTAAGCAAAATATCAGAGAAATTGCCCCCCCCCCTGAACGAAATCCTGGATCCGCGCCTGGTTCGTCAGTAGTATTTAATCCGTTTCCAAATTCAGAAAAAGTGGACTGAAAATCTGGACAACTTTCTAAAATTCGAAACGGCTTGATTTTCCCTTTCTTAAAGAAGGATGGGGTATAATCACATCCAGTGAAGCAGTGAAAACCAGGTAGCGCAGCACAAAGCGTGGCTCCCAATCCGTGATAAATTAAATTCACGTCAATGTATCCTTCTTTAAGAAAGGGAAAATCAAGCCGTTTCGAATTTTAGAAAGTTGTCCAGATTTTCAGTCCACTTTTTCTGAATTTGGAAACGGATTAAATACTACTGACGAACACTTTAACAGGATTGAAAATTTTGTCTGTAATATGTATCAAACAAGGGCTTTAAACGTAGACGAAGCCAGGTATGAAATATTTTTTAAATCCTGCAAGCCCACAACCAAAAAAATTTTTTTAAATATCAGAAGTAAGTTACATTTTTAATAATAATAATAGATACCTACATAAAATAATATTAATTTGCTTATGCTAGGTTTTGAAGGAAGTCTTTTGCCTCCAAACGAATCGGTTTTGTTGCAGCAATTAAATAGATGCAACTATTATATGCTATGTATGGAAGAATGCCGTAAAGAATGAACCACTCCAACTATCACCATAGGACTGTGGATGGGTATGAAAAGATAATATGTATAAAGTGAAATGGTTCGACGGTAATACAGCCCCTGATAAACTGGAAGATATTTTGAAGAATGAAGTGGATGCATCCGATAATGAAGATTATGATCATACTAGGGAATCATCCGATGAGTCTGATAGTGAATAATATAATATTCTTTAAGTATTTGTACATACTTTTGTTCTTATTACCTACTCGTACCTATTATAAAATAAAAATCAATTTATTATATCTATAAAATAATTTAATTTTTAGTACTCTATTAGTACGTCTGGCAAGGGGAAAGCTGCATGTAAAACGTCTGGCACCTATCTATTTGTATTCAGTGCATTCTGCCCTTTAATTTAATGCCAGTTTCAAGTGGTTATACTTACGATCCACATTTTGGAAATATATGTACCTTTGGCATACTATTATTAATCTTAGCTGCAAAAAAATGCTGCCAGACTTCCATATTTGTCGTTAGTTATTTGAGGGCTTCATACTCATATAAACCACTTTTGGTTATATCTTCACGCACAAAATTTGCTGTGGGCTCTTAGACTATATTAATATTATAAATATTCAAAAATCGTATTTTTGTCGAAAACGAAACCTAGAATTTTAATAAAATTTTTTTGTTTTTGATTATTTCTTACGATTTATAATTCAATAAAAAAAATTTGAAATTAAGATATTACTGACTGTACGGATATCTACCATAGAATATTTTTTTCGGATTTTAAATTTCTCATTATCGGCACAACGGATCTTAATGATATTTTGAATAGAGAAGCTTCTAAAAAAATTGAAAAACATTGCATTTCAAAACTTAAAAAAAATATTTATTGAATTTTTGAAAAAAAAAAATCTATTTTTTTTTTGGAAAATTCCAAAGATACTTCAAAAACGGGTCAATATTTTTTTTTATTAATTTTTATTCGAACAGTAATACAAACTTAAGGTTGGCTTACCGAATTTTTTTTCTAAGAAATTTTATAAAAGTTTTTTATACAAAAACTTATTTTTTTAAGAAACCGCTGCAACGATTTATAATTTTTGTTCTTGCATAAATTCATGTTTGCCTGAGAAATCACATCGCATTCGGTTTTTATCTCTTACTACTAAGGAGTTTAAAAAAGGAATTTTATGCTACAGTTTTCTCTAATAGCATTCACGACCCAGTCGTGATTTTTTTTTCATCGCAATTCAAATTTATTTCAATAATTTTCTTCAATTAGTTTTGTTAAATTATTTCGGTTATCGAGGGAAGACTTCAAAAATGATTTTGTACGCCAAAATAATAAGACAATATTATCATATTGCTATGGCTCAACCCACCGTCTCGAAGGTTATGAAAGAAACGCTGAGTTTCATGAAGAAGGAACTTTGTCCTAAGTTAATAGAGTTTTAAATAACCGTGGAGGAAAAGGCATACCTTTTCCATCAAAACTTGACGCATATGGATCCATTTACATTAACAAAGTCCAATAGCATCTAATTTACTTTCTCTTGCAAAATAATTTGTATGTGTTGGATGGTTACATATAAAATATTAATGTTACTCTCTGTTGTTAAATTTTGTTATTGCATTTATTGCATTTAATTCTAAACTTTTTAGTTGTCACGCGTATTACGCTGAAGATGGTAGGCCAATGCCTTCCGAAATGCATTCGGTATTAAGAAAAATAAATAAATAAAGTACAACCAAAGCTTATTGTCTTTCGATTTTGTTTTTGTTTTCATTTTATTTTTCTTCAAATCTTTTTGTGGTCAATAGGGAAGAGACTTTCAACAATTTCAATATAATAAAAAAGGAAACTGGGAAAAAATAAAACTATGAGATAAATTTCATTGACTTCCTTCCTGCCATACCTTGTTTTTATTGGAGGCCCAAGACTATTCAGAACACTTCTGATGTCATCCCAAAGCTCTCCAACCTTTGTCTTATTTTCCGGAGCATTTAGAATACCTCTAGCTCTTCGACTAATCTCCTTCATAAAGTCAAGAAGTCTACTAAATTGTTGCGCTGTGGTTTCTTTTTTTACTCCTTAGTTAAAGAATGGTTCATAATTTAGAGTTCACATAAATATTAAGTTCATAACATGTATGGTTAACTTTATAGAACTCTTTAAATAATGGTCCATTTCGCTCAAATATATTAAATATTAAAATATTAAAGTCGTCTCTTAATTTGATTGTTGGTACGGCCCTTTGTCTAACTTTTTCATAATTTTAAATACGTTAGACAACTCTTCTAACTAATGTGGGTTTTAAAACAGAACCTAAGCGAATTTGCGTTGAACAACCCTTAATTTGACAGATACAATAACAAACACAACTACACAAACAAACAAAAATAAAAAGAACAGACAATATATCGTCGCTGTAGATCGAATACCTCGTAACCCAGAAAAAACCGATTTTTAGGTAATGATGCAATTATATTGTGAAAAAAATTCCGGATCTAATGAAAAATATCCTGTGAACCTAAAAACTATAATTGCAGAGCCACGCGCATAATTAACAACACGTCTCTCATTGTCTCATTGATTTGATAATAAGTTCTTTGTCTCTCCTGAAAAACCGACTTTTCTGGGTTACGACTTACGAGGTATTCGATCTACAGCGACGATATGTATGTATATACTACCTTTGGTAAACATTTTGATTTTTTATAAGTTATTTACATTATTTTAGATGGAAATGAAGAATATATAGTTAGTTCACAGCATACAAATTCAATTTTGTTGTTGCAAGGTGCAAATTCATTTGGCTATTCTCGTAGGCATACATAATATATGTACATTTGTATGTACGGATTTGTTGATCGTAGAGCACTTTTGTACGATTGTTTCGAATTTCTACTGTTCAGTAATTCAGTCTAGTGTAACTAGACAAAGCATATCTTTTCAAAAATCGAATAAAACATCAGTAAACATTTTTACTTCGATTTGTTGTCGTATGAAATAACGATTTTCAATATGGATAAAGTATACTTCTAAAAAATAACCTAGCTATTTGCTGTTGGTAAATTAAGAGCTCTTTAACGTTAAAGTATAGTTTATGTCCTTTAAAATTAACAAAAAGTCGGCTCTCGTTTTATACACAATAATTAGAGTCGACTCCCATTCTAAAATTGAATTAGAGCGGGTTTTAAATGTTTAAATGTTTAAAATTTGCACCAATAAATTTAATTAAATGACTTAATAAATTCAACTGAGGTATAAAAGAAACTCAAATATAACTTTGTAAACTTAGTATTTATATTTTGTTTCGATCCGCCAACTATCCGTCACAAACACAGCTATCGCTCTCAAAAAACTGATAGAAAGATCTTTCACTTTCCATACGAGTATAAGGTCGAAAAAAATGATGAAGATCTAAAAAAATATATCGATGTTTATTGGTTTTGAAAGCTTGTACTTCACGATGAGGGGGACAAATCGGGAGGCACAAACCTCTTTATTTGAAATTAAGAGGCGAGAAATGTATAGGCTATTATAGAAGAAGAGATACAATAATGAGAAGCCAGATACGTTACGACGCGACGGTAGTCAAGAAAAACGAAAGTTTATTTGAAATAAGATCGAAAGTTGTACTTGACGCATATAAAATATATTTAATATAATTAGATAAACTGTAAATTCTCTTCACTCTTTATATAATCTTCTGGACTTGCTTGTTTGACTTCGATTTTGTTTCAATTACATCTCCACACTGACCTGTTCCGAAAGATAAAGATATAAGTAGATATAATATAATGCATTAGCTAATCCCAACTTACCCTTAGATAAAGTTTATCTTAAGCATTTACAGACTCCACATCTATAGAACTCAAACATTCGATGCCTCCAACACAAACCACTTTATCTACAGGGTGTCCGGTAATTTGTCTGCCATACTTTGGGATGTGATTCTTTGTCGTATTCTAAGAAAAAGTTGTTCTTTTTGACGATTTAAAATAAGGCTAACTTCGGTGTACCCTGACCCATGTTAAGATTAATTTCTTTGTCAGTACTAATGGTAGGGACCTCATTTTGGACTTTTTTTTAGTAAAAATACGTTTAAATTTTTCTTGCCCGAGCAAAATTTTGACTTTGAGGTCAATTTAAAAAAAAAATGCGTATTAAACATAAAGTTTTCGTATTATTACCTGATGAACAAAACAATAATAAAAAAATCTCATTAATAGGTGCACCCAAAAACCCATACATTTTATTATACTTGGGAAAAAACTAAAAATATGTAAAATTAAAAAAAATGATTTTTCGCCCTGAGGTGTAAAGGGTTTGAATAAAACAATAATTTGTGTGGTTTTAAGAATATTTTTTATTTGATATACACACAAATACAATCATAATAAGTGCTCAAAGTGCCCTCCTGTGTTTTGAATGCATGCTAGCGCACGTTTTTGGATTTCATTTTGAATGTTTATTCTCGATAACTCTTGCCTTACTTTTAGTGATCCTTCCGAAATACGTTGTTCTAATTCAGTTAAATTTGTTATTTTAGATGAGTAAACAATTTCTTTCATTCGTCCCCATACAAAAAAAAAATCAGTACAGTGAGATCGGGAGATCTTGCAGGCCGGTGAATTGGTCCATTTCTGACTATCCACCGATCACCGTATTCTTCATCCAGCCAATCCTTAACTTCACGACCATAGTGGGCCGGAGCACCATATTGTTGGTAATATGATGAAGCTAGTTGAAGCAGTGGAACTTCCTCCAATAGGTCTGGTAGATTATTTTGTAAAAACTCAAGATAGTTAGTAGAATTAAGTTGGGGTGGTAATTTGAAAGGCCCAATTAATTTATTTCCAATTACACCTGCCCACATATTGACACTGAATCTGTACTGAAATGATCTTTGCCGTCTTGAATGTGGATTGCTCGAAGCCCATGTATGAAGACTATGGAAATTCGTAATACCATCTGTTGTGAATTGAGATTCATCTTTCCAAGGATTTCTGCCTACGAACTGGTTGTCATCAAAGCTTCTCCCTAGCAACCAGTAACAAAATTCGAGTCTCTTTTCAAAATCATCGGAAACCAGTTCTTGCACAGCTGTGTGGTGATATGGATACATATTTTCTCCATGCTGTATACTAGAAATTCTTTGTTTGGAAACATTAAATTGTAGAGCCAAGCGTCTTAAGCTGATGGAAGGATCGGTTTCAACAGCTGCTAGTATTCTTCATCGACCGAAACTCTTCTTGTGCTTGCAGCTCCCGCGTTAGGTCTTGCAGTTGAAACTAATCCCGTTTCTTGAAGCCTTCGAAAGGTATTTCCGAAAACATTTCGACAAGGAAGTCGTCTGTTAGGTAAAGTTCCTGGTATCATCGTTGTGCTCTTCTTGAATTCCCATTGCACAACCCATAAACGATTAAAATGTCTGCGTATCCTTCTCTCGTAATTTAAGGCATTTCCAAAAGCGCTCTTATCCAACTGTAAATTAATTTGTTTTTCTATTCTTTTATACCAGTTATTTAGTTAATTTACCCATTAAACATTCATACTCCAAATTTAACTCTCCCGGAGAAGAGGTAAGGTAATTAGGGTTTTGACAGCAAGTCCAGTAGGCACAAGTACACTTTTAACCCTTTTGATGAGTGCAAAGTCTTAGAAATTACTTAAAAACTATCAATTTATGGAAAACCACTCCAATTGCCAAGTGCTGCAATAAAAGTAGTTAAAAAAACCCGAAATTCGATTTTTTACCTGTTTTAGATTTTCCCAAGTATCATAAAATGTATGGGTTTTTGGGTGCACTTATTAATGAGTTTTTTTAATATTGTTTTGTTCATCAGGTAAAAATAAGAAAACTTTATGTTTATTACGCATTTTTGAAAAAAAAAAATTGACCTCAAAGTCAAAATTTTGCTCGGGCAAGAAAAATTGAACACTATTTAAAATTGAATATCTGGCAACCCTAAAAACAAATAAGCTCAATTGAAACGCAATCTAAAATGAGGTCCCTACCGTTATTATTGACAAAGAAATTAATCTTAACATGGGTCAGGGTACACCAAAGTTAGCCTTTTTTTAATCGTCAAAAAGTGATGTCAAAGTTGAATATCAGACTTTACTGTAGACAAATTTTTTTCTTAGAATATGACCTAAAATAACATCCCAAAGTATGGCAGATGAATTACCGGACACCCTGTATATCTAATATGCTAATGATAAAACGAGATAAATCATTCCGCATACCATTTTCCTTTCTATTAGATACCTATCTTTGTTATTTCTATTTTTAATAAAAGTTTTTTTTTTTTAATTTTTTTATTTCGATCAGCAAACGGTAATTTTAAAAAGTCACATTCAACTAAGTTTTTTATGAGCAGATTGTCCATTATAAGTTCCTAACCCAATACCCAATATTCAAAATTTGTATATGTTTTAACGTCTCCCAAAACAATTTGAGACTAATGTTTTTTGAAAGTTTGTAGAGGGTGCGATTTTATTTTGTTGCCATTGAGAGTGGTAGATATCAATTTTTTATAGATCATCTAATACAGCAACAACGTGTTGAAATTACTAAAACATTTTATTTAAATAATTGTACAATTGTAAATATGTGGAGAAAATAAATAATTAATTTTTAATTTTGAAAATTTGCGTATAGTACGTATACAGTACTTGAAGGAAAAGGTATACAACAACAAATCAACCACAGTCTCGATGTTAAGGATAACATTAGAAACAAAATTGTTGAAATTACAACAGAAGTCTGCTTTAATGTGTTTAAATAAACTTGCCTTTTCGTCACGGCCGCTTGATCGATATCATATTTCACGCATAATGCTTAAGACCATATAATCAATCAATTAAATATAAATTATAAAATTGCATTTCGTTTCAAAGTTATTGAAAAAAACATCACCTTGGTCCACTTCTCTTTTTAGTTGCTTTCAATGAGATTGTCTTACGCTGATAATATTAAATTATTTAACATCATCAGAGACCATGCAGAGTTATTTGTATCCCTTCAAAATGACTTAAATAATTTCTCCGATCAGTGTTCTTATAATAATCTCTTTTTGAATTTGTTGAAATGCCAATCGATGTTTTTCTTTGAAAAAAAATTAAGTGTTCCGTAGTTATATAAAAGTCCACAAAATTCTTTTTTTATCAATACAGGGCGTCCCTTAATTCGTGCATAATATTTTAGGGCGTGATTCCTGGCTATATTCTATAAATTAACCATCTATGTGGGATTTAATAAAAAGCCAATTTTGGTGTACCCTGATCCATGTTAACGGTAATTGCGATGTTAATACTATAATGATAGAAAATTTATTTAGGCCTTTATTTTTAGAAGAAATACTAGCCTTTGTAATTGCGCTTAAATAAACTTGATATTCTACCTCAGTCTTGACATATTCAGTTTCTAGCACGTGCCATTTTTCTTGCTCATGCTAATTTTTTGAGTTTGGGCTCAGTTTTCTCCAGAAAATGCGTAACAAACATACCGTTTTACTATTTTTTTGAATGAACGTAACAATAATAAAAATAAAACTCAACAACAATTTTGCGGAAAAACCCATAGCTAGTTGCAAAAGTGGAATGTACTCCAATTGTTCTGGTAAATCATTGTGGAAAAACCTTAAGATAGTTTGTAGAATTCAGCTTGGAGTGAGTTTGAAGGGCGGATTAATTTGTTTCCAATTACGCCTGTCCGTCTTAGGTTGTGTATTTGAAACTGCTCCCGTTTCTCGAAACTTCGACATGTATTTCCAAATACTGGGAATTCGTCGATTTGAATAAAGTTCCTTGTATCTTTGTCTCGCTCTAGTACAAGTTCCATTGCAGAGCCCATAAACGAAAATATGTAATGTCTGCAAATTCTTGGTTTGTAAATGTAGACATTTCAAATAGCGTTTGTTTCTAATCAATTGTTGCCTTGGTGTTAAAAATTAAACTCATGAATTAATTTCGTTTTCTAATCTTTTATTCCATTTTTGTATGTTAAATTTTCCAAATAGGTCTTTATATACCACAAACCTAACTATTTTTGAGAACTTTTAAGGAAACGGAAAAAGAATTGAGGGTTTTGACAGGTACTCAAATAAACGAGCACGTTTTAAAACCGCTATGCCAGCGGTTCTCAATCTTTTTTGGTGACGGGACCCTTTTGGAAAACGAAATACTTAACGGAACCCTACAACTACAATAAAACAATAGTTTCGAAAAGTGTATTTTTTATTAATTAGTAACAGTGCAATGGAACAGTTAATTACTAGTTACTTACATAACAAGTATAATAATAGAAGTTAATTAAAAAAAAAAAAAAAAAAACACTAATGGGAGGTATGAAACTGTTTTTTATTTTTCATCAATTGTTTGACATCAGGCTTGATATGGGACAGTTGAAGTCTCATATCTGGTTCGGCATCCAGTCTATTGCGGTATTTTGTTTTTGTGGCTGCATAGGTTGAAAATCCTGTTTCGCACAAATATGTTGTTGGGAACGGGAGAAGAATATTCAGGGCAATTTGGGCAAGCATAAGATATTCATCACGGATTCCGCACCAAAAATCGTTGAGAGGCGTTCGTTTTAAACATTGACTCCATACTTGTGTCTGATGACATTTCTAAAAGAGATTCATATATCTCGTTTGACATACTTTCGGGCTTTTGTAAATTGGGTAAAAAAGGATTCTGAATCCATGAATTCAGTTTCATTTTTGTGTTTTGTTCTTCGGGAAAATACTTCTCAAAAGATGCGAGCATCAAAGTGATATATTCCACCAATTCTTCAAATACATCATCTTGAAAAATTTGTGAGTCGTTATTGCTAACAAACTCACTGAGTGACGAAAAGCTTTCTATTTCTCTGTTTCCAACGCAAATAATCCAAAAATCTAATTTTCTTTTGAACGCAGTTATTTTGTTACAGGTTTGTCTGTTTACCTTGCAGTGATAAATTTAATTCGTTCAGTTTTTGAAAGATATCCGCCATAAAAGACAGTCGGAATAACCAAGTTTTATCATACAAACGGTCTTTCAAATTACTCGTAACAGAAGTATCGGAGAGAAACATTTGTAACTCGGCTCTAAGCTCAAAAAGCCTTGTTAAAGTTTTACCCCGAGACAGCCATCGCACTTCTGTATGGAGCAGCAATGTTTTATGTTTGCTGCCATAATCTTCACACAGTAATGAGACCATTCGAGATGGTAGTGGTCGCGATTTGATAAAATTAATTATTTTTACAGCTTCATCCATAACTAATTTTAGATTCGATGGCATTTGCTTCATCGCAAGTGCTTGTCTGTGAAGTATACAATGGCTGGAACTACAATTAGGCGCTTTATTTTTTTATTCGTGACACTAGTCCTGCTGTATTTCCCGTCATCGCCTTGGCCAAATCTGTACAAATGTCAATGCAATTGTTCCAACTGAGATTATTTTCCTCAAAAAATTTATTTATTTTATTAAAAATTTCCTGTCCGGTAGTGTTTGTAGGCAGCGGTGAACACATAAGCATGTCTTCTTCAAAAGAACTTTCATGTGGAGATCTGAGATCTGACGATAACCAGCAAGATAGTCAGATGAGCGACATCAGTAGACTCATCTACTTGCAAGACGAATCGTGTTTTTTGTAGACGTGTAACTAGTTCTTGTTTGACGTAATTTGCCAGATCATGAATTCGCCGTGAAACAGTATCGTTTGCTAGCGGCACAGCAGAAAGTTGCTTTGCAGATTTTTCAGCGAGCATACATTTTGTTATGTCAAACACACATGGTTTTATTAAAGTCTCAGCGATAGTGTGCGCTTCACCTGCTTGTGCAATGCGATAGCTAACTAAATATGATGCCTCTCTGGCATTTTCATTGATAGTATGGGTAGCATCCATCATAGTTTTTTGGACTTTTCAACAACTGTTCTTTTTTACGTTCAAAAAATTCCTTATTGTTTCCTATTTCTTTCGACTCGGGGTGTACAGTTTCTAAATTTCGGCGGAACTTGGCAGGTGCCATGGAACTATTAGGAAGCAGTTTATTGCATAACATGCAGAGAGGTGAGCCGTTGGAATCAACAAATCCGAAACTGATATATGATTCATCAAACTTCCTTTTTTTCGCCTTTAAACTTGACGTGTCGTTGCAGAATCGATAATTGCTGTATACTTCGCGCGTACTGCTGTTGAACTTCGACTTCGTTTGAAGAAGTTGTTTCAACACGTTTAACGCCTTTAAGCCAACGTTCCATTCTTCTTTATTAATAATGTCAGGATGGTGAGGCCAAAATAACGCACTATAACACAATAATGTAATATAACAATAACTCATTGCGTGAAGAGTTTAATCTTAAGAAAAAATGTACAAAATTGATACAATCAGAATGCAGCAGTAAAACAATAAACACTTTGTTTCTAGCAAACATGTAACTACTATCGCTCCGAACGCTAAATGTCGACTGACTAACTCCCTGAACACAATGATGACATTCATGTCAAGGCGCCTAGGCAGAAATAAAAATATAATTACAAATATCGGCGGTGGCGGCATAGTAAAATTGTAATCGTGCTACGCCGCATCAGAACGGTCGACCAGAGAGAGGTGTATTTTTTTTTATCAAAATTTTTGCGGAACCCCTACACTTAGAGAATAGCTGCGCTATGCTATTTTAAAAAAACATTGCAAAATTCTTGGAAAACCGCTCTTATTGTTATGATAAAAAAGTATTTTTCCAAAAAAAATCCAAAAATTAAAAAATCTCTTTTTTTTATTACGTCCATTGAAAAAAAGTAAAATGATATATTTATTACGCATTTTCTGGAGAAAATTGAGGCCAAAGTCAAAAAATTAACATATATAGGAAAAACGGAACAAGCTAGAAACTGGATATCTCGAGAGGTCGAGACTGAGATAGGATATCAAATTTATTGAAATGCAATTACAAAGGCGTATTTCTTCCTAAATGAAGTTTCTATCCTTACTGCTAACATCGCAATTACCGTTAACATGGGTCAGGGCACACCATATTAAGCCTTTTCTTAAATCACCGATATATGCTATAAAAATTAGAGATAAGCCATTACTGTCGAATGATTCTTTTCTTGGAATATACCCATTAATCACGCCCGTAAATACTATGCACGAATTAATGGACACCCTGTCTATCTGATGCTATTTCCTACTTCTAAATGTATTTGAAAATTTTATGTACAGTGAGTGTCAAAAGTGAGTAAACACCAATATGATTTCTGGAGTCACATGGAGTTTGAACAAACAATTCTAATAATAAACATCAAATGTTTTATTCAATAAAAATACATAAAAACAAAAATAAAAATTCAAAATATGTATAACTTTTGCAATTTTTCCTAATAAAAACTAAACATACTCCATATTTAACGCGTCAGAAGTAAGAAAACATGATCAACAAAATATAATGAGCACAGTAAAACATGATGGTGTGGGGATGTATGGCAGCATATTCGATCGGGAATCTTGTTTTCATCGAAAGTACAATGAATAGACAAGACTATCTTAACATCCTAAGCAATAACCTTCAACCGAGCTTAAGCAAATTAGGTATGCTAAAAAGGCTTAAAAAATCATTAAGTATTAAGTGTTTACTCAGTTTTGATGCTCACAGTATATATGGTACATTCATATACAGGGTGATTTGCATAAGGTGTGACAAAAAGCTAGGGCGTGTAGGTTGGACTTAGACAAGAAAAAAATCGTAGAGGAGGGGGGGGGTCTATTTCCCCCCGTTTAGGAGGGAGGGGCAATTTAAGAAAAAAATCACTTAAAACAGAAAAAAAATTATTAAAAAATAACGGTGATACCTACAGAGTAGTGCTATAGCATTTTGAAAAGCCAGAAATACATTCTTTAATTTTGTTTTTAAATAAGGTTGTTCGAGTGAATAGTTTTTGAAAAATTAATTTTCAAAATCAAAATTTTGAAAAAAAAAATTAAATTTTTGTTTTTAAACAATTTTTTTTCAAAATTTTACGTAATTAAGTATTATTTTTTTAAAGTTTTTGCGATCTTTAGTCCAAATGCGTTTCGCCCAGGTATATAGAGTCCACAAAAACAAAAACAAAAACTATAAACACAATTTTTGTGGTTTTTATATTTTTTGTTTCCCTTCTTCTATTATTTTTTTATACAATATTCAATGCTCTTATTAATTTTTGATCAAACACAAAAAACCGGATGTCAAAATGTTTTGTAGTTTTTGAGAAAATCAAAAATAACAAAAACTACTTTTGTTCTGAGAAAAGCCTTTTATTTTAGTTTTTACGTTTTTGGATTCTTAGGTGAATTTACGATTGAAAGGATTAACTTTCTTTTTACTATTTTTTTAATTATCGGTCTTATAAGCATACAATAATGTGACAAAGTACTGGATTAATCATATTTCACACATTTTTTCATTGAGAACACCTGCGTGAGAGCATTGGTTTAAAATTTAAACTTTTTTATTACGGTGGGGTCGGCTTGGCGACGCGACCTGTTTTGTTGTACAAATTATTTCTAATTTGAATGTCAAGTCGTCAACATATCACGATGTCAAATTACTCTCGTGCCGAATTAACGGATATGCATTACTGCTACGGTAGTATGGTCGAAGTCGTGAAGCGCAAAGACTCTACGCTGAAATGTATCCCAATAGGAGCTGTCCCAGTCATACGATATTTTCAAAAATCCATCAACGTCTTCGAGAACACGGAGTACTGGAGCACCGACGGAGAGAAAGTTCATCTTCTGCATCACAGGAAAGAATTTTGGATATGGTCCGACGTAATCCCTCTCTTAGCACAAGGAAAATAGCTACTATGCTTCAGTTGCCCCAAACTAGAGTATGGGCAGTGCTTCATACCGAGCATTTACACCCGTACCACACTACACCAGTTCAGGAGCTAACCGCAAACGACAAGTTACTGAGAGCTGCATTTTGTCGAACATTATTGCTAAGAGATGAAACTGAACATAATTACTTTGGAAGGATATTCTGGACGGATGAAGCTCAGTTTACCAGAGATGGAGTAACAAATTTCCACAATTTACATCACTGGAGTAACAGCAATCCGCATAACAAGAAACAACCCAAATCTCAACACCGCTTTAGCTGTAATGTTTGGCTTGGTATTGTTGGACGAACAGTTATTGGACCACGGTTCCTGAATTCAGTCATAAATGGAGAATCCTATCTGCAGTTACTACGAGACCTTCTGCCCGATTTGAATGACAACGTTCCCTTGGCCATAGCAGACAATTTAATCTACCAGCAAAATGGAGCTCCAGCACACTACAGCCGCACTGTAAGGAACTGGCTTGATGAACATTTTAGTCACCGTTGGATTGGAAGAGGAGGTCCAATAGAATGGTTTCAAGATTCAGGAACATTTTTGTTCTTATTTCGCAATTGCATTTTTCTGTCACTAGTTAGGGCGTGTAACGTTGCATTATTTAAAAAACATTCGCAGGTCAATATTAATCCATTGCTCTCACGCAGGTGTTCTCAATGAAAAAATGTGTTAATCCAGTACTTTGTCACTTTATTGTATGCTTATAAGACTGATAATAAAAAAAAATTACAAAAAAAGTTAATCCTTTCTTTCGTAAATGCACCTAAGCCAAGCCGACCCCACCATAATAAAAAAGTGGCAGGTCAATTTTAAACCAATGCACTCACGCAGGTGTTCTCAATGAAAAAATGTGTGAAATATGATTAATCCAGTACTTTGTCAAATTATTGTATGCTTATAAGACCGATAATTAAAAAAATAGTAAAAAGAAAGTTAATCCTTTCAATCGTAAATTCACCTAAGAATCCAAAAACGTAAAAACTAAAATAAAAGGCTTTTCTCAGAACAAAAGTAGTTTTTGTTATTTTTGATTTTGACATCCGGTTTTTTGTGTTTGATTAAAAATTAATAAGACCATTGAATATTGAATAAAAAAATAATAGTTAATTACGTAAATTTAAAAAAAAAAATTATTTAAAAACAAAATTTTCATTTTTTTTTTTCAAAATTTTGATTTTGAAAATTAATTTTTCAAAAACTATTCACTCGAACAACTTTATTTAAAAACAAAATTAAAGAATGTATTTCTGGCT
Organism: Chrysotoxum bicinctum; assembly: GCA_911387755.1. NCBI lineage: Eukaryota > Metazoa > Arthropoda > Insecta > Diptera > Syrphidae > Chrysotoxum > Chrysotoxum bicinctum. The sequence continues at coordinate 103,040,437 of OU426987.1, read as the reverse complement.
TTTCAAAATGCTATAGTACTACTCTGTACGTATCACCGTTATTTTTTAAAAATTTTTTTTCTGTTTTAAGTGATTTTTTTCTTAAATTTCCCCTCCCTCCTAAACGGGGGGAAATAGACCCCCCCTCCCATACGATTTTTTTCTTCTATAAGTCCAACCTATACGCCCTAGCTTTTTGTCACACCTTATGCAAATCACCCTGTATACATATGTATCTACAAAACGGTATTTTTTAAACTTTTAGTTTATAATAAACGTGACGTGATAGAGAAAATTTGATATTGCATTCGAATTCACGTCATCAAAAACATTCGTAAGGGAGCCGGGCTTCTTACTAAAAGCACTTAAGTTTTGTTCACCCCTGTTTTTTTTAATTATTTATTGTTATCTACCTACATTTCTGCAAACTGCTTTAGATTATTAACCCGAAAACTTAATGTTATTATAATTGATCGAACCCATTTCTTACATATGTACGTACAGACATACTCGTACATTCATAAAAATATGTATAGTATGTATGTGTTTATTTTTTCTTTGAATACGCTTGAAGTAGGAAAGGTAGGTATCAATTTTCGAAGTAGATACACAATTTAATTAATTTCTTGTTTTTTTCTTATCAAAATATTTGTATTGTGTTTACGTCCGATGGTGTCACAATTCGTGTGGCCAAAACAATTTTTTTTTATATTTGTCAAAGCAACCTATGTATGTATATAATTCTATGTTTTTGCCAAATGAAGGAGTTTACGATGAATCATTATTTACTTTAAAGAAATGGGTTAACATGTTTTCCCCCTGAGGGGTTGTATCAATTATTGATAATGTCTCCAGACATAATCAATGAAGCCAAATACCTATATGTCTTTAAGAATAAATTTTCTTAATGGATTTCGCTAATGAAAGCAAGCTATTATGTTTACAAGAAAGTAAAAAAGTTAATGCATGAGAAATTCTAGGAAATTAATCATTTGGCGAGTGACAATGGTGTAATGGTAAGTGTAGGTATAAAAGTCCAAGTTTGCGTAGAAGACTGCGTTGCAGTTGTAGCATTTAATGAATTGAGAGCTGACTATTCCATATAGATTCGTTCCCATTTTTTCAATATTGTGTTCTTTTCTTATGGAACTTATGTACATAATAATGTCTTGCGATACCCATCGCATTTAAACAGCAATGTATCTGTTCTTTCTTCATATGCATAGACATAGATGCAGTTTTTTTTAGAAGCGGATAATTTTAATTTGAAATAAAACACAAAAAATTGTTTTTAATATCCATCAGATTGGCTTTATTTGATAGATTTTTTTTTATCATTAATGCTTGAATATGATTTCGGGCATGTGTCTGTCTCAGCTGGTGCGTACATGGCTTAATCTGAAGTTTGAATTTTCACATTTTAAAAATGTTCCATGAAGTGCATGGCCTCAAGTTTAATTTTTGAGCATGATGATGAATTGACACATTTTGAACATCATCAACATTACGTTGCTCATCGTCATCAGCAATCACTTGTTCTGTGCCCACTGAACGACGCACGTTTTACGAGATTCGTTTTATCGTTAAAAGTAAACGTATTGCGTAAACAATTCATAATTTCTGGAATTAATCGCTCTAATGAACGACTATGAGCACTATAAACCGCACGTAAGGCCTGATGTAATTCTCGAATTGAACCTTTTTTATATAATTTTGCGCACACTAAAGAGATTATGACTATACCCTGAAAATGTTTGAGCACAGTGCGAGCGTTATCTCCAAGTAAATTTTAAATTTATTAAGCAACCGAATTACAAGGTGTCCCCTAATTTGTAAAGGATATTATGAGATGTGTTCTTTAGGAATGTTTTAAGAAAAAAAATTGTGGTACATTGAAGGCCTATCTCCAATGTTGACGTCATTTGTCGGAAGTTTAAGAAAAGGCTTACTGAGGTCTACCCTGACCTATGTTTACGGCAAATGGCTAATTAAAACGTATGCTTCGTTTAGAACTTTATTTTTAGAAGAAAGAAATATATTGTCGGAGTCTTCGTATATCCAATTTCTTAGCCTGTTAATTTTTTCAGGCTTTCGCTAATTTTTAGGTCTATTTTCCCCGTAATATGCGAAATACAAAAAAAAACATTTTACCATTTTTTTTCTTAACGTAACAATAAAATTTAACAAGTTTGCAAAAAACCCATAGATTTGCTTCCCTACGTTTCTAAAAGCAGTTGAAAATAAGAGTGATTTTTCAAGTATTATTAATTTTTCACTATTTTTTAATCTTGCAAATCTATTACAATTTTTGAAATTATGTTCCTTAATTTGACTACCTGTAAAAATCCTTATTTTTGTAACTTCGTTTCAAAACCGACGTTTCCTTACTCTGTTCCTGAAAAGCCCTCAGAAAAAGTTGGAATATGAAAGCCAATTTGGAAAATTAACAAAATATGAAAAAAGAAAAAAAAAAGTCATTCGTTGTTTTTCGCATGGATAACAGTTGCTTAGAAACGCTATTTGAAATGTCTGTTTTTTTTAAAACAAAAATATGTTTACTGGCTGTGCAAATGGTGTTCGAATAGAATGTGACAAAGATACCATAAATCGACGGCTTCCTATAGTAACGATTATTCAGAAATACGTTTCTAGGTCTTCGAGAAAAGGGGTCAGAGGAGTTCTTCAATAGAATAATGGAAATTGTAACAACTTATCCATCAATCAGAGAATTGCTTCCCGATAATGATAATTTACAAGAGATGGAATCAAAAATTTTCCCAATCTTCTAGCGAAAGCTGCAGACAATTTACACTGAAGGTGACGAGTCACCATTTCAATACAAATTCAGCATCAATACAGGGTATTTGTAATTGTAAACAATTTAACCGATTGTGTCTGGGATATAGTTGATTCAATTCAATTCAATTTTGTTTTATTGAACATACTTTTTACAATTTGGCTTACAACTAATAAGATACTACATATGTATGAAAGTTTACATTTGTGACTTAAGTTTAATTATTTTTATATAGTTGATGTCGGTTTTTCGTCCGCACATCAAAGGATCACTATAAATACATTGCAGCAGTGACTACAGCGTCTTCATGCATCTACAACAGCCATCCTGTAGATGCGACACTACCATTGGATACAAATCTCATGGACCATCTGCGTCGATAGATGGGTTCCCCAAACTTACAATTTTAACTTTTTATTAAATCAATATTTTTTTATATTTTTTTCCTTTTTACTTGCGATATAGGTACTATAGGGCAAGTTCTGCATTTGAAAAAAAAAATCGTACTCGAGATTTTGATCAAAGTTGACATTACGATGATAGCGAAGACGAATAAAGTAGGTCCGTGAATTCTGTTGATCTAGAGCCTAAGCCACTGGAAATATTTTCTTCACACTCGGTGCTAAGGGTCTTCGGTGATTCCCTAGAAGGGAAATTGAATTTCTTTAAACATTTTCAAGAAAAAAATTTGGGATGCCAATTTTAAGTATTTAATAATATTGATTTTAGGAAATAATTTCAAAAAATATTCGTTCACACGTTTTGAAGATATTGATTTTTCAAAAAAAAAACTGTAATTTTTTTTTTCAAGAAATTCAAAAAATATTTTTTGAATATTTGTATATACAGTATTATTTTAAACTTAAGAGGGCTATTGCTGAAAATTTTTGGTTAAAATCGTAAGAGCCGTTAATAAGAAAGTCGAAAATAAAAAAAAAATGGTTCTATGACAGGTACCATTAATAACATTTTGCCCCAAAGTTTTTGTTTACAAAAATGTAGTCCATGTCCATAATATTACACCTAATTTTTTTTTTATCAAAATCGTTAGAGCCGTTTTCGAGATAAATAAGATTTTGAAATACGGGTGTGTGAGGGGTACCGTTAGTTTTGGAGCTAAAAAAAATTTCAATTTCTCCTTTAGGGAATCACCGAAGACCCTTAACTACCGGAATTGAAGAACATAGGTCTAGTGGTTTAGGGTGTAGGGAGAGGTACAGACACACTGAAACATGTTTTTTGTGTACTAAATTTTCCTTAAAATTTTTATAAAAAAATTGATATGCAAATTGTTAGTATTCAATGAAATACATTTTATAACGTAATTTAAAAATTTATTCGTTTATCCGTTTTGAAGATATTGAATTTTCAAAAAAAAAATCGTATTATTTTTTTAAAAATCCAAAAACCATTTTTTTGAAAAAAACTTTTAGATTATATTTTTTTCAAATGCATTTCTGCATAAAAATTTTGGTAAAAATCGTTAGAGCGGTCGATGAGAAATTCGAAAATAAAAAAAAACATTCTATGACAGGTAACGTTAATAACATTTCTCCCCAAATTTTTTTTTTTACTTAAATGTAGTCCATCTCCATAATATTACACCTTATTTTCTTATCAAAATCTTTAGAGCCGTTTTCGAGGTAAATAAGATTATGCATTACGGGTGTATGGGGGTACCGTTAGTTTTAGAATCACCGAAAACCCTTAAGTACCGAGTTTGAAGAAAATATTTCCAGTGGCTTAGGCTCTAGATCGAGGTACAGACATACAGACAGACAGAACTGTCGGACCTACTTTATTCGTCTTCGCTATCATCGTAATGTCAACTTTGATTTTTTTCCAAATGCAGAACTTGCCTTATTAGTACCTATATGATCGCAAGTGGAAATTAGGTGTGATATTAGTTGCGTTTTATTATTCACAAATCTATCTGGATCCGGATCCGGATCTGGATCTTCCCTTGAAAATAAAACGACACTATCTTAGTGACAGCAGTGTTATAAGTCCGTCTCTTTTCATCCTTGGGTTTGTTAAAGTATAGATCGGGTTAGTGCTGCCCACCTACAGTTTTTGGCAACATTGACAATCTGGATTTGAGTGATAATGTATGTTTCTATGGAATACAATAAAGTGAATAGAGGAAGTGCAATTTTTTTTTGTATTTTTAATATAAGTTATAAATGAAGGAGATATTTTAGTCACGGTTTTGGCCAGGGATGGCCTCAGTATAGAACATGGGAGGGGATGTTTCCTAAGAACTCAGAACAAGTGAGCTGACTCCTAGAGGAGACAAGTAACTGGTGTTGTCCCAAGAAAACCCCGTCTGTGAATTAGGGATATGTTTTATAAAATCATTATCTAAGAATTCAAGATTTGAGAAAATTTTTTCCATGAGAGATAAATTTAAAAGTTGTAAATGAAGGTGTTGGAGTATCGTTTAGTGCGAGTCTCGAAGTTTTTCCCAGCACAAAGTCTGAGAATTTTTCTTTCTAATTTTTCCAAAGATTGCGCTACCGAAGGTGAAATGGAAAACCATAATGGGAAAGCGTATTACATGACAGGTCTTATAAGAGTTTTGTAGAATAGGAGCTTGGTTTTGGTACTCAGAGCTCTATGGCTAAAGAAGGGCATAAACATGTTTGAGATTTTCCTGGTTTTATCAATGGTGAGTTTGGCATGTTGATTAAATTTGAATAAATTATTAAAATTTATGACTAAGTATTTCAAATTGTTTTTGGCCTGTATGACAATGTTGTCAAGGTGAAGAGAGAGGGATTTACTTTCACTCACCACACCAGCAGGTCCCTTACCGCTAGCGTTTCGAATGCACAACAGCTCAGATTTTGGGATATTGATTTTGGTACCCCATGTTTTATAATAGTTTTTGACCACGTTCAAGTGTTTTGCTAGGATCCGCAAAGCGAATGATGGACTTTCGTGACTTGAATATGCAATTGTGTCATCGGCGTATAAGAGGCCAGTAGAGGTCATATTGTTTTCTGAGAACTGGTGGGAGAAATCATGAAGAAATATGTTATAGAGGTGTTGTCTCAGGATGGAACCTTGAGGGACTCCGCTCTTGCATTCACATGACTTCCCTTGGAGCCTTGTATTTGTATAAAAAAGAATCTATTAGAAAGGAAACTGTTTAGGATATTCAAAATATGTGATGGAATGTTAAACCAAGACAGTTTAGCGAGGAGCCCCACCCTCCAAACGCTGTCAAATGCTTTTTCTATGTCGAGAGAGCAGACTACGGTGCATTTTTTATCTCTGAGAATGAGGATGGTATCATTTTGAAATTTTTACAGGGCGTGGAGGGTGGAGTGCCCCCTTCGGAATCCAAATTGGAAGTCCGGAATTGGATCTATTGGGTTTTTAGTTGGAGAGTTTAAGTTATCCAAGATTAATCTTTCTAACATTTTTCCAACGTTAGAGAGCAAGGAAATCGGTCTAAAATTGTGTATATCAATTACGTTTGCCTTTTTTTGGATGGGCAGAAGTCTGGCAACTTTCCATGACTTTGTATGCCCCTTTCGGAGAGTTTCTTCAAAGCGAAATTGGAAATATTGTTGGGGCCTGCGGATTTCTTGGGCTTTAAGAGCTTTATGATGGACTTGACTTTTTCGGCGTTAGTGAAGATGTGGTGCGGTGTTGGACTTATTGAGGGATTGGTCTCGTCAAAGAGAAAGATATTTTGAGGGATATTTTGAGAAATTGATCTAGCAATATCTAGAGCCTCTTGGGTGGTGGACGGGTTAAAGAGAGGGACTTTGTCCTCATAAACCCTCTTGAAGTGCTCTTCAAAGGCCGATAGCACGTTGGATTCGTTACAGAATGTTTTATCGTTCACAGACACTTTATTGCAGAAGAATTTTTTCTTATTGCCGACAATTCTGAAAATTTCTTTAAAAGCCCAAGGTCCCGGGGTTATTTTTGAAAGTCTCGTACATAACTTTTTATTTAGCCAGATATTCACTTTTTCTCTGATGATGTTATTAAGTAAAGAAATTTGAGAAGAGAGTTCCTTGTACTGATCGTTTACTCTATTAAAAGAATTGTGGAAAATGTGCTTAAGCCGTCTTTGCTATTGGTGTTTGATCTTATATAAACGTTCGACTTCTGCAGGCAGATTTTGGTATTTTTTGAAAGTGGCTGTTGAGCTTGAGGAGTTCTGTTCTAAAGTGGTCAAGAAATCATCATTTAAGGCGAGGATTGAATCCTCAATGGCTTCGTTTGAAAGGCAAGATGATTCCGGGGGAAAGGAATTAACTAGGCGGAGGTCAAGTTCGCGTCTGAAGCGTTGCCAGTTAGTGTTTTTAAGAGACCTTGAAGCTGGGTGCTCTTGAAGACAGATGTTTGCTTCTTGAAGTTTGCAACACAAAAGAAGAGGACGGTGATCCGAAAAAGTGGGAAGTGTTGTAAGTGAGATATTTGGGTCTGTTGTGTTGACAAGATGGTTAGAGATCAAAAAGTGATCCAGAAATGATGCACTTTATTGCATCTAGAAGTGTCGGCGCAAAAGTTCGACAAAGTGGGATGAGAGTTGAGAATCCAATTCTCCAGAGTTGTGCAATTGAGGTTGTAAGAGTGATCTCCCCAGTTAGGGTTTCTGGCGTTCAGATCACCACCGATAATTGTCCCGTCCAATTTGTTGGCCAGGCACTCTATCTTGTTTAACTCCGCAGTCAGTAATGAAGTAGGAACGTTGGAAGGAAAGTACACAGAACCCAAAAGTAATTTTTTAAAATCGTTATTCACCTTACAACTGATGCTTATAAATAAGGAAGGAAACTCGAACATAATCCACAAGCTCGTATTTAATATTGTTTTTGATAAGTAAAGCTACGCCTTGTTTGTTGTCGTTTCGCAAAATATTAAAATTGTCTATGAAGACTTTGTGTCTATTAGAAAGATGAGTTTCTTGGATAGACGCAAAGGAACATTTATTTTCTTGGAGAATTTGAAGAAGTTCAATTCTCCGAGAATGTGAAACTAGGGACGAAATGTTGAATTGAAGGAATTTTAAAAACATCATTTGGACGAACAAGAGATTAATTCAGTGAGAAGTTGAAAGTAGGCCATTTGTTTATCTTCTAAACAATTGAAGTTGTGGAGGTTTGCCATAAAGTGACTAATTTTCCCTTTGAGTTTTCTCATATCCATAGCAAAGAGTTCATTTGAAAGTGCAATAAATTTGTTCATAACATTACCACCATTTTGGATTTTAGGAGAGCTGGGAGTGTCCGGCGACTGAGAGTTGAGATTTTGTGATTTGAAATGACTGGAATAGGAGACCCCAGGGACAATAGAGGCTCCTCTTGAGAGAGCATGGGAGAGGCTTTTTGTTCGGTCCTTTTTAAGGCTTGCTTCATGTAGAATCTGTTTTCTACGAGCTTCATAAAGCTTGAAGGATTTGCATCCTCTGAAATTGGCGGGATGGTCCTCGCCACAGTTAACGCACACTGCCTTGCTACCATGCTCTCTTACAATAGGGCACTGACCTGGATCGTGCCGAATAGTACATTTAACGCACTTGTACGGGAATGCACAGTTTTTGGTCAAGTGGCCGAATTTTTGGCATCTTCTGCACTGAAGGGCACCCCGATTGCCTTTTGGTTTTTTCCAGTACACTCTGGTGTGAAAAAAATATCTTAGTTTAAGTAATTCACTCGCGCTCGATCCCGGAGTCAGACGGACTAGCAAAAAGGTTGTATTTAATTTTTCTTGTTTGGATCTAAGGGTTTCAAAAAGCGAAACTTCGGTAACATTTGGAAATTTAGATTTCAATTCGTTAAAAATTTCTAAAGAAGAATAATCAGAAGTGAGACCTCTTAGGACAATGTTAGTTGTCTTCTCTTCTTTTAGGGTAAAAGAATATGCTTCTGCATTTTCTGTGTTCCTCAGGGTGTTCATTAACTCCCTATGAACTTGGCTATTGTCTACGTAAAGTCTACTACTACTTCCTTTATTCACTATCTTGTAAAAAAATTTAACTGAACTATTTTTAAAATCCAAAATAAGTTTTCTAATGTCAATGTTTCTTAATACAATAGGTGGGCAGTACTTACCCGAGTACATTTTATCATCCTGGATTGTGGTTGCTGCTGAGCTAGGTGGAGCTTCTTTATTGTTTCCCTCGGGCGGCTGGGACGTCGTCATTGATGTACGGTTGTTGAAGTTGATTGGCAATGTTGCTATTGATTTTGCGGCTTTTCAGCACGAACTTAACATTCAGTGGAGCGAAAATGTTCATACTTGGTGTGACATCCATCTCTTGGTTGGGTGATTGGGAGCGGGGCGGTATGTTTTTTCGGCGGAACTTGCCAGCCGGGCGTCAGGTCGTTGGCTTCGAAATCAATTTGCTCAGTTGGGACTGAGGATGAATGTAACTCCTCGTATGAGGCAGTTTGGAGAGGCGCTGAAGATGGCTGTGGCATGCTTGGGCAGCTGGCGTGCTCGCTGAGCTGCAAGAGCAGCTGGGCAGCAGCATGCTTTTCCAGTTTCTTGTCGAAGTGATTCGGCATCTTTTTTACCTTTTTTACTTTAAAGATTTTAGTATTTCTTTTCATACTGAAATGAATCCAATCCAGAAGGAAAAAGGTTGGCGGTAGAATGGAAAATTCCAAATCACAAAGGAATACAGCTGCCGGTGTGCTTCCGAAGGAGTGCAAGTGCAAAAGTAATCCGCAAAAAGCGGAGGTTAAGTCGAACCATCCAACTTTAGCAATAATATGCAACCAATTTACTTTACTTTACTTTAAGTATTTTATACTAAACTAGTCACGGTTGTTGAAAATTTAAAATTTTAAAAATTAAACTTTTCGATTTCGTTTTAATAGTTTTTTTATCTCTTTTTTAGCTGATAAGACGTCTTAAAGTGTCGGAGTGCACAAACAAGACCGACATATTATCTTTGTTATGTATATAACCTAAAGCACTATGATACAGCATGATTTTGTGTTACCAACGCCATCCTGGTGTGGCGCTGAAATTAGCGCTCGATTTGACAGTGGAGAGTAGAATAAGACACAAAACAAGTAGTAAAAAAGAGAATATTTTATAATTAAATTTAGCAGAGACAAATCTAACAAGCACTATCGCTATGCTTAAGGGTCGCCCCAATCGTTCGTCTTCATGATAGTAGGTCCCAGAAGTTTTACATACAAAGGTATTATTAAGTTTCTTTTTGTGAGTTTTAAGTTTTTTTTTGCATACCATAAATTGAATATTGTTTATTTTATGAATGCAATGTTTGGTCTTTTCATTTTAAATAAATAGGAAGCTTTTCTCTTTGGCTTGGAATAGAAAATTTTAGTAAATAAGTCGTAGGTGAATGTGATCAAAGGTTTTTGGACACATTTTGAAATTCCCCTTTTTTGTTATGCAAAATTTTTGTATTTGAGTTCTGAAAATTAATTAGATTTAAGTTAGTTAGTTCGAGTTAACTTTAAGTCAGGGCTACTTACAAGGACAAATTTCGGGCAACTCTAAATTAAGATATCCACAGATATCACATCTGATGGAAAAAGTTACCCAAAGATGCTGACAATTAATATTATGAATTTCAATAAGTGCGTTTAAGTGATGTGAATTCAAGTGGCAAATTGTTTTTATTTCATATAAACCAACAGATAGCAACTTCTTTAAAGGAGGTTCTAAATTTATTTGGAGAATCCAAACCAGAATTGACAGTTATTAAAAATTATTTAAAAAAGCTAAAAGTTGAAATATGTAAATAAGTTTAGTTTTAAAAAAAAGTAAAAATGAACACCATCATTGCGATGATAATATTATTGAAATAATAATATAATCTTTTTTATCTGTTGCATAATTATAAACATTTTCCTCGTTTTTTATATGATTAACTTTTATAATATAAAAATCTTAGACTTGACACATTAATTACAAACCATAAAAAGTATACAAAAAATATTTATCCTATTGAAAATAAAAATAAAATGCACGACTGGGTCGCACCTCGCACGAACTTGCTCCTATGTAATAGACTAGGAATTTTAAAAACGAATGTTATTAGAAAAAACTGTTCATAAGGATAAAATTATCATCATTTTTTAAATGCTTTTAGTAGTAAGAGACAAAACCAGAATGCTATGAAAATATGAATTTATGCAAGAACAAAAATTATAAGTCGTTGTAGTGGTTTCTTAATAAAATAAGGTTTTATATATCTATATTTTTTTTTAAATATTTAACAAAAACTTGGTACGTCAACTTTAGATTTTTATTATTGTACGAATGAAAATTAAATTTCCAAAAAAAATACTGACCCATTTTTGAGATATCGAATTTTCCAAAAAAAAATGATTTTTTTTTTTTTCAAAAATTCAAAAAATATTTTTTTTTAAAGTTTTGAAATGCAATGTTTCTTAGAGTTTTAGAAGCATCTCTATAAAAACTTTCATTAAAATCCGTTATGTCGATAATGAGTAATTCAAAATTTTTAAAAATTGTTCTATGGTAAAAATTTAAGCAAAATCTCGGAACTTCTTTCGAGAAAAATACGATTTTCGAAACCATTTTTTAACATTTGTATGGAGGGTACCGTTATTTTTACGTAAATTTTTGCTTCTCATATCTTGTAGATTATTTTAAGAAACTTTTTAAAAAAATCGAGCATGGGGTTTTCGAAATATTGAGTTTTCAAAAAAAAAAAAATTGAAAATTTTGTTAAAAATCAAAAATTTGAATACACAAGAATATTGGAACTGCTGGGGAGCCTTAACATAAAAAAATGATCAAAATTGGTTGTTCTGTTTTTGAGAAAATCAAAAACAAAAAAAAAAAATAATAAATAATTTTTTTGAATTTTTTTTTCATTCATTACCTAGGTTTAACTAAATGAAATTTTATGAATTTTTTTAAAAAATCTGTGGGACAGTTTTTGAGAAAAAAAATATTTATAAAATTTCAAAAAAAATCGTATGGCAGGTATACCGTTATTTTTGGTCTTAAAAAATCGAATCAAAAAACATCCGGGGGAAAAAAATAAAACCCATATCTACCAAGTTTAAAGAAAATCGGCCGAGCCGTTTAGCTGTAGTCGAACAGACAGACAGACAGATAGACAGAATTTCGAGACCCACTTTTTTTGGTCTTCGCTATTACCGTAATGTCAACTTTGATCAAAACCTCGAGTTCGATTTTTTTTCCGAATGCATAACTTGCCTTATAGTACCTATAAGTCGCAAGTAAAAATATCGTTGTATTTGTGAATTAATTTTTATTTTCAAAATTATAAATGTTGTATAAAAAAAAATTTTAAAATAAATTTAATGCTACGTTCTTATTTAAAGATAAAAAATTTTTTTATAAACTTATTTGTGTGTTGTCTAACAGAAATTTCTTACTTTAGTGGAAGTAGGGTGAAGTCCGCACATGGGGGCAAGAATATTTTGGACTACAGGGTACGATTCATTTTCCAGTTCGATTTTATTTGGTTGCCATTTTCGTGTGAATGAAATTTTTAATAGTCGTAGGGATTGGTTGATAATAATTTACGAGTATTATAATTGCAGGGAAATTACTATTAACTTTAGCGAGATTGGAGTGCTCGAGTTTAACACCTTGCTAAAGGCTTTCTCCATTTTTGGCAAATTTTCATTATGAGGGACGAAGGGACGACATGGCTGTCTTTGTTAATAAACAGAATTGCCATTAGAAACGAAATTGCTGAAAGAGTTCCTAAAGAACAGAAGTCTGTGAAATTAATAACAAATTATTATGCAGAATCGCTGACTTGAACGATATTCCAAAAATAATATTAAGGACCATATAATCAATCAATAAAATATAAAATTGTATTTCATTTGAAAGTTATTTTAAAAAAACGACCTGGAACATAAAACGCACCCTGTATGTTGATATGCAAAAAGTAAAAATTGCTCCAATTACAATATAAAAGACGTGATCATTCGATCAATCATGTTTGTAAGAATGAGAAAATATGGTAGTTTTTTATGATTTTTCGTCAAAATGTTATCGTAAGGTAAGTTGTGCTCATATAGTAAAACACTTACGATAATTACTATTTTTTCTGTTTTGTTATTAGAAAGTGCATATTGAAAATTATTTATTGTAAAAAAACAGAGACACAGAAGAAACTTCAAAAGATACTTCGAGAACTTCAGGTAAGATCTAAATGGGGAAAAACCACCGCCAATGCTTTCAGAAGCTTATATATTTATTTTTTTCCTTATACTCTTTTTTTCTATGCTTTGAAGTCAAATATGGTACGAAATTACATTCGAAAAATAAATTAATGGGTTAACCAGCAGAAACAACTAACAATTTAAAAGCCACTGCAGAACCCACCATAACTTACCCATTACAAGAAGTTTTTTAACCATCCATTGAAAAGCCACGTCCAATTGAACTTCTTCCAACGGTATAAATATCCACTCATGAAAACCGTGGTAACACAAACTTCGTCAGTGCTCTAAAACACTCCATGGAAATCGGCAATATAAATATATACAAGTTCACCATATAAAGCTGAGCCATGGATGCTAACAAAGAAAAGAACAAATTCGTCGTAAAATCCAACAAAAAGGTTAAGCCAGGCTGCAATGAATGTTGCTGAAATTGAGGATCAAGACGTATACTCGTACATATGATGCAGACTTCTGTCCTCAGTTTTTTTCCCAATAGATAAATAAATATACTATGTGGTCAGCTCCCAGTAGACAGTACAGACAGTACCCCTTGGCATAATGGTTAGTGCGTTGGACTGTCATGCGGAAGGTTTCGAGTTCGATTCTCAACCGCTGCAAGAAAGTTTTTTTTCAGGGGTGTACTGCCTCTTGCGAGAAATTGACAAATTCTCCAAGATTATCTCTTGTCATGGAAAGTGCTGCTCATTAGCCGTTCGGAATCGGCAGAAAATTGTAGGTCCCCCGGATATGTCAGTGCCTTTTGCAAATAGGTTGTATTTTAAAGGAAAAAACGGCCTTGCCCTGAAACAAGTTTAATAGCGCAAGACCCCATGTTTTTACACTTAATTATTTTTACTTGCGACTTATAGGTATAATATAAGGCAAGTTATGCATTCGTAAAAAAAATCGAACTCGAGATTTTGATCAAAGTTGACATTATGGTACGATGATAGCGAAGACTAAAAAAGTGGGCCTCGCAATTCCGTCTGTCTGTCGGTTCGACTACAGCCTAAACGACTCGGCTGATTTTCTTCAAACTTGGTAGATATCACTTTTAATTTTTTCCCCCCACACGTTTTTTTTCTTTTTTTTTTAAGACCAAGAATAACGGTACCTGCCATACGAATTTTTTTCGAAATTTTGTTAAAATTTTTTTTCTCAAAAACTGTTCGACAGATTTAAAAAAAAAAAGATACAAAAAAAATTTCATTTAGTTAAAGGTATGTATTGGTTGAAAAAAAATTTTCCGAAAAATGATTATTGATGGTACCCCCCAAAGAACCATTTTTTTGTTTTTGATTTTTTCGAAAACGGTAGTAAGGTAGTTTGCTAAAGCTCCCCAAAAATTTAAATAGAATTGTGTATTCAAATTTTCAAAAAATTTGTTTTTGGATTTTAAGAAAAAAATTCAATTTTTTTTTTCAAAACTCAATATTTCGAAGAACTTATGCTAGATTTTTTTTAAACTTGATACATAAAAATTTCTCAACATAATCTACAAGATGTATGAAAAAAAGTTTTATTTTACCTAAAAATAAAGGTACCCACTATACAAATGTTAAAAAACGGTTTTCAAAAATCGTATTTTGCTCGAAAACGGCGCGTACAATTTTGATAAAAAAATTTTTTCTTTCAATTAATTTTACCGATCTTTAATTTGATAAAAAAAATTAAAAATTAAGATATTACAGCTTGTACCTACCACAGAACCATTTTTTAAAATTTTGAATTACTCATTACCGGCATAACTGATTTGAATGAAATTTTTTGCTGAGATGCTTCTAAAATGTTTTAAGACTATTGCATTTCAAAACTACAAAAAAAAATATTTATTGAATTTTGAAAAAAAAAATCATTTTTTTTTTGGAAAATTCGATATCTCAAAAACGATTCAATATTTTTTTTGGAAATTTAATTTTCATTCGTACAGTAATAAAAACTTAAAGTTGGCACACCAAATTTTTTTTCTTAAAAATCATTTAAAAAATTTGTATATAAAAGCTTTTTTTTAAGAAACCACTACAACGACTTATAATTTTTGTTCTTGTATAAATTCATATTTGCAAAGTATTCTCTTTTTGTCTCTTACTCTAAAAGAATTTAAAAAATTAATTTTATCCTTATGCACAGTTTTCTATAATAACATTCGTATTTAAAATTCCTAGTCTATTACATAGTAACAAGTTCGTGTGACCCAGTCGTGCATTTTATTTTTAAAGAATTTATTTTAAAATATTATAATAACAAAAGTTCTTAGCAGAAATGTAAAACTATGTGAATAAGAACGCATTTTTATTAAAAGATGATTTTAACGGTTCTTAAGGCAGTGAAACAATAAAAGTGCGGTCCTAACCCCACTTCCCTTACTAGAATCGGTTGACTTAACTTTGGCTAAATTGACAATTTATTCAATTGAATATAAGAAACTTTATTATTAAACAAATATAAAAGCAAAAAATAAAGATGTAACCATAATTTTGAAACATCTTTTTAAAGACATTAAGAAAAAACACACAAACAAATCAGAAATATTTTTATACATTCTTATTTGCTGCAGTTTTTTCAGAATTTTTTGTATATAATGTTAATGTATATGTGTTTTTAATAACAAATTTGTTCAGAAATAGGTCTGAAGAAGAGTAACCAGCAGATCTTAAAAAAGTTAATAAATAACTTATATCGCTTTTAAACCACCATCACCACTTATATTGCTATTGTGCCATTCAGCGTAGAAGGTTGGTCCAAATATTTTTACTTTGACATCAAGGTAATCATTGGTTTTAGTATTTAGTATTTAGTATTTTATTTTATTTCATGGTCTGCTTACACTGTAATATATATTATCTTATTTATAGTGAAGCTTTATAATTGTACAAATAAATAATGTTGGATATCTTATAATGTTACAAATTTACAAATAAAGTTCTCAAGTTTAAAAAGAGGACAATAATTATTATCTGTATTTTATATGTTTCCAAAATGAAGTTTAAGTTTTTTTTTCAGTAGAATCATGCTGTTTATGCTTCTTAATTGATGCGTTAGTAAATTCCAAAGACGTGTAGAAAACAATGTGGTTTTGCTTTCTCAAAATTAAAAATTTAAATTTTCAATGACTAATTTCATTGCTAGATAAACATAGGTATACCATAAAAGGTATCAAGTGCAACAACTGAAAGCTTTTGAAATATCAAATGCAATAACATTTTGTGCGAAAATTGGATCTCCATATTACGCCATATACGCGCCAGTCAGGGCGACCGAAGTCATATTCAAAAATCGATGACAAAAAATTATCATTTAAAAGAAGCAAATTTCATGGTTATTTAAAACATTTGTCTGTGTTTCATTTCAAACTGAAGTTATCCGCCTCTAAAAAAAACACCCTTTACAAACGTTCTATCAAATGAGAAAGTAGGCTGACTGTTGTACGTTCAATAAATCATGCATCATCTAGATGGAGCTTGAAGATTGTAAAATGAAGAATCTAAGTTTATGGATAATTACTCTATAGATAAATGTATATCTTTATTTGTTTATTTATTTGATCCAACAACTTTAAGTTATTTAAATTATTGAACTTGAATGTAATTTTGCACTATTTGTGCATGAAAATTCTATTTCCTATTTCAGTGAAAATACTTTTAAAGTAAAATATTAAATTGCTTTTGTAGTTGAAAAATTCAAGTGCGAAGCAACACTTATATTATAATTAATTAAAGGTAAGAATGTTGTTCAGTAAATGTTTGAATTTTGGCTAAAGCAAGCTTAACAATCGAATACAAATATCTATGTGTGTATAAAACAAAATTCTATAATTACAATCTTAGGTTAGTTAAAAAGATGTTTTCCAGTGTTTGGAATCAAGTATACAATCTGTTAGGCACCAATAACCAAAACTTACGAATCTAGCAGTACGATGTTCTACGAGTACAACCGATTTTAAATTGATATCTGTGAATGATAACACTGACAATGTTAAAATTAATTTTTAAGAATGTATTTGTTTTATATATTCTCGATATGATATTATTTATCTTATCACATTTTTATTATTATTATTTCTTTATATCGGTCTAAGAATGTCAAAAGAATAAGAAAAAAACAAAGGCATGTAAGGCACTCACACCTTTCTGCAATAAACTGCAAAACAATCTAACAAGGGGTATCATTTCCATTAAGAGGTAAAAACAGAAATATTTGAACTAAACCAATTGGAATAATAGGAAAATATCGCTTTACTTTTCTTTACAAGATTTGTATGTTGGCTATAATAACTCTAATACGAATATTTACTTCATATATGTAATAAAAAGGCGCGAAAGACATGAATCTGCACCTGTAGATCCAATGAAACAAAACAAATAAGTTCAGTATAACAATATTTACACCAAATGATACCTTTAAGTACTTATATACCATAACCGTATAGCTATTTGTTGACCAAGATGATCAATAGATATCCCATACGACGACATCCAGATGGGTCTGTGGCTTTTTTATTATTTGAAGAATTTTGGAAAATAATTAATAATAAAAAAAAAACAATCAAAAACAGAATTTATTGAGCGAAAACATTGCAATGTTTCCACAAATCCGAATTTTTCAAACAGATACTTTTGGACAAGTATAAACTCACAGAATAAAATCACATACCAAAAACCGGAAAGCATTATTTTGTATCTTTTAAAAATTCACTTTTAGCGAAGATTGTTTTGAATTTACTTAAGACTTCCTTGAAATTGTTTACAAAACCATCGATTTCTTAATGATACTTATTAGCACCCTTGGGAGAGATAGATTTTCAATTATTCAAATGCATATATACACTTGCGTTATATATTAACATTCATTTCTATTAAGCACGGGTTATATACACAAATCGTTTACTAAAGAATATTAAGATGCGTCTTTATCTACTTTCATTTTCCAACTATAGTTAGTTTCCGGGTACTAGGCGAAAGCACTTAACTCTTTGAAATTTCGATACGTACTATTCTTTGACGATAATAAATTTAGTAGTCGACCGATACAAAACATGAAATATTTAATTGCTGGCTGACACTTCGCGCAGATACAAGTACTCGATATATTTAAAAAAAAAAAACTAGAAGCGAATAGTGCGCGTAAAATAGGATAATGTTGATGGTATGATGTTCATAAATTTGTTTTGTTGATTATGTTAGAAGAACATATAAAATTAAGTTTTTTTTTTGTTAGAGCTTTTGTGATATACGAGTAAATTCATAAAAGCACAAATGAAAGTTTAAAAGTGAAGTATCAGGTAAATGTTAATAACTGTAGTGTATTGAACTATAATTTTAAGTTTTCAATTCAGTCTTCAGCATAGAAAAGGGTATACAGTATTAATTCAGCAATGAGTAGATTTTTTAAATAACGCCTAAAACGCCATCTAGGCATTTTTATTTCTTGCGACATATAGGCACTTTATGGCAAGTTATGCATTGTTAACTCGACGTTAGGATGATAACGAAAAAAATAAAATGCCTGACTTGATAGCATGAACTTGCTCTTATGTAAAAGACTAAGAACTTCAAAAATGAATTTTATTAGAGAAAAAATGTTCATAAGCATAAAATTAATTTTTTAAATGACTAAAACAAATTAAAATTATTAAATTATAGATCATAAGAGTTAATCAAAAGAAAAAAATATCAAAATTCTAGCAGCCGTTTTCGAAAGTATAAGTTTTCGATTTAGTATAAAAAATCATTGAAATCGGTTTTACTCTTTTTGAGAAAATCAAAATCAAAAAAATGGTTCCAACGGGGCCGTCCTTAATAACAATTTATCGGAATTTTTTTTCTAACATTAGCTAGCTTTAACTAAATGGCATTTTTTGAATTTGTTTTAATCGGTGGAGCAGTTTTTGAGAAAAAAATTATTTGTAAAATCTCGAAAATAAACCCTAAGGCAGATATATTTTTTTAAAAATCTTATAAAATATTGGTTTTTGTCTGAGAAACTGTTCCACAGATATGAAAAAAAAATCAGGAAATTGTATTTAGTTAAATCTAGGTAATGCTTGAAAAAAGTTTGGATAGCATTGTGTTTTCAAATTTAAAAAAAAAAAATGGTTTTTGGATTAAAAAAAAAAAATTAAGACTTAATATTTGATACATTTTTTTTCCTGTCGATTAATTTTTACGATCTATAATTCAATAAAGAAAACTTTGAAATTAAAATATTACAGTCTGTACCTACCATAGAACTATTTTATCGAATTTCAAATTTCTCATTGTCCATAACGGATTTTAAAAAAACTTATAAGACTTATACAAAAATTATTCAAAACATGAAAAAAAATATTTATTTTTTTTTAATATTGAAATTCCATATTTTTTAAATTCAATTTTTATTCCTTCAATAATAAAACTTAATGTTTGAGTACCAAAATTTTGTATTTTAGATGATTTAAAAATGTTGTATACCTATAAAATCTTATTTGTTTAAGAAACCGGTACAACGACTTATAATTTTTGTTCTTGCATAGACAAATATTTGCTTAAAAAATCATAAGGCCATCTGCTAAACGAGTTGTTTAGTCATTCATTTTTAAAATGTGTATATCTTTTACATACATACATAAGAGCAAGTTCGTGCGATCCAGTCGTGCATTTAATTTTTTCAAAAAGCAGACCAAAGCATCAAGCTGTCAAAAATAAAAGAGTGTTTCGTTCTAAGCTGAGAATCATTAGTAGTGCCATTGTATATAAAGTTTATATTACACATACAATGCCTTAAGTACCGAATCTTAAGAAAATTGGTTTAGTCGTTTAAGCTGCAGACCAAGGTCTAGACATACCGAAATATGTTTTTTATATACTAAATTTTTCTTAAAATGTTTATAAAAAAATTTGACATGCAAAATTAATACTTTGAAAACGCATAAACGTTTAGTGTTTGAAATTGTTTCTTAAAATGTAATATACATTATACAGTATTAAATATTTAAACTTGACATCCCAAATTTTTTTGGAAAAATTGTAAAGAAATTTCTTAGTTATAAAAATTAATTTAATAATAAAATGATTTAAAAAAAAGTGTGAGTGCCAGGACTCACGGTTAAGATGTGTAAACATCAACGTTCGTCCGAGTGCCGAATTTTTGTTATCGAACGTACCATACGTAAGCATACAATGCAATCGTACTAGTTTGTGACACACACACAACATATAATTATATGCACCTGCGCGGACATTCAACTAAATAGTTCATTTTTTTTCTATAAGCAACCAAACAGTTGTGCAACTAAAAATTGAATGTGCGCGCAATCGTTTAGTTTGTGTCAAAACACAAACTTTTTAGTTGCTCGAACCAAGCAGTTGAGAAACTAAAAATTGAATGTGCGCGCCTAGCCTAAGAGTTTACTTTTTTGTTTGTCATTCATTTAAATTATGCCAGATTAAATATTTTACATAATCGCAGCTGATTATGATAACAGATTTAGTTCAGTTTCATAACAGATCTCGTTTTCGAAGTAGCATAAGGCCAGGCGCGCACATTCAATTTTTAGTTTCGCAACTGTTTAGTTGCGAAAATGAAACATATGGGCTTATATGGGACACCGCGCACTTAAAGCAACTCGATTCGAGCAACTAAAAAGTTTGTGATTTGACACAAACTAAACGATTGCCTAAAATTAATTCGTAATAGTTGAGCTGTTTTCCATAAGCGCAAGAGAGAAAAGAGTGTGAGCGTGACTAAAGAGTTGCCAGTGCGCGGTTCTCTTTCAACTGGTGATTAAACTATTTGATTTCGATCACAGTTGCCAGTGCGCGACTAGCCTAACAGACTTTTATAAAAGTTCGAACCTCTGAATACCAATCATAAAAGATCTTTTAAGGTGGAAATCTTTCATGATTCATAACACAAAATCTATAGCAGAATAACAAATGTGGCAGAATAGGCCTAATTGGTCGAGAGGTGAAGAAATGTTGAGGGATTGAATTAAGTTCTAGCCAGTAATGGAAAGTAATAAAATCGCGATTTCAGTACTCAAAGTCTCCAATGTAAACACGATGTCGTAAGTACGAAATATTAACACTGTAAACATGGTGTTAAATTCAATCGTCGGTAAGGTAGATTGCTACACGGAACGTGTAACCGTAACGTGTAACCGTAACGGGTTACACGGGACGTATAAGTTTTACACACGTTTTCGATTCACTCTACCGCCGGGAAAGATGTTTACACATCAAAACTTTGCTTGCATATACATATTATGTATTCATACTTTTCTAGAAATCTAAAAGACTTTTTCCCTAATTAAATCCATGTTCTTATATTTTAAATTCCTAAGTACTTTTACATAAGAGGAAGTACGATCAAGTGTGCTAAAAAATTGTATGAATGTATTACTTACCATATTGTGTATGGTATGTATGTACATTGTACATTTCTGCAAGTTTTTCCAAAAGAGAGGATTAATTTGTTACATAGTAAGGTCGGGAGTCGTACGGAATCCCCAAAAAAATAAATCCCCATCGACCTTAAATCCCCAAACATTTAAATCCATCTAGCTAATATCCCCACAGACATAATGCACATGGACGAAATCCCCAAATGAAACTATCTTTTTGCCAAATCCCCAAATCCCCAATGTCCGTGTACATCTACATCATGTGAAAAATTCATCAGAAAAATTCTCATCAAATTCTTTTATTCTGATACTAAACTTATTAATAAATGATAACGATTTACAGTTTCTAAACAGTAAATTACTATGAACGCATGATTGCATGCACTTTTCAGTCTAACTTTCGTATTCATGGGGAGTAGTGCTGTCTTAGTTTTGTAGTGTAGTGTTTTTTTGTTTTTGAAATAAAAGTTGAAATGGATGATCATGACCTTATTTTGTTGTTTTGTATTGAAAATTTATTTTAACTTTAATAAATATTACAAACATTACATAATAAAGAATTTTATATTTACTCTTCGGATTACATTTTTGTAATATAAATTAAACCAAAACCCCCAAAACCATTACCTTAATCGCGCGCGCGATTTAATTGCATGATTCACTACTTGAAGGTAATGGTTTTGGGGATATTGGCGTGGGGATTTTTGCCCTGGGGATTCTCTTTTTAGGGATTTTGCTGCTGGGGATTTTTCTTTGGGGATTTTGAATTTGGAGATTTTATTTTGGGGATTATAACTTGGGGAAAATGTCACCAACCCAGTAAGGTCCATATGTATTCCTTTTTTGAACATTAGCCGTGTTTTATTATCGCCACACATCCCTTGAAAATTAAACGATACGTCACATAGTGAAAAAAAGGCTCTCAGAAATCAAGCCAGAAGAGATTACACCAATTTTTGTTTTTTTTTTCTAAAAAAGGGCCAACATTTTTTGTATACAAAATTCTGGCATTTTTTCTTAAGAAAACAGCCCAGACTTCTTCGGCAATCTTTCCTGAATTTTAGGCAAACAAAAATTCTGGCGTTTTTTTCCATTTTTAGAAATCAAATTTCTGGCGTTTTTTTTCTTTTTTATTGGAAAAAGTCAGAAAACTCTATTTACATTAATTGGAGTAAGCAGCTGACAGTTATGTTAGGCATTCTTTTACGTGGTAATAACATTTAAACAAATACACACAATTTGTTCGTTAACATATATGTACGTTTTTTCCAACACACGCATAATGAAATTATCCCTTTGATAAATTCAAATATTAATAAAACTATCGTTTCCTCATTTTATCTATTCACTGAATAACAAGAATAAATTATCAGCACTTCCTTAAATTCTACTAAATATTCTAGTATTTTTTTCATTTTTCAAAGCCGACATGTCATCTCAGTGATAAAAAAATGATTTTTGTTAACAAACATATTCTAAACGGTTATTTATTTTTTTTTTTAAAGTTCAATTACTTTTTTATAAAAATGGCCAGAAAACAAAAAAAGGACTGCACGAGTTCTGGCGACAAGGTTAGTAAACACATTTGTTAGCAATATGAAAAACATACTTGTTTTTAAAATACTTCTATGTAAATACTTAAATTAAATCAAGTAGCTAATATAGATATTTTTGTAAACATTAAAAATATAAAATAGTTCAATATTTGATTTTGAATAATAAAGATATTATTTTTAAAAACATAACAATTTGGCGACGAGGATTCTTAAAGAAAAATATATTTGTTTTTCTTCGAACTCTAACCATTCAAACCAATTAATTCCAATTAAAACCATAAATAAAAAAAAAGTTTTGCTTTGAAATTTATAATAAAAATAAAAATAACGGCAGATCCAAAAGTTCTAGAACTTCTTGAATTGCAAAGCAAACTTTTGCAAACAATAATTCAAGAAAAAGATGCAAATCAAGGACTGCAATTTACAATGGACTCATTCGCAAACAATATACAGGAATTCGTTTATGGTCTAACTTTGGAATCTTGGTACAATCGTTTCGAGGAGGTATTTATAATCGATGGGGCTTCGCTTGATGACTCAGCAAAAGTTCGTCTTCTTATGAGAAAATTAAACTCAATTGCTCATGAAAAATATACGAACTTGATTTTACCAAAGAAAATAAAGGATATTAGTTTTACAGACACAGTCAAAAAACTAAAAGGTATGTTTGGTCGAAAAGGTACTCTTTTTAATGTTCGTTTTAGCTGTCTTCAAACAACCAAACAAAAGACAGACGATTTACTTACCTACGCATCAATGGTGAA
This sequence comes from Chrysotoxum bicinctum, assembly GCA_911387755.1. Lineage (NCBI taxonomy): Eukaryota > Metazoa > Arthropoda > Insecta > Diptera > Syrphidae > Chrysotoxum > Chrysotoxum bicinctum. Next base: position 103,016,783 of record OU426987.1, on the reverse strand, counting down.
TAAAACTTGCGAAGAATTCAAATTGGGGGATCTTTCAATTGATCGATTCAAATGTCTGGCTTTTGTTACTGGATTACAAGCCGCTGAAGATTCTGATATGAAAACAAGACTTTTGGCGTTACTTGAAGATGATGAAAAGGCAAAAACAATTACACTGGATAAACTAATTTCTGAAGCTCATCGATATATTAACCTCAAACTACTGCGAATTGTATTGATCATTCGAACAAGCAAAAGTACATCACAGTTCATATCAATGACGTACTCTATGCGGAACACATCAAGGACATGCTCATACGACTTCAAATAGACACAGCATCATAAGTCAATCAGTGTGGAATAAACTTGGAAATCCAGGTTCGTGTCTGAATCAAAAAGCAAAAAGTGCAACACGTCATAACATAAAATTGATTACTGGCGAAGTAAGTCGAGGACAATTTTTTGTAACTGACATTGACCTGAATGTATACGGCAATAATTTTTACATATGGAATATACCTCTAAGCAATGTTTGTAGCCAGATCATTCACAAACCCTACAACCGTGATGCAGCAATTGCAAGTATTCGTAATGAGTACAAGGAACTATTTAGTGATGAACCATCAGCATGTGTTAAAGTCAGTGTTCAGCTCCATCTCAAACCAGGAGCAATATACCTGTTTTCAGAGCAAAGAGACCCGTCGAATATTCTGTCATACCACTGATAGACAAAGAACTGAAACGTCTACAAGATCTTGGCATTCTAATGCCAGTTGACTTTTCCGAATGGGCAGCACCAATTGTAGCAGTAAAAAAACAAAATGTAAACATACGAATTTGCGGGGATTACTTTTCTGGCTTGAACAATTCTCTAGAACCTCATCAATATACTCTTCCAGTACCTGACGACATATTTGCAACATTAAGCAACAAAAAGATTTTCAGTCATATCGATCTGACGGACGCTTATTTCCAGATACCAGTGACGTACAAAATGATTCAAAAAGCAACCTTAAAAAACAAAGTTCTCCAGACTATCATTAAATTTATGAGATGCAAATGGCCAGATAAAACATCAATTCCAGCTGAATTTAAGTCATATTTCGATCGCAGAGAAGCACTTTCAATAGTTGACGAATGCCTTCTTTTTAACGATAGAATCATTATTCCAACATGTTTTTATAAGCGAGTTTTAAAACAGCTTCATCGTGCCCACCCAGGAATCGAAAGGATGAAAGCACTCGCGAGAAGTTACGTTTATTGGCCGAACATTGATGGGGACATTATAAATTATGTCCGACAGTGTCAAAACTGTGCAACTGCTGCAAAATCACCGATTAATACAACATTATCATCACGGCCAAAAGCTCTTTTACCAATGGAAAGCTTACACATAGACATGGCAGATCCATGTGATGGCAAGTACTTTCCAAGTGGCCTGAAATTTTCCAAGTTCAAAATATAACATCATCAACAGTAATAAGAAAGCTTAGTCAAATTTCCCACTTTGGAGATTGTCAACGAATCATGTCAGACAACGGAACACAGTTTATCAGCTCAAAGTTTTAACAGTTTCCGCAATCAAGAGGTATACAACACACGCGCACGGCCCCTTACCATCCTCAATCAAATGGACATGCGGAACGTTTTGTTGATACTTTCAAAAGAGCCTTAAAGAAACTTCATCAGGAGCAGCGTTGCCGATGTGGCACGATCGTGCCATTTTGACTCGGAAATTATCTCGTGGCACGGTGCCACGAAAAGTTTCAATATGGCACGTTTTTTTTTTTCATTATTTTACCTAAATGCGCTTAAGATAATTGACCCAACATTTTTAAAAAATATTCCAAACATACTTACATACAAAGTATTTTGCCACACTTCAATATTTTGGTATCAGAATTTTCTCATCTATTATAGTGCGAGAAAGATGTTCTTTTTGGCGAAAAAAGAAAAAAATATCAGATTGGACTAGCCGAAAGTATTTTTCTTGAAGATTCCAAAACGTTCTAGGTTAAGTTGTACAAATTAAAAAAACAATATTGACGAAGGAATGTTCATTAATATTTCAAAATTGATTCGTCTTAGTTTGCCTCACGGAAGTGCATCAGCTAGTGTTTTCAAGGCTAAATAATATTAAAACAAACAACAAAAACAGACTGTCATATACAAAACAATTAATGCTATAATGTCATATAATGAAATTATTAAGCCTAATAATTGCCAAAATTTCAAACCTCCAGCTAATTTATTTATTTAACTTATTATAACAAACCTTTATTACGTCTTTATATTTTTTAATAATAATAATAGGTACTCATCATGTGATGTGAAATAGGTAGTTAAATAATACAAACATTACTTATTATTATTATAAACTTGCCAAAAACTCCTGTTTCTGGAAAATACCTATACACGAATAGAGGAACTGATTTTTTGTTTGTTATTTATTTGTAATAGTATTTAATTAAAATTTATTTTTAAAGAATAAGTTGAGTTTTTTTCATATGGCATGAAAATGTCACAAATGGCACGATTTTCAAAGAGTGTGGCACGAAAATTTTTTTTTGGCGGCAACGCTGATCAGGAGGGAACGAGCCAAGAGAATCTTGAGGCATTTCTTCAAACATACAGATCAACACCAAACAAAACTATTAACAACAGATCGCCAGCAGAACTGTTTCTTGGCAGAAAAATAAAAACAACTTTAGATCTTATGAAATATAAACGATAAGATAATTTAACAACTGTACCAAGCCAGCAAAATCAGTTGTTTAATGCTAAACACGGCTGTTAGAAACGAGAATACAGTCCAGGCGTCAAGAACTCGCTATGCTCCTGACAACACGAGCTACATTGAAAAGAAGCTTTCAAAGAACCTTAACGATATTATTATATGAATTCGACCTGTTACCGTCTGAAACAATGAATAAAATATCACCTTCTGCTGAAGAACAAGAAGCTACAGCATGAGCTATTGAACCTGTTGAATCCGTGGAAATTATTGATGATTTAGGCCAATATAAGATCAACCAACTTTGAGTTCTATAGTCAAGTTTTTGATGTAGAGAATTCAACAGTTGCTGATATTCCTGAGAAAGCTATGAGACGAAGTAAACGAGCTGTTCGTCCCCCAACTTGACAAAAGGATTATAAAATGTTTTAAATAAAAGGGGGAGATGTTAGCAATATGAAAAACATACTTGTTTTTAAAATACTTTTATGTAAATAATTAAATTAAATCAAGTAGCTAATATACATAGATATTTTTGTAAAATAATTAGAAATATAAAATAGTTCAATATCTGATTTTGAATAATAAAGATATTATTTTTAAAAACATAACATTAATTTATGATATCTTCTTGGTGGAATGTGTCCACCTCTTGCATCACCTTCCAAGTCATCTTTTACTATACTGATGAGACGTATCGTATTGGATTTTGAAAAACTATATCTTGATCTGAAAATATGTTCATCAAGTTCTTCCATGGGATTTATACGCGTTTTATATAAATTTTCTCGTCTCAATGTTTCGTCACTATCACTTAACCTATCTTATATAGGTTCTTAATTCTAATTATTTCATCAATAATATTAAACCAATTTATCGAGAACTTTTTCAACTCAATAAAACAAATAAAAAAAATTAATATTAAATAAAATGTTTCTGTCAAATTTGACAAGCAAGTTAAAGAAATCTGCTCGTTAAACACCAAAATCGATGAGATAAGTTATCCTCTTATTGTCAAACGTCATTTAAAACTAACACAAATTTATTATTAAGAATAAAGTTAAAATACGCGTTAAAGTTGTTTCGCCTTTATTTTGTGCTTATTAATAGGGCTGATACAATTTAGTTGCTTTCGAGCGTTTATCAATAAAAAAAAAATAGAAAATGATTTTTATTTTCAAAGAAGACACTTTAAATGTGATGAAGTATGTAAAAAGTAACAAATAACAGTCACCCGGAATTATATTTTAAATCTTTTTTTATTGAGCAAGTAAAACAACTTTTTCGTTTCTTAATTTTATTCTGAATACTTATTTTCTATTTGACAACATTCAATTCCTTAAATTTATTTTTTGATGCTTTTTATTTTTGGGAAAACTAGAGTGTTTTAGAAAGCTTTCGTAAAATAAGCAAACATTCTTAAAAATAAAGATAAAAACAAAAAAGGATATATGTATAAATAAAAGAGAACCATTGCACAATGTACAATGCATTACTATTTAGACATTTTATAAGTCAACATGACACACAATCATTCATAGTTTGGACATTAATAGGGTGTGGGTGTATGTCATTAACCACTCATTGATGTACATATTATCAGCCATATTTAGGTATAAACTCATTATAGTGAGTACATAAGGCTATGCAGCCCTTATAGTGCCTCTAAACGCAAAATCGTTATTTATAAAACTTATGTGACGTTGAATAGAGGCATTATAAGCTAAACGCGTTTGGAGGTTGAATAGTGCCTACATAAGGACATTTAAGTATTGAACTGTCACTGTCACTTTCACTTTGACATCACATTAAAATATTCGATTACCAAAACAGAAATTCCTTTTACTTTTTCGCCCTTTTTAAAGGATTTAAATTCTTTTAATGCCGTACTTGCGAGACCGCGAATGCGCAAAATATATGTATAAGAAAAGGTTTAATTACGGAACAAATGCGAGCTATCAGCAAGTTCTCCGAAATTGGCGGTGTCCCCCAAGTAATTGGTGCCATTGATTGCACCCATATTAAGATTCCCAAAGTTGGTGGACCTTCAGGCCAGAATTATATTAATAGGAAGGGATTATATTCATTGAATACGCAAGTAGTGTGCGATGCATCCCTAAAAATAAACGATATCGTTTGCCGGTGGAGAGGTAGAACTCACGACTCCAGAATTTTTAGAGAAAGCCGCATTAAACAACGCTTTGACAATGGTCAGTTCAAGGGTCGTCTTCTTGGAGATCGTGGCTATCCTTGTACTAGTAATCTGTTCACTCTATTGTTGAACCCTCCAACTGATGCTGAAGTGCAATACAACATAGCACACATATCAACTCGAAACACAGTTGAAAAATGTTTCGGTGTTTGAACCATTTCGAATCCTTTTATCAGGTATGAGATGCTCCTTAGAGAATGCCAAAACAACAATAATTGCATTAGCAGTTTTACATAACTTGGCCATAGATTTTCAGGACCATCTTCCAATATCAGGTATAAATTTAAATTAAGGTAAATAAAAATGTATGTATTTATCAAATGGATACTATTTTTTGAATGTATATGATGAAGAACCTGCAAATGAAAATAATTATAACCAACCACCAGAAAATCAGAAAATTTTGCAACCTCACAGTCACTTAAATCTTACACGCCGCGTCTTTAAAGAACAATTCTTTTCATCTCATAACCAACTAAAATATAATAAAAAAATAATATTTTCTTAGAAAAAGAAATTTTCCTACTTTTATTTTTTTTTATTTCCCTTATTTTCGGCATTTGAAGCACGAAGCCCAAATATGAAATGAGAAATTTCAAATTCTAATCAAATCTAAAATGTTGAAAAATTAAATAAAAAATTTTGTTTCGATTTTCTAACAATGAATTACTACTCGTATGAAGAAGAAAAATTTATTTATTAACTAAGTACCTGCCGTTTGAATAATCTGTTTTTTTTTTAACCCAAGCGCGAAGGTGGAGGCGATGCCGGTGGTGGATGGAAAGCTTGTACTGGAGGCGAAGCTAGTAGTAGAAAACAAGGATCCTCCAGAAACTCAATTTCATCATATTGATTAATCTAAAGAAATTTATATTTATTTTTTTTAATTATCATAATTCATTAGGTTGCCAATGGGCTCTTCCTATGGCGTTCAATATGTTTTTTGTTGGGAGATGTTTTGTCCTTTCTACTGTAAATATTTTCCTTTAATATCTATGTATGTAATGTTTTATTTATTGAATATACAGGGTGTCCCACAGTCACTGCCCCAAATGAAAACCATGGATTCCTGATTTCATTTTAAGTCGAAAAACTTAAGAGATAATTTTCTCGTTTTCGTCCCGTTTTCGAGTTATAACGGTTTTTATGATTTTTGCCTTAATTGGCTTTATCTTTGCCAAACAACGTTCGATTCATAAGATTTTTATTATAACCAATCAAGAATTTATTACAGTTTTAGTTTGTCCCAAAACTTTTTTTCTGCGGACAACCGTTTCTCCGCAATTTTGCATCAAACCCAATTTTTTCGTTTTTTAAGTTGTTTTTTTCACTTTGATATCATTTTATTCAAAAAAAAAACACGTTAATGAGTAGTAATTTTTTTCGCTTATTATTAAAGTCCAGTTTATTTTCATAAAAAAGAAAAAAAATTTTTTTCCTTAAAAAGAATACTAAATGTATAATTAACAAAAAATAAACAAACTGAGTGAATTTAAAAAAAAAACTAATTTTTAAATACAAAATTAATTCAAATGAATTAAAACTTTTTCTGAGCTATTGTCGTTAAGAAAAGGACAAATAGATAAAGGACGTAGCTTGGCAAAGATAAATCCAGTTAAGGCAAAAATCATAAAAACCGTTATAACTCGAAAACAGGACGAAAATGAGAAAATTACCTCTTAAGTTTTTCGACTTAAAATGACCTCAGGAATCCATGGTTTTCATTTGGGGCTGTGACTGTAGGACACCCTGTATATATGTATGTACATACAGTTTTACAAACCTCAGTATCACAGTCAAACTCGTTCTCATCGTCCTCAAACTCATGAGGGATAAGTGCCATCAATCTTTCCTGCTCAGGATCAGGTGATTTGGGTGGTGGCTTACCTAATGTTGCATATACGCTTTTTTTGTAGGCAAAGGCGTTCATTTCGGCCTTCATTTTAGTGCCATTGCGCTTGAATGTGCGCCGTCTCCCTCATGGTTGCACTCATTAATGGGCATTTTCAACAAAAAAAATTTAATTTTTCAATTACTCGTACGTCTACTGATCTAATGATCATGAAATTTGAATAAAACATACAAAGTTATATATGTATGTACCTAGATACATATGGGTATACAAAAACATATTTATTATTCTCTTTTCATATTCTTCGGAATTCCACAAACCCCCCCCCCCCCACCAAAATTAACTTTTTTTTTAACGAATCGATAAAAAAGTGTTTGCCGTTGATAAAAAACATCAAATTATGGAGGAGAAACACTTTTTGATGGTAAAAAAGTGAAGTGTAAGCGGACCACCCACAGTACTGTTTTATACTTCACTTTTTTACCATAAAAAAATGTTTCTCCTCCATAATTTGATGTCTTTTTATCAACAGCACACTTTTTTTTATCGATTTATTAAAAAAAAAGTGCATTTCGGTGGGGGGGGGGGGGGAATTCCGAATAAGGACCTATTCTTCTTCTCAGGCGAGATGCGAGACACGAAAAATGAGGCGACTGAAATTTGAAAACCGCCCGTTACGAAACAGACAATATGAAAAGCAAAGCAGAGAGTAGAAGACCAAAGAAATTATTTTTTTCTTATATAGCTCACAACTCTATACTCTGTCCAATAAAAATATGCAGTGTGGCAAGATAGGGCGTTTGCCTCGCATTCTGGCTACAGTGAATTGCATAAATCTGTCCTTCATTAAAGCTCTCACAGGGTTATCGTAGTGTTGGTTTTAAATAGACCCTTTTTTTAAAGCTCTAAAATCAAAAGCACCTCAACAGAAACCCAAGGAAAAAAACTGAACAAGTTACGAAATGAACAAGGGTAACTCTGAACGCACATCAATATTTAATGGGGGTTGAAATTGAATAGCACCAACAGCCATAGACCACAGCAATTCAGTGCACACTCAGATGTGCAGTCAATAGGACGTCGGGCCTGCGTCAGATGCAATCGAAAATTTATCGGCGCACAAACACTTTTTTATGGAGGAGTTCTTTCAATTTAGTATGATGCAAAAATATAGAACGCTACTGATTTTGAAAAAGCTCTCCCATAAGACGTGTACTGCATACTTTTATTGGATGAAGTATAACGAAAACAAAACAAGAAAATGATTGCAGTTGTATAGCAAAAAAAAACTTCCTCAAACAATAACAAACCTCTTTGTTAGCTTGTATGTACAGAACATACAACTCCGGGTGGCGCTCTTCTGCACACAACGCGCGTCGACTTTCCGGGTCGCGGCATGGTGCGGCGTAGAATGGCGCAGCGCGAGAAGTATGCGCTACTCGGAATGTCGGCTCACCGCGCGTTGTGTGCAGTAGAGCGCCAGCCTGGGTTATAGTTATTTATTTCTTTTAACTTCATCACATTTAAAGTGTCTTCTTTGAAAATAAAAAACATTTTCTATACTCTGTTCAACAAAAATTATCAGTACAGGGAAGATAATACGTTTGCCTCTCAGTCTGGTTTCATTGGGTTGCATAAGTGTGTCGCCTTTTAAAGCTCTCACAGGGTTTCCCTAGCTTACATTATAAATTGCCAACACTCAACATATTCTACTTCATAAAATTTGTTCTCAAAAGCTTCAACTCCCAAAAGCTCCTTAATAAAATCCACAGAATAAGCTCCTTGCTTGTAATTGAGAATGATAATGGTAACTCTGTTTTGATGTAGATAACAAGCGCACGATCGTATTGACTGACAGTATACCATTCCCATCAGCAGTGGGAAACAACGGTTGTGTCGTGTCGGGTGTACAACTTTTTGCGAAGAATTACAACAACAATTCTTTAAGGAAAGTCAGTGGCTTGCTCTTTTTTTAAGTGGCATTTTTCCCAACGCAGTATAGTGAGGGTGCATCAGGCGCCACTGCTTTGGAAAAAGCTCTACCATAAGGCCTGTACTGACAATTTTGTTAAACAGAGTATAGCCTGTTTTTCCAAAATCTAATTTGCAAATTAGGTCAGAGTAAATTAATTTTCTGGTCTTTTTTCCAAAGTCTAATTTGGAAATTAGACCATGCCTAGCTGGTCCAATTTCAAACACTTCTGGATTTTCTTTTGAGCAAACAACATTTTCTGGCGTTTTTTCCGGGAGCCGTGACAGAAGTATTGTATGCTCATCTCTCTTTTCCTTGTAACTTTTGATTTTGTTTCTTGTCTTTTTCCTTTACGTTCTAGTTCACACTATAAAAAGCCATCTACCCGCCAAAGTAAGAACTAATTTTTTAATCTTTGAAAGAGATCCAGATAGAGAACGGGATCCCAAATTGTTTTTGTAATACTTGTTAAAAATTATTCCAAATCCAGATCGGTAGATAATTAAACGCACCTAATAAAACGCGGCTATTGACTCTTGTTTTCTGGATCAAAGAAACGAAAGAAAGTACAACTGTGGCGTTTAAAAACAAAAATATTATATATTATAATTTTAAATAAGTATGAAGATTTAAAACAAAACTTTAAACAAAAAATGAAGGATACAAAATGTTATTATATATCTTCTTTATTTGAACTATCTTTGGAACCATACAAAATAGTTCAAGTTTATAAAAGTAAAAGGTGGTTAGTTAATTAGTATTGAGGTTTGTAATCACCTATAAAAGTTTAAAGAGGCATTATTTAGTTAAATTTGGAAATTTGGAGGAACCATGTTACGAGTATACAAAGGATCAAACATAAAATTTTCATGTATGTACATTACATATGAACATCCATTCTTTCTCTTAATGGACCCTTTTCTTAAGTCTTAAGTCAAACTTTATAAACTCTTCTTCAAGTTACAATTTATAGACGAATTGGTATTTTAAGTTATTTGATCTTTCTAATGCTAGTCCACTTCACGGCTTTTCCAGTTGCCACGCACTATTTTTGTTTCGAAAATCAAAAAAAAAATTCTGACTGAGTATGCTCAATGAAATTAAACTGTGGTGTTCTTTCATAAATTAATCTTTTTCTGCAGTTTCAATATTTGAATGGATTGTGTCACATTCTGTATCAGTACTACCTGTATTCATAAAATGATGGAGAATAGATTTTATTGATATTTTTCTCTTATACACATATTTGTAAATCATTAATTATGAAGCTGAACCTGATTAATATAATAATTATGATCTGCATTTCAATCATCTAAGTCATGTAAAAGGAAAAGAAAGATATTCCGCGAGACCTGAATCTAAAGAAATATAATAAGTAATAACCAAAATTATAAGGTACAAAGACTCCAAGGTTATAACTTAAGAATACATATTTTCTTTTTGACAACTATCGCTTGTCTCAATTCCGTAATCATAATCAAATCAGATCAAACACATAAATGTTAAAAAAACAGCCAAGTTCTTTTATACAAAAACCTTTGTGTAACAAGTCAGCCGTGAAAAGTACTGAGATCTAAAAGTACGCCAAGTTCCTACTTCATGAAGGTTTAATACCGAATAGGGTAAGACACCCTTAAAAGAAATTTTGAGTTTGAAAACACATAACTTTTCTTTCGCTGGATCGATTTTAATAATTTTTGTATATTACTATAACTGTTAATAATTTCTGTTATAATATTAAAGAAGGATATATGTAGAAAATTTCAAAAATAAATAAAACACAAAATCGTAATAGCTTACCACTTTTTTAGTTATGGACACCTTATTTTCAGTAACCGACACCTGTAAAATACTAGTTATGGGCGGACACCCTTCTTCTGTAGCTTTTCACACTATAAGAGAAGAGAAGCTTTTTGCAACAAGCTTACATAAATTCGTAATGTATTGAAATCGAACATTTACAAGTTTTTATTTTACATTTAAATTGTTTTGACACCCAGCTGCATCCGCTTTAAAAAAAAAAAACGCAGTGTCAAAGTTAAACGCACAAATAGGAAAATATTTTATGCCAAACTGGAAGAGAATTTACAAGAGTTGTAACTAAAAATGGGAATACAATGAATCCTGACTTATAATATTAAATTCATTTCGTGAGCGAACTGGCTCGCTTAGTAGTAGGTATAATCGATCCCGCGTCGCGTCGCTTGTATTCCAGCAGTAAAATTTATTTCTCTTTCCAGCATTCCGTCAGCTGTTCCTTTATCGTTCAATTGAACACTGATTGTTTCAAAAATGGTATTTGCTTTGTTCATCTTTTAATTTGTACCTACTTGATTTTGATAGGTTTTATCAAAATTTGTGGATTATAAAAACTTGTGGTTCATCAAAAATGTATGCGAAAACTTCTGTTTTCGATGTAGTTTTTTTTACCAAAACCGATATTTTCGTGTAAACCGCGTTTTGGGCTTAGTGTGGAAAGCCTCACGTTTTTTCAAACTATTAATATTTAATTTTATTTGCAAATCTTCTTTAAACTAATTTTCCTTAGGCATTTTCTAATTAAATCCTGAAAAAATAAAGACTATGATTCCAAGATTTAAAAATAAAGCTTTATTCCCAAAATATAAAGCGGTTTGAAAATAATGACAGGAAAAAAGAAAGACAAAAACGATGGTGTCCGTAACTAACATCCTCAAAAACGTCCAATCGTGACGGTAATAGACACCCCTGTCAGTCACTGAATTTATTGAACATTACATTTTAGTTATGAACACCCCACGTTAAATTAGTGGTATTCATGTAAGCGCGGAAAACCCTCGTAAACCTCGTAAACCAGATAATTTTATCTCTGCAGAAACGAGCTGTCAAAATTTGTATGGGAAAAAGTTTCTGCAAATCGCATAAAATTATCTCACAAATTTGCTGCGGAAAGTGCAGAAATAAACCTCGTAAACTAAAGAAGTATGGATTCTGACTTTTAATTTGACATTTCACAAAATATTTCCCACATTTACGCAAGTATTTCTTAGGGGGTGTTCATGAAAACATGCTGCGGAAAGTTATATCTTTCTACAAAGCGGAAAATTATCTCGTTACTGAATACCCTTATTAAGTTATATTATTATTTAAGTAAAAAAAATTAACAAATAGATCCACTTTTTATTGTTTTAAAATAAAAAAAAATTGTCCTCTCTTATACAAAACACGGATAGGATAATAAAATACTGATTACTGATAACGTGTTTCTTAGGAAATTCACAAGATTTCTTTGATCTACAAAGGTTCTCAACTTACTTCCTTTATTACACATCAACGATTGACTACAAAATATCAACTGAAGTCTTTTGTTATGACATTTGCATGTCTAAACACATTAAAAATATCGTCGGCAGTAACATATACGATTTGTTTCTTAAAAATAACTTTTTTTGAAAATAAATCAAATACAAAAATAAAATATAAATAACATTTCCGTTCCTTATGTTTCAAAGATCACATTATATCTATAAATCTATAACAGCCGTTTAAATTAATAATAAAATTATTTAAGACTTCAAAAAATTACAATTATTTTTTTATATATACCGTCAGAAAATATAAATCTTGAAGTATATTTTACTAATGCTTATGGAGGATTAAATTTTTTATCATTGAATAAAATTTTCCTTTATCAATTCTAGGTTCGTTATATTTGGTGAAAAATGTCTCTTTAGACCTTAAACTGATAGCTTTGTTCCATCAATGACGTTTTTTGAATTTAAATATTTTTATAATTTATCGTTTGAATCTTTCTCCAATTTGAAAACATAATTCGACATAATAGGTGCACATCACTTTTCCTAATTCCATTAGTTTTTGTTCATCAATTTCATTATCTAAATACGTTTGAGAATATGGTAAATAGTTTTCAGGGTATCTTACATTTGTGATTATATTAATATTTTCTGACTCTACAAAATTTCTCATTATATTTAGTTTCAACGTATTCATACTTTCAATCAAAAAGTGTATTTTTGTGTTCTCAGATTGAAATATTCTGTTTTACTCATTTAGAATTTTCATATTTATTGAGAAAAAACTAAAAAAAAACTAAATTGTCTCTATTTTTTAAAAATATCAAAAATTTGTGAAGCCTTAGAAGTAGGTTCTTCAAATGAGTGCAATATAAAATTAAATGCATGACTGGGTCGCACGAACTTGCTCCTATGTAATAGACTAGGAATTTTAAAAACGAATGTTATTATAGAAAACAGTTCATAAGGATAAAAATAATTTTTCAAATTCTTTTTTTTTTTTGGTAAGAGACAAGAACAGAATGCTATGTAAACATGAATTTATGCTAAAACAAAAGTTATAAGTCGTTGTAGTGTTTTCTTAAAAAAATAAGCTTTTATAAAAAAAAATTAAAAAGCTTCTTAACAAAAAAAATTTGGTACGCTAACCTTAATCTTTTATTATGGTTCGAATAAAAATTAAATTTCCAAAAAAATATTGCGGCGTTTTTGAAATATCGAATTTTCCAAAAAAAAAAAATTTTCAAAAATCATAAAATACTTGTTTTTTTTTAAAGGCAATGCAATGCAATGAGTAATTCAAAATTTGAAAAAATGGTTCAATTTTTTTTTTAATAAATTAAAGATCGTAAAAATTAATTGAAAGAAAAAAATGTTTATCAAAATTCTAGGCGCCGCCGTTTTCGAGAAAAATACGATTTTTGAAAACCATTTTTTAACATTTGTATGGTGGGTACCTTAATTTTTAGGTAAAATAAATTTTTTTTCCACATCATGTGGACTATATTGAGAAACTATTTTTTATCAAGTTAAAAAAAATCTAGCCTGTGTTTTTTTTTTGAGTTTTGAAAAAAAAAATTTTAATTTTTTTTAAAAATCCAAAAAAATTTTGTTTGAAAATTTGAATACACAATTCTATTTAAGTTTTTGGGGAGCTTTAGTAAAAAAATGATCAAAATCAGTTGTATCGTTTTTGAGAAAATCGAAAACAAAAAAAAAAGGTTCCTTGCGGGGTACCCTCAATAACCATTTTTCGGAATTTTTTTTCAACCATTACCTAGTTTTAACTAAATAAATTTGTTTGTATTTTTATTTTTTAAATGTTTCGAACAGTTCTTGAGAAAAAAAAATATTTATAAAATTTCTATGGTAGGTACCGTTATTTTTAGTCTTAAAAAAAATAAAATAAAATGCACGACTGGATCGCACGAACTTGCTCTTATGTTAAAGTACTTTGGAATTTAAGATACATTTTATAAATATAAAACATGGACTTAATGAGATAATAATGTTCAAATACATAAAATTGCCGTGTGGTTTCCGGAAAAGTATGAATTTTTTTATTTTTTATTATTTTTATTATTTGGTACTTTATTAATTCATTTATAAAATTTACAGTTGTTTATTAATAAGTACATTTAAGCATGGCTAAGCCGTCTGCCGAGAAATGACAACGAATTTAACATTTTTTTGTATACAAAATTTGATTTTAAAAGTATTTTTACAATATTTAACTAAGAAAAAGTGCATTATTTATTTTAGAAATTTTCATTTATAATTCTTGTTCTATAATCGAACGCTGTGTAGCAATAAGAAGCAAGTTTTCTCCAATTTTCACTGTCGTTGAGGATAAGTTTTACATCTTCAATACTCACCAGATTGACTCCAAAATGGTATCGCCTTATTTCTTTCAAGATGGGACAGGAACCAAGAAAGTGCATTACGTCTTCGTTTTCCCTAGTGTTGCATAGGCAGCAGATTGCTGGCCTATCTTCGCGATGTGGCATGTAATTTAGCTTAACTAGTTCTCCTCTCACTCGGATTACCATCGAAATTTGTGCAGTACTAAGGCCAAGATTCAGATAGTTAATCTGTTGGTGTTCGAGTTGCCGATACAAGAAGCGTGTTGTTGAATGTTCAGCTTGTGTTATGTTTTCCATTTTTATTGCCTGTTGCACATCAAGAACGAATTTTTGGGTTCTTTCTTTCCACTCCGGTATATTATTTTCTGTTAGGTCTAGCAGAATGTTATATTTAGCTGCGGTATTTTCCCAGTCCTTGTAGAACATTGTTTTCGTTCTAAGTGACTTCTTGACGAGAACCTTCGTAAGTCGTGAATCGTCTTCCTCGTTTAGGACTTTGGTCACATAGTTCATGCTAAGTTGTAGTGTGAACACATAAAGAGGAGACATTCCACTTTCAATTAGTAACATGTAATTAGGAGTGGTTTTTGGTAGTCTCAAGAGTTTTTTCAAGAAGAAACGCAACAGTTTTTCTACATCTTCGTAGTATTTGCCACCCCAAACTTGCCCACCATAGCACATTATGGAGCGCATAACAGCTTCGAAAACTTTTATTTTGGATGGTAATCCAACCCTTGAGTTAGACATTAGGTTTTTCCAAGTTGTATTGATGGCTTTTTTTGAATCAGCAAGTTTCATTTCAAAATGTCGTTTAAAGGAAAGGTCATGATTTATCGTCACTCCCAGGTATTTGTACGATTTAACAACTTCCAGATCCTCTCCTCCATATTTCCACTTTTCATATCCAGCTAATCGACCTCTTCCTTTTCGGAATACAAGGACTTTAGACTTCCCTGTGTTGATTTGTAAAGAGTTACACTTGCAGTAATTTTCTAATTTATTTATCATAAGCTGCAGAGAACTATGTGATTCTGCTAAGATTACCAGGTCGTCCGCAAAAAGCAATGTGGTGATTTTGATACCTTCAACCATGACTCCTGCTGGCAGGCACTCTGAGATATCATCCAGAAACAGAGAGAAAATTAGCGGACTTAGCAAGCACCCCTGTCGTACACCTATTTCAATTCCAAACCATTCTGACAGCTCGTTCCCATTCCATATTGCCGATTTGTTGGCACTGTAGAGATTGGTCAAGATGTTTAAAAATTTTGTCGATACACCAATTTGGGAAAGTTTGTAGAAAAGACAGTTTCTGTTGATCGTATCAAATGCCGCACGAAAGTCGATGAAAAAAGCATATAATTTTTTTCCTCTATTAAGATAGGTTTGTGCTATACTTGTTAGATTAAAAATCTGATCTACAGTAGAATAGCCTTCTCTAAACCCTGCCTGAAATTGGCTTAATTTTCTATTTTCTTTGGCCCATTTTGTTAAACGTGCGTTCAATAGGCCAGTAAAAATTTTCGCTATAGTGTTAATAAAAGAGATTCCTCTATAGTTTGCTGCATTATTAGGATCACCTTTCTTAAATATTGGGAAGATTATTGATTTCTGAAACTCTTCTGGAATCTTTGTTTCTTTATATATATAATTTAAGGATTGAAGTACTTTTTCAAGAAAATTGGCTGGAGCATTTTGGTAGTACTCATATGGAATTCGATCTTCGCCTGGTGCTTTATTTTGTTTTGCTTTTCGCAACACTTCAAATAGCTCTTCGATGTTGAATGGTGGGTCCAAGATTTCGTCCAACACTTGTGGTACTGCATACATATATGTAACTTGTGGTCCCTCAGGATTCAGCATTGTTCGGAAATGGTTTTTGAGAGTGTCAACATCGATTCGGGTGCCAACTCTGTACGCGTTTCCATTGAGTTTTCTGGCAATGGTCCAAAAATCCTTGCTACTCGAAACCTCAGCTATTTCGCTTGCCATTCCATTGAAATACATAGTTTTCTTGGATTCACAAATTGTTTTGTAATTAAAATTTGCTTCAATATACATTTGTTTCGATGTTTCCGAATTCAGTGCTCTAAACAAGTTGAGAGATCCAAGCGATTTTTTTCTAGCTTTGGAGCATTCTTCATCAAACCAAGGTTGCTTTCTTACTAGTGTGTTGTTGCTTGTTTTTGTTCCATTTATGTGTTTAATTATACTTGTCAGGAAACTAGGGTATAAAAAAGCATGGTTCCACTCAATTTCCAGCATTGTGACGCATTCATCTAGTTGGCGATGATACTCATATATCCAATTATCCTTCCAAATAAGTTTTGGTAGTAGCGAAAGCTTTTTCGTAGTAGGATTGTTTGTTTCTGTTCCACATTTAATAGAAAGGGGCAGGTGATCTGAGTAAGGTTGGGTTGCTACTTCCATGTCCTGTATCAGCTCGTGCCAGCTTCCATTTATGAACGCATAATCAATTACGGAGCATCCATTTCCCTTTACAAACGTAAATTCGCCATTACTATCGCCGGATGTTCTACCATTTAAAAGACATAAGTTAAAAGAGTCACATGCTTCAATAAGTTGTTTGCCTTTAGCATCGATAGTTTCGTCTTTAGACTCTCTAACAACGTTGCAGAAAAATGTATATTCTCCTTTTATTATAGGTGCTACTTGTTCTTTTCCAACTCTAGCGTTGAAGTCACCTACCAAAAGCATGTTTTTGCAGCCTGTAGTGAGTAAACAATCGATTAGGTCGTTGTATTCCATTTGCCAGTTGCAACAGTTTATGTAGATTGGACAAATCTCCATAGGTTTTCCTTTTATATCTATTTTAACATAATCTCTATTTTCTCTCCTTATAAAGCAGCAATTTGTTTTTGACGAAAATTCTTTATTTATCCCAAAAACCATTCCCCCACTTGCTCTTCCTACTGTATGTGTTCGGACTGCTGCACTCCATAACAATTCGAATTCATTAAAACTATTTTCAAAATTTTCGTAATTTTCTACTAGGAAAGTTTCATATAAAAAAAATATTTCATGTTTTTTAACATATTCAAAAAAATCAAAAAAATTATTTTTATTTTTTAATCCAGATACATTATATGATAAAATACTAAAATTTAAATTATTATTTGAGTATGAATTTATGCCAATAAACATTAAAAAATAGTTTTATTTTTAAATAATTTTTTTAGATATATAAGAAATTTATCTAAAATTTTTCAAGAAAAAAATGTGGGATGCAAATTTTAAGTATTTAATAATATTGATTTGAGGAAATAATTTCAAAAAATAATCGGTCATAGGTTTTGAAGATATTGATTTTTCAAAAAAAAAAATTCAAAAAAACCCAACAAATATTTTTTCGAATATTTTTATATACAATATTATTTTAAACTTCAGGGCACTCCTGCTGAAAATTTTGGGTTTAAAACCTTAGAGCCGTTTATGAGAAAGTCGAAAATAAAAAAAAAACGGATCTATGGCAGGTACCCCTAATAACATTTTGCCCCAAAATTTTTTTCGACCACCGAAGACCCTTAACTACCGAGATTGAAAGAAATAGGTTCAGTGGTTTAGGCTGTAGTGAGAGGTACAGACATACAGACACACTGAAACATGTTTTTTGTGTACTAAATTTTCCTTAAAATTTTTATAAAAAAAAAATTGATATGCAAATTGTTAGTATTTAATAAAATACATTTTAAAACGTAATTTAAGAATTTAATCGTGTATCGGTTTTCAAGATACTCGTATTGAATTTTTAAAAAAAAAATTGTATTATTTTTTTAAAAATCCAAAAACTATTTTTTCGAAAAAAATTTTAGTTAATATATTTTTTTAAAATGCAAAGCAGCTCCTGCATAAAAATTTTGGTTAAAATCGTTAGAGCCGTTGGTGAGAAATTCAAAAATCAAAAAAACCGTTCTATGTCAGGTACCCCTAATAACATTTCCCCCCAAATTTTTTTTTTGACCAAAATATAGTCTGTGTCCATAATATCACACCTAATTTTTTTATCAAAATCGTTAGAGCCGTTTTCGAGATAAATAAGATTTTGCATTACGGGTGTACGGGGGTACCGTTAGTTTTGAAGCTAAAAAAAAAAATTCAATTTCTCCTCTAGGGAATCACCGAAGACCCTTAAGTACCGAATTTGAAGACAATAACTCCAGTAGTTTAGGCTGTAGTTCGAGGTACAGACATACAGACATACAGACAGACATACAGACAGACAGACGGAATTTCCGGACCCACGTAATGTCAACTTTGATCAAAATCTCGAGTTCGATTTTTTTCCAAATGCAGAACTTGCCCTATACTCGTAGTACCTATACCTATCGCAAGTAAAAAAGTGTGAGGGGAAAAAATTAAAAATGATATCTACCAAGTTTAAAGAAAATCGGCCGAGTCGTTAAGGCTGTAGTCGAACCAACAGACAGACAGACAGAATTACGAGATCCACTTTTTTAGTCTTCGCTAAACAACAATTCTTTGTGTGTGCTGTGGAATTCTCTACCATTGGACATTAGAACACTACGAGGTACTTTAAATTTTGATAAAATGCTTTTTAGGTATTTGGTTAACAATCCTGATATTTCTTAAATTAAATTGAAATAAAATAAATATTTATTTTTTCTCTCACGTAAATTGGATTATTTAAAATTGTGGTTAAATTATAGTTAGTTTGTTGTATCGTTAAAATAAATATTAATGAAATTAGTTTAACTTTTGATTTTAAGGACTTAAGTCTATTGTAAAAGGTACTGGAATAAATAAATAAAAAAATAAATAATAAATATCATCGTAATGTCAACTTTGATCAAAATCTCGAGTTCGATAACTTATAGGCATAACTTTCCTTATATAGTATCTACCTAAAAGTCGCAAGTAAAAATCAAACAAGGGATTCCACTGCCCTATGATTTAAGACCATTTCCAATGAAAGCCAACGAGTTTGGCAAACCTTTAAAATTTGATGCTCATTAACCACAAGTGCTTTTTGGAAAGTAATGAAATCTTTTTGTTTTTTGGAGCTGTGGCAAAAATAGAAATATATATAGGTACCTTAATGATTTTTCTGTTTGCCCAGGTGCCAGGTATACATTTAGCAGCATAAGGGGAGCGGAGCACAAACTTAAATTATGACATGAACATCCAATCGTTAAAATATTAGGATTAATGTTTTTCGAACGTAAAGCAACACCGCTTAATGAACCCGCCATAACGCATTATCTGAAGAAAATCCAATCATGTTTTGAATTGGAACATTAAAAAGTTTCAAAGTTTCTAAAATTTTATTGTAGATTGATTAAGCCGTTGAGTCCTCTAGCTCAAATAATCCAAAAAACTTATCTTTAACTGCTCCCTTAACTGAATCAAAATACCTCACAAGGACAACAAGACATTTTTTTAATGAAATATCAGTGCTTTCATCACATATTATACTATATTTTTTGACTTTTAAGTTTTTTGCAATGTCTTCCAAGGCATATGGTCCTAATAAAATTTCAGGTGTGGTTGGGTCGTATGGTATATGGTAAAGTAAAAAGATATATGAAAGATGAGTTGAAAAAGTGGTAGAATTAGATTTTTAGGTGGTAGGTTTTCATGAACAGCAAAAAGTGGTAGAAAAACCACTTAAGTAGTAGAAGTCCCAACACTGAGCTATAATGTAATAGAAAATTTTTATTATTTAATGATTAATGATTAAAATTTGATGGGTTCACTGGTCAAGTTTTTAAAACCTTTCGAATTGGGCATAGAAAAAAACTTGCCAAGTAAGCCCATCAAATTTTATTTATTTATTTATTTATTTATTTATTCATTCTTGACGCTGTACATAATTAAGAATCATATTCTTTTGTTCTTGTACAGGAAATAGTATTTTAAATATTTATACATATGTATGCTTATAAGATAATTTTATAACAATATAATGAAAGATGATAGATAGTAAGGAATTAAGACAGAGAGAAAATTAAGAAAGAGAAAAAGACAGAATTAGAAATGCATGTACTCGAGTCATCGTGCTGTTAAAAGGTGCTTGCGAAGTATTCAAATAATAACTTTTTGAATGTCCCATCCCATTTTAGTCAGTAATAATTAAATAATAAAATTTCGAGTACTCTATTTCTAAGAAATTTCATGAATTTTTAAGATATAGGTACATATGTATAGTTTCAAAATGACAATAAAAAGACACTTCGAATGAAAAATCTTAGATTTTCTATTCTTCGCTTTGAATGTACATTAAGCTATAACGCTCTACCAAATTTCATCATTCTACAGCAATATGAAGTGCTCCATATAAATTAAACATTTTCTCAGAAAGTTGATATATTCTTTATTCAGAGACGTCTTAATAGATTTGAATGAGTTTATTAACTAACTTTAAATAGTTCAAGAAAGAAACATATTTGTTTTAGTATAAGTATAAATGTATGTGATTTTGCATGATAACAAAAGAGAGAGATATAGTTCATATTAAATTACATAAGATATACATACAACAAAAGTAAGCGGATAATACGCCCCCTAAATGGAAAACCTCAATTTTTATTTTGGTAATTTATATGCAATTTGAGCCCTACCGTTCTACCAAATTTCATTGTTCTACTGCAATCGGAAGTGTGCCATATAATTTATATCAGTTCTGAGGAAGTGGGCGGATACCACGCCCCTGAATGGAAAACGTCAAATTTTAAATTTTTGTTCTTTGTATGCAATCTAAGCCCTACCGCTTTACCAAATTTCATCGTTTGACAGCAGTCGGAAGTACTCCATTCAACCAACACCAATTCGGAAAAAGTGAGCGGATACCACGCGCCCTGAACGGTAAACCTCAAATCTTCGATTTATTTCTCTGCATGACAAAACCCACCGTTGTGCAAAATTACAAGTTTCTACAATGTCGGGAAGTGCTCCATAATTTTGATGATCTGTTAGTCAGTCAATCAGTTCGATTTTTGTTATTTTTGAGGCCTTATATCTCAGGAACCGCTTATGCTAGAAACTTGAAATTTGGTGTGGCGCGCGCCGCCGCCTCACAGTGGTGCTTTTGCGGAAATAAATGCAAAAAATGAAATTTGGAATATGGATTTGTTTCATTTATTTTTTTATAGATATATAACTGTTCTATGTTTTCCCAAAATTTGGGAAATTTATATCAAGGAATTTGCGAGATACATCGCTCTAAAGTTAACCTATCTTTAAGTTTTGAAATGTATGTAATTTCTTCCACTAACTTTTTTTTCATGAAAATTAGCATTTTAATAAGTGTTAGTAAAAAAAAAATTTGTTTTATAAAAAGTATGCTATTGAGCTTTCAAAATAAAAAAAAAAAATTAAAAAAAATAAAATTTTTTTTTCGTCTTTTAGTTGGGTTAGGACTGTGACCTAAAATTAATATTTTAATGTTCTTTCCTTAGAGCTACAGTTTTAGCTACATTAAGCTACGTCTAGTGACTACTATTTTTGGAAAGCTACAATATTCAACTAACTAATTTCGAAAGAATTGTATCCGTCCTGATCCGATTTTGAACGCAGTGTACAAATCTGTTTCACTGAACCCGATTAAAAAAAACACGGTTTCGACTTTGGTCATGTTGAAAAAATTTGTATTTCATGGCTAATAATGGTTGGAAAGAATGCAACCAAGATTTTATTTTTGGCAAAAATATATATCTTTCATTAATATATAAAATAAAATTAATCTTTCTACGTATCTCTGATATAATTCAATTTTAAGCTCAATAATTTTTCTTACCTACATTTTTTTTCCAAATTCAAACTTACTTTTTTGGAAATATGTGGTGAGCTTAATTGTTTTATGATGTTATTAGAATAAACTAATAGTATTTTGAAAAATGTGTACTTTAATATTTTAATCCAACATTTTAGAGACAGGTAATAAATAAAAAAGTTAATTTTTTTGTGGGTTTTTACCTGCATACGAGTTTTGTCTCCAAACATAAAACAAACAATTAGTAGGAATTTTATTTATTTTTATTGCTTTTTATGATCGTGAACAGATTTTGAAGGGTGTTAGATAATACTTTATAACCAATGTCCTGAAAACCCTTTTAGAATTTCGAGTAGTACTTCACACAAAGTGGGGTTGTGATGGTTCATCTGGGTAGAGCGAATATATGCAGACATTTTCTACTAACAACCATGAAGCATCGGATTCTCATCTGTTCATGATATCGATTGTCCCTTTGAAAATGACAGCAACTACTGGAGAAAACGATATAAAATGGAAAAAACCCCGTCCGTCTTCAACGAGATATTGCAGAGCTCTAAAATTTGAATATAAGAAGGAAACACTTGACATCATACGAGAAGAGAAAAACCGTGTGGAAAATGAAATTCACGAACTAGAAGAGAGCTGTTGGTATGTTATTTTACGATAATAGATGGAAAAATAGCTCAAGCTGTGAAAAATACTAGTTCAGCGAGCAATAGCATTATTTGTGGAGCTAAGTCTTCAGAGATGAATGACTTATCTAAGTTGCGATCTAAGATCCTGAATGAGGAAGCTCTTGTTCTATGAATGTCATCACTGCATGCACAAATTCGATTTATGGAGTACATATTGCACCTGGGATATAACTTAAGCTTTAAAGAGTGGGGAACTAATGAGACTACTCGTGCTATCAAGGAAGAGGAAAAAAACAAACGAATTCAAGCAGAATTCATATCAAAGGTTGGAATAAAAGTTGACGTTGCAAAGCAAGGAATTGGAACAACTAATTATTGCAATACTTCACGAAGATTTTTCGGAAATCCAAATGTGGTTGCAGATATCTCCGAAATAGACTTTAGATTGACAATTGGATAATTGATATTGGAAGTTATTTGCAGCAATTTTACAATAGATACCCAAAAATTTTAGACTTAAAGTGAAAAGACAGCTGAGCTCGCGATATCGTTATACTCGTACCCTTGGTGTTACATGCCCTCAACTGTTCACAAAATTTTGCTACAAGGAGCAAAAGTAATAGAAAGTGCAGCTTTGCTAGTTGGATGACTTTCAGAAGAGGACCAAAAATGCAGGAATAAAGACTACAAGCACTATAGGACGCACCACTCCAGGAAGTTTTCCCGGTCATCAACGAATGAGGATATATTCCACATGATCCTGATATAATCCGATCCATTTATAGCCCAATTAACACCTGAACCAAAGAAAAAACACCTTCCTTTGAGAGAAGAAGCTCTTGAATTAATTAAATAACTTATTAACATATTTAATTATGTTTACTCATTTAATTATTTATTTATTTCTTATATTTGATATATGCTTGTGTTTTATGTATGTATTTTTTTTTTTTTTTTTTTTTTTTATAATACACTCGCGCTCAAGGGTATGTTACGAGACCCTTATAATGTTTTAAACACAGCACGGGCGAGGGGGAAATTAGGAGGGGAGAGAAAGGAGGTGTCGATGAACATTGATTTTGAATGTTTGCAAAACTGTGCCGGGTAAGTTATTCCATAATCGTGTTGTGCGACTAAAAACCGAATCTCTATATTTGACGGTACGAACAAAGTTAGGCTCAAGGGTGAACTGAACTGATGAGCATTCCTAGCGAAGCGGGTATCACGGGTGAATTGATAAAGGGGAGGAATGCAACTGGCTACTTCGAGTGAGCATTGCTTGTGAAAGAAGCGATAAAACAGGGAAATACATGAAACATTCCGACGGTGTTCAAGAGATGGGAATGAATCCATTATAGCTCTGTTTCCAATCAGTTTTAACGCTCTGTTTTGAATTCTATCCAATAAATGGAGAGAAGATTGAGCAGCGCCTGCCCAAAGGTGTGAGTTATACTCGAGTTTTGGACGTATATACGCCTTATAAATGGTAGCCAGATCAGAAGGGGTGAAAAATTTCTTACATCGATATAGAAATCCTAAGCATTTAGCAGCATTCTTGGCGGTCTCGAGTATGTGATCATTCCAACGAAAATCGTCGTTAACACACATACCGAGTACTGAGAGCTTTTCGGTTTCTTCGATGCAAGTGCCATTTAAGGACAATGGCATAGGGGGTATATTTTGCTTCAACGACAATAGACAGCATTGAGTTTTCGAAGCATTAAACTCCACACGGTTTTTTGTACCCCATTTAACAATGCTGTAAAGATCGGAGTTTAATGAACTTATCATACGGTACCGTTGCAAATTCACGTCCGAAGGAGATGGACGTGAGTTTGGGAACGAGTATGAAAAGCTGAGAGTGGAGTCGTCGGCAAAACAATGAAGTGGATTAGAAGTTTCAGACAAGAGATCATTTATAAAAATGAGGAAGAGAGTCGGAGACAAAACGGAGCCTTGGGGAACACCAGCATTTATTTTGTGAAGATCAGACTTAAAACCATCCAGTACAACATGTATTGAACGATCTAGAAGGTAATTTCTAATCCAAAGAATAAGGGCTTCGTTGATGCCAAACGCACGCATTTTCGATAAGAGAGCCTGGTACCAAACTCTATCAAATGCCTTAGAAATATCAAGCGCAATAATCTTACTTTCTCCAAAACAATGTAAAGATCTGTTCCACTCTTCGGTGAGATATGCCATCAGATCACCAGTGGAACGATTGCTGCGAAAGCCGTATTGCCGGTCATTAAGAAGCTTTCGATCTTCGAGATATTTCTTGAGCTGATGATTTATCAGCGATTCCATGACCTTGGAAAGAAGGGACGTAAGTGCGATTGGTCGATAGGACGAGGGGGAGGAAGGGTCACCTTTTTTAGGAACAGGCTGGACAAATGCTGTTTTCCATCTTCTAGGGAAGATTTCAGAACAGTAGGAGCGATGGAAAAGCTTACGCAATGGTTTTACCAGCGATGAAGAACACCTCTTCAGAAGAATGGGGGGTATACCATCAGGACCAGCGGATTTGTTTATATCAAGATCTCGAAGGGCTCTTGCAACTGTACGAGTGCGGAAATATACCTGTCCCATTGAATGATTTACGTTCTCAAGTACAGGAGGGGCAATGTTGCTTACAGGCAACGTGGAACTTGCAGCAAAATGAGCTGCAAGTACATTTGCCTTCTCTAAAGAGCTAGTTATCGGTTTGTCTTTGTAGATGAGCGGTGGAACCGAAGATGAAGTTGAATTTTTTATGTTCTTGACAAATGACCAGAAATTTCTACTGCCTTTGGGACATTGCAGGATTTTTTGCATTAATTTCTGTTCATGTAAGAATTTGGTTCTCTTTATAACAGCGTTGCATTGGTTTCTGACTTGTTTAAACTTTTTCCGATGTATTTGGTTATTTAGCTTAAGAACAAAATAAATACAAAAACATACAAAAAAATATGTTTCGATATAAGTTAATAAACCCTGCAAATCCGAAAAATGTCAATAACTTTTCTCCCAATGATTTCTTTTTAACCAAATTTTGTCGAAGTGTGTGTAAGCCCAGTCCAAACATTTAATTCCGTTACATAAAAAAAACGTAAAAAAATACTTTTAACAGATAGTTTTGGTATAGTAGTGCTAACTTTTATGAAAAAATGCTATTTTAAGGACTTTTGTCATATTTAGGGCATTTTTTTGGGCAAGAAGGGCGCGACAAATTATTTTATGACGGAACTCATTCAAAGACGTCTTACGACAATTGTTTAAACAAATTGCAGAGTAAAAAAATACTTTTAACAGATAGTTTTGGTATAGTAGTGCTAACTTTTATGAAAAAATGCTATTTTAAGGACTTTTGTCATATTTAGGTCATTTTTTTGGGCAAGAAGGGCGCGACAAATTATTTTATGACGGAACTTATTCAAAGACGTCTTACGACAATTGTTTAAACAAATTGCAGAGTAAAAAATAGTTTTAACAGATAGTTTTGGTATAGTAGTGCTAACTTTTATGAAAAAATGCTATTTTAAGGACTTTTGTCATATTTAGGGCATTTTTTTGGGCAAGAAGGGCGCGACAAATTATTTTATGACGGAACTTATTCAAAGACGTCTTACGACAATTGTTTAAACAAATTGCAGAGTAAAAAATAGTTTTAACAGATAGTTTTGGTATAGTAGTGCTAACTTTTATGAAAAAATGCTATTTTAAGGACTTTTGTCATATTTAGGGCATTTTTTTGGGCAAGAAGGGCGCGACAAATTATTTTATGACGGAACTTATTCAAAGACGTCTTACGACAATTGTTTAAACAAATTGCAGAGTAAAAAATAGTTTTAACAGATAGTTTTGGTATGGTAGTGCTAGGTTTAATGAAAAAATGCTGTTTTATGGACTTTTGCATTTTCATGGCATTTTTTTGAGAAAAAATGATGCGAAAATTTTTTTTATTTTACGATATATTTACGACAATTATTTACGCTGTCCTTTTTATTTTGCGAGTTCATTTTACCCTATTTTGGGGGGTGGTAGTGCTAACTTGACTGTCAAGTTAGCATTACCAGGGGTCATTTTTTAAAAATTTACGTTCGTAGCCGCAGGCGTACCGCGACAAAATTTTTGGTCTTACAGCATATTTACGACAAATTTACGACAATTATTTACGCTGTCCTTTTTCTTTTGCGAGTTCATTTAACCCTATTTTGGGGGGTGGTAGTGCTAACTTGACTGTCAAGTTAGCATTACCAGGGGTTATTTTTTAAAATACAAGCGCGACAAATTTTTTCGTTTCACGACAAATTTACGACAAATTCACGACAATTAATCCAATTATTACATTTTGAAAATTTTGAAGTGGTAGTGCTAACTTGACGGACATAAATTTTCACAAGAGCCAAAATTATGTGGTTTGAAATATTAATTTACGATTAGACGATAAACGTTAATAGTCAATGGTCAAAATGTTGCCTCTTAATGCGTTTGCATGTTCTGTATCTGTCACGTTAGTATGAAATTCATCGAAGGATGGCTGCGATGTCAAGCGATTAAAAAGGATATGAAAATGATTTTTTTCTGACACCGAGCCTTTATTTGACTTTGTGTACATACATACATGCCATTGAGATTTGATTTTATTAATAATTTTGCCACTTGTTTGACAACAAATTAGTCAGTGATGTTAATTCAGCATAAACCACATCAAAAGGTATACTTTTCCACCGCATCCCTTAGCTTATTCAAAAGTGGATTGTTTATTCGTAGGTATATATTTCATTTTTCGTTTTCGTTTCCTTTTACTTTGTTCACTTAATGAGTCTGAAATATCTACTAAATTTAGATGATTTGTTAAAAGAAACTCAGATTATGTAAAGCCCTTTTCTGTTTTGGATATTTATTCATATTCATTTCAATTTGTATTATTTTTGTAAGAAATTACATATTTATTTTAATTCTTTTCAAAATCAGCTGATTTTGACACGGGTATAAATGCAAAGCATACCAACTTTAAAATTTAAAGTAAAAGTGTGTATGCAGTCAAAAAAGCATTTTATTCTGACTTCCATTGCTGCACTATGTATACATTACCAATAAAATACGCCTAAATGCCGCAAATAAACATTTTTGTGTGTATACTCTTGTGCGCTAAATAGCAGTAAGTTTACGTTTTGTTTTTGCTCTAATTTTTTTCAGAATTGGACGCCAGCCATTTTCTAATGCAATATTAATTGATAAATGTTATTCAATTACAAAATATTTTATTTATTTTATTATTATAAATAAGCTGACGTTTGCAGGCCATACAAATTTAGTTAAACCTCTAATTGATCAATATGCCAACTTCAGAAAAGAACGAATTATACACAAATATAATATGAAAATAACTCTATGTAACTAATTTTTATAAAACAGTTACATATGTACATACATGTATCAAAACAGAAATAATAAAATATTTTTAGCTTGTCATTTGATATTATTAAATAAAAAACTAAAATGAGCAAAAAGGTTAGCATACGATATCTTATTGATGTTGCAATCGGAAGTCGTGAACCTGGTATAGTGAATTTTAATGCCCTTTACACAGTTCTTCAAGCTATTTCTGAGAAACTTGATCTCGAAGATGCACAAATTGAGATTGATAGTTCGTTTTGTCCTGTTGCAACAAATACATTTGATAGCAAAAGTTACGTATCGTCTGAGAGACTAATGAGCCACCAATTATATGATAGTCTACCAGAATATGATAAAGAAGAACAACGAATTTTGAGTAACAGATCTAGAGAAGTTCTTCGAAATATAAATTCAACGGAAACCAAAAAATCTTCGTTACAATATCAG
The DNA here is from genome assembly GCA_911387755.1 of Chrysotoxum bicinctum. Classification (NCBI taxonomy): domain Eukaryota; kingdom Metazoa; phylum Arthropoda; class Insecta; order Diptera; family Syrphidae; genus Chrysotoxum; species Chrysotoxum bicinctum. Next base: position 102,988,158 of record OU426987.1, on the reverse strand, counting down.
CAAACAGCTGAAGATCGTAAAGTTGTCTTTGGTCAACATTATAATGAGAACGCTGAAGAAGAAACCTTAAATCGCCACGGAGCAAAGAAATCTAAGAACTTAGACATCAGACGCCAAATTGATTTTCTTCATGATAGGCTAGAAAAAATCGAAAACTTTGTTGTATGGAGTGTAGACACAGAGCAGAGCGTTGAATGCCTTCGACAGATAGTGCAACAGCTTCAAGAAAAAATAGATTTACTCGAACAATCACTTTTTGAGCTAAGAGATAAACAAAACATTCATGGACAGGACATCTCTGCTTGTAGAATAAAATTAGAGTATGATAAATTGGCCATCATTACGGATGTACTGAGGAAGGACCTGAATGAATTAAAAGAGTCAATAAGCGGAGGTGGTTCCAAAAACATTGAAATCAAGAAAACACATGAGGAAAATTCAAATGAATTAGAAAAAATAGTAAACCTTCATACACAATTAATTGAACTGAAAAGTAGTGTTTGCACTTTCAATGAAAAGCTTACAAGATTAGAAGAAGTTGTCAACAAAACTGTTAAGAGTTCACCTATGGTTACGCTGGATTTGTTTCAACATGAGATATCGAGCCTTAAAGTTCAAATACAAAATTCTGCTATGCAAATTGAACATCAGAAAATTATAGATCTCATAAGCAAGCTTGAGGAAGTAGTTGAGTCAAAAATCGACAAGGCAGAAGTTGATGAACTATTATCAGTAAAAGCTGATTATTCTATGGTTCATGGAAAAGTATCAGAAGAAATTATGGATGCTGAACATCGTAAGTTTGAAAAACAACTAGCTGAAATCACTGATTGTGTTATTTATAATGAAGAGCAAGTTCAAAAGCAGCTTGATAGTATTAAAAAAATAATTGGTGATGAAAACCTCATAGATATGCTCCATAACTTGGAATTAAAAGTCAGTAAGGATATTCAAATAGTTACTGATGGTCTTAGAAGGCTGTCCGAAATTAAACCTGATATTGATTCAGCAGTAACAAGACTTAAAAATTTGACGTGTTTGTCTTGCGATCGCGATGTTATTATGAAAGCAGTCGAGGTACATAATTTGTCAATGTTCAGTAACGCTCATGTCTCAAAAGTGATTAGTCCTTCGATTACATTTGAGGTGGGAAAATTGAGAGAAGCTGGAAAAGTGGGACTTTTTAATGATGATGACATTATTTTCGAATTGGAAAAGAAATTTCGCCACAGTGGTGGCGTTCATACAATTATAACTAACAAAGATCGCATCTCAAAGACCAGACTGCGTAAGAGCAAGTAATTAATAAATTATCAATGTTTTTTTTGTTTTCTGTTTAATAAATTTATTGGAATGAAATATTTATGTATAAACATATATACATACATATGTATGTATATGCTTATAATTTTTGTCAGTGCCAAAATTAAAAAAGACTTGTATTTTTTTTCGTTTAATCTCTTTTCTTTGCTATTCGAACTGAGCGAGGTCATCATAGGTATTCGACAAAAAGAAATATGTATAAGCTCATTAGAGATGTACATAATATTATATGTGTGTATGTACAGGGTGATTTGCATAAGGTGTGACAAAAAGCTAGGGCGTGTATGTTGGACTTAGACAAGAAAAAAATCGTATGGGAGGGGGGGTCTATTTCCCCCCGGTTAGGCGGGAGGGGCAATTTAAGAAAAAAAATCACTTAAAACAGAAAAAAAATTATTAAAAAATAACGGTGATACCTACAGAGTAATGCTATAGCATTTTGAAAAGCCAAAAATACATTCTTTAATTTTGTTTTTAAATAAAGTTGTTTGAGAGAACACTTTTTGAAAAATTAATTTTCAAAATAAAAATTTTGAAAAATAAAAAATGAAAATTTTTTTTTAAACAATTTTTTTTTCAAAATTTTACGTAATTAAGTATTATTTTTTTATTCAATATTCAATGCTCTTATTAATTTTTGATCAAACACAAAAAAACGGATGTCAAAATGTGTTGTAGTTTTTGAGAAAATCAAAAATAACAAAAACTACTTTTGTTCTAAGAAAAGCCTTTTATTTTAGTTTATACCTACGTTTTTGGATTCTTAGGCTAGGCGCGCACATTCAATTTTTAGTTTCGCAACTGTTTGGTTGCTGAAATGAAACATATCGTCGCTGTAGATCGAATACCTCTTAACCCAGAAAAGTCGATTTTTCAGGAGAGACTAAAAACTTATTATCAAATCAATGAGAGGCAATGAGAGACGTGTTGTTAATTATGCGCGTGGCTCTGCAATTATAGTTTTTAGGTTCACAGGATATTTTTCATTAGATCCGGAATTTTTTTCACAATATATGTAATTGCATCATTACCTAAAAATCGGTTATTTCTGGGTTACGAGGCATTCGATCTACAGCGACGATATAGGCTTATATGGGACACCGTGCACTTAGAGCAACTCGATTCGAGCAACTAAAAAGTTTGTGTTTTGACAGAAACTAAACGATTGCTTTCGCAACAGTTGAGCTGTTTTCTATAAGCGCAAGAGAGAAAAGAGTGTGAGCGTGAGTAAAGAGTTGCCAGTGCGCGGTTCTCCTTCAACTGGTGATTAAACTATTTGATTTCGATCACAGTTGCCAGTGCGCGGCTAGCCTTAGGTGAATTTACGATTGAAAGGATTAACTTTCTTTTTACTATTTTTTTAATTATCGTCTTATAAGCATACAATAATGTGACAAAGTACTGGATTAACCATATTTCACACATTTTTTCATTGAGAACCCCTGCGAGAGAGCATTGGTTTAAAATTGACCTGCCACTTTTTTATTATGGTGCGGGCGGCTTGGCTTAGGTGCATTTACGAAAGAAAGGATTAACCTTTTTTGTACAATTTTTTTATTATCAGTCTTATAAGCATACAATAAAGTGACAAAGTAGTGAATTAACACATTTTTTCATTGAGAACACCTGCGTGAGAGCATTGGATTAATATTGACCTGCGAATGTTTTTTAAATAATGCAACGTTACACGCCCTAACTAGTGACAGAAAAATGCAATTGCAAAATAAGAACAAAAATGTTCCTGAATCTTGAAATCAATTAAAATAAGAAATACATGCATATTTAGATTAAATACATAATAACTGTTTATTTAAATTTTTAACTATTTTTTAACTAAAGCTTATTACAAAAAAATTTCGATATGATCCCCATTTTGTAGAAGGCAAAGATTATAGTGCCTTCTTATTGCTGCACATAAATTTATACTTGATAAATTTTCCTGTAATTTGACTCCAGCCACTTTAATCCGTTATTTCAGTTGTTCCAAAGATTCTATTTCCACTTCGTACACATTGTTCTTCAAGAATCCCCAAGCATAAAAATCTAACGGAGTTGTACAAATTATTTCTAATTTGAATGTCAAGTCGTCAACATATCATGATGTCAAATAACTCTCGTGCCGAATTAACGGATATGGTTAATCCAGTACTTTGTCACATTATTGTATGCTTATAAGACGATAATTAAAAAAATTGTAAAAAGAAAGTTAATCCTTTCAATCGTAAATTCACCTAAGAATCCAAAAACGTAAAAACTAAAATAAAAGGCTTTTCTTAGAACAAAAGTAGTTTTTGTTCTTTTTGATTTTCTCAAAAACTACAAAACATTTTGGCATCCGGTTTTTTATGCTTGATCAAAAATTAATAAGAGCATTGAATATTGAATAAAAAAATAATACTTAATTACGTAAAATTTTGAAAAAAAAATCTTTTAAGAAAAAATTTTCATTTTTTTTTTTCAAAATTTTGATTTTGAAAATTAATTTTTCAAAAACTATTCTCTCGAACAACTTTATTTAAAAACAAAATTAAAGAATGTATTTCTGGCTTTTCTAAATATAGCATTACTCTGTAGGTATCACCGTTATTTTTTAATAATTTTTTTTCTGTTTTAAGTGATTTTTTTCTCAAATTACCCCTCCCGCCTAAACGGGGGGAAATAGACCCCCCTCACATACGATTTTTTTCTTGTCTAAGTCCAACCTACACGCCCTAGCTTTTTGTCACACCTTATGCAAATCACCCTGTACATATCTAATGCGTTTGATTTAGTTTTATCAATAATTATTATCATATCAGACCCCGCCTACATAGAGCACGAAGTTGGCAAGGTATCGTTATCTGTAAATATGAATGCTGTGTACACGATTTTTGCCAAATAATTTAATCTGACAGAATCGCAAATATTTATGTATATTATGCATATTTATGGGGAACGCACCTAATATGTAATTTGAAATGTCGGAAACTCAAAAGTAAAAGGACAACCTACAATTTATTTTGTTATTTGTTTTTTTTTTTATGTGTAGTACACCTTGGCATATTGGTTAGTGCATTGGACTGTCACACAGAAGATCTTGAGTTCGATTCTCAGCCGCTGCAACAAAGTTTTTTTCAGGGTTGTACTGCCTCTTGGGAGGAATTGACAAATTCTCCAAGAGTATCTCTTGTCATAGAAAGTGCTGATCATTAGCCGTTCGGGATCGGCAGAAAATTGTAGGTCCCCTCCGTTCCTGATAACACGCACACAGGAATGGTTGAGAGTTGTAAGTCGCTAGGTCCTGGTTCACTCCGAGCTGTTGCACCACCAATTTTTTTTTTTTTTTTGAAAACCTTTTTCGAAATGCTTTTATTATTTTCCCTTCTGTGTAATGCTCCTGTAAGAATAATTGGTGTACATGTGCTCCATTAGAAAATAAACCACCAGCAACAGCCTCTTGGACGTTTCTCCCATAAAAGTGTAATGTAAATAGTAGGAACTTGAAATTCTGGTAAAATCGGTAGTCCACAGCCTGCAATTCGGTCTTGGATGTTTAGTTTTTCAACCAAAAACCGAACTGTTATCTTGTCAAACCTATACCTGGGGCCTGTAACACAAAACTACAAGTCTACAAGTCAACAGCCACTTGTAGGATTATATTAATCTTACAGTTGTAGATTATTTCTGTAACACAAAAAAAAACTTTACACTTGTAGAAAACAAAAATTTCCCTACACTTGTAGGCATTCTGCTTACAAGTGCTCAATGAATATGAAAGAAAGATAAGCAACGTGATAGCATCTAGCATCTTAATAAAAATAAAATGCATGACTGGATCTCACGAACTTGCTCTTATGTAAATGTACTTTGTAATTTAAAAATTATGCATGTGTAAATATAAAACATGGACTTAATGAGATAATAATGTTCAAATGCATGGAATTGCCGTCTGATTTCCACAGAAGTATGCATTGATGCAAACAAAGCTTAAAAATGTTTTATTATTAAAGTAATTTTCCTAAAACCCAAAATATTTTTTTTTCGAATATTTGTATATACAATATTATTTTAAACATAAGGGGGCTGCTGAAAATTTTTGGTTAAGATCGTTAGAGCCGTTAATGCGAAAGTCGAAAATCAAAAAGCCGTTCTATGACAGATACCGTTAATAACATTTTGCTTCGAAATTTTGTTGACCAAAATGTAGTCCTTGTCCCTTTTTACTTGCGATATAGGTACTATAGGGCAAGTTCTGCATTTGGAAAAAAAATCGAACTCGAGATTTTGATCAAAGTTGACATTACGATGATAGCGAAGACGAATAAAGTGGGTCCGGCAATTCCGTCTGTCTGTCTGTCTGTCTGTCTGTCTGTCTGTCTGTATGTCTGTACCTCGATCTAGAGCCTAAGCCACTGGACCTATTTTCTTCAAACTCGGTAGTTATGGGTCTTCGGTGATTCCCTAGAGGGGAAATTGAAATTTTTTTTTTAGCTCTAAAACTAGCGGTACCCCCCATACACCCGTAATGCATAATCTTATTTATCTCGAAAACGGCTCTAACGATTTTGATAAAAAAAAATAGGTGTGATATTATGGACATGGACTACGTTTTGGTAAAAAAAAAATTTGGGGCAAAATGTTATTAACGGTACCTGTCATAGAACCGTTTTTTTGATTTTCGACTTTCTTATTAACGGCTCTAACGATTTTAACCAAAAATTTTTAGCAGGAGTCCCCCTAAGTTTAAAATAATATTGTATATAAAAATATTCAAAAAATTATTTGTTGGTTTTTTTTGAAAAAAATTTTTTTTGAAAAATCAATATCTTCAAAACCTATGAACGATTATTTTTTGAAATTATTTCCAAAAATAAATATTATTAAATACTTAAAATTCGCATCCCACATTTTTTTCTTGAACAATTTTAAAGAAATTTCTTATATAAACAATTTATTTATTTAATAATAAAACGATTTTTTAAAGTTTGTTTGCATAAATTCATACTTTTCTAGAAATCAGACGGCAATTTCATTTTAAATTCATGTTTTATATTTATAAAATGTATCTTAAATTCCAAAGTACTTTTACATAAGAGCAAGTTCGTGCGATCCAGTCGTGCATTTTATTTTTTTTATTAAAGTCGTTAGAGACGTTTTTGAGATAAATAAGATTTTGCATTACGCTTGTATGATAAGGTGTACCGTTAGTTTGAGAGCTAACAAAAATTTCAATTTCCCCTCTAGAGAATCACTGAAGAACTTTAAGAAAATAGCTCCAATGGCCTAGGCTGTAGATCGAGGTACATGCAGACAGACAGACGGAATTGTCGGACCCACTTTATTCGTCTTCGCTATCATCTTAATTGAACTTTGATCAAAATCTCGAGTTCCATTTTTTTTTTAATGCAGAACTTGCCCTATAGTACCCATATCGCAAGTAAAAAGGATAAAGAATCCGTTCGAAAATATGTAATTGCCTTCTTGGTAAAAATCCATGAAAAGAAAACATTCTTTTGGTGGCTTTTTGGATTGGGGTTGTATTTTTAATACAATTAAGCATGTTCTGTTCCTGGATCATTTTGCTTAGATTTCATATGTTTACCATTAGTACTATTTTTTTTTAAATCATATACATACATATTAAATAAAAATTCAATTATTTCTAATAAGTAAATCTAAGAAAAGTAATAGAATGCATTATTTTTTGTTATGTTTAATTTTTTAGTTTACTGAGATTTAAAAATGTTTAACTTTGCAAAACCCTATAAAGTATAGGTATATTACGAGTAAATTACCTCTTACACTTTTCTCTAATTGTGCATACATATTGTATAACAATTACTACCGAAATAATTAACTATTTAAAAAAGATCACAAATATACACTTTACACAAAAATATATTCACAATTTGATATTGTTTTTTTGGTTAAAAATATCTTAACTACTAAGAAAAAAATTATGGAAATGGTAATTAGTTGAAAATACTGTTTTTTTCGTATATTTAAATACATCTTCTTCATCCTACAAGTCTTGTGTGCGATTGGTGTAATTTTGAGAGGGTATGGTTCCTTTTTCTCATCGCGTTTCGTTTTTGCACATGTCATTTCCTTTCCTTCTGCTACTCATTTTTGCAGTCATTTTATCTCGTGATGCCAAGAGAAGCGGGTTGCATAATGGCAACAAAAATAAAGAATGCTTTCTTTAAAAGAAAAGATGTAAATTGCCAATGCATTGGACAACAAATCGGTTCGCGCTTTGGCAAAAAGGTTTTTTTTTCAGCCACGACATGAAATATCTATGCAAATTTTCTTAGATTTAATATTGTAAAAACACAATCTGCAGAGATTTCAAGAAATAAAGAAGATGTTCGTGGAAAATGACAAGGTAGATCCAATATTAATCAGAATTAATATGAAGTTAAAAAAAAAGTTTTTTTTATTGTTTTCCCTTAACAAGACAGTTCTCATAACCGGACAAAAATTGGGGGACCATGAGTATCCGCTTATAAGAGCTTTCACTGTATTCTGCTTCATATGATTTCATTGTGCGAAGAGTAAACTTTGATGCTTTAAAGTTCACAGACGCAAGCCAAAAGGAAAAATAAAGAGAACTGTCAAATTGAATTCATGACAACAAAGCAGAATTCAAAAAAGCTTATACATCTAGATCTAGATTCATTGTGTAATAGCAGACTAAGGATTAAGAAGAGAGAGGGGAATTTCATATTATGTATGTTGTATGTACATTAGAAAGATCATTTTCTCATTCCTTTCAACTCAAATAAAAGTTCTGTATTTATAAACAAAAATGAAAAGCTTTCATAGAGCAAATTTATAAATATTTCATTAAAATTATGGAATCGGATAATTAAGAAAAAGATGCTCGCTTTTATTTTATATAAAATCCAATTTATTAAAAGTTCAACTACATAAACAACTACTTATAATAATCTACAATTAAAATTTTTGGTTGCGCACGTGTCGTCGATAATCCGAGAAGAAAAAAAAGAAGAAGGAAGAAGAAAGATTTTTGGTTAAGACAACTATATTTATACCATTTTGATCTCATTTAGAAAAAGGAAACAAACGTAATTTAAAAATCTGGAAAACTATGTACAAACTGTGTGTTTGTATTTAGTACATTTGACAAACACATATAATTTCGTTGCGAGATTTAAGATGTCGCCACACCACTCACCCTCAGAAGGAGTGTTTGAGTCGAACTTTCCTTCCAGACCTTGTTGTGTATGTGGATGCGATTGTTTGATGAGTTTCGCCTGCCTGGGGCCCTGGGGGTCAACATCTCTGTTTGGTATGAAGTCATCTGTTGCTTTTGATATAAAAGCTATTTTAAGTCGATCAATAGACTGGGTTGAATAAATACCTTGGCCTTGTCGTGGCTGGATGCAGTATTCGGTTGAAATTTGGACATCGCACGACGCAAATCCTTAACGAATTTGTCTAAACCTTCGTTTTTTGTTGACTGCCAAAAAAGTCACCTGGTAGGCGAAGTGTAGTTCCAATCAGCGTTGCCGCGAAGGAAAAAACATAGAGGGCCATTTCGAAATTTTTTGTGGGCCATTTGACAAAAGTTGGGGCCAAATATTTTACTTACAAATCCGTCCTTAAAACATTAAACTACAATATATTAATATTTGTTTTTGTTCTTATTTATTTATTTAATGCATTATTTATTTAATGCATTTCTTAAATCTATGTAATAGGCAGCAGAAGCAGATCTTTACTCTGTCGTCTGATTTGATTTCTTGGGAATTACCTTAAAATATCTTAAAAAAATATAAATCACACCAGTAATATTATTTTAATATTTATATTTCTTTTTTTCATATTTTAATTCAATATATGAATGGACAGCGAACGAACAAACAACAAGCGGCGAAAAAAAAAAAAAACAAATGTCTATACGATTTATTTAATTATTTTTATTTCATCAAGCAGTTTTATACAAATAATATATAATAATCTTGCAGACTACCGAATCATTTTTTTTTATTGAAAAATAGAAAAACCAAATAATTAATTAGTGGAGCAAACAAAATAAAATTATAAACTTAATCTAAAATAATAACTTAATACCACCGGATTACGAATTAGATCAATATGTGCTTCTTAAAAGATTCTCGACTTTGTTGAGAAAAAAAATCAATATAATTACAAATAATACTTTTGGCTTCTCTAATGCATCGAGTTAAAGGTTCATGTTTACCCGATGATGAGGTTCATTAAAAAGGAAAAGGGATCGAAGATTCCTTGACGAAGCATACACAATAACAAGAGACAAAAGAAAAGGGCAATTTATATGGGATTTAATAATATCGCGCAAAAATATTATTGCAAAATTTTTACGATGAACGACAAGATATTATAAGCCAAGAAGTTGACACCGAGTTTTATAAGTTGGGGTATGAACATTGTATTTTTGTATGTTTTCAATCCTACATATTAGAATTAACTTGAAAAATTGGATCCCAAATTACACAGCAATACTCTTATGATGACCTTACATACGCAAAGAAATGAGATCAAAGAGTCAAAGGATCAGAGAACTCTTTAGAGTTCCGATTAATGAATCTTAACATAGAGTTAGCCTTAGCAATCACAGTCTAAGCAATTACAGTCTATATGGGATTTAAAGCGGAGTTTCGAGATCTTTCTTTTCGTTAAGTATTGAGAGTTCCGTATCTTCTATAGAGATCTTTCTTTTCGTTAAGTTTTGAGAGTTCCGTATCTTCTATAGAATACTGAAAAGGAATATATGATAGGCTCCTAAAAAATGATAAAGATTGACACTTTGATACGTTTAACAAAAGCTGATTAGCTAAACACCTTTCAGACAAGCGATGAAGATCACATTGGAGTAAATGACAATCATTAACTGACGTAACACGACGGAATATTTTAATGTAATCCGCAAACATCAAACAAGAAACATTTTTTAAGAAATCAGTGATATCATTGATCAGCAGCCAGAATAGAAGAGGGCCCAAGTAACTTCCTTGTGGTACTCCCGATGTGACCTCAATTAGATCTGATAGTACATCATTAATACCCACAAACTATTTTCTTCCGTTTAGGTAGGATTCAAACCACTTTAAAATATTTGAGTGGAAGCCAATGGAAACCAATTTTTGTATTAGTATATGGTGGTTTACTTTATCGAGCTCCTTAGCAAAGTCAATATACAGGGCGTCTCACAGTCACCCCCCCAAACGAAAACCATGGATTCCCGAGGTCATTTTAAGTCGAAAACTTAAGAGGTAATTTTCTCGTTTTCGTCCCGTTTTCGAGTTATAACGGTTTTTATGATTTTTGCCTTAACTGGCTTTATCTTTATCCAAACTACGTCCGATTCGTAAGATTATTTTTATAACCAATCAAGAATTTATTACAGTTTTAGTTTGTTCCAAAACTTTTTTTTCTGCGGACAACCGTTTCTCCGCAATTCATTCAAAAAAACACGTTAATGATTATTAATTTTTTTCGCTTATTATTAAAGCCCAGTTTACATAAATGCTTTGGTAGATGACGAAAATAAATGACGTCAGAGAAGTCAACACGCTGGACGAAACTGACGTGAGTCAAATCATTAAACTAGATAACAGTTCCATTTTTACTACGTTTATATGGAGAATTGAATCGGAATTGAATCAGGATTTAGCTCCATGTATACCTGGATCGGATTGAAATAGGATTTATCGATCCGATCCCACTAAACGAGCTGAATCGAATCGAAAATATGCATGTATACCAGAATCGAGGAATCGAAGAATCGAGTGCATGTACAAAACCATATTGTCATTTTTCGATCCCATTTCAATTCGATCTCCCGATCCAGTGCCACCATATACCTGGATCGAAATCTCAATTCGGATTCGATTCGATTCCTCAATCTTCTCTTGTAACCGGAGTATTTAAGTATGGTTATTTGTATGATTGTGGTGGAAACACATTGTAGTGGCGATGCATAGCAATGGTTTATATTTAATTTTGTAAAGCCTTTTAATTATTACTAACCACGATATGATGTGATGTTAAATCTTCTAAAATTTAGATTTGGGGGCCATTTCTAATTGGCCCGGGCAAAGGGCCAAAATTTAAAACAGAGGGCCAAATGGCCCGATCGGGCACTTTGTGGCAACGCTGGTTCCAATCATCATTTCTGCGGGGGTGGCCTTGATATCATCTTTAAAAGTAGAGCGTACACCTGTCTCGTGGCACCAAATAGCTGTTTTTAACGTTCGATGCCATCTATCAATAATCCCATTCGATTGTGGATGGTAGGGAGTTGTCTTCAAGTGTTTAATACCGAGGAAACGTCTGACCTCATAAAGATGTTGCTTTCGAACTGTTGGCCAAGATCAATCGTGATTCGTAGAGAATGCTTCGGTCCACCTTGAAAACCGGTCTATACATGTGAGGATGTAGCGGCACCCTTGGCAAGTAGGCAGCGGTCCAACCAGGTCAATATTTATGTGGCCGAAACGAACTTCTGGTGGTGAGTAAGAAGCGTATTCTTGCTGATTGTGTCGCTGGACCTTACTTTTTTGGCATGGGATGCAGCTTTTAACAGCCCCTGCAATCTCCTTTCTCATTCCTGGCCAAACGTATCGCTCCTGAATGATTTTTAGGTGAGGAATTTTGGGTGAGGAAGTCCGTGCAGCTGTGTTATAATGCGACTTTGAAATGCTTTTGGTATAATCGGTCGAATTCTTGAAGAACTTATATCGCAATAGATTGGTTTATCACTACCTGAAATGACAAAATGTTTCGCAGTAAGTGATGTTGAGCAATATTTATCCTCACTAATAACATTAGAGAAATCGTTGTCTTCTCCAGCTACAGTTGATGCATCAATCACTGCGGGATTCATACTAATTAATATTATCCTGGATAATGCATCAGCAACCGTGTTTTTCGCTTTATCGATGTGCCTCAAGTCAGTGCTGAACTGCGAAGCATTTTTCGATCGTTTGCCGAAAGCAAGGGTAAGTGGTTTGTGGTCGGTCGATATGCAGAAGTCTCTCCACTCAAGTAGATATCTGAAGTGGTTCACTTCCTTGTAGATCGCTAGTAGCTCACGGTCATAAACGCTAAACTTCTGCTGACTGTCTGTTAACTTCTTAGAGAAGAACCCAAGAGGTTGTAAATTGCCCTTGAAGAACCGCACCAATGGCCACGTCTGAAGCATCGGTATTGAGCGATATTAGAGCACCTATACCATGATGAACAAGGAGTGTAGCTTCTGCTAGATCTTTTTTACATCTGTCAAATGTTGCTTCTGATTCGGTTTTATCGTTTTTGATGTTGCCGTTGATGAGTTTTTGTAGGATCATTTGGTTGTTGACAGCATGTGGAATGAGAGACCTGTAAAAATTGATCATAGTTAGGAACCTTTTGAGATCTATGGCAATAAGAGGTTTTTTGAACTCCAAAATTCTTTCGTGTCGAGGGGCTTGATACCTTGGGAATTTATTTGATGACCCAGAAATTTCATCTGTGACTGCCCAAGAACGCATTTAGAGGGATTGATTTTGAGTCCGTAGTCCTTAAGGCGCTGGAAAATCAGCCTTAAATGTTGTTCGTGTTCTTTCATGTTTTTGGACGCAACGCCGATCTCATCAATATAAGAAAATTCAAAGTCTTCATAACCTCTTAAAACCCCGTGCATGTGTCTCTGAAATGTCTGAGTGGCATTTCTTAACCCAAACATCGTATACACAAATTCAAACGATCCAAAGGGTGTCGTTATTGCGGTCTTAGGCACATTGTTTGGCTCGACAGGGATCTGATGAAAAGTTCTCTCCAGGTCAATCGTAGAGATTACCTTCTTGTCGTCCAGAATGTTCCGAAAATCTTGCACAAATGGAATGGGGTATTTATCTGCAATGGTGATGTTGTTCAGGCCACGATAGTCCCCACAGTGGTCGGGACCACTCCTAACTTTTAAGAGCGCTCGTAGATCTTCACTAATATTGCTTGGTGAATACGTTTATGAGCTTCTTAAGTTATGAGCGCTCGGTGAATACCGGCCTTAATATCTGTTGGCCAACGAGTTGCTTACATGTCGAGGCGTTGGTCAACGCCTCGATCGGCTCTAGTTTTTGATTCACTTCTAAAGGTGTGAGGTTCACGACACTTTTTGCTTCACTGCCGAACATGTTATGTTTGAAACCAACAGTAGACTTCGTTTTCTTTGTCGTGTGCGTGAATTGCGACTTATGTCACGTGTTTTTCTGATAAATTGATTTAAGTGGTTGCTAATTGCTTGTATTTCTTGTTGTAGGTGCTGTAGAGACAGTTCGTTTGAGGAAGATTGTGATGATGATGACAAAGCAGTGAGCTCTTCGCCCGATGCTTGTAGAATGGTGCGTACTTGAGTGAGTTCCAACTTGTAATTGTTTTCATTAGGTGGATTTAATACTGCATCTGAGACCTAGGAAAGCACTTGAGATTCTATGGCACCAATGATTGTGTTGAATTTAGACGAGTCTCTGACAATTTTGGCTGTTTGGAATTGGGCCTCTATTTGTGCAAACCATATTTGCGGCTTCTCGAGCCAGAACGGAGGAATGCCGATTGCAACTCGATTAATCGTCTCTGGCGCTTTTTGTTGGTTGAAACTTGTGTTGGAATCTTTGGGTTTGTTGTTGTCTTCGTTCGGCATTTTATTACTTGCGTGAACTCGAGGTCACCAATTATGGAATCGGATAATTAAATAAAAAGATGCTCGCTTTTATTTTATATAAAATCCAATTTATTAAAAGTTCAACTAAACAACTTCTTATAATACATAATTAACATTTTTGGTTGCGCACGTGTCGTCGATAATCCGAGAAGAAGAAGAAGAAAAAAGATTGGGGCGATATCTCAAGCATAGCGATAGTACTTGTTAGATTTGTCTCTGCTAAATTTAATAATAAAATATTCTCTTTTTTACTTCTTGTTTTGTATCTTATCCTACTCTGCACTGTAAAATCTAGCGCTGATTTCAGCGGCACCACCAGGCTAGAGTTAGCAATACAAAATAACGTCCATGATAATACTGTATGTTATATAAACAAAGATAGTACTAAAGATTATAATATACAAAGATACTATTTAAGTCTTAAGATGACAAGGAAGTCGAAAATAGTGGGTCTTGCAATTATGGCGTGAGTTGTAAGATTTGGGAAAAAGCATAAGGAAAAGTTGAAGCAGAATAAAAGTTTTCTGATGGTCGTTTATAACGAACATGAAAATTCAGTCAGTTGAAAAGCTGTCATTTGTTCTTTTGACGTTCCTGATTTTTAATTTCTTTAAAAAAGTTCAGCTTGCGAAACTTATAGAAAGAAATATTATATAGTAGCTATGTCGGGTGCTAAAGAAAAAAAAATGTATATATTTTACAACTGCGTTGAATTTAAAGAGACAAAAATCAAAACGAACTGGAAAAGGAAAAGTTTTATTTAATTTTATCAAAAATATATACAGTTGTGATCACAAAATTGCAAAATAAAAGCTGGTCTTAACTCTGCGGTAAGAACATTTTACAAGCTTTTTTTTCATTTTTTAATGGGAAAAACCATAAAATATATAATTGATACAATTTTAGCTATCTATAAACATTTCCAAGAATTGGTAATGCCTGTTCCTAAAAGTTCTGGATATTGGGAAGAAGTTCCTCGTGGTTTCCTCAAAAATTGGAATTATCCTAACTGCCAGGGCGCGGTGATGATGGAAAACCTGTTAGGATTTTTGCTGAAAAAAATCCGGTAGTTTTAATTTCAACTACAAAAAATGTTTTTCAACCGTGCCAATGGCAGTTGTGGATGCAAATTTAAAGTTTTTTCATGTTGAGCATTGGAGTTCATGCGTCTAATGCAGACCCGACAGTATTTTCATCCTCCAATTTTGAAGCTATTTTTTTTTTTCGGCTGATTTTCTATTGCTTGGCACTACTAAACCTCAAACATATTTTTTTAGTTGGAGACGAAGCATTTAGGGCGGTATTCACCGAACGCTCATAACTTAAGAGGCTCACAAATCCATTCACCAAGCAATAATATTGAGTATTTATGAGCGCTCGTAAAAGTTATGAGTGCTCCTGATCACTCATAAGTTACGAGGGCTCTCTCCGAAAACTTGTTCGAAAACATTCGAAACAAACTGACTTTTTTTAAATTGTCACTGTCGCAATTTGATTTGTGAATTTAATTTGTATTGAAAAAACTTCAATCATAAATTTAAAAAAAAACATCAACAATTAAAAGTATCAACGCAATTTTATTAATCAATTTTACATGATCTTCACAATCAACAAACTTGCAACGCAGGAGAGTCTGGACGGATGAAAAGGAGCGCGTTGGTTATCCATAAGCCAACCGCTGATGACCTTCTTAATTTCGATGGATTCTGTGAGAGGCCTTGAGCTGGGACTGGAGCAGATAAAGACTGAAACGAATCCGATGATTTGTTTTGAATTTCAATATGCTGTCTCTGGACGCATGTCGCTGTGTTTTTTATCGGATATCCAATTGGTTTGAATGGCAGCAAAAGCCATTATTTGAGAATTTAAATAGAATTTTTGGTTGGATTATAAAATAAATGAAAAGTTTGGTGTGCAGAAAAGACTTTCGTTTTTTGTTCTATAAAGATGAGATGGCAGTTCAAAGTTGATGCGTTTTGTTTTTATGACTTATATTTCACATATAACTTCTCGGCTGTCAGTCTTGTTTGAAAACAGATTGAATTCACAGTTTGAACATGCCTGGTTGAGAGAGAGTAGCTCTCATTTTCGTACTTCGAAAAATACTTATGAGGGGTTGGTGAATAGCACAAATAATTTCCAATTTATGAGCCTCTTAAATTTAAGAGCCGTTTATGAGCCTTCGGTGAATACCGCCATTAGTCTTAAAGATAATTTCCTAACACCTTTCCCAGAAGCTCATTTGACATCACACCAAATAATTTTTTTTAATATATTATACGCGCACTCAAGGGGTTATGACTTAGATATTATGAATACCCTTACAATATTAAACACCGTGCGAGCAATTAGGAAACTAGGATAGGATGAGAAAGGAGATACCGATGCATATTGGTTTTGAATGTCTGCTCATTGTAGTGAGTGGGAAACATTGAGCAGGGTAAGGCATTCCACATTGACTTTGAGATATTAAACATATCTCCAACGCAGATTTGAAAAGATCCTGTGGCATAAAATCGTAAAGCAATAAGCATTTGATTTAATGCACTGACGGGTTTGTTTCGGTTAGTTTAAGGTTCCAAATGCCAACAACTCAACAAATCCAACAACTCTTCCACAGATGCTTTGGAAAGTCGGAACCTCATTTTGAAGTCAATATCGTCATAGTCGGAGAATGGATTCCTATAATTTCTGAATACTCTGGTACGGCGAATTACTATGTGTTGCTCTTCATCATCGGATTCGGATGAAGACGACCAATCTATTAGCACAGATAATTATATACAGATGTCGCATGCCCATAGAAAAAACTGACATATGAAAATGAAAATCTTCATTTGAAAGAGCTTTCAGGAAAGCTGTTTTCAGTTTATTATTTTAATATTATGTGAGAAGTGCTTTTTCTCTTTAAAATGTGTGCTCTCTGAATTCACGAATAAAATCTATTTCGTCTGTTGCTCGTGCGTATTCAACTCTGTGTCTGTATTCTTCGTTTTTTTGTTTAATACCGCCAGACCCTTTTTTTTAAATAGATTTGTTATGGACACAAGAACACAAGATACCTACATTTTTCATAGAGGGATCTTGGCAAGAAAAAATTGTATTTTGTGTGTTTATCTGGGAATCTAAGGCAATTTTGTTCATAAAAAGGACACTTACTTAGATATTTTGTTGCATTTAGAAGCAAATTAGGAACTTATGTAGGTATGTCAAAGCCTTTGGATGGATTTGTGAAATAATATTATTCTCTATCTTTTTTAGGTAGGTATACCTATTTGTTCTTTGCAATACCCATACAAATTATTCTAATTTCGTTGCTCAATTTTGTCTATCAGAGCCAAAAACAGAAACAGTATTGTTTGTTACTCCTAGTCCTAGTTGCTACATACATAGATACATATGTACGTATTTTGCAATCAGGTTCATGAGGTTATGATGACACCTGCAGGCAGGAAGGAAGGTTGATCTTTTGATGATGGCGAAAATAACGTGGTTGACTTTTTTGGGTTTGATAAAAATAAAAAAAATCTGAAAAAAATAGTTAAATTAAAACTTCAATTTGAAGTAGGGCGACAAAGAAAAAGAAAATAAAGTCCTAAGAAATTGTGGATACAGATTTTTTTACGGGTTAGTTACCTATTTATTTAATACCACCTACTTAATTAAGAGGTTGTATGGTTATGATAGGTTGTAGGTAGGTACCTATGTTTGTATGAAAAAACGCAACCAGAAGAATAACTGTAGGTACGAGAATATACATTGTAGATACATACCTACGTATAGTATCTACATACAATTTTTCAAAAACGTATGCCTAGGAATTCATTGCGTTTGTGAAAATTTATTAAAAGGTGACAATTTTCTAGTTATCAATTAGATACAAACATACAAATTAGCTGGTTAAAGCTAACGATAAAATTTAAACGAATCGAAAAATGGTTTTGTAAGAAAAAAAGCGTGCGGCCGGATGGGCGGGAAATTCAAATTTTAGACGAAATTTAAATAGTTCACAATAGTAAATTTTATTGTTTTAATTAATTCATTTTGATTTTTAAAATTGTTTGCATCGTCAAAACACCTTTACTGTAGCAGAAGTTAATTTATAAATGTTACGAATTGTCAAATGAAACAATTTATACCTACTACAAATTTCAAAATTATTTAATTTCAGTATAAATAAGAAAACGTAGTATGTATGTCCATACGAAGGTACATAAGAACGGTTTTTCTGTTTTCTATTTTTTTTTTGTAAGTGAAAGAATAATGATAGTGTTAATAAAGAAAAAAACAGCATTTTTTAGCTTTTATGCTCTAAGCCTATTCCATATAAAATGTCTGAAGCATTTATACTATTAATTGCGTATTTGCTTAGTTCACCCACCCTTCATCCCATTTTACATTTATTATTTTTACAATCCATTTTTAATTTTTCATAGATACTGCTTGATTCTTAATTTTTTCAAGCATTTACTACGTTCTGTAGCTTCTTATTTTTATATTAAGGTTTTAAGTTTTTCTAACGTTCTTGTCATTTACAAATTTTTGAGAGAAAAATAATTACCAAGAAGTTGACTGTATATCAAGTCTGTGCGTACGGCATTCATTCTTATTGTTAAACCAATTTGAAAAATATGGCAATGGAAAATCTTAAGCATTTTAAACATTTTAGTAAGTTATTAAGTTAAAAAATAGGATTTCGCTAATTTTAAACGATTTTATCATCTTACTATCTCTAAACATTTTACTTAAGTTAAAATAACAAACTGTTTACTTTAACTTTTAGTAATTTACTAAATTAATATGAAATCTGTCATTTTCCTCAAACAAAATCTCTAGGCAATTTTAGAAGAGTTAAATTGTGTTTTTTTATTTCGATTCGTGAGTAAATTGTTTTTAAAAGTAAATAAAATATTATAAAATGTTTTAGGAAAACGAAGATTTTGATATACATATGTATGTATGTATATGATTGAAGACCCAGCTTTATAGAGAATTTTGCTCCAGAAATAGGTTTGACAAGATAGCAGATCGGCTTTTAGTTGAAAAACTTAAAGATCCAAGATCGAATTATAAGCCGTAGGCTTCCGATTTCACCCGAATTTCAAGTACCTACTATGTATTTACATTACACTTTCTTGGAAGAAGACTGGAATGGTCCAATCCAAAGTGGCGAAATAATAAGAAAAAACATTTCGAAAAAAGTTGTCAAAAATAAACAAATAACAAAATAAATTTAAGGTTGTCCTTTTGACTTTTGAGTTTCCGACATTTCAAACTATTACGTCCGTTCCCCAGATTTAGTTTTTTTTTTTTTTTTTTTTTTTTCATAATCTACACGTGCTCAAGGGATTATGATTACCCTTTAAATGTTAGAACACAGCGCGGGCGTGAAGTTAAGGAAGAGAAAGAAGGATAGTTTGGTTTGTTAATTTTAACGAACTGTCATGTTTTAAATGTGTTCAAATGCACCGTTTTTGATAAAAGGGAATTAGTCTGTTACTAGTTAGTAAAACGAAAAAAAAAGGTTTAAAAATTTCGAAGAGTTAGTAAATTACTAAAATTTTAACAAATTGCTAACTAATAAAATGCTATGCCCTTAACAAAATGTTGTTTAAAATGTTGCTCCTATGTTTCTACCATCACGTGTGAACATTTGTTTCCTATTGATAAATCATATAATCAATTTATTTATCTAATAAAATTGTATGTTGCGCTTGCATAGGTATTCATTCAACTTAATGTTGTGAAAATTTGTGTAAAAGCTGAAATAATTCTCTTCTAATAGCAACTGATTCATTTATTGTCTGTACCGCCATTCCGACAATAATTTTTTTTGAAAATCTGTATATACGTGCCAGTTTGTAAGCTTTGGGCATATTTTTTTTTTTAATTTTTTCATTGTTGAAGATAAATTCGATTACCTTTCAGCTAAAAATTCCATCAGGTGGTTCTTAAAAGAAAAACAAACTTTAATCAACGAAGGTATATGAAATACTAATAATATGTGCGTTTAGCCCAGGTACGATAGAGGGCTCATCAGTCAGATGCTGTCTGCCGTACCCTTCAACATCTTACTGATGAGCCCACTGTCGTAACTGGGCGAAAGCCCAGTACACCAAATTTAGGACGAACAAAATATTGTCAAAACTCAAACCTGCATACCATAAAAATTGAAAAAAAAATATATTTTGGAAAAACCTGTCTATACTAAATGTTTGTTTAGTAGGCATAGAATACTTACATAGAATCGAGAGTGTTTACATCCCAATATTTGCAGAAATATAGATCTGTTATGCCACCTACTTAATTAAGAAACAAATACTTTTGATAACAAGTAGTATTCGATTAATATGTAAAATTCAACCATATGAAAAAAATCATAAAAAAACATATATTTATCTAGGGTTTAGTTAAAGGTATCTATAAAACTCGTTTGTGAAAATTGTAACTTCTGAAAAGCACAATCAATCATTATTTTGGTGCTATCATTAATTTTTTTCATTTTATTTGTACAATTATTTCTTCTGTGCCGGCATACCTTCCACATAAAATCAATTATTATATTTCAATAATTATTGGTATGTTAATCTTATTTTAAATTTTCGGATTAGCCGCGTATATAACAGATATTTAGCAAGTGCAATATGCAATTCTGTAATCACCTCGAACGTTTCCCCGGTATATAAAAAAATTTAAAAGTTCGTATTTCGCTATAAAATAGTTCATAAAAAAAGATTAATGTTAAACTAATGTTAATGTTGTGAAAACACATAATAATTGATGATGGTGTTTAAAAAGTGAATAAAAAAAAATAAGTTTAAATTTTCAATGATAAGTTTTAATGAAAACCTACTTAGATTTGTCTGTATGTATGTATAGGTATATAAAAAGTTTAAAGTCAAATTATGTATTTTTTTTTTTTCAAGATTTCTGTGTTAGACAAATGCCGTGATTTTTCTGTTAAATACGATACATTAAATTTTGATATATTTAAATAAAAGTGTAGGTATAATTAACACTTTATTATAACATTAAAACCTCTCTGTGTTATTTTATTTTAACTTTAGAAAATTCTTTCCTTGCTTAGAAACTTGAATAAAGACAATAATTATTTTTATTTATTTTTTATTCGTTCTTCTAATAAAAGCTATGAACTGTTCTAATTTAAGCAATGAAACCGGCTCTACTTAACGCAGTCGCTTAGCTTGGAGGCTTTGTCTAACTTTTTCATAATTTTAAACACTTAAGACAACTCTTCTAACTAATGTGGGTTTTACAACAGAACGTCAGCGAGTTTACGTTGAACAACCCTTAATTTGACAGATACATAACTCAAACACAACAACACAAATAAAAAAAAAATAAAAAGCCAACTTTAAACCAAATAATCGCCGAAAAAAGTACACTTTATATACTACCTCGGTACAGAATTTGATTGTTTATGAATTATTTACATTATTTTAGATGGAAATGAAGTAAACATATATAGCTAATTAACAGCATACAAATCCAATTTTGTTTTTCCTAGGTGCAAATTCTTTTGGCTATACTCGTAACATCGTAACATAGTCGTATGTATGCACACTTGTATGTACAGATTTGCTGATCGTAGAGCACTTTTGCACGATTGTTTCGAATTTCTTAGTCGACTCCGCTTATCTGCACTCCGCTTAACTGAAAATATCGGATATCTGAAACAATACATCTATCACCGATTTATTTTGTACTCTTTTCCAAATAAATAGGTTCGCTTAATTGGAACTCCCTTTAAGTGAACACTCCTTTTATTTGAAACAATTTTTTCTCCCAAATAAACAGTTTGTATTAAAATAACTCCGCTTAAGTGCAACTTAGAACGTGTCCAAAAATTTTCAAACCAACACACATAAAATTTTACATTTGAAGTTACAATATGAAGTTACATTATCACCCTTCCATCAGTCATTCCAATCGTCACAGTCGTATTTTTACCTGAAATATGAATTAAATGCAAATCGTCGGCTGGATGCTATCTTGTTCAAAAGGCCATTTTTTACGTATGCAGTCCTCGTAATTTTGGGACGCTCTTTCGTTTGGAGCAAACCATTTTGTTCTATCTCTTTTAGTTTTCAATTTACAGAGAACTGTTTTGTTCAATAAGACACTTTTTTAACGATTTTTCAATTCATTTTTGTTCAATAAACTGCTTTTCATCTTTTTTTGTATTATATTGAACAATTGTTAGTATATTAAAAAAAAATGCATAATTTTTATCTTGTATAATATCCATACATATAAATGACTTCCTCGTTGATTTTAATTTATAACTAATTCAAAATAAAATAAAAACAATTTCTGTAGCTTGATTTATAAACAAAATTGTCAAGGCTTTCAGAAAAAAAAAATAATACCAATCAAATATTTTCTTACATACACAAAAACTTTCAATTTGAACTTTAAAAATCGATTTCCCAACATTTTGAAAAATGGACATTGAACAAGATAGCATCCAGCCGACGAAATATGCATAAAAGTAAATATAATTTGAAAACAACTCCGCTTAAATGAAAAAGAGTTGCATTTATCCGAAGTTCGCTTAAGTGCAACAAGGTTGCAGTTATCCGAAGTTCGCTTAAGTGAAAAATCCGCTTAATTGCAACGATTCTTTTGCATTTTGGGGTTGCAGTTAAGCGGAGTCGACTGTATTCAGTAATTGAGTCTATTTACAAAGCACATCTTTTAAAAAGCGAATGAAACAACAGTAAACATATTTACTTCCATTTGTTTTGGTATGAAATAATCATTGTCAAAATGGATAAAGTACACTTCTAAAAGACTAGTTTATCTTTTATCTATTTGCTGCTGTTAAAGTTAGACGAGCTCTTTGACGTTAAAGTATAGTTTATGTCCTTTAAAATTAACAAAAAGTCGGTTCTCGCTTTATATACAGTAATTAGAGCCGACTCCAATTCTAAAATTGATTTAGAACAGGTTTTAAATATTTACAATTTTGCGCCTGTCTTTTATTTGTCTCACTCGTGACAGAAAAAAGACCCTGACTATTTTCAAAATACATAAAGTGGTGTTTTTTTTTTCATTTCAGCAAAAATGAATTAGTAATAATATTATTAGTTCTAAGAAAGTCCATGTAGATTTTATAAGAAAAACTAAAAACTCTTAACTGTGGAATTACACTATAGGAAATTGAAATTCATTCACCCGTGCGCGGTGTGGGCTCTGTGTTGTCAAACTTACAGAAAAACACATGCACATTCTTTATAGAATACCGACCTACTCCATGGATATACACACACAAAGAAACAATAGCAACATGACGAACAGGTGTAAAGTATTTAAAAAAAAAAAACAAAGATTATAAATTAATACGAGTATTACACAAATGATGGAGATATTAATAGAATATTATGTTCTATTTTCTATTTTTTGGTAGATATCTACATAATATTCCACATGAAAAACAGGTAGCCGCATTGTCTGCCAGTTTTATCTTTCTCGCGCATAAAAAAAAAAAGTCCTTAAACAGAAGAGAGAATATTACTCGTATGTCGTATATTGTTCTCTTTTTAATTCAGAAAAGCTTTCTTACGGCGATTATAACATTCTCTTCTTCTTATGAAAACTTCTTAAAAAAGCTTTTGTCTGCTCGAGATTGTCTGCTCGAGAAAATTTTCGATGACAGAATTTTGTATGGAGGTGAGACATCTGTATATAATTATCTGTGCTATTAGTCTTAATAAAAAGCCAATCATTAAAATATTATTGCGAACAGAGCTTTATACTACTACAGCGCCATCTGTTGTAAAATTGCATATCTACTTTATGGAAGGAACAAAAAGCTCTTTTCCAATGTCATATGTATTTCCCCTTATTCCAAACAACTAGAACATTCCAAGACGAGAACCTTCTCGAACAACGAATTTGAGTATATAAGGGAGTGTTCACGGTGAGCGGGACACAGTTGATTTTTGACTATGAAAGTGTGCAAAAGGTTTGCTTATTGGATTGTGGAAAGTGTTATTAAACAAGTGTGATTTAAATTTGAATAAAAGTATTTGAGTGGATTATAAATTGAGATTTATTGTTTTGATTTGAAAAGTGTAAATAAAGAAGAAATACTAAAAAGAGTAATAAGTTTTATTTAACGAACCTAGTAAAAATATTACAATATTATTACTAACATGCAAAGTTGACATTTTTGTACCTATTCATTTTGTATCTCCAAAAATTGGAAATTAATATTTTACGAAACAAAAATGTCAGCTGCTATATCCACTTGTTAACTGCATATGATGACATTTCTATGACACTTTTAAAATTTAATGAGCCAAAAATGGGCATTTAGTTTATAAGGGTGTTTAAAAGCTTGTTAAATTTAAAAGCACTTAGTGAAACTAAAAAATGCCATTTTAAGGTTTAGAAGCCTGTTAAATGTTTAAAAGACCTTTGTGAAATCGGCCATGATAAACTTTAAGAGGATTTTTGATCAAAATGCTTTTAGTGTTTGCTTATGAAATTGGTCATTACTAGGTGTGTTTTTTTTGCAAGTCCATATAGAATTGTAAAAAAAAACGACATCGGGATTTAGGAGCTTTTTTTTCACATAGCTGGAAGCACTGTGTACGCTATGACATTTGTCAGCTTATTGACGGTGTTCACATTGGACTCACTCCGCCGACTTTTTTTGATGTCTCTGTGTTTTTTCTTGTTCGCACTTCATGGTAAGAAAGAGACGGCAAAGTGAGGCAGGATTTTTAAAACAAATTGAAAATTAATGGATTTTTTTTGACATTTGTCTTGGTGGCATAAAATGACACACGAAGATACAGTGTATCACAAAAGTAAGTAAGCACTCATTAAAAAAAAATATAATAAAACACTATTTGGAAAATAAATCGAAGTGCGAGAATGGTAAAACTAATAACAAAAGTCCATCTACTATACACAAAATAATAACCAAATAAAATAACATTGGAAGTTTGCAAAATGACCCTCGATCAATGACAATGACAAGCAGGAATGCCGTATTATTGTTAGGAAAGTGAAGAAGAATCCCAAAGTAGGCCCATCAAAGATATCAGCAGAAATAACCAAATAAAACAGGTAAGTCATATAACCCTCAAACTATTCGACGAGTGCTCTACCAATCCGGTTGTCATGGTCGAAGTATTAGAAAGAAACCTTACATAAGTAAAATAAATCGCCAAAAGCGGCTCTTCTTTGAAAATACCCATGAATCTAAACAAGCAGAATTTTAGAACACAGTTGTTTTATTTGAAATGTTACTTTTTAGTTCAAAATACATATCAATTATAGACAAAAATATTAAGTTTTTTTTTTTTAACATTACTATCGATTGTTTGAAGGAAATGATCTTTAAACTAAGAGGTGCTTACTTACTTTTGTAATTCACTGTATATTTGTAGTGGCATAGCAAATGGCCAACAATTATGACAACTACAAGACGTCTGGAGTGTTCACACTACTTTTGTGTCTGAACACGACAGGGTGGCCTTACGTCAAAATGACTTGGTTGAGTAAGTCCAATGTGAACAGCGTCATTGACGACTAGCATCAACCAATCCAAAAACTTCACTTTTGACGTCTCTGAGCAAATTATCGATAACATATAGGTAATACTATTTTGGCATCACCATTTTTATCGAGTCTTAGATTAACTCTGGATAATTATCTGGTCTTAGCTAACTCTGTATAGATTTAAGTAGTTGTTGCATTTGCATGTAAAGCGCTTAGTCTCGATGTCGTTTTTTTTTACAATTCTATATGGACTTGCAAAAAAAACACACCTATTGTTGCAGATTGCATCAGTTTGATTTTTCCTGAAGTCAGTGAAACTGAAATAATATTAATTGAAACACGCATAATTGGAACGAATTGTTCCATTTTATTTGAATTGACAATCAGCTGATCAGGAGAAAGAATTCTCAGCAGTAAAATTAATAAATGCTTTTTTTTAGAAAAAATATTTGTTTTAAGGAAAATTTCAATTGTGAATAAATTATTTTAAGTGATTTCTCGCCAATTGGTATCGTTTTTTTATATTTCAAAACTTATTATAATAATATAAACTATCTTAAAGAAATTTTTTTTTCCTGATGCGTTTTCCTGATCGCTATAACCGGTCCCTAAATCTGTCTGTCTGTTCGACTTATAAGTATTCTCTCGACACTTTTAGGTCTTATTTTTGTTAAGACTAGAAATAATGGCACCTGATCTACATTTATTTTTAAGATTTAAGAAAATATCTGTCTTCTCAAAAACTGTTCAATGTGCAATTACCCTTTAAACTTAAAAAAAATCCAACTGGAAATAAGATCCGCGCTGTCGATCTCTATTTTAAATAAATAATATGTAAAATATCCATAAAGTTTTTTTTGTTTAATAAATAAACTTGAAAAAATTCCCGTTAAACACTCTATACAAACTCAAGTGTCAATTATTAATAAATCAAGGACCAAAACCTAAATTTAAAGTTTGAGTCTTACCTTTATAGCCTAGTATACAGTTCTTCTAAAAAAAAAACAATGTATTTCTTATGGGAGAGTTTTTGCCCGAAAAAAAACTTTTTTCATTTCACCAAACTGAAAACCAAAATCTAAAAAAAAATTTATACTCACCACGATTTTTTTCACGCAAAACAATGTGCATCCCATTGTTTTGACGGAAAAAATTTACAGAAATTTTTTCATGAGAAAAAAAATTTTTTTTCACCACTCATTTTTTTTTTTTTCTTCAAAAAGAACTGTATACCAGGCTTTAATAAATAAACTTGAAAAAAATTCCCGTTAAACACTCTATACAAACTCAAGTGTCAATTATTAATAAATCAAGGACCAAAACCTAAATTTAAAGTTTGAGTTTTACCTTTATATCAATAGAGCTTATTGCCGTATTGCTAAAAATGGATCTGGTGTGTTGAATTCAGTTTGGTTTTCGATATTGGCACCACTGAAAACCCAAATATATTCAATACACAAACCTTCTAACAACGCCCCTTAAATACTGTAAAGTGTCAACCACTAGCTGTCAAAAAAACGAATTGCGCCCAACAATTTATTCTGTTCACCATTCACCTTATGTCACTTGTGAAGTTTTAAACTTTTTGTTCCAGTCAGTTCAGTTTATTTTTGTACATTTCGCTTGGTGGTTGACTCTTGTTTTGCATCCTCCAGACAATTTTTTTTTGCCGCCGAATGGTATACGCAAACTACATAACACTCAGAAAGGACATAATAATTGGAAAAATACATAACATTAAATTATACTCATTTGTTGTGCTGAGGAAAATTGTGTTTGTTGCATTTTTTGTTGTATGTCGAAAATTACTGTTTACATTTTTTTATCGATTTCTATTTACTTTATGTGAATGAATTAAATTCGCTAAGTTCAGATAAAAGTGCTTATTACAAATGTTATTTATTTTTTGTGATTACTCCGTGGCGTAAATTGTGTTCCATTCAAAGTCGGTGTTTCAAATTCAATTAAAAAAACTCAATCCAGGAGATATGGCTATGCCAAACGAAGTTGGCGTCCGGGACTTTGTCCTATTGGACTCGGTAACATTGGAGAAATTCATGGATAACCTTCGAAAAAGGTAAAGAGAAAAATGATTTACTTGTTACAACAACTAGAAGCAACATCACGTCAGATATCGTCACTCTCGCCAAGTTTAGTAAGAAGTCTAAAAATACTCGCAGGCACGCATTAAAGCGTCTTGATTCAGAGTCATACTTTCTGTTGTGCATAGAGAAGCGGGTAAAGCGCTATCAACTGGATTTTGTGCCTTATTGGGCCAAAACCATTAGACATTTGAATTTTCTAAAATCTGTATATCAGCAGCTGCTGCTCATGCTTTTGATCTTCGATACTCCGCTTGATTGTGTGTTACTAGTCGAAAATTATTCATTATCATCGGCAAAAGATTACATACCTGGCTGGGACTGCAAGAGATATCCATACCTATATCTTATATGTTTGCCAATTAGTTTTTTTTACCTAGATATATTTTCGATGTACGAGTAAATGGGGTGTGGTTTTGGATGATTTGATTTCCCTTTCGGAAAACGCAAGTAAACTATTATTAAAGTTTATAGCTTTGCCAGTTCATAACGTTAACATTTTCTTAAGTCTTCGAATCTCCGCAAAGATAAGACATTTCGACTTACATTTGGATGAGAAATGAGTCATCTTTTCAATCAATTTACATACAGTGAGTCTGTGACTTGAATCTTGTAGTGGATTATCACACTTCATTTTTTGTATAGTAATACTCAGTTCAATCAGTTATTTACGAGTACGTCAGCTATTCAAAATATATAATTAAATTCTCTTAATTGTTAAATTAATATT
Source organism: Chrysotoxum bicinctum (assembly GCA_911387755.1). Taxonomy (NCBI): domain Eukaryota; kingdom Metazoa; phylum Arthropoda; class Insecta; order Diptera; family Syrphidae; genus Chrysotoxum; species Chrysotoxum bicinctum. The sequence goes on along the minus strand of OU426987.1, from coordinate 102,959,783 downwards.
ATAATTCAAAATACGTACCTCTAATAATATTAATAATAATAGAATATTGAAATATAATGATAATATCTGATAACCGTGCATTTGAATTTCGCATTTAGTCAAGTCTTAAAGTATGTAACCCAAAAAAATCGAAAAATCTTCTTTTCTAGAGATTGTTTCATCAATATGGGAGGATTCGTCCATCCAAAACAAAGTTTTAATTTAAAGCAAACAAATCTTTTGTCTAAAAAATTAAAACCATGGCAGGGTACATAATTTTTTTGTCGCATATTAGGGAATCACTTTATTTTTTTACATATATGTTTATTAAAACTTCAGCAAAAAATACCAAATGGATCCTTCCAAAGATATACCTCTTTTATCTATTCTATACATATGTATGTACATATATCATTTCTGCTCTTACAAAAAACGGATTTCTACACCAGTTACAATTTTTTTGTGAGAGCCCAAATGATATACATGATAGATAAGGATACTTTATTTATACCTATCTACTGTAGTAATAAAAACTAAAAGCCTTAAGAAACAAACGTTTTGATTGTTTGGAATTAGAAAGAAACGGAAAAAAAGATTTGTCTAGAGGAATGTGAAACGATGAGAAAAGGGACATTCTCATCGTAGACTTCCCAAGACCAAGAGCTAGTTGTGTGATACAACCTAGACAAGTAGTTCCATATTCTATCATCAGAAGTGGGATAAATTTAACCTAACTATACTACAATAAAAAATAAACAACGAAGTAACTAAGGAAGAAAAATTTCGAAAAATTTCAAGAAGAATCTGTTGCTCCAATCGATGAGCAAACTTTCTTAAATTTAAAAGCAGTAGGGGATATAATTCGATTAGTCAAGGAGGGGGATCAAAAGCAGACTATTGCTGGATTTCTTATTTTTGACCCTGATTTTTCACGAGTCGATGTAAAGAAATGGTGCGATGATGTTGATTGTAGGGTTAAACGAGAAAGTTTAGAAGATTACGATATTATTCCCCGAATTCAATCCTCATTATTTTGAAGAGCAAAAACATAGTTTGAAAAATATGGTTTTCAACACTATCGCTGGTGCGACTTACGAGCATCATTGATTCACACATTTGCCAGTGGTATAAACATTATAACCCTTTTAAGAAAAGTAGCAAATTTCGAAAGTAGTGAATCAAGTTCATACAATGATTTCATTATAGAAAAAATTTCCCAAATTAATCGGTGAAGATATGATAATCCGTATCATAATTGGTTGCATAACAGATTCAAGTTTAAGAAACTCACTTACTTTTGTTATGCCAAACAAGGTTCAAAATCTTATTGATCATTTGTCCTCAATACGCAATGCTGCCAGATGTAATTCAAATTCTAATACTTCGGGTTTGCAAAGACCAAGTAAGCCATACTCAAATTATTCTCTTAAACGAACTGCAGATACTTACCCATCAACAGATAAACGCTTTAGAGTTGATAAAAGTTGCTATGGGTGTGGTACAAATTGGACAATTCATGGGTCTGGCAAATTATTTTCGTAAATTTATCCCTGAATTAACTGCGAAAACTAATTGTATAATGCGGCTTACTAAAAATAATATAACCTTTAATTTGAACCATGAATGTCAAGAGGCCAGATCATAATATTGTGAACCAATTAACTCAAAAACCTGTCCTAACGATATTTAACCCAGACCTACCAACTTGCAAGATTTTGAATTCGATATAGTCTATCGCAAAGGTGCAATGGTTCAACATGTTGATTATCTTAGTAGAAATCCCCCAGTAAAAATATGTTACAGACTTTCTAGTTTGTCGGATAATTGGCTACATGTGGAACAACAAACAGATTCATTAACACTTGACATAGTCAATCAATAAAAGGATCCAGAAGCTACTTCAAAGTACTGCATTGTTGGAGGGCTCTTATAGAGAAAAGAAAAAGAAGGAAACAAATTATTCGTTCCCCAACGATGTCGATTAGCGTTTATGAGAAAGTATCATGAGGATAATTGCCATGTTGGTTGGGAAAAAACAATTTCAAAAATGAAAGAACATTTTTGGATGCCGTCAATGACCAGAAATGTCAGAAAATTCATAGATTCATGTGTGATTTGCTTAGTTGCTAAGAGACCGTCAGGAAAGAAGCAAATAACATTGCATCCTATTGGGAAAAAACCGATTCCTTTTCATACGATACATATTGACTGTATGGGTCCATTTGTTGAAAAATGTAAAGAAATATTGTTGATGCGTTTACCAAATTTATAATTTTACGTCCACTAAAATCCTTACAAACACTAGAAACAATACAGTGTATGAATGATTTCATAACGTTATTTGGAACACCATTTAAAATTGTCAGTGATAGAGGAACAAATTTTACAAGTGAACAATTCAAGAAAATGTGTTTAACATATGGAATTGAACATCACACCATTGCTCCGGGAATAAGCAGGGCCAATGGACAAGTAGAACGATATGTTGACACAGTATCGAACCTTTTAAGGACCAATCTTGACACAAACTTGTAATGGACAACTTACCTTAGTCGAATACAATTAGCATTAAACACGACAGTACATAAAACTACGAAATTATCGCCTTTGAAAATACTTACTGTAATAAATGGAAGAACTCCACAAGTTGGACTCTTATTTTCTCAATTGAATTTAGAACCGGAATATGATGATATAGTTTCCATAAGAGAATTAGCCGATCAAAGAATAAAAGAAAACGCTTTTAAAATGAAATTAAGATTTGATCTTAACAAAACTAAACCAACACGATTGGAAATTGGAACAAAAGTTGTCTATAAAAGCAAACAGATTCGCAAATATAAATTGGATGTGCAATTGTAAGGATTGTTTATAACATTCGACTTTATTTTGAACTTAATTTGTGCTACTAGCTATTTTCAAAATTATTGAGCCTGTTAGAATAGTATTAAAACTGATTTTGTTTTAGATTCTGGCAAGAATTCAAAAGAAAATGGAATAAGCAAACTTTATAATCAAGAAGAAAACAAACTGTTTAAGGATTAAATATTGTTTTATGAAATTGTTTTATGTTTATTTTTATTCTTGTTGTTGGTTTACTTCATGAGTTTTAAATTAAAAAAAAATTACTAAATGTTGTTATTTTGCATCGAGAGCGATGCATGTTGCAGGATGGCCGTGATAGATAAAGATACTTTATTTATATCTACTGTAGTAATAAAAACTAAAAGCCTTAAGAAACAAACGTTTTGATTGTTTGGAATTAGAACGAAACGGAAAAATAGATTTGTCTAGAGGAAAGTGAAACGATGAGAAAAGGGACATTCTCATCGTAGACTTCCCAAGAACTAGTTGTGTGATACATCCTAGACAAGTAGTTCCATATTCTATCATACATTTATGTATATTTATTTTCAATAAAATCAACTTTGAATCAAAAATCATTTTTCAAAATGTATAATCGGTTGAATACTTTTTTAGAAAATGGTATTACAAAATTTCACAGCCTATTTGCAATCTTCAATTTTATATGTATCTAAAATGAATTAATTGACAAAACTTGCTGATGTCTTCTGAATTTTATGGGGCAACATTTTAAACAGTATAATGCTAAGGTATGAGCAATAAGCATGACACTGTTTAGCAATTTTCTAGTTTTAATGGAGTATGTGATTTGCTTTCAAATTGAGTGCAATCATAAGGTGAAACCGATCACCGATCCTAAAGAATTAAGGGTTGAACAATTTGATAAAAGTTGTGGAAAAAATAAATAAACACAATAAACCGCCAAATGTCCAACAACTATAACCCTTAGTGTAGAAACAGGGGTGAGGTGGAGCTGAGATCAAACACACGAAAACCGAAGGTTCACTCCGTGTGCTACTCTATGTTTGAAGATGTGTTTGATTTCATCTATCAAACTTACTCGGATCAACAAAAATAAAACAGATAATATGAAAAAATCAGGTGTCCATATGTTGATGGGTTTCCAATAAGGGTGGGTCGATGTTGAAATGAAATAAAAGATATTCTGGGTGTTAGGTAACGAAAACCTTTTTTCATTTGAAAAGCCTATGTTATATGTATCTCATTTGACATCGTTCAAATTTTACAGTTACGAGGGTTCCAATATTCTATGACTATGCGGCATAGATCCTGAAGTACTTGACTGTATTTGATCGATAGCTGTATTTCGATGTGGTGTTACGTTGACTTTTAGGTTGTCGGTCGATTGCGATTTATTGTCATGGACCTGTGACTTAAAAAAAATCCCACAAAATTTACTATTTACTAAAGGGGGGCTCGCAAGTATTTTTGGTTAAAAACCTTCGCATATTTTTCTTGTTCCCGTTCCCTACTAAAAGTTTTCCAGAGTTCAACTAAAATTGATAAAAACTTTCCAATTCTCTGACGGTTATAGCCTATTTTTAATTATTTAAATTTTATCCACAATAATACTCATAGAACAAAACACTTCGTCTACTCTCAAAACCAAAATGTTATTAACACAAGAAATTGCTTATCTTGTCCTCAAACATTCCATAGAAAATTATGTCATTAAGTATTTCAGGTATACATATGTATGTATGTTTACATTAACAAAAAATATATGTGTGAAAACCTAAACTTACTATTAACTAGTTCAATAGGGAACAAACAAACTCAAAACAATGTTTAATTAAAACTCATTAAGGAAATGAAAAATCTGTAATAAATTGCAATGAGAATAAGAGAAGTTCACGGAAGCCTTATAATTTAAATACTCTTTTGTGTAGTTACACTTTCAATGGAATTCATTGTACATTGGAAAGACTTTTTTCTCACTCAATGTTAAAATAAAAAATAATTTAAAAAAAGAAAACTTAATACATATTGATAAAAAGGTGGAAAGTAATTGCCAATTAAGTGCAATTTAATTATTAATGTGTTCGGGAAAAAACGCACAACGTGAAGCCCCGTTCAGATATAATGTTATCATTTTTTGGAAACAAAATATTCTTTAAAATTTTTCAGTAAATGTTTTATAAATTCAACACCATAAAATGTTTGAATATATGTACATATACTATTTCACAAAAATGCATGTTAAAAAGACTAGACAATTAACTAAGAGTTGGCTGCATTTGAAATATGCGATAATCAAATTTTGGTGTTCGGGGTTAAGTACATAGATATATGTACATATGTACATATCAACATTTCAGAATAATTTCTCTGATTATAAATACATATATACATAGGCAATAGACTTTTTGGTTTAAACTTCGCCCCGGCCGCGTATTGCCAAACTGTATATCAGTACAGAGCTCCGACGCTCTATAATAGACTACAGAATGCTCATTCAAATTAAGAGCATACTATATACTGTGTCAGATCAAAAGCAGATTTTTCTGTGTTGGTATACATTTTGCTCAGGAAACTAAGAGCAAAGTACCTGTGATTACAGAGCCATCGTTCACGTTGGTATAGTTATTGTGTGTGGTGAGTTCTGGGTTGGTATACATTTTGCTCAGGAAACTAAGAGCAAAGTACCTGTGATTACAGAGCCATCGTTCGCGTTGGTGTGGTTATTATGTGTGGTGCCGTGACATAAGGCCAAGTGACTTAAGGCCAAACATAAAATGGTTTGTCTTGAGCAACAGTACCTTGGATGGCCCGCTTCGCGGGTTTTCAGGATTTTAACTTCCTTTTCGGGGCTCACACCCGCTCACGCAACTCCGTTGCTCCGCTTAGGGTATGTTCAGTCGCCAGGCAGGCGCCTGTAGCAACAGTTTTGTATTTTACATTAATTGGAGTAAACAACTAACAGTTATGTACTGCTGCTCAGGAAAACTGTTGCTACAGGCGCCTGCCTGGCGACTGAACATACCCTAAGCGGAGCAACGGAGTTGCGTGAGCGGGTGTGAGCCCCGAAAAGGAAGTTAAAATCCTGAAAACCCGCGAAGCGGGCCACCCAAGGTACTGTTGCTCAAGACAAACCATTTTATGTTTGGCCTTAAGTCACTTGGCCTTATGTCACGGCACCACACATAATAACCACACCAACGTGAACGATGGCTCTGTAATCACAGGTACTTTGCTCTTAGTTTCCTGAGCAAAATGTATACCAACCCAGAACTCACCACACACAATAACTATACCAACGTGAACGATGGCTCTGTAATCACAGGTACTTTGCTCTTAGTTTCCTGAGCAAAATGTATACCAACCCAGAACTCACCACACACAATAACTATACCAACGTGAACGATGGCTCTGTAATCGCAGGTACATTGCTCGATCTGAACTAGCATATAGTTTGCTTCAGCTTTTTTAATATTTTACAAGCAAACTGCATGTGACCACAGAGCGCTCTGTGGTAGCATACAGTTTGCTCTACAATACTTTCAAATTCGGTGAGCAGAAAATGGCTGAGTACAGACTATGGAGATCTGTGCTGATATACAGTTTGGCAATACGCGCCCCGGCCAGACGAATCCTAAGTATGGAAATAAAACATATTATATTTGATTTATATAATAATTAAGTAAATACTATATGTACAAAAAATAAGAAAGTCTAATAATTATCAAAATTAGCAAATTTATTATCAAAATTCAGGTCTAAGACAATTTGTTTTCAGTCTTAAGCCTGCAACACGTCAAAGATGTATGCAGCTTGTTAAAATGTGCCATTCGAAATATTAAAAGTTTTTAGCCGAAATCTTGTACATCGTTTTGGTACGAACAGATTATAACTAAAATTAGGAATTCTCTGTTGAAAACAAGGGATGTACCGTATAAATGTTTCAACTAAGCAGTTTTGAAGTTCATACCTCGCTGACCTTACATAAGTTAAGTAAAAGCAAAAGCTTATAATTTTAAACAACACACATTAGCTTAATAAAGATAACGATAAAGTAGTATAATTTTTCAACCCACAAACTGTACTTACGTAAAATAAAGTCACCTTCATATCTAATCACAAAATATATGAAAATGTTCGGTTCGTGTTTATTAAGAATGAGTAGATATTTGTTTGCTTAAAGATTATCAGTTAATTTTTAAAATTAAATTGATAAATTATATATATTGACCATATAGTTATGATAAGTGAAACCATTTACTCAAAATTATGAGGAACATATTTTAAGAAAACCCCATATCCTGATTTGCAATCAAAAAAAAAAAACAAGTGATTGCTCACAAGTAGACGCACTCAGAGTAAAATGTTATTACCAATATTTTATCTGATTTTATTACTTGTTTACTCTTTTTCAAACTCAAACAAATTCAAAAGAAGTAAGCATCGGTACGCATCACTTTAAGTCATTAAAATTACTTTTCACAGTTCGTTTATGTGAAATCTTCCTTATTTTCTTGAGCAGATGCTGCAATTTAAACAAAGACAATGCCATACTGAGCACTGTAAGTATTTAATAAATGCACATTAAGGAATGATGTATTGAGTTTACGAAAAAAAAAGTTAATGAAGATGAATAAAATTAGAAAATTACTTCTGATTGAGTGGAGTAACCAAGTCAAGTAACCGGAACTTCAAAATGCGTTTCGCCTAAGCTCGACAGTGGCTCATCAGTTAGATACTGTCGTATCCTTAAAAAAACGCTAATATTGGACGATGTTTACTTGCATAATGTGAATTTTAAATTTCTAGGGGATTTTTTTTAATTCAGATACCTTGAATAATGACATGTCTGTGGTCAGACTTTTTATAAAAAAGATGAACAAAATTAGAAAATTACTTCAATTGATGAGCCCAATCTCGTATCTGGGGAAAATGGCAATTTGGAGTGGTGGTCACTTGATTTTCAATTAAACTTTTTATATCATAAAATATTTAATCTACAAATTGATAATAATCGGCAACTGTTTTATAACACTTAATTATTTTGACAATAACATTAAAAAAACGCAACACTTAACTCTTTCTTTTTACATAGAAGCCAGACTATACTTTTCCGAAGGTTTATGAAGGTTATTACGTCAGTTTTTTTCAGATAATCTTATCGAAATGTGCAAAAAAAAAAGGCTAACGCCATATAATATTCTCATTTGGTATTGCATACTCACGAGCAGATCAGGAGTGTGCACTTCCATAGTAAGGAATGGAAAAATTGTAAGAATCAAATCTTGAAGGCAATAGAACCCTTTCAGATACCGTTAAAAAAATTTCGTGATATAACATAAGGTGAATATTTTAACCAGCGAAACAATTAAATGTGAATAAAACGCTTATGCTCACATTTATTTTCACACTTTTTTTGTTTGTACTTTAAACTTGGTGATAATGACAAATTCAAAATCTTTATACAGGGTGATTGATATAAGGTGCACAAAAAAGCTATAACGAGTAGGTTGGGTTAAGACAAGAAAAAAATCGTATGGGAGGGGTGTCTATTTTCCTCAGTTTCGGCGGGGGGGGGGGCAATTTTCTAAAAAAAATGACTTATAACAGAAAAAAAATATTTAAAAACAACGGTAAAACTTGCAATGCCATGCCATACCTTTTTGGAAAGCCAGAAATCTCTTCTTTAATTTTCATTTTAAATTAAGTTGTGTTTGTGAATAGTTCAAACAATTTTTTTTTCAAAATGTTATATAATTAAGTATAATTTTTGTGTTGAAACATTTAAAGGGTAATCATAATCCCTTGAGCGCGGGTAGATTATAAAAAAAAAAAAAAAAAAAATGCTCATATTTTCAATAAAAAACATAAAACCGGATGCTAAAATGTATCTTAGTTTTTGAGAAATAAAAAAAAATTAAAAGTACTTTTTCCAAGAAAAACACTTTTCTTGTTTGTTCTATCTTTGCATAAATACCACTAGTTTTTATTAGCAAGAAATACAATTAATAACTTAATAAATAGTAATACTTTTAATATCTGTTACATTTTAGCCTATTCTAATAAAAAATTAATGATATTAAAAGAAATGTTCTATATCGTCGTCATTCTATGAAAACTCCCTAAGTCCATTTTAAAAAAAAATGTGATAAAATTCTTATTTAATTCATTTCGGATAAACCATTTGCAAAAAAAATTATTGCACAATGGCTACGCCAAACCCATTATACAATTGAAGCCTGAGATCGTGCTATTCTGATAAGTTTTGGATTTTTTTTATATTAATTTCCAAGTTTAAATGCAAATATCTCAAAAAACAAAAAATGGACTTAGGGAGTTTTCATAGAACGACGACGATATGATCCCCACTCTTCAGAAGTCAAAAGTTGTATCTTCTTCTTATGGCTGCAGATAAATTTAAGTCCGCCAAATTCTCCTGCAATGTGACTCCAGCGACTTCAATGCGTTGTTTAAGTTGCTCCAAAGAAGACATTTCAACTTCATATACATAATTCTTCATGAATCCCCAAGCGTAAAAATCCAAAGGAGTTAAATCTGGTGATCTTGGTGGCCATTCAGTGGGACCTCCCCTTCCTATCCATCGGTCGTTGAAATGATTATTGAGCCAGTTTCTCACAGCCAGACTAAAGTGTGCTCGAGCCATCTTGTTGATATATTAAATTGTCTGTTATAGCCAAAGGGACATTTTCTAATAAATCTAGAAAAAGGTTCATAGGAATTACACATAGGATTCTCCATTTAAAACCGTATTCAAATAACGTGGGCCAATTACCGTTCGTCTAACAATGCCAAGCCACACATTGCAGCTAAAGCGGTGCTGCGATTTATATTGTTTTTTAACATGTAGATTGTTGTGACTCCAGTAACGCAAGTTGTGGAAATTGGTAACTCCATCTCTGGTAAACTGCGATTCATCTGTCCAAACTATCCTTTAAAATAATTTGTGTTCTGTTTCTTCTCACAGCAATAGCGTTTTACAGAATTCAGTCCTCAATATCTTATCATTTGATGTCAAATCACTGCCCAAACTCTACTCTGGAGCAATCCAAGCATAGTTGCTATCCTACTGGTGCTAAACAGTGGGATTACTTGATACCAAATCCAAAATCCGTTCCACTATGTGTTTTGATCCACCAGATGACCTTTCTCTCCTTCGAGTCTCCAGCAATCCATGTTCCATGTTGTGAAGTCTAGCAAAAAGTGAATAGTGGGGACATCTCCTATTGGGGAACCTTTCAGCGTACACTCCCTGTGCTTCCGGACTGGAACCATCAGCTAAACCGTAGCAAAAGTGCATATTTGTCAGTTCTTCCCGAGAGTAACTTGCCATCGTTTTGTGTTGAAGATTTGATATGCAATTTAAAAATGAGTTTTAAACAGAATGTCCTTCCATATGTATTTGTGGTAAGGTAAACATATTTGTTTTGTTAAATTGAACACTTGCCTCAATAAATTTATTTTTTTTTTTTAAATATTTCCTAAAAAAAATAGAGCTTGTTAACAGGAATGGGACCTTAAATCATGATAATAGTGTTATAAGTAAAAGGCGAAAACGATAAAAATACCTCTTAAGTTTTTCGGCTTAAAATTATCTCATATTTACATATGTATCTTGAAACTTTTTTCAAACCATTACATAATTGGATTTTCAATTCAGAAAGGATGTGTTTAATAACTTAACGCAATATTTCCTTCCGGAGTAAATGCCATTTTCAATTTAAGTCAACGCCAAGAAACTAAACAAATTATTGGCCTTGAGCTTTATCGGAGTTGACCTTTTGAATAATCAAGAGTGAATCTGAGTATATGAACTTTTTGCCATATTGTTTACGTTTAATGATTTTTCCCTTTATTAATTTGTTACACAGACTTGTCGCAGTGAGTCTTCCTCCATTATATAGTCCTTCTATCAACGCATTTATTTTTAATTTGTATGGAGGCAACTCTTAAATGTTGTTCAAATGAATTCGTGTCTTCTTTCAGGTTTGTATTTTATCGAGTTAACTATGGTAGATTTTATACTCTCCGGGAAGTTTGCCAACGATTTCATCGTTTTTATTGATTGGTGCTATTGCATACGAAAGCAGTTTACAAAGTTTTATCTATTTGATTGCCGTTTGTAGCAGTTCAATTTGTTCCATTGTATTTAATGGGAATTCTGCGTTTCGTGACTTTTGTAGATATTCGGCAAACTGCTGTAGCTTCAAATCCAAGCGCATATTTTCTTTTAGTGAAAACGTCTAACGTCATATATCATCGATTAATAGAAAGGTCTAATATTTATTTTTTATTTGCTCGCAGCTGTATTGGCAGACATTTATGAAAATCTCACCCAGTTACTTTTATTTTCCCACCGATTTCGAATAGATCGCATATTTTGGAAGCATCAGATCCTCTTCCGTTAGAATAATATCTATCTCTGCTGACTTTCTGACTTTCAAAGCTCAGGATTTGATACTCAAATCCTAGTCTAGTGTTAGTGGTACTCTAACACAAAAATGGCGCAGTATAGATGGTTTCGGATGCGGATGAAGTATGTAGTCCGATTGGGTGAGTGATCCATTTTCTTATGATTGTGCTAAAGCAAACACACGTCATAACACCACCATAACACATCAAAACATATTGCATATTGTTTTGAATTGTATCCAAACTGGGCAATTCCGTAGAGATATGTTCAATATCCCCCATATAAATTCTATCCAAAGTGTCAAACGAGTTATCATATCAAAACGGCGCACAACAACGCTAATTGGGCCACAGAGTGCTAGACTGCCCGTGGTTGCCAATTCTACCTCCAATGTTCCTACAATTCCTCCCAATTCTACCTACATGTTTTCAATCCAAATGTCTTATGAGAAAACCAACATTGTGCAACGATATGGAAGCAATACCGCTAAAATCAATAGAATTTAATTTGCATCTTTTTCAAGAAATATGTAAAACAGAGTTTAATAGATGAAGGTTTTTCAAACCTCCTGGACCAACAACGAAAATGTATTTCGTTTCAGCATTTGGATTCTTACATCTTAAAGAATATCACTATTTTTCTTTGGCTAGATGATATAGTAGTAGTAGTAAATTGTTTTTATTTTAACTCAAATCTTAAATATAAACATATACATAGATTTTCATTTGCCTTGTTTTTGAATACTGTTAAAATTTCAAACCTACGACAATGACTTTAAGAGTCGTCTGTCGGGTAGCTTAATCGTAAATATTAATTTAAAATACTGTTTGTAAATAAATTATATACATCATATGAAACAAAAAATTAAAAAGATATGACAAAAGTACATGCTAAAACTACATTTAAAAATTTGAAAAATAATTAAAGGAAATTGAAACATTATTTTATTTGTTTAATTGTACTCTTCGACCAGCACTTTTCTGTAAGTTATGGACACAGTTATATACTTGACCACCATCGTCCCCATTTTGTAAACATGATCTCATTTTCATCCATTGCAGGTTTTCCGAAGTATTTGATTCTTAATTCTCGCAGTACTGGGCATTTGCCCAAAAAGTGTTGAATATTTTCTTCTTCCCTCATATTGCAAAGGCTACATAAGGATGATTCACTGCCGCTATATCAGCTTCCGTTCAGAAAGATTAGATCACATCTCGCTTTGAATATCCAGCTTATTTTAAAAACATCAAATCCTTTCGTGAAATAGTTAAGTCCTCTTGTATAGTCTAAGAACTTGTAGATGCGTGAGCTGCTTGCAGATGCTCTTCTTTTATTTTCTTGATGTGATCTAAGCTTGAGAGAGTCAAATAGTACAAGATTTTTTCCAATATTCTTCCTTTGACCCTAAATTTTCATCCCAATGTACTCCGAATTCAGATCCGATGTCATTTAGCTCTTTCACCCAAAATTGATTTTTCCGTAAAAGAATTTTAGAGAGTTGATGTGCTAGTCTGCTTTCATTAAAGTCAAAGAGGGTTTTAATGACAACCGCAGGTTAAGCTCCAACGTATAAAAATGTCCTTCTTCGACGGCACCAGTTTCAAGTGACAGCGCATAGTTTGGTGTGCTAGCTGGTAGGTTTAGTACCCGTTTTATGAAATATCGTTGCAGCTTATCTACTTCGAATATCCCAAACCCCCATACTTGTGCTTTTGATAGACCTACATACCGCTTGAAAAAGTTTCCACTTTGAACTAAGACTGATATTTTTCCCTGCCAAAAAGTTTTGCCAAGTGGCGTTGATGCTGTTTTTTGCTGAGGTGTTTCTGACCTCCTCGTGCTTGCTGAATTACATCTTTGGAGTAAGAAGAACACCCAAGTAAACATAATTGGAAGTAATTCTTATTTCTTCTCCTTTGAATAACCACTTTTCCTGGTGAGATAGTCTACCTCCATTTCGAAACACCATAATTTCTGACTTTGCCATGTTAACTTGTAAACACCAAATGGTGCAGTACTCTTCTAGGCGATCTATCATATTTTGCATAATTCGGATGTCATTTGCTAGGATGACCATATCTAGTTATAGTTGATATATTTGAATTAAAAGCTCAAGTGACCTCAACTCCAAGGTGCGTTTCGCCCAGGTACGACAGTGGGCTCATCAGTTAGATGCTGCCGTACCCTTCTAAGACGCAAATATTGCAAATATTGCGTCTTAGAAGGGTACGGCCATCTAACTGATGAGCCCACTGTCGTACCTGGGCGAAACGCACCTTGGAGTTGAGGTCACTTGAGCTTTTAATTGAATTTAATTCAATCACTCCACTTGAACAGAAATTACTTTCTATCTTCATTGAGTTGATATATTTGTGTACTTGTTTCAACGTCGGAAACCTCAATATCCTCAAGAGAAAACTCGTATAGAGTATTGGAAATTTCTGATATTTATGGGCAATAACTCTGTATGCTGAATAATTGCATTTTCAGTAGACTGACCTTTTGCCAAATTTTCTTTAAAATGTTTTTTAATTAATTTTTGTTCAATATTCCTCTTTATTGAATCTGTAATTAGATTTTTTGTCGTTTTTCTTAAGTGAATTTCATGTTGTTCACAATCTGAATTGTTAAAGATAATTATAAGGTGAGAAAGAATATGTGCTAAAATTGCTGACCAATAAGTCAAAAACCTCACAAAATTGACAAACAAAACTTCCCTTTCAAAAATTTTCTTCAGCCAAAAAATCTCAAATTGAAATTTACTGAGATTATAATAATTTTATTTATTCCAACTAACACAGTTTAACTTTCAATTCGAACTCTGGTTTATAGTGAATTATTTTTCAAAAATCTATGTTGTCATTTTCATTTTTTAAACTTTCATATCTTGAAAAGGCATCTTTCGACTAAAAAACTATCTCTTCCTATGGAAAATTCCCTTCCGGCAAACTTATCCCCTTTTACTCTAATTCATGGGAATTTCTCAGGAATCCCAATGACAGTGCAATAAAATTTCGTCCAAACCGTATATTGGTGTTGGCCAAAGCTAAAGCACGAAATAATTTCACTTAAAAAAAAAGAAGTTAAGAAAAACAATAATAATTTCTTTTTTTTTTTCTAATCAGAGTACATAAGTCTTCAATTAACAGTTATTAACTATATTACAATTCTTACCCTATATAAAATTCAAGAAAATAATTCAGAAATTATTAAAAGGTAAGTGGATAAAACTTAAGCACATGTATCCTATTTTAAAAGCAACTCGCCTACATTAAGTTATTTTTTTTTCAAACATGATCAAAACAATCAGTCGTGTGTCATCGGTCGGAGTTTTAGATCGAATATAATAATTTAATTAAAAAGGTTATAAAATGGCTCGCAATAAATATTTCAACGAACAAAAAGAAAAAAAAATAGTGTGATTTCACTTAAGGTTAATCAATTTTATTCATTGCAAATAAATTTGGTATAAGCCATACCGTGATTTCGCTAATAATAGCTTGTTTTCGTGCCAATGAAAATGTTCAAACGGTTCATAGCGGGGCGGGAGAATCTGAAAAATCACTTAACGCAAAGATATAAGAATCATCAGACTTATCAAAAAAAAACCCGGTTGGTAGTAACTTTCGATATTATCGGAGCATTTAAAAAAACATTTACTTCTCGTAAGAACCGACGAAAGTGCAAGAATGAAGTCCGACAGGGTACACTTGAACTGGAACTGGCACACTTGAACTGGAAAACGGTTGTCTTTTCAAATTATTCCAAGTTTAATTTAAAGGTATCTGACACATTTCTTCCGGTACAGAGGCAAAAATGCGAACGCTTAAATCCTCGTTAAACAAAGGCCACAGTTAAACATGGAGAAAATATTACTGTCTGGAGATGTTTTTCCCGCCAAGAAGTTGGGCAATACACAAGATTAACGGTATAATGAATTGCTTCTTGTATAGGGAGGTTCTTCAAAATATCATGCTTCCTCATGCTGAGAAAAATATGCCATTGAGATTCACATGACAACTATCCTAAACATACTGCTAATGTTGTGAAGGTTTGATTAAACGAAAACCGTAATGCTGTTGTGAAGTGGCCGGCGCAATCCCCTGATCTTAACCGCATAGAGAATCTATGGGAAATTGTAGATCAGAGAATTTATCGGAGCAACTGTAATAATTGAGCAAGTGTAAATTGCCTGGAATAACATCCCCATGCAAATTGACATCCTTTTTGACTCCATGCCTCGTCTATGTGCTGCAGTTATTAAAAATAATGGCTACGCAACTAAGTATTAGAAGTAATTGATCGTTATTTAGTTGTTTTATTTATGAATTCAAAAATGTGCTTTAGTTTTACCCACTTAATTTCTAATGAGTTTTGTTGATTTTTCAATAAGGTAAAAGTAAAAATATAATTAGTAACTGTAAATTGAAGACAAATATCTTTTGATCAAATAAAAATATATTATTGGTTTTCTTACATTCTGTTACTTTTTTTCTAAAGTGAAGTTATTTCTTGTTTTAGATTTGGACAACACTGTATATAAAACAACAGCCCATTTAAGGTTATAAGATATCAGTTAATAAATAATAAAAATAATAATTAAAAAAGACTAAAACGATCTAGTGTCGTAAAATATGCAATTAATCGCATCGAAGTATAAAGACGATAACGGAGATGACTTGCACAGAGTCTAATTTTTCTTTAAAATCGTTTTTAAAAAGAATCAAAACATGAAAATTCAACACATTAGAAAAATCTATTAACAATTGTATACATAATTCCTTGGAACCGTTTGATGTCGAACTAAGTTGCATTTCTAAACCATTTTGAAAACTTGGTCCTGATTTTTTTAGAATGACCTTTTGTATTATTTTGAAACTGTTATGTATGACCGAAGCGTTTTAATCACCACTGTTGTTATGATATTTCATAATCTTCTTTTGTGCTATGTTCTTATGTACTTGCGTACATACCTAGTCGTATGATCTATACTGCAGCTGTACATAACATGGCATGACATCGACAGTTGGATTGCAACCACCGTTGGTTGGCTCTACATTAATATCAAATAATTATTAAACTTTCCATACTTTTTCTATGATATAATAAAATGAATTAAATATACTTTACTCGTATTCGACTATTTATTATATTGGCGCAGTCGGAATTGAAAAAAAAAATTAGTTTTTTAATCTACGTGCATATTAAATGACTAAGACTGAGGACGAAACCACAATCGAGAAGTCACCTGAATCCTCTGGTAATAAAATTCAGCGCATCATGTCAAACGTAGGAAACTTGGAGTCATTTGATCTCTCTCATCCTGAGAACTGGTCTACATACTACTCCCGATTTGAGCTGTATTTATTAGCCAATGACGTACAGGGGGATGTTCGTCAGAAAGCCACGTTTTTGACTTTAGCAGGCGCTCAGCTCTATGACTTCCTGACGTCATTGGTTTCGCCTAAGCACGTGAGTGAAATTTCTCTTGATGAAATTAAGTCCACTTTGACTAATCACTTTTCTCCTCGACCATCGGAAATTGCTGCGTATTTCAAATTCCACAAGAGAGATCAGCATCCCGACGAGGGATTCTCGGAATACTTGGCTGCATTACGGAAGTTAGCAGTCGATTGCAGATTTGGTAATGTTTTGGACCGTATGCTGCGCGATCGCTTGGTCTGTGGACTACGTGACGCAACCCTACAGCGGAATCTACTCGCCGAAACTGATCTGAAGCTACAAATTGTAATCGACCGTGCCACCACCGCCGAAGCTGCTTCTAAAAATGTTTTGGAAATTCAACAGTCCGGCCAGGTGCATAACATCACGAAAGGTGAAAATAATTCAACCCAGTTTCGTAATAAATCTTCGAATAAATGTAAAGTGAACCCATGCAATGGTTGTGGAGCCCAACACCCACGAACCCAGTGTCCTTATCAGAACACAATTCGTTCATATGTGGAACAAAGGGGCACCTTCAACGTGTCTGCCGAGGTGACGCATTATCTGTATCCAATTCAACTCCAAAGAAGACTTCCGAAGAATAGACGGAAAAGATCGAAGCCACACTCGATCAATCAAGAAGAAGTCAACAACAGTCGTCATCAATAATCACCCTTGTCAATTCGAGATCGATTCAGGCTCCAACTATACCATTATGTCATCTCGAGCTTTTGATAATGTGTGGGCAGCTATAAAGCCAAACATGCATAAATGTGATTTGCAGCTCATGGATTTTCAATTAACCAAATTGCAATCGGGGGCATAGTGGATGTCAACATCTCCTATAATGAGAAGAAGATTTCAGATCTTCCAATTATAGTGGTAGAAGGTGATCGATCCAATGTGATGGGCTGTAATTGGTTTGCTCCTCTTGGCATTAGTATCCAGGGAGTTAACTGCATCGAAAAAGTTTCATCTGTACAGAGCATTCTCTCAAAATTTCAGCACTTGTTTTCCAGGGAACTTGGACGTTTTACCGGAAATCCTGTGACACTCCAAATCGATCCTTCAATTTCACCAATTCGCCATCCTCCACGTCGGTTTCCGATAGCAACTAGGGGACTTGTGGAAGCGGAACTGGATCGACTGTGTACTCAAGGGATTCTCGAACAAGTCGAATACTCTGACTGGGCTACACCCATCGTACCCGTTCCAAAGAGTGACGGTTCAATCCGGATCTGTGGTGACTACAAGTCAACCCTCAACAAGGCACTCAAGTCTCATTGTTTCCAAATACCAGCCATAAGCACCCTATTGTCGTCCATTGAGGGTGGTAGCATTTTTGCAAAACTGGATCTCGCTCAAGCATACCAACAGCTAAAAGTGGATGAGGCATCTTCACTTTTACAAACGATTGTGATTCATAAAGGTGCTTTCCGTGTGAAGAGATTGCAGTTTGGTATTTCTTCGGCTCCAGGTATTTTTCAAAATGTTATTGAAACTCTTCTTAGAAATATTCCAGGTGTATTACCGTATTTCGACGACATCGTTGTGATGGGCAAGACGGAGGCTGAACTCGCTAATCGTCTACATCAAGTTCTCAGCCGTTTAGATAGCTCAGGTTTTCGGCTTAAGAAGGAAAAGTGTTGTTTTGCCTTCCCAGCGATCGAGTTTCTTGGCTTCAAATTGGACTCACTTGGAATTCGGCCATCAACAAGCAAAATCCAAGCCATTCAAAGCGCACCAGCTCCTTCTGATAAAAAGCAGTTGCAGGTGTTTCTCGGCCTGCTGAATTTTTATCATTCGTTCTTGCCACACAATGCAACTATAGCTGAACCACTGCATCGTCTCCTCGACAAAAATTCCAGATGGACATGGACCTCAGAACACCAGCAAGCGTTCGATAGCTTAAAGAAGCTTGTTGTATCAGATCGTGTTTTGATGCATTTCGACGAAAAACTATCTCTCGTTGTCGTTTCCGATGCATCCCCCTATGGAATAGGTACAGTCCTTAGCCATCGCTTAGACGACGGCACAGAAAAACCGATCGCGTTTTATTCGCGGACCTTGTCAAAATCCGAAAGAAATTACGCACAAATCGACAGGGAGGCTGTAGCTATGGTAGATGGAGTTAAAAAAATTTATGATTATTTACACGGAAGGAAGTTTGAGCTGGTTACTGATCACCGTCCACTCCTAGGTATATTTGGATCTACAAAGCCGATTCCAGCAGTGATATCAAATGAGATGCTCCGTAGGCGTATTTTCCTCAACGCTTATGATTATGATATCACCTATCGCTCCGGAAATAAGATGGGAAATGCAGATTGTTTAAGTCGCCTTCCAGCCGTTTCCGAAGATTCAACAGCACCTAATAAAGAAGAGCTTCTGATGATAGAGATGATCGATCAGCCAGTAGTTGATGCCAAGATAATTGCATTACAAACTGCAAAAGATCCTGAACTCGCTAAGGTACTCAGCTGGGCATTAAGGGGTTGGCCGAAAACACTCAACCGCTCCGACAATTTGTTTCCATTCTATTCGAGACGAACCGAAATCACAACCTTAAAAGGATGTCTCTTGTGGGGAAATCGTGCCGTGATTCCACCTAAAAGCAGGGAATTGATTCTCACAGCTTTACATACCGGTCACCCAGGCATTGTGAAAATGAAGGCATTGGCTCGGAGCTACGTCTGGTGGCCCAACATGGAATCCGAAATTGAACGCGTTGTCAAGCGATGTGTGCCATGTCAGGAAACTCGACATGAACAAGCGCAAGCACCTCTTCATTTTTGGGAATCGACAAAGCTGCCATGGTCTCGACTTCACGTTGATTTTGCCGGGCCTTTTCAAGGTAAATTATTTCTAATTGTCGTCGACTCATTCTCTAAGTGGCTCGAAGTGTTTGTGGTTAAATCAACGTCGTCACAATCAGCTATTAAACCATTGCGATCCCTGTTCGCTACACATGGGCTTCCTGATAGCATTGTGACTGACAATGGAACGGCTTTCACGTCAGAGGAATTCAAATCATTTCTTCATGGCAACCTGGTTCGTCATATCCGTTGTGCTCCCTTCCATCCATCATCCAATGGGCAGGCCGAGCGAATGGTACAAACTACAAAAAACTACTTAAAGAAGACAACAGATAACGTTGATTGGGATTTAAAATTATCTCGATTCCTATTTAATCAACATATAATTCCACACACCTCCACAGGACGGTCACCAGCGGAGTTAATGTTCAACCGCCAGCTAAAAACATATATTGATAAAATTCATCCCAATGAACTTTTTATAACTTTGGATGAACCTCAAGCCACACGAAAATTCCGCAAATATGACCTTGTTTGGATTCGAAATTATTCTACAGGACCCAAATGGATTGAAGCAGTCATTGAGTCGCAGTCAGGTCCAGTCTCCTATACAGTACGATTGCATGACAACCGGATCATCAAAAGACACATTGATCAAATTCGTAGCCGATATGTTGGCGTTGATGTAGATTTCAATCCACCGAAAATGAGTGACGAAGAGGTCTCTCCAGCCGAGGGTAATTGTAATGAAGATTCCGCATATCAGTCAATACAAACATCACCATCCCAATCGTCACCTCAGTCATCATTCCAGTCATCACCTAACAATATTCCGTCATCAGCATTGCCTTCAGAACCTAAAGCAGACTCAACGACATCAACACCTCGACGCTCAGGACGTGCTAGAAGGCCACCAGATTTTTATAATCCATCTGAGTGTTAAGGGGTGTTATGTATGACCGAAGCGTTTTAATCACCACTGTTGTTATGATATTTCATAATCTTCTTTTGTGCTATGTTCTTATGTACTTGCGTACATACCTAGTCGTATGATCTATACTGCAGCTGTACATAACATGGCATGACATCGACAGTTGGATTGCAACCACCGTTGGCTCTACATTAATATCAAATAATTATTAAACTTTCCATACTTTTTCTATGATATAATAAAATGAATTAAATATACTTTACTCGTATTCGACTATTTATTATAGAAACCAAATACTTTCACTCGCTCATTAATTCTAGCAATGTCATAGGTTTGCATCATTTTTGAAAACCATCGACTCCTTAATACTCTAATCGTTTCTGTTTTAGTCATGCAAATTGACTAGTTATTAGATAATGTTTGCTTTATCTACACATTTGTGAAATCGTGTCTCAAAAATGTTTCTAAAAGTGATTCATATGAGATTACCACAGTGCAAAAAATATGAGCATTTTCTTTAAATTTGGTTTCGCCCTTAATTTTCAGAGTTTGTTTAATTAGCTCCGTAAACAAATGTGATCAGTTGATGGTGTAAATGAAATGTATCTCTTTTAATACAACAATAATATTCTTTTATAGCTTACTTTTCTACGTAACAAAAAATAAAAGACAAAAATTATAATTTTGTTTGATCATGAGTTTAATAAATAAACTGCGATAAGATATTAAATTAGTTTCCAGTAATTGACGACGAACTGATAACATAAATAACTTGACTCAGCCATGTGCCGAGCGGCGTAATTTTTGATAGCAAATAATTATGAAGTTTTCGTATGTATTTTTTATAAGTTACTTAGATATCTAAATACGCATCTAAATACGATCCCGCCTTAACAAATGTACATTGGTTTAAAATATATATCAAGAAGTTCTTGTCACAAACATTATAAATTTTTTCCGGTCACTTATTTGTTTTATTTTTAAGCGAAAATTTATGTAAAAATAACCATTGACTACAATTGCAAAAACAACCATTCCAAACGGTTTTGTTTGAGATTAGATTAGTTTTTATTAGTAACTACTAATTTAATTTTATTACATAGTTTACAAAAAATGCTTGGCTTTATTGGCGTCTGCCTACAGTTGACGAAATATATGTATACAGGGTGTCCGGTAATTCGTGTGCCATACTTTGGGATGTGATTCTTGGTCATATTCTAAGGAAAAAATTGTTCTACAGTAAAGTCTGATGTTCAACTTTGACATCACTTTTTGACAATTTAAAAAAAGGCTAACTTTGGTGTACCCTGACCCATGTTAAGGTCAATTTCTCTGTCAGTACTAGTAGTAGGGACCTCATTTTGGACTTTTTTTTTTAGAAGAAATACTAACCTTTAAAACTACGTTTAAATTGAGATGATGTATTTTTAGGGTTGTCAGATATTCAATTTTAAATGGTGTTCAATTTTTCTTGCCCGAGCAAAATTTTGACTTTGAGGTCAATTTTTTTCAAAAAATGCGTAATAAACATAAAGTTTTCTTATTTTTGCCTAATGAACAAAATGATAAAAAATGATAAAAAAAAGTGCTAATATGGACATGGACTATATTTCGGTCGAACAAAAATTTTAGGAAAAATGTTATTAACGGTACCTATCATAGAACCGTTTTTTTTTTTATTTTCCGACATTCACATTAACGGCTCTAACGATTATAACCAACATTTTTACATGGGAGCTCCTTTGAATTTGGAAAAAATTTTGTTTTTAAAAATTTTCGAAAAAAAAGGATTTGAATTTTTAAAAAACAATTTAATTTCTTTTTTTGAAAAATGTTAAAAAAAATAAATTTAAAAATAAAACTATTAACTATTATTAAACTTTGTTTTCATTAATTAATACTGTTCTAGAAATCAGACGAAAATTTTATGCTTTTGAAAATTTTATCTCGTTAAATATATGTTTTTTTATTTATTTATAATCAATTTTTAAATTCCGAGGTACTTTTACATAAGAGCAAGCAAAAAAAATCATTCGTTCGTTTTCGTTCTAGAGACAGTTGATTCATTCAGAACATTTTTCGAGATGGTTGAAACACTCAATAACTCCGCACGAATATGCCATGGGATTCTTATCATAAATAACTGTCAAAGTATCCTCTAAACTGTACTATATGATCTTTTCAATAGTCGATCCCACACAAGTCATAATTTCTCTCCGGATGTCAATTCGTAAATTAAAATGTTTGATGGAGACAAAATATTTCATGTTTCACTTTAACATTTTCTTATTTTGCATTTTTGAGATTTGGAGGGTTACAAACTTTAATTAAAAGTTTTAAATATCCAGAAACAAAGAAAACAAGAATTAAAATCACAGAAATAAAATAGCTTAAATCCTCAAATTGCCATAGTAATCACAAAAATGCATTAGCTATAAATAGATATGAGAATGAACAATTGTTGAAACTAATTAGTTGATTGTTAAAATACCCACTTCACAAATAGCATTGATGCACATTTACAAACGTTAAAAAAGGTCTGTTTACTTCGTGTTTTGCACGAACTGACATTGTTTGAGTTGCAATTTATCAAAAGAAAGGGCTAGTACCATGCTACTCGTAGTTACAAAAAGTTTTAAATTAAGAAAGAGTTTGTAAACTTCTTTAAAGTTAACAAATTTTTAAGTAGTATCATACTAACACCGTAACACTCTAAGTTGTTTAAAATTTTGCACCATTGCTTTTAATTGCCAAAAATATAAATTTAAAATTAAAATTAAATATTATATTAGTAGGTAGTACCCCCTGGCATAATATTTTGAGCATTGGACTGCCATGCCGGAGGTTGGGTTCGATCCTCAACCTTGAGAAAAAAAAATACAAAAATACAAATCCCTTAAGAGTATCTCTTGTTGGTAAAAGTGCTTCTCATCCTTAGCCGTTCGCACTCGAGTTATTAGTCCCCACCACCCCACTATTCCTGGCGAAACACACCCATAGGAGTACTTGAGAGGTGTAATTCCCCAGGTTCAGGTTCTCTCTCGAATTTATTTATTTTTTATTAAGAATGTACAATGCTTGTGTATAATCCATTACATACTATATTCTATGGGTGTTATCAAAACACCAAATATACTAAACTGATACGCGTGTTTCTTATTTATTTATTTTGACAATTGAAAAATTTATACTGCTTATGAATTTATATGTATTACTATAAATGTAACTACAAAAAATGCTTGCAGTTATTTATTGTGAAAATATGTGCACAAATTGGAAAATTGACTGACAAGCGACTTCCTCGCACGTTCCACTTGTTCCCTTTGTTGACGTATTTCTATTATAAATTAAAATATGCGTTATTTCTGTTCATATAAATATTAAGCAAAGTGTGCGTAGCCGACGACAATCGTCAAACTAAAAGAAACGCATCGTTAAGACAAGCAGTATAACTGGACAATTTTAATTTAGGAAATTGTCTGGTATTAAGTACATGTTTTGTTTCCCTTGCACGATTCATTCATATACTCGTAAAGTGTAGTGACCATTTACTGAATGTTTTAATTGGCGCATTAAGTTTCCGGATATTATGCGCAATCATTTACATACATGATTAAGATGTAATAGCTCTTGCAAAAATTAAAACAAGAATTAGTTTAAAAATAAA
The DNA here is from genome assembly GCA_911387755.1 of Chrysotoxum bicinctum. Lineage (NCBI taxonomy): Eukaryota > Metazoa > Arthropoda > Insecta > Diptera > Syrphidae > Chrysotoxum > Chrysotoxum bicinctum. The sequence goes on along the minus strand of OU426987.1, from coordinate 102,935,670 downwards.
TTCATCATGTAAGCAGCAAAAATATTTTATCAAACAACCCTATTGTTTCAGTCAATTTCAACACAATACACCCCCATCAAAACGATGAGCAGAGTCAAGATGTAGGCCAAGAGTGCGAATCCTTGTTGTGATGCGACATGCATGTTTGATATTTGTTTTTGTTTGTTATTTAACGCGATTTATGAATCAACTCAACAGACACCAGGGACCTGGCTGCTTTTTGGTTAGTGCAGTCAGTGGCAGTGTCACGCTCATGAAGTATGTCAAATACTTTTATTCATTCAAGTTCGCGAATACGTAATGATTTTTATAAGTTATTCTACTTTAATAGAATAGCAACTATAAACAAACGAAGGTCACCTAAATCAACAATATACACAGTTTGAATCTAGAAAACGATACTATGAGTAATATTTCTTACTACATTTTCCCTTAAAAATTCCTTCAAAATTGTGTGCCAATATAGTAGATACATTGCACATAAAACTGATAAATTAGTAAAAAAAATGCCATTGAACAAAATAAAATGTACGACTGGATCGCACGAACTTGCTGTTATGTAATAGAATGAGAATTTTAAAAATAAATGTTATCAGAAAAAACGGTTCATAAGCATAAAATTTATCAATATTCTAGGTTCTGTTTTAAGAAAAATACGATTCTTGAAAGCCATTTCTTAACTGTAAAGTTTTATAAAAATCGAGCTGGAGTTTTCGAATTATTGAGTTTCAAAAATCCAAAAAAAAAAACAAATTGTTTGGAAAATTTGAATACACAATACTATTTAAATTTTTGGGGATCCTTACTTCCTTACCATAAAAAATTACCAATATCTGTTGTACTCAGTGTTGTACTTATTTTGACATTCGATTTCACTAGAAAGTACATAGTATGTCGAATTCAAATAATTTGTATTTAGATTAGAAAGTTCACTTTATCAATGGAAAGTTCATTTATCTTTCGAAAACTAAGCAAATTTTCACTTTCGAATCGTTCAAAAAAAAATGTCATTTCATTCTCGTTCAATTTTTTCTGGCGAATGGATTCATAAAACATGTAAGTTTAGTATAATGTTAGTGGTAATGGATGCATCAAATGGATTTGATGCATTCATTATCCTTCTCCTATACAACTGCTCCTCACCGTCTTCTCTTTTCATACATATCTAAAACAAATGCCATTTTGATTTTTAACGTCTGGCTTCAATTTATCAAAATTTTCATAAAACAATTTACAAATGCTAATGCAAAATTCAAGTGTGACCAGATTTGTGTAAATTAAATAGGCTTTAAAGTTGCCTTCTTTTTCTTATCAATTTGGAAAACAAAATTAGTTTACATGAAAATTAAAAAATAAATCAAGTATTTTATTATACGCAGAGAAGTTGTACCGTTATTTTACTTCTTTTTGATATCAATAAACTTATTATACTGTTTTCTAAATGCTCCCAATTTTTAAAATGTCAGTTTTATTGATGTTTTTCAAATTTAAACGTTACCGGGCCGTTAGCATTAGTTTATTTTTCTTAAATGATAAAGTATTATTTTTATATTTTTATACCTTAATTATTTTTTTTTTTTTGATAAGAATCGTCAAAAAAAACAGTTTGGTGATACTAAATCAGATAGAAATGTCATTAAATTTCAAACAGCTGATTTAGGAAATGAATTTCATTGAGGTTCATTTTATTCAATCACTCGACAATGAACAGTTTTCGCTCGAATGTCAAAATAAGCATGACTGCTTTTGAAAAAAAAAAATAAAAACACAAAATATGGTTCTAATAGGGGACCATTTTTCGGATTTTTTTTTTCAACCGTTACCTAGTTCAAGCTCTAGCTAAATGAAATTTGTGATTCTTTTTTAAATCTGTGGAAAAGTTTTTAAGAAAAAAATATTTTATAAAATTTCAAAAACAAATTTCTATGACAGTACTCCTACTAATTATTGTTTTAAATCTATTCTAGTTAGACTTTTCTTAACCTATTATGCACTGAAATGTCTGAGCGTTGAATTTTCTATTATTTGTTTATAATTCAGGGTGCATTTATTGGAACTCACCACACTGTACTGAGTTGCGACAAAATTTATATTGCCAAGAAAAAAATAACCTACACACTCTATTTGACGATGAATCAACTTGTTTGTCATGAATTCTCATATTAATAAAATAATTATATCATCGAAGATGAAAAGCTAATGTAAGACATTTGAATATTTGAGATGACTCAAGAAAGGTGGAAACAAAATAATAAAAATTGTTTTATTTGTTTGCTGTCAATAAGTTGTTGGTATTGTACACAGTCTGGGGTTCATATTGTATCGCCCTTCGAATAGGTTTATTAGGTTTGAAGATATGTACAAATCAAAGTTTCTATTACCCTTATGAATCGGGTATTGTTTTTTTTTTTTTTTTTCTACACGAACCTCTTATAAGCCTTGGTTGTACATACTTCCGTTTTGACTTACGTTTGAATCGTGATAGAATTTCATTGAAAATTTGAGTTTAGAATGCATAAATTGATAGTTTGCCGGTTGTTTCGTTTATTGATATTATTGAAAAAATAAAAATAAATAAAATAAGTAGATGAATTCTGTAGTATCTGATTTAGATAGATTAAACGCTTTAACTTATCATTTCATTTTATGGTGTTTGTTTGATTCATACCTACATATTTAATAAATGATCATTAAAAAAGTGTTTCTAATAGAGACATTAATAGAGATTTAAAAATTTTAAAAATCAAGTTGTTCGTATGATAACGAAGATGGGTCAAACTATTTTGCAGCCTTATGTATTTTGTCATAAGTTTTCAATTTCTTCCAAACTCTGTATTTTATATTGTATGGCTCTATTCAAGACTGTAGTTACATACAATTTTTCTAAAGCAACCGGTTCTAATCATCAATGCTGTATAATCTAATTTCAAACTGCGTTTAAGGATTCGAAAAGAAGGATATATGCTTCATTTGAAAAGGATTTTTCCTTTCACTTCCCGAATCTTTTAACCAAAGTGGAAGAAGAAGCATTTGTAAGTACGTACATTAGCATTTTGTGGTAAACCCTTAGACCCATGTGTTAAAACGAAACTTAAATATTTTTTTACGAAAAGGAAAAACTAGAACATAAGCGTTTAAGTTGAACGTAAATATTTCAGTTTGGTATCAGCAAACGGGGGCCAAATTACCGCATCCGTTATCGAGTAATACGTGACTGAATTATGTGAGTTTGGCATTATCGCTTACGTTATCGAGCAATAAATTACTCCAATTTGACATTTTCATTCGATTACTGATGGGACTCACTCACTCGTCACTGAAGCGGTAATTCGGCCCCGGGTCTTTAATACATACATACATACAAATAATGTCATAAGGTAGATATTGTCGCTTCGATCTCAAATGTGTGAGTGAGGTTCCACTGTTGATTCCACTTGTATTTTGCATTTTAAAAATCTCGCATAACCCAATCTTGTAACATATGTAATCAAAAACGACCATTTTTAAAATTCTCGTTCTCAAAAATACAAGACTCGCAAATACAGACAATTATTTCATTATCAAACTTTTATATATGAATTCGGAGTCGGTATTACATACATATTTATGTACAGCATACATAAATATGTATTTAACATACAAATTTCAACAAAAAGAACAACTTTAATAAATTTAATAAATTAAAAATATGGAAGCTTCGATCTGAAAGGGAAAGCCCATGTTATTATGGAACCTTGGCCCAGAGTGAACACTAACGAGTTTGGTAGCAAATGAAAGGTGACGTTGAGCTTGTTATGTGACTGAAATATTTTTAAAATCGTTCATGGGAAATTCGCGATATTTGAGCTTGAAGTTGCCGATTGAAATATTTTGTCATGAATCTTTAAATTTGACATCCAAACATGTAATCATAGATTCTAAGAAAGCTCCTGCATTGATAAATAAGTTTCACATAAGAATTAGAGATAGAGAAGATGCAGGTCAAATCCTAGAGATAGTTAGGAAAAGCTGTATATGAATAACACACTTGCTGATTTTGTGATTGAAAACAATAAGTGTAAGCATAAATTATATGGGCTTATCCGTGCAAATTTTAACTTTTGCCATGCGTCGAAATATATAGACATTATTATTAAATATTCAGGTTTTGGAACTTATAATATTATATATATCATTGAATTTTAACTATTCAATTTATAAAATAAACCATCGAGATAGTGCGAAAGTGTTTGAAATCGAAAAAATCATCGAATATTGAGACTTTTGTATTATTTTGTATTTATTTTGTATTATTGCAAAAATAATGTTTAACATAACATTACTTAGTACAATTTTTGATTTTTCAGATAAATGAAGGTCAAAATTAATTGAAATCATTCATTTTGAGTGCGTGCCTTCCTTATAAATAATCCTATATGATATAAATTTTAGAAAAAACTGCCATGCGTGATTTTTCGTAAATCTTTAATTGTCACAAATTTTCGTGTCTATTTTTTTTAACATTCACTATGGTTCATTTTCTTATGGTTTGCATCATTATTTAAGCTATCTAGAGTAAATAAAACTTTGGTTTCAATGCGTGCTTCATTATGTACAAATTTTATGAAGTTAATAAAACGAACGTAAAAAACGTAACTGTTTCAAAAAAGGCACATTTTTTACTAGCACTTCAAAGCATTCTTTGATTATACTTTTACAATGAGCGTAATTTAAACTGTAGAAATTCTAAAAAAATGGTAAAAGTGTTAAACAAATAAGTTTGAAAAAAGAGGCTGTGAAGATTAAAAATAAAAACCAAATCAATTAACTCGGTTCTTAAAATAAATTATTTTAAATTCATTTTTCTATACTTTATACTTTTATACTTTTCAACAAGCAATACATATGAGTTATTTTGAAGTTTTTTATTTATTTGTGGTGTATAATTGAAGAAAAACTCAAATTTACATGCGTGCCTTAATTTTTTTTTTCTTGTTTTTTTTTCAAACTCAAGAAGTTAAAATTTACAGGGATAAGCCCATATACTATTCCCACTATTAAGATATAGTGATTTTATTTTATTTGGTTGTGGAACATACCAGTCGAAACAGGCACGATCCTATAATAGAATAGAAATAGATCCTACCATAGAAATTAGAATTGATCGAGCAAACTTACTAGGTTTACTTTTATCAGACAATTGTACCTTACTAAGAGGAAAAATTCAAAACAAGCACATAAGCCAAAAAGTTTATTTTGTTATATAATAATAATCAAAAAAGTAGGGAAGCAATTGTGCAATACTGTTGTAATTGCCTTGTAGGCCGAAGAACGGTGGTCTGGTATTTAAGTGATGCAAGGTACGAAAACAATATAACGCTAGCTGTCCAGTTTTTGGATAATATTTTATTGATATATAATTCGGATAAAAACCGTTACAAAATATTTGTATGCATTGAAATATTTTGTTTATTTAAATATTTGCACATTAATAAAATATATGTATATTATTATATTCCAAGTTGTAATTTAATGAAAATAAAGTAATAATTACATAAAAATAAATGCAACTTTTTTCTAATCTTATTGTTTTGGCTTTAGTCTTTCTGGATTAAACATTAAAATAACGCTAAAAATGTGTCATATATGTTTATATTGAACGACTTTTTTACTTTGGATATTTTAACGTGTATTTTATTTTATCCTAGTATATCTTTTACATCTTTTCTGTTCGATAGGTAGAATTGGGTGTTTTTTTAAGAATGTCTTGCTTGTAATAAGGTATTTATTTGATTAAGGACAATGCATTTTATATGAAATTAAAGGTAATAAAATAAGCTTTTCAGTAGTGCTAAAAAAGTATATATCATCACTGGATTTTTGTATATATGTATCTTTGTGCAAAAGACTGTGCAAAAAAGTTGCTTTTCTGAAGTTAAACCTTAATTTGTCAAAAAGTATATGACATAGAAAAATATGTTTACTTTTTTCTAAGACAAGAACAATACCTTTCATTTGATCAATCGACCAATATCGCTTTTCTACGTCATTTATTTCACATGATATGAACAATTATTTGGAAAAAAAGCTGAAATCTTTATTTTGCAATCGGCAACTTCGAGCTCAAATATCTCGACTTTCACATAAATGGTTTTGAAAATATTTCAGTCACAGAATAAGCTCAACGTCAACTTTCATTTGATATTAAACTCGTTCGTCTTCACTCTGGGCCAAAAATGGGCAATTCCCTTTATTTTTTGCACAAATGTCATAGAAGATTTAAACTTCTTATAAAATAGGTTTAGTAATCCTTTTAATTGCAGCAGTAAAACTATTTCGATATTAAACCATTCTCTAAGAGGCAATCTTCACATTGAACTTAAATTAAATTGCTTTGAACTAAGTACAATAATGACAGTATTATAACCATTCCCTCAAAGGTGGAATAAAATATTACCATTATCGAATAGGCAATGTTCACATTCCACTTAATTTTAAGTGCTTTGAACTAAAAATTTATTTCTATTTGGATTTACTGCCAATAAAAAAATCGATTGCGAGCTAAAGGAATTAATTCGCACAATTTGACATACAATTAAATCTTAGAAAAAACCCATTAAAGTGCGTATATCTGAGGTTTTCCAAATTAACGATGCATCTGTGATTGCATTTTAAACCTCCTTTATAACATTGGAGGGCGTTTATGTTGAATACGAATTTATTTTATTGGTAGTTAAGTTTATGTTATTAATCCTTTATTTTATTGGCATACTGAATTGCATATGGTAAGGTTTGAGAATTCGATTTGTGAAATCAAAGAAATCCGCATGTAAAAGGGAATAGATAAAAATTAAATGTTTTGTTTTTGGGGTCAGTTTCAAGAGGAAATCAACTTAAGTATTAGTTATTTTTAATGGTAATGCGGATATGTTTTTAATCTTGAGATAATGGGTATTCATTTAAAATATGATAACCTCGATACGGTCACGGTTATCCTCTATTTGAAAATGAGTTTTTCAATAGAAAACTTATGTTGCTCTTTGTCGAAAGAAGTTGAAAATAACATTCGATACGAACAAAATGAATTCTTAGTTGTTTCATTTTTTTTAATTTGACAAAATAATCTTTTTATGAGTTAGGTACGTACACCTACACCTACATACATATATATGTATATTATTATTTCTTTACAAACAAACACTATGTATTGATTCATCTTAAAAGTAACTTTCACTTGAAAAACTTCTGCCAAAGCTGAATTTCGGTGAAAAGCTTCGGATTTAGGAGCTGAAAGCGATGAACAAGAGAGATCCAACCAGAGAAATTTAGACCATTGAATAACGATGTGATATCTTTTGGGATGAAAGAATGTTGAGTGACTACTGCTGGATGTAACTTCATGATGATGCAACTCAGCGTAAACATTATAACTTATTTTTAATAGAGTCGAACTTAAAAAAAAACTTAAAATGTGTACTTTTAATTGAATTTAGAAACAATATAAACTAGTGAACTAGTGAATACCCAGAACGCATATACAGAAAAAAGTATGTTCAAGAAGATAATTACAATTGAAATTCTAAGATGCCAAAGATTGGCTGTGGCAAATAAGCGATTATAGTTATTGATAGAGGATATAATAAGTTCAGAATACATACATATACGCCTCATAAAACAAAATACACATGTTTTAAATATGGATATCTAAACATGTAAATTGGGATGGGTTTTTCTTGCACACACAAATAAGAGTATATGTACTTGCTAAATAAGAAAAGTATGGATGGATGAAGAATAAGTATGGATGGTTGAAGAATAAATATGGATGGATGAAAAATAAGAAGTAGGAGAGTAGAACGTTTGGATATGTCAGATCTTTATTATTGTAGTATCAAAATTGAACAAAATTGCTATCGATGACAGAATAGACGATCGGCCAAATTATATTGTACAGTAGCATGTTAGACTAATTGTACTTTTGGACTAACTGTCTTGTCATCTGGCAATGCCTCTTTGATTCACAAGTATTTAGCATCATATTCACCACACTACAAGCAAAATAATAGCAATGTAAGCTGTGAAAAAAAATATATTTTTCATATCTTTAAGATACAGCCACTTTTTCTTATTTCCACTGTAGTGTAGTACTCATGGCAATTATGGTAACCGTGTGAAGTGATAATTTAACGATTCATTATTACTGTTTTGTTAAAACTTTCCACAAACAATCGCCAACTTTTTTGCTATCTTTTTTAAACAATTTTTAGCGGCGGCGACTTCTTTGTATCTAATTCTTATTATTTAATTATTTAAGGAATATACTGTTGACCGTTTCCTTATCAAAAAATTGCTAAATCACTTCATGATAAATTTATTACAATTCTATAGCTCGCGTCTAAACTATCTTCCTGAGATGGATTTCTTCTTACCTAAAGTCATCACTACAAAGTTCGTGACAGATTTTCCTTCTTCAATGATTTCCTAGATTCCTCCGGTGTCTCATAGCCACTTGGGTCCTCTTTTTTCATTCAATATATTTTATATTTCACTACCCTGACGATACCAGCATTTATTTGACACCAGATATTTTGTACTTCAAAAATTGCTTCGAGCTAAATACCAATCAATAATGCTGCTTTGAACCCTTTGTCTACTATTATTCTCGGTCGATATATTACTACAAGCTCAAATATTTTTTTTTTGAAGCATTTACTATTTATGAATCCGTTATGTACAAAATTAATTCAAGAAACACATTTCCATTCGACTAATTTCTTCGATCACGTATACTTTATCCATCTCCTGGAGTGTTGTAAAATTGGTTTTTATCAGGTACACATTTTTTCAACATGACAATTATTATAACAAACAAAAAACATCGGTGATGAAAAAGAGGTATGCATTTTCCTGCTGAAACTTTGTATTTACAAGCCTGAGTTGTTAATTTATCTTGCAGGCTACCTTAACACTATGACCCTTTATGATGAACATAAGTAAACATATTTTATATTGGCTATACGTTCGCTGCTACCGGCCTTACTCTTGGTTAAATATAGTAAAACTATGTTGCAACATTGTATGAGTGCTAAAATGTTTTACAATTATTGGTCTCAAAATAAATATTTAGCATCCACTCATACTTTGTATCCATAAGGAAAGAAGTCACGAGAACAAGAAAATACTCTCTGGCCCCAACTCTAGTTTGGCTGGCTGTAGGTAAGACTTCTTTTAAATCAAAGGGCACGGTAGTGCCCAGCCAAGCTCTGGCACTACACCCTTTTTACAGGAACAAACTCAGGCGATTTTTGACCCCTCCTTATCTTCAGTACCAATGAAGTCAGAAACTTAAAATTCCGAATATTTGCTAAGCTTGTCAGGCACAGCCGCCTCACCAAATTCTAGCATAAGCGGTTTCTGAGATATAAGGCCTCAAAAATCACAAAAACCGTAACTGACTGACTGACAGATCATCAAAATTATGGAGCACTTCCCGATATCTTAGAGTCTTGTAATTTTGCACAACGGTAGGTCTTGTCATGCAACCAGAGGAAAAAATCGAAAATTTTAAGTTTTCCATTCAGGGGGCGTGGTATCCGCCCACTTTCTCCGAATATAGGTGTTGGTTGATTGGAGCACTTCCGACTGCTGTAAAACGATGAAATTTGGTGAACCGGTAGGGGTTAAATTGCATATAAAGGACCAAAAATAAACACCAAGGTTTTCCTTTCAGAGGGCGTAGTATCCGCCTACTTTCTCCGAATATTGGTGTTGGTTGATTGGAGCACTTCCGACTGCTGAAATTTGGTAAAGTGGCAGGGCTTAAATTGCATACCACAAAAAAAAAATATAAAATTTGAGGTTTTCCATTCAGGGGCGTGGTATCCGCCCACTTCCTCAGAACTGATGTAAATTATATATGGTACATTTCCGATTGCAGTAGAACAATGAAATTTGGTAGAACGGTAGGGCTCAAATTGCATATAAACGAACAAAAATTAAAATTGAGGTTTTCTATTCAGGGGGCGTGGTATCCGCCCACTTTCTCCAAATTGGTGTTGGTTGAATGGAGCACTTTCGACTGCTGTAAAACGATGAAATTTGGTAAAGTGGCAGGGCTTAAATTGCATACAAAGAAAAAATATAAAATTTGAGGTTTTACATTCAGGAGCGTGGTATCCGCCTACTTCCTTAGAACTGATGTAAGTTGTTATATGTCACACTTACGATTGCAGTAGAACAATGAAATTTGGTAGAACGGTAGGGCTCAAATCGCATATAAAGGACCAACAATAAAAATTTAGTTTTTCTATTCAGGGGGCGTGGTATCCGCCCACTTTCTGAGAAAATGTTTAATTTATATGGAGCACTTCCGATTGCCGTAGAATGATGAAATTTGGTAGAGTGGTAAAGCTTAATGTACATTCAACGCGAAAAATAGAAAATCTAAGATTTTTCATTCGAAGTGTCTTTTTATTGGTATTTTGAAACTATAGATGCATTTTGAAAATTCATGACTTTTCTTAGAATTAGAGTGCTCGTTTTGGTCCTCTATGTTATGTTAACATGAATGAAAAAAGAAAACATTTGCATACCTGAAAAAATTATGAGCTTACATAAAAAAAATCTTAACTGTGATGTGAATTATAATCAAACCACTAATTAGGCTATTAATTGGTGGGCTACCTTCATTTAAAAAAAGGAGTTAAAATTGCAACAAAAACAACATCGCATCCTCAACAATTATTGCTTCTTTATAACTTTGAGCGGATGTAGGTACTAGTATTTATAATTAAGGTAGGTATGGTAGTGTTAGGTAGGTATCTTGCCAGGACAAGCAGAAACAATTGAAGCGCAAATCAAAACAACCAATAACAAAAAGAAAATATACCAAAATATATAAGAAGCTGTAAACTAAGTTGATTTTAGTAGGACGAGGCCACCCTTCTATCTTTCCGTATCTTTCGAGATTTTGACATGGCAAAGTATTAAAATCTTTGCAAAAAGGAATGAGATCAGACCAAAAACATAAATGTTAAAAAAAGAGACAAGTTCTTCTATACAAAAACCTTTGTCAAACAAGTCAGCCGTGAAAAGTACTGAGATCTAAAATGACGCCAAGTTCTTACTTCATGAAGGTTTAATACCGAATATTTAAAGTAGAATAATATTGAAACAGCTACAATGTAATATAGAAATTTTATTATTTAATGATTACTGACTAAAATTTGATGGGCTTACTTTGCAAGTTTTTTTGTATGCCCAGTTCGAAAGGTTTTAAAAACTTGACAAGTGAACCCATCAAATTTTAGTCAGTTATCATTAAATAATAACATTTCTCTATTACATTGTAGCTGTTTCAATATTATTCTACTTTAAATATTCGGTATTAAATCTTCATGAAATAAGAACTTGGCGTACTTTTAGATCTCAGTACTTTTCACGGCTGACTTGTTTGACAAAGGGTTTTGTATAGAAGAACTTGGCTCTTTTTTTAACATTTATGTTTTTGGTCTGATTCCTCTTACTTGGCGTGATTCTTATGACCTTTAATTAAAAAATAATATTATGATCGGAGTAACGTTTCTCCTATCATATCTATATCTAATTCCTTAGTTATACGTCCATATCAAATTTTATTGTTTTTATTTTCCAGATTTCAAGTTGGATCCATTTACACATACATAGGAGAAGTATGCGTTTCGATGAATCCCTACAGACAGATGAATATTTATGGTCCAGATACGATCAACAAATACAAAGGTGATTTATTTAGAAATACATTCATCATTCTACTTGGGATGTGACTATCCGTAATGATTTTCAGAAATAAATTTTGATGCAACTTATCTTTTCAATTTCAGGGCGGGAATTATTCGAAAATCCACCACACCTTTACGCCATTGCAGATTCAGCACACAGAATTCTGAAACAAAGACATCAAGACACATGTATTCTCATATCGGGGGAATCGGGAGCTGGAAAAACAGAAGCATCCAAAATTATCATGAAGTACATTGCTGCTGTAACAAACGTTCAAGGACAAAACGAAATTGAGAGGTAAATGTGAAGATCAATATGTTATACCTTTAGTTCCGTTCCGCTCCGTTAATTTTACCGTAGAAGAATTCCTTAGTACTAAATTCAATGAACTTTTTTGCTAGCTGTATACTGTCTGATTCATTTAATGCCATAAATTTATTATATCGTAAGTTTTTTTTTTAAATTTAATTTATAATCAGGGGTCTGGTGACTCAATATGTGCTGCAGATACTGTGAGACACGTTATGACACTTTTACTAGTATGAGTCCTTCGATCTCTTTCGGTAGTGGAATTACAACGGTATCGTATGATAAGCTCATTAAACTACGATCTTTACAGCAGTGTTAACCCTCTGCGACTGACGTGACTTTTTTGTTGCAATTCTACTGGCGTGGTAGTCCACCAGACACCATTTGAATAGCTTGTATTTCAAAAACTTGTCTCGTATTAATATTTTTAACTATTCTATTTTAAAGCTTAGAATGTCCATTACTATTTTTAATCACTCATATATTGAATTAAAAACACATATAAAGTTTAACAATTTTTATTAATACAGCATACATATGCTCTTCAAAAACTAACACTTATAAAAAAAAATCAAAAAAAATCAACAAATATTTTCTTCATTAAAATTATTAATTTATCAAAATTAACACTTATAGTAATAAAAAAAAAAAGAAGAGATCAATTCATCGGTTAAAAATAAATAAAATTAAAAATTAAAATCACAAATTTTTTTGGCAGTCTTCACATAGTGGCTTTGAGCATTGAAGACAGATTGGCTTCAAGCAATCACAGCAACAATATCCAGTTTTCCTTTTAATTTTAGAAGGACAAATCGAGCATAATTTCCTTCCAGTATGTGATATGGGTTGAGATCTTGGGGGTGGAGGGGGAAGATCACATCCCAAAACTTTAGTGATTGTCATCCGTAGTTCTCTGGGCAATCTTTCGTTGTACACGCGGCTTTTCATGTGATCTAGTACTAATGCTCTTGCCATATTCAGAATAAAAGTTGCTCTCCTCATCTTGTTATCACTGTCAGCACACATTTGATACAGTACAAAGCTATTAATACCTGCCATATCTAAAATCCTTTGGAAAATGGCCATAGGCCAACGACGAGTTTTGCGGCTGCAAGAATATATCGAACACTTCTTGTCGACTTCGTCAACTCCTCCTTTAGTTGCATTATAATCTGCAATCATTACTGGTTTTCCTACATCAGTATCAATACCTTCATTGTGGTGGGAAGAAGAGATCAGGAGGACAGCTTTATTTTTTTTCGGTACATACGATAACAAGGTATAGTCCTTTGTGAATCCATATAGAGAACTCTCCAATTCTCTATTTTTATTCGGCAAGAAGCATGGTGGTATCTCAGATTTGTTCTTTTTCAACGTGCCTAGGTATGTCAGTCCCTTTTTCAGCAATATTTCCATAAGTGGAATGGAACTGAACCAATTGTCAGCTGTTACGTTGCGGTTTGAGTTTTCGACGGGTTTCACAAGTCTTAGAACTGATTGAGTTGGTATTGCCATTTTTCTTTCTTCTTCAGACAGTCCTATTCCATCCGAATTTTTGCCAAGGTAAACGTAAGCATTGTAGATATAGTATGTGCGGGCATCGACTAACAACATTATTTTTATGCCATACTTTGCTGGTTTTTGGGGCATGTAAATAATGAACTTGCAACGACCCCTAAATGGCAACAGCATTTCATCAATACAAAGGTATGCTCCAGGAGTGTATTGGGACTGGCTATTCGAAATAAACTTATTGAACATACCTGATATTGGGGCAAGTCTATCTTCTATGAGGCGTTCCTTTCTGCTGGTGGAATCATCAAATCGGAGGCAGTTGATTTAACAAGAAAAACGCCATTTGGACATAACACACCGGAATACTTCGTGGCCAGTTCCATCGGTGGCAAATATCATACGAAGATCAGCGTCGTTACACTTGAATACTGATGAATAGTACATTAAACCAATAAATGCTTTCATTTCGGTGATATTTGTGTCCATCAATTCTATTTTAGTTGTTTGTTTGAACCGCGTTCGGAAGCTATTGAGCTTTTGGTTCGTAAATTTGACCAAATTTTCCAACATTGAGTGGTCAAAAAGCTTGGACCAAAGCTCAAAATAGCCTTCGAAACTAGGAGTATGCAAACGGCCAGGTAATCTTATTATGTTGTGATTTGCAGTTCGAGATGTCCTAGGGCACTCTTGTCTATTCCAAGTAAATCCTTTCTTTCCTTTGTACAAGTTTGACGTTTCTTGATGCACATTATGTGTGAAGGGTGCTTCAGATGACACTTCTTCATGTTGTTCTGGTTCCTCCTGCTCATCTGAAACGTCATCAGCTTCCAGGAATTCGGTTTCTGGTTGAAAATTTGGGCCATCACCTTCATCGTCCAAATCGCTAAACTCATGCTCGGTTTCTTCGTCCAACCACTGTTCCATAAGCAGGTCGTGACTTGCAAAGTTTCCAGTCGATGTTCGTTTTAATCTTTGCGACTCTTTGTTGTTATTTGAGTGAGCCATCTAAAAAAACAACAAATTATACTTAACCAAATAATTTTACTGACGTGTGGTCTAGGAGACACTATGAACATAAACAATAACACCGAGGTGGTTGTCTCACAGACACTATGAAAATAAAACAATCACACTGAGGTGGTGGTCTCACAGACACATACCTTAATCCTGATGTGGTGGTCTCGTAGACACTCTCCTACACACAACAAACGATGCGCACGCCACGACAGCTCACTATACACTAACGCACGCTTGAGCATACGACTGAAAGGTACTGAGAACGCGCAGATCAAATTTTAAAAAATAACGGCGAAATACTAGATTTTACATTTTGTGGTGTCTGTCAGACTACCACGTCAGTCGGAGAGGGTTAAATGGGATATACAATTTTTTTTTTCAATTTTGTTTGTGTTGAATTTTATAAGCTACAACTTCCGTTTAGAAATTTCTTCGTAAAACCAGATAATTTTCAAGAAATTTACGAAAACCCCCATTTTCACTTTCACCTCACAACATCAAAAGCCCCAGTCCAAATGTATAATACTTTTTAACAAATTCTTAACACATTCAAAATGAAGCTCTCCACCAAAATTGAGCTTTTTCGGTTGAGGTTTTAACTTTACCTTATTGTGGTGGTAGAGTATGGTACTCGTATAGTATGTCCTAACATTTTAGTTATACATCTTTTACCTTTTTGCAAACTATTAAACATTTCTCTCTTTCTTAAAAGAGCATATAAATTTGAAAACTCCGAATTCTGTTGTTATCTCGCCATCTTTAGATCTGCTTGTTTAATTTGTAAATTATAAGAGAAAAATATTTTCTCATTTTCGATTTATTTTTTTTTTGCATGAAAGTTACAATTGACTAGGATTGTACGAGTATCTATCGGGCGGGTTGCATTACTCAGAAATCGATGTACACTTGCAATAAATGCATGTATGTACGTACATAATGTTATCCAATGGTTCGTGCCAATGAATGAAAGAAACTGAGAGTTTAATCACGTAACTTCCATTGTTATTACTTTTTTCACTTTCAACTTATCTCCTCTATTTAATAATTTTTAATAATATTTTTTTTTAATTTTCTGTTTGATGCACTCATAAGTGACTTCATATTTCACGTAATATGAAATTGAAATTTATCATTCAAAATGCTTTGGTGAAATAAGTAATATAATAAAAGGTTTACCCGGTCGGATTTTCTTGCGCCTAGCACTGAAAATATATTAAAGTTCATGGCCTTTTTTGAACGAAATAGAAATAAAATTAATCATAATTCTACTTTTTCCAAAATTTAATATTTATTTTTTGTGTTAAAGTCCAGTTTCAACTGAAGAGATGCAAGTAATGCAAAAATAGTAACAGATAATTTATAATCAGTATGAAGGTTTTTTATAATACAAACTCTATATACTACTGAAATAAATCAGCCAAGTAGAAGACTTAGCACTATTACGAGTATTGGACTTGTTGAATTATTGATTCAAAATAACATAAAAGCTATTTTGAATCAATTTATATTCAGGTTAAGATAACTCTCGTTTAATTCAGAGTTAACTAAGTACCTGCTGACAAACTGGGCCCCAATGTTTGAAATAAATGTTTCTAAACTTTATCGAAACCTGGGACCAGATTACCGCATCAGTTTTCGAGTAATGCGTGACTGAATCGATATTTTGATCAAAGTTGACATTACGATGATAGCGAAGACCAAAAAAGTGGGTCTCGCAATTCTGTCTGTCTGTCTGTCTGTCTGTTCGACTACAGCTAAACGGCTCGGCCGATTTTCTTCAAACTTGGTAGATATGGGTTTTAATTTTTTCCCCCCGGATGTTTTTTTCTTTTTTTATTTAAGACCAAAAATAACGGTACCTGCCATACGAATTTTTTTCGAAATTTTATAAATATTTTTTTTCTCAAAAACTGTCCCACAGATTTTCTTTAAAAAAATTCATAAAATTTCATTTAGTTAAACCTAGGTAATGGTTGAAAAAAAAATTTCCAAAAAATTATTATTTTTGGTACCATTTTTTTGTTTTTGATTTTCTCAAAAACGGTATGACCGATTTTGATCATTTGTTTATGTTAAGGCTCCCCTGCAGTTTTAATATTCACCCTTATTACGGTTGTCAAAGATCAATACGATATTTGATATTTATCAATAAAATTAATGAATCGGTATTATCGTTGTCAAAAATCAAAATTTTTGATGAATTGTGAACGCTCTTCAGATTTAAGATCTATTGTGAATCGTTCAATTGACAAAATTGGTATTATCGTTGTCAAAATATTATTTTGTTATCACATTCTTAGCCAACCAGAAACTCGGTGTTGATAAAATAATTTTTTTCGGATTGTGTAAGTTAATTAATTGTGTAATGTCTTCGATAGAACTTTTTTTCGACGAATATGATGTTGAAGAAGAAAATACTTCGGAGCAAGCAATTGTTCGAAGAAAATTACGCGATGCTTCGAGTCCGCTAGACTTAGAAGAACACATGTATGGAGATAAATGGGTCTTTTTTAATTTTATTCAGATGGATAACTAATTTCTAACGGTTTTAGATTCGTAAAAAACTTTAGACTTTCGAAAGAAGCCTTCCTCAATATATTTATGGATATAAACAACAAATTAAAGCCGCTTAAAAGACAACAATCAATCCCGAACATAATTAAACTTGCTGCTACCTTAAAGTTCCTTGCACAAGGAAGCTACCAGTTAAGCGTTGGAAACGACTTCCACATTGGTATGGCACAACCCACGGTGTCGGTCGTTTTGAAAGATGTTTTATCTGTGTTGGAGAGGTATATTTGTTCTAAATGGATACAATTCAACTATTCCGAAGAAGAACAACGTCGGGCGAAAATATACTTTTATGAAAAAAGCAGTATTCCAAATGTTATTGGTGCTATAGACGGGACTCACATAAAAATTATTGGTCCGAATAAAGATCTTAGACATGTTTACTATAACAGAAAAGGATTTTATAGCCTCAATGCTATGCTCGTAAGCTTTTATTTCATTTTAGTTGATACCTACTTTAAGTTTTGTTCTTAAGATGTGTGACCATTTAATGTGCATAAGATATATCAATGCAAAAAGTCCAGGGTCATCGCACGATGCTAATATATGGAACATGTCCCCGTTGAAAGCAAAAATAAATGAGGAGTATCGTAGTGGACGCAGTGACTTCCGGATTCTTGGTAAAAATATTCATGTTAACTTTCTTTTAAAAATATTTGAACACTTGTTATATGTAGGCGACGGGGGGTATCCTCTATCACCATACTTAATGACGCCATACCGCAATGCTGAAGAAGGCACCGTACAAGCAATTTTTAACAAGAAGCATGCTTGTGGCCGCAATATCATTGAGCGAACGATTGGCTTGTTGAAAAGCAGATTTAGGTGCACATTACAAGCACGAGAACTGCATTACATTCCCGAAAAGGCAACACAAATCATCAATGTATGTGCAGCTCTTCACAATATTTGTATTAAATATAGAGTGGAAAACGCTGAGTTCGTAGAAGAATCAGTTAATATCGTCGAAAGCACTGACTTTACTACAGATTCCGCAGGCACATCATTCAATGAAGGCAGCCGAATAAGGGACTCGATTGCAAGTTTCATGTAAAATTTATGTTCGTTGCTAACAGCAATATATGCCTGTATATTTGTGTGATTCAAAGAACACTTATCAAAATCTTTATTTAATTACATACAAAAAGAAAAAATCATACAAAATAATTCATAAACACATTAATAAATAAATAATAAGCTAACAATTCATAAATACATTAAAAACTACATAAAAAATCAATGCAAAAAAAAACAAAAACGTAAAAACATGTCAAAGAGCACACAGCAAGTTATATACAAAATGTGTGTACGAGGGTTTACAAATATGTATGTTCGTCGTGACATCGAAAACAAAAGTCTATATACATAGGTACATATATATCTATAAACATCCATACTCGCATTTTGATAACATGTACATCCACCTCTAAAATTTGCTGTCTGCTCTTGGTCTAAAATTGAAATTATTGAATTAGCATCATGTCCTCTTTTCTTTTTTCTATTTCAAGATTTTGTAGTTTTAATTTCCGGTCATCTCCTGTGTTCTTGATGTATTGTTTCTTCAGTTCTAGTTTTTGTTTTTGAATGGACAGTTTTTCTTTTTTGATTTTAAGTATTTCACTTTTGTTCTCTTTTTTTAAATAATAAAATTTTTTAGCATAGTATTCTAATCCGCTGACACTCTTTTCTATATTCGAAATGTTTTGTTGCACACTAGTCATTATATTTGTCAAGGATCTGTAAAATAAATCCTGTGCCGTAGTTTGTTTGTTTAAAAGTTCAAGGCGGTGGACATTGTTGTTTTCTTTAAGGTTTCTCCGAGTTGAAACTTTTTGTTGCACAATGACTTCCTGTTGTTCATCTTCAACCTCGACATTAAGCTGTTCTAATCCAAATTCGGTACCCGGTGGATCGACACAGGAGTCAAAATGCAATAGTGCACTGATCGCTTCCTCCGTGTCTGTGAGGATCTGTAATTTGTTTGGACCACCCCCAGTCGCAATAATTTCAATTTTATTTTCGGTCCTTTTTTTCTTTGTCTTACATTTCAGGTCAGCCCACACCTATTATTGAGATTTTATAAATAAATTAAAAAAAAGACCATTATAAACGGAAAAACAATACACACCCTTTGCCACTTTGTCGAATCTCTCTCTGGTGGACCTAAACTATTAAGTTCCACAGAAAATTCTGCCCACTTCTTAAGCATAGCCGGCTTTGAGCAAATACCCTTAGAAAAGTCAGGGTTTTCTTCCATCAGCTCGACCAATCTGGAGAGCTCTTTTTTATTGCTTACGATTTTACTCCTAAATAAATAAAACAAGAAAAAGTAAATAGCAATGTTTTGTTTATTAAGCATACAAACTACTTACATTTTTAATAGAAATGTTAATACGGAATGACGGCAAATTATTTAGAAAATGTAAACGTCAGTCAAAATAGGCACTATTCACAATAGATTTTTGATCGTTGTTCACAATGGATCAAAAATTAATCAATTGGGGTTCATAATACCGATTTATGAATTAATTGATAAATATTATCAATTGTCAATTAATTGATCTTTGACAACCGTAATAAGGGCGATTATTGTGTATTCAAATTTCTTAAAATTTTGTTTTTGGGTTTTTAAAAAAAATTTGAAAATTTTTTTTGAAAACTCAATATTTCGAAAACCCCATTATCGTTTTTTTAAAACTTGACAAATAAAAGTTTCTTAAAATATTCTATAGCATATGAGAAAAAAATATTATTTTACCTAAAAACAACGGTACCCTCCATACAAATGTTAAAAAATGGTTTTCGAAAATCGTATTTTTCTTAAATTTTTTTTCTTTCTATTAATTTTTAAGATCTATAATTTAATAAAAAAAAATTGAAAACAAGATATTACTGGGGCCTGTTTCTCAGATCATACACATCACATACACATACTTTGGAACTCAACAACAAACTATTGGTTAGCTTGAACGATGAAGTTTCCGAACTCAAACAACAACTTAAAGCAAGAGACTCGTTAATATCAACAATGGAAAAGAAAATAAATCTCTTAGAACAACAGGTAATTGAAAATAACATTGAAATAAAAAATATCCCAATCCAAAACACCGAAAATACAACGTTACTTGTGAAAGGCTTAGCAGAAGTGGTTGGCTACACAATTAACGATACAGACATTAATAATATATACCGCACAAACACCAAAAAGAATAAAAAAGATTCAAAGATTATAGTTTCCTTCACAAACAAAAACTGTAAGAATAATTTGTTAGAAAAATTGCAATCGCATGGTCCGCTTAATTTAAATGATCTATCTAAGAAATTAGAAAACTTTAATTACCAACAAAATTCGTTTATATATGTACTCACCGCCACAAACAGGCATTTAATGTGGTTGTCAAAAAATCAAGCAAAAGAACGTGGATGAAAATTTGTCTGGACGAGAGATGGAAAGATTCTTGCGAGAAAGAGTGAAACAAGTAGTGTAGTACGCATTGACACTGTCAATGACGTATCTCTAATTGCATAATCTACTCCTTGAATAATCTTACTATTAAAATGCCAACACAAATGAACGAAGAAAATGAAAATGTAATAGATCAATTATTGAATATGGAGCACAGGGTGATAAGTAATTTACATGAATTAAAAAATTATGAATTATCAACAAATTTAATATCCTCGTGCATATATCTTAATATTAGATCTGTTAGAAAAAATTGGAATCTATTTATGACAAACTTACATGGCATAATTAATGACATACAAATCATCATTTTGGTAGAGATTAATATAAATGAATATGAAAACGGTTTTTATCAAATAAATGGATTTACAGCAGAGTTCTTAAATAGACCAGTGTTAAGGGGTGGTGGAATTGCGGTTTTCATTAGGAACGAGTTATCCATCGAAAGAAAAATTTTAAAAACGAAATTCTATGAAAATATTCAAGTGGAAATTGAAAACAATGGAGATAAATTCACAATTATAGCACTATATCGCCCACCTGGATTCAGCATATCAAGCTTCATAGATGAACTAGAAGAGCAAATTAATAAAATCAACATAAAAAGTAAACTTATTGTAATAGGTGATATGAACATAGATCTAAACAAACGAAACAATAATCTGGTGAAAAACTATTGTAGTATGTTTGCTTCAAAAGGTCTATCAAATGTAATTAAAGCATATACAAGAGTAGATTTAAAAAAAGGAAGTAAAACAAGGATAGACCACTGCCTTGTTCGAATGGAGAACGAAAAATTGTATGCTTCTGTCATTGAAACCGATGTATCAGATCATTACACATTGTTCTACGGGATTTCAAGGAGTGTGATAGATAACATAGATACTCAAAAACAAGGTTACTATATTAACCAATCTATTTTGAACGCTTTAATTCAAAATACAAATTGGAACAATGTTATTGAACAATTTACCACAGCGAAAAGGCTCTATGAAGAATTTGACCACGCATTAAAAACAATATACACGAGATCAATACAGAAACAAAAAACAAGAAAGCGGAATAATACAAATATATGGGTGGACTTCGAAATTCGACAGATATGCAAACAAAGAGATATTCTCTATAAACGATGGAAAAACAATAAACGATGCATCAGATACGAAACCGAATACAAAAATTACAGAAACTTCGCCAACAAAAAAATTGAAAAAACCAAAATGACATTTTATCGAGAAAAATTTTCAGAGTATCGCCTTGATCCGAAAAAAACTTGGAGTTTAATAAATGATATACTTGGAAGGAAGAGAATGAACTTAGATGGAGTGATCGAAAGAAATTTTGGTAGAGAAGTCAGTTCAGAAGAACTTGCGAACAGGTTCGCTTCAAGCTTTATAAACGAAGTTGAAACGGTTGTGCACACTTGCAATATAAAGTCGTACCACACTGAGATAACAAGCTCGAGACAATCAATCTACATATCACCAACCACAATAGAAGAAATCGAAAGAGCTTTAATAACATTAAATATAAATAAGTCTCCAGGTTCAGATGGAATTAGAGCAAAAGATATTCAATTGAATGCTCACACATTGACGCCAATAGTAGAACGCATAGTCAACTTGAGCTTTGAAGAGGCCTATGTTCCAGATGAACTTAAGGTTGCTATAGTACGACCTATATATAAAGCAGATGTAAAAACCGATGTATTGAACTATAGACCCATTTCTATTCTACCTATAATGGATAAAGTATTAGAACAGATAATGGCACATCGACTACAGAGTTATATCGAAAAATACAACATAATAAATAAAAATCAATATGGATTTACCAAAAACAAAAATACAAGCAAGCTTCTAGCAGAATTCGCTAATGTAATAAACAACAATCTGAACAAAAATTATCACAATCTAGTGATTTTCATAGATTTTAAAAAGGCTTTTGATACGCTGAGACATGAAAAACTTTTGGAAATGCTGGAAAAAATTGGTATTCGAGATGTTAGCTTAAAATGGTTTAAAAGTTATATGTCAAATAGAAAAATGCGAGTGAAAATTGGCGATTCATTAAGTGAAGAAAAAGGTCTTCAGTTCGGAGTTCCACAGGGTTCCATTTTAGGCCCTCTCCTATACATCATATATGCGAACCAACTATTTAATGTCTTGAAGAAAAGTATAGGTTTTGCGTACGCTGATGACACAGCAATAATAGTTAGCCACAGACACCTGGAAACAGCAACAAACATAATGCAAGACGAATTTAACTCAGTAATAAGATGGTGCCATGACTTTGGACTAGTAATAAATGTAAAAAAAACCAAACTTATGCATATCAGAAACTCACACATATTAAAAACACGAATAAATATAAAGATCCATGATACAGAGTGTATTCATCAAAACGCACACCAAGAAAGTCTTGATTCAGGTGATAATTGTAACAATTTTATTGAAAACGTGACACATTTTAAATATCTGGGTGTAGATCTTGACTGTTACTTTAAATGGGATGTACATATAGCACAACTTGGTAAAAAACTTAGAAAAGCAGTATATGCAATCTATCACTTGAGTATGCATACTAATTATAATGTATTGAAGCAAGTTTATTATTCACTGGTGGAATCCTCTCTGAGATACGGAATACTAGCGTGGGGAAACACTACCAAGAGTTACTTCATTGAACTGCAGCGTCTACAAAATCGAATCGTAAAAATTTTAATAAACAGCAAAAATAAAACAAACAGAGAACAAGATACGAATATACAAAATGCATACAAAACACTTGGACTATTGAACATAAACCAACTATTTGAACTCAATATTCTAGAAGAGTATTACAACGACCAGCAATACAAACAACCTATCGATCACCAATACAACACCAGGAAAAGAGCTCACGGATTTCTACAAACAACACGTTTTAAAAACTCGTATGGAAAGCAACAATTATCAGTGATCATTCCACATATTTTCAACAAGATGCCAAGAGAAATACTTAATATAAATTATAAAAGACTAAGGAAGAAACGTCTTAGAGAACATCTATTAAACAACTTGTAAATTTAACATCATATTCCAAAAAAAAAAAAAAAAAAAAAAAAAAATATATTATTTCAAAGCATGTTAAATATGAACTTATTGAAATTTCAAGAATTATTGTAATTAAATAACTATGTAAATAACCTTCTGCAGAAAAGCCCCTATAGGCTTCGCAGATACTTTTTTGTAACCAAACAAATGTGATTCTTCAGAATAAAGATTGAATTGAATTGAATTGAATCATACATTTCATACAACATACAACATTTTCATACATCATACACATCATTAGTGGTGTAAGAAATCGTTAGTAATCGTTACTAAGTAACGATTACTTTAAGTAATCAAAGTAATCGATTACTTTTTTGAGTAACGATTACTAACGATTACCATAGTAACGATTACTAACGATTACCAGAATAACGACTACTAATGATTACTGTTGGATTTGATTACTTTTCGTATTTCGTTACTTTTGAATCCGAGTACCAAATGATTACTTTTGATTACTTTTGGATTTGATTACTTTTCGTTACATATCGTTACTGTTGGATTTGATTACTTTTAAATTTGATTACTTTTAAATTTGATTACTTTTGGTTTTGAGTTCTTTAAGGTTTTGGTTACGAGTACAAAGTAGGTCATCGTGTTTCGTGGCACTGTCAGCCACGAGCTCGGAAAACCGATAAACCGAGAATATTGTCTTGCGGAGATAAATATTTCCGTGTTTTTGGATTAAAGTTATTTAAATTATATCTTTGTTACACTATGGTCAATGTTTAAATAAAATGAAGAAACAAATATTAAACATAAGGGTGGTGCAAAGAAAAAAGTATTTCTGAAGTCTTAAGGTAAAATTGTTGTTTTTAAATAAATAAATTAATTAATTAATTTAAATAAATAAAAACTTTGTTAAACGACTATTTTCAACTTTGCATGTATTTTTACTTGCGATATACGAGTAGGTACTATATTTATTTATTTATTTATTTATTTATTTATTTATTTATCAATGGATTATTACATCTGCTGATTACATTAATATTCTTAAGAAATACATATATACAAAATTGAACTACATCAAATTAATTTACTTTTTATAATATAAATATACAAATTATTTTACCATAATAACTGTAAAATATTTTTTTTAAATTGATCTCTATTATTTATAATGTCGATTTCATTGCATACCGAGTTAAACAATGATAATGAACGCGAAATGGGCTCATTAAGTCCATAGTTAGTTCTGTGGGTTGAAACATAAAAAAGGACACTTCTGTCCCGTAATATTCTTTCTGGGACATAGAATTTTATAAGATTCAGTAGTTCTATACAATTAATTCGGTATGATATTATATCTCTTACGAAAATTATGCATTGAGCATTTCTTCTGGCTTCGAGCGTTTTCATATCAATCAGGGCGCATCTTGAACGATAATTTGGCATACCATCTAACCAATTCAATTTCCGGAGTGCAAATCGCGTGAATCTCTTTTGAATTTGCTCGATTCTTAGTATTCCATTCGCATAGAATGGGCACCAAATTAAAGAACAATATTCAAGATAGGGAAGTATTAATGAGTTATATAATGTTTTAAGTGTATAGACATCTTTAAATTCTGATGAGTTACGTTTTAAAAATCCAAGCAATGAATTTCCTTTGGAAACTATGAAATCGATATGAGCATGAAAGTTCAATTTAGAATCAACGAGGACACCGAGATCTTTTACCAACTCGACTCTTAAAAGTTCATCATTGTCAAATTTATAAATAAATTTTATGACGTTATGTGATCTAGTAGCACTGAATATCTTACATTTGGAAAAATTTAATTCAAGGTGATTGTATTTGCACCATTCAAGAAATAAGTCTATATCCATTTCAAGTCGAGAACAGTCGAAAATCGATTTAATAGTATAGAAGATTTTAACGTCATCGGCAAACATTAGACAATGGGCGTTTTTGAAAACTAATGGCAAATCATTTATAAATAAAAGGAAGAGCAATGGGCCCAAGTGACTACCTTGAGGTAGACCTGAGTCCACAACAATAGGACTTGAATAATGTCCATTTATCACAACAATTTGCTTTCTGTTACAAAGATACGATTTTAACCAACTGATAAAAGAACTAGTAAAACCCATCTTAAATAACTTTTGTGCAAGCAAACCATGATGAACTCGGTCGAAGGCTTTTACAAAGTCTGTGTAGAGAACATCGACTTGGTAACCTTTTTCCATTTGGTTCAAGCAATAATTTGTAAAAAGGCAGAGATTTGTAGCTGTTGAGCGACCCTTAACAAATCCATGTTGACTTGGCGATATTGACTCTCTTACAGAAAAATACAAATTTTTTGTTATAATCTTTTCAAAAAGCTTTGGTATAGCCGATAGCTTTGAAATGGGCCTATAGTTTTTAATTAAATTCTTGGAACCACTTTTATAAATTGGATTAATGTATGATGTTTTCCATTCCTCAACAAACTGACCGGATGAGATAGATTTATTAAAAAGGAAAGTTAGGGCATGGCAAATTGTGGAAGAGCATTTTGATAAAAGAAGAGGGGGAATTTTGTCATAGCCTTCTTTTTTGGAAATGTCAATTTCGCATAAGGCAACAAAAACTTCCTCCACGGTTAACTGCGGGGCCACAAAACTGATGGGCGAATCGATATTCGAATACATATTACTAACATCATGAATAAAATCGATATTATAAGATGATTTAAAAAATTTTGCAAAAAGTTCACAAGATGACTGGATGTCATTAGAATGTTCATTATCATATTCCATTGACTGAGGAAAAGAGGAAGTACTGTTACGCTTCGAATTAATAAAAATCCAGAATGATTTACTATTTTTTTTTATGTTTAACTCCGTTGTATGAATATATTGATTGTATAAGAAACGATTTAGAAAATCAAACTCTCTTTTAATATAATTTATTTGAATAAGATCAAGAGAAGATAGTGAATCGACAACTAAGCTTTCGATTTCTCTATTTGCGTTAAATGGAACTAAAATTTGTTCGTCTTCCATAAAGCACCAGTCAATTTCACCGAGGTTGAAATCACCTAGT
This sequence comes from Chrysotoxum bicinctum, assembly GCA_911387755.1. Lineage (NCBI taxonomy): Eukaryota > Metazoa > Arthropoda > Insecta > Diptera > Syrphidae > Chrysotoxum > Chrysotoxum bicinctum. Next base: position 102,908,927 of record OU426987.1, on the reverse strand, counting down.
ACACAAGAATACTGATTAATTGTCAATCCACTAACTATATTATTAATATTGGATATATGCATAGAATATAATTCGTAACTACTACGTGGTCTAACATAGCTAACAATAAGAAACAGATCTTTTAAAAAACAAGAATTTAAACTAATACAAACACAAAGCTGTTCGACGTCATCATTGAGCAAGTTGCATTGTTTACTAATGAAATTAGTTCTTACTGCAATCAACACACCTCCTCCGCGCTCCATATCAGTTGTTGGTGGCCTGTCACGTCGATATACTTGAAAAGAATTATCGAAGAGCTCGGCTGAGTGAAAGTTGGTATTTAACCAAGTCTCAACGATGACGATGACATCATACTCATGAAGCGAAGATGACATAAAAAGCTGGTTAGTTTTAGTGCGTATCCCACCAGCGTTTTGGAAGTACACTCGAAGTTGTGATGGAGATAACGATGATGGCATATTTCTATTTACGTTGGGGGACTTTGTTGTGAGTGCAATCCGTTTTTTGAACGACTTACAAATTGCTTAATTTGTACCCCAATAGGCCAGATAGATGTTCTAAGAGCGGCATTAAATGATTCAGTAGGGACACCCAGTTTAAAATTTATAAAACGGAGAGATGAAATATCTGTTTCCTTTTTAATTAATTTTGAGCACACCAAGCTTGTTATTGGCAAATTAAGTTTGCGTGCAGTAAATTTTTTAACATCATCTTCCGTGACTGTATTACTTAGTCTAGAAATGTGAATAAATCGTAGCCGTGGTACAGACGGAAGAGCAGTGGCAGCATCAGCATCAGCATCAATGCCAAACAGTTGTTTTTGTTTTGCTTTTTTGTTGTGAACACCAGGCCGAGAAAATTTATTATTGTTGATACCATTATCCAAAGCATCATATTGGGTTCCGACTGTTGACAGATCATGACCAAGAGTGGAGGTAAAACAACCAACATTACGTGAACGGTTTTCATCAATAGCAACAGAAGTTTCGGCAACATTACCAACAACAACAGCAGCAAAGGAGTCGGCAACATCATCAGTGGTAATGACAGCAGCACTACCGGTATCACCCATTCCTACATCATTATCACTAATGTGCTGAGAAACAGAAGCGACAGCTCCAGCAACAACACCAGCATCATGAGTTGTAACCACAACAACAGCATTTGAACTAAGATCATTTTTGACGTTAGCCACATTGTTCCCATCTTTGTTAATTCTCTTTCTTTTATCAGAGAGGGCATTAATGGAAAGATTAAGGCATGATGATGACGATGGGAGATCTTTGTTTTCCTTATTAATTTTACTTCCACCAACACCCGCGGGATGAGTAAGAGAAGAAACATTGGGGGGGCAAGCGACTTTAAGATGAGAACTTGCAGGTGAACTGTTTTTATTTTTCACACAGAGACGATCCAAATTTGGAGACGAGGTAGCAAGTTTTTTAGTATTTGATTGTTTAACAAGTTCAATAGCCTTAGGAACTCTTTGCTCGCGCGTGCTTTCGCGAATAGAACGACTTTTGTTTAATGCATTTGACGGCACTTTTGTCGAGATTGAACCCCCCTCACTGGTTAAAGAGGCGGTATTATTCAAAAGAGTACTCATATTCTCTTGCATAAAAGCAAAGAGATCAGATATTTTATTTGCAAAAATAGACATGGAATTGAAATTACATATGTCACACTTGTAAAAAATGTTAGCATTGTTATTAATTAAATTAATAACATTGTTTTTAAATTTTGAACATTCACCATGCAGTTTCAAACCACAGATGGCACACGATAAAAAATCGGAATTTGATATCGCGTTTAAACATATTGAACACGATGAATTCATTACTGCGAGAAGACCAACAATTTTGCGTGTGTCAGAGATAAAGAACTGAACTGAACTGATAGGGCAAGATCTGCATTTGAAAACAAAATTGAACTCGAGATTTTGGTGAAAGTTGACATTACGATGATAGCGAAGACGAAAAAAGTGGGTCCGACAATTCCGTCTGTCTGTATGTCTGTACCTCGAACTACAGCCTAAACTACTGCAGTAATTTTCTTCAAACTTGGTACTTAAGGGTCTTCGGTGATTCCCTAGACGGTAAATTGAAATTTTTTTTTTAGCTCCAAAACTAAAGGTACCCCCATAAACCCGTAATAAAAACTTATTTACACATAAAAAATATGTGCGATATTATGGACGTGGACTACTTTTTGTAAAAAAAATTTTAGGGACAAAATGTTATTAATGGTACCTGTCATAAAACCTCTTTTTTTGATTTTCGACTTTCTCATTAACGACTCTAACGATTTTAACCAAAAATTTTCACCAGGAGCCCCTTTAAGTTAAAAATGATATTGTATATAAAAATATTCGAAAAAAAATATTTATTTTGTTTTTTGAAAAAATAAATTCCAATTTACTTTTTGAAAAATGAATATCTTGAAAACGAGTGACCGATTTATGTTCAAATATTGACTATCGAGAATTTTATTTAGTTCTACTTAAATGTTTTCTGTTTTTTCGTATCATGCAATACGATGTTCAGTTTCGCTGCAAATCGCGTTTAAAGGAAAAAATACGTCGATTTTTAAAAGTTGGTTTTTCGTATCGTGCGATCCATCGATGGAAAGAGGGCACTTTCTAGATCACGAATATGCCATTTTTAATTCTCTATGATTGTTAGTTTCACTGCAAATCGCGTTTAAAGAGAAAAAAAGTGTCAAGTTTGAAGTCTCTAGGACGCTTAGTTTGGCCACAAATCGCATTTAAAGGCAAAAGTTGGGTTTTCGTATCGTGTTACACATCGATGGTAAGAGGGCACTTCCTAGATCACGAATATGTTATTTTTAATTCGCTACCATGCTTAGTTTTGCTGCAAATCGCGTTTAAAGGAAAAAATACGTCGATTTTTAAAAGTTGGTTTTTCGTATCGTGCGATCCATCGATGGAAAGAGGGCACTTTCTAGATCACGAATATGCCATTTTTAATTCTCTACGATTGTTAGTTTCACTGCATATCGCGTTTAAAGAGAAAAAAAGTGTCAAGTTTGAAGTCTCTAGGACGCTTAGTTTGGCCACAAATCGCATTTAAAGGCAAAAGTTGGGTTTTCGTATCGTGTTACACATCGATGGAAAGAGGGCACTTCCTAGATCACGAATATGTTATTTTTAATTCGCTACCATGCTTAGTTTTGCTGCAAATCGCGTTTAAAGGAAAAAATACGTCGATTTTTAAAAGTTGGTTTTTCGTATCGTGCGATCCATCGATGGAAAGAGGGCACTTTCTAGATCACGAATATGCCATTTTTAATTCTCTACGATTGTTAGTTTCACTGCAAATCGCGTTTAAAGAGAAAAAAAGTGTCAAGTTTGAAGTCTCTAGGACGCTTAGTTTGGCCACAAATCGCATTTAAAGGCAAAAGTTGGGTTTTCGTATCGTGTTACACATCGATGGAAAGAGGGCACTTCCTAGATCACGAATATGTTATTTTTAATTCGCTACCATGCTTAGTTTTGCTGCAAATCGCGTTTAAAGGAAAAAATACGTCGATTTTTAAAAGTTGGTTTTTCGTATCGTGCGATCCATCGATGGAAAGAGGGCACTTTCTAGATCACGAATATGCCATTTTTAATTCTCTACGATTGTTAGTTTCACTGCATATCGCGTTTAAAGAGAAAAAAAGTGTCAAGTTTGAAGTCTCTAGGACGCTTAGTTTGGCCACAAATCGCATTTAAAGGCAAAAGTTGGGTTTTCGTATCGTGTTACACATCGATGGAAAGAGGGCACTTCCTAGATCACGAATATGTTATTTTTAATTCGCTACCATGCTTAGTTTTGCTGCAAATCGCGTTTAAAGGAAAAAATACGTCGATTTTTAAAAGTTGGTTTTTCGTATCGTGCGATCCATCGATGGAAAGAGGGCACTTTCTAGATCACGAATATGCCATTTTTAATTCTCTACGATTGTTAGTTTCACTGCAAATCGCGTTTAAAGAGAAAAAAAGTGTCAAGTTTGAAGTCTCTAGGACGCTTAGTTTGGCCACAAATCGCATTTAAAGGCAAAAGTTGGGTTTTCGTATCGTGTTACACATCGATGGAAAGAGGGCACTTCCTAGATCACGAATATGTTATTTTTAATTCGCTACCATGCTTAGTTTTGCTGCAAATCGCGTTCAAAGGGAAAAATACGTCGATTTTTAAAAGTTGGTTTTTCGTATCGTGCGATCCATCGATGGAAAGAGGGCACTTTCTAGATCACGAATATGCCATTTTTAATTCTCTACGATTGTTAGTTTCACTGCAAATCGCGTTTAAAGAGAAAAAAAGTGTCAAGTTTGAAGTCTCTAGGACGCTTAGTTTGGCCACAAATCGCATTTAAAGGCAAAAGTTGGGTTTTCGTATCTTGTTACACATCGATGGAAAGAGGGCACTTCCTAGATCACGAATATGTTATTTTTAATTCGCTACCATGCTTAGTTTTGCTGCAAATCGCGTTTAAAGGAAAAAATACGTCGATTTTTAAAAGTTGGTTTTTCGTATCGTGCGATCCATCGATGGAAAGAGGGCACTTTCTAGATCACGAATATGCCATTTTTAATTCTCTACGATTGTTAGTTTCACTGCATATCGCGTTTAAAGAGAAAAAAAGTGTCAAGTTTGAAGTCTCTAGGACGCTTAGTTTGGCCACAAATCGCATTTAAAGGCAAAAGTTGGGTTTTCGTATCGTGTTACACATCGATGGAAAGAGGGCACTTCCTAGATCACGAATATGTTATTTTTAATTCGCTACCATGCTTAGTTTTGCTGCAAATCGCGTTTAAAGGCAAAAATACGTCGATTTTTAAAAGTTGGTTTTTCGTATCGTGCGATCCATCGATGGAAAGAGGGCACTTTCTAGATCACGAATATGCCATTTTTAATTCTCTACGATTGTTAGTTTCACTGCAAATCGCGTTTAAAGAGAAAAAAAGTGTCAAGTTTGAAGTCTCTAGGACGCTTAGTTTGGCCACAAATCGCATTTAAAGGCAAAAGTTGGGTTTTCGTATCGTGTTACACATCGATGGAAAGAGGGCACTTCCTAGATCACGAATATGTTATTTTTAATTCGCTACCATGCTTAGTTTTGCTGCAAATCGCGTTCAAAGGAAAAAATACGTCGATTTTTAAAAGTTGGTTTTTCGTATCGTACGATCCATCGATGGAAAGAGGGCACTTTCTAGATCACGAATATGCCATTTTTAATTCTCTACGATTGTTAGTTTCACTGCAAATCGCGTTTAAAGAGAAAAAAAGTGTCAAGTTTGAAGTCTCTAGGACGCTTAGTTTGGCCACAAATCGCATTTAAAGGCAAAAGTTGAGTTTTCGTATCGTGTTACACATCGATGGAAAGAGGGCACTTCCTAGATCACGAATATGTTATTTTTAATTCGCTACCATGCTTAGTTTTGCTGCAAATCGCGTTTAAAGGAAAAAATACGTCGATTTTTAAAAGTTGGTTTTTCGTATCGTGCGATCCATCGATGGAAAGAGGGCACTTTCTAGATCACGAATATGCCATTTTTAATTCTCTACGATTGTTAGTTTCACTGCAAATCGCGTTTAAAGAGAAAAAAAGTGTCAAGTTTGAAGTCTCTAGGACGCTTAGTTTGGCCACAAATCGCATTTAAAGGCAAAAGTTGGGTTTTCGTATCGTGTTACACATCGATGGAAAGAGGGCACTTCCTAGATCACGAATATGTTATTTTTAATTCGCTACCATGCTTAGTTTTGCTGCAAATCGCGTTCAAAGGGAAAAATACGTCGATTTTTAAAAGTTGGTTTTTCGTATCGTGCGATCCATCGATGGAAAGAGGGCACTTTCTAGATCACGAATATGCCATTTTTAATTCTCTACGATTGTTAGTTTCACTGCAAATCGCGTTTAAAGAGAAAAAAAGTGTCAAGTTTGAAGTCTCTAGGACGCTTAGTTTGGCCACAAATCGCATTTAAAGGCAAAAGTTGGGTTTTCGTATCGTGTTACACATCGATGGAAAGAGGGCACTTCCTAGATCACGAATATGTTATTTTTAATTCGCTACCATGCTTAGTTTTGCTGCAAATCGCGTTTAAAGGAAAAAATACGTCGATTTTTAAAAGTTGGTTTTTCGTATCGTGCGATCCATCGATGGAAAGAGGGCACTTTCTAGATCACGAATATGCCATTTTTAATTCTCTACGATTGTTAGTTTCACTGCATATCGCGTTTAAAGAGAAAAAAAGTGTCAAGTTTGAAGTCTCTAGGACGCTTAGTTTGGCCACAAATCGCATTTAAAGGCAAAAGTTGGGTTTTCGTATCGTGTTACACATCGATGGAAAGAGGGCACTTCCTAGATCACGAATATGTTATTTTTAATTCGCTACCATGCTTAGTTTTGCTGCAAATCGCGTTTAAAGGAAAAAATACGTCGATTTTTAAAAGTTGGTTTTTCGTATCGTGCGATCCATCGATGGAAAGAGGGCACTTTCTAGATCACGAATATGCCATTTTTAATTCTCTACGATTGTTAGTTTCACTGCATATCGCGTTTAAAGAGAAAAAAAGTGTCAAGTTTGAAGTCTCTAGGACGCTTAGTTTGGCCACAAATCGCATTTAAAGGCAAAAGTTGGGTTTTCGTATCGTGTTACACATCGATGGAAAGAGGGCACTTCCTAGATCACGAATATGTTATTTTTAATACGCTACCATGCTTAGTTTTGCTGCAAATCGCGTTTAAAGGAAAAAATACGTCGATTTTTAAAAGTTGGTTTTTCGTATCGTGCGATCCATCGATGGAAAGAGGGCACTTTCTAGATCACGAATATGCCATTTTTAATTCTCTACGATTGTTAGTTTCACTGCAAATCGCGTTTAAAGAGAAAAAAAGTGTCAAGTTTGAAGTCTCTAGGACGCTTAGTTTGGCCACAAATCGCATTTAAAGGCAAAAGTTGGGTTTTCGTATCGTGTTACACATCGATGGAAAGAGGGCACTTCCTAGATCACGAATATGTTATTTTTAATTCGCTACCATGCTTAGTTTTGCTGCAAATCGCGTTCAAAGGGAAAAATACGTCGATTTTTAAAAGTTGGTTTTTCGTATCGTGCGATCCATCGATGGAAAGAGGGCACTTTCTAGATCACGAATATGCCATTTTTAATTCTCTACGATTGTTAGTTTCACTGCAAATCGCGTTTAAAGAGAAAAAAAGTGTCAAGTTTGAAGTCTCTAGGACGCTTAGTTTGGCCACAAATCGCATTTAAAGGCAAAAGTTGGGTTTTCGTATCGTGTTACACATCGATGGAAAGAGGGCACTTCCTAGATCACGAATATGTTATTTTTAATTCGCTACCATGCTTAGTTTTGCTGCAAATCGCGTTTAAAGGAAAAAATACGTCGATTTTTAAAAGTTGGTTTTTCGTATCGTGCGATCCATCGATGGAAAGAGGGCACTTTCTAGATCACGAATATGCCATTTTTAATTCTCTACGATTGTTAGTTTCACTGCAAATCGCGTTTAAAGAGAAAAAAAGTGTCAAGTTTGAAGTCTCTAGGACGCTTAGTTTGGCCACAAATCGCATTTAAAGGCAAAAGTTGAGTTTTCGTATCGTGTTACACATCGATGGAAAGAGGGCACTTCCTAGATCACGAATATGTTATTTTTAATTCGCTACCATGCTTAGTTTTGCTGCAAATCGCGTTCAAAGGGAAAAATACGTCGATTTTTAAAAGTTGGTTTTTCGTATCGTGCGATCCATCGATGGAAAGAGGGCACTTTCTAGATCACGAATATGCCATTTTTAATTCTCTACGATTGTTAGTTTCACTGCAAATCGCGTTTAAAGAGAAAAAAAGTGTCAAGTTTGAAGTCTCTAGGACGCTTAGTTTGGCCACAAATCGCATTTAAAGGCAAAAGTTGGGTTTTCGTATCGTGTTACACATCGATGGAAAGAGGGCACTTCCTAGATCACGAATATGTTATTTTTAATTCGCTACCATGCTTAGTTTTGCTGCAAATCGCGTTTAAAGGAAAAAATACGTCGATTTTAAAAAGTTGGTTTTTCGTATCGTGCGATCCATCGGTGGAAAGAGGGCACTTTCTAGATCACGAATATGTCATTTTTCATTCGCTGCCATGCTTAGTTTCGCTGCAAATTCCGTTTAAAGAGAAAAATACATGCAAATTTGAAAATAGTCGTTTTACATATTTTTTTAATAATTTAAAATAATTAATTAATTTATTTATTTAAAAACAACAATTTTACCTTAAAACTTCATAAACACTTTTTTTGGACCACCCTAATGTTTAATATTTGTTTCTTCATTTTATTTAAACATTGACCATAGTGTAACGAAGATATAATTTAACTTACTTTTTTTTAATCCAAAAACACGGAAATATTTATCTGCGCAAGACAATATTCTCGGTTTATCGGTTTTCCGATCTCGTGGCTGACAGTGCCACGAAACACGATGACCTACTTTGTACTCGTAACCAAAATCTTAAAGAACTCAAATCCAAAAGTACCCGAATCCAAAAGTAATCGAATTTAAAAGTAATCAAATCCAACAGTAACGAAATGTAACGAAAAGTAATCAAATCCAAAAGTAATCAAAAGTAATCAAAAGTAATCAAAAGTAATCATTTGGTACTCGGATTCAAAAGTAACGAAATACGAAAAGTAATCAAATCCAATTGATTACTTTTGGATTTGATTACTTTTCGTATTTCGTTACTTTTGAATCCGAGTACCAAATGATTACTTTTGATTACTTTTGATTACTTTTGGATTTGATTACTTTTCGTTACATTTCGTTACTGTTGGATTTGATTACTTTTAAATTCGATTACTTTTGGATTCGGGTACTTTTGGATTTGAGTTCTTTAAGATTTTGGTTACGAGTACAAAGTAGGTCATCGTGTTTCGTGGCACTGTCAGCCACGAGATCGGAAAACCGATAAACCGAGAATATTGTCTTGCGCAGATAAATATTTCCGTGTTTTTGGATTAAAAAAAGTAAGTTAAATTATATCTTCGTTAAACTATGGTCAATGTTTAAATAAAATGAAGAAACAAATATTAAACATTAGGGTGGTCCAAAAAAAGTGTTTATGAAGTTTTAAGGTAAAATTGTTGTTTTTAAATAAATAAATTAATTAATTAATTTAAATTATTGAAAAAAAATATGTAAAACGACTATTTTCAAATTTGCATGTATTTTTCTTTTTAAACTTGATTTGTGGCTTAACTAAGCATCGTAGCAACTTAAAAGTGAAATATTCGTGATCTATGAAATGCCCTCCATCGATGTACATATAACACGGTACGAAAACCTAACTTTTGCCCTTAAACGGGATTTGCGGCCAAACTAAGCATCGTAGCGAATTAAAAATGATATATTCTTGATCTAAGGAGTGCCCAAAATTTTTTTTTTGAAAATTTGAATACACATTAATATTGAATTTGCTAGTTAGCCTTAACATAAAAAAAACTATCAAAATCGGTTGTACCGTTTTTGAAAAAACAAAAAAATGGTTCCAACGGGGGTTCAAAAAATAACAATTTTTCGGAAAATTTTTTTCAACCATTACCTAGCTTTAACTCAATGAAATGTTTTGAATTTTTTTTTAAATATGTTGGACAGTTTTTGGGAAAAAAAAATATTTATAAAATTTTGAAAAAAAATCGAATGGCAGTTACCGTTATTTTTAGTTAAAAAAAAACGTGTGGGGGGGAAAATTAAAAACGATACGAGTATCTACCGAGTTTAAAGAAAATCGGCCGACCCGTTTAGTCTGCAGTCTTACAGATAGACAGGCAGACAGAATTGCGAGACCCAATTTTTCGTCTTCGCAATCATCGTTATGTCAACTTTCATCAAAATCTCGAGTTCAATTTTTTTAACGAATGCATAACTTGCCTTATAGTACCTATAAGTCGCAAGTAAAAATATTGATTTTACTACGTTTACTGCACACTATCATTCTTTTAATCGTGTTCAGCGTATTATGAACATTTAAAAAAAAAATAAAGTTCTTTAATTGTATAATGCAAATTTGTGAACACAGCTACCCAAAAATCAGTGTTATATTAGCTCTTTGATTGTTTTCTGTTTGAGTTATCGTATTCACGCAATAAAAAAAAAGCAAATAATTTTTTTTGGTGCAAAAAGTAATCAAAGTAATCGTTACAAAGTACCGATTACTTTTGAAAAAGTAACGAAAGTAACGATTACCAGAAAGTAACTACTTTTTACATCACTACACATCATACAATTTTCTGTTTCTCAGATTTCATTGGAAGTGTTGTATGATATTTGTTTTGTTGTATGATGTGTATGATTCTGACATTTCATTATTATTTGAGTGTGAAGTTAATATAAATCTCAATTTTGCTTTCTTGTGAAATAAATTGGGTAGATCAATTGTACTCGTACGTTCAACTTGAATGCATAAAAACAATGCACACCTTTACAATAAGAGTCATCGAAGAACATCGAAAAGCACTTCAGGATGTATTGCTGATTCAAGAAAATGGAAATCAAATTCGTAAGTTTAATGAATTCTGAATCATGACTCCAACTAATAGTCTAATATTCTCTCAAGCTACAAATATTGATAACGTGGACTCGAAAGAAAGAATGGCTCTTTTGGATGTTCTCCTGCAATCAACATGCGAAGGAAAGGCACTCAAAAATGAAGGTATACGAGAAGAAGTCGACATATTTATGTTTGAGGGCCATGACGCAACAACCTCAGCTTTAAGTTTCGCCTTCCCTCAAATCGCCCGACACCCAAATGTCCAGTAAAAGCTTCTCGAGGAGATATGCGAAGTTCTAGACAAAGATCAAAGTCATTGCATTACCTATCAAGTTCTGCAGGAATTGAAATACACCGAATGTGTTATAAAAGAAACTTTACGACTTTATCCACTGGGATTGGGAAACATGCGTAACCTTCATCTGGCCTTACCGGAACGTCGCTCGTCGCTGCCTCTGTACATGAGCATGGCGCAGGCCCCAGAAGAGACGCCGATGGTGCTTTGCTCACGAGAAGAGAGGAATTAAATTAATTAAAGCCGAATTTGGAATTAAAATTGAAAAATGTATCGAACAAAAGCGAAAAGAATACAATGAGAGGCAGAAAGATGATGAAGATAGTAATATAAATTAAATTACCAACATACCACGATTTCGATGTGTCCTTCATTCCGTGTAAATAATTTCAACCAAATATACAGGGTGATTGGCATAAGGTGTGACAAAAAGCTAGGGCGTGTAGGTTGGACTTAGACAAGAAAAAAATCGTATGGGAGGGGGGGGTCTATTTCCCCCCGTTTAGGCGGGAGGGGCGATTTTAGAAAAAAATTACTTAAAACAGAAAAAAAATTATTAGAAAATAACGGTGATACCTACAGAGTAATGCTATAGCATTTTGAAAAGCCAGAAATACATTCTTTAATTTTGTTTTTAAATAACGTTGTTCGAGTGAATAGTTTTTGAAAAATTAATTTTCAAAATTAAAATTTTGAAAAAAAAATGAAATTTTTTTTTTAAACAATTTTTTTTCAAAATTTTACGTAATTAAGTATTATTTTTTTATTCAATATTCAATGCTCTTTTTAATTTTTGATCAAACACAAAAAACCGGATGTCAAAATGTTTTGTACTTTTTGAGAAAATCAAAAATAACAAAAACTACTTTTGTTCTAAGAAAAGCCTTTTATTTTAGTTTTTACGTTTTTGGATTCTTATGTAGGTGAATTTACGATTGAAAGGATTAACTTTCTTTTTACTATTCTTTTAATGATCGTCTTATAAGCATACAATAATGTGACAAAGTACTGGATTGACCATATTTCACACATTTTTTCATTGAGAACACCTTCGTGAGCGCATTGGTTTAAAATTGACCTGCCACTTTTTTATTATGGTGGGGTCGGCTTGGCTAAGGTGCATTTACGAAAGAAAGGATTAACTTTAAATAAACAGTAATTATGTATTTTATCTAAATATGCATGTATTTATTATTTAAATTGATTTCAAGATTCAGGAACATTTTTGTTCTTATTTCGCAATTGCATTTTTCTGTCACTAGTTAGGGCGTGTAACGCTGCATTATTTAAAAAACATTCGCAGATCAATATTAATCCAATGCTCTCACGCAGGTGTTCTCAATGAAAAAATGTTTTATTGTATGCTTATAAGACTGATAATAAAAAAAATTTACAAAAAAAGTTAATCCTTTCTTTCGTAAATGCACCTAAGCCAAGCCGACCCCAGCATAATAAAAAAGTGGCAGGTCAATTTTAAACCAATGCTCTCACGCAGGTGTACTCAATGAAAAAATGTGTGAAATATGGTTAATCCAGTACTTTGTCACATTATTGTATGCTTATAAGACGATCATTAAAAGAATAGTAAAAAGAAAGTTAATCCTTTCAATCGTAAATTCACCTACATAAGAATCCAAAAACGTAAAAACTAAAATAAAAGGCTTTTCTTAGAACAAAAGTAGTTTTTGTTATTTTTGATTTTCTCAAAAACTACAAAACATTTTGACATCCGGTTTTTTGTGTTTGATCAAAAATTAAAAAGAGCATTGAATATTGAATAAAAAAATAATACTTAATTACGTAAAATTTTGAAAAAAAAATTGTTTAAAAAAAAAAATTTCATTTTTTTTTTTTAAATTTTGATTTTGAAAATTAATTTTTCAAAAACTATTCACTCGAACAACTTTATTTAAAAACAAAATTAAAGAATGTATTTCTGGCTTTTCAAAATGCTATAGCATTACTCTGTAGGTATCACCGTTATTTTTTAATATTTTTTTTTCTGTTTTAAGTGATTTTTTTCTTAAATTGCCCCTCCCGCCTAAACGGGGGGAAATAGACCCCCCCCTCCCAAACGATTTTTTTCTTGTCTAAGTCCAACCTACACGCCCTAGCTTTTTGTCACACCTTATGCCAATCACCCTGTATAAATGTTTGAATATCCAAAAGATTTTATTTTTGCATTTTATAATATATGTACAAACTTTATTGCATTATATTGATTGGTCTAATTGAACTTTCTTTAGTTTTCAATCGAATTAATATTATTTTTAAGCCATGATCGCAATGTATCAAACATTATTTTTTGTCTTCTGTATTTCACAATGATGATGAATGCCTGTTGTTTTAATCTCTCAATTTCTGGTCATGCTGGAACCACATTTTGAGGATTTATATGAAGAAAATGAGCGACTAGCACTGTCCATATATTATAGTAAGTCAATGGTTATAAGGCTCTATTTATTATTATTATTATTATTATTGAAGTAAAACTTCTTTTCATAGCTTTGCTTTGAGAGAAAAGAAGTTTTACTTCTATCGCGCGTACGTCAGTACACACTACTTTTTTACTTACAGCAGAATTGTGTGTTGTATTAAATGTATGAACATTTATAGGTTAATTTGCTGTATGATGTAAATGATACATTTCTGAGAAACAGAATCATACAACATTCCAATATTTCCAGTGTAGTATTCGGTCATACATTGTTGTATGACAGCAGATCATACAACAAATTTGAGAAACAGAAATCATACAGCAAAACTGTCAATATCATACATTGTATGATGTGTATGATTTGAGAAACAGGCCCCTGATTGTAATTACTATAGAACGATTTTTTTAAATTTTGAATTTCTCATTATCGGCATATAAGGGATTTTAATGAAATTTCTTAGAGAGAAGCTTCTAAAAAGTTTAAAAAATATTGCATTACGAAACTTTAAGAAACATATTTTTTTTTTTGAATTTTGAAAAAAAAAAAAAAATCTATTTTTTTTTTTTTTTGGAAAATTCAATATCTCGAAAACGGCTCAATATTTTTTTTTGTAAATTTAATTTTTATTCGAACAATAATAAAAACTTCAAATTGGCGTACCAACATTTTTTCTTAAAAATGTTTTAAAATTTTTTTATATAAAAGCTTATTTGTTTAAGAAACCACTACAAAGACTTAGAATTTTTGTTGCATAAACCTATATTTGCTTGAATCACATGGCATCCTATTTTTACCTCGGACTACAAAAGAAGTTGTTTTAGTCATTTAAAAAATTAATTTTATGCTTATGAACAGTTTTTCTCTAATAACATTCATTTTTGAAATTCTTAGTCTATTACATAGGAGGAAGTTCGTGCGACCCAGTCGTGCATTTTATTTTTAAAGCGGAGAACTTAAATTTGAAATAAAACTCAGAAAAATGTTTTGGAATTAATGTTTCAATGTGATTTCGAGCATGTGGGCGCCGCGACGGGCGTGTATATGGTGTAATCTGGAGGTCCAATTTTGACACAAGATCCTTACCCAAAATTTTCAATAAAGTGGATGAGCACAATCTTAATTGTGGCATGACTTATTTCGAATATCTTCAACACTATACGCACATCAGCAATCGCTGGTTCTATGCGAACTGAACAACGGCTCATACGGGATGATTATTATTGTTTAAAATAAATGTATTGTGAAAACGATCCATAGTTTCTCGAACTAATCGCTCTAATGGACAATTATGAGCAGCATAAAACGCACGTAACGTGTGATGAATTTTTCGGGTAAAAAAAAATAGGTTACAAAAGTTAGTATACAGACAGTTTTTCTTATGTGATGTTGCATCAATTAAAACTTTTGAGTCGATTTTTTGTTTTTTTATTAAAAAGGTAAGGCAAAACTACTAGACCAGCCTATTTCAGTTCAAATTATTGCTTTTAAAATTAGAAATGGCACCACGTGGAAAAGAGCTCTCCTTGGACTTACAAAAATTAATAGTTAAGTACTCAAGTGAAGGAAAGTGGATGCGGAAAGTAACTGTACTTGTTGATAGGAGCCCAGCAACCGTCCAAAAAATATTGGAATAGCAGAAACAATGTGGAACAGTTACGAACACGGCTCGCAGTAGCCGCCCGCGAACGTTCTCTGAAAATGAGAAGCGACTAATAATTCGCAAAGTAAAGAAAAATGCGAAAATAAGCGCACCAAAACTGCAGGACGAGATAGAAGAAGAGACAGGTAAGTAATGCTGTACCCAAACCATACGCCGCATCCTTCACGAAATCGGGTATAAGGCTGTGCTATTAGGAAAAAACTGAGCTGAGCTTATGTTTATAAGCTCTCTCAGTGTTTGCATCTGCTGGGTCGTACGAT
Organism: Chrysotoxum bicinctum; assembly: GCA_911387755.1. NCBI lineage: Eukaryota > Metazoa > Arthropoda > Insecta > Diptera > Syrphidae > Chrysotoxum > Chrysotoxum bicinctum. The sequence continues at coordinate 102,893,718 of OU426987.1, read as the reverse complement.
AACAGATGTATAGAGAATTACTGTTCTGATTGGTAGGGTTCGGATCGATTCAACGTCACTACTAAAGGCATAACACTTTTTAGTGATGTTGTGTTGAAACGACTTTTTATTAGTCTTACACAGTGATTTTCTTAGATTTCGTCTGTTTTGGTTTTTGTTATTTTTTTTTTATATTGCAATGGCTGGTTATTTTAGAGTAGATTATTGTAATATTCGTGGGCTGAGAGCAAATTTTCTGGCTGCGTATATCCACACTGTTTCTAACAGGCCAGCTGTTTTGGCACTGAGTGAAACCCAAGTAGGTGAGGATTCCGATCCTACTGAATTTTTTATTCATGGGTATAGCTTGGTGCCATTATTCTTTTCCCACCATGGTCTCGCCATTTACATTAGGAATGATGTTGCAAATCAGTTCTTACCACAATATGGTCGCTGCACCAACTCCTTCTTCAATTTTATGTGGTTTAAATTTTCCATTAATAAGCACATCATTCGCTATTGTTTTCTTTATCAAAGCCCAAATCTGGATAGAGTTTCAACTTCTCACGAATTTGATGCTCTGTCCGACTCCATCCAAAGAATTGTTTCCCTGTATCCTCACACTGAAATCGATATTACGGGCGATTTCAATGTTCACAATTCTTCTTGGCTTCTCCATTCGGGCCAGACAACACCCGAAGGAATGTGTGTTGAGATTTTTGCTGAGTTTAACCACCTTACTCAGCTTGTCAACTAGCCTACTCGAATATCAGACGTTAATGGCCGAGCAGAAAATACTCTTGACTTGTTTCTTACCTCTGACCCTGATAAATACACAATAAGTGTATTGACGCCTCTAGGCACATCTGATCATAGTGTTATATCTGCAAATTTCTCGTGTCAAACAAATCCAGTTAGAGAAAGAGCTCCTAGAAGAACCGTATGGCAGTACGAGAAAGCCAACTGGAACGGTTTGAATAACTTTTTCAGGATCTTTAACTGGTCACTATGCTTCCTCGATAGTGACGTAGACTCCAGCGCAGATATGATAACTAACATTATTCTTTTGGGAATGAAACATTTTATCCCGAATAGGGTTAAAAGTATCAGACCCAAGGATAATTCATGGTTTGATTTGAGCTGTAAAGAGGTTATCAAGGAAAAAGAGGTAAGCTTCCGGTGTTTTAGAGCCAACCCAACTGAGGAAAACCAGAAAAAGTTCAAATAAGCCAGGAAGGCCTGCAACGCCCATGTTCGACGGACCAAATTTTTACATGATCAAAAATCAAGGCAAAAAATAGTACAATGCCCAAAGGCAGTAAGAATTTTTGGTCATTTGTAAAGAATATGAGGAATTCTTCCTCTTTCTCGGTTCCTACGCTTGTTGTCAATGACACTCCTTTCGTTAGCTCTATTGATAAAGCTAACTTGTTTGTAACGCAGTTCGCCGCTAATTCCACCTTGCCGGATAGTGTCATGACTCCCCCAATTCTTGAGCGCGTTAGTGATTCTATGGGACAAATCTTTTTTCGCACTCGTACCGTGGCAAGAGTCCTGAAAGATCTCAACATTCATAAATACGCTGGTCCGGATGGTATCCCCGCTATTATTCTGAAGAGGTGTTCTTCCACGCTAGCAAAACCCCTGCGTAAGCTTTTCAATCTGTCCTATTCTTCAGGGCTCGTTCCGAGTGGTTGGAAAACTGCATTTGTTCAGCCAATTCCCAAAAAAGGCGAATCTTCTTCTCCCTCTAATTATCGACCGATCGCACTAACGTCCCTTCTTTCTAAGGTCATGGAAACGCTGATTATGGTAATTATTAGATCGCAAACTCATCCCTGCATTACTAAACCAATTTAGAGGATGAAGAAGACGAATCGATGGTTTTAAAAGCCACAAAGCTGAAAATGCCTGTATTCTGGTTCTGATTTGCGTCTATGAAGTTTGAGTATGTTTCATGCTTCCCTTATTGGCAGTAATGCATTTTTAAAGACACTGAAAAACCCTAGAGACTTAAATATTCATATAAAATTCCGGAACCGACGGCACACTCCATCTTTAACCCATCAGTAAAGATGATTGTATCGAAATCTCTCATTACAAACCTATCCTCCTGGGTCTATATAATATCGTCGTCGTTCTATGAAAACCCCCTAAGTCCATTTTTAAAAAATATGTGATTCAATTCTTATTTAATTCCTTTCGGATAAACCATTTGCAAAAAATTTGTTTGCACAATGGCTACGCCAAACCCATTCTACAATTGAAGTCTGAGATCGTGCTATTCTGATAATTTTTGAATTTTTTTATATTAATTTCCAAGTTTAAATGCAAATATCTCAAAACACAAAAAATGGACTTAGGGAGTTTTCATAGAACGACGACGATATATGTATATAACTTGAAATCCCTACTGAGGCCCGTATCCAATCCTAGATCAGTCAGAAATAATTGTGATGTGTCCGTACAGTTTAGCAAGCTAACAAACCAATTCTTAAGTCTAAACACGCTGCAATATACTAGATATTGAATATGTACTCGCTGGGAGGATCGTAGAGTATCAGTGGTGCCAAAGTGGTGTTCTTTGAACCTTCTTAAATGTATGGATATTATACGCTTTGTTGAGTGCAGAACACAACACATTCACGTTAAGATCGGGCGTACCACAGCTGTGTTTAATTTTGAAGATATTATTATTTATAAAAATTGGTCAAAGGGAACAAAAGTTCCGATGAGACTATTGATCTTTTTGAAGCAATACCTTGTTACTGACTGGAAGAAAGTTCATAACATTTTTTTGTCGAGAATATTTCGATCTAGAAATTGAAAAGAAATGTAGGTGTTTTGTGTTTGGGGTCATATTATGTACAAATTTAGCATGATGTTAAAAAAGTTCGCTTTTTCCAATTATCTGGAAAAGCTCATTTATCATTCCAATACACAAAAAAGGTCCTAAAAATGAAATTTTGAACTACCGACCTATTGCTAAGCTATTTGTGATACTTAACCCATTCTCTCCCATTGTACTTTTTAAAGTACAGTAAAATGAATTTTAAAAATGGCCATTTAACAATATGCCATGAAACAAAAATCATCTTTTTGATTTTGTTTTCTCAAAAGCTAATATTATTTGAATTTTTCAGATACTTTTTTTATTTTTTGATCACAATAGGTTATTGTCCAATTGTCTTTTGGTAGAAAGCATTCTGAAATATTTCTCGTTTTGTGTCCTTCAAAAACATTTGTGGTCATATAAACTTCAATCGACAAAATACAAAAATTATTCTTTGATTTTTATTTGAAACAAACATAAAGCTTACGAGTATATAAGTCCCTTCATATTTTTTGTATATATATACGGAGGTAAGCAATGCCAAAGTTTGATGTACTTTTAAAAGTACAATGGGATCATGCATGCATTATTTTTCTAGGGATTAGAATGGATTTTCAAACTATCCCTGTCAAACACTTTTATGGTAAACGTTTTCAAAATCTTCACTCTGCTCTGGAAGAACTGCATAATAATGCACATATCGTCAACGCTGATATCGTCATGATTCCTCCACCGGTGGACTACGTGACGGACGAAGAGGATGTAGATGAAGACAATATGATAACAACGGAATTACCACTATATGTTCCAGGTGAAGTGGAGGTTTTTGTGGAAGCTTATTTAACGGCTGACGACGACGTATTCGACAGCGATGATGACATCCCATTATCAGAGTTGAAGAAGTCGATTGCTCCACCGGTATGGAGAAAATCAATTTTCTCAGCTGAGTTCCAACGAACCGAACATTTCTTGCGTAGAATCCAAAACTGCACTTCAGATTTATTCGGCCTGAACGAAATAGACATTTTTGAAAATTTGTTTGATCCCGAGGTATGACAACTTATTGTAAATCAAACTATGTTGTATGGAGGGCAAAAACACCAACACAACTTTTAATTCACTGACAAGGATTTGAAAATTTTAATTGGAATCTTACTGTTATTCCAATGAAATTCGAGGCAAGAATTGGTGGTGGAACATTTTCAACTCCATGTTTTCGTCCACTGTTTCCAATGCCTGGAGGCTCCACAAGCTGACGAATAATTATAAAGGTGATCTACTCAAACTCACCAGAGCAATAACTCTTTACTACCTTAGGTTCCACACTCTGAATGCAGGACAAGGACAACCTAAACTAACTGTCAAGCGAAGCATTGCGGAGAGTCCATAATACCACTTCCCCAAAAAATTACCAAATCAATTCAGATGTCAACAGTACCATCTACGATCAAAATGGTGCTGTGAAATGTGCAATGTAACATTGTGTATAAATAAAAACTGTTTTAAAAATATCCATGTAAACTCAAATTAAAATGATATGTATGACCCCACTGTACTATATAAAGTACACCTTCATTACCAACAATATAATTTTTTTTCAAAAACTTTTTTCGTATAAATGTTCTTATTTTAACCTCAATAAAGAGAAAATACCATAAAAATATGATTTTTCCAATTTTCAATACGCTTGGGAGTTAATGGGTTAAACTGTTTGAGTCTATCGTATGTAGTGTCCTTACATTTCATTGTATTTCAATTATTTGTGATAACCAGCATGGTTTTGTCAAAAAACGGTCTACTGTTACTAATTTGTTTAATTTTACGTCCTTTTGTTTAGATGTTTTTGAGAAACGTGAACAAGTAGATTGCGTATTTACTGATTTTAGTAAAGCGTTTGACAAGTTGTGTCATAAAACACTTATTTTTAAACTGTCTCGTCAAGGTTTTAACGATTAAATTGGATTTCATCATACTTAAAAAATAGACAATACATATAGTGTAATATTTCGTAATGAATGTTCGAGTCCGTTTATTGTGAACTCTGGTGTACCCCAGGGCAGCCATCTAGGTCCAATTTTATTTATAAATGACTTGATTTCGATTATAAAAAATTCGTCTGTCCTTATACATATGTATATGCTGATGACATTAAACTTTTCAAAAGAATTAACTCTACATCTGACTGCCTACTTTTACTCCTTATTATTCTACTCGTATACATAATGAGAATTGAAGCGATTCAGAAGAGATTCTTGCGCTTTTGTCTCCGTTTTCTTCCTTGGCTTCCTGGAAACGTTCTTCCCCCTTATTTACAAAGGCTTACTTTTATTAACCTTCCTTCGTTGACAAACCATAGAAAATATTTACAATTTTGTTTTATTATGGCAATAATAAATGGAGCAATAAAATCACCATCGGTTCTTGTTCGTTTTAACTTTAGTTTTAGTCGATCGAGTATACGACTCCAAAAACCACTAAATCAATATGACAATATGATAACAACGGAATTACCACTATATGTTCCAGGTGAAGTGGAGGTTTTTGTGGAAGCTTATTTAACGGCTGACGACGACGTATTCGACAGCGATGATGACATCCCATTATCAGAGTTGAAGAAGTCGATTGCTCCACCGGTATGGAGAAAATCAATTTTCTCAGCTGAGTTCCAACGAACCGAACATTTCTTGCGTAGAATCCAAAACTGCACTTTATTAACCTTCCTTCGTTGACAAACCATAGAAAATATTTACAATTTTGTTTTATTATGGCAATAATAAATGGAGCAATAAAATCACCATCGGTTCTTGTTCGTTTTAACTTTAGTTTTAGTCGATCGAGTATACGACTCCAAAAACCACTAAATCAAATTTTTAGTAGATCGAACTATGGTGCTCATAGCCCTATCAATCAATTAATCGAAATATTTAATAAATTCTATTTTCTAATAAGTTCACCATATGACAACTTTAAAAATCTCAAATTTAAGACATTGTTTTATAGTAGTTTGGATTAAATTATAATGTTAAGTAGTTTTTAAGCATTTATTTATAAGAACTGTTCACGTTAGCATTTAACGAATTGTAATAAATAAATGTTGCTTGAGATAACATTTAACGTTTATAAGCCAAAGTTAAGATAATGCGTATATATTGCACATGTATTGGTGGGTAGTAAAGGTATTTATGTGCATATTGTCTAGGCTAAAAACAATATAGATAGATAGTAGATAGATATATTTATTTGTTTATAAGCTTTGCTTTTACAAATTGATTGGCAATATACATATATATGTAGGTACAATTCTAAAGTATTTTTTCTTAATAGAATAAGTCATGCAACAAATACTCGCATAATAGTTTAAGTTTAAAATCAATTTTTTAATAGATTTCAAAATAAATAAAAGGAAAATATGTGTATTTTGAGATTTAAGTACTTAATATTAAACCTGGGTTGCTTATTCATTTAATATGAAAGCTCAAAGTTTGAGCGAGTTAACTTTATGTTTGGAAATATTAATTTTGTAATGTTTTCATTTTCGGAACTCATTATGCTACTTAAATCGAACAATCTGTTAGTAAACAGGTAGTGGTTACTCAATATTTTAAAGATAGGACATCTTAAGAGGAAGTGATCAATTGTGTCATTCTCGTGCAGGTTACAAATCGTACAAATGTTTATTGGGTCAAAACTGTGTCTATCACCGCGCAAAATGATCCTATGGGCATATCTGTTTGCACACCTTATTTGTGCCATGACTTTATGTACAAACGGTTTTAAAACAAAATTTAAGTAGGGAGCCGGCTTAAATTCTGGTTCCTGTATGTTTGTTAAGCAAGCTTCATAATAACAGCAGGAGGGTGAGTTACTTGATTTTCTAAAGTCTTCTTCTATCAACACTATTTTTTTTCCTCTAGAATTCTTGCATAAGATCTTCGCATGACTGCTAAATTTTGCTGTTCCCAAACGTCGTTAAAATTCCAAAATAATAGGTCTTTAAATTGTGTTGCCCAGTTTGGACGTTGCTTTTTTCGCTATTTCGTATATTAATGGAATAGTTCCAGTTTCTACACGAACTATGTTGCTTTGAGTGTTGTTGGCTAGTCCAAGTAGTTTCTTCAAAACTGATGTTTGTACTATCGGGTTTTTCAATAAGAGCGCTACAAAAGTTTTTTTTTTAAATAAAACAAAAACGGTTTTGGATATCAATGAAATTCTTTATTCCTGTGAAAGTACGTTCGATGCCATTATTTATGGAACTCGGTTTCTTTTGCATGGCTACCACGGGCACGCTTGCAGAAGTCCAGACGCTGAACCCAATTTTCGACGGTTTTCAAGCATTCACAGAGATGCCCAAGATGCTTGAGAACGACGTGTGAGAGACATATTAGGGCTTTCTGCAACTGAAGCCTCAGCTGCAGCAATATTCTCGACACTACGGGCACTTCTTTGTCTCACTGGCACGGGAACATTTTGTACTGTGCCTGTGGTGTGGATTCAAATTTTTCCACTAGACGCTCAATTGTTGAACTGCTAGGACGATTATGACGACCATAAATTGGACGTAGCGCTCTTAACGTTGAGGCCACTGACTCCGAATTTCGGTAGTAAATTTTAATAATTTCGACTCGTTGTTGGCTTGTATATCTTTCCATCATGAAATGGCAAACCTTACTGTTTTGAAATTAAAGTCATAATTTTTTTGTAATTCATCTAATTACTTAATTACTGTTTCAATCAACTTTACTTTATTAAAAAACAATTAAAATTTTGTTTAATTAACTTCATAAAATAATCATGTAAACGAAAACTTTTAATCACCACTGTATCTGCGGATTATAATATTGAGTACATTCGATAATCTGTTCACATAATCCAAAAGCATCTCTCTTTGATGTACGATACGAGTAGATTAAATTTTGTTAAGTTTATTGGAAAACCGCAGTTACAATGGTGAGTGAGAGTTGGAGTTTTTTTGGCAATAAGCTGTATAGAAATTCTTTTCTCGTCCACTTGGATTTTGGACTCTTCACTATACACATCGCAGCTCTAAAGAATAAGTATAAATCTTATATTTATTAAATTTATTAAAGAATTTATAACGTTTTAATTTGCCGTTGTTAGTGATTTATTATTTGATTTAATCATCGTTGGTTTTCTTCTGGTTCTGGTGTTCAATTTCGACGCATCGCTATTCGCCCATATCGTGGAGTAATTTTCGTTTGCCGTTTAATAAATTAATCGAGAAATTAATGATTTGATATAAACTGCGGTTTTCTAACCTTTTTTTTGGCATTCGTTTCTCGCTCATTACAAATCACTTACTGAAGAGAAATGTCAAAAAAGCGGCAAGAAATATGGCGTCGTTTGCTGTCCCTGTAGCTCTACTTTTGTAGCGTCCCTGTTAAAAAACCCTTTACTTCAATTTTATCCGCTGTCGCCGCTGCTATTCTTGCTTTGGTTTTAAATATATTTATGGCTTCATTCCAGGATCCAGTGCGATTTAAGTTTACCCCCAAATATTCAAAATTATCTACAACTTCAATCCAATCTTCTTTGTATGGGAATCTTTCCGGGAAAGATACATTTTTTCTCTTGGCAAAGCTCATAATTTTTTATTTCTCCGCATTTAATATCATATCCTTTGCCGCAAAATATTTATCCAGTGTTTGTAATGACTTTTTAAGCTCTAGTTCAGATTTTGCAAACACAACAATACCATCCGCATATGCTATCAAAATTACGTTCGTGACCTGTGAAATGTCCATTCCTGTGAGACCTTCGCCCCTAAGGAATTCTTCAAGGCCATTTGTATACAAATTAAATAGAAGAGCACTTGATGGATCGCCCTGTAGTACACCTCTTGTGATATTTAACATTTCAGTAAGCCCATTCATTGTTCTAATAGCAATCCTGGTTTTTGAGTAAACGTTTTGAAATGCTCGGATTATTTTTCCACTAATTCCGATAGATCTTAAATGCATCCATAATTTTTGATGATTGATACTGTCAAATGCTCCTTTTAAGTCAACAAAGACAGCAAAGAAATTTCCTTTCGTTTTTGAAAGAGTAACATCGATAATTGTACGTATTATAAATAAATTTATCAACACATCTCTGTCCTTTCCTGAAAACGTTTTCAAATTCAGGTTTTAATTTTGCATCTTCAGCCCACTTCTGGATTCTGTTTGATAAAATTTGAGTGTAAACTTTCATAAGGGCATTTTCAATTGCGATAGGGCGATAGTTTGCTGGTAAATGCTTATTTCCTTTTTTAAATAACATAAATATATCAGCTTTAAACAGTTCTGAGGTATTTTTTCCCTCGTTGTCGAATATACTTTGAAAGAAAGAATCTATGTATGTATGTATATATTCAAGCCACAGGTTTGGAAGGTGCTTCAAGAATTCATTCGAGATTTTATCGAGACCCGAGGCTTTATTATTCTGTAATCCTAGTATTACGGAAGCTAATTCATCCAAACTTATGGCTCTGTCAAAAACAGCATGACAGGTATCATTATAAGTTACATTCTCTACTAAATTATCATCAAATATCACTTGAAGATAATTATTCCAGGCTTCTTTTGAAACAGGGTATTGTGAAAGTTGTTCGGATGGATGCTTTTGATAGCTCTCCAAAAATCCTTGCTATTTTTAGTGTTTTCAAGTTGTCTGGTCAGGTTTTTGTTGTATTGCATTTTAGCTGTATTTATAGTTGACGTGTATTGCTTGCTACTAGAGATATACTCAGATCTTTTTTCCATGTTATTGGGGTTTTTGCTATATAATCTCATTTTTTGTCTCATACTTCGTTTCTGTAATCTACATTCAGCATTAAACCATTTGTTCTTTTGAGGTATTGTTGCAGTATTGAGTCTATAATGTCTTACCAGACAACATTCTACTCAGCGTTGCCGCTGGGCTTCACGAAAGTGTAACACATTTTTTTAAAAAACGTAACAAAAGCGAAAAAAATGTAACAAATTGAAAAAAAAAATGATTTAAATCAAAGAATGCTCTTGAACTCAATTTTTTATTTTTAATAGGAACATAAGTTTTCTTCATCACAGTTTTTAAATTCAGTACAAAACTATACATTAAATAATATGTTAATAAATTATTATAAGTAAGACACATTTTAAGTTTTACATAAAACATGTTTAGGCAAATTAAGAGAATTGATCTTTTATTTGTTTTGCAAACATTATTGATTCAATGGTATTCAAGTGATACCTATTGGTTAAATCATTTTTTATCAAATTTAGCTCTGAAAAAATACGTTCTGCTGCCGCAGAACTGTGTGGTAAACTTAATATTTTATAAACAAATTCTGTTATATTTTCAAAAAGATTTTCTTTTTGAGCATTTTGCAAAGAGCCAACATGGCCCCAAAATTTCTCAACATCTTCTGTATATTTTAAGTTTTTTTGTATTTGTAGCTTTCTGAATTCAGTACAATTTTTTTCTTTTTTTTCAAAGTTATACAAATTTGGGAAATTAGTCAGTAAAGGTAAGATGGAACATTTTCATTTGCTATTTTTTCTGGATCTACCAGTGAAATGTTTTGTAATGCAATAGTATAATAGTAATAGTTTTTAAATAATTATTTTAATTCTTTTTGCATTTTAATTAATCTTCGTCCGATTCTTCACTAGATTCACTTTCAATTTGCAGTTCATATGAAATAGAGTCTTCTCTTTGGGGCTCATGCCTGGAGGAACTAGCACCGGCATTGGGGTTTGTGTTTGATCTCACTTTTGTTCTGGTAACAAACCTTTTTAAGTGATATTTATCACTACAACAATAAAAAAAAATAGTTTTTTGTTATTGAGTTACTTACTTGTCCATTATGTGCTCATCACAAAAACAGATAAAAACAACCAAACAATGGACGAACGAACAACGCAATCAGCGAAAAGTAATATTGTTTTTCTTTTTTAACAGCGACAAGACAAGAAACAGAATGGACTTTGACAGATCCATATAATTTTGTTTTTTGGAATGTGGAAACTAGAATACTTTGAGGAATAGATATCTAACCATGTTTATATGCTGGATCGAAAGATCGAGTTTGAATTTGAAGTGACAGATAGCAAGATTTCGACTAAACTGTAACTGAACGAGTTCGATCGAGTCGAATGAAGGTGATTTCAACTCAATTTAGGACGTAGGTGTACAAATAGGTGGAAGTGTTGTTTAAGCGCACTTCACACTGATTAAAAAAATCATAAAGTAAATTTTTAAAGAAAAAAAAAAGTTTGGAGAAAAAAGTGTAACAAAAAGAAAAAAAAAGTAACATAGTAACAAATACAAACAAATTAAGAAAAGTGTAACACTTTTGTTACACTTGTAACATTGTGGCAACGCTGATTCTACTGCAGCATTTTTAATTTTTCCAAATATTTGTTCATATTCTAATGTATCTCGTACAGCTTGTAATTCTTCGGCTTTGATCTGCATACTTGAAGTGTAATTTTTAGCTGCAGTCGAATTCCAAACTAATTTCCAATCCGATAAGATTTGTGGTGCATTGATAAAACTTCCTGTGGAACAGCACAAAAAGCTTAAGATGCAACACATGTGGTCCGATTGTACGAGAAGCTGAGATATCTCAAAGTCATCAATGATTGCAGCACCTTCTAAATTTATCCAAACAGTGTCCACAATACTTCGACCGTGATGTGAGTCAAACGTAAAGTTACCGTACGCATCGCTTCTACTTCTCCCATTTAAAAGTAACAGTCCAGCGCCTTCAAATATCTCACCAAATTTAAATTCCGAAGCGAGCATTTAAGTCTCCTCCTATTATAAGTGTATGTGTGGGGTAATTATTCTGAAGGTTTTCCAATTCATCTTGTATTAGCTCGCTCCATTTCTTTAGACGGGCTTTTCAATTTGAGCTAGAAACATGAGTTGTGAATTAAATTGTTAATTACAGCCTAATAAAAATAGTATTGACTACACTTTTAAAAATTCTAGCTTTAATTTATATATATTGTTTTGAAAACAAACCATATTAAAATTGTCGCAAAATTTTAGTCGAATAAGTACGATGCTAAAGTTGTTTTAGTATGATACTTGGTTTAAACGAAAATATTGCAAATTTTAATTGAGTTTAGCATCATACTTTCTCTACCCTATACCTATTTGATTTTTTTAGTATCGTGCTGACTTCATAATATGACTCTTTGACATTTACAAACGTCAAAACAAGTCTGTTTATTTAAAATTTTGCACTGTTGATTACTTTAGGTGTGTTCAAAAGCAATTGATTAAAAAAATAGCCTTAGCACGATACCAAATAGTTAAATTAAATTAAATGCAACAGCTCGGAGTGAACCAGGACCTAGTGACTTACAACTCTCAACCATTTAGTGATGGGTAGGACACGAATTTGAAATGAGTTTGTATGAGGTACTCATTTTTTGAAATGAGGTGGTACTTTGTCCCACCTCAAATGTCCCATTGTATATTCCTATTTAAACGGATATTTTGAAATTTGAATTAAACAATGCGTATTTTTTTTAATAGTATATATTTTTTCAAAAACAGTTTTCAAAATTGCATTAAATAAAAAGGTTACAAAAATTAAATATCAATAAATATAATATATTTAGTTAAATATCCTTAATACAAAACACTTTATTTTAAAATAAAACATTTAAAAACAAAATTAAAAAGGTTTTAGTTTTTAACAAAACTAAAGTTTAAAATAAGTTAATATAAAAAGATAGAGTAAAAAAATGAATTTAAAAAAAAAGTTTAAAAGAAAAAGTGGTGTTTTTAAATTTTATTTAGGTTATTAAAAGAAAACAAAAGCATTTAATAAAAAGATAAATACAAAAATATATTTTTTTTAACAAAAAAAAAAACAAATATTTTATCACATTCAAAATAAATTGAATCTAATGAGGTAAAAAAAATACATCATTACATGTCTGCATTTAGAAACAATATTTGCCCTACTTTCTTTTCACTCAACCTGTTTCTTCTTTCTGTTAAGACTGTTCTGATTACTTTTTTTTCAAACAAATTTGATTACCTACAGGACATTGGACTAAATAAAACACTAATGACTTTCCACGTACGCAAACTCAGGAATTGATTGATTGATTTTTTTTCAATTCTCATATGTAATCTTGATCTCTAAACCCTAATCTCTATTTTCTAACACTTAAAACAAAACAAATACAAATAAAAGGAATGCACTTGCATTTCCATATCAAAAAAAAAATCCTACTCCTTCAAAAATTAACAAAACCTCCTACTCCAAACAGTAAAAAACCTCCTTCCTTTTTTAACCCTTTGATTGTATAATTTTCGATAATGCTACATACCTATCTTCATTGTTTGTTACATTATAGTCAGTGCAACATTCATTCATTAATAAATCCCACTCATTATCTCTCCTCATTTTGTCTCCTCAAACAGATACAAAAGAACCTCACCTCAATCCTCAAATAATAAATGTCCTAGTCTGGTAAAAAGTCCCAGCCTGGTACAAAGTTCTAGCCTGGTACAAAGTCCTAGCCTGGTACAAAGTCAGAGTCTGATACAAAAACCCAGCCTGCGACAATGTCACGAATTTTGTTTGAATGCGACGTTTGAGTAAAAAGTACTCAACAACTCAACTCACAACACATTCATTCCTTTCATTTGAAATCCTCATCTTCGACAAACCTCATTCTATTTCCATTGGTTTGGTGTTTGGTGGGGAGAGAATGTGCGAATGTAGTGAGTTTGAGGCATATTTCCTCCTTTCATACGATCAACTACAATACAACTTCATTCTGCATCGGGCTCAGTCTTAGTATCAGATCAGGCCGATGAGTGAGATATACACGATACGAATTGTTTTTTTTTTTTTCATGAAAGAGTAAGAGAAATATTTTTCGTTGCTTTTGTGAGGTGTGAGGTAATACATTTTTTCGTTTTGAGGTGATGGGACATTTCAGATTGGTGTATGGGACATTTTGTATTGCCTCATGTATGAGGTACACATCACTAATCAGTTCTCTGTTTCGTTCATCGACAACGGTGAGTGAGAATGAGAAGTAAGAATAGTTTTTTTTCTAACGAATGGGCAAAGAGAAATATTTTGTGTTGCTTTTGTGATGAGGTATGAGGTAATACATTTTTTTGATTTGAGGTGGTGGGACATTTCAGAGTGGTGTATGCGACATTTTGTATTGCCTCATGAATGAGGTACCCAACACTACAACCATTCCTGTGTGCGTGTTACCAGGGAACGGAGGGAACCTACAATTTTCTGCCGATTCCGAGCACTTTCCATGACAAGAGATACTCTTGGAGAATTTGTCAATTCCTCGCAAGAGGCAGTACACCCCTGAAAAAAACTTTCTAGCAGCGGCTGAGAATCAAACTCGAGACCTTCCGCATGACATTCCTACGCACTAACCATTATGCCAAGGGGTACTACATGGTTAGAAAATGTTTAAAATTAAGAAATAATTGGTAATCTACTAAAAACTTAGCAAGTTGTTAATTAGTATCATACTATTACCTTAATACTGCTAGTAAGCTGTTTAAAATTTTGCGCCATTGTATTTATTATTTTCATACATTTGCACTGGAAATTAATAAACTGTATCGAAGCGTTACAATTACTAAACATTTTAATCACATTACCGAGCAAAACGTTACGACACCAACGACCCCTAATCATATTACCGAGCAGAACGCTACGACACCTACCTACATCCCGCCTTATATTACATATGTATAATCATAATACACGTATCCAGTGTGTATCTGGAGTCATGTGATCAAAACACACTTTGATACACGTACAATTTTGTCATTTATTTCTTGTAGTTCACACTGACTCCGTAGATGTAATAAGTGGACGTTGGGAAAATGACAAAATCGTCTTTTATTTTCGTCCAGTGTGGATACCAATCTAGAGTATAGAGAGTTTAAGATCGGGCCGCAAACAAAACCTTTTTTCAAGGCGTTTCGGTGACAGATAGGCATTGCCGTAATGGTGAAGCTAATCTAATTTTTTTTATAAAATAGTAGGGTATTATTAGCTAGAGTAGGACAAGTATTAGCTAGAGTGGGGGAACATTTATTATTATTATTATTAAGAGTATTATTATTTACTAAACCAACCCGTTTCTTTCCTTTGATCTCTTCAAGGCAGCTCATTGGACTTTGGACAGGTTCTCTCTTTTAGAGTTCCACCCGTTTATTTCCCTAGGTTGCGTGCTAGGGACAAGGGTTTTCTATAAGAACTCCCGACCGTTTATTTCCTTTGATCTCCTCTTCAAGGCAGCTCACTGGACCTCTCTCTTTAGAGTTCCACCCGTTTATTTCCCTAGGTTGCGTGCTAAGGGACACAATATATAAAATACCATGTTAGTTTTTTTTTTTTTTTTTTTTTATTTATTCATCAATCAGACAAAAATATCTTATAGACTACTAGAAAAAAAACATTGGTAAAAATACGGTATATGCATATATACATATTCAAACTAAAAATTAATTAAAAAATGAAGCTGTAGAATAAATTTAAGAATAGTGCGACTGATATGGAAGTTAAAATCAATATCAAAAGAAATACGATTAATTTCCCGGACACAGCGAGTTAATGGCTCATTAAGAGCATAATTAGTTCTATGCTCGTTTTCAAAAAATAAAATTCTATTTCTTAGATGACGACTTGGAGCATACAAATTAATTAAAGATAGAAGAGAAGAACAATTAATACGATAAGACAGAATATCACTTATAAACATTATAGAGTACATTTTTCGACGGTTTTCAAGTGACTGAATACCAATAAGTTGACATCTTGTTGAATAAGAGGGCATATCAATGTTCCAGCCAAGTTTCCATATAACAAACCTAGTGAACTTTTTCTGAACATTTTCAATTCTCTGAGAATGGATGTTGTAATATGGATTCCATATGACACAGCCATATTCTAAAATAGATCTGACATATGCATTATACAGAGACCTAAGTGTATAGGGATCGGTAAAATCGGAGGAATTGCGTTTTATAAATCCAAGCATAGAGTTGGATTTTGCGACGATGTATTCATTATGTTTAATGAAATTTAATTTTTGATCGAATACTATTCCTAAGTCTTTTTTATCAAAAACCCTTTCTAAAATATTGAAATCTATTTTGTAATCAAAATATATTGGGTAAGCACTTCGAGAAAAATTAAAACACTGACATTTGGAAACGTTCAAAAACAAGTCATTCAGCGAACACCAATCAGTCAAATGATCAAGATCGTCTTGAAGAAGATGGCAGTCGCGTGAAGATTTAATACATCTAAAAAACTTTAAATCGTCCGCAAATAGAAGACGATATGAGTTTTTGAAAACGGTGGGCATATCATTAATGAAAATTAAAAACAAGAGTGGTCCAAGATTGACTACCTTGCGGTACGCCAGAGGTAACTAAAATAGGAGAAAAATGAATATTCTCTATAGCCACGAGTTGCGTACGTTTCGTTAGGTAGGAAGAAAGCCACAACAACAATCTAGAATGAATGCCTATACTTTTCAGTTTAAATAATAAAATCGAATGATTAACTCTATCAAACGTCTTTGCAAAATCAGTATAAATTACATCTATCTGATAACCTTCTTCAAGCTTATTCAGGACATAATTAGAAAAAAGAGCAAGGTTAGTAGATGTGGATCTTCCAGCAACGAAACCATGTTGGTAAGGCGATATTATTTCTTTGAACATAAATGAAAGCTTATCATAAACAATTTTTTCAAAAAGCTTAGGAATTGCTGAGAGTTTGCAGATCGGGCGATAGTTCGATATTTCCTGCTTTGAACCTGATTTGTGAATTGGTGTAATGAAGGAGTGTTTCCACTCTGAGAGAAATTCTCCTTTAGACAGAGAACTATTAAAGATGATTGCTAAAGGCTCAGAGAGAGCCAATGCACATTTTTTTAATATAATTAGGGGAATTTCATCTTGACCAGCATTTTTATCGCAATTTAGGCCTCGTAAAGCATTTTCAACTTCATTTACACTTATATGTAAACATCCAATACTTAATGCAGTTTCAAAATTAGCTGCTGCTTGTAAAGGAAGACGTTGAGTAGATGTGTAATTCGATTTAAAAAAGACAGAAAAAGCATTACAAATATCTGGAATATCAGAGTATGTGTCACCTAAATATTGCATAGTCTTAGGAATTCCATTAGTTTTCTTTTTATTATTCATAAAAGACCAAAAACTTCTGCTATTTGTTTTCAAATCCCTTTCTATTGAATATATACATATACTCGTATTTATTATATAGAAACTTATTTAGAACATTGAATTCTCTATCTACTTGTAGATAATTAAATCTAAGAAAAGAATTATCTAATGAATTTCGATATAGCTTGTAAGCTTTTATCTTTTTATTGCTTAGATTACAAAGCCTTTTATTATACCATGGAGGTTTAGAATTACATTTCATATGCTTTTTTGGCACGAACGTATCAATTGCACTTTTCAACGAGTCAGTGAAAAACCTGTGTGAGGCAGATAATTCGGGAAAATTGAGATGAGAAATCCAATTGAATTGAGACATATAACTCACTATGTCTTGAAAATTAGCCTGGTGGTACATTAATTTAAATTTATTACAAACATTATTCTTAAAATATTCAATATATTCGAAACAAATTGAAAGAGCTTTATGATGTATTGAATTTGGAGCAATAGGAGAAATTGAATTAGTTACTGAAATTTTTAACTCTCTATCGACAAAAACTAAATCTAGCAAACGATTCAAATCGTTATTACAATAATTGACTTGAATTAAGTCATTACACAATAAAGAATCAATTACCTCCACAGCTGGGCATTAACTCGTTAATCCGTTAATCGTTAATTAACGAAGTTAAAATTTTGATTAACGGATTAACTTTTAAGTTAACTTTTAAAAATGTTAACGGACACGTTAAATCCGTTAATCCACGTTAAGTCCGTTAATCGTTAATGCAATGCCTACTATTTACCGCGCGGCGCGAAAAACAGGTTCAGACAAGTATGAGGCAAGTGCCGCCCGGCGCGTGCCGCGGGTGAAACAAAACCAGCTAGGTACGTATTATATATAGATATATAAAATTGTTCGATTTTGACTCAAAAAAAAGTTTTTCGAGTTGATCAACTGCCTTTTCGATATTGTTGTTTAACCAGTTGATGAACGAGTTGATAGCTTCGTACACTTAACCAAGGAACCAAGGATTACTCGTTCGGGAACGCGTTGAACGCACCACAATAAACAAAAAACTCAAACGTCAAACCTGAAATAATTTTGACTTCAGTTCGGTACATACATTTATTGTCGACGCACGCCTTCGCTTTAAAATATTCTTAAATTTGTTTCGTATGAGTATGATTTCCTCTAAAAAAAAAGTGGCTGCCGCATTAATAATATTAGAAAATGAACGACAAAGGAAGAAAAAACAGCCAAGACGATTCTGGGTAGATGATTTTTTGATTGTTTTTTTCAATGAAATATATGAGAAAATAAACCGGTGCTTAGAGAAAAAAAATATAAAAAATGCAATTTTTATCACATGTTAACGGATTAACGATTAACGTTAACTTGCGTTAATTCGTCCGAAATTTAACGCTTTAACGTTTAACGAAGCTAACTTTTTTAGTAGCGGATTAACGATTAACGAAGTTAACTATTTGATTAACGGTGCCCAGCTATGATTACCTCCTTTTCATAGTCTAATTTTACATTAAATGGAACTAAATTTTGGTCATCTGAATCATAAACCCATTCAATGTTAGGAAAATTAAAATCACCAACAATTATTACATTCTGATTGTCTTTGATTTTAGATAAATAAAATAAACAATTATTAACATGAACACTATATAATTCTAAAGAACTTTTCGGAGGAATGTAATTCATAATTAATATAATCTCACATCGATGATTAAAATTTACTTTGACAATTATTTGATCTATATCATAAGAATTTGAAGAACTGGAGAGATGCGAAAAAAGCTGAATGCAAGAAAACGTAGATCGAATCGCTAGCAGCACACCCCCACCTTTTGATAATCCAGTAGTGCGTGAACAACGATCTTTACGGAATACATTGTAATGATTTGTGTTGAAAACTTCTGAGTTATGATGAGCATCAGTCAGCCAGGTCTCGGTAATTGCAATGAAATCATTAAGCTGTGTAGATGAAGCCAAAAACATTTGTTGTAATTTGGTGCGCATTCCACCTACTCGTATGTTTTGATAGTAACCAAAAAACTTATTGAGGGAATAAGAAGAATCCGAAAGAGAAGGATGAAGTTCTGATGTTGTTGTTATTTTTGTTTGAAATAATTGTCACTGAGAAGGTAGAGGAGGAGGCTTATGAATACTGTATTATATGAAATACCGAGTTATTTATTTTAAGAAAATAAATATTGTTAATAAAAGTATATAAAATACCATGTTATGAATATGAAGCCACGAAATAAATTAATTGAAAGTTTTGGAGTATTAAAAAAAAAAACATTATTTCATTCCGGAGCATTAGACCCTCCAAACCCAAGTTTGTTGCTTCTTTGGGAAGAACCCTGGACACCGACGAGTTTTACCTCTGCCACGAAAAAATATCATCACAAAACTGTAGATTTATATTTAAAACTACTCTTTTAAATATCTTTACTATTCCATACGGATATTTGAAATGTTAGAGGATAAAAGACAGCCTTGTCGCACTCCAAGTTTAAGTTTAAAACCAATCTGACATCTCTTCACTATTCCATACGGATGAAATAGTGTTCTCAAGAAAAGTTTCTTTAAGTTATTTGAGATCTTAGAGGATAAGTCTATTGAATTTAACTCAAAGAACAGGGTTCCTTTGAAGTCGATAAATATTGAGTACAACTTTTTCCCATTTTCCACGTTATAATCTACAATATTTTGAATGCCATTTTAAGTTAGAATAAACAGATTTGAATCAAAAAAAAATTGCCCTCTCGTGTGTACCAGTTTCTGAGAGCAAATACAATTTAAACCTTATTATTAAAATTTCAAAATCCCGGTAATTTTATACTACCGCGGTCCCTCGTTTTTTGGCAGTAGAAAATCGAAACATCAACATTTTTGAGTGTTTTTTAATCTTCGTTTTTACGGCGAATTGACGAAAAAAATTACGAGGATGAAAAAAATGAAAACTTACATAATATATTAGTTTCAGGGCTTCAAATGTCCATGTAAACACACTTATTCACGTATAATTGTTGATAACTTTTTTATAAGCAATCGAATGAAGTTTTTATATTTTTTTTTTTCAGAATAAAAAAAAATGTATACAAAAATTTTGATTTTTCATGTTTTTACAATTCAAAACAATAACAATTTCTCTCAAAATTGACCTTTTCTCACATATTATCGTTTATATACGATTATAAAAGATATGTACCTAAAAGTTGATTTTAAAAATAAATAAACATTTTTATATGATTTTTTTTAATGTTCGTTTTTTTGTGTAGATTAACAAAAAAACATATTAACTTCGGTTAATGCTTTGCATTTATGAAGTTATGAACAATTATATTCAAAGAAGTGCGTTTATGATCACAATTACAGTCATAAAACCATATGAAATCCTCAAGTGAGATATTTCCTATGTTTTTTTCTCATAGTGAAACCCATTGACAAATTGAACATAGTCAGGGACAAAAATTTCTATCTATTTCGAAACAGTCTAATAATTTTAAATATTCATAACTTAGCTTTCTCAAAAAAATCTTTATATGTGCAAATTTGAAAAATGCTTTGCTGATGCCGTAACGCTAATGTCTTACAAATGTTTAATATCACTGTTAAGTTTTGTGAAAAACGACGATTGAAAATTTTGAGTGAAATTAAGATTAAATTCTTTTTAAATAATTTTTACTTTGATCAAGACTTAAAAAAAACATGAGTGTTGTTCACTAGCATGCTAGTCTCACAAATTTTTTGTACGTACAGCAGGCGCGGTGGTTACTTAATTTCGGCTAAAACTTCTTTTACACAGCACTCACTTTGGAAATAAGTTTTCAATATTTCCCAACGTTCTTCAAGCGTCAAACAACTCATTTCGTTCCGCGGAGGTATGATGCTGACTTTCTGTCAAGATTTCGAGCGGGAAAAAAGCTATCAGTTTCAAAATAACCTATGATTTAAAAAGAAACCACCCTGTATATCCAAATATAACACTAAAATAAATAATAAATTCTGTTAATATTAAGTTATAATATTCTGATATTATCAAAAAGTAATGCAGCCTAGATTTTTTCGCTTAATGCATGATGTATTGACCAAATATTTAATTTAAAAAAGTTCATACATATTAAAGTCAACTATAATTAAGTTGCAAAAAGTTTTTGGTTGAAGCATAATTTTAATTAGATTGTAGAGTAAAATACAAAATCTTTAATCTTTTCATTTAAAATGAGCATTTAAATGAAAGAATTGTTGAAGGAAATGCATTTTAATGACAGAAGTAGTGAAATATAAAATTATTATACAAAATTTAGTAAACTTATAATACTAAAACTAATTTGTATGGTATTGCATACACGCGTAGTACTGAAGCGGTGTTAAAATATACCCCAAGTTTTTAAACCTTGTACTTTAACATATTTTTTCCAGTTTTTACACTTACATACATACATACATACATATTATATTATCTATATGGTATTATTTGTTTAATTTTTCAGGGTGAAAAACGTACTTATTCAAAGCAATGCAATTCTAGAAACCTTTGGAAATGCGAAAACAAATCGAAACGACAACTCCAGTCGGTTCGGAAAGTACATGGATATTGAATTTGATTACAAAGCTGATCCTGTAGGCGGAATTATTACAAATTATCTTCTAGAAAAATCGCGTGTTATTCAGCAACAACCCGGTGAAAGAAATTTTCACAGTTTTTACCAGGTAAATCTATTTTTGTTTTGTTTTAGCTAAATGGTCGTTCAAATGCCTAATCAACAGAAAGGGACATTAATTGAAAATGTTTATCTAACTTATTGTTTAAGAACTGCCTTTGACTAATCAATTAAGGTTAAACTTTATGACATCATTGAAAACTTTATTCGTGCAAGATAGTAATTTGTAGTCTTGGAATGAATTCTTATATCTTTTTTGTTTTTTTTTTTTTTTTTTTTTTTTTTAAGATAAGCAGGAAAACTAATAGAGGATGTTGATGCGTTCTTAGTGCTGAGGTTAAATTAATTTGGTATTTAAGATAACATAATCTAAAATGTCTTGTGAACTTTCGGTTTTAGTTGCACATTATATTTTGAATTGAGTAAGCTCAAGGAACATAAGAAACTTTATTTGAAATTTAACGCATTTAACGAAAATTTGAATGAATGATCCAGTCAGCAATCCGCAAGAACTACTAACGGCCCGATTTATTTGAGTGTTCCTAAGTATTCATCTGAGGTTATGGCTCATTTGTGTTCTTGTGTGTTATCTATTCCTTCCTCTATCTCATTGTCAACAATTGTCGGTTTTTAAGTCCACAATTGTCCTCCTAGTGCGAACGGTTAAGATGAAAAGCACTTCCTAATAATAAAAAATAATCTTAGAAGATTTTTTACATTCTCGTTATATGAAGTACCCCTAAAAACAGTGTTTTTCGGAACCAGCGACAATTAACTGAACCTAGACCCCGACATGGCAGCTCGAACAACTAACCATTACATCAAAGGGTACTACTAACCTCTGAAAAAATATATATATGAAATTAATACTTCTCCCATAGAGTAATTAAACATAACTCTATTAAAGAGTAAATTAAACAAATGTAAATACAATTGTACCCCTTGGCATAATGGTTAGTGCGTTGGACTGTCATGCGGAAGGTCTTGAGTTCGATTCTCAGCCGCTGCAAGAAAGTTTTTTTCAGGGGTGTACTCCCTCTTGCGAGAAACTGACAAATCCTCCAAGAGTATCTCTTGTCATGGAAAGTGCTGCTCCTTAGCCGCTCGGAACCGGCAGAAAATTGTAGGTCCCCTCCGTTTCTGGTAACACGCACACAGGAATGGTTCAGAGTTGTAAGTCCTGGTCCTGGTTCATTTTGAGCTGTTGCACCACCAAATGTATTTATTTATATAAATACAATTGCAATAAGATATTTTTCAGATGCTCTATTTAAAAAAAAATTTAACTTTAATCAATTAAAAATTATTTGTTAGCTACTTCGTGGTGTAAATGACAACGAGCTTCGTCAGTTTGATATCGTTAGAGACCCAATGAAATATCATTATACCAATCAGGGTAGTATAGATGTTCTAACTGAAAAGTCTGATTATAAAGGCACTTGCAATGCCTTTCGAACGCTGGGGTTTACATCCGAAGAAACTAGTACAATTTGGCGAGTCGTAGGTGCGATTCTTCATTTAGGAAACATAACTTTTCAAAGTAAGTTTGAAGCATAACATGTTTTATAATTACAATTCAGCTTAAATTGTTCTTTTTCTAATTTAAGGCCAAGAAGACGAACTGATAATAGCAAACAAATCTCATCTCAAATCAGCAGCAAAGCTTCTTCAAGTTACAGAAAAAGAAATATCAGATGCACTTACAAAAAGAATTATAGCTGCTGGCGGAAGTGTCATGGAAAAAGAGCACAATGCTACTCAAGCTGAATTTGGAAAAGATGCTCTAGCAAAAGCCATTTACGATCGCCTGTTCACGTGGATCATAAGTAGGATAAATCGGGCGATAGAATATCGGGGGTCGAAAGCTCAAGCTCGTTTCAACTCTGTGATTGGCGTGCTTGATATTTATGGGTTCGAAATATTCGATTCGAATAGTTTTGAACAGTTTTGCATTAATTACTGTAACGAAAAGTTGCAACAGTTGTTTATTGGTATATAATTAATAATTCTGGTTCTCATAAAAAATTTTCATTTTAAAATCCGTTTTTATAGAGCTTGTACTGAAGCAAGAACAAGAAGAGTACATGAGGGAAGGCATTGAATGGACAAACATCGATTACTTTAACAATAAGGTAAGCAATAATTGAACTTTATTGTATTTATTATTTTTATTACATTTTCTTCGCAGATTATCTGCGATTTAGTTGAACAACCACACAAAGGGATAATTGCGATCATGGACGAAGCCTGCCTCAGTGTGGGTAAAGTCAACGACGAAACACTTCTTGGTGCGATGGATAAAACTCTAAAGACTCATCCTCATTATACAAGTCGTCAGCTGAAACCAATGGACAAGGAACTCAAACATCGTGAAGACTTTCGTATCACACACTATGCTGGTGATGTGATTTATAAGATAACTGGTTTTATTGAAAAGAATAAGGATACTCTTTATCAGGACTTCAAACGTCTTTTACATCATTCTAAAGATCCGAATGTGAGTTCAATGTGGCCCGAAGGTGCTCAGGACATAAAAAAAACAACAAAACGACCACTAACGGCTGGAACCCTTTTCCAAAAATCCATGATTGAATTAGTCAGCACTTTGCTAAAAAAGGAACCTTTCTATGTCCGTTGTGTTAAACCCAATGATATTAAAAGTGCAACAGTTTTTGATGACATGCGTGTCGAACATCAAGTTCGTTATTTAGGTCTTTTAGAAAATGTTCGCGTCCGACGAGCTGGTTTCGTACATCGCCAGCGATATGACAAATTCTTGTTGCGCTACAAAATGATTTCCCAATACACATGGCCCAATTTTCATTCTGGTAGCGAAAAAGATGGAGTTAAAACACTTATCGATGAAAAAGGATTCATAAATGATGTGAAGTATGGACAGTCCAAGATATTTATAAGGTAAGCTTCATATAAAATAAACCCACAAAACTATGTTGTATATTGATTCTTCGCAGGTCTCCCAAAACATTATTTTCCTTGGAGACCCAGCGCAATGAAATGATCCCCCACATTGTAACTCTTTTACAGAAGTTAGTTCGAGGCTGGATTTGCCGAAGAAATTATCATAAAATGAAAGCTGCCATCGTAATTATGCGCTATTATAAGACATATAAATTACGTTCGTATGTTAGCGATCTAGCACAAAGATTCTGTCATGCCAAAAACATGCGTGACTATGGAAAGAGCATACAATGGCCTCAGCCACCATTATCTGGGCGTATGGCTGAACCTCGTCTGAAAAGTCTCTTTAACAAATGGAGAGCATTTATGATTCTTCGAAAATTCCCTAGATCCGAATGGCCCCAAATGCGTTTGCAAATCATTGCTGTTAGTGCATTGAAAGGCCGCCGAAAACATTGGGGACAAGCTAGAAAATGGGTTGGTGACTATTTGTGCAATAACCAAGAGAACACCGGCTATATTGGCTACACTGCAAGTGTAAAGAATTTAAAGAATTCTGACGGTTTCAAATTTGTCTTGTTTTCTGGATTTATCAAAAAGTTCAACAGATACAACAAAACTGCAGATCGTGCTTTTATTATATCAGATACTGCTATTTATAAATTAGATGGAGCAAAAAATAAATTTAAAAATATGAAGCGTTCGATTTTAATCAAAGACGTAAGTCTGAAGAATATTAAATTTTTAAAATCTTTAGATTTTTGTTGTCTATTTCAGTTGACATCAATAAGTGTTAGCACGGGACGAGATCAACTTATTGTATTCCACTCTGCGGCGAATAATGATTTGGTTTTCATGCTGCAAGGAGAACATAAACCACTTGAAGAGGACCGAGTTGGGGAGGTTGTAGGAATCGTGTGTAAAAAATATCAAGAGTAAGTGAAATTTATTTTTACTTTCGTTTATTATTATAAATATATATTTACTACTTATTTATATTGAGTAGAAAAAGTGCTCGTGAAGCAATTCAAAAAAAATATTCGTAGTATAAAATAATAAATTTGAAACTCCAAATTGTACCTATTTCCGTTTTCGTAAAAAAATGTCAAATCCTAATTTAATACATTACATATACATATATAATCCCTCCTGTAAATTCATAAATTTTCATAATAAATTATTATCTTTTATTAAAATCGCTTACGAAAAAAAAGCTCAAAATGTCTTTTATCATATCATTCAATACTAATACGAAAATGTACATGAAATCCACTTATTTCACTGCCTGTTTCACTTAAACTTATCCCAAATTCAAAGTCAAATCACTTCATTTATTACCGTTTGACCATTGTGTTATGAATGAGTTGAGTGCAATCATTACCAAAATTCAATGAAGCAAAACAAATGACAAGATGAATAAAATATTGAATCTTAAATGTAACTTCATTAAAAATGGGGTATATAATTTATTGTTTTGTATGCAAATCTTAAAAAAAGTGCGTTGAATTGAAGGTTGTCAGTGAATGTTAGAGGAGGTCGGTCGATGTCGATGTGCCGTGCTCCGTATCCGTTCATAATTCTGCCTCCGTCCCCGTTCCCGTCGCAGACACATTTACATTTAAATTTAAATATAAACAAAAAAATACACAATACATACAAAATACATAAAACCAAACAATACAAAAAAAAAAAAAAAGCACATTAAAATAGACAGTTTTAATTAACAAAAAAATTATAACAACAATCAATATATAAAACGAAATCCATAGAAAACCCAACAACAACAAACAAAAAAACACTCATACCTAGGGGATAACAACAAAAAATACCTATGTTTGTCAGAGCACAGTAAGTGACATTTTCCTTTCTCCTCTTCTTTTTTTCTTACAGTTGTGTGGCTTAGTGGGTGCATGCATTGTGCTGAGCTTAGGTATATAAGCTCTCACAGTGTTTGCATCTGCTGGGTCGTACGATAACAGATGTATAGAGAATTACTGTTCTGATTGGTAGGGTTCGGATCAATTCAACGTCACTACTAAAGGCATAACACTTTTTAGTGATGTTGTGTTGAAACGACTTTTTATTAGTCTTACACAGTGATTTTCTTAGATTTCGTCTGTTTTGGTTTTTTGTTATTTTTTTTTATATTGCAATGGCTGGTTATTTTAGAGTAGATTATTGTAATATTCGTGGGCTGAGAGCAAATTTTCTGGCTGCGTATATCCACACTGTTTCTAACAGGCCAGCTGTTTTGGCACTGAGTGAAACCCAAGTAGGTGAGGATTCCGATCCTACTGAATTTTTTATTCATGGGTATAGCTTGGTGCCATTATTCTTTTCCCACCATGGTCTCGCCATTTACATTAGGAATGATGTTGCATATCAGTTCTTACCACAATATGGTCGCTGCACCAACTCCTTCTTCAATTTTATGTGGTTTAAATTTTCCATTAATAAGCACATCATTCACTATTGTTTTCTATATCGAAGTCCAAATCTGGATAGAGTTTCAACTTCTCACGAATTTGATACTCTGTCCGACTCCATCCAAAGAATTGTTTCCCTGTATCCTCACACTGAAATCGTTATTACGGGCGATTTCAATGTTCACAATTCTTCTTGGCTTCTCCATTCGGGCCAGACAACACCCGAAGGAATGTGTGTTGAGATTTTTGCTGAGTTTAACCACCTCACTCAGCTTGTCAACGAGCCTACTCGAATATCGGACGTTAATGGCCGAGCAGAAAATACTCTTGACTTGTTTCTTACCTCTGACCCTGATAAATACACAATAAGTGTATTGACGCCTCTAGGCACATCTGACCATAGTGTTATATCTGCAAATTTCTCGTGTCAAACAAATCCAGTTAGAGAAAGAGCTCCTAGAAGAACCGTATGGCAGTACGAGAAAGCCAACTGGAACGGTTTGAATAACTTTTTCATGATCTTTAACTGGTCACTATGCTTCCTCGATAGTGACGTAGACTCCAGCGCAGATATGATAACTAACATTATTCTTTTGGGAATGAAACATTTTATCCCGAATAGGGTTAAAAGTATCAGACCCAAGGATAATTCATGGTTTGATTTGAGCTGTAAAGAGGTTATCAAGGAAAAAGAGGTAAGCTTCCGGTGTTTTAGAGCCAACCCAACTGAGGAAAACCGGAAAAAGTTCAAACAAGCCAGGAAGGCCTGCAACGCCCATATTCGACGGACCAAATTTTTACATGATCAAAAATCAAGGCAAAAAATACTGCAATGTCCCAAAGGCAGTAAGAATTTTTGGTCATTTGTAAAAAATATGAGGAATTCTTCCTCTTCCTCGGTTCCTACGCTTGTTGTCAATGACACTCCTTTCGTTAGCTCTATTGATAAAGCTAACTTGTTTGTAAGGCAGTTCGCCGCAAATTCCACCTTGCCAGATAGTGTCATGACTCCCCCAATTCTTGAGCGCGTTAGTGATTCTATGGGACAAATCTTTTTTCGCACTCGTACCGTGGCAAGAGTCCTGAAAGATCTCAACATTCATAAATCCGCTGGTCCGGATGGTATCCCCGCTATTATTCTGAAGAGGTGTTCTTCCACGCTAGCAAAACCCCTGCGTAAGCTTTTCCATCTGTCCTATTCTTCAGGGCTCGTTCCGAGTAGTTGGAAAACTGCATTTGTTCAGCCAATTCCCAAAAAAGGCGAATCTTCTTCTCCCTCAAATTATCGACCGATCGCACTAACGTCCCTTCTTTCTAAGGTCATGGAAACGCTGATTAATTATCAGCTTAAGAAATATCTTGAGGAACGAAAGCTTCTTAATGACCGGCAGTATGGCTTTCGTAGCAATAGGTCCACAGGTGATTTGATGGTTTATCTAACCGAAAAGTGGAACAAATCTTTACATTGTTTCGGAGAAAGTAAGATTATTGCACTTGATATTTCAAAGGCATTTGATAAAGTCTGGCATCTTGCTCTTTTATCGAAAATGCGTGCTTTCGGGATCGACGAATCCCTACTTCTTTGGATTAGAAATTTTCTTTCGAACCGTTCAATACAAGTTGTACTAGACGGATTCAAGTCTGAAACCCACAAGATAAATGCTGGTGTGCCCCAGGGCTCCGTTTTGTCCCCAACCCTCTTCCTCATTTTTATTAATGATCTCCTGTCTGTAACTTCTAATCCAATTAATTGTTTCGCTGACGATAGTACTCTTAGCTTTTCATATTCGTTTTCAGACTCACATCCCTCCTCTTCGGATGTGGAACTGCAACGACAAAATATGATAAGCACATTAAATTACGACCTAAACAGCATTGTGCAATGGGGAATAAGAAACCGTGTCGAATTTAATGCTTCGAAAACCCAATGCTGTCTTATATCGTTAAAGCGAGATATACCCCCCTTGCCACTATCTATGAGTGGCACTTGCATCAATGAAACTGAACATCTCGATATTCTCGGTATGTGCATCACGAACCACCTCTTGTGGAACACTCACATACGCGATGTTGCCAAAAATGCCGCAAGATGTTTGGGTTTTCTGAGACGGTGTAAGAAATTTTTCTCTCCTTCTGATCTGGCTACAATCTATAAAACCTATATACGTCCAAAACTTGAGTATAACTCCCACCTATGGGCTGGTGCTCCAGTAACTTATTTAAGTCTCTTGGACAGTATTCAAAGAAGAGCTTTTAAAATGATTGGTGATAATAACATCATTGACTCATTTACGTCACTCCAACATCGTCGTAATGTTTCTTGCCTCACCCTTTTTTACCGTTATTTTAACGGACTATGCTCTAGTGAAATAGCCAGCTGCATTCCTCCCCTTAAACAATTTAACCGTAATACTCGCACTTCTAGGAATGCCCATCAGTTTACCCTTGAGCCCAACTTCGGCCGTACTGTGAAGTACAGAGATTCGTTCTTCAGCCGTACTACGCGAATGTGGAATTCTTTGCCACGCTCTGTCTTTCCCAGTCATTGCAATGTTCAAGAATTTAAAACCAATGTACACCGACACCTCCTTTCTATCCCTTACCTTTTTTCTTAATGCTCACACTGTGTCTCTGGCATATTAAGGGTATACAAACCCCTTGAGTGTGCGCCGATTATAAAAAAAAAAAAAAAAAAAAAAAAGGTGGTGCTTTTTTTTTAATTCAAGTTTAGTGTGCGATAATAACTACTTTTTTCGTGACATCCGCATCTGTAGAGATATAATTTTCGTTTTTTGTTTTTTAAAAGAATAGACAAAATTCTAAGACATAAATGTAGGTAAAAAAAATTATCAAGTTTATTTCTCATCTTGATTTAAAAACTGTTATCAAAATAATTACTATCAAAAGTAAAGTTTTGTGATTAAATCATATATACTTTTGCCTCAAAAAAAAAAAGAATACATCTTTAGCATTCAACTTCAACTTCTTAACTAAAGTTAGAGTTTACATACTTTATATGTAAATATTTCTTTTATGTCACTAAGGCTGGTATTCACCGAGCGCTCATAACTTAAGAAGCTCATAAACCTATTCACCAAGCACAAGCAATATTTAGTGAAGATCTACGAGCGCTCTTAAAAGTTAGGAGCGGTCCCGACCACTCCTAAACTTACGAGCGCTCTCTTCGAAAGTTTGTTCGAAAATTCGAAAACTCAACAAACGACGGTGAGTGCAAAACCAAAACCAGTTATCATCACCAGAAACGCTCCCCAAGCAAAATACGAAATTGACCGAAGGATTCTCACTGCCAGCTGTCATTCAAGTTCGAAAACAGTTTGATTTCACAGTTTGGGTATGTCTGAATAAGAGAGAGTGGCTCTCATTTTCGAACTTCGAAAAACACTTGTGAGTGGTTGGTGAATACCCCAAAGAAATTTCAAGTTAAGAGCCTCGTAAAGTTAAGAGCCGTTTAAGAGTGCTCGGTGAATACCAGCCTAAGTGCAATTAAAGTTTTATGATCTAAAATACAAAATTTTTATTTTTTCCAATTTTACGATGGGTGCTTCCGCCTCCCAAAAAGTCACGCCTCGTGTACTATATATGTGTACATATTATGATTTTTGCACATTAATACTAATTCTAAGGCTTCAGTAAAAGAAACTTCTGAACAGCTTGGTCTAGGCTCTAGGGTAACATTTCATCACAGACTGGAAATTTGTTTCCATTAACATACTTAATAGACAAAGAGCAAAGAGAGACAAAGAGATACAAAAAATCAAAGCTGTTGAGTTTGACGTTTAAGTATATGAATGTGTGAGTGCTTCTGGTTTCGATTCTGATGTCAAATCCAAAAGCAAATTTCTCTTCCTTTCAGAATCAGAACCGTCATTTTTTCCCAAGTGAACACTTTCATATGAAGTTAGCACGATACTAAAAAAATAAAATAGGTATTCGATGACTTTAACTTTAATAAAAGGGTAGAGAAAATATGAAATAGTACGATGTGAAAGCTGTATGATACTAGGTAATCGAATATAGCATCATACTATACAATATGCAAAACGGCTGCTCGAAAAGTGATGGCGAAAACCGTGACAGACGGCTTTAAAAACCTCGATTTAAGTCGATTGCACTAATTAAAACAATGAACAGAACAATGTAGCAATTAAAATATTAAAAAATGCTTTATTTCTACTCATGCAAATGAGCGTACACCCTATTAGCAAGCAATGTAAAATCGTATGATCTCAAATTTACCGCTACTTTAGTTGTACTATTTTTCTTTGCCATATATTAGAACATATTCTTGTTCGCCTCGAGACATTTAAGCCGACAGTCTTGTATATACCGATATTTCTATAAGAAAACCTATAATCAACTTGCATTCCAAAATAAAATCTTTGCGGGGAATTGGTGAAATCGTCGGCCGAACACATTCGACTGTTCAAAAGATTGTTAACAAATATCTTTTCAGAGGTGTGTTACTTAAAAGCGCTGGAATAGGTCGAAAAAATTTTGTCTCAATACGGTGAAATGGTTATTGTGTGGAAAATATTAAAAACAAAAAAAAACAAAAAAACAAGTGTTCCAAAATTTGCTTTGGAAATCGCGACAGCCATAAAAAGACCAGTGTCAACCGAAACCGTTAACCACGTCCTCGGCAGTTGTCCGCAAAAAACCTTTCATTAAGTTGATTAATCGAAGTAAACGGTTGGAGTTCGCTACAAAACTTGTGAGAGAGTATCGAGCAACAATGCACATTCTAAAAAAATGGAAAAGATACTGAATTTTTTAAGTTACCATTTTTTTTTTGTAAAAGGTGTCCAACGGTGTCCCACTCTGTGCGATAAAAAGCCTATTTGGTATATTTCTTCTTGGAGAGCAATTTTCTTAAAAAAATACTTAAAACGGAAAACAAAACAATAGCTGTACTTAAAATACTCTATGAAATTAAAAATTTAAATAAAAAAGTGAAAATATGTTTTTTTTTTTTCAAAACATTCTGTAAATAAGCTGTTGTTAATTATTTGCTGAATGCTTGGCTCAGAGGGTCATCAAAAAACACTTAAATATAAATAAATTAGATTTTGTTCTTTATGTCTAGAGTTTTAAATGCCCAGTCTTTAGATTTCCTTGACTTCGATGGTCCCCTTAATAAATTGCAACCCAGTGGAAATCCAAACTTTTACATAATCAGTTTTATAATAGTAGAGACAGATACAGCGCAGTACCGGAGTTATACAAATGTTTTAAGATATAACTTTACATTTGAAAACATAAACAAATTATCTAAGGGTACTTTGCTGCCAGCTTGTTGGGCACTTACTCTCTAGATGTTGATTTATAATAATAGATGATCAGAATTTCAAGGCGGACATTTTTGTTACTTAATATTCTCGCTGAATATAAGAATTTTTAGCCTATTAAAAAAAATCAATTTATTTACTTTTGGGAACAATAAAATGAAATTTATTTGGTGTTTCAATCATAAAAACCAAAACAGAATGATTTGAAACGATAATTTAAACAATTAATCAATTCAATGAACTTCAAATGTGAATCTTAAAAATATTTGTATACCACATGGAATGAAACCCCTTTCCCCTCGAATGACTTTTGTTCTTAATTTCATTCCGTAAAAGTTTGGATCCTAATTTTTTGAGGACTAAAACAGGATGGACTACTGGGCCATAGAAATTTCATCACAATACTTTGACAATCTCGAAAATATTAAAATTTGATTTCTTTTTTAAGCCACAGTGTTACCACTAATTTAAATAAAATCTCACTCTATTAATTTTAGCATTATCAATCGTGAACTTCGAGTAGACGTCAGTTCAACAATTCAATGCCGCTTAGGTGGTAAACCTCGAACGATTGTTGTAGAA
Organism: Chrysotoxum bicinctum; assembly: GCA_911387755.1. Lineage (NCBI taxonomy): Eukaryota > Metazoa > Arthropoda > Insecta > Diptera > Syrphidae > Chrysotoxum > Chrysotoxum bicinctum. Next base: position 102,860,788 of record OU426987.1, on the reverse strand, counting down.
GGAACTACCGGAGTAGAAAATCCAAACTTCCGACATTCCGCCGGAGCAATTATCCTAGAAGTTCCATCGTCATACTGTGTTTAACAATGTAAAAGCAAATTTTACATAAAAAAGTGTTATTTAATCTTAAGTCTATTTATTTCTAAAAACACAACTTTCTGTAGTAGATTAAAAACAGCATTTTATTTTTTTTTTAAATCTTTTTTATCAAATTTTATTTAAGCTTAAAGCTTTTCTGTTTCTATGTTTATTTTAATATTTTAAAAACCTTCATTTATTATCAAACTACATAACTATAAGATAGTATTAAACTTAAATAAAAGTATTTTTAATGCTGTTTAATAATTGTCTTTGAAAGCATTCTTTAAGATAATGAAGAAAACTTTAAATATTTTTTAAACTTTTAATTTAAACATGTTAGCGTACAATAATAATTAAATATGAAAATAATTGCATTTAATGAAAAAAAAAACAAAGTCACAGAACTCACACGCATGAGTTAATAAAAATGCCATTTTCTAAATCTGAAATGTGATTTATGTACTAAAAATAAAATGCTATTTACATGATATAATGAGTGTTAATTATAAAATGATCTTTTAATGTTATAAAACACTGCCTTCCATCGAAGCATTACCAGTGTTATTAAACTTGTTAATGTATAATTATCTTAACTCCCAATAGTACTTAACCACAAAATTCAATTATTCAACATTATTCCAAAATGTAAAAAAAAACTAGATGATTGGTGCCATCCTGCAAATTTAAATAAAACGAAATGATATACAACGAATATACTTTTGTATACTTAAAACAATTTTTATAAATGTTTTATTTGTTAATTTTAAATACAATTTGTTATTTTTCTTCTAATATATACACGCACTTTTTAATATATATGTACGAGTATTTGTATAATGTTTCAATATACGGAAACTTTAAGCCAGTTCACGTTTCTCAGATATCAGAAATCTAGCTAAATTTAACTAAGCCGGAGAAGATACTTAAATAAGATTTCTCCATAAGAAATTAAAAGAACTCCGCTCTCTTTAAATTTTAAAGTTAATAACATTAAATGACAGGAAAAACGAGAAAATGTTAAGAGAAATTGTATCCGTATTTCAGATATATATAGCATTATTTTGTCTTCATGTCAACATTTTTTTTATTACAATATTAAAATTTATGTGATAAAGTAAAAGAAACGTTAATTCTGTTTAATATAGTATATTAGTGCCTTGTTTTTTTTTTAACCTGGGTGTCTTAGAGTAGTATAGAGGACTTTCCATAAATTTAATTTTTTCTTCAATTGTGGATATGGTGCGATAAAAATATTTTTTATTTATATTTACATTTTACATTGTATTAAAGTCAATATTTTATAATATTAAGCAAACAAATAAATGAACTGTTTGTAATCTTAAACATTGCGATTTATTTTAGATAAATTCTTACGATAAAATTAGGGAATTTCCAGATGGCGTTTTGTAAAAAAATTCTACTCCTTGCAACATGGCAACAAAATTTGATCGCATTTTAACTGTTATTTAGCTTTGATGAACACAAACAAAGGAATTTATTCGTGGTCTTTCCAATAAATATACAAATAGAAGTTTTTGAAGCAACACAGTTGCCAATTACTGTCATGCAGTACTATTATGAAGGTAAATCTTGCAGGACTGCTGCATTTTTGTATATATAAACTTGTATTCCTTAAAAGCTCCTTTTTTTGTGTTAAATACGTTTTAATAAAAGTATTTTTGTATAAAGTGCTTTAATGCAGTTAGAATATCCATTTAAACGAGGAACCTAACCCGAATATTTGCATTGAATTTGTTATTTTATGAGTTTGAACAGAAAATCGAACTCGAGGTTTTTATAAAACTTGACATTCCTCTGATAGGGAAGACGAAAAAAGTGAGTCTCGAAATTATGTCTGTTCGCCTACAGCATACATTTTGATAAATTAAATGAAGCCATAGAAAAATAATTTTAATGGTGGAATATACATATGCTTAATTAGATGTTCCTTTCTTTTATGAAATCTTCAAGGGATAACGATTTTTTTAATAAGAAAACGAAAGAATCGAATGAGCTATCATACAAATTGGTCAGTACCAATCTGCACCTCATAGTGAGCGGTTAAGTCATTGACATACTAGATATAATAATTCAATGGGTTAAGTTGATGAGGAAACAAAATGCACTCGCGCCGCGGAAAATGTCAGTGAGAGTTAGGGTTGCGAATTTTTGAATTAAAAAAAAACCATAAGTCATAAGTCTGTAGATGATTTGTGAATTAAAAAAATTTAATTCATAAGTTAGTTAGTGACTTATTATTTAAAAAAAAATTAATTCATAAGCTACTATGGGACTTATGAATTGAAAAAAAAAAATGAATTCATAACTACCTAGTAACTTAAAATTAAAAAAAATCAAGTCATAAGCAAGTTACTGACTTAAGAAAATGAATTCACTACCTACTATGTGACTTATGAACTAAAAAAAATGAATTCGCTACCTTCTAAGTGACTTATGAATTAAAAAAAAGTTAAGTTATGAGCAAGTTAGTGACTTATGAATTAAAAAATTAATTCGCAACCTACTAAGTGACTTAAGAATTTAAAAAAAATTAATTCATAAGCTAGTTGGTAGATTGGAAATGTTCAAGCTTGTTTTGCCTAGATAATTATTTAATTATTAACAAAATTAGATTTCAAGCTTTTGTGTGTCATAAAATTATCATGCTAGCTTATAAATTTTCCAATTAATAATTTTTTAATCAGATTTCATCCATTAGCTTATGAATTAATTTTTTTTTAAATTCATAAGTCACTAGGTAGTACCTCTTGGCATAATGGTTTGTGCGTTGAACTGTCATGTGGAAGGTCTCGGGTTCGATTGTCAGCCGCTGCAAGAAAGTTTTTTCAGGGGTGCACTGCCTCTTGCGAGAAATTTACAAATTCTCCAAGAGTATCTTTTGTCATGGAAAGTGCTGCGCATTAGCCGTTCGGTATCGGCAGAAAATTGTAGGTCCCCTCCGTTCCTGGTAACACCCACACAGGAATGATTAAAAGTTGTAAGTCAGTAGGTCCTGGTTCACTACGAGCTGTTGCACCACCAAATTTAAATTTAAGTCACTAGGTAACTTTTGAATTAATTTTTTTAAATTCTTAAGTCACTTACTTGCGCATGACTTAATTTTTTTAAATTAATAAGTCACTTAGTAGGTTGTGAATTATTTTTTTTTAATTCATAAGTCACTTACTTGCTCATGAGTTAAATTTTTTAATTCATAAGTCACTTATAGACCGAGAGCCCACAGCAATTTTTGGGTGTGATTGATAACAAAAAATAATTAGCATAATTAGTTAGGCCTTTAGTAGTTATTTACAAATGTGAATGTCTTGCATACTCTAGTGGGCGCAATTGTGCATTATAGTGCATCAAGTATGCAGTTCTTTCCTTATTCTAAAAAATTGGGAACAAAAATTTGCCATAACTTCAAAATGAACAGCTAAGTGCCCTGATTGCAAATATCGAGGTCTATGACGTTTTGAAGGTGGCCTTCTTAGTGCAAGAAGTTGCCTATTATTATCGCGTCTGGCAGGCAGAAGGCTGTCTGTAAAACGTCTTGGACCTCGATATTTTCAATCAGGGGGCTTAACTCTACATTTTGGCAAAGTTGTTATCAGAATTATTTGGATTTGGAAAGAACTGCATACTTAATGCACTATAATGCACAATTGCGCCCACTAGAGTATGCAAGACATTCACATTTGTAAATAACTATAAAAGGCCTATCTAATTAAGCTAATTATTTTTTGTTATCAATCACACCCAAAAATTGCTGTGGGCTCTTAGTCTATTAGTAGGTTCTGAATAAATTTTCTTTAATTCATAAGTCACTAAGAAGCTTATGATCTAAATTTTTTTAATTCACAAAGCACAAACTGACTTATGAATTAAATTCCTTTAATTCATAAGTCAGTAACTAGCTGCTGAATTACATTTTATTTAATTCACAACTCACCCACTAGCTTGTGAATTAAAGCCAAGCTTAAGCTAAAAAGTGACTTAAGCTGTTGCAACCCTGATTTAGAGTCGATTATAACAACATTCGGGGCTTAGGAAAAATATCTGCTATATACATAAAAAATAGGCCAACAGTTTTAACACTTAGCGAAACCCACCCTCCATGAGCGCATCGTTAATACATGCTTTATTTATCAAAGCCCAACTTTTGATAATAACTCGACCGAATTCGATGCGCTGTTCGGACCATGCAAAAAATTGTTTCTTATTTTCCGCAAAGTGATGTCGTTGTTACGGTTGTTTTCTTTATTTTTTCATGACTCACTATTAAACAACTTCACGCAGTTCTTCCAAGCCTACTCGAATTCCTGACGTTTTTTTTTTTTATATATTATACGCGCACTCAAGGGGTTTTATGACTACCCTTATAATGTTAAATACACAGTGCGAGCAATTAGGATAGGATTAGAAAGGAGATACCGATTCACATTGGTTTTGAATGTCTGCACATTGAAATGAGTGGAAAATACTGAGCCAGGTAAAGCATTCCACGTTCGTGTAGTGCGACTAAACTGATGGGCATTCCTTGAAGTACGGGTATTACGGTTGAATTGTTTTAGGGGAGGAATGCAACTGGCTATTTCACTAGAGCACTGTTTATGAAAATAGCGGTAAAATAATGATAGACATGAAACATTGCGGCGGTGCTCGAGAGATACAAGGGTTTCATCTAGACAACGGTCGCCTATCATTTTTATAGCCCTCTTTTGAATTCTGTCCAAGAGACTCAAGTGGGTTTTTGGAGCGCCTGCCCATATATGGGAATTGTACTCGAGCTTCGGAAGAATAAAGGCTTTATATATAACAACCAGATCAGAAGGGGTAAAATACTTCTTGCTTCGGCGGAGAAAACCTAAACACTTAGCAGCGTTTTTGGCAACGTCAAATATGTGATCACTCCACAAAAGATGCTCTGTGATGCACATACCAAGAACTGAAAGATGATCAGTCTCCTCGATGCAAGTGCCGTTCATAGAAAGTGACATTAGGGGAGGGTTGCGCTTTAACGACAGTAAACAGCATTGAGTTTTTGAAGCATTAAATTCTACACGGTTTCTGATTCTCCATTGGACAATGCTGTCAAGAAGGACAAGGATGTGAATCTAAAAACGAATATGAAAAGCTGAGGATACTATCGTCAGCGAAACAATTAAGTGGATTAGAAGTTTCAGACAAAAGATCATTTATGAATATAAGGAAGAGTGTCGGAGACAAAACGGAGCCCTGTGGCACACCAGCGTTTATTTTGTGGATATCAGATTTGAAACCGTCCAATACTACTTGAAAAGAACGATCCGTAAGGTAATTTCTAATCCAACGAAGAAGAGATTCGTCGATACCAAATGCACGCATTTTCGATAAGAGAGCTTGATGAAAAACTCTATCAAATGCATTTGAAATATCAAGTGCAATAATCTTACTTTCTCCAAAACGATGCAAAGATTTGTTCCACTCTTCGGTAAGATATACCATCAGATCACCAGTGGACCTATTGCTACGGAAGCCATACTGCCGGTCATTTAGGAGCTTTCGTTCTTCAAGATATTTCTTAAGCTGAAAATTGATCAGCGTTTCCATGACCTTGGAAAGAAGGGACGTAAGTGCAATTGGACAATAGTTAGAGGGGGAGGAGGATTCGCCTTTTTTAGGGACTGGCTGGACAAATGCTGTTTTCCATCTACTCGGAAAGAGACCTGAAGAGTAGGACAGATGGAAAAGCTTACACCTCTTCAGAACAAATAGCAGGGATACTATCCGGGCCAGCGGATTTGTGAATGTCAAGATCTTTTAGTACTCCAGCAACTGCACGAGTGCGAAAGAAGATTCGTCCCATATAATCGCTTACGCTCTCAAGTAGAGGAGGAGTCATGTCACTCCCTGGTAGTGTCGAATTAACAGCAAACTGTACTGCAAGCAAATTGGCTTTGTTTATCGAACTTACAACAGGAATATCATTGAAGACGAGCGTTGGAACTGAGGATGACGTAGTGTTGCGTACGTTTTTTACAAATGACCAAAAATGTTTACTACCTTTGGGACATAATAGTATTTTTTGCCGTAATTTTTGATCATATAAAAATTTAGTTCGTCGGATATGAATATTACAGGTCTTTCTAGCTTGTTTGTACTTATTCCGGTTTTCCTCAGTGGGATTGGCTTTAAAACAACGGAAACTTACTTCTTTTACCTTGATAGCCTCTTTACAGCTCGAATCAAACCAGGAGTTTTCTTTCGGTTTGATAGGTTTTGTCCTATTCGGAATAAAATTTCTCATACCGTAGAGAATCAGATTTGAGACCATATCTGCACTGGAATCTACATCACTACCGAGGAAGCATAGCGACCAGTTAAATTTCCCAAAGAAATCATTGAGACCATTCCAGTTGGCTTTCTCGTACAGCCAAACGGCTCTTACAGGGTTTTTTTCTTTAACTGGGGATTGTTGACACGAGAAATTCGCAGATATGACACAATGGTCTGAAGTGCCTAGAGGCGATAAAACATTTATGGTGTATTTATCAGGGTTTGAGGTAAGGAACAAGTCTAGAGTGTTGGCCGATTGACCAGCAACGTCAGGAATCCGAGTTGGCTCGTCAACAAGCTGGGTCAGATTGTTTGACTCAGCAAAAATCTCGACATACCTTCCTTCGGGTGTTGTCTGACCAGAATAGCGCAGCCACGAAGAATTGTGTATATTGAAATCGCCCGTAACAACGATCTCAATGTGCGGAAAATGGGAAACAATTCTCTGGATAGAGTTGGACAGGGCATCGAATTCATTTGAAGTCGAATTACTATCCAAACTTGGACTGCCATAAACAAAACATGTATGAATGATGCGCCTTTGGACAGTGAATTTGAACCACATATAATTAAAATTAGTATTTACACAGGGACCATACTGTTGTAGAAGCTGATAGGCAACATCATTACGTACGTACATACGGCGAGACCATGGTGGGAAAAGAATAATGGCACTAAACTATACCCATGTAGGTTGAACTCCGTATGATCGGTGTTTTCACCAACCTGGGTTTCACTTAGTGCCAAAACAGCTGGTCTGTTTAGAACAGAGTGAACGTACACAGCACAGAAATTTTTTCGGAGTCCCCGAATATTACATTACTCGACACAAAACTTACCAGCCATTGCAATACACAAACACAAAAAAACCAAAACTAGACAATTATCTATGCAGGTAATTAATTGTGAGCATCAGAAAACTTCACAATGCAATTTACCATTAGTGTTATGCCTAAATGGAAAATCACACTGATCCGCTCCTGTACAGCCAAAATCAACAACCGCAATCTATCCAATATTGCTATGTGTAGTCTAATGCAACACTGTATGGTGTTTACCATACAATGTATACAATAGCTACACTAAGCAACTGTGGGCGGTGATGGAACGGAGAGGGAGGGAGCACAGATGAAGCTCGCTGTGTTATAAATTTTATAATGCACTGTTTTTTGTTTTTTTTTTTATTGTTTTGTTGTTTGTTAGCACGGTGGCGGGGGCGGGCGCGGTAGTTAGTATATTGATTAATTTTTTTGGATGGTTTTATGATTTTATTTTATTATTATTTTTGTTGGATTTTTTTTTTTTTTTTTTTTTGTCTATTGCTATTTTTGAACAAATAAAACAACGAGTAAATGTACTACGCTCTCACGCGTGCGCTCAAGGTGGGATGCAGATCAGGTCAATCAGCGAATTCTCTAGACTTGTTTATTACCTCTGATCCTGAAAAAATACACTATGAGTGTATTATAACCTCTAGGCACAATAGACAATTAAGTCTTACATCGCTTTAGCGACAGTAAAAAGCATTGAGTTTTCGAAGCATTAAATTCTACACGGTTTTTGATGCCCCATTGGATAATGCTGTCAAGATCAGAATTTAATGAGCTTATCATACGCTGCCGTAGGAAGTCCACATCCGAAGGATGTGAATCTAAAAACGAATATGAAAAGCTGAAAAGTACTGTCGTCAGCCGAACAGTTAGCTGTATTAGGAGTTTCAGACAAAAGATCATTCATGAACATAAGGAAGAGTGTCGAAGACAAAACGGAGTCCTGTAGCACGCTAGCGTTTATGTTGTGGATATCAGATTTGAAACCGTCCAATACTACTTGAAGAGAACGGTCTAAAAGGTAATTTCTAATCCAACGAAGAAGAGATTCATCGATACCAAATACACGATACCATCGATAAGAGAGCTTTTTGCCAAACTCTATCAAATGCCTCTGAAATATCAAGTGCAATAATCTTACTTACTACTCCAAAACGATGCAAAGATTTGTTCCACTCATCAGTGGATCTATTGCTACGAAAGCCATACTGCCGGTCATTAAGAAGCTTTCGTTGTTTAAGATTTTTCTTTAGCTGATAATTTATCAGCGTTTCCATGACCTTGGAAAGAAGGGACGTAAGTGCAGTTGGGCAATAGTTAGATGGGGAGGAGGATTCGTCTTTTTTAGTGGCAGGCTGGACAAATGCTGTTTTCCATCTACTCTGAAATAGACCTGAAGAGTAAGACAGATGGAAGAGCTTACGCAATGGTTTTGCCAGCGTGGAAGAACACCTCTTCAGAACAATAGGGGGATACTATCCGGGCCAGTTGATTTTTGAATGTCAATATCTTTTAGTACTCTAGCAACTGCTCGAGTGCGGAAGAAGATTCGTCCCATAAAATCCGTAAGCTCTCAAGTACAGGAGGTGTCATGTCACTCTCTGGTAGCGTCGAATTAACAGCTGTGCTGCAAGCAAATTGGCTTTACCTATCGAGCTTACAACCGGAGTGACATTGAAGACGGCGGCGTGGGAACTGAGTCTGTCGTAGTGTTTCTTACGTTTTTTACAAATGACCAAACATTTTTACTACCTTTAGGACATAAGAGTTTCGTATGCCTTAAATTTTGATCATGTAAAATTTAAGTTCGTTGGATATGAATGTTACAAGTCTTTCTAGCTTGAACCAAATCAGGAGCTTTTTTTCGGTTTGATAGATTTTATCCTATTCGGAATAAAATTTCTCATACCGTAAAGAATCAGATATCAGACCATATCTGCACTGGAATCTACATCACTATCGAGAAGAAATCATTGAGACCATCCCAATTGGCTTTCTCGTACAGCCAAACGGTTCTCACGGTTTATTCATTCATTAACTGGGGTTTGTTGACACGAGAAACTCGCAGATATGACACAATGGTCTGATGTGCCTAGAGGCGATAAAATACTTATTGCGTATTTATCACGGTCAGAGGTAAGAAACAAGTCTAGAGTGTTGGCCTGGAACGTCAGGAATCCGAGTTGGTTCATCAACTCGCCAAGGTTTTTTAACTCAGCAAAAATCTTCGGGTGCTGTCTGACCAGAATAACGCAGCCACGAAGAATCGCCCGTAACAACGATGTCACTGTGCGGAAAATGGGAAACAATTTTCTGGATAGAGTCGGACAGGGCATTGAATTCATTAAACGTCGAATTACTATCCAAGTTTGTACTGCGATAAATAAAACATGTAGAAATGATGTGCCTTTGAAAAGTGAATTAACCACATATAATTGAAATTTGTATTAATACAGGGCCGTACTGTGGTAGGAGCTCATATGCAACATAATTACGTACGTTTACGGCTAGACCATGATGAGCAAAGAATAATGGTACCAAACTATAACCATGTAGGTTGAACTCCGTTTTCACCAACCTGGGTTAAAGTTAGTGCCAAAACTGCTGGTTTGTTTAAAACAGTGTGAACGTACACAGCACAGAAATTTTTTCGAAGCCCCTGAATATTAAGGTACTCGAAACAAAACTGACCAGCCATTACAATATACAAAACACAAAAGAAAACCAAAAGTAGACAGTTATCTATATGCAGGTATTAATTGTCAAATGGTGAACAAAAAAACATGTAGAATTTTATGCTTCAAAAACTAAATTCTATCTTTTGGTCGCTAAAATGCAAACCATCCCCATGCTGCAGTCCATGAGCCTTACTTGCATTGAGGAAACCGGAGAGCCCTCATTTTTTGTTATGTGCATCACAAACCACGTTGTGTGGAATGACCATATATTCGACATCGCAAAAAACGCTGCTAAGTGTTTAGGTTTCCTTCGACATGTGAAGACATTTGTCACTCCTTTTGATCTGCCTCTAATCTATAAGCTCTATATTCAAAGCTTGAGTATAATTCCCATATTTGGCTTTAAAAATGATAGAAGATAGGACTTTAACAGAAACATTTAAATATGTCGTGCAGCACTGCAATGTTTCTTTTCTTTCATTATTTTACAGCTACTTTTACAGTGTCCCTTAAAACAATTTAACCATAATACTCCATTTTAGCGAATGTTATAAGTTTACCCTTGAGCCCAACTTCAGATGTAATGTTAAATTCAGATATTCTTTCCTTAGCCGCACTACACGAATGTGGAATGCTTTAGCCGACTCTATTTTCTTCTATACATAAATCAATGTGCAACGATGTCTTCTTTTATATCCTCACCAACATAGTGATCAAACATTTAAGGGTAATCATAATCCTTTTAGTGCGCGCAAAATTAAAAAAAAAAAACAAAGAAATTATGAAAGCTATGATATTTTAAAAATCTTCTCACCCCTGGAACATACATGAAAACATGAAGAAAAAATATCTATCCCAAATTTAAATAGTTTTTCATTTCTTCAGTTCTCCCATTAAAGTAAAATTTCTTTCTCGAGTAAAAAAATTATAGCTTCCACAATTTCTGGTCGATTTCTATAAATGATAGGAATATTAAATTGCATGCATCAACTAATTATTTGTACACATTTATTGTAATCCATCTATGTACTTTTTAGATATTACTCAGGCAAGTATAAGAGTATAAATCGAGATCTCTATGATATACACTGCCGGTCATAAGGTTAGAAGCAGGCATTTTTGAGAAGTAAAATCGACATTTCTCCCGTTACATGATGGATTAGAAGAAAACAACTATGGTAAACGAAAGACTATTTTGTTAACAACAAAATATAAAATTTGGGTATAAGAGAGATTTAGCTAACGGAACTTTTATGACAAATTGTAAAGTGAGTCAAGAATATGCGAAAATAAATCGGGTCATTAGATTAGAAGCATTGAACAAATCAACGTTGTTTTGTGAAGTGAATAAATTTTTGTTCGGTTTAAACGGTACATTTTATAAATTAATTGTTCTTGATTGAGTGTTAGTAAAAATGGGCAAGAAAAAATGTTTGACAGTGGAGGAAAGGGTAAGAATAGATGTTTATTGCTCTGAAGGTCTTTCATGCCGTGCTATAGCCCGAAAAATAAATCGAAGTGATCATTGTGTCAGCAATTATTTAAAAAATCCATCGTCTTACTCAAAAAATTATAAAGCAAACACTTCCTCTGCCTTAACACTTCGCGAAACGCGAAGTATCCTTAGAATAGCGTCAAATTCAGCTTTATCGGCAGCTAAAATAAGGGAGAAAGCTAGTGTTAAGGCCAGCTTGTCCACTGTTAAACGCACGATTCGCCATGCTAAGCACTTAAAGCGTCTGAAGCTTAAAAAAAAACCACCACTTAATGATGCAAGGAAGAAGCAACGCTTGTGTTTCGCGAAAGATCACATGAGCTGGGATGTGCAAAATGGAATGACCACAAATGATTGGCGGAAGGTTATTTTTTCCGACGAAAAAAAATTTAACCTAGATGGGCCAGATGGTTATAATTATTATTTCCATGACCTGAGGAAAGAGGAGCGGTTTTTAAACCGTCACCATAGCAGAGAAGGAGGCGTTATGGTCTGGGGCTCAATTTCATTTTATGGCGCTATAGACTTGGTAGTCCAAGATACCAAAATGACTGGGAAAACCTACAAAGCCTTGCTTGAATCAGTATTCCCCAAAATTAGCGAGGTGTTTGGACCAATTCCATGGATTTTTCAGCAGGACAACGCTCCCATACACACAGCCCGAGAGGTAAAATCCTTCATTGCGAACCAAAACGTCCACTTGCTGCCTTGGCCACCATATTCCCCGGACCTAAACATAATTGAAAATGTGTTTGGGCTGGCTTACACGTAAGGTATATGAGGGAGGGAAGCAATACGATGACAAGGAAGCGCTAATTCATGGTATCAAATTGGCCTGGAGTGAGATTTCACTGGACTACTTGGAATCTCTTTATAAATCCTTAAAAGATAGAATTTTTGAAGTTATTTTGAAGGCTGGTGGCAGCACACATTATTAAAAATCTAATAAAAGCTAAAATAAATAACAAATTATAAATAACTGCATTTTATTTTCATTTATTTGATGTGCTTCTAATCTAATGACCCGATTTATTTTCGCATATTCTTGACTCACTTTACAATTTGTCATAAAAGCTCCGTTAGCTTAATCTTTCCTATACCCAAATTTTATATTTTGTTCTTAACAAAATAGTCTTTCGTTTACCATAGTTGTTTTCTTCTAATCCATCATGTAACGGGAGAAATGTCGATTTTACTTCTCAAAAATGCCTGCTTCTAACCTTATGACCGGCAGTGTATAGCATAGACACTTAGTTTGATTGTTTGCCTTGTGAACCTTAAGGCTAGGCGCGCACATTCAATTTTTAGTTGCACAACTGTTTGGTTGCTTAAAGGAAACAAATGAATTATTTGGTTGAATGTCCGCGCAGGTGCATGTAATTATATGTTACACAAAATAGCGAACTCATTTTAGGCAATCGTTTAGTTTATGTCAAAACAGAAACTTTGCAGTTGCGAAACTAAAGAGTCTAGCGATGATGAAGTTGAAGTGACGAATAACCAAAATTTGAGAAAAAATACTTTCGAAAGCAGGCAGCTGAATTTCAGATCAACCATTCGGCTCTTAAAAGTTGAATTGCAATTATAAACGAGCGTTTCGAAAACAGGTGCGAAGTTATAACCTGAATATCCGAGAACTTTTTTGTTTTCAAACAATGTAGCTGCATTTATATGATTATCTTCATTTTGATCTTCTGTGCCCATATATTAGATATAAATGTGAATTTCTTTGGAAGAGGCATATATGTAAATCCAGCATGATATCTCTATATATCCCTCAAAGTGGAAATGCCTAAAACTATAGATGGGCAAACTGACCAAAATGTTTGATGGTTTTATTACAAATAATATAATATTATAATACTCGTAAATATTACATGAAAATAATTCACGATATTGAAGAAAGGCATAATGTATACTTAACATAACAAATGTCAAACAAAAAGGAATACAAACATTTTACATATATGAATGAATGAATCGTTTTTAAGGACACAAATCAAAACAAAGAAAGAGTTAAGTAAAACATAAAACAAATCACTACGGTCAGCAATAAAGATATTTTGTGCGCTCCCATTAGGTACGAGTATGAAGATTAGGGCTCAACACTGAAAATTAAATAAACATTTTGTAGGTAAACCCAACAAAGGAAACTTAAGACATTTGCTTAGGTTTTGTTTTTCTTGTGTGAATGTGGCCTTGGCAAAATTGTATATCGCAGTCTTGTGTTAATCTTGAAGTTTGAGAAAGAAATAGGCTGATTAAGTTTTTGCATCTTCCGAATAATATTCAATATGGCCCAGTGCGTAGAGAGATGGACTATTACCTAGAGATGCCGAGTTCGATCCCCAAATAAGGTATAATGTCATTCATGTTTTAAAATTATTCCAAATACATTAATTAATAACAATTCCAATGTGATACATAGTTTCAGGTTTAAAATTGATTAAATGTTGGAAAAAAAACGTCTTCAAAGAAATATAAATTTACTTTTATTTTCGTATTTTTCATGCTCGGTAAAAGTTCGAGTGTAAGCTTGTAATAGACATAAAAAGCCGTACGTTTGTAATTTTTGCGAAGCTTTATTGAAGCCATCTGTCAAAACTTGAACTTCAGTTCAATTTCGAACAGGACTCCGTTAAACTTCTAATAGTTCATACACGAAGCTGGCACCTTTAAAAAATCTGTGCATGGTACTTCTAAGAGGATTTTCAGAATCACTTATAGAAGTACATAAAAGGTTTTGTGAGCTTGTGTAATATTCTCCTTTTTGTTCTTAAACAACCTTTACAAATGTATTAAAGAACTTCGAAAATATATTTAGTTAGACCGAATCGAAGCTGAAATGTTAGTTGGGATAGCTTATTCCATTCAGCACAGAAACAACATTAAAACAAAATGTTTAAAAGAACTTGAACCAAGTTTCTAATTTAAAAAAAAATACACATACCTACAAAGAAAAATACACACAATTTTGTAGTTTAGTTTATATTTTTAAAAAGAACGGATATTCCTCTTTTTAAACCGATTTAAATCTAAAAGAATATATACATCGGTTGAAAAATGACGAAGTAAAAAATATTTGTGGCGTAAAAACTTAAAAAAAAAACTAATTTTTTGTCAAAAAAAAACTAAATATAAAAGTTTTCAAGTCAACAATATTATTTACTCAGCCATATCTATGTATGTATGTTGTTTATTAGGTCACTTCAAAAGTAATTGGAGTTTTTTTTAGCACAGTGTGCGTTTTTTCATATGAGTAGAAGGCGAAAAAGCTGGATCATATACATATGTACATTTATATAACTTCGAAATTAATGGGATCCCATCTTCAAACTTGGTAATTGAGTATACGAGTATTTATTATATAAAGAACATTAGGATGAAAGAATAAAAGGACGAATAGAGATCCCATTGTGAAACTTCGCATGTAGTATATCTCTTATGTATGTGTGAGCTTCATTTTGAGACTTAAGCCTAGTATACAGTTCTTCTAAAAAAAAAACCAATGCATTTCTTATGGGAGAGTTTTTTCCCGAAAAAAAACTTTTTTCATTTCACCAAACTGTAAACCAAAATCGAAAAAAAAATTTATACTCCACGACGATTTTTTTTTCATGAGAAAAAATTTTTTTTTCACCACTCATTTTTTTTTTCTTCAAAAAGAACTGTATACTAGGCTTTAAACAAAAATATCAAAATGAGGTAAGTTAACTTCCGGTTTTCTTTAACCCTTAAACCCCTAAGACCGTCCAGGTTGAAAAATTAATTGTAAATTTTGTACAAATTAAATTATAAAAAAAAAATACTTTCCAATAAACAAATCAACACGGGAATTTTTTTGGTAAGTAATGAGGTGTTATATTTCCATATTTTGTTTTTTGTTTGATTTGTGAAATAAAAAGTTTTGTGAAAATCGTGTTTTTGTGAAGACCGTCTCCAGACGGTCTTAGTGGCTTAGCTGTAAAAAATTTTCCACCCATGTCTTATTGGTTCTGTGTTATTTTGTCAATGTTGTTTTGTTTTGTTTACTAGAATTAAAAGTTATTATGCTTCTTTTTAGTAAAATAATATTGTCTCGTCGAAGTGATAGAAACAGGGCTTGTGATAAGTCGAAAAAAATAAATCTATCTGCCTTGAATGACGAGGAAATAGCAATATTGATGGATTCATATGAATCCGATGATGATTACGAAGAAGAAGTTTCAGGCCCTTCAATTATGCCATCAGCTGGTGGCTTTAATGGAGGTGGTTAGTAGTTTAAAAAAAAAAACATTATTCCAAAATAAATAACTCATTTTGGCATCATATTTGGGTCGAAATGGACTTCAAATAAAAACACAGGACACGGCGACAAGAATTTTCAATCATCTTTTGGATATGGCTACAACTAATGCGTTTATTTTATATAGACGACGGAACGCTGAAAAAAATCGTATTGAAGAAGAACAAATGAAAGATATAACGATGTGTGAATTTCGGTTGAGCATTGCCAAAGAACTCTGTGCTGCTGCTGAAAAAAGATGTGTTGGTCGTCCATCATCTGCTGCACAGGCAACCTTCAGCAAACAGGTTGGGAAAAAAGCTGTACATCCGGTGGCAAGTGAGAGATTTGATAGAGCCAATCATTTTCCAGAATGGGGAACAAAAAAATCTTGCAAATTGTGTAAAAAGTCCGATACACACACATTTTGTACCAAATGCAATATTCATTTATGTTTTTCAAAAGTAAAAAACTGCTTTAAAACTCATCACACAGAACAATAATTTGTAATTTTGTAATGAATAAAAAATGTATTTTGGATTTGAATCATATATTATTTGAAATATTTTTTTCCGCTAACCACTAAGACCGTCTACAGACGGTCTTCCGTTATTTTCACCGGACTTCATATTCGTAATTTTCAGCCTAAAATCATGTAAGAACCAAAATTCTTTTAAGAAAATATCTTATATTTTGATGTCAGTGGTTTAAGGGTTAAAAAGAAATCACAATCTGTTTATACCCGCAACTACTAAACGAGTTGTTTAAAAATGAATTGTATGCTTATGAACCTTTTTTCTGTAATAGCATCCATTTTTTATTTTAAGTCCCCTATTACACGTTGCCTCAGGAGACATGTCTCAGTTTTGACTTTCCTTTTAAATTTGTATCCCGTGAGGCAAAAGTTATTACACGTTGACTCATGTCTCATGAGACTCATGTCTCAAATTTGACTGTTGTTCGTATTTTTTAATGCACAACACAACATAAAACGAATATGAGAAAAAGAAACGTCAAAATGAGACTACTAATGTCGATTTCCTTTTACACTAGGGATTTTAGGGATTGCGATCCCTTGTCAAATTTTGTCTTTTTAGTGTGCGTATTTCGTATACATGTAAATCCCTCTCCAAATACGGATTCGAAAGATTTGATCTCTGTCAAAAAAAAAACAATTTTTTTGGTGTGGTAAAAGTCAAAATTTGACAAGGGATCGCAATCCCTAAAATCCCTAGTGTAAAAGGAAATCGACATAAAAATTAGCCCGGTACTCACCGGGAATATTTTTTTGCATCTTCTTTTCTCATATCTGCTTTCTTTTTCGCACTTACGTGAGCCTCGTCTCGTGAGACATCGTGTAATAGGGGACTAAGTGTCTTTTAAGTAAGATCAAGCTCGCGCAATCCAGTTGGGCATTTTAATTTTCTTATAGCCGCCACTTGCAAGAATTCATTTTTGAAGTAAAACTTCTTTTCCGGCGTTGGGGGTTAAAAATTTTCTATGGAGTTGTCAGTGCCATGTCAAAACGACACGCAACAGCGACATGGTTTTTACAATTATTGTTCGAACTTTGTTAAAGGTTATTAAAAACACTTTAAAAACACACTTTATCGCCGAAAAAGAATGTTCTTTTAATAGAAGAACCAAAAAAACAAACCTACAAAGCAATTAAAAACATAATAATTTTTGAATAGGTTGAATAAAATTAAAGATCTTGGAGTAATTTTTGATCGTTCTTTATCATTTAGTGATCATGTCGATTATATTACGACAAAAGCAAATTCTATGATAGGATTTATCAAACGAAATACAGAAGAGTTTAGTGATCCACATGCTCTTTTATGCCTTTATCTTGCTTTAGTAAGATCAATTCTTGAATACTGCGATATTGTTTGGTGCCCCGCTTTTCAGGTGCAATCTGTTCGTATTGAAAAAATCCAAAGAAGATTTACGAAATTCATCTTCGCTAAAATGAGGTGGGGATTCTCACCAAGTTATGAAGCAAGATGCATATTTCTAGGTATCTCTAGACTGGATATCCGCAGAAAAACCCATGACATAATGTTTGTGAGAGATATCTTATGTTATCATATAAAATGTCCAAAACTGCTAGCTTTACTTTTAATATATGCTCCCGGAAGACCACTTAGACAACGGTATTTTCTTTTTCAGCCTTATCATAGAACTAATTATGGATCAAATGAACCTCTTACAAGATGCATATCAAATTTTAACTCAATTTGCAACCAAATTGAATTAAGTCAATCAAGACAAATGTTTAAAAATTCTCTGATTAACTTTGATTTTTAATGATGTATGTACATATTTTTGTTTTTGTTTCTTTTAAGTTATTATGAATGTATATTTATATTTAAGTCTAATTAATCTGTTAGCTTTAAGCTTGTAGATGAATAAATAAATAAATATAAATAAATATATAATTTCATTAAAATATCAGTTAATAAAAGCTTTTTTTCAATGAATTATGTGGCCGAACAATTTCTCGATCGAGAACCACTTTCGTTTGTACAAAAAAAAACACAAACAAATATATATTTTTGATATTTTTATTTATTTCAAACACTAAACACTTTAACCTTAGTAATACTGAATAATTATATGATATTTAACTTGAAAACTAAGCACTAAAATTTACAAAACACTTAAAGCGAAATATAAAAAAACACTTGTAAATAAACTATCTGCTTTAGTCCTTTCTGTTGTCAAATATAAACTAGCATTGCCATATGCGAAGAATTTTTAATTCGGTGTCAAAATTAAACAAGCGTTGCCTACAATTTTAAAATCCTTGGGCTCCATCACAATAGGTGCGTTTTATTATTCACAAATCTATCTGGATCCGGATCTGGATTAAGTTTTAACATGTATTACAAAAACAATTTGGGATCCTGTTTTCTATCAGGATCTATTTCAAAGATCCAAAAATTAGTTATTACACTGGCGAGTAGATGGCTCTTTATGGTAAGGTAGTGTGGCGGCTCCGGACGCACAAGCACGCGCCAAGCAGTCAATTTGGGAAACTCCAATCAAAAGCTGAACTGGCCAAGCAAGCGGCTGGACGAAATCATCAGACGATTGAGAGGCCATCTTCGTCATCCGCTATAGCTGTGGCTCTATATAATAAACTTGTTTTACTTACCCACGAATCGTATATTGTATCGCGTTTATTTAATAAATAAAATAATCAGTGTGTTAATCACATAACTTTTTCATTGTGTGTTCTATTAGAAACCCACAAATTGGTGACCCCGACGTGATCACGTTAGATTACGATTGTGGTTATACTCCACGTGCCTGGTATCGTCATTCAAAATCTAACCTTGACGTTCGATGTCAAGCTGTGACGAGAAAGCAACAGATACATCCACTCAAGATCAAGAGAAGGTGCAAACCCGCTCTCAATCAAAAGCGAACACCAAGATCCAAGTGAAAGAAGAACCAACCATGGAGAATCGACTCGAAGCGCTGCTACGTGAAGCACGACAGCCCAAGCTACCTCAGTATGATCCCAAAAAACTTGATCTCTGGTTCAGACGAGTGGAAACAGAATTTGCAGCACTCAAAATCGAGGATGACAATGCCAAATATTTTGCAGTTCTACGCGCTTTAGATGGTCCAACCACGGAAACGATCACCGACATCATGGACAACCCACCTGCTCAAGATAAGTATAACTACCTAAAAAATACAATAGGTGCGTTTTATTATTCACAAATCTATCTGGATCCGGATCTAGATTAAGTTTTAACATGTATTACAAAAACAATTTGGGATCCTGTTTTCTATCGGGATCTATTTCAAAGATCCAAAAATTAGTTATTACACTGGCGAGTAGATGGCTTTTTATGGTAAGGTAGTGTAAACTACAGTGTAAAGAAAAAAGACAAGAAATAATTAAAAATTTAAAAACCCAAGGATAAAAAGAGACGGGCTTATAACACTGCTGTCACTAAGATCCGTATCGTTTTATTTTCAAGGGATGATCCAGATCCGGATCCAGATAGATTTTTGAATAATAAAACGCACCTAATATTAGAAAGACTGGGAGTGTCGAAAAAAGACAAATTGCGTCAAGTAATCAAAGGCATTCCACTAGGTGACAAGAAGCCTTCACAGCTCCTACGAGAGATGAAAAGCCTGTCGGCTGGTGTCCTCCCCGACGACGCATTGCATGGCTTGTGGGTCGAAAAATTACCGACTGAGCTGAGAGCATTCCTCGTCATATCCGATGACCTTGATCTGGAACAGCTGGCTAAAATGGCAGATCGTATTCTCCCAGAGATTTCTCACAGCGGTACAGTCATGGCCGTCGCAGACAAACCTCACAGAGACGCATCACTACCTCTCGTCACGGCACTACTGGAAAGGATTGAATACTTAGAAAAAACTGTAGCCGACCTCCTGGACACAATTCAAAGCATCTAGGGTTCCAAACCATACCCCCGTTACATACAAGAGGACGTAGCTCCGGTCGCAGTGACATATGCCGCAACCACCAACGATATGGCGCAGAGACACGAACCTGCCACCCTCCATGCGCTTACCTAACACAGAATCAGGAAAACAACAATCGCTGTCGACAATAGGGGCCGTGCGCGACAGCGAGAACCCTCGTTCTGTGGAGGCCCGACTTCATCTATACGACAACAAAACACGCATGGAATTTCTCGTCGACTCTGGTGCAGCGGTTTCTTTACTACCAGCCGCAGAATTCCGTGGTAATCGACAACCAGCACATATGGTTCTGTACGCTGCCAATGTAACTCAGATAAGCACCTACGGCATGCTAGACTTAACACCTACTTTCAATTTACGAAGAAATCTCACCTGGTCTTTCATCATAGCCGACATACAGAAGCCTATCATCGGAGCTGATTTCTTGAAACACTTTGGCCTCCTGATTGACTTGAAAAACGAACAGCTAATCGACTCCAAAACTCTTCTGACATCAAAAGGACACTTACACCATACCTCTTACACCGGCATCTCCACCATTCATCCTGGCTTACCGTGTTCAGATCTCCTCCAGGAATTTGTTGACATAACAAGGCCACAGAATGACATATCGGCTGCTCTAAAAAAGAAAGCTTACGCTCATCGAATCCTCACGACAGGTCCTCCAGTTTTCTCAAGAGCCAGGAAACTCGCTGGGGTAAAAGCAACTGCCGGAAAAGCAGAGGTCCAACTTTGTGTCAACCAAGGACTCATGAGACCCTCCAGCAGTCCATGGGCCAGTCCCATCACAATGGCGTCGAAAAAAGAGAATAATTGGAGATTGTGTGGAGACTATCAAAGGCTAAACGCAGTCACTCAGCCAGACAATTATGCACCACCTCTTATACAAAGCCTCTTTCCTCTATTACATGGCAAGTCTGTTTTCACAACTTTGGACCTAGAACGTGCTTACTACCAGATACCGATGCACGAGGACGACATTCAGAAAACTGCAATCAACACGCCTTGGGGACTATATGAGTATTTGGTCATGCCTTTTGGTCTCAAAAACGCCACGCAAACATTCCAAAGATTTATCGACAGCGTTTTTCGAGGATTAGACTTTGTATTCGTCTACATAGACGATATACTTATTATGTCAAGTAACGAACTACAGCACAAAGATCATCTTCGTCAGGTTTTCAAGAAGCTACAAGAGCACAAACTCACAATCAACGTTAACAAGTGTCAATTCATCAAGAGTGAGGTCAACTTTTTAGGCTACTCCATCAATGCTACTGGGTTCGCCCCAACAGCTGACCGCTTATACAAGATTGCTGAGTACCCCAAGCCACAAACGGTTCACGAGCTAAGACGTTTTCTGGGCATGATCAACTATTACAGACAGTGTGTTCCTAGATTAGCTGCACTTCAATTACCACTGCATTGTTTTATCAGACATTCAATAAAAAACGATAAAACAAAAATCAATTGGACTCCAGAAACTGACTCTTGCTTCTCCAAGCTCAAACAAGCTCTCTCCGACGCTACACAATCATCATTTCTATCACCTACCTCTGATTTAGCTCTGGTTACTGATGCGTCAACAACATGCATTGGTGCTGCGTTGGAACAAACTGAGAATGGTGTTGTCAGGCCAGTGGGATTCTTCTCGAGAAAACTCAACGAAACTGAAAAGAGGTATAGCACATACGATCGCGAGTTGTTGGCAATCTACGCAGCCATAAAACACTTCCGTCATCTTCTCGAGTGCCGCAACTTCGTTATCAAGACAGATCATAAACCTCTAATTCATGCTCACACGCAGAAGCACAATAACGCCTCTGATAGACAAATCCGCCAACTCAGTTTCATCTCGCAGTTCACCACAAATATTGTTCACATCAAGGGAGAAGAAAATGTCGTCGCTGACGCCCTATCACGGGTTGAAACCATTGTCGTACCAACACTTCTGGATCCTGAAACAATTTATCAAGAACAGCAAATAGATCCAGAACTCACTGAAATTTTGCAAAGTGACTCATCTCTACAACTTCAAGAGATTGAGATTAAAACAAATTTAAAAATTTACTGTGATGTTTCTCATGGTGAATGCCGTCCATACTTACCTCAGTCACTCCGAAGAATTGCCTTCGACGTCGTACATGGCCTTTCACATCCTAGTCAGAAGCAAACTTCACAAAAACTCAGAGGGAAATACGTCTGGCCCAACATCAAGAGAGATGCTACCACTTGGGCTCGTGAATGTCTTGCCTGTCAAAGATCAAAAGTGCAACGACACACCAGACTTGTACCTAACCGAATCACAGTACCTGATGTTAGATTTACTCACATTCATATAGACTTAATTGTTCTACCAAAGATTAATGAGTACAACTACTGTCTAACAATTATAGACAGGTTCTCAAGATGGCCTGTAGCTGTACCTCTCAAAAATATGACCGCCGACACCGTCATTACAGCCCTGTTTGATCACTGGATTAGTCACTACGGCACTCCAACTACCATCACAACTGATCAAGGCGCTCAATTCGAGTCTCAAGTATTCCAAGCCTTTGCAAATTTCATCGGGGCTGAGAGATGTCGAACAACAGCATATCATCCACAGTCCAACGGGTTGGTTGAGCGATTCCATCGCACCCTAAAAGCTGCGCTCATGTGCTCCGCAAAACCCTGGATAGAGATATTGTCCACAGTCATGCTCGGATTAAGAACTAGTCTAAAAGAAGATTTACAAGCCTCTCCTGCTGAAATCTTATACGGAAGCAACCTACGGATCCCAGGAGAATTCTTCATTACTGAAGATTTACAACCAGATCCACAAATCTTCATAGAGAAACATAGAGAGTTTGCACGCGGTCTACGACCTACTCCAACTGCTCACCACGTTAAGTCAAGAATCTTCATTCTAAAAGATTTGTACATCTGTTCACACGTCTTCGTTCGATGTGATCGAGTCAGAGCACCGCTTGAACCACCCTACGAAGGACCGTTCAAGGTTATCGAACGCCTAACAGACCGACTTTTCACAATTGACGTCAATGGGCAAAGACAGAACATTTCCGTAGACAGACTTAAGCCGTGCTACACCAACAAACAGGATCAGCCTGGCAACACAGCTCAATCACAACCTCGAACACCACATCCTGAACCCTCCACCTCTCAAGATGCTCCTCAACCTGAAAATTCTCAGCCACCATCTGAAATTCCTCAACCTGAAAATTCTCAGACACCATCTGAAATTCCTCAACCTGAAAATTCTCAGACACCATCTGAAATTCCTCAACCCGATCCACCACCCGTAACTAACGATTCATCTGTTCACAGATCTAGCTCATCAGACAGTCGGTCTCTTCCAGGATCACCTGTTAAACTCGAGTCACATCAGTGGACATCAATCATGGCTCCACCATTACGTACCTACAGCCGTCGGCGAGTAACCTTCAAACCTTCCGGCGAATGTTCCTCAGGGGGGAGTAGCTGTGGCGGCTCCGGACGCACAAGCACGCGCCAAGCAGTCAATTTGGGAAACTCCAATCAAAAGCTGAACTGGCCAAGCAAGCGGCTGGACGAAATCATCAGACGATTGAGAGGCCATCTTCGTCATCCGCTATAGCTGTGGCTCTATATAATAAACTTGTTTTACTTACCCACGAATCGTATATTGTATCGCATTTATTTAATAAATAAAATAATCAGTGTGTTAATCACATAACTTTTTCATTGTGTGTTCTATTAGAAACCCACAGTAGTGTAAGCTTTAGTGTTATAATAGGTGCGTTTTATTATTCACAAATCTATCTGGATCCGGATCTGAATCATCCCTTGAAAATAAAAAGATACGGATCTTAGTGACAGCAGTGTGAAGAGACAATACAGATCAACAATGATGCAACACTGAAAACTATACACACTGCTGCTGCTGCGACAGTCCATCAAGATTAAGAAAACGAAAGAAGAACTCACCAACACTCAACATGATGAACTACATTCTATTGTATGAAATATTATTATTTTTATTATTATTATTACTACTATTATTATTATTAATTTTTTCTCTTGCTTTTTCTCTTCATATGATCCCTTTTATTTCTAATTCCCACCAACGTTTACTTCTCTTCACTATCATATTCAAACCTTGTTGTAAAAGTTGTTGCTTTGATTTCCGCTTCAAACATAATTATATGTGGTGACTTTAACTCTGACCTTTTAATTGATAAAAGATTAAGTGAAAACATGAGTTCCTTCGATCTGCACCCAGTCAATATTTCCCGACCAACCCATTTTACCCAAACTTCTTCGACACTATTAGATCATTACTATGTAAGTGAAATAGACCGGATACTTTTGTACGATCAACTCGAAGCTCCAGTTTTCTCCAGACATTATCTTATTTTCCTGACCTATGATTTTAATACGAGTAACAGCCAAGGAAATTTTAAAGTTCAGTTCAGAGATTTTAAAAACATAAACAGAATATCCCTTGAAAATGATATAAACGCGATAGCATGGAATGACATCTTCTTAATGCCTTCACCAGATGACCAAGTCGATTTTTTAAACGAAAATCTTAATTTATTATTCAATCAACACGTTCCATTAAAAACACAAACTAGGACTCGAGAAAATAAACAATGGTTTACAAATAGGATCTAATAAAACAGCGTGACCTAGCATATCGAAGCTGGAAACGGTTCCGTGTTTATGAACTTCATGAATCGTATAAAACATTACGGAATAAAGTTGTTCAAGAGGTAAAACGTGCAAAATATTCAAGTTCTTTTCCAACCGTCTAGATGTGAAATCTAATGGTCGAAAATTATGGAACAACCTGCGCAAACTAGGAATTGAGAAACAAAGGCCAAATCTTCGAGTCGATGTGAATAAAAATGAGCTCAACCGCAAATTTACGTCTATACCTCTTTTGCCTCCAAGAGCACACGTATCTCTCAATAGCCTACCTTCACCATCAACAGAAACATTGTTCAGTTTCGCCTGTGTGAACACCATAGATGTAGTAGAAAGTTGCATTAGTATAAAATCCAATGCCATTGGAGTTGATGATTTAAATCCCATCTTCATCAAAGCTATTCTTCCATTGCTTCTTCCCTACTTTACTCATGTTATTAATTCTATCCTTACCACTGGGATCTTCCCACACCAATGGAAAATTGCTAAAATAATCCCAATCCCCAAAAACTCTCTCTGTGATGATTTCTGACCGATTTCAATACTTCCTTTTCTATCAAACTGTGAACGCCTTATGCAAAAACAATTGAACAACTTTATCACCAGCAACAACCTCTTAGTCGATATTCAATCAGGTTTTCGTTCACACCATAGCTGTATAACTGCACTAATTAAAATAATCGAATATATAAGAGCGGACCTCGATATAAATAACGTAACTTTCTTAGTTTTACTAGATTTTTCAAAAGCCTTCGACTTGGTGGATCACACTGTTCTTTTGAATAAACTGCGTCAAAGTTTCAACATAAATCTCCGGAAGCTACTAAACTACTTTCCTCTTTTCTGAGAGATAGAAAGCAAGCCGTTTTCTTAAATGAAGACTTCTCAGATTTTCTTCCGGTGCAACAAGGAGTTCCCCAAGGATCAATTTTGTCCTCACTTTTATTTTCTATGTATATCAATGAAATCGGGCTCATTACCAATCAAGCATCAAAACACTTTTATGCCGATGACATACAAATTTACAAAAACTGTCCTTTGGGTCTGATTGAGGACTGTGCTTTTACCTTGAACCAGGAACTGGAAAAGATATCTAACTGGGCATCTCGCAATGGTCTGATTCTCAACCCAATAAAATGCAAATGCATGGTTATCTCGAGAAAAGAACTAGACCTGCCATACTTTTCATCCATAAAACTAAACAATAACGCGTTAGAATTTGTAAACACCTACAAAAATCTAGGTGTAATCTTCAATAGAACATTGACCTGGAATGATCACATTAATTCACTGGTAGGAAAAACTTATGGAACACTTAGAGCGTTATGGACCGCCCAGGAATTCACTCCACTTCGAACTAGAGCAATGTTGGCAAGAACCCTGGTGATACCTGTCCTTACATATGGATGTGAAATATTTTACAATTGCGACGCCATCAGTAAAAATAAACTAAAAGTTGCCTTTAATAGTACCATTCGATACATCTTTGGGTTAAGAAGGTATGATCATGTTTCACATTTGCAGGAGAGCCTCTTTAATATGTCGTTTGATGCCTTCATGAGATTTCGAACATTGATACTATATTTGAAAATCTTAAAGACACGTCAACCAACATATCTCCACGAAAAACTTAGACTGTCTGTATCAAACAGATCAATATCGGTAATTCTGCCACGCTTTTCGTGTCTGACCTCGGAAAGGCAATTTTTCATTGCTGCATGTCGCCTCTGGAACTCACTCCCCACCCATCTGCGAGATATTGATGACCTACACATATTTCAAAATAAACTTAAAATATTCTTCTCAAATCAAAGCAACTAACTTAACTTATCCTCTCTTTTTAACTCAAGCTCAGCATTTCGTTCCTTTTTCTTATTTTACTTCTATCTATCCACCTTTTAAATTATTATAATACTTTTTAAAGATCAAATAGCACAAATATTCTAATAAATTATCGCTTTTATTTTAGGTAGGTATAGGTACACATTTTTGTTTCTTGTCTTTATTACTCTTCTATTATTCTACCTACATAATTCTAATAAATTGAAATTGTAACTCCAAATGTAAATTCATAGACTTTCACTAGATTATAAGATATCTATTATCTTACTCTGTAAGTTATATAAAGAAATAAACAAACTTTATTATTATTAAACTTTATTATTTTGGACCTTAAAATATTCTAAAAAAGAGGCTGGGTGCGACCCACACTGATAACTTCCCATTTGTGGTCTTGAAAACTTTATATTTAGTTTTTTTCAAATAACCAAATTTTCAGCGAAACAAACTTTAGCTGTAAAATTCAAACAAACATTATTTTAAGATTGAAAAGCATTTTAATTATTTAAAGAGATTTGAAATTGAGATTGTTGAATTTGATTGTGAGCACCAAAAAATTTTGTTAGATGTCACTTAGTTTAACCAAAATTGTCTCTTAGCACACTATGATTCAACTAGAACTTTCTTCGTTTTTTTCGTTTCCTGAACAATTTTAGAAATGTCGCTTAGTATATATTCTTAGGGGAAGGTATCGATGTATAAAACAACATACTTTAGAAGGCACCATCGGTGTTCATTCCCAAGAAATTCGACTTGAAATACAATTTTAACTAGTTTTCACTAGAATTTTTAATAGTTTTTTATTAAAAAAAAAAACTATTAATTCAATATTTGTCAACATTTTACAAATTGTACAAAATTATACTATGTATAAAATAAACTAAATTAGAAGTCATTATCGCTACTAGTTCTCGAGAACTTTGAGTCGAAAAACAATTTTTACCAATTTTCAATAGAATTTTATATAGTTTTTTATTTTTTGTAAAAAAACTGTAAGCTAGTTTTTTTTGAAATTTTCACCAGTTGTCAAACACATTATTTTTCGTAAAATAAAATTATTTGAGTTTCAAATTGTTTTCCGTTCTTAGAATATCTGGGTTATGAAATTTTTTTTTCAGTTTTTTTTATTTAAAAAAATAACGGTATGTTCATTTTTTTCCAAATTCATACCAAATCTGTATGACCTTATAATAAGTACATTAAATTTTATTTGAAATCAATAGCATTATTTTTTCGTGAGATATTTGAAACTAACCAAAATTTTTACTTTTTTTTTAAACCGTTATAGTGAAAAAACTACTCACTGAATTTTAATAAGCGCCCTTTCAGCCTCTTTTGAAGTTATTATCTATTAAACAAAATTTATTTGAAGTCAATATCTTTACTCGTTCTTGAGATATCGACGACGAAAAATGGTACCAGAACGTACACACAAACATCTCTCTAAAAATGATTGATATAGCCTCTAGGGACCTTGAAACGTCGAGAAATGTCAAAAATTCCAATTTGACAAATCGGACCGATTACAATAACTCCCTATGGGAAGTTAAAAAGGACAGTTTTATTCCAAATTTGTGATAAGATCGGAACCAAAGTGAAAGAGAATAGCTAAAGTACTTTCAATTAGTTTTTCGGAATGAACGACTACAAGTTCGATGTATGCCAAAAATTATTTTTGTCGACTCTCGATATTTCAAAGCAACGAATTTATTATTTTTTCCCAAAAAATCATCCAACGATTCAGGTACCTACTTTTTACCGAAACATGACAAACTTATTTAAAAAATCACTCCATATTCAGGTATACAAAAAAGCAGTACTTAGAAGACGGCCGACTGGACATTACCAAAAATGTATAAAATTTCTGTAGAGAAAGTAACGCCGGTTTCGTGTCACTTGTATCGAAAGATCTTTAATGAATCCTTCAACTTATCTTTATTAAAATTTTCAAAATTTCCAAATATTCAGCTGTTAAAATTCCAAAAGCACCAGAAGTACAAGTCTACAATTTACATCGTAGTAATCATTCGAAAGCAAAAGTCGAGCTGATAATAAATGAGCGTGAAGATACAGCGGTTGTTGTGTATGGCCTTCAAAATGTTTTTACACTACCTAAAGCGAATATATATCTCAAATTATTATTACAGGCGCAAGTATGCTGCTTACAATTTAACTTTATTTTGTCAAAATAACAAGGTATTTTACTGGGGAATGTGGCATGAAACTCTCAGTAGACGTGCGGGAAATGACAATGCTTCTTCTCTTATAGTTATTTTACCAAATATTATAAAAGATCTCCCAAAAATAAAAAAAATAGTTTTGTAGTCTGATGGTTTCATTCCGCAGAACAAAAATACAACAGTGTTCTTAGCTTTATTTAAATTTATTGAATTAAACAAAAACATTGAAAAAATTACACACAAGTACTCTGAACCAGACCATTCTCAACTGCAAGAAGTTGATGCAGTTCATATTTCAATTATAAAGTACATGACGGATTAAGAAGTGTATAGTCCAATTTCTTTAATAAGAATGCCGAAAGGCATGAACTACAATAAAGTTAAACTTAAAATATTACAGCTTAAAAAGAAGGATTTTTTAAACTTCATTAAAGCCAGTACGGAATTTAAAATTATATCTTTTAAAGAATGTAGACAAATACAATATCGACAATCTGATCTTCTTTCAATGCATTACAAGTTAAATCATAATGGCGCAAAATTAGATAGAAAATATTTAAAATTAAGAATGATCTAGTAAACTATTTTAAAGTTATTAAATTTTTAAGTAGTATACTAATACTTTAATTATAGACTGTTTATAATTTTGCGTCAATGTTGTTAATCTAAAATTATACAATGAGAATAAAAAAGACTTACAAGCAATGATTCCTTACATGAGTATCAGCATACAAGATCAACGCTTTTATGAAAACATTATAAGAAACCAATTACAATAAAACTCAGTGTTAAAATAAACCTTTTGTTTTATATACTTAGAATTAGATTTACATCAGCATATCATTTGTTTTTATTTTATTTGATGAAAATTAAATGTTATTTATTATTTCTTCAATCTTCAAACTGAGAAGACCTAAATTCTTTATTTTAATTATAAAATAAATTTATATCAGGTTATGGGTCCAGTCCATGCTTAATATTGTAATATTTTTGCTAGGTTCATTAAATAAAACTTATTACTCTTTCTAATATTTCTTCTTTATTTTTACTTTCGAAATCACAACAATAAATCTCAACTTATAATCAACTCAAATACTTTATTCAAATTAAAATCACACTTGTTTTACACAATCCAATAAGCAGAGTTTTGCACACTTTCGTAATCAAAAATCAACTGTCTCGTGCTCACCGCGAGCACTCCCTTATATACTCATATTAGTTGTTCTCGAAAATTCGCGAAACTTCTCGTCTTGGAATGTTCTAGGTGGTTGGAATAAGGGGAAATACATTTGACATTGGAAAAGAGCTTTTTGTTTCTTCCATAAATTTCCATAAATTAGATATGTAATTTTCCAACAGATGGCGCTGTAGTAGTATAAAGCTCTGTTCACAACATTGCCCCCTTCTTAAGATTGTTCGTCCCGAACAATTCTATCTCCAGCTTCGCCACTGTATCGGTGCAGTCGATCACTATGCACAACTTTTAACTTTCCTCGTGACCCTCTTTGAATTCGGTAAACGACATCATTGATTTTCGTGACGACAGTATAAGGGCCTTCCCAGTTTTGTTGAAGTTTCGGCGACAATCCCTTTTGACGGTGTGGATTATACAGCCATACACGATCTCCTACTTGGAATCCTGTCGTGTTTGCTCTTGTGTCGTACCTTGTCTTCATTCGATCACTGTAAGCGCTCATTCTAGTCCTGGTCCTTTCGTGGATGTCGATTAGCCTCTTTTTTAGGTCACTCACGTAATCCCCAGTCTTCTGAGACTCTTCTGATGGGTGTCCAAACCTTATCTCACTAGGCAGCCGTATGCTTCTTCCGAAGAGGATTTCAGATGGTGTTTGTCCTGTTGAGCTATGTATTGCACTTCGGTAGGCCATCAAAAATAGTGGTATGTGCCTATCCCAGTTTCTTTGGTAGTCGCCTACGACTTTAGTAAGGTGCTCTTTTAAGGTCCTGTTGAGTCAGAATGGAGCTCCATAGGCACACCGAACCTGCTTACCCAGTTAGACACAATCTGGTCGGCCACGGTCTTGGCTTCTTGGTTCGGGATAGCGTATGCCTCAGGCCATTTGCTGAAGTAATCCATTACCACCAGAATGTATTTGTTTCCATCATTCGTTTCCGGAAATGGGCCAGCTACATCAACAGCAATCCTTTCAAATGGTGAACCGACATTATATTGCATCATTTTTCCTTGCAGTTTTCTACCAGGTCCTTTGGCTGCAGCACAGACGTCACAATTTCGGCACCACTTTTCAACGTCGTCTCTTTCATGCAACCAGTAGAATCGTTGCCTCACCTTTTCTAAAGTCTTATTGACTCCCAAATGGCCTCCTGAAGGTCCATCATGCATCTCTCGAAGAACCTCATTGATTTTCGATTGAGGTAATACAAGCTGCATCACATAGGATTTACCATCAGCGGACTCCCATTTTCGCCGAAGAACACCTTCTTGCACATGAAGTGAGTCCCATTGTGCCCAATAGGCCTTTAAAACTGTACTCCTATCGGAAATGTCATTCCATGCGGGTTTTTCTTCATGTTCCTTCCATGCGAGAAGAGGTTCAATGTCGGGGTCTTCTTGTTGAGCAGATCTTATTTCTTCATTGCTCCATCCACAAATGAGGTCAGCCCTTATTCGCAGAATGTTGATGGATTCCTTTTCTTCTTGTCGCCTGCAGTGCTTGCAATCTATTTTACAAGGTCTTCGGGATAGAGCGTCGGCATTTGAGTGCAGCTTTCCCCTTCGGTGTTGAATTTCGGAATCGTAAGTCTGCAGTCTTTCTATCCAACTTGCGACTTGTCCTTCTGGGTTCTTGAAGTTCAACAACCAGTTAAGAGCACCATGATCGGTTCGTAAAAGAAACTTCTGTCCATAGATGTATTTGTGGAAGTGTTTCGTTGCCAAGATGAGTGCCAAGAGTTCTCTTCTGGTAACACAGTAGTTCCTTTCGGTCTTCGACAGTACTTTGCTGAAATAGGCGACAACCTTTTCTTCGCCATTGTGCACTTGTGACAGAACAGCGCCGACTCCCACATTGCTTGCATCAGCATCGATGATAAAAGACTTGCCTGGAGTCGGATAGATCAGCACCGGAGCATTGCATAGACGGTATTTCAGTTCTTGGAAGGCTTTTTCACACTCACCTGACCATCTAAACTGCTTGTTCTTTTCCGTAAGCTGATGCAAACTCTTCGCAATTCCGCCAAAGTTCTTAACAAAACGTCTATAATAAGTAGCAAGACCAAGAAAACTTCGTAGTTGATGTCTGTCCTGTGGTGTTGGGCAATTTTTGACGGTGTCAACTTTTTCAGGATCAGTCTTGACTCCTTGGGACGAGATGATATGTCCCAAATACTTCACTTCAGTCTTGAATAGTGCACATTTTTCTGGGTTCAGTTTAAGGTTAGCCTCTCGAAGTCTCTGGAACACGCCCCTTAGGTTCTTGCAGTGTTGGTCGTATGTTTTTCCGTAAACGATAACATCATCCAAGTAGACAAGACAAGTTTTCCACGTCAGGCCTTGAAGGACGTACTCCATTAAACGCTCAAATGTTGCCGGAGCATTGCAAAGACCAAATGGCATCACCTTGAACTGCCGGAGCCAGAGGCGGATCGTGAATTTGTGGGGCCCTGGGCTGAAACTATTTAGGGGCCTACCTAAGTACTCAACTAATAGCTATGTCAAAAAACTGTGCCTATAGTGATATATTATTATTAGATATATATTCTTTATTGCACAAAAAAAAAACATAAATATTACTTAAATCTACGCAAGTATTAGTTGTGCAAACGGCGACCTTATTGCTGTGGTAGCAATCTCTCCCAGGCAACCTTTGGGTGAGAGTGAGAACGAAATAGTGATATATATAAGAATATAAAAAAAACAATAAAAACATTTTATTTATTTATTATGAATTAGTAAATGAAATTGACAGATTATGTGTATGACATGTTATATAAATTATAATTTATAAATCAACCCTTCTGCATTTCTGTGCTGCAAATTCCTTAATTTGGTCATCACATTGCAAGTGTTTTGTTAGATCACAATTTATCGAAAGAAGTGATAAATTATTTAGTCGATTGGTCGACTTTGTTGTCCTGTATTTATTTTCTACATAGGACATCTTGGAGAAGGAGTGCTCTGCTTCACAGTTAGTAATTGGCAAAGTTAAAAAAATATTTAAAATCGTAAAGCAGTTAGGGAACACGTTAATAAGTTTATTTTCATACATGAGCTTAAAAATGTCACTGGAAAAGGTGTACGATTCTGGCTTAGATTGGAGTAAGTACGATTTTAATTGAATGCACTCATTCACTAAATACTCGTCTACGTTTTCTGGATAATAATAATCAATAATATGACACGCACTTTCCAAATCTATGTTTTCGATATTTTTCTTTTGCAAATCCATTAAAAATTTAAATTTTTTGCTATATGTCCCTTTCTATTGATATATGACACAGCAAACTTTATTAAAATGACTCTGATTAAAAAAAATACTTTGCACAACTGTTTTTTTGCTTATAATTACACCATACTATCAAATTTCACCTAATTTGGTCCAGTGACAGACAGACGGGCGCACGATTAAGGGCGCACGAGTGATCATATAAGGGTTTCGTTTTTCATTTTTTTGTACAGAACCCTAAAAATACCATAAAGAAGAAAAACATGATTTATAAATATTTTTACTTACCAAATAAAAGCAAAAAATCTTGTATTAATAAACAAATGTTACTTATTTAGACATAACTTTTAAGTTATCACTTACTCATTACACAGTTCAAACAATTAACACTGTCAGTTTGTCACTTTGATGACGAGAACAGAAGTGCGGAAGAAAAAACAAAATCACGTCAGGCGTTACGTTAAGCAGCGCGGTGGGTAGTCCCTCGTAAGAGTAGATAAAAAGGTAGTAGGCTATGCTGATGATCTTGCGTTATTAGCGACCGGTAAATTCATACCCAATATCAGCGAACAGATCGAATACGCCCTTTCTAAGGTTAGTAGATGGACTAGAAAGTGCGGCCTGATGGTTAACCCGTCAAAAACAGAAATAGTCCTTCTTACAAATAAGAGGAAAATACCAAGCTTCAGAATACCTTCAATTGAAGGCACCCCACTGAAGATTTCAGATCATGCAAAGTATCTTGGTGTGATTCTAGATAGGAAATTAAACTGGAGCCTTGACACTTAGGAAAGAGCAAAAAAAGGAATGATTGCATTCTACTCCTGTAACAGAATCTTTAGGAAATCCTGGGGACCTAGCCCAAAAATTATCAGGTGGATGTATTTGGCGATACGATAATCAGACCAATAATAACTAATGGTAATTTGGTATGGTGGAATTCAACGGAAAAAAGGCACGAACCTCAAAACTCTGACAAAAGTACAGAGACTTGCGTGCATTGGAATTACGGGTACCATGAGATCCACATCAACAGCAGGGTTAGAGACGATACTCAACCTGATACCCATAGACCTTTTCGTACAAGAATCCGCAGCATATAGCGCCTTAAGGCTAAGCCAGCTGGAAAAACAGTGCAACAGGACATGCTCAAATTCTTCAGAAATATTTGGGTGATAGTATCAGTACAGATTATACAACACCCCAACTTGACTTATATAAACCATTCCAAACTGCCTTTCCAAGCAGAGAAGAATGACTGAAAAACCAACCCTACGTCAGTGAATCAGCAATAGCAATCTATACTGATGGCTCCAAAATGGACACAGGTGTTGGTGTAGGCTTTTTCTCAGAACCTCTTGAGCTAAACAACTCACTTAGGCTCCCAGATCATAGCAGTGTCTTCCAAGCGGAGGTCCTGGCAGTGACAACAGCTGCTGAACAGTATCAATAATGGCGATACCACAGGCTGATATCACCTTTTACATTGACAGCCAAGCGGCAATGAAAGCGATTTCTGCCACTGTGATAAAATCGAAGCTTGTCTCTTGCTGTCGCGAAGAGCTTAAGGTTCTTGGCACGTAGCACAATATTAGATTCTGCTGGGTACCGGGGCACAGCGGCATACCAGTTAATGAAAATGCCGATGAGTTGGCAAGACAGATGGTAAGTATCCCACTCTGCAACATTAAACAGAAAATTTCAGATTTAATCCTAAAGAAATCTAATGAAAGGTGGAGTCTACTTGACACCTGTGATACCACTAGGAAAGTATGGCCTTGCTTTAACAAGCAGAGGACTGACAAAATTATGCAACTTAGTAAGAAGTCCCTTCGCTCTTTTACGAGCATAATCACCGGACATAATTTACTAAAATATCATAAATTTAAAATGAAACTAAGTACAGATGACCTATGTAGAGGATATGGTGATGAAGAGGTACATGAAGACACATCACACTTTCTCTGTCATTGCCCGTCACTATGCCACCAAAGAAGGAAATGGCTTGGTAGTTACTTCTTTGACAATTTAGAAGATCTTTTTAATATTCAGGAATTCACATATTGACATATTGATAGGTTTTTATCAGAAAAGAGTGATTACACTCACGGGTAACACAATGGATCTACATTGATCTAAGTGTGACGATAGTTACATCAATTGTCAGCCCAACAACCTAACCTAACCTAACCTAAGAGTAGAAAAAATACACCGATCAAAAACAAACGACGGGGAATCCCCGTTCCGTTCCATAGACCCGCAAATACACTATTCGGCATCAAACTGAGCACGATTTTAGAGAGAGAGAGAGAGAGAGAGAGTAAGTTCGCGCAGCGCTTTTTCCAGGTAAAAGCGACGCGCGAATTTACTCTCTCTCTCTAAAATAGTGCCATCTAGCTTGCCGGGGACTATACATTAGTTGATTGATCTCGCAGGGTTGCCATTGCCAAACTTATGGTAGGTTTTTTAATTTAATTTTTTTTTAATTCAAATTAACGCCTATTGTTTTCAACGGGGTCTGGGGGCCCCTTGTGACCTCGGGGCCCTGGGCTGCAGCCCATACAGCCCTTAGTTAGATCCGGCTCTGGCCGGAGCCCATTACCTGTGGAGAACGCTGTCTTTTCTCGATCTTCGGGGTTAATTTCAACTTGCCAATATCCACTTTTCAAGTCTAGTGTTGAAAACCAGTGTGCTCCTTCCATCACATCTAAGGTGTCACTAATTCTTGGCAGGGGGTAGCTGTCTTTCTTGGTTACGTCATTCAACCTTCGGTAGTCGACACAAAACCGTGTACTTCCGTCCTTCTTTTTGACTAGGACCACTGGTGACGCCCAAGGACTCTTGGAGTTTTTAATCAAACCATCCTTCTTCATGGTGGTAATCATTTCCTCAGCTTCACCTTGTTTGGCCAGTGGCAGACGTCTTGCAGGCTGACGAATGGGTCTTGCATCTCCGGTATTTATTCGATGCTGCACCATTTGTGTCCTTCCATATTTTCCGTTTGGTGAAGCGAAAATGTCAGCATACTCGATCAGAAGGCTTTCTGCCCTTTTAACCTGATGTTGGTCTAGGTTAGATGAATTGAGTATCTTTGCCTTGATGGTATTGAGCTCCTCAGGGTCTAATGTCTTTTTCGGTGTTTCAGCGTCAATTTGTGTTATGGCTGCGACAGATTCGCACTTACCGATAACTTCATCTTTCGTCAACTTAACATCGTACGTATAAAATATTCACAACGATACTGCAGAATCGACTTAGAGCGTGGATTGACGCAAACAAACTTATTAAAGAATTCCAAGCGGGTTTCAGGCCAGGATACTCAACTGTAGATCACATCTTTGTTCTCAGAAGTATCGCAGATTCGTTTCTGTCTAGAAATAAGAAATTATATACTTTCTTTGTAGATTTCAAGGCTGCATTTGATACAATAGACCGAAACGCGTTAATGTACAAGATGTTTGGATTGGGAATGTCACACAGATTTGGACGTGTTTTGCAGAACCTGTACATGGAAACCACTGCAGCAGTATGGGATGGTGTAAATATTTCGAGATGGTTCCAAACTAAGACTGGTGTACGCCAAGGCTGCACACTCAGCCCAAGCTTGTTTGCGCTTTTCATCGATGACATTACGGACTTTTTGCCAGGAGGTATAGAATATGAAGAAACCATTATCAAAGCACTCCTTTTTGCGGATGATATTGTGCTGTTTGCTTACTCACCGGAATCCCTTCAGCTCATGATAAACAAGCTTTATGAATATTGCACTATGTGGAAATTAGTGGTTAGCTTGGACAAGTCAAAAGTTATGGTATTTAAAAAAGGAGGAGGAAGATCTAACTCGAGGGAACAATGGACATACAACAATGAAAGGATAGAGGTCGTCCAAGAATATAAATATTTAGGAGTTTATTTAACCAAAAACCTCAGTATGGAAAGGCATCTTACCGAAAAGCTAGCGAAAGCTAAGACCTCAATCAATGTTGTATGGAAGGAAATTTTTAGCAATAGTCATATAACACATAGCAGCAAATTCAAAGTGTTTGAGTCTGTGGCAGATTCAACTTTGTTGTATGCAGCTCAGGTTTGGGGAGGTAAAAAGTATGAAACCGCTGAAAAACTTCTCCGATTTTATATCAAACGGATATTTCGGCTTCCATCAAATACCCCTAATTATATGATCATGTTAGAAACAGGAATTTCCCCATTATTTATCAAAACACTTAAACTGCAAGTTGATTTCATAATTAATGTTCTGAAAATGCCGGATTATCGTCTTCCAAAAAAAGCAGCTCTTCAAGCGATAAGAAGCAGATCTATATGGTTCAAGGATTGGATGCAACTAACACAGGAAACTGGTATAGAGTTAAACCTTGATGACTACAGTACTTGGAAGCCCTTATTGTATCAACTGATTTCAACCTTAGATGATCGTTTTAGATTGCAATATGCTGAAGAAGCAAATGAATCCATACACAGGATGATTTACAGTAAACTGAATCACAATCTTAACAATTACAACTATTTTCGGGACGACTGCACGATTGAACAAATAACATGTATGTTCAGACTGAGAGGTGAACTTTTGAATCTCAACTTTATACCGCACCGTGATGATCTACCCATATTTTGCGGAATGTGCAATATGGCAGAAAGAGAAGATATTTTTCCTTTTCTTGGGAGATGTCCCGTACTCAGAGAAACAAGAAGACACGTCTTTGAAAGTGATTTTTTATCTGAAGAGTTTTCAATAAAATATCTCAACGAATTAGATGTACCCAAAATGTTTAAATTTTGTAAAACTGCACTTATGTATCGAAGAAGAATCTTAAGCGAAAATTTTTGATTTTTATTTTATATTTTTAAACGAAATTGATTTGTTACATTTATAAATTTTTTTAATTTTCATATAAGTTGTCAATCAGGCAGACGGCAAAGCCATGCTTTAATGATTGTAAATAATGTAAAACCTACCATTTATAGAGTAATAAAATTTAATCTAATCTAATCTAATCTTTTAATCTAATCTAATCTTACGGTTTGGTGTTGAGTATCCGTACGGGGACCATATTGTTCTTAGGAGCCACAAGTGTCTTCCCAATGATGACGTTTTGGGAAGAACAATCTGGGTCTGGTTCCACCATTAGGTATCGATGGCGTTCACACTCACCTTCTAATTTTGTCCAAACAAATACCTCAGAAGAAGTAGGAATA
The DNA here is from genome assembly GCA_911387755.1 of Chrysotoxum bicinctum. Lineage (NCBI taxonomy): Eukaryota > Metazoa > Arthropoda > Insecta > Diptera > Syrphidae > Chrysotoxum > Chrysotoxum bicinctum. Next base: position 102,822,300 of record OU426987.1, on the reverse strand, counting down.
ATCACGTCTTCCTTGATGACAGTCCTTATAGTTGTTGTTCCTTCGTGCCCATAGATCATTGGAATCTCTGTATTCTGGTATTTGAGTACCTGGTTGCCGATATCCAAAACTACACGATGTTCTTTCATGAAGTCCATTCCGATGATGCACTCGTCACATATATCTGCCACCAAAAATTTGTGTGAGTATTCTAGACCTGCAATTCGAATTCCAAGTCGGACTTCACCATAAACCCTAGCTGCTTCTCCTGTGGCAGTTTTTAGACGGTAGCTATTAGTGTTATGTAGCCAATTCAGGTGTACTAGGTCTTGACGCACAATGGAGGCGGTGGCACCGGTGTCGATGGTGACCACACGTTTGTTGCCATTTAAAGTTGCCTCGACAGTCAGACTTTTATTGTCTCGTTTAGTTTGGGAGACCTGGATGGTATTTCTGGGGCCATCAATACCAGAAACCAGCTTCTGCCCCTCGAAGTTGGTTCTTACTCGTTTCCCTGTTGGGAAACTATTCGGGAAGTAACACTGTTGTTATTGTTACGTTGTTCTGGGTTTGAAACTCCGTGTCCACAATGTTGACAAGCTCTTCTTGGTGGTAATCGACATTGACGCTGTAAATGTCCGGTCTTGTTGCAATTCCAGCACTTTGCAAGTCCGTTTCGTTGGTTCCTTTGGACATCAGTTCTTTGGCATGAGCATTCTTCGACGATGGCTTCTCTAAGTCGATGTACTCCCTGAGAAGCTTGCTCAGCTGCTTCCATTGTCAAGGCAAACGCTAATGTTTCAGAAAGCGTTCGTTTTCCAGCAGTTCGCACGGCCCTTTGAAGATTTATGTCGGAAATGGCGCGAACAAATGCCTCAACTGCAAACTGGTTACAAATTTCCTCTCCAACATCTGGATATGCAAGATGAACAAGCCTTTCAATGTCCGCTTGCAGTTGTTGTAGAGTTTCGCCCCTCTTTTGAACTCTGGAATTGAGTTGCACTTTGAAGACTTCTTTCATGTGGCTGTTACCACCAAAACCAAGGAATTGAAGTCGCCGCTCTTATCTGCTGGTATGGTTTGCAACAACTCAGCAGCTGCTCCTCTAAGAGCAAGAGTTAAGGCTATATACTTGTCAGCCTCATCCCAGCCATTTGTTGTGGAAGCTGCCTCGAATTGCTTCTTGTATATAGACCAAGAAGTTTGTCCATCAAACGTTGGAGGTTGCATCTCTTTTTTTCTCAAAGTTTCCACAGAACTTTCTCGAATCTTAATGTTTCGAACACGGTCTAACTCTTTTGAAAACGTCTCCATTTTGTTGTCGACTAGCAATGAAACACGTTCATCTAACACTTTTGAAAACGTCTCCATTTTGTTGTCGACTTGATTTTCCAGTAATGAAACACGTCCATCAAGTGCAGATACATTATTCTCGATGTTAACAAGCTTGCCTTCTAGCATGTTTCTCTGCTCTTCGAGAAGGTCTTTTTGTTCGCTATGCTGTTTATCAAGGCGGTCGAGAATATTCTTTTGTTCGTTTTTCTGCTCGTTTCGTTGCTCTTCGAGACGTTCGAGAACATTCTTTTGTTGTTCGTCGAAACGTTCAAGAACATTCTTCTGTTCTTTCTTTTATTCGTTTCGTTGCTCTTCGAAACGTTCAAGCAGAAGACTAAACATATTTGAAACATCTACATTTTTACTCACGTCTGCTTCCTCAGCGTCAGCTTCAAAGACGAAAATGTCCGGGTCTTCATTTTGTTGTTTCAAATATTCGGCCAAACGCAGAACAAGCTCATTTTTCGATCCTGCTCTAGAAAGTTCTCGCTTGCCTAATTCACTTTTCAGCTCATTACAGTTGAGCTCTTTCAGTAACTTGCTCATTTTTTTATTTTTTTTTTCGCACACTTCACTGCACAATAAGTTTTATTCCACTTTTCTGACACCAATGTAATATTTTTGCTAGGTTCGTTAAATAAAACTTATTACTCTTTCTAATACTTCTTCTTTATTTTTACTTTCGAAATCACAACAATAAATCTCAACTTATAATCAACTCAAATACTTTATTCAAATTAAAATCACACTTGTTTTACAAAATCCAATAAGGAGAATTTTGCACACTTCCGTAATCAAAAATCAACTGTCTCGTGCTCACCGCGAGCACTCCCTTATATACTCATGTTAGTTGTTCTCGAAAATTCGCGAAGCTTCTCGTCTTGGAATGTTCTAGATGGTTGGAATAAGGGGAAATACATTTGACATTGGAAAAGAGCTTTTTGTTTCTTCCATAAATTAGATATGTAATTTTCCAACAGATGGCGCTGTAGTAGTATAAAGCTCTGTTCACAACAATATAATAAAAATAAAGAAAGGGATAATTTAGGCAAGCATTTGGGATTGAAGAACTATAGTGAAGATTTTCGCAAATTTTGTGTTCATGATGTCACAGAACGTGTTGCCTTCTGTCGAAAAACTTAAAGGTCGTGAAAATTGGGATTCGTGGAAGTTCGCGGTCAAGACGTACCTTGAACTAGAAGACCTTTGGGACTGTGTCGAATATGAAGTTGGAACAACACCCGATATGAGGAAAATGACGAGAGCCCGAGCGAAAATAATTCTACTAATTGAGCCAATAAACTTCGTCCATGTTCAGTCTGCGAAGACTGCAAAAGAAGCATGTAATAATCTTGAACGAGCTTTTGAAGACTCAGGATTGACGCGCAGGATTGGACTTTTACGGTCTCTAATCACTACGCGTTTGGAGGATAGTGATTCTGTGGAGTCATACGTAACCAAAATAGTTAGTACTGCGCATAAGCTAAAATCAGTGGCCATGGAGGTTAGTGACGAATAGGTAGGCACTTTACTGCTTGCTGGATTATCTGATGAGTACCGCTGATGAATACCGATGATAATGGGGCTTGAGAGTTCAGGTACTTCAATCACCGCGGATGCTATCAAGACAAAACTTATCCAGGATGTAAAAGGAAAAGAAACTGAATCTGCTGTGTTCTTTAGTAAACAAAATCCGAGGACCAAGGTGCTACGAATGTAGGGATTTTGGACATATTTCTCGGAATTGCCCAACCAAGAATAAAAGCAAGAATGATTCCAAGCCGAAAACTTTAAAGGCACATGGTTTATACACTACTCTTACGGCTAGCTCTGGAAATAATGACTGGTATGTTGACTCAGAGGCATCCGCCCACATGTCTATTAAGCGTGACTGTCTCACAAATGTTAATGATAATCTGTGCCAATAATTCTCGATTGTCCTTAAAGGGCATAGGCAATCTGAGCTTAAGTGTGGCTGTCCAGAAAGAAGTCCGAGATGTTGCCGTTAACAACGTGTTGTATATTCCCGACTTGTGCGTTAATTTATTGTCAGTCAGCCAGATGGTAAAAAAGGGAAACTCCATTTACTTCGATTCAAAGGGTTGTAAAATCATAAGTAGCGATAACCAACTGATTGCCACCGCTTCGCATGATGGTAATATGTTCAAATTGAATCGACCGAATACAAACGAGAGTATAATGGCAAATGTTAACAAGAAAGAAACGAAAGCGGAAGTAATCGAATTATGGCATCGTCGCATGGGGCATCCTAATTTCGATAGTCTGATGAAGATAATGGATAGCGCCTCTGGAGTTAACTTTAAGAAAATTAATAAGAAGAGCTGTGAAGTTTGTGTAAAAGGCAAACAAACTTAGATGTCATTCAAGGAAAAGGGGACTCTCGCAAGGGAAATTCTGCAAATTTACATTCTGACCTTTGTGGTCCCATTGATGTGGTTTCCCGAGGAGGTGCACGTTATATCATGGTACTTGTCGATGATTTTAGCAGAAAAATCTTTGTTTTTTTTTAAGGTCAAGTCAGAAGCTTTTGAAAGGTTTGTGGAATTTAAAAACTTTGCTGAAACACAAACCAACAAGAAAATAAAAAGTTTGCGTACCGATAAAGGCACCGAATTTTGCAACAGATCATTTGACAAACTGCTGAAAGAAAATGGCATTCAACACCAGACGACAACACCGTATACACCAGAACCGAACGGTTTAGCAGAGCAAACTAATGAACGATCATCGAGAGAGCACGCTGCATGTTATTGGATGCGGGACTTGGTGCAAAGTTTTGGGCTGAAGCAGTATCCACTGCTGTCTTCATTATAAACAGATATCCAAGCAAATCGTTAACTGGCGTCACTCCTGAGGAGACATTTTGGGGAAAAATCCCGAATCTTTGTCGACTTCAAGTATTTGGGTGTAAGGCAATGGTACTGGGATACTTTGAAAATACAAAAGGCTATCGTTTATACCAACCCGAGAAAGATAAAATCTTAATTAGCCGAGATGTGGTGTTTTTAGAGAACTGCCGATTAATCAAAAGGGAGGAAAGAGAGCCAAATAATACTCGTACTAGTTGTTATTTTTACACATTCTCAGATGAGTCGAATTCAGTGGAATATGTTGGAGAAAAATTAAGCCTCAATATCGAGGATAGCCCCAATAATAACAGCGAAGAAAATGACGAAGCATTAGACGAATCATTAGAATCAAATAGAATTTTAGAGTTAACTGATAATATGAATGAAACGTTTTATTCCGAAGAAGATGTTGATGAACATCAAGAAAGTGATGTGAATTACTCACCTTCAATACCAATTAATGAAGTTAGCGTCGCTGAACCACGACGCAATCAACGAACACCGAAACCTGTCCGAATGGATGATTATGTCTGTCAAGCTAAGTATATTGAGCTTTACGATCCATTAATAGTTCAAGAGGCATTAAGCAGAAACGACTCAAAACATTGGAAAGAGGCGATGAAAGAAGAGCATGGCTCATTAATTGAAAACGAGACTTGGGTGCTGACCGATCTTCCACCCAAAAAGAGACCAATTGACTGCAAGTGGATTTTCAAAACGAAGAAAAATGCAAAAGGTAAAATATATCGCTACAAAGCCCGACTGGTCATTAAAGGGTGTGCGCAAACAGGGGATCGATTACGAAGAAATTTACTCCCCTGTAGTACGATATACTTCTATTCGGTTCTTAAATGCAATAGCCGCTAAATACAATCTTGATACTGACCAGATGGATGTTGTGAGTGCATTCCTACAAGGCGACCTGAACGAAGAAATTTTCATGGTGCAGCCAGAGGGTTTCAGCGACAGAAGTTTGAAAGTCTGCAAGTTAAAAAAATCCCTATATGGCTTAAAGCAGGCTAGCAGGATTTGGAACGATAAGTTAGATGCGGCTCTGCAGAGGTTCGGTCTATCAAGATCTAAAGTTGATCCCTGCGTCTATTATAGAATATCTGCAGGCAAAATGCTGTACGTAGCAGTTTATGTAGATGATCTACTTATCTTCACAAACGATGTACAGCAAAAAAAGGAATTGAAAAACAACTTACAAAATACTTTCAAAATGAAAGATATCGGAGAAGCTCGTTTTGTTTTGGGTATTCAAATCAACAGAAATCGCAAAAAGGGTATAATTTCAATAGATCAGGAGTTATACATCCACGAAATTTTAAATAAATTTAATATGCTCGATTGTAACCCGTCAAAAACCCCCTTAGATCCTAATCAAAAGTTAACAAAGGAAATGTGTCCACAAAACGAAAAAGAGTGTGCAGAAATGAATGATGTACCCTATCAAGAAGCTGTCGGTAGTATCATGTTTGCAGCTCAAGTTTCTCGACCAGATATCAGCTTTGCTGTAACTATAGTGAGCAGATACAACCAGAACCCTGGGAAATCTCACTGGACTGCAGTCAAACGTATTTTTCGATATCTAAAAGGAACAGCTGATATGAAGCTAGTTTACACCACTGGAGAAGGTCACGTTTCCGGATTTTGCGATGCTGATTGGGCTAGTAATACTGATGAGAGATGATCCATTACTGGTTACACTTTTTTATTGCATAATGGAGCTATCTCTTGGAATTCGAAAAAACAGCCAACCGTTGCCATCTCCACGACAGAAGCAGAATATATGGCACTAACTGCAGCAACTCAAGAAGCATCCTGGTTGATAAGTTTACAAAAGGAGCTTATCCCAAATTCACCAGATTCGATTTATTATTCGATGTGATAATAAAAGTGCTATAAGTTTGGCTCTAACCAGCACATATCATGGAAGAACCAAACACATTGATGTTAAACATCATTTCATACGAGAAAGAATTAACGAAGGCAAAATAATTTTGAAATACGTCAGTACTCAAGAAATGGCAGCTGACGTAATGACCAAGGCTCTTCCCGCCGCGAAGCACATTACCTGTTCTTCTGCTCTCGGACTTAGCTTTGGATAAATCTTATTCAGTGAGGATGTTAAAATAAACCTTTTTACTTAGAATTAGATTTATATCAGCATATTATTTGTTTTTATTTTATTTGATGAAAAATGAATGTTATTTATTATTTCTTCAATCTTCAAACTGAGAGGACCTAAATTCTTTATTTTAATTATAAAATAAATTTATATTCAATGTATGTAAAATAAACAATGTATTTATTTGAAAAAAAAAAAAACAAAAGGTAAAAAGTGAATTCAAAAACATGTTTTTCCGCTAATGAATTTTGTTTTGAGAAGATATTCATTTGAGTTTATTTCGTTTTATAATTAATGAAACATAATAAAAACACATGTATTAATAACAAATTTTGAATTTCATTACCTACAGAGCAGCAGCAATTTTAATTATTAAGTGCTTCTATTTTGTTCAATATTTATTTTTTTTTGTTCAATATCCACCAATTTAATCAACTTGTTTACAGCCCATACAACGTTGTTCAATATCCAAAATGACATCCCACTTGATTTTATTTTTTAATTATTTCAGGATTTAATAAAACCTAGACTTATAAATCATTTTGCAAACAAAACTTATTAAGTTTAATGGAGAGAGAAACTCCACAGTATTTCCTTTCAAATTAAAGTAAAAATTTTACTTCTGAAGTTAAAAAATCGTTTTCCCAACATTTTCCAAAATGGACTTTGAACAAGATTTCTATCTTCATCTCAGGTGACGAAATATACTCTTACCCTTACTAGCTGACAAGTCTTGCACTAAAGAGACTTAGGCTAGGACCGCACTTGCGATTTTTCGTCGAGGCGATTGAAAAGTCGTAGTCGCTACAAATTATTGTCATGCACGCACTTGCGATTTTTTGCCGCGCGATTATTTAATCGCGAAAAATAAAACACACTACTTTTTATGTGAGTGCACGCACTTGCTACAAATAAGTAGCGACAGAAAAATCGCTTGAAAAAATAGAACTTGTTTCATTTTTATAATCGCTACGATTTTTAAGTCGCATGTGCGTGCATTCACATTTAAGGCCATGTGTCTTACTTTTTGCAACTAAAAAATCGTGGATTAAAAATCGCAAGTGCGTGCATGCCAATTTCTCTTTGCGACTACGATTTTTAAGTCGTAGTAATTTAAATCGCAAGTGTGTGCATATCCATTTGAGTACATGTGTTTCATTTAAGTTTACGACAATCGCATCGCAAGAAAAATGAAACAAATTGCGACTTTTAAATCGTCATGATTTGTTGGTAGCAAGTGCGTTCATTCTCATTTAAATTCATGTGTTCTATTTTTGCGACTAAAAAATCGTGCGATTGAAATCGCAAGTGCGGTCCTAGCCTAATATCGTTTTTATTTGGCAATCCGGAATCTCTCTCCGATCCGGAATCCCAACTGAACACTTTTGTTTGCTTCTGATGATTCTGAAGTTTTGTTTGATTGTATATATGTGAATCATCAAATGCGTACAGTAATCAAATTCAAAAAAAATGTTTGTTGAAAGCAGGGTTGGCCGAATTGTCACTTTTTAGAAATAACTACATTTTTTACGTCTGCTACGTAGTTTATGTAGTTAAATGTAGTTAATTGTAGTTAATGTAACAAATTGTAGCATTGCTGTCAATTAACTGTCAGTTGTGCATTTGAAATTTGAATTTTTAAATTAAACGTTTAGTTATTCCTACAATTCTTCATCCTTATGGTAAATGAAACTTTTTTTTTACAAACCTTCATTAGATTTTCCTTTATTACGAGTATATTGATTTTTTATGAATAAACTACATACATATGTAGCAGACGTAACAAATTGTAGTAAATTAGGCATGTAGTTTCTTCAATAAACTACGCGTAGTTAAATACTACGTTTATATGCAGTATCGAAAGATCGAGTTGGATTAGGGTCGGATTTTCGACCCACATTTCTACTCGACACCGCTGAGCGATTGGGATCGAGTCGAACGAAGCTCTTTTCAACTCAATACAGGTATATAAAGGTTCGAATCGACCTTCAAGCTCGCTTCAAAACCTCATATAAACGTAGTAAATCATGTAGAAAATGTAGTGTAGTTAATTCGACCAACCCTGGTTCGCACAAATTGGATACCAAAAATCACAGCTGTTGAGGTTGACGTTTAAGTACATCAATGTGTGAGTGATTCTGATTTCAAATCCAGAAGCAAATTTCTCTTCTTTTCAGAATCAGAATTCAGAACCATAGAGGAAATATATTACCTAGGGTCACGACTTCGGGGTTTTGCTCTCTTTAACCCTACAAGCTGAATTGAGAGGAAAAAACCCACAGTCCAAAGATGTGTTAGTTGTCCCATGCATTTTAAATGGGACCAACACAGCTTTGTTCAAATTTTGTGGATTTTTGCTCAATGCGCAAAAAGTTGAATAAGTGCGTTTGAATATTCAAAAAAGGAATCCGTTAAATTCAAAAATTCTAAAATACAAATAATTTTGTATTAATTTTGCTTTTTTTGCCTCTTTATTAATAAAATCTGTATTAAATATTAGTTTTATTGCTTATGGGATACAATTTCCTAAATATTTATGTATATTTCAGTTAAAAACTAAGAAATTCCAAGCGAAAGTAGAAGCGCATCCTAGAAATTCAATGCGTATAGTGCCCAACGTTGACCACGGAATATAGACATTTTAGCCCAAAGGTGAAAATTTTGACAAGTAAACAAATTGATAAAAAAAAACAAATGTCATAAAAAAACAAAAGTGCGGTCGCTGCTTCTAATTAGTAAACAAGTTTTTCACCGATTTTAGCGTAATTTTCTCAACTAAATCAAATAAATTGTCCATAAAAATGCACATCAAAGTTTCCCCCGTCGATACCCGATAAAATTTCGTGTGCAAATCATAAATTGATCGCGTAAATTTCGATTGCAAAATACCGAAGGTGTTTTTTTTCCGCACACACGTTTTTCCCTACATATTCTTTTTTTTTTTATTGTGTGCAAAATTTCACAAGAGTCAATTGAAGTAGTGAAATTTGGATAAAAACCATAAAGGAAGTGTGAAGAAAATATAATTGAACGTTAGTTCATTTAATTATACATCGTTTGGGGTATAGTTTTGTTAATAAAACTCATTGTGCGGGCGATTTGTTCACTTTACAGTAAAATCAATTCGGTGCGATGTATGTAACGGGGTAATCGCCGTCTGCCATAATGCCATCAAAGAGAGTTTTTAGAAACGTCTTCGATCATTAACAACAGGGTCAACAATCTTCTGTTGGCATTGAACAAACACTAAATACAACCAGAAATAGTGCAAGCGACCCACTAATTTTGTCGTCAACATTGACGTCCACTTCGTTAACAAACAGCATCGGCAGTGACCGCAAAAAAAGTGTTTCCCTTCAACAACAGCCCGCGAGCTAAATAACAATAATATAAATTTTGATAATTTAAAAAACAGCACAACAATAAGTGCAGCTAGTGGAAGAAGCAAGTGAGGAGAACTGGTGGACTTTCCACAGGTGGAGGAGCCCAAAGACAACAAGCCTAACAACAGCCACCCAAATCAGCCTGCTGGTGGGAAAATATTTTCTTCGCCTGAAAACATGCAAATAATTCAGCGGAATATGAAAAAATCAGGCTGCATCCATTCTGCAGGCCGTGTCCACGGCCCAGCTGCCCAACACCACCACCATCAAGACGATAACGTCGGCTGCAGGTCTGCCGCAACACCATCAGCAGCAGCAGCACCAACAACAGCAGCAGCAGAACTCTCAAACAGTAGGTACCACCCAAACTTTGGTAATCAAAAATCACAACCCGGTGGTATTCGCATCCAAGGACCACTTCAAACTAGTGTTCCGCAGTTGGTATAACACATTGCGTCCTTTACCTCCGCCGAAAGAGCCTTCCCGTGAATTTGACCTTGACGCGGTGGGAAGGCTTACGTCCTGTTTTCTACCCCAGCAATCCAGCTGCGGTAGCAGAGACAACTAACAAAATTCAAAAACCAAATAACCATGAATAAAGCTACAAACAAAGAAAAAATTCGAACGGGGATATACGTTCAAATGTCGGCAGGAGTGGCGACTGCCGGCACGGGCTTGGCCTCTAACGAGGATAAGTCGCCAGCGACTACTTCAGCTTTATGTGGCGAAACTGCTATCAAACCTAGCACAGTTTGCTGAACAACTGTTAAGACAGGGTCCGCGGGCTGTAGCAAGACTGATAAGCTACGCTCCATTGGTAGTACTACCATCAAACCCCACTTCAGTGGTAAGGCGCCCTTGAGAAAAGGGTCTGCTGCAACCACTACGGTCAGTGACAGTATGACCAGCAAACCCCACTTCAGTGGTAAGGCGCCCTTGAAAAAAGGGTCTGCTGCAACCACTATGGTCAGTGGCAGTACTACCAACGAACCCCACTTCAGTGGTAAGGCGCCCTTGAAAAAAGGGTCTGCTGTAACCACTACGAGACATCCCTTATCGCAAAGCGTTCGCGAATTGCGGAATGCTAAGAGGATCATCAAAAGACTAGGTGATAAACTAGAAACTAATGGTGACTCAAAGCAGGAAGCATCTCTAGCATGAGCCAAAAGCGTCATTGCTAAACAGCAAGATGCTGAGACCAGCGGCGACTCCACGTCAAAGCGATAAAGGTCTATTGAGGGAACCACTTCGAAACCCAAGCGCCCCAAAGTGCAGAAGACCAGCACGGCATATCAACTGCGGGAAGGATGATCTTTCTTTCAGCGATGCGCTAAAATCCAACATAATTGTTGCAGTCATCGACAGAAGCGATATCGATGGCAAGATCTCAGTAGATCGCTGGGCAGTGGTAACAAGAGAGCTCTCGGTACGCTACCTGGACATCATGAAAGCCAATCCAGGACCACCCCCAGTTATTAGAGATAACGGCTGGCACCGAGGCCAAGTAAAGCTTATCTCTTGTGGAGATCAGAGATCTTGCGATCTATATAAGCTTGCTGTCAGCAAGTTAGGAGAAATCTGTACAGGCGCGAAGCTCGAGGTTGTTGCTAGAGAGCAAATCCCTACAAGGCCAAGGGCCCTTGACTGGATTCCAGAGGAACCTTCTCGTGCGGATGTAATCCTTAAAATTATACAAAGTAGTAATCCAGACCTGCCCACTCATAACTGGAAAGTTGCGAAAATGGAGGAACCAAAGGGCGCTTCAAGATCTGCAATCATTGTAGTGAATAAAGAGTCCTTGGCTCTGGCAACCAAAGGTGTGATTGGGTACGGATTCTCTTCGATTACTCTGAAGATATATAAAAAAGATGAGGGTAACACCGTTCATCCACAACCAATAGGTACTTCCACAGTCGAAGAATCTGCGGTAGACATCGACCCAGCAATGGAAATTGATGCTCCCAGCAGCTCTGAGTCTCAAGTGAAGACCACAAATATCGCCGAAAAGGCTCCTGAAACTGTCGACAGTCTCTCCGAGAAGGAAACTGAAGACTCCGTGAGGAAGGCTCTTCTGAGTGAAGACGAATCCATTGGCTTGGACTCTGAAGCCGAGCTACTGGATTCGTCCTCTGAATCGGAAGACCTGAATCAAACAATGTTGGAGGTTTTTCTGGATGAGTGTAGCCAAAATGCTGCAACTACTTCAGATTAATCTTCAACATTCCATCAAGGCTTTCGGTCTCACTTCTTCTCCGTCTTCACAAGAACCGAGAGGATATAGTCCTGATCCAGGAACCATGGATTGCCAAATCTATAATTCAGGGACTCAGGACTCCTGGTTACTACTTGCTGTATGCATCGGACATCGGGTGTGATGCTAATGCCCATCACACTGTTTGGGGCAGTACGGACATAAATGATAGAGGTGAGTCTCTTTTTGATTATATTCTAAGTACTAACCTTATAGTCAGTAACATCGGCAATGAACCTACCTTTGTTACCAGGAACCGACAAGAAGTGCTAGACATCACTCTTGTCTCTGACACTGTAGATCAAATGATAACGAATTGGAAAGTATCAGAGGAACATTCATTCTCAGACCATAGACACATTCAATTCAGTTTAAATGATGTACCCACCACACGGCCAGTTTTTCGCAATTATAGGAAAACAAATTGGCAAACGTATAGAGACATTCTGAAAAGATCGCTTACAGCCGAATCTCTAGATATCCCCTCCAACACCTCAGATCTAGATAACAAAGTCAAGGATCTGACACTAACCCTGAACAATGCAATGAATATTTCTTGTCCTCTTCTGCAAGTTAGAGAAAAAAAGAAACCTTATTGGTGGAATTCAGGATTAGAACTACTCAGGAAAAGTTGCAGAAAACTCTTCAATCGAGCTAAATACACAAAAGAATCCTCAGATTGGGACTTATATAAAGAATCCTTAAAGATTTATAAGAAACAATTGAGGACAAGCAAAAGATCTTCATGGAGAAACTTCTGTAATAAAATAGAAGATACTTCTGAAGCATCTAGTTTGAGGAAAATCCTCTCAACAAATCCAGTCATGCCAAGCTCTTTGAAATTGTTAAATGGCTCCTGGACAAATTCATGTGAAGAATCACTCAACTTGCTACTTGACACTCACTTCCCAGGTAGCTCGCAAAACGTTTGCAACATGAACTCAATGGAGTCAAACAACAAACCTATAAATGTCCAAGGGTTAATAACAAGGGACAAACTAATATGGGCAATTAATAGCTTCGATCCATACAAATCGGCGGGACCAGACGGTATAATACCAGCTGAACTACAAGTTGCTTCAGATATTATCTTACCCACTTAAGAGATAATATTGAACGGTTGTCTAAATCTGGTTCACATTATATGAGGCGTTTTTCTTTTTTAGTTCAGTATAGAGCTCTGAACAGAGTCCGAGCATGTCGAGCATGTTCCGAACATTCTCTGAACCAAGCGTGCTCTGAGCGCTCTGAGTATATTTTGAAACACACCTGAACACTTATGTAGCTGTCGCCATTTTTTTTAATTTTCATCTGTCAAATGCTTGTGTTAAGCATTTTACTCTGTCTGCTCAGTTATTTTATTCTGAGCTCATAGAGCGCACTCTGAACACGCTCAGAACATGCTCAGAACGAAAAAAGAAACATATTTTCGAAACTCTGAACACTCTGAACTAAAAAAGAAACACAATTTATTTTTTGACAACTCAGGTTCTGTTCTGAACTAAAAAAGAAAAACGCCTATGGAGAGAAGTTAAAGTAATTTTTATACCCAAAGCTGGTAAATGCCCTCACGTTATACCCAAGGATCTTAGACCAATCAGTTTATCGTCTTTTCTTCTTAAAATTCTGGAACGATTGATTGACATTCATCTGCGTAGTGCTATAGAACCAAACGCCTTCTTTCTACAGCACAACAAGCTTACTGCAAGGAAAAATCGGTAGAAACTGCGTTACATACTCAGGTACGCACCATCGAAAACTCCCTAAATCACAAAGAATACACTCTAGTTGCATTCCTAGATATAGAAGGTGCCTTCAACAATGTCGACAGCGCTGCAATAGCGAAGGCACTGCAGAATCTCAACGTAGATAGCTCACTTGGTGACCTAATAAATTTCATGCTGAAAAGCAGAATTATAAATGCGGAACTAGGTAGCTTTACTACAAGAAGGTCAGTCAGTAGAGGTACTCCTCAAGGTGGAGTCCTATCCCCACTTCTATGGGACATGGTAGTTAATGAACTGCTAATAGACCTAGAAGAAGAGGGATTCAAAGTGATTGCATACGCTGACGATATTGCCATTGCCGTATCAGGAAAGCATCCTCAAATTCTAGTAGAACTCATGCAAACAGCTCTCAATAAGCTACTCAAATGGACAGAACGCTGTGGACTAGGAGTAAATCCCCACAAGACTGAACTAGTCCTCTTCACAAGGAAATATAAAATTCCTCAACTAGATCCTCCATCGATTAAAGGCGTTCTACTTACTTTCTCAGACGAAGCTAAATACCTGGGTCGTATTTTAGACAAAAAGTTAAGTTGGAAACCTAATATACAGGAAAGAGTAAGAAAAGCCACAGTAGCTCTCTTTTCTTGTAAGAAAGCCGTGGGGAACAAGTGGGGCTTGTCTCCACATATCACTCACTGGCTATATATTGCGGTCATTAGACCTATACTCACTTACGGGGTGACTGTATGGTGGGCGGCCTTAGACAAAGCGACAAATCGCGATAATCTAAGCAAAGTGCAACGTTCAGCGTGTATGTGTATCAGCGGAGCCCTCCGCTCGACACCCTCCGCTGCACTAGACATACTTCTTAACCTCACACCCCTGGATATTTACAGCAAGCAAATGGCCGCGAGCACAGCCGTGCGTCTCAAAGCCATCTCTTAATGGACCAATAACCAATAACTCTATTGGCCACACCACTATTCTGAATTTATTCGGATCTTTCCCAAGTCACTCTGACGACATCACTCCCTCGTTAGTTTTCGACGAAGAAGAAAAATCTGTAAATTTTTATACAGATGGATCGAAAACCGAAACCGGAGTGGGTTGTGGACTAAACCTTAGTCTCTCCTTCCGCCTTCCAAACTATTGTAGCGTATTCCAAGCAGAAATTCTGGCGATAAAGGAAGTATTGTCTTGGCTTAAGGAAAACGTGGTATTTAGCACGGATATCCGTATCTTCTCAGATAGTCAGGCTGCTTTGAAATCCCTCGCATCAGTCTCTTCAAACTTTATTACAGCCCAAGACTGTCGTTCATCTCTGATGGAGATGGCCAAACAGTTTAATATTCACCTATTCTGGGTGCCGGATCACAGGGACGTTCCGGGGAATTGCAGGGCCCACGAACTCGCCAGAATTGGAACGGAAATGCCTATCTTGCCCGACAGGGTAAATATAGGTATGCCTATAGCTACAAGTAAACTTACGCTGAAGCGAATAGCTCTGGAACAATCAAACACAAGATGGCTTTAACACTACCACTTGCTTGGTGACCAAACAAATCTGGCCCAACCTAGACGTGAAGCGGTCAAAGTGTTTATTGTCCCTCGGTAGATCTCAGATCAACTCCGTACTAAGCGTAAATTAGTAATTGCTTATAACAACATTGTAAGATACGTGTATAATCTTAAGAGGCGTGATCACGTAAGTAGATTCTCTAAAACAATATTGGGATGCACGATCCACACATATATTAATTACCGAACACTTATTTTTCTGTACAAGCTTATAACCATGAAAGAGCCCATATATTTATATAACCTCTTGTCTTTTGCAAGAATATACCGCGTTCTATTACATTAATACAACCTCGATTTACATGCCGTATAACTGAAATGCAATTTTTCATCCATGCCATTAGATTGTTTAACTCGCTACCACAAAGCATTAGGAGACTTATTGACACACGTAACTTTGAGACCGTTTTGTTTAAGTATATGGCTACAAATGAAAACTAATTTCATAAATATAAATTTAAAAATAAATCATTTTCTTTAATAGGTACTTATGTAAATTTCTTTATATTAATTTCTTATTACATAGTCAGATTCAAATTAAATTAATTTTTTACTTACTACACTCGAGCAATTAAAAAGATTGTACAGTCTATTTTTAAGAGATTTGATTTAACTGAATAAAATATCTAAATATCTAATAGGTGTCATAACTGGACACTGTCTCATTGGTAGACACGCCGCACGACTCTATCAAACGATTTTTGCAGGAGTTGCTTGGACGAGGAGGAAGAGGAAACAATCCCACACCTTCTTTGTACATGTCCTGCTCTCTCTTACAGACGCAAACTTCATCTAGGAAATTATTTCTTTAACGAACCAAGCGATCTCATAAACATAGACATCAAAAGTCTCCTTCGCTTCATCAGAAGCTCCAAATGGTTTTAATTAATAGGAGAACCTTTTTTTTCTCTATTAGATCGTGGTATCACAATGGACCTCTACTGGTCTAAGTGTGTCAGATGCTTTAATGACGGCCAATTTAACCTACCTACCTACCTCCGCCGAAAGAGCCGCATTGGGCGGTCAGGCACTTCCACAAACTACTGGCGCCAAGCCCAAAGTAGCTGAAGACGATGATGGTAAGTTCGAATGTCACTGTTCTTGCCAATTGGCATCTAAATCTAAAAAATCTCTGTTTACCCAATATAGACGTAGATCTATTCGGATCAGACGCCGAAGCCGCCTACTCTGCCAAGAAATCAAAGAAACCCGCCCTCATTGCCAAATCATCCATCCTGCTCGACGTGAAGCCTTTTGATGACGAGACCGACATTTGTCCAATCTGTTGATATCGCAGCTTTCAACAAGATCTAAACACAAAAATCAGCCAACATCATCGAATTAGATCTTGAATTAACTTAATTGTTTGTCCTTGAACTTTAAGTTCAATTCAGTTTGAAAAAAAAACCCAAAAAATGCCTTGATTAAAAAAAATACTATTTTATACTCAAGAATGTTTTGTTTACGTTTTTGATTTTCTTCCATTTTAAATTGGCCTTCTAACTTGATAGTTTAACAAAATTTCGTTTAACTAGATGTCCGCCGGAACCGGAATATAACCTAAAATTCCAGCCAAGCTAGTGCTGAAGTTTTGATAGAATAACTTGGTTAAACCTGTGAGTGGAATTGATGTGGGGATTATGGAAATATGTTCTAGGAATCATTGGATAGGATTTAAAATAGGATCAATCGAGCAAATGCTGTTTCTTAAAAACGCTAGCGCATTATAATTAAAAAAAAATAATTTTTAGATACAACTTTCAAGAAAATAATCTAATTTTTCATTAAATTCTTGAAAATGGTAGATAAACCAAGCTTTTCTTTCTGAACTAGTTGCTTTATTTTTATGATTGAAACGGTTTCGATTGTTGACTTTGCTCCTCTAAGTGGTTCTGAAAACAAATTTTAATTTTAACAAAAACTTCGAAAAATTTGCATATGAGGACCGTTTTCACAATTTCAATATGAATATGAAAATGTCGAAACGTGCCTCATACGAAAATCTTTCGAAGTTTTTGTTAAAATTAAAATTGGTTTTCAGAACCACTTAGAGGATTAAAATCAACACTCGAAACCGTTTCAATCATAAACATGAAGCATGAAGAAATGACAGCTTGGTTTATCTACCATTTTCAAGAATTTCAAGAAAAATCATGTGATTTTCTTGAAAATGTTAGATAGACCATCCTGTCATTTCCAAACGACATTAGGATGATTTGAACGGGCTTGAGGGTTGATTTACGTCTTCTAAATGGTTCTGACAACCAATTTTAATTTTAACAAAAACTTCGAAAAATTTTCATGTGAGGAACGTTCTAACAATTTCAATATGAATATAAAATTTTCAAACGTCTTTGGCATGAACTTTTTTCGATATTCTTATCAGATTTTAAAATGGTTTTCACAACCATCTAGAGGACTTAAATCAATACTCGAAACCGTTTGAATCATCCAAATGAAGCAAATAGTTTGGAAATGACAACATAAAACATCTACCATTTTCAAGAATTTCAAGAAAAATTCCGATTTCCTTAAAAGTGATCGATAAACCATGTTGGCATTTCTGAACTAGTTGCTTCATTTGGATTATTGAAACGCAAATGTTGAAACGTCTCTGGCATGAATTTCTTTCGAAATTTTTGTCAGATTTGAAAATGGTTTTCAGAACCATTTTGGGGACTCAAATCAACACTCAAAACCGTTTGAATTATCCAAATGAAGCAACTACTTCAGAAATGACAGCTTGGTCTATCTACCATTTTCAAGAATTTCATGAAAAATCATGTGATTTTCTTGAAAGTGGTCGATAAATGATGTTGTCATTTCTAAACCAGTTGCTTCATTTGGATGATTGAAACGGTTCCGAGTGTTGTTTTTAATCCTCTAGGTGATTTCAAAAACTAATTTTAATTTTAACAAAAACTTCGAAAAATTTTCATATCGGGAACGTTTTAACAAGTTCAATGAGGTCACTTGAGCTTTTAATTGAATTAAATTCAATCACTCCACTTAAACAGAAATAATTTTCATATCTTCATTGATTTAATAGTCTTACCACGGACATTATTATTCTAGGTGTCTGAATTTAATTAAATTCCCCTAGTTCCTAAAGTCTATTAAAGCCGTAAATTTTATAAGAGTCGGTAAACATCGACCAATATATGCGTCTTTGGCCCACTGTCGTACCTGGGCGAAACGCACCTTGCAGTTGAGGTCGCTTGAGCTTTATATTGAATTTACTTACTTTATTTCTTCAGATAATTTTTTATTTGTTTATATTTCAAATCAACGAATGAATTGATGCCATTTTATAGTAATTTATCACAAATTATATATTGAGCCCGTTCATTGATGGTCGGAGATAGTTATCACTTGCAATTGGCGATTAAAAAAAATAAATAGGCCATAACGGCTTGTTAAGAGCTTAAGCCTAATGACTTCAACTCTCCACCATATGCGTATTACCAGGAATGGAGGGGACCTGTAATTTTCTGCCGATTTCGAACCCTTGGCCGTGTTTGCAGCGGCTGAAAATCGAACTCAAGACCTTCTGCATTACAGGAAATTCGTGATTAGTGCTCGATATAAAAAATACTAAAAATTGATTAATGAATACTAGTTATGACACATTCAAGGCTAAAAAATATTGGCATGTTAATGACGAAGGACAAAGAAACATTATTTTACATAATACATATGCAGATATATTTTGCTGTGCAACATCCAGCTTTAAAAACCAGTACATGATAATTACTCTGGAACAATAAGGTACACATAAGGTCGACATCGACATACAATTCCAAAGGTAAACAAATATGAATTACACAATTTTTGGAAACAATTCCGGTGCATTAAGGTCCTCAATTTAAAATTATCCAAGCAATCAGCCCCATCAAGAAACAAACTTCCGTTTACTGCTTTTGAAATAGCCAAATATTTTTCCGAGTCTCACTTGATAAGTAGGTTTTGTGAGGAACAAAGAAGAGAAAGTTCGTTATAGGGCTGAATATGATACGAACATTTATGTAGCGATTTCTTAAAATTTAATTTTCAGCTTCGAAGTCTTTGGCACATTCCTAATAGTCAATGATATTCTCGTCTTTCTGGTCATCTTGTCGCCCATTTTATAGGCCGCTTCACAGTTTTCGAAATTGCAAACTCGATCGCAAAGTGTGTCTTCGCTGCAATCGTTAATTGCATGCAAATAATCCGAGTACAGCGTGTCTTTCAGAATAAGTAAGGACCGCGGTTCGAGCAATAATTTGTATCGAATATCCCTAGGTGTTGGAGCATTATCTGTTTCAGAAGATTTTTGGCGTTCTGTAAACTCAAGAATTGTGTGCGAGCCGCATGAGAGTGTCGTGATAATTGGGTGAAACAGTGGACCATCGGTATGTGGCATGATTCCTTGCCCGGCGAGGTATTCATTCACCAGCACATGATTAGCCTTTTCTGATTCGAAAATACCTACATAGAAAATATATCTGATTTGTAATAGTTCTTATTATAAATATGTACATGTAACTTTATCTGAACAGTTTTCGTTCTTCGCGGTACGCACCCAAATTATTGATTTTGTCGACATACGCCTGCAGCCATGCAGGAATTTCTTCAGATATCATTCCGTTTGGGTGTGGTATGCCACCATAGTTAATAAGGCGTCGATTAAGCAGCTGAGTCCATTTGGGTTTGGGAGTTCTTTCGATTTGTCCTAAAATCCGTTCCTCTTCCTCGAAGGTGATAAAATTTGGAATGTACATTGCGGTAGGTGGGCACTTTAAGGAATATTAAATTTGAATATTTTGAATCGTTAATATACGTAATTGAATTCAACCTTTCGCACTAAAAAATTTGTGAAATCCATTTATATTTTGTTTGAATTTCTATGTGTTTATTTATTATAAAGAAGTTCGTTCTATTTTCCTTAAATGACAAATGTAAATAATTCAAATGTCCAATGTCCATTAGATCAGTTCAGTTATGAATATCCGCGCATCGTGCTTTACAACTTGCCAGATTAAAATTAAATGTATTTGACATGTATTCCACGCCACCTAGAAGTCAGTGCGGGTACTGACAATTGGAGATAAATTTTTTTTCGATTTGTCGTTCAATGTATTTCCCATAACAAAAAACCAAAAAAATGGATTGAATAAACATTAATAACTTATCAATTTTATATCAACGGGGATCAATATTAGCCGCGTTTTATTATCGCCAATGTTCCGTATAGATTAAAGCCTAGTACGCAGATCAAGACAAGACAAATTTTATCTCTACAATTTTAATCTCTACAAAACGTTTCCAAATCTCGCGCAAAAGTTTGAAGTTGGAGAGATGAAATTTAATTTAATGTGTTTTTTAGTGTATCTCTTTAACGGGTTGTCTTACAAAAGTCGTTCATACTTTCTAGAATCTAGTAAATTTATTAAGAAAAAAGTTCAGTTAAGTTCAGTATTTAATTTAATGAATTATAAGAAAACTAAATGGAGCAGACAAATGAAAGTGGACTGTGTTGAGCGCCGTTAAGAAAAAGAGTGAGTAGGAACATTTGAATTTTCTCCTATCTGTTCTTTGGCTTGATGTTCATTTTTTTCAGCCTTTCAATGACAGAGGCGCGACTGTCGAATACACTGTCGCCACATACCTTACCATAAAAAGCCATCTACTCGCCAGAAAAAGAACTAATTTTTGGATCTTTAAAATAGATCCAGATAGAGAACAGGATCCCAAATTGTTTTGGTAATAGACGTGTTTTGTTGAGCTTCTTAATGTGCACATTAAGAAATGTTACACATTAAGCTTATTTTGCACATGTAAATACAACAACAACAAGTTAACAGCACATTCACTCTTCAGTAATTTTAGGCTAGCCGCGCAAGTAACAAATTCGTAGTTTCCGCAATAAATAAAACGACCGTCTTTTGCTGTGTTCCAAACTCAACTCAACTCTTTTTTATTCTCCAAGTTTTTTATCTGCATATTTACAATGAATGTTTATTTATTAATTAATTAATTGTCTTATTGCTATTTCAGCATAACTAAGGAAATGAGGTGTTACATTTCATTACCATGAAAGTGGTTTGAATTTATTTAATGTATCATTTTGATTAGTAGACTCATCATTTCCGTTGGAAGGGTCAATGTACGTAACTCCTCCCGGCTTTAAGTTAGAAGTCTCCGGCTTCATATTATTAACAATTTTGATGGTCTCTTTTTTTGATTTTAATAAAATAAAAATAACAACACCAGTTATACTTAATATTAATAATAAAGCTAGGCTTATATTTGAGCCATACATTATTTTCTTATGATATTGTAATTCTCTTATTTCTTCTAAATTCTTTACATTTTCCATTATAATTTTATTGAAATTGATGGGTTTTACAAACATGTCATTATTTTTACTTGATGGATAAAAATATTTGTCTGGTATTATAATTTCTTTGTTGGAAAATTTAACTTGATTTATTTTTAATGAACAGTTATTATAATTTATTAAATAATTTCCTGTTAAGGTAATATTTCTTTGATCACAATTTTGCCAAATTAGTTCATTATACATATTTTTAAGTAATACCGTTTTGTCATCTATTTCTTCAATAATTGTTACATTATTGTATATTAAATAACAAGAACCAGTAATAATACAGTTCTTACTTTTCTTTAAATTTTTAAAAAGGGATTTTTCTTCATATTGATATATAATATTGTTAATTTCTACAATCATTTCTTCTTGTTCCTTAATTTCTAAATGATCGGTATTTGGTAATGATTTTATAATTTGTAACTCTGTTGATATAAAATTTACAGGTATTTTGATAGCGAATATTAACAAGTCATTTTTATATTGCATAACTCCTGCCTTTAAAAGTTTAATTGTAGGAAAATCTATATTATATGTTTCTAGTTCTTCCAAAGTAAGCATACTCGGATGAATAATATTATTTTTAGCAGCCATTATGTTATCAAGAATTTGATTTACTTTATTTTCTAAATATCTAAGCATAGATGACTGTTCCAAAACTAAAATTTTATAATTTAAATTGCGAATAAAATCATTTGTTGTGTTAAGTGATTCTAATATTTTAGCTCTATCGTTCTCTATTATAAGTTTAAGATCAGATAAGGATTTATTATAATGTTCATTTATTTTTATTTGTTTGTTAAGGTTATTGATAGATAGATGGTTATTTTCATCAGTTATTTTTAGATGTTCAAGAATTTCTTCGCGATCTGCATCATCCATTGTACCAAATAACCAATTTTGAACTCTACCAACAGCATTAATTAATCCTCTTTTTTCTCTTTTTGATCTGCTTATTGTTCTAAGTTTACTTTTTATTAACCTTATTTCGTGATAAAAACTATGCTTATCTTCTATTTTTAAAAGTTCTATGTTTAATTCTAAATTATTGAAAATTTGTAACAGCTCACTTGGATTAATTATATGTAAAATAGTGTCTGTTTCATTAACTATGTCTACTTCTCTGATTCTTATTTTAGTATACCCGTTCTCTTCTAGTATGGGATGAACCTGCAATAACCCATGTACTGAGGTTATCATCATCAACAGGATTATCAATATCTGCAAATTTAGGTTTTCTTTTAATATTTAATAAATGTACATTTTGCAAAGGGAATTTTCTATAATATGGCTGGTCTTTATGCCTTACTCTTTTATAATTTTTTATATACCCTCTATTTCTATTTTCTACATACTTTTCCCTACTTTTATTTATTTTAGTAATATTTTTAATTTTTTTATTGTTTATACGATCTACTAATTGTTGAATAGCCAAATCGTCATTTATTCTGTTAGCCTGTCTTGGAGTAATTTCTATTGTGGAATGAATCCTGTCATTATAGTTTCCAATTGCTTTTTGGATCTTTTGTTCAACTGTAATATCGTCTTCAATAGCCTGAATCTTTTCTATTATAGTTGAATGAAGCCTTTCAACGTCAGCATTCCCAGTGTGACTGTTTGGTTTGGTCCAATGTATTTCAATATCCTTGTCATTTAAGAACTTAATGAGTTGTTCCGATTTAAATTCATTATCCATTATAATTTTATTTGGTTTATCAAAACTTGCGAAATACCCTTCTAATATTGCTGTCTTCTTAACCCAATTTAATTTCTATCATTTATTAAATATGCGACAGCAAATTTAGTAAGTTTATCAATAATAGTGATGAATGTTTGCTTACAATAGTGAAAAATATCAACATGAACAATATCGCTTCTAGCTTTTGGTGTTTCTGTAACACTCATAATTGGTTTGATAGGATTTCTATCATATTTAATTTCTTGGCACTTGCCACAATTATTTATAATAAGTTGAATATGTTCTTGCAACTTTGGGAAATAAATTTTATCTTTAAGTGCTTGATAAGTTTCGTTTATTCCACTATGTAAAGATTCAATAGTATGGTATAAAGAAATTTGTTTATGACATTCTTCTTCTGTTTCTATTTCTTGTGCCCTTTTTGTAGCCTTCATAAACTTTATTTTTTTTTCGTTTGAAAATAATTGTATAATCATCTGTTGAATTTTATTATAATCTTTATCTGTAACATAAGAATAAATTCCATTTTTCCCTGGTTTCACATACTTAACTAATAATTCTTTAATATCATGTTCCTCTTTTTGTGGATTAATTTCTATTATTCGTCTACCATGAAGTATCTTTACTTCTTTACTTGGACTATAAGTTAAAATAAATTGAGTTCTGTATTTATTTATAATTTCTTCTTTTATGAAAATATGATCTTGACGTTGTTCCGCTACTGAATGGATGGTATCAGATAGGTCCATATTAGATTCACTACTGTTTTCATCACTTATTTTCGGACTATTTTCTTGTCTACTTAGGAAATCAGCTACAGTATTCTCTTTCCCTTTAAGATACTCAATATCAAAGTTGTATTCTTGGAGTTTCAAAATCCATCTTTGATTTCTTTGAGAGAACTCTTTTCCTTTATACTTAGAATTTAAGTACTTTATCGGTTGATGATCAGTCACAATTTTAAACTTTTTACCATACAAATATGGCCTAAAATAGGTAACCGAATAAACTATTGCTAGAAATTCTTTATCGGTGACGCTATATTTTTTTTCATGTCTGTTCAGAGTTCTAGAGACGTAGCAAACTGGATGACCGTCTTGTGAAAGAACTGCTCCAATAGCATAGTCACTAGCATCTGTTGTGACCGTAAATGGTTTTTCATAATTTGGAAATTTCAAGATTGGATGTGAAGATATAAGAATTTTAAGCTTTTCAAAAGCTTCGATAAACTGAGGGTCTTTAATATTAATTTTGAGGTCTTTTGTCAAATATTTTATGAGTGGATATGATATTTTAGAATAGTCTTTTATAAATTTTCTGTAGAATCCCGTCATTCCAAGAAAACTCTTTAATTGTTTTTCAGTTTTCGGTAACTCTATTTTTTGAATGTCAGAAATTTTGCTGGGATTAGGCATAATGCCGTCTTTGGTCAGAATATGTCCTAAGAATTTAGTATCTTTCTGCATAAAGCTGCATTTATCGGCTTGTATTTTTAAGTTATGAGAAGATAGAATTTTGAAAATTTTGTCTAAAGATTTAAGGTGTTCACTTAGAGTTGTTGAATAAACCAGAATATCGTCAAGATAAACAACACATATTACATTAATGCAATCCCTTAATATTTCATTAATTAAACGCTGAAATGTTGCGGGAGCATTTTTTAAGCCGAATGGCATCCTTAAAAACTCATAAAGACCATCAGGTGTAACAAAAGCTGTTTTCTCAATATCTTTTTCTGCTACTAAGACTTCCCAACTAACAATTTTACTTCTATATTCATCTAGAGAAGCTTCTTATTACTATTTCTTGCACACATTTAAGGGTTGTATAAAACTCCAAAGAGTTAAAAGGGCGACTTTTTTTAACTCCTATTCCACCTTTATGGAGTAAATTGTGTTACTCCGACGAACATACTTATCATTATGTTATAGAGGTAATATATGCTTTATTGCAGCAATTGCATCGATAGTGGAAATGAAAAGAAGATTTACTGTCACAAGAATAAAATACTTATAGGAGTATGTGCAAAATAAAAAAAAAAATATTTATTTCTGTGCTTATTTGATTTCATTTTTATTTTGATGCTTTTCTTGCTTTGCTTGTTTTTCGGCTTTTTCCGCATGATTTCTGTAAAGATCTTAGAGTTGATTATTTTTTATGATTTCATTTTTACTTTTATTTTTAAAATTAATTTAAAAATTACTTACATGTGTAGGCAGAATGTGGGAATCGAACTCGGGTCCTCTCGCACCAAATCTCTTGCTCGCTAACCGCACGGCCAAACTAGAATATGTAAAACCTAGCGTTGAATTGGGATCACTTTTATCATGAATTTAATCCTATAAAGTCACATAGGCTTCCTTTATAGGTGCTTTTAACACTTAAATATTAGAAGGAAGCGATATTTATCGCTTCGTAATTCGCATAAGCTGTGAAAAAAGCTAGAGTTCTGGTATACCTAGCATATGTTCCAGTATTAATTTATTGATAAATTGATTATTCTCAGCTTTTTCATCGAAAATCTAGCTGTTAAAAATGTGTCGTGTACTGCAGTTGCAGTAAAAAAGTCTCATCAATCAATCGACAATACAAATCACTGTCACTAAAATAATTCGTAAAAAATAGTTCTTTTCTTAAGAAATAACATGATTCAAATTGTATATGAAATTTGAATGAAACTTAAATATTTTTTTAAATAAATTGCACTATTGACTTTTTACTTGCGATATAGACATATGGCAAGTTATCTATTCGTAAAAATAAGACGATGCTTAATTTTTGGAAAGCTTAAAATTTAAAATTTTATAATACAATCTACAAGACAAAATTTTTTTTTTGAAAATGTAAAGAAATGGTTTTCCAAATTGTATTTTTATCGAAAACTTCACCTAGAATTTTGATAATTTTTGTTCCTTTCGATTAATTTTAACGATCTATAATTCAATAAAAATTTTGAAATTATTAGATATTACTGACTGTGCCTACCGCATTCAACTATTTTTTGTAATTTTAAATTTCTCACTATCGGCTTGCCGAATTTTAATAATATTTGTTTAGAGAGGCTTGATAAAAGGTTAAAAAAAAACTTCTATCCAAGAAAAAGATTAAAATATTTTCTTGGTTTTAAAAAATAAAACTTTTTTGAAAATTTGATATCTTTTTTTCAGATTCAATTTTGTATCCATCCAGTAATAAAATGCTTTTCTAAAAAATGTTTTAAAAAACAGTTTCGACCATAAACTCTAATTTTTTGAAATTGCCATTCTTTACATTTAGGCAAGTTTGTTCGGCCCAATCCTACTTTGCATTTGTAAGGATTTACTCAGTGTGGGGTTTCCGCATTTTGTTGTTGTAATTAATTCATCCTTATATGTGCAAAAGCACGTGGTGTACTATGCCTATTGCACAGTTTTATAATAGTACTATAGGAACTATATTGCACTATAAGAGTCCAACAGAAAAATTGATCATGATTATAGAGTCTTGACTTAAACTGTCCAATAATGATTCTATAAAGATAACGAATAATAAATAAAGACTTTTATAGCAGTTTGTTGGGATTACTATAGGAGCATAAACTGTCCTGTGGTTTTATAGTATCTCTATAGTATAATTAAAGGAAAATTGAGTCTTTACGCCTATAGAGGTGATAGAAAGTGCTCCAGAGAATGTCTAGGCGATGAATTATATCGAAGTTTACTCCTATAGCTATTTGACTTCCAGCAAGAATGGTTATATGAGCACTATAGCAACGAATGATTCTTAATTTCAGAAATAGGAAGCAAAATTGTTAGTTGGGTTGGTGGTAACCCTTTGCCAAATCAATTGCAGTAAAGTACTGAGCTTTTCCCAACTTGTCCAATATGCTATCCATATTGGGAAGTGGCTGTTTGTCATCAATCGTAATTTGGTTGAGTCTTCTGTAATCGACTACTATTCTGAATTTTTGTACACCAGAATTATCCCCCTTTTTAGGTATGACAATAATGGGTGAACTATACCTACTTTTACTTTTTCTTATTATGCCCTGAGCTTCCATATCCCTCATTTGTTTTCTTACTTCTGCCTCATGCTGAGGTGGATACCTATACAGTTTAGAATTAATTTGTTCATTGGTTGTTGTTTTGATCTCATGAACTATACTTGTTGTATTTGTTAACTGATCACCATCTTTATAAAATAAATTTTTAAATTTATGCATTAATTGTGTTATCCCTAGCTTTTCTTCTTCGTTTAAATGATCTAATTTAATATTTTCACACTGACTTTCCTCTAACATATTTACATCATCCACAATTTTGTTTTTTAAAAATGGAATTCGTTCATTATTATTGAGAACTACTTCTTCATTATGTATATCTATAAGCCGTACATTTTTATTTATCCAATCCATTCCTAATAAAAATCCATATGGTTTTTCTAAATTCATTTGAACCCATCTTATCCTAGCATTTTTTTTCTGTTTGAATTCATCTGGACATTCTGTTTTTACATACTGATTTGATTTTGTTATTTTACCATTAATTGTACTTATATAGGCTTCACCTCCCATGTTCTCATAGATTTGATTTGAAACAATTTTGGAATTTAAAAGACTTACTGTAGAACCAGTATCTAACAGAGTTGCATAACGTACTTTATTAAATGTAAGTATTATATATGTACATTTTATTTTTTTCCGAGGCTAATTGGTAAAAAATGTGTCATCTACTTCATCCGTGCTTAAAGCATCTACAGACATATGGCCAGAACTTTGTCTAGTTTGCTGTGAATTATTTTGTCTACCATTTGTGTTGTTATCATTTCTATATTGTCTACTTTGATAAGTGTTTTGTCTATTTTGATTATAACCTGAACCTGAATTGTTGTAACTATTGTTGTAATTACTATGCCGTGGTTGCACTGTTTGATTCCTAGTATTATTTTGTTGATAGTTCAAATTTAAATTGTTACGATAATACCGTGATTGTTGATTGGTATATCGATTTGTTTGTGATCCGAATCGATCTTTCTCTTTAACATTTATATGTGTCTTA
Source organism: Chrysotoxum bicinctum (assembly GCA_911387755.1). Taxonomy (NCBI): domain Eukaryota; kingdom Metazoa; phylum Arthropoda; class Insecta; order Diptera; family Syrphidae; genus Chrysotoxum; species Chrysotoxum bicinctum. The sequence continues at coordinate 102,793,941 of OU426987.1, read as the reverse complement.
AAATATTTTAAATTGAAGTCATCTTGACCAATATATTTATTTATAATTGTCCTTATATCTCCTAAAGAATATTTTTCGTATATTTCGGATAGTAATGCACCTGCAACTAATTCTTTAATTTTTAGAATAACTACGCAACTAAGGTTATTTACTACGTTTCCAGAACTAGAATACTATTTGATTCGTTTTTCTTGGGTGGAGGTGGGGACGTGGTGGCAAACAGAAAATACTTTACAAAAGATTCGTTTCTTCGCGATTAATTTCTGCTTCGTATCAACTTTCGGTAAATTTTTGTTTTGCTTTCGTCTTTGGTTCTTTTTCGACTGCGCCAGTAACAAATTCGTAGTTTCCGCAATAAATAAAACGACCGTCTTTTGCTGTGTTCCAAACTCAACTCAACTCTTTTTTATTCTCCAAGTTTTTTATCTGCATATTTACAATGAATGTTTATTTATTAATTAATTAATTGTCTTATTGCTATTTCAGCATAACTAAGGAAATGAGGTGTTACATTTCATTACCATGAAAGTGGTTTGAATTTATTTAATGTATCATTTTGATTAGTAGACTCATCATTTCCGTTGGAAGGGTCAATGTACGTAACTCGCACTAGCAATTTTTAGTTGCGAAACTGCTTGGTTCGAGCAACTAAAAAGTTTGTGTTTTGACACAAACTAAACGATTGCCTAAAATAAGTTCGCCATTTTATTGAACATATAATTATCTGCAAATTCACGGACATTCAACCAAACAGTTCATCTGTTTTCTATAAGTAACCAAACAGTTTCGCAACTAAAAATTGCTAGTGCGCGGCTAGCCTTAATGTAACATTTCTTAATGTGTACATTAAAAATCTCAACAAAACACGCCTAATACATGTTAAAAATTAATCCAGATCCGGATCCACATAAATCCGTAGATAATAAAACGCACCTATTATAATTATAAAATAATAATAATATATGTTTGTTTCTAAATCAGGTGGAAAATATATCAAAAACATAGTTAACAAATCGTCGCCTGAGTTCTATCTTGTTCAAAAGACCATTTTTGGTAAAATCGAGTTAGAAATGCAGTTTTTATAAATCGAACATGCTCTTTCGAATGGCGTAATCCATTTTTTTCTATCTCTTTTAGTTTTTAAGTTATGAAGAACTATTTTGTTCAATAAACCACTTTATTAAATATTTTGAGTGTCTTTTTTATTCAATCAACCACTGCTTTTTGTTTTTATATGAAATTGAACAATTTTATATTAACTCTAAAAAAAAAACTACCATGTATTTCTTTGTTGTTCAATATCCATATCTTATCCATTTAGTTTTGTATGTTATTGAACAAAATCCTATTAAAAAAGTTATGCGGACGGAAAACCGCATTTTTGTTCAATATCACTGCACTGTAATGTACCATAAAAAATTAATACTGATATAACATTGGAAGCTGTAAGCACAATGTGATGTAAGCGAAAAGTTGGAGCGTAATCTTCAAACGCTTTTAAGGTATTTTGAGAAACCCTTTTATCTTTAGACAGTTTTTGAATACAATATTTGTCGCTTACAGTAGATAGGATAAATCCAGCTCATTCAGGATCTGGTATTTCAGAATTCTATGATTCAGAATTCTAATATAGCTCCTTTATCTGAAGAAGTCATTTCAGTACCTTCATTGGAAAATGTAGTACCAGCAGAAGGTTCCGTTTCATCTAAACAAACATGCTTTGTGGTGGATTTACATGTTTCTGCATCTGCAAAATGCAGAAAAGTAGAGAGAGGCAGATATATGTCGAAACCCGAAAGTGGGAGAGAATACACAGGTTGTAACTCTTTTTTGCTTCCTATAAACTGCTATAACTATAAGTCATATGTTTTCCTTCAAAGTTATTTTGTATTTTATGTGAAATTTGTGTTTAAATTGTTGTCTAAAGGAAGCTCAAAACTCAAATCGTCAACAATCTCGGCTTTACCGGGTATAGCACCACTATACTATACTAATCTTGGAAAAAGCCTTTTCGGTCATATTTTCTTAAATAAAAGTAAATAATAACCACGAGATATATTGCCAATTCATTTCTTGCGTCGGTTTTCTAAAGCTGCCAGCGCTGAAGATTGTCATCACGCTATGTCCAAGTACTTCTTAGAACTGGTTACAACCGAGTACTCAATGGCAAGTTATCGTCCATCAGAAGTAAGGACAATGAATTGTAATCCATTAACACTAACAAAATTAACTACGCATTTTATATTTTATTTAAGATCGTTGCCGCTTCACTATACCTGTCACTTCAGTTGATAAATCCATCAAAAACGCCGACTGAAGAAATTTGGAATCCAACTCTAGAATTCTACTCACGATACAGTGCTGAACATTTGAAACCAATCACGCGACAAATTGCCACGCTTGCCAAGAATGCATCCACCGCAAAACTGAAGGCCGTTCATTTCAAGTATCAGTCCATTCAGCTTGGAAAGATCTCATTACGTTCAGAATTAAAGGGACCCGTGATAGACGCAATTATCGCCAAGGAAGAAAATTAGTTTTAATTTAATTTTAAGTTGCCAGTGTGTTAAGTACTCATTGTGCTCAAATATTTTTATTTTACATCAAACTATTGTTTGTTTCTTGTGTATAAAAATTATTATAAGTATTTTAGAAAAAATATTCTGCAGCGTTGAGTAATTCAGGTAGAGCAGCAAAGACTCATTTACTAGTTGAAAATTATTATAGGTCTATTTGTTGTGCAAATTAAAAAAAAAAAAAAACTGTTAATAACTTTCAGTATATGTATTGTCAAGAAAACCAACTACGACTGATGAAAAATTTAGTATATAAGCGGTATTAATTTTATTTTTTTATTATTTTCTTATGTTTTTTATTTTGTAAATGTTCACTACATGTTCAGATGTTGTGTTTTTCAATTATGCCTTTTTATATTTGTTTACTAAAGACTTGGTAACCACTTGTTGTGGTCTGTTAAATAAAACAAACAAAAACTAAACCTGAATCTTTTCCGAAATATGATATGGATGGGCATGTCGCCTGGATGAATAGCCAAACTCGTAGGTAGTTAAATAATTAGATATAAAAAAAAAATCGCATGTGTGCATTCATACCGTTCACATTCTTTTAAATTAGTAATAATGCAAGACAAAATGTATTGTATGTTCTATTTCATCTAATAAAGATTTGTTTAAAAGAAAATGGTTTTTGTATGTTTCATCATTAGCATACAATATTTTGCTATCATATACAGGGGCATTTTATATTCCAGGTCGATTTTATTTGGTTGCATTTAGCTATAGCTATGTATAAATAGAATTTGTCATTTTGTTTTAATGGCAGCATCGGCATTCGTTAACGTGATTTTCGGCTTGTGGCGTATTTAAAACGGAGCTGGCACCGCTATAGGTAGGCTTTTGTGTGCTCTTCACTGCTGCTCAAATGTCCGTCACGCAATGTATCATATATTTTTGTCGCCTCCTAAAAAGAAAATCAAAATAAACACTTTCTTTATTTTATAAAAACAAAAATTACCTCTAAAGTCATCTTTGTTTAAATCGAATGAGGTTATCAGTTCTATGGCTTCGTCTTTTTTACTGTTATCGAGAAGATACAAAACCTTAGCGCCCTCAACTAAATGCGATATTGAATCACGATTATTTGCAATAAATTCGTTATTGATTTGTTACGATGTCTTGCGACTGCCAATCAGTTCTTCGTGAGCCTTCTCGACAACAATCTTAACACTGTAGTTTAAATAGGCTTTCATGAGTTGCAGAGCTTTGGTCAATTGCATACAACAAGAAAGAACAAGAGGATGTTTGTCATCGAGTGCTCGGGCCTGCTTTATGCTCTCAATTATAAGCAGAATCTTATTCTTCCTTGAATAAATCTCGAATACAAGGAAGTGAGTTTCAATGCGATCTTTGGCTAACATTTGTAGGGGTGTAAGGAAATGGATTGCCTTTTTAAGTGGATCGTCTGAACGTTCGAGTTTTTCGGCGACCAATTTGTCCAACTGTGGAGCCTCGGGGTCGGCCTCTTGGGTGTTTTGTTGCTTAGACTTTTGATTATGTTCACGTTTTACGGCCGCTTCAGCAGCTTGAGCGCTTTCAAGTTCGGCTTTCTTTTTGGCTTTGCGTTGTTTGTTGCGAAGCTTCTTTAGCTCGGAGAGTGGAAGATTCTCTGAAAATTTAAGTTTAGTTAAAGTTATTTTAATTTTCTTTAAAACCTGTAAATTTCACTTATTGGTATCGATTTCTTCAAGTGGGCGATTATATAATCGAATATATACCTAGAATCAAGCTTTGATTTAAAGAAGAGCTTTTATAAGTAGGTGAACTTTACTTACCTCGATGGCACACTTGGCAGCCTTATAATAAAATGGATGCCTCCTGAGCACGTTTTCCAGCTTCAAAAGCCCAACATACGCACGCAGTGTCATCTTTCTCATGAAATACGTATGGAAATCAAATTGATCTTCGATGATTTAAGCAAAATGTCGATCCACTTCGTGACATTTCTTCAGAGAGTCACGCCATTTTCCCAGACGCTGATAAGCCAATGCGCATTCTGTCTGAAACCACATGCATTGCATTTCGTTGAGGTTCTCCATTGCTGACACACCCTCACGTGTGAACTTTGCACAAATTTCCTCCACTTCTTTGACCATATTTGCCCGAAACATGTATTTAGCGCATTTGAAGTAATGTACCTTTAAAAACACATCCACCATCATAATTAAATCAAAAATGTGACCTATTTTTTTTTTACTCACCTATCTGCAGTATCTAAGCTTCGTCAAGCCACATTCCACAGGACTTATTTTGTTCACAATCGGCCTTGGAAAAATTTCCCGTACTTCAGAGGTTCTTATAATAGTCGAGCACTAGGCTCTCGATAGTTTCAACTTTTTCGGGAAACTTGTACAAGTAACGAATATTGACAAACAACGGTGGAACGCCCTTTCTCAGGCCGCGTCGCAGATATTTATCGATGACTTCGACGAAACTGTCACCGGATGCAAAACCCAATGACAGACGTTTGGGACACATATTACTTGTGGATATTCTTCTTGGAATCGCTTATAGATTTTAAGTTTTTCACTATTGTCGGCTGTTTCAGTGCATTTTTGTATTGCTTCATTTCGTAACATTTCAAAAGTTTTCTGAAGAGAGCACTCTTCTTTTGCGGCAATGGATCGCTAGAAGGTATCTTGGCTGGAGTTGCTGCTTCTGCTTCTTGCGGGCGTTGCGGGGTTTTTGATGTTGGCTTATCCCAGTTCTCGTGCGGCAGGAATTGGATTGAAGTTTTTTTTTTGATATTTTGATGGCAGCGAGTGCAAATTAATTTATTGGTTGGATCGTTTTTGCTTGAGAAATTTATTTTAGTTTTGTTTTTCGAGAACCTAACCACGAGCAAGTCGAGGTTTCCCACTCATTCCTTCATCCGGCTCAGCCTTGAATAAACCATATAAGTATGATCTGAAAAACAAAATACAAAATAAAATATACGAAACAATGCAATGAAAATTTAACTTACCTCCATTCTCTTCCATTTCGATTTAATGTTTTTTTTTTTTTCATATCATGCATCCGTCAAAAAAAATTATGGAAGAATGTGAAAATGTCGCAAATTTGCAAAATGCAGACGAAGATGCTATAATAAAGATGAACATGTTCGTCTTTATCCATAATTTGACTTCTGCATTTCTCGAATTTCCTATAATGCAGAAATGAAGTTCTTCTGCATTTTCCTCTTTCCTCTCTATCTAACAAATATGAATTCTGCATTTGGCATCCCTTGTTTTTGCAGAAATCAAATGCAGATACATGTAAATCCACCATTACACCAAAAGAAGCCATGGATCGAGTAAAAAAAAATCGAAAACCATTTTTGTGGAAACAAAATATACAAAAACGGATGGGTCAAGGTGGTAAGCAATATTCAAATGAAATCCGCTTGCAACGTTAGTTGCAGTCATAATTGTTTCACTAAATTTTCTTATGATGAACGTGTGAAAATATTTGATTCATTTTGGACCTTAAGGCTAGGCGCGCACATATAATTTTTAGTTGCACAACTGTATGGTTGTTTATGGAAAACATATAATTATATGTTACACAAAATAGCGAACTCATTTTAGGCAATCGTTTAGTTTGTGTCAAAACACAAACTGTTTAGTTGCTCGACCCAAGCAGTTGCGAAACTAAAAATTGAATTTGCGCGCCTAGCTTAAAAGAGTCTGAAAAAGGACAGTTTTATTTCAAATTTATGATAAGATCGGAACCAAAGTGAAAGAGAGTAGCTAAAGTAATTTCAAGAAAAAAGTTTACTTTCAATGTAGACAAATACAATATCGACAATCTGGGGCCTGTTTCTCAGATCATACACATAATACATTGTATGATATTGACAGTTCTCCTGTATGATTTCTGTTTCTCAATTTTGTTGTATGATCCACTGTCATACAACAATGTATGACTGAAGATTACACTGGAAATATTGGAATGTTGTATGATTCTGTTTCTCAGAAATGTGTCATTTAGACCATTTTTTTTTTTTTTTTTTTTATAATCCACACGCGCTCAAGGGATTATGATTACCCTTTAAATGTTTGAACACAGCGCGGGCGTGAAGTTAAGGAAGAGAAGGAAGGATAGGAAAGATGTGTGGCACGATGTTCTGAGACTGAAGGTTGTTGTCTCAGATATTTTATCTCCAGGGATGGCGGCTGAACTAAAGCGGAGAATGCCGTGTCTTATTTCTATGTCGCTTATAATTCACAGTATTTTATTCGTGTTCATCCTTGTTGGGTATACTAGTTTAACTCAATTACATGTTGTTAGTGTTATGCCTGAACAACATGTAATGAGTAAACCAGCAACGCATTGATGACAATTTTAGAAGTGTTTTTAATGGAATTAAAACGACATAGACGACGGCAGGGATCGAACCTGTGATCATGAGGTTCACAGGCGAGCACACATCCATCGCGCCACGGCCACCATACAGCAAATTTACCTATTTACCGATTTCATGATAACGGATTCCATTTATAAGCTAATGAAGGGTTAACAATATTTGTTGCAAAGGTAACCAGGCTTCGTTGCAATTAGTTGAACGCACAATTGATCTTCCCAACTTTTCCACTAAAAATGTTTTGCAATCTATAATTTTCAACAAAATATGGATCTTTAAGATTGAAACTAACAGGTTCTTTTATTATTTTAAGGCGTCATCTGACACGTATATTAATTTCACCTAGTTCCAGCATGTCTTCACCAAAAATTGAGATTTATATTAACCTCACAGAAACAGAATGATGTGTATGTTGTATACAAATGTTGTATGTTGTATAAAATGTATGATGTGTATGATCTGAGAAACAGGCCCCTGATCTTCTTTCAATGCATTACAAATAAAATCATAACATGCGGTCTCCACTAGCGATGAATTCAGAGCATGCTTTAAAGCATGCGTTCATTATCGCAAGTAGAGACCGCCATCGCAGCTATATTTTCATCGCTTGCGATAGAAAGTATGCTCTCATCGCATACCATCCATCGCTTGCTTTATCGCAAGGAGAACTGTCATATTGTTCTGGCGTAAACAAATTTAATTTAACTGAGTTTGAGTTTTGCGTGCGAAGAAAGCTTTTGCTTGGGGTTTACGTTTTTCTAACAAAATTAAAAAAAATCTGATTTGAAATTGTCCATAGAACTCATTTATATCCATTAAAATTATTCACTATACTAAAAAAGTATGCGATGAAATGCCCAGCCACAAAAATCTGACAGTTCTTCTGCTCTCTGCTTTCTGCTTTGGCTATTGCGATTGCGATGGATTTATCGCTAGTGGAGACGGCGTGTTATGGCACAAAATTTTAGTTGAATTATTACGATGTTAAATCTGTTTTAGTATGAAACTAGGTTTGAACAACGATTTTTATAAAAAAATAATAAGAAACCAATTATAATAAAACTCAGTGGCGCAAAATTTTAAACAGCCTTTTATTAAGGTATTAGTATGATAATTCTTAACGATTTGCTAACTTTAAAGTAATTTACTAACTTCATTCTTAATTCTTACAATTTTCTAACTATTATCGTGCTAAGGCAATTTTCTTAATAAATTGCACCTAAAACAATGAAAGTTCGTGCAAAGAACTAAGTCCTTGTGTGGCGTTTGTAAATAGCACGATAAATAATATAGAAATAATATAGGTATTCGACGATTTTAGTATCATACTAAAAGAGCTTTAGCATCGTACTAATTTAATTAAAATTTTGCGCCAGTTTGCTTAAAACAATAACAAAATTTAAATTAAAAATTGTAACATATGTAAAATAAATAATGTATTTATTTGAAAAAAAAGAAGGGTAAAAAGTGAATTCAAAAAAATGTTTAACAAATTTTGAATTTCATTACCTACCAAGCAGCAGCAATATTTTTTCTGATTACCCATTATGTTCTAGTGCTTTACTCAAAGAATGAATTAGAATTTTTGTTCTATTTTCATAGTATTTTCGTAGTTTCAATGATTTAATTATTATTTTTATTATTCTATTTTGTTCAATATTTAGCTGTTTTTTTCAATATCCACCAATTTAATCAACTTGTTTACAGCCCATACAAAGTTGTTCAATATCCAAAATGACATCCCACTTGATTTTATTTTTTAACTATTTCAGGATTTAATAAAACCTAGATTTATAAATCATTTTGCAAACAAAAATTATTGAGTTTAATGGAGAAAAAAACTCCACAGTACTTCCTTTCAAATTTAAGTAAAAATTTTGCTTCTGAAGTTAAAAAATCGTTTTCCCAACATTTTCCAAAATGGACTTTGAACAAGATAGAACTCAGGTGACGAAATCGCAAGAAAACAACAAATAATACTTGAAAAAAGAAGCTGTTTGGAATGATTGAACTGTCAATTTTTTTTACTGATTCTAAATCACAGTCATGGTGGTGTTGAGTAGACCATTTTAATTCTTGCACTGAATTTACATTAATACAATTTTCTCTGCATATTTTATCATACTCGACAATCATAAAAATCAAAATATAAATTCCGTTAAGCCACGCCAAGTCTAATGGCTAAAACACATGTGCAGCATTTTCCCTGCAGCGAAATTTAATTACACAGGTTCTTATGGGAGCAGAATCATTGAAAGTCTGCATGCAGCGCTGCGCTGCACGATGTCTCTATTCCTAAATTTGCTGCCTAGTTTCATTGCAGCCATAATTGTAAAACAAAAATTTCCAAATAATTGCTATTTGGCATTACTGATATTGACAGATTGTTGACATTGTCTGTCATATTTGCAAAAAAAAAGTTTGTTTTTGTCTTTGGTGGAAAACTTGATATTGATACAATAATGGAAGAAAAAATAAAACAAATTCATTTATGACAAAACAAATCCGTACAATGAACAAGAACTGAAAAGAATTTGTTTTGTCTCCGACTCGTATTTTTGTTTATTTTCAGACAGATGAAAGATTGTTACTGCTCACCAGTTCCTGTTTGGGATAGGTAAATTGTATCCAACTAAGGACATTTTCTTCAGCTATACATAGCAACATCAACGCGAGGGAAACTACATGTCTAGTATAGTTTTGTTTTTCATTTGTGCTTTGTATCTTCTTTTGCTTTTCCTACTTATCACCAGGAACAATTTTTGAAAGTATAGGTGCAATTCTCTTTCATTTTCTGATTAATTAAATTTGTCAACGGCCTTGAAGTTTTGATCACTTGCCCTTTAAGTGCTAAACACATGAGCTGCGAACTACGAATGCGAATAAATCTTTTTAAGCTATTTTCACTGCTAATATCAATTTTTGTTTTGTTTAAACTTTACAAGGAAGTGAATTAATGATCGAATTGAATTGAAATATTTTGTATATCAAATTTACATTTAACAGTTCGCAGAAGATACGTTATTGTTGACTTACAAAAATATTAAAATACAAAATATTTCAATTTATAATTATATTATGCAGTGTTTTTCTTTTAAATAGTTGATTTGATCATTAATTCACTTCGTGAACTTATACTTTTTAGAAATAAACACATCTTAAAATCATAATGTGAATATCGGTTCATATACATATATTTGATTAGTTAAATTAATGTTTTTCAGACTCTATTTTGCTTTTTCTCTTATGACAAATACACTGAACGTGAAATCGGAAAAAAATCTATCTCCAATTTAAGGTTCACGCACTGACTGCCAGGTGCCATGACTCCATGTGTCAATTGTGTTTTTTTTAAGGTTGGAATTTTTACGATGTTCACATTGGGCTCACTCGTCCAGCTTATATCGTTGACAGCACCTATCAAAATGTTAATGGTGTTTCAATTTTTCTTATGAAGTGCAAGTGATATTTGAATACTACGTTATTTTCACCACCGAGAGAGAATATTGGATTTAAGTGAATTTACTATAAATCTTCTTCAAATCTCTATGATTTACCATACAAATTTATTTCGTTGATGTGAGAGAATCAAAGAAAGTTTAATTTACATAAAAAATCATGGAAATAGTTTAGCACGATATGGATATAGGTCAGTTCTAATTATAAAACAAATAATCCAATGAAGATTTTATAAAATTACTTCCTATGGTAATACTACGTTTTCACCAAAAGATAATCCGAGATTTAAGGAGACTTATGTGGTGCTTTCACCGCACTAAAAGATTAAAAAGAAGACTAACTTTGACAGCATCTATATCAAAATGCTAATGGTGTTTCAATTTTTCTTATAAAGTGGATGCGAGAGAAAGAAAGTTTCATTTGTGCCATGGAACACGCATTCACCCCCGTCTCCACAAACAAAAGAAAAATATCTGAAAATTGGGATGCATCCGACAAGAAAACATCTTTATTTTCAAATATGCCATAATAAATCTAAAAAAAGACTCCCCTCCAACAGCTTATTGAAGAGAAAATTTTAATATTCGACGACAAAAGTGTCGATACAAATACTTCAAAGACTAAGAGGGAAGCGTGGATGAAAATTCTTTGCGCGTACACATTTGTTAATCAATAAAAATTTTCTGTATCAGAACTCCTTACATTTATAATTCTAAAATATCACAACAGACAATACAAACTCACAATTTGAAATTTAAATATTTAAAAGATGACAATTGATAGGTCAAACTACATTTTAAAATGTCTTTAAGTGACCTTTAAGCACGGTGGATCGTGTTTAAGTTAAAAGGCCTTTAAGTAACGTTACTAATTGTAGAAAATGATTAAGGTACCGATTTTATAGTTAAGAGCTGTTTGCAGGTATTTTAATTTTAATGCATTTGGTATTGATGAATCTCTTCTTTGCTAGATTATAAACTACCTTTTGAAAAACTCAATACAAGTTGTGTTGGACGGTGTTATGTCTGAAGTTCAAAAAATCAATTCTTGTGTGCCACAGGGCTCTATTTTGTCTCCAACTCTATTTCTCACATTCGTAAACGAACTTTTGTATGAAACTTCTAATCAAAAACTCAATGCTGTTTCCTTTCGTTTCCACAGACCACCGTTGGAATGACCATATATTTGACGCTGCTAAGAGCTTAGGTTTCCTTAGACGATGCTGTTATCTATTAAGCTTAGATTCGTCCAAAGCTGAAGTATATAATTCCCATATTAAGATTGGTTCTCCAATAACCCACTTGGGTCCCTTGGGTAAAATTCAAAAAAGGGCTTTAAAAATGATAGGTGTTAAAAGTATTACAGAAACATTTGAATCTGTCGTGTACCACCGCAATGTTTCATGTCTTTCATTATATATTACCGTGTTTATAAAGTGTTCCAACGAAATAGCCAGCCTCCCCTTAAACGATTCAACAGTAATACTGCCGCTTTTTATATTTTTGCGTGTAATTAACTTCCTGGCCTATTTTCCACGTGATTTTTGGTCTTAATAATCTTTTGAGCTTAGTAATATTTTGAATAGTAGAGCGCTTTGAGAAATAATTGGCAATATTTAGGAGTAATATTTTTTTTCATGAAGATCAATAACTAGATGCCTTTCTTCTACAGTATTGGATAGAATTCAGAACAGAGCGCTAAAACTGATCGGAAACAGAGAGCTATCATGGATGCATTCCCATCTCTAAAACACCGTCGAAATGTTTAATGTATTTCCTTGTTTTATCGCTTCTTTCACAAGCAAAGCTCACTCGAAGTAGCCAGTTGCATTCCTCCCATTTACCAATTCACCCGTGGTACCCGCTTCGCTGGGAATGCTCATCAGTTCACCCCCGAGTATTATTTTGGTTGTACCGTCAAATATAGAGATTCGTTTTATAGTCGCACAACACGATTATGGAATAACTTACACGGCACGGTTTCCATTTAATATTTCAATTTGCAAACATTGAAACCAAATGTTCTTCATCAGCTCCTTTATATATACTGTATATACACTGATGAGGTTCTTATTTTATGAAATTATTCATGTATGTACCTATTCACTCATCTTGAATTTTAAATAAATTTAAATAAAATTCTCTCGTCGATGAGAAAAATTAAAAAGTGATAAAAAATATGCTAGCATATTATTAAGCTTATTTAAATATTTTTTTTTATAATTCTGGATTTCGAAATTGTACTCTTCTCAAAATTCTGCATTTGAAAATTCAGCTTTAAATTATTATACCTATTTGTTTTTATTTCAAATGCATTATTTCATAAACATTGGTTTCATTAGTAATAGTATTCAATGTAAACAGCTTTTTATCAGATCATACATATCAAAAAAAACACTGACATATAATTATGTATTATGACCAACTTCAGCTTCACCTTTCTCATTTATACCATCTTGCGAAAGATAAAGGGATACTGTAAGTGGCGATTTTGATAGCCTAAATTTATTTTTCTTTCCTCGGCTTTTAATTAGGGCAGTAGAAGTTTGCTTTGAAAAGTTTAATTTTTTCTTTGTGTTCATCATGTTTTAGTTGGGCATTTGATTTAAATTGTGGCCTACGTCCATCTGGAGAAAATGAATGGTTGCTGGTGCAGGCTGGCGATGAATAGTTTGTTGCCGGAGGAGGCACATTATTGTCGTTTGTCCCATAACTTTCTTGAACGTTCAGACCATATGCTATCTAAATGACAAAATAAATTTACTTATATTTTGTTTTTTGTTCAGATTCTTTCTTACCTTCTCTCCAAAGTTTGCTACAATTATCTTGTCTTCTTCGTCCATTAAATTTGATGGGCTTGCACCACCAACTCCTGTTCTTTTCATAATATCCACCTATGTCTAAAATGATCTTATCTGAAAGAATAAATATAACGACGTAAAAATCTGCCCTCGTTATGGTTGTTCGACGCCGGTTTTTATTAGTGAGCATTCTAAAACGCTCCTCAGTGACGAGCTCACAAGACAACGCCAATGAAACCACCTTCGTCTACGCCCTAGCTATATAATGTGTTGTGAGTGTCGAGCCAGTGAACTTCCCAAATAAAATTTCTCTTTTCCCCAGCATTGACTAGGACGACTATAGGAAAGAAAACATTAATGGCTAAAACACATGTGCAGCATTTTCCCTGCAGCGAAATTTAATTACACAGGTTCTTATGGGAGCAGAATCATTGAAAGTCTGCATGCAGCGCAGCGCTGCACGATGTCTCTATTCCTAAATTTGCTGCCTAGTTTCATTGCAGCCATAATTGTAAAACAAAAATTTCCAAATAATTGCTATTTGGCATTACTGATATTGACAGATTGTTGACATTGTCTGTCATATTTGCAAAAAAAAAAGTTATTGAAAAACCACCAAATCTGCAAAATAATAAATTCCATTTGCAACAAAGATTTGTCCCATAGCCAAATGTGATATGTTAATAGCGTTTCTTATACTTTTAGTTTTTATACTAAAAAACAAGAACTTCATCCGGAGAATTCATCCAAGAATCAAGAAAATAAGCCAGCTAATAAAATGAGTAGTTTCATAACAAAATCCAGCAGCGACATACTCTCGTTAAATGTTATTGCTTTCAAGTCCGGCGAAAAACAACACTGCTATGAGATTAACGAACCAAACGTGACCATCGTCGGAAGCGCTGGCAATCATGATCATGGCAGTTCCAAAGTGAAACTCAAAAACATCGTTGACTACAAATGGGAGACAAAGAATTATCCAGGCCATTTCATAGCCGTTCATATTGACTGAAAGCATTATAGCATAAGTTATAAATGTGAACAACAAAATCTCCAGAACCGAAGGCATGGTTCGAGTGGTTAACGCAACTTTCGGCCTTCGCGCATTGATCAAGGGAATGTCCGGAGAGATGCTGGATCTGCAGTTCGCTCACATCGAAAATGAGCGAATATTGGCTTCGATTGATGCCAGTTCGTTGTATGTCCACAAAATCGATATGATCAGCGAGACTTTGGTTTGCAATTTGCCTATCAAAATCGAAGACCCTCCTAAATATGATAAAATTTCATGGTGTTCTTATGTGGATTGTTCGAGCAATGACGACGAAGAGAGTGATCAGTTGATTGTGTGGGCCAGAGGCAGTATTTATCAGTGTTTCAATGTGAACACCATTAATGTTAATTATGGGATTGGCAAATTTTGTCCAACAGACATAGCAACTGGTTATCTTGTGTATGAGCCAACTTTAGTTATAACTTGGGTTGCTCTACCACCCGACGGTACAACACATGGAGTTGGCGGGGAAGATGGTCTTATTCGGTTCTATCAGGTATATTTCCATGAAAAAGAACCGAGATGCTTGCATCAGTGGAAACCCCACGGTGGAAAACCGGTATCATCGTTTTTCTTTTTGTACAACTTAACTAAAATATCAGCAGAGTAAGATTATCTAAATAGTAATTAAATTTAATCTTACTTACTATATTTTGTATACAGTTCATATTGGAAATACATACGCCCTAACCGGTGCAGATGATAACACAGAGTTTAAAATTTGGGACTGCGGTACTTGGGAATGCCTGCAAACAATTAACATTAGGACGAGCGAAAATAAAAAATTGAAATTCATCGGCCAACTGTGGACGAGAACACCGATGTAGAGAGCAGTATTTCCCTTGATAGTACGAAGGAATTTATAGAAAATCCGAGCGAAAAATCAAATGAAAAATTTTTTGAACCATTTTATTTGAAAAAAAGCTTATTGGAATTAACAAAATACAGACTTATTGATTACATTTTTTTGTAAAACTAATGGATAATAGATTTAGCAATCAATTGGTATTTAAAGCAACGATTTCACAGTAGTACTAGCGGCTATAGCGGAGCGGCAACTACAGCTGATACGCGTCCGCAGTCGCTCTATTGGTGGTGGAAGTTGTATTACCGTCGTTATGATGGTAAAAATATTTGATGGAACATCAATATCTGATTTACTGCTTGCGTGTGTTATTTTCAGTGAAGAAGCTGAAGTCGTTTCTTCCTCCTCCGATGACGAAGAAGATGATGATGATTCGCTAGAATTTGTTATGATCGTTGTTTTATCTTTAATTTCCTGCGACTGGCTCCTTTTGCTTTAGCTGGGGTTGTTGTTCGTGTTTTTGTTGTGACAATGATTCGGACGAGGACGAAGAAGAATTCGAGGACGACGACGACAGAGACAGCTCTTGCTGTTGATGCGAAATCACTACAAAATCAAAATTTTGTCCTTGTTTGTTGAAATATCCATTTAATTTAAAATAAACTTATAAAACTTTAAGTACAAAACAATTTAAGCAAACAAAAAGAATGAAAATTTGGCAGATGTCATTTTTGTTTTAACAGAACTAGGCATCATTAAAGTTAGGAAGTATGCACATGTGTTCTGTCTGCAGCGCTGCATGCATCGCTGCGTGCAGACTTGCTGCACATCTGTTTAAGCCATAAGGATATTCATGAAACGAAATTATTTTCTGCTTTGCAGAAAGATATAACTTTCCGCCACATATATTCATGAACACCCTCCTAGAAAAAATAGCGTTAATTTGGGAATCAGCTGTTCATTAAACGACAGACAACGCATATAAATTTGATTCTGTTTTCTTATTTAAAAGAAAATAAAGCAAGTACTCGTAGTTTTAAAAAAAAATAATTTTAAACCATTTCTAAAAATTTGGAGAATTTCTTAGTTAACCAGGTTCTTCCCTTTCCGCATCAAATTTGTGAGATAATTTTATCAGTTTTGCAGAAAATTTTTCAGATACAAATTTTAAAAGCTCGTTTCTGCGAAGATAAAATTATCTCGTTTTTGAGTTTTATCCGGGTTTTCCGCATTTACATAAGTACCCTTAATGACTTGATCGTAATTAAATTTTTTTATAATTTTATTAATTCAAAAAAATACTTTACTTTTGTATATTTCCTTTTCGTGCTGTACATGCGGCAGAATTTTATGTTGTATTAAAAGTATGAACATTAGGTGTGTTTTTTTTGCAAGTCCATATAGAATTGTAAAAAAAACGACATCGGATTTAGGAGTTTTTTTTTCACATAGCTGGAAGCACTGTGTACGCTATGACATTTGTCAGCTTATTGACGACTAGCATCAACCAATCCAAAAACTTCACTTTTGACGTCTCTGAGCAAATTATCGATAACATATAGATAATACTATTTTGGCATCACCATTTTTATCGGGTCTTAGATTAACTCTCGAAAATTATCTGGTCTTAGCTAACTCTGTATAGATTTAAGTAGTTGTTGCATTTGCATGTAAAGCGCTTAGTCCCGATGTCGTTTTTTTCTTCAATTCTATATGGACTTGCAAAAAAAACACGTTCAATTTTCAATTCAATTTTTGTTTTATTGAACATACTATTTACAATTTGGCTTACAACTAATAAGATACTACATAATGTATGAAAGTTTACATTTGTTGGCTCATAGGGGGCCTAACTATATACAGTAGGTGTGTTTTTTTTGCAAGTCCATATAGAATTGTAAAAAAAAACGACATCGGGATTTAGGAGCTTTTTTTCCACATAGCTGGAAGCACTGTGTACGCTATGACATTTGTCAGCTTATTGACGGCTAGCATCAACCAATCCAAAAACTTCACTTTTGACGTCTCTGAGCAAATTATCGATAACATATAGATAATACTATATTGGCATCACCATTTTTATCGGGTCTTAGATTAACTCTCGATAATTATCTGGTCTTAGCTAACTCTGTATAGATTTAAGTAGTTGTTGCATTTGCATGTAAAGCGCTTAGTCCCGATGTCGTTTTTTTTTACAATTCTATATGGACTTGCAAAAAAAACACACCTAGTGACTTAAGTTTAATTATTTTTATATAAAATTTACATGACGAAAAAAAAAAAATTAAATTTAAAATGTCGGTTGTATTGTCCTCAGGGTGTTCATTCCTGGTTGTCAGTGGTGATTTGTGTGGGTTGTGGGCAGGGATGGCGTTTTAGCCGCGGTGCTAGGCTGACCCAATGTCAGCGTAGAACGAGACTACTTCCTCGTTGTCCATGATTACGTTGTCATCCAGAGTTTCCATCACACTGAGGTACCTCGGCTCGGGATGTCGTTGTTCTGTGGTCATCCTTCTCATAAGCTGATTCGGGTGGTCGATGATGTTCCCCATTAGTTTCTTCGTTGAAAGAACTAGATATTTGTCCAGCGGGATTAAATTGGCTTCTGTGTAGAGATGCTCGTTCCTGTAGTGTTTCTGTCGTTGACGGTCGAAGTAGAGTCCAGTGCAGATCCTCAGTATCTTCCTTTCGAATAGTTGAAGTTCCTTCATAGCTGTCTTCGAGATGGAAAACCAAACTGGGAAGGAATAGCTGATCACTGGTCGCAGGAGCTGCTTGTAGATTAATATCTTTGTCGGTTGGCTAAGACCTGATCTTCTTTTCAGCAATGGGTGCAAACGGCTGAAGGCCCAGCTGGCCTTTTTCAGAACATTTCTTGAGTGCAGGTTAAACCTTAGCAACTCATTGAAGTGCACTCCCAGGTACTTGACATTTGGCTTTGCCACTATGGAGGATCCGTCAGGGAGTCTTAGGACCAGATT
The DNA here is from genome assembly GCA_911387755.1 of Chrysotoxum bicinctum. Taxonomy (NCBI): domain Eukaryota; kingdom Metazoa; phylum Arthropoda; class Insecta; order Diptera; family Syrphidae; genus Chrysotoxum; species Chrysotoxum bicinctum. Next base: position 102,775,921 of record OU426987.1, on the reverse strand, counting down.
TCTGCAAATTGTTGCGGTGCGAAGGCCTCTACCAGTTGAAGGTCTCCTGAAGCAGACAAGTTCCGATTTGGAAGTATTGATTCGGATGCCCCATTTCTGGTAGAATTGGAAGAGTCTGTTAATGTGGGTTTCTACTTTTTGGACAGCGATTAGAGGTGACATTGATGTGGCGTAGGTGAGCGAGTCATCAGCATACAGAAGGTTCTCGCATCCAATTGGTGAAGGTTGGTCTGAAGTCATCAAGTTGTAGAGGAAGGGGCCTAGTTTTGAGCCTTGGGCGACTCCAGCTCTGATGGTCTTCATGTTTGACTTGCAATTATTTACTTGAACGAAAAATTTCCTGAAAGATAGGAAAGAAAAGAGAATTTTTATTAATGGCGGAGGTACTTGCATAAGATGAAGTTTGTGGATTAGACCGTCTATCCACACGCTATCGAATGCTTTTTCGACATCTAGAAAGCATCCGACGGTGACACGATTACTGTTGAGGGCTGTGGTGATATCGTGTTGGAATTTTACCAGTGGATGCAAGGTTGAGTGTTTTTCTCGAAAGCCGAATTGCATGTCAGGGATGATTGAATTTTCAAAGCAGAATTTCTTCAGTCTTCGTAAGATTAATTCTTCCAGTAATTTGCTGATATTGTTGAGAAGTGATATTGGCCTGTAGTTGGAAACTAAGTTGGAGGCACCTTTCTTCGGAATTGGCACAATCTTCGCTGTTTTCCACTTCTGGGGGAAGTAACAGTTGTTGATGCAGTTGTTTAAAATGATTGTGAGGAAAATCATTACCGCCTGTGGCAGCCTTTTCAGGATGTAGTAGGAGACACCATCTGGTCCAGCAGACTTTTTTGGCTTAGAATTGCCGATGATTTCTACAACCTCCTCTAGATTGCATAAATGTGGACTATCGGTGGGATCATTTGCTGGATTGATAATATTAAAATTTATTTTATCCGGATTTGGTTGCAGTGTTTGTTGAACTGTTGCCTCAACTTCTCGTAAGAAAGTTTGGTCAGTAGGTGGGCTCGGTGTGAAGTTTCCTTCGAAGTAGTCGGCGAACGCTTCCACCTTGTCTTGGGCCGAGGTAGCTTCAGTATCATTGCTGATGATGGTTTCCGGTATTTGTGGCTGTTTTCCAATGATCCTATTGATGTTTTTGAAAGCATCTGGTCCTGGCTTGATTGCTTGTAATCTTTTCTGGTATTGGATATTATTGTGGTATTGAATGGAATTCCGGAACATGATGTTGACTTGCTGTAGCTCATTCCAAACTATCTGGTAGTTTCTGTTTGTTGTATTCAGTTCACTTTGATGGATCCGCTGGAGACGTTTCCTTAGACGTTGTCTGTGAGCATACAGATTTTGAACGTACTCGGGAAGGTGCTGGTACCTATCCCTTGATGTTTTAGACTGTTTTTGCTTGTCCAGGGCATCAGATACGGCATGTTCAAAGTTGACAATTGCTGCATCGATTTCGATATCCAGAAGATTCTTGTCTGAAGGTGGGAGAGTTAAGCTGTCTTCTATGTCTCTTTGAAGTCTATCAATATCCAGCCGTCTGAAATTAATGAAATTCTCAGGAGCTTCTGTTGTAAGGAGTATGGGTTGGTTGAGATTAATCGATAGTTGAACAGCTTCATGGTCCGAGTCACTATGCAATAATGTACAGACATAATTCCGGATTTCCGGAAGAGTGTGCACTAGGTTCGAGGAAGCCAGGAAGAAGTCCAGCGTTGATGGTGTTCTGGGAAAGGTGGGTTTGTGTTGTGAAACAACCATTAACGAGTGCTGGTCGTTGTTGGCGTCCAGCCAGTCAACAATCGCCTTGCCCTCAGGTGAAATCGTAGTATCCAGCCACATGTGATGCCTGGCATTGAAATCACCGCCGATGAGTCCATATGTGCTTCTCTCGAGGACACCGTTGAGAATTTGAAGGTCATTGTGAATATTTCTCATGCTGGATTGGCACTTGAAATAGACACTGATGATGATAAGGGTTTCATCTCTTCCAAGTTTAATGGTGACGGCAGTGGCTTCGCTGGTTCTGAGACCAGTGATAATGGTTTCAGCGGTGTTGGGGCAAATCTTCTTTTTTACGTAGATTGCCGTCCCTCTACGGCCCACATCTTTGTCCTTTCGGAAGGTTTTGAAGCCGGCGATGTCGATGTTGTTGCGTCTAGTGACGTTGGTCTCACTGATGAGAGCGATGTCCGGGTTTTTATTTTTCATCCATAAATTAAATGTCGTTCTCTTCTCAAGGCTGTACAATGAATTCACATTGTACGTCAGGATGCGGAGCTTCTTTAATTGCATATTTGGAATATGAAGGTGGCCAGCGCCACGGACTTCTCACCTTCGCTAAGCTGAGCATAGTTCGATGGAACTGCACTCCGAGCTTTTCCAATGACCGTGAGTAGGTCGGATCCAAAAATCCTTTGGACTTCGGTGTTCAGATTCGTTGGTGCGGTTGTTGTTGTTGGTTTGGTTGGTCCACTCCTTGGTGTTGTTGGTTTGGTTGGTCCACTCCTTGGTGCTGTTGCTTGGGGTGTGTTCACCTTCGCTGGTGTCGTTTTCTGTTGCTGCTGTTGGCTCCTGGAATTGGTTGGTTTCTGCGAAGAACCACCTTTCACCATTGCTGCAAAGCTGAGTGCAGGGCGGGTAACCAAACATGCTGATTTTGCAGCAAATACCTGTTGTGCTTTGCAAAAAAAAAAAAACACGCCTTATACATATACTGCCAGAGCCCAACTTCACGATGGTTCAACCTTTGAGTATATATAATATGGAGGGCTCGTTCCTATCCTTAATGCATTGTAGTACTTGCAGTTGTGATAGGGGTCGCTGTCTTACTTTCTGTAAGTTAAGGATACAGCTGTATGCTGTCAATTTGTGTTTACCTTCTCCTCGCACTTCGTTCTCCGTCGCAAGTGATATGAAGCACTCGGTAAATTTTCAGTCTTGTTTGCAAAAAACAGAAAAAAACCGCATATCAATAAGCTTTGTGACTGTTTTCATTCTTTACAAATTATACGTAAAAATAAGATCAAACTTTAAAGTGAGTGTTAATTGCTGGTCTTGTAATCAAAATATTAGAGTTCCCTTCTTGGAGGCGAATAGCTTTCCCAGAATGTGACCAATACAATGGATTTACCAAGGATGGTGACTACAATCGGGAGATCTATCAACAGCTGGACTGCAGTAATTTAGCCTCGACTAAGAGAGATAAACAGCAGCGATCCATTCCCTGTAAGTGGTTTGTGTCACCTTTGTAATGAGGTAAAGATTGAGAAACTGGCACAATTCGAACCGAAAAACGAGTCCAAATTCGAAGACGAACTTAAGGTGTAATGAGTTTTAGTTGGATTTTAAAAAATAAATTTGTAGAAATATTTAGTTTGAAAAAGTTTGTGTTTATTTGGTTGTTTAATGATACAAAAATATTGAATAATAAAATGTTTTTTTGTTTCTTAATTTGTATGCTATTCTTTTGTTCTAACTTAGTATCTTCCCGCAAGGCAATCACTCCTGCCAAAACCTTTTTTTCGGTTGCCGCTGTCAAATAACTTTGTCTTACACAAGTTACAAATTACAAATTCTCAAAGGGTTCAACTTAAAACTATACGGAACTAGCGCTCTTGGTGCAAACTCGGAAAACATAGTGTAACTTTTAGTTTTGGTATTTGATATATTAATTTTTGACATAATTGAGTTTGTAAAGGGTGTTGAGCGGGAATTGTTTAAGTTTATTATTAAATAAAAACTTGAGGGCTATTTTCATGCTTTATTTGCCGATTTAAGAGTCATAATAGCATTTATCATAGACAGAAGAAGAGCATTACTTACATTATATCAATTTGTAAACACCTTATTGTTTAACACAAATCAAAATTTTAACTTTTCATTTCAATTTATTGTGAACATTGTGTTCAAATCATGATGAAAACTATCTAGTAAAAAACGGATGCGATTCAACATGAAAAGATAAATTAAAAAGTTCATATTGTTCTACTTACATTTATATAGATAGGATTTTTTGAAATAATAGCAAATTCACTTATAGTTAGATAAATATAATGACAAAAATGCCATTTCAATTTTAAAATATAAATATAAATTTACGAAGAACTGGTTCTACCTTTTTATTAAGTTATCTGTCAAAACCTTACAGCAACAATCGCCAAGCAATTCAGGCCCTAGAAGACAATATCCGCCGTAAAGCAGTTTTCATTAAACTAAATGCTTTGCTCTCGCGTGTTCACAAATTTCGCTGAACACCCTTTATATTATTGTTATTATTGTTGGCTTGGATAACGTTAAAATGTAAAGTTCAAATTGAGATAGATGGCTATAGTTTCTATGGCAAAAATCGTAGTTCAGACCAGGAGCCAAGAGATGGCCTCTGGAATTAATATTTATTTTTACCACTTTTGCACCAACAGCTCTAATGTTGGTAGTCAGAAGTTGAACCATATTCACAGAGCGTTTGTATGGAAATTTCATACGACTAGCAGTCCATATATAAAACGTCAATGGGTATCCGGATTTGTTTGTGTTGTTGTAATCCCATAGGAAAAAACAACTGATTAACGAAACAGCTGATGTCAAGCAGAAATCTAAAGCTATCCAAAAATTTTTGGTATACTAAACTATCCAAGGGGAATTTTGAAGAACAGCTGACATTTCAGCTGATCTATTTTCTTTTGTGTCGAGTACAGGGTTGGCCGAACTGTAACTTCTTAACATTTGTTACGTCTAGTACTAATTTACTAATTGAGAAAAGTAAAGTTTGTTGCATTAAAGATCTCATTCGGATCCTACTGCAAAGCTTTTATTCTTTGAACTTCAGATTGTTTCTTGATATTGGAGGTATTACACTCAAATTCTTTTAGGGTTTTCATAGAAATATGAAATGATCTTAACTCTTAAACATGACTTGTTATGGGATTATATGGACATATTTAGAGCTGAGTTTTCCAAAAAGGATTCTTATAAGACTATAAGCTTATATAATCTTATTGCAAGAAGAGAAAGTACCTTAGCTATAAGATTTAAGTAGTTGTAAGCTGCAAAAGTGTTTACCTCTTAAAATAAAAATGTTACGAAACCCAGTTTAGTTTCATAACAAGATATTAGGTAAGTTTTATTATTCACAAATCTATCTGGATCCGGATCTGGATCTTCCCTTGAAAATAAAACGATACGGATCTTAGTGACAGCAGTGTTATAAGTCCGTCTCTTTAAATTTTCAATTATTTCTTGTCTTGTTTCTTTACACTATAGCTTACACTACCTTACCATAAAAAGCCATCTACTCGCCAGTGTAATAACTGATTTTTGGATCTTTGAAATAGATCCCGATAGAAAACAGGATCCCAAATTGTTTTTGTAATACATGTTAAAACTTAATCCAGATCTGGATCCAGATAGATTTGTGAATAATAAAACGCACCTATACAGCCTTATTTACTAACTCGTTTTAGCGACGGAGTAAAGTTACTTCGACTTTACAACGGCTCTAAACCTGAAAACCTTATTTATAATGAAAATGCACGAGGAATAGCGGTGGAATAAGCTAAAACTGGTTCATAAGAGGTTTAAGGCCGTTTTAGTATCTAAATGTCATTTTGAGATGACATCTTGTGGAATTTACAAAAAGGAGTGTAAGCAATTTTTCTTTTTCGTTTCTTACTAAGACAAAAAGGATAGATATTTTGCATAAATTATTTATATTTTCCAAACGCTCTTACAGTTGTACGGTATTGGGAACGCAATGTGGTTTTGTTGGTACATTCATTTATTGGATTTGAACTTTATACAATCCAATTTTAAATGTATCCAATTTCCAATATGCATACAATGATAATAAAATGAATAATAATCGAAATCAGCTGGGGTTTGATTTAGGTGTATAATAACCAGAGTTTTACGTTTGTCACTTTTTTCCCAGTATATTCCCAGTATATTTGACATAAGGAAGGCGTAACTAAAACGGCTAAGAAAATAATTTTAAATAAGGATTTGTTTGACGTGGCGTAAACTCGAAGTAAGTGCTTCGGCTCGGTTTAACTATTCGGAGGTTGAACCCAGTATTAGTGAAAAATAATAAATAAGGCTGATAGTCGTTATTGTAAAATCAGTTTCAAACTTGGAAAGCAGACGAGGATATACGCAATAAAGCATATGTAGTCGTCACGTTAAGGCTAGGCGCGCACATTCAATTATTAGTTGCACAACTGCTTGGTTGCTTATAGAAAACAGATGCACTATTTGGTTGAATGTCCGCGCGGGCGTATATAATTATATGTTACACAAAATAGCGAACTCATTTTAGGCAATTGTTTAGTTTGTGTCAAACCACAAACTTTTTAGTTGCTCGAACTAAGCAGTTGCGAAACTAAAAATTGAATGTGCGCGCCTAGCCTTAATGTAATCAAAGCCATTTAAAACAGTGGCCCTAAAAACAGTGACGTGGTTGTTAAAGTTGCTGTTGAAGTTACAGCAACAGATTGACACACCGTCAATCTGTTTCTCTTATTTCTCGCATTATTTGTAAATTTTAAATATTTATTATTAAAAATAAAATAATAAATTGAAAATTGGACGAAAATCATTTGTTTTGATTGACAAATTGACAATTTAATAAAATTGAAGGAATGTCGTTTCAGTTCTGTTTTTTAGGCAAAAGACTGGCAAGCACAGTAATTTTTTCATTTATTCAGCGATTTTTTAACACTCACGATAGTTTTTTATTCTTTATTACTTTTTGGTCACTTAATTTTGCAATTTTAGTTTATCAAAAATTATTTATTGTTTTTTATTCACACGATAATTTCAACCAAAATAAAAAAGTAGCAAAATGGAAAAATTATTTTACGTTCTATTTTATTTTGCATTGTGATGCCACTAAATATTGCAGTGGGAAAGTTGACAATACTGCACCAGCAACAGCAAGTTTAAGACTTTGGCCTAACGACGCTGTTGGCGTTGCTGTTGCTGTTCTTATGTGTGTTGAACAATTGAAATGCATTGGTTTTAAATTAATGACGGCCGCTGTTGCTGTTGACAGTGCTGCTGCTGGTTCAATCAGTTCCGCGCTTTATGATGCTGTTTTAGATGTTATACAGTTATACTGTTATACGGCACCGTGTGCAGCTTCATAATAGGGGTATTCATGTAAGCGCGGAAAACCCTCGTAAACCTCGTAAACCAGATAATTTTATCTCCGCAGAAACGAGCTGTCAAAATTTGTATGGGAAAAAGTTTCTGCAAATCGCATAAAATTATCTCACAAATTTGCTGCGGAAAGTGCAGAAATAAACCTCGTAAACTAAAGAAGTATGGATTCTGACTTTTAATTTGACATTTCACAAAATATTTCCCACATTTACGCAAGTATTTCTTAGGGGGTGTTCATGAAAACATGCTGCGGAAAGTTATATCTTTCTACAAAGCGGAAAATTATCTCGTTACATGAATACCCTTAATATAACAATGTTCAAATGGAGTCAACTTTTTTGGATAAATGCAATTGGTGTCAAGACTCGACATCTTGTGAGAAATTTGTGTCTAGTGAAGTCACAAGTCACGAAACGTCAAAATTTATATCTGCATTTATTTCTTCTACGAAGACAAGAAATAAATAGAAAAAATTATGTCTAAAAATAACAAAAATCGAGACATAAGGGGGCTCCACAAGAAATATTGGCTACATGACACATTTCTTGCAATCATTTATTTCAAGTGGAGCAGTGTTATGGACTTGCAAAAAACACACCTTATATATGCTAAAACATATATATTACACGTTACAGCAAAAGGAAAATATTAAAAACTTGCTTCAGAAAACATTGCGAATGCAATTTTTTCGTATAAAAGCTGTCTTATATGTCATTCGAATATATGTGCATACCTATTCAATTTTCATTTTTGTTTGACTGAACGCAACCACATTCAACATTTTTATAATAAATTTTTTCATACACAAACCCAAATGCAAATCCTAAATATACAGTAATGTTTTTGTGTTTTTTCCGCTATTGCAAAAAAAAAAATGCAAAAAAATGCAAAATTTCGGCGCAATTTTTAACTCTAGTCAGTTTATACTTATCAGTTATCACTTGGGTTAGCTAGTGGAAATATTCCTGCTTATTATATTCAAGTTCTTCTATCGGTAATTAATTTATGGAACCTGAAACAAAAAAAATGCGTGTCGAAAGTAAATCTGTTCTTCGTTTTGCAAAATTAACTGAAAATGCTTTCGAACCTGTTAAAGGATCAGCAAAAGCGGCTGGCTTCGATCTACGCAGCGCTTACGATTGTGCAGTTCCAGCTCGTGGCAAGCAACTTGTAAAGACTGATTTGCAAATTCAAGTTCCTGAAGGCTCCTATGGTCGTGTTGCCCCTCGCTCGGGATTAGCTATGAAAAATTTCATTGACGTTGGAGCTGGCGTCGTTGATGAGGATTATCGTGGAAACTTGGGTGTTGTTTTGTTCAATCACTCTGATTCGGATTTTATTGTGAAGAAAGGGGACCGCATTGCTCAACTCATTTGCGAGAAAATATTCTACCCGGAGTTGGAGCAACTTGATTCTTTGACACAAACTGAAAGGGGAGAAGGTGGTTTTGGCTCAACTGGCTTAAAAGAATTGCTGCAAGCAAAGAATGGAAAGGGACCCGCAGCATCAACCACTGTGGCTTCAGACCCGACAAAGGTTGATCTAGGAGGAGGTGCTTTTGGATCAACCGGTTTGAAAGAATTGCTAGAAGGAAAGAATGGCAATGGAGTTACAGCGAAAACCGATGCTCAGCCGACCAAGGTTTAGATTTTGGTAAAAATGTTTTGGCACTTAAGTTTGATTTAGAGACAGTTAATCTTATTAAATAATAAAGCCGTTACTTATTATTCTTTTTTTTTTATTTTGAGAAGATTTACGGGACTGGTCGAGTACCTGCTGCAAAGCTATTAATCTCCATTCTGTTATTCGAGGTTTCCCAAATTGGATTGGTTCTAAATACACATTGCCTAAGTGTAGTCCAAAGTAAGCAGAAAATAGGGTTATTTGCAACAGTTCGAAAAAACTGCATATATGTATCTCCTCCCAGTGCTTTTCCATCCCATTTTGCGGGTACTATTCAAGTCTTTATTTTTTATTAGTTTTTAAAAATTTCTGAAGCCAAAAAATAATTACGTTTGTTTTAATTGGTAGGAACTGTAGTTTGTACTGGGAGGGGAGGTACACCATTGATTTTTGTATAGATTGTACTATAATTGACGTATACGTATGTTTCATTATGTGCTAGCAGAAATCTTGTAATAAAAGTTATTACAGCCTCTGGATTAAATAAAATGATTTTACATATAAATTAATAATTTTATTTGGCCTTATAAGATATTTTATCAATGAACTCTACTTTGTTATATAAATAATCATTGATTTTGCTTTTTAAACTAAAGTAATTTTTAATTTGAAATGCTTTCATAGGCACAAGTGATCTCATATTTATATACCTACTAGCGGCCCGGTACGTGCTTCGCTACGTATAAAGTGAAATAATAAAAAAAATGAATTGCAACATCAAATTCATTTATTCAAACAAAAAAATATTTTATTAATTGCTAGCTATTTTAAAACTTAATCCAAAATGTTTGGATAAACAATAATCTTTGTTTTTCCATTTTGGGCATGAATAAACAAACGGCTGGGGGTACCGACTCTGGAACAGGCAACATAAAGTTGACCATGTGAAAAACATGATTCCTCCAAATTAACTCCACAAACATGAAGTGTTTGCCCTTGATCCTTGTTGATGGACATCGCAAATGATAAACGCACAGGATATTGTAATCGTTTGAACTCAAATGGCATATCAGTTGGAATCATAGGGATACGTGGTATCAAACAAACTTCTCCTTTTGATTTAGCAGCTAAGATCGTAGCTTTAATGAAATTTGGCAATAACTTTTTCACTGCCAATCTGGTGCCATTACACAGTTTTGGTGGATTAATATTTCGCAATAATATGATCAAAGAACCAACTTTCAAATTCAAGCAATGCGGTGGCATACCAGCTAGTTCCAATGAATTTAAAAATTCAATTGGATAATTCATTGCCTCATCTTGATTCATAACTCTGTTGATTACCACGTAAATCTTGCATTGTTCGATTAAATGCTTCTAGTGATTTTTTATTCGCTGTTGTACACTCATCCCATAAAATAATTGGCGTTAATCGCAGAACTTTTGCCATAGCAGAATTTCTCGAAATATTGCAAGTTGGAGTTTCAATCACCTGTACATTCAATGGCAATTTTAGTGCAGAGTGTGCAGTCCGACCACCTTCTAATAATGTAGCAGCAATTCCCGAAGATGCAAGTGCCAATACAATTTTTTGTTCCGATCGAATATTTAGAATAGCTAAAATCAATGACATAACGAACGTTTTGACTGTACCACCAGGCGCATCCAAGAAATATAATCGACCTGCATTATTGGAAACGGCTTGCATGATTGTGTCATATACGATGAAGTTCCGAAACATGTTGCAATTGCTCATTTCTGCGATGAAGTACAATATCACGGGATTGAAACTGATCACCAAGAATTACAATTGCAACCTCATCAATTGTGGGTGCATTGAATCGCCTTGCATGCTCTCCAAAAGGTGTTCTTTCAGCCCTTATTACGATTTTGTGATTATCAGATGGCATACGATCGAGAGCAATTTTGAACAATTAATCTAATGTGTTATGCTGATGGAAAAACCCTTGTAGCTCACGAATAATTTCTCGTCTTGTATTCGAAACAATTGCACAACGTTGATCCAATTCACGATTTTCATCACCAATAAAATAAATTTGCAAAAATTGATGATCAGCGTCGAAGTATGGTAATAACGAACCAGCTTGATGATAAATCTGGCCCTGAATCTGTAACATGTATGCAATTTTAGGTAGATGTTGGATCAGAATTTTTAAAACTATCGAATACCTTATGATTCAGATTGATATAAACATGGGACAATCATGTTGAAGTATTTACCTTAAACGTCGGCATAATTATCTCTAATAATTTTAGTAGCACTAAAAGAGGTCATTTGAAATGCCGAATTGTGTTGTTGAATATGGATCAAAAAGTGATTCGACTTTTGAGATGTCCCAAAAATAAATGAATACAATGGTTTGGGATGGAGTTTATAATGCTGGAAATCTCACTTTGCCATTAGCACAACACATGCCGGGCGTTTCACGTGGAAAGTTAGCCGCATCACAATGTGGACTGTTGTAATTAAAAGCAGCACGCATCATTTTAGCCAAAAGAGCAGCACGACGTATTCGTGATCGGCGTGCAAGGTTCAGTACAGGAACAGGGTCAACAGATCTATTTCGTGCATTACGTTTACTGCGATGCATTAGCTTGTGCGCGTTCATCTGCAGTCTGTGATCGACTTAGTAATGCCACATCATTTGCATTACGCGTTCGCCGACCTATGTATATTTGTTCGCCCGGCTTGTGACATTATTCCTTCATATACAAAAGAATAAATCAAATTAAAAATATAAGTTTCAATTTGACAGCAAAATCCCCACTAACAAAATGATCCGACATTTATTGAATTCATTTGTTACAAAAAATGTGATAAATGAAGAACCACTCGACCGATTTTGTGCAAACTTCACATAAACCATCTACTAAATAGTCCAAACAAAGCCATAAAATTTGGTTTGGATAGGTAAGCCCGTTCTTGAGTTATAGAAACACAACGAAAAGTGGCATTGATTTTTATATATATAGATAGGTATATATTTTTTTTCAACTCAACTCAAAGTAAAGGTCTTTTAATAATATGAAGAACTATGTTGTCATTAATAATTGGCAGATTAAAGATTGAAAAAAAAAAACAAATTCTTGTGGAAAAAGTGGAAAATATGTAGCTAAATTTACAATTATCTTTAATCAGCCCTATCACAAATTCCATCGTAATCGGAAATTTTATGAGTCCCGACAAAAAGCTATCAAACCCGTTCGTAACAGTAATTTGTATGGGCAGCACTCAGTTTGGGTGTAATGCAACACGATTTCCATCAAAATGTCCACTTGATTTTTCGAGACTTTCTTAGTACAAAAGAAAATAAAGAAGTTTTAAAATTAAGTTTTTCCTTATCAGGAATAAAACTATCAACTTCAATGAAAAGGTATTGCATAGATCTACCCCAAAACACCTGGTCCGTTAGTAATCTTGAACAACTTTATTGAATCATTTCTTCTTTAATTTATAATATGATCTAATTTATAATAGTTATTTATTCCCTGATTTATGTTAAATTTGATGAAATATTTTATATTTATAGATCAAATCTCACACAAAGTTAAATCTGCCATATCAAATGATGGTAGGTACCAGGGACGAAGCGTCCATATATTGAGTGGAATGAGTGCTTCCGTTGAACCATTTAAAAAAATCGTACCTAGCAAGGAATTCAAAATTCAAAATTGTATTAATATTTTTATTTTATTATTTGTATCTATTAATGAATCTTCATTTACTCTGTACGAGTAAATTACATTCCAACATCATTATGACAACATTATCATCTTTTACTAAAATACTAAAGGAAATCAAGATACCTCTGGTTATTACAACTTAAAATACATGCCACACTGCAAACCAACTGAGAATGCTCAACATCACTCCATTATTTATAATGCTCAATTTCATGAAAGTTCTTACTAAAATGCTTAACAGCTATGCATTCCTTATTATCGCCTCCTTAACTCAATTTCAAAATACCCTTCCACTCCAAATCAACTGAAAATATACCTACAACATCACTCACGAATATTCACAAAATGCTCAAAACAATGATTCTCAAACAATATATAGAATGCACAACAGCTGGGCATTCCATTATTTCGCATACATAACTTAGATCTCAACCCAAAGTCAAAATAATTTTGTCTCGTTTCTTGCCTTTTGCCCAATGTGTGAAGAATGAGTTGAGTGAATGCATTACGAGAATTTTTTACAAGAGATAGATAGAAAAACAAAGATGTATCTATTGAGTTGCTTATTGTCTCAAACTGATAATGAGTTTAATTTCATGGACAAAAGGGGTAGAAAAGTTTTATTTTAATATAATGTGTGTGCAAATTTAGGTGCAATTCATAACTATCAAAAAACAAACAAATATGAATTTAAAAGGTGGTAGTTTTTTAATTATTTTCGTGGCGATAAATACAATCCACCTGTTTTCTGTTTATTTTTTGTTATTATAACAAAAAAGTGGTCAAAAATAGTGTTTCTAATATTCATATCTCAGGTTTCTTGACATTCTAGCAGAAATATAACTAAAGGTTATTTTCAATTATGAGAATTTTAAATCAAAAAAAAACTTCAAGGAATCTTAAGATTTTTAATATCCCGCAATAATGGCATCTGTAGAGAGATCATATTCATGTTTTAAGAGAATTAAATATTTTTTTAGAAATAAATGTGGACAAGAAAGGCCATCTACTCGTAGCTTAGTTCTCATTTATAATTAATTTTGCCTTAAAAGAAAAAGGATAAATCTTTGCGCAAGGCATCAAGCTCTTTTTTTTAATTAGACTTTACTGTAATATGTTATTTATGTATATTATTTTATGTGTATTATCATTAAGTGGAAGTTAAAAGGTTGGATCTCAAAGGTCTTTCATTTTTGGTTTTATGTTCAGTGCTTCCGCTATCGAAAAAGTCACGCCTCGTGCCTGGTAGGTACCTACATGAGGGGAAGAATTGCTTAACTTAAATTAACATTTTGTTAAAACAAACAATCTGTTTCATAAAACTAATATTTCGGCTTAAGAAAATATATTAAAAATGCCGTGTTTCCTAAAAATGTATTGCTTTTTGATAAAAGAAACAGGTTTCATAAATACAGTGTTGGACAAAACTAAAGCACGAAAAAATATCACATTGGAAACATACGAATTAATAGTGAAAACACTCGTGATACTTTTATAATTTTTATTTTTTCTTAATCAATATACATATTATTCTATATTTCACAGCTTGTAATTTGATTTTAAATCTTAACATATTTTTAAAAAATAAAAATAGTTCAAAACTCATTAAAAAGTAGCTGGACAAAACTAAAGCACATTTTTGACTTCATATACAAAATAAATAAGAACAAAGTTTTAATGTTAGTATTTGGTGGCATAACCAATATTTTTGATGATTGCATCACATCGACGAGGCATGGAGGCAATGAGATTGTAAATTATTTGTATGGGGATGTTTTCCCAGGCAGTTTGTACTTGTTGTAGTAGCGAGTCACAATTGTTACATTTTGTTCAATCAATCCTCTGATCTACAATTTCCCATATATTCTCTATTGAGTTGAGATCAGGGGATCGCACTGCCCACTTCATAACCGTAATATTACCCTCATTAAGCCAATCATTCACCAATTTAGTGGTATATTGCGGATCGTTGTCATGTTGGAAGATCCATCGCAACGGCATATTCTCTCCGCATACGGAAGCATGACGTTTTGAAGGCTTTCCTGGTACATGAAACGATCCATTAAACCACTTATTTTATGAAGTGGCCCGATTCCTTGGAATAACATCCCCAGACAATAATGTTCCCCCACCGTGCTTGACAGTTGCCCTGGTGAAACGAGGATTGAGGCTTTCACCTTTCGGCTTTCGTATCATACGAAATCCGTCCGATCCTTTTAAATTAAATTTCGATTCATCCGAGAATAGAACCGTCTTCCATTTTTCCCTAGTCCCGCTGAGTTGTGTTTTGGAAAATTCTAGTCTTGCACGACTATTTTTAAGGGAAATAAATGGCTTTTTTAAAGCACCAAGAGCTTTCCAGCCACTATGAACCACTCTTCGCCGGGTCGTTCTGGAAGAGATTTATAAGTCTAGTTCTTTTTTTAATTTTTTTAGAGGTAATATAAGGGTCCTTTTTGATTAACCTCCTTATTCTTTTATCGCAGTGCGACGTGGTTTTTCGAGGTCTACCACCATTGTGCACTGTTCGAACACTACCCCGAGTACGAAATCGAGCTATTCACCCCTATCACAGAGTCCCTCGTAACAAATCCCCGAAAATTTTGTTACGCTACGAATACGAATAAATTTACATCGTAGGCCCCGAACGGAATCAAAAAACATTTTCCGAATTTCGGAGTTTCAAAATCAGTTGATTTGCGTCAAAATGTGAAAAAAAAAATAAATAAATTTTCGTTGTTCATCTTTTGATTTGATTTTAATTTTGTTGGTCGTTAAAAATAAATACCATTGCTGTTGCAATCTTTGTAATAAATGTAGAAAATACGCCAAGAAGACAAACACTAAAAATGAGATTCATTACGGAAGGATACCAATATTTACTTTATTTGCCCTTCAAAAAATAAAAAATATAAACAAATTCACATGAAAACAATAATAAAAATTGTTTTTACATATATATTTTATTTCCATGTCCTTTTTTTTTTTTTTTATAATCGGCGCACACTCAAGGGGTTTGTATACCCTTAATATGCCAGAGACACAGTGTGAGCATTAAGAAAAAAGGGAAGGGTTAGAAAGGAGGTGTCGGTGTACATTGGTTTTGAATTCTTGAACATTACAATGTCTGGGAAAGACAGAGCGTGGAATTCCACATTCGCGTATTACGGCTGAAGAACGAATCACTGTACCTACTTCACAGTACGGCCGAAGTTGGGCTCAAGGGTAAACTGATGGGCATTCCTAGAAGTGCGAGTATTACGGTTAAATTGTTTAAGGGGAGGAATGCAACTGGCTATTTCACTAGAGCATAGTCCGTTAAAATAACGGTAAAAAAGGGTGAGGCAAGAAACTACGACGATGTTGGAGTGACGTAAATGAGTCAATGATGTTATTATCACCAATCACTTAAATAAGTTACTGGAGCACCAGCCCATAGATGGGAGTTATACTCAAGTTTTGGGCGTATATAGGTTTTATAGATTGTAGCCAGATCAGAAGGAGAGAAAAATTTCTTGCACCGTCTCAGAAAACCCAAACATCTTGCGGCATTTTTGGCAACATCGCGTATGTGAGTGTTCCACAAGAGGTGGTTCGTGATGCACATACCGAGAATATCGAGATGTTCAGTTTCATTGATGCAAGTGCCACTCATAGATAGTGGCAAGGGGGGTATATCTCGCTTTAACGATATAAGACAGCATTGGGTTTTCGAAGCATTAAATTCGACACGGTTTCTTATTCCCCATTGCACAATGCTGTTTAGGTCGTAATTTAATGTGCTTATCATATTTTGTCGTTGCAGTTCCACATCCGAAGAGGAGGGATGTGAGTCAAAACGAATATGAAAAGCTAAGAGTACTATCGTCAGCAAAACAATTAATTGGATTAGAAGTTACAGACAGGAGATCATTAATAAAAATGAGGAAGAGGGTTGGGGACAAAACGGAGCCCTGGGGCACACCAGCATTTATATTGTGGGTTTCAGATTTGAATCCGTCTAGTACAACTTGTATTGAACGGTTCGAAAGAAAATTTCTAATCCAAAGAAGTAGGGATTCGTCGATCCCGAAAGCACGCATTTTCGATAAAAGAGCAAGATGCCAGACTTTATCAAATGCCTTTGAAATATCAAGTGCAATAATCTTACTTTCTCTGAAACAATGTAGAGATTTGTTCCACTTTTCGGTTAGATAAACCATCAAATCACCTGTGGACCTATTGCTACGAAAGCCATACTGCCGGTCATTAAGAAGCTTTCGTTTCTCAAGATATTTCTTAAGCTGATAATTAATCAGCGTTTCCATGACCTTAGAAAGAAGGGACGTTAGTGCGATCGGTCGATAATTAGAGGGAGAAGAAGATTCGCCTTTTTTGGGAATTGGCTGAACAAATGCAGTTTTCCAACCACTCGGAACGAGCCCTGAAGAATAGGACAGACGACAGATGGAAAAGCTTACGCAGGGGTTTTGCTAGCGTGGAAGAACACCTCTTCAGAATAATAGCGGGGATACCATCCGGACCAGCGGATTTATGAATGTTGAGATCTTTCAGGACTCTTGCCACGGTACGAGTACGAAAAAAGATTTGTCCCATAGAATCACTAACGCGCTCAAGAATTGGGGGAGTCATAACACTATCCGGCAAGGTGGAATTTGCGGCGAACTGCCTTACAAACAAGTTACCTTTATCAATAGAGCCAACGAAAGGAGTGTCATTGACAACAAGCGTAGGAACCCAGGAAGAGAAAGAATTCCTCAAGTTTTTTACAAATGACCAAAAATTCTTACTGCACTTGGGACCTTGCAGTATTTTTTGCCTTGATTTTTGATCATGTAAAAATTTGGTCCGTCGAATATGGGCGTTGCAGGCCTTCCTGGCTTGTTTGAACTTTTTCCGGTTTTTCTCAGTTGGGTTGGCTCTAAAACACCGGAAGCTTACCTCTTTTTCCTTGATAACCTCTTTACAGCTCAAATCAAACCATGATTTATCTTTGGGTCTGATACTTTTAACCCTATTCGGGATAAAATTTCTTATTCCCAAAAGAATTATATTAGTTATCATATCTGCGCTGGAATCTACGTCACTATCGAGGAAGCATAGTGACCAGTTAAAGATCCTGAAAAAATTATTCAAACCGTTCCAGTTGGCTTTCTCGTACTGCCATACGGTTCTTCTAGGAGCTCTTTCTCTAAGACTGCTTTTACAAGAAAGCGATTAACTTTTTTTGTTTTGCTTAGAATATGCTTGACAAAATATTGAACACGAAAACACGCAGGGATCGAGTTGTTAGTTCAGCACCTCCAACATATAGGTATCTATACTCTGCATTATCCACCCGAAAGTTTTTTTTTAAATCTCCGAAATTAGGATTTCTGTGTGACAATGCTTTTTTGATTTCGTTCGCGACTTGTTATGTAAATTTATTCGTATTCGTAGCGTAACAAAATTTTCGGGGACTTGATACGAGGGACTCTGTAATAGGGGTGAATAAGACTGAATACTACCGCCATTTGAACTCACGTCTGGCCACATTCCAATAGAGCATGCAACACGCTAGGTCAGCTTGCAAATTTATTTTACAATCGTTAAAAGTCGCTTATGTTCGTATATTGCTTTTTTAAGTAAGTAAGTTTTGGTCGAAAAAAGACGGTAGGTATATGTAAACGACTAAGAATTTCAAAAATTAATGTTATTTGTAGCAAAAATCGGAGTTGAGCGGAGCACAAGAAATAAAAAAGATCCGAACTTGTTGAGTGACAAAGCACAAAGGAAAAAAGGAAAGATTTAATAAAAGTCGATTCACAGTACAAGATTGTGCAGTGTCGCCAGATTGATAAAAAAGTAATTTTAAGTTATATTCACAATACCCCCATTATAATGAAAAAACTTGACAACCTGTACTTCTAATCCCATACCCTTACAACAAAATTCAATTTTTAATTTTTTAACTGCTTTCGTTAATACATCTGCTAACACCCTGTCTGTATCAATGTATTCCGGGATGATTTTATTTGCGTGTATCTGCTCTCTGACGAAATGATGACGCACGTCTATATGTTTTGTACGTGCTCTATACGCATTGAGAACAGCCAAGTCCAATGCACTTTTGTTGTCGCAGTAGATTTTTGTTGAAGCTGCATCTTCGAGTAGCTCACCTAAGAAACGTTGCAGCCACAAAGCTTCTTGAGTCCCTGATGACATCGACATGTACTCAGCTTCTGTGGTCGACAATGCAACAGTAGGTTGCCTTTTGGTACTCCATGAAATTGCAGCACCCTGCAGCTTGAATACGTATCCGGTTGTTGATCACCTCTCGTCTGTATCGTAAGCCCAGTCAGCATCATAGTAGCCCAGTAAATCTTTGTTACCATTTAATGTAAAAACCAGCTTCGTATTGATGGTACCCTTTAAGTAACGAAAAATTCTTAATAGCATTCCAATGTGACTTACCGGGATGTTGATTATATCGGATCAAACAGCTCACGGGAAACGATAAGTCTGGACGAGTAACCTGAGCAGCGAACATTATGCACCCGATGGCTTCTTGATAAGGCACATTCTTTATTTCTGCAGTTTCTGCTTCATTTTTTGGACACATTTCTTTTGAAATAATATGGTTGACATCAAGTGGAGTTGAAACTGGATTGGAATCCATCATTCCAAATCGCTGAAGAATCTCCTTAATGTATTGCTCCTGGTCAACAGAGAAAGCACCGTTGTTTCGATCGCGCTTTAGTTGCATACCTAGTATGAAGCGCGCTTCTCCCAGGTCCTTCATTTGGAAACTTTCCATCAGCTTCGATTTCAAATCCGTTTTCATCGTAACATCGTTTGCCATCACCAACAGATCGTCCAGATATACTGCTACAAATAACTTTATTCCCCAACAATTTGTAGTAAACACAGGGGTCAGCTGAAGATTTTTTCATTCCAAGGGCTGCCAATGCTGAATCCAATTTTATGTTCCAAACCCTACTCGATTGTTTGAGACCATACAGCGATTTGTGTAACTTGCATACCTTCGTTGTATCACCATCACCACTTATACCTTCTGGTGGAATCATGAAGATTTCCTCGTTTAGTTCCCCTTGTAGAAACGCAGACACTGCGTCCATCTGGTCGATGTCCATATCAAAACGAACTGCCAAAGCCAAAAGTGCTCTTATAGAACTGTAGCGCACCACTGGCGAATATGTTTCGCCATAATCGACGCCTTTTCTTTGCGCATAGCCCTTCACTACTTAACGAGCTTTGTATTTCACAACTTTACCTGTACCATCTCTTTTTGTCCGAAACACCCACTTGCTGTCAATTGGTTTTCGGTTCGGTGGCAGCGTCTCCAATGTCCAAGTCTTATTTTGGTTCAAAGCCTCGAACTCCTCATTCATCGCTGCACCGAGCGCACTTAAAGGGCTCTTAACTTTACGAGGCTCTTAACTTGAAATTTCCTTGGGGTATTCACCAACCACTCACAAGTGTTCTTCGAAGTTCGAAAATGAGAGCCACTCTCTCTTGTTCAGGCATAACCAAACTGTGAAATTAAACTGTTTTCGAACTTGAATGCCAGCTGGCAGTGAGAATCCTGTCGGGACCACTCCTAACTTAAGAGCGCTCGTAGATCTTCACTAATATTGCTTGGTGAATAGGTTTAGGAGCTTCTTAAGTTATGAGCGCTCGGTGAATACCAGCCTTAATTCCAAGCTTACGGCTGCCATACTCACAAAATCAGGCCTCTGTATAGGCTTCGGTGCGCGAGATGATCTTCGTGTTTCTGAGACTTGAACTTCGAGAGTCGAGACTTTCTGGTGGTAAATAGTCTTCATCTTCAGGTTGAATTGTTGTTTCACTTTCAGAGAAAAAAGTTTCTTCAGATGAATCGGATAGCATGGATCTGGAACTTGCTTCATGATGAGTATCGGTTTCTTGTGATTCATTAGTTGTTTCCTCTTCAGATGTGCTTACGTTAACAGGGTCAAACTCATCCCCCATTGAATCGTCATAGCATATACTGACATTATCAGTTTCATTTCCATCGAGACTTTTATTTTTTGGCTTACCACTTTCGTTTTCAAAGAAAAATACATCCCTGCTTACATACAACTTTTTTGTCTTGGGGTCCACAAGACGATAAGCTTTCGAGTTTTCACAATATCCCATCATGAGGCATTCTCTAGACTTCGGGTCAAATTTCTTTCTTAACTGTTTTGGTATGTGCACCATTGCACGGCAACCAAAGATTTTAAAGAATTCCAAGTTTGGTTTCTGCCAACTCCATGTTTCTTCAGGAGTCTTGTCGGTGCACTGCCGTCGATACAGCTTCGCCCCGAAACTCGGTCTCTAATTTTGCATCGAAGAGCAAACAGCGGGCCTTTTCTACGATCGTCCTGTTGGTTCTCTCTGTAAGACCATTCTGCTCCGGTGTGTACGTTGCGGTTGTCTGGTGCTGAATTCCATATTTACGTAAAAACGAGAGCAATGCCGCATTGCAGTATTCAGTGCCGTTGTCGGTGCGCAGGGTCTTTATTTTTCTTTGAGTTTGGTTCTCAACCAGCCGCATGAATTCCTCGAATTTTTCTTTTACTTGGCATTTTTCTTTCGTCAGGTATAAGAAAATTTTTCTGCTGTAGTCGTCTACCAAAACTAGAAAATAACGCGCACCTCCAATGGAATTTACACTCATCGGACCACAAACATCGGTTTGAACTATCTCAGAATCTCAGTTGCACGAGTTCCAATGTTCTTGAACGGAATTCTAGTTTGTTTGACTTTACAACAAACGACACACGAGATGTTTTTATCTACCATGGTGAAGTTTACGCCATTTGTCATATCCTTAAGTTTTTTCAAACTATCAAAACTGAGATGCCCCATCCGGCGATGCCACAAATACATATCCTGACTGACACGTACTGAGAAGTTTGCGCACATCGGTGTTGGCAGATCCAACCTGTAGGCATCTGACTCAAGAAACGCAGTGACAAGCAGACGATTCACTTTACTGAAAATTTCGGCTCGACTTCCATGAAACCTAGCATTGTTCCCCCCTTTTGTTAGTCTGCTTACGGAAAGGAGGTTCGCACAAAGGTTCGGGACATACAGAACATTTTGCACAGTAGCAGTCTCACCATTCGCCAATCGAATTTCAACATCACCCATGCACTCTACTTCAATCGATTTTTATCTGCAATGATGACTTCATTGTTACTGGGTTTCGTAACATTTTTGAGCCAATCTCGCCGCAAGGTCATATGGGCTGACGTCCCGGAGTCCAGAAACCACGCCTGAGTGTTGACTTCGCTTACTACCAATGACGTAAACAACACATTTTGGTTTCCTTTAGACTTTTGCTGCTGCGATTTCGGATTGGGACAATCCCTGGCATAATGCCCAAATCGATTGCATTGGAAACATCGTACATGCTTTTTATTTTTCACCAAAGATTTTTTGCTGTACAAGGCTACTGTGTTACCTGGCACATGAGTAACATCTTGAAGTAAATTTGTCTTGATCGAGTCGGATGTTATGTCTACTCCGGAATTCTCCAGGCCCATTATCATCGGCTGATAATGTTCTGGCAAACCTGCGAGAAGCAACGTACCAACCCATTCATCATTAATCGTTAGCCCTGTGCCCCGTTATTTATGAGCGGTCGTTACTATTTTATTCACGAAATCTTCCATTGATTCACTGTCCTCTAACTTGGTTGTGATTAACGTCCTCAAAAATCCAACTTTCCTCGTCAAACCTGAGTCGTCAAAAGCCTTCTTCAAATTGTCCCAGACTTCTTTGGCAGTCGTAGCGTTTTGGACATGGACGTAGTTGATGGGATCTATTAGCAAAATCAATTTGGATTTCGCCTTCGTAATCTGTGTTTTATTGTCGGACGTACCTTCGACACAGTCCCAAAGTTCTTCATATTCAAAAAGATTTTTGACTTTGAATTTCCACGAGTCATAATTATGCCGTCCTTTCAGTTTTTCAACAGATAGTGAATGGTTAGCGGCAGCCATTTTGTGAGCTTATGGAACCAAACAAAATTGATGACTTGAATTATCTATAATTATCCACGCAATCCGTGGTGATTACCAATTTATTAAAATATTTTTCGGTTCGTGACTTTCCCTACTTTCTTGTGCTTAAACTTATGCGAAACCTGGGTCCATAACCTGTAGCAAAAATCGGAGTTGAGCGGAGCACAAGAAATAAAAAAGATCCGAACTTGTTGAGTGACAAAGGAAAAAAGGAAAGATTTAATAAAAGTTGATTCACAGTTATATTCACAATATTATTAGAGAAAACTGTTCTTAAGGATTAAATTCATTTTTTTAAATAACTTAAACAACTCCTTTAGCAGTTGGAGCTAAGCACCGGATGCCATGTGTTTTAGGCAAAAATTAGTTTATGCAAGAACAAAATTATAAATCGAGAGAGAAAAACAAATACAAGGCTTACATTAGAAAGCTTACGCATTCAACAAAAAATAAAGAGGACAATGAACACAAAGGAAGAAATGTGGGACATGTTTTGAGAAAAAAAAAATATTTACAAAATTTCGAAAAAAATTGTATGGCAGGTACCGTTATTTTTGGTTTTAAAAAAAGAAATAAAAAAACATCCGGGGGGAAACAAATAAAACCCATATCTACCGAGTTTAAAGAAAATCGGCCGAGCCGTTTAGCTGTAGTCGAACAGACAGACAGACAGAATTGCGAGATCCACTTTTTTGGTCTTCGCTATCATCGTAATGTCAACTTTGATCAAAATCTGGAGTCCGATTTTTTTCCGAATGTATAAATTGCCTTATATACATACCTATAAGTCGCAAGTAAAAAGTCCATAAAATTGGCCTGATTAGGTGGCCAAAATAAGGTTTGGTATCATTGCATTCGCTTGTGCCTCTTTCGTTTCGTAAAGCGAAAGCCAATATGAAATGACATTTTCATTTTTACCGTATTAATTTCCTATAGTTTTTGCTTGGCGCTTCGGTTTATCGACGGGCGAAAGATATATTTTCTTAATTGTTTTCTTTTAAATAAACTTTAACTTTTATTTCGTATAATGCTTTGGGAACCTATTGTTTTACAAACACCCACGTTCTGCATTTCACATTCGAGGAACAAAAGTAAATTTTGATGTTTTGCATTCTGCATAAAATGACTTTTGATTTGATCATTCCGAATATGAAATATTAGTGTTCCGAATTCTATCCGAAATGATCAAAGTGAATTGAGTTTTCGGACATGAGAATTCGTGTTCTACATTTCGAATACATAGCTTTTTACGGTGAATTCAATTCACTTATTTTTGTTTACTCAAACATGTAAATAAAGTTTTGAAATGTTGCCTTGCTTTTATTAAAATAAATTGTTTCTTACAGGGGAATATACAAGAACTCACGACAAGAAAAAGTTTTGTTGCAATTTATGAAATAAGTTAAGGAAGAAGTTTATGTATTAAGGGAATTGAAATCGATTTTATTAAGGGATTTATTTTCAAAATATAAATAAATGCTTCTTTCTTTAGTCTGAAGGTTCTTTTGAAACTACAAACAATTTAAATATATCCATGTTAATTCATTCAACTTACACTGCATCTGGAAGATCTAAAATTTCGGCTTAAAACTTTTATGCGAACTCTCCCTACTTGATTTTCGTCCCTTCTACCATTTATTAATAATAATTATAGTGAATCTATTTTCGTTTTGCACAAGAAACAATGTTGGAATAAATGATTAAAATTATCTTTCAGCTGATTTTGATATTTCGAAAATAAATTAGGAATGAATTGAAAAAAATGAATTCAGAACATGCTGTTTCATTAAAAGTGAAATTGAAGTTCGTTTTCAATTCACTTTCAAGCGGAATACAAAACATGGGTGAAAATAAAACAAATTTAACAAATAACAAACACGAAAACACTCTCCAAGCAAGGAGGATCAAGAGGTTAAGAAGCAATTCTTAATAATTTCCTCGAAATTCGAAGATTCTTCTATTTCCTGACGTTCGGCATATACAAACATATACGTTATATAGTTTTTTAATTTAAATATTAATTTTATTCCAAAGTTATTGCTATATGATTTAGTTTAAAAAAATATATATTCAGCTGTCATTTATCTGGAAATCTTGGAAGTATAATTTATGAGTCGCTTCGAATTCAATAATTGATCAAATCAAGGCGAGTCGAAAAGGAGATATCGAATTGAAAACGATTCGATTCGTACCTATTCCCTAACTAGGCCACTTAATAAGGGTATTCATGCAATGAGATAATTTTTCACCTTGCATAAAGATAAAACATATATGTTTGCATGAACAGCGCCTTAAAAAATACGCAAACGTGGGAAATAATCTTCTGTTCGTTAAATGTCAAAGTCAACATTTTAAAAATTAGTCAAATGTTTTGTTATCAAAAATATACGATGTTGGGGAATAGGGTAGAGTTGCCAGTTTTCGGCCCCCTAAGGATTTTTCCTCATAAGATATACCACAGTTACAACAAATATTAATCGATTCAAATAATTCTTGAAATAAATTATTGTTTATTGATTTCTCCGTTGGTAAAATAAAAAAAAAGTTAATTAATCTTACCATATAATTTTTTATTTAAGTTTTTGTAAAAAAAGTCATTTTTTCCAGTAGCCGGCCCCTTGTTTCCTTTTTCCGGCCATCTGGTATCCTATCTTCGGCCACCCAGTAAATTAAGGGCTTTCATGTTTTAATAATTTTTATTTAAGTGTTCTATTATTGAAAAGTTAAGAAAAAATATTTATTTAAACGAAAATAAATAAAAAATAAATACAAGTAAAAAAATAAATTAGTTTTTCCATTTTTCAGGCTTAAACAATTAAAAAAAAATCTTTTAGTTTAATTAAGTTAGGAACATTTTCTTTTAAAGCATATATAAAATAAAATAATAGGCACATACTATTTTTTAATACAGTTTCAAGGATGCATAAATAACAAATGCTTACTCGAAACAAATCACTAGAGTTTTTCTTATCTCATTTTGGGTAACAAAATATCACATTTTGGACAGATAAATACTTCGAGCTTAGCATCTAAAAAACGACATGGTTGAAAAATTGGTACATTTGAGATGAAATCAGTTTTCACATTTATCACATCCAACATTTTTGAGCCCTTCTTCTTCTACATCCGTGAGGACATCTTCATTGCATTAAGGACATCTTGGCACCACTTTTTACCGTTTTATTGATTTTTTCTTGGCTTCTCTTTTGTTTGGCGATCAAGCTTCCTTTTTCTAATCCGGCAGCTTTAACTTTTTTTTGGTCTTCTTTACTTTGATGAAAAGTTTTTCAGGCTTGCGATGATATTGACATAGGTGGTTTGGGATTACTAAAAAATCGTCGCATGGAATTTCGTATTGGCTTCGGTTATTTTAGATATTTTTCAAAAACCGATGGGCTCTTTGAAGAATGCGGTTCAGTAAAGTGTTTCGAATAATAATTTAAATTCGTTTAGGACCTTACAAGTAAAGTATACGAGTTGTTGCAGCTTCGTGGTATCTTAAAAAATAAAATATTAAAAACACAAGTTCCTAGTGCCTAATAGTGAAAAGTTAATAGAACTGGACGTCTAACATCATTGTTGGAAATCCACACGTTAAGACCTTCTTTCACGTATTGAAGCAAAGTCTCTCCCCGCATCCATCCACTTTTCGTCTTTCCAAAAATCCAGTCAGGCTACTTATTTTGGACCTCTTTCAGCCAGTTGGGCGATCTTTTGTATGGCAAAACGACCATAGGAGGAAGTGTTCTTCCATCTTCTGAAAAAGTAATCAGCACAGTTAAGTTTTCTCTTTCATTTGCTGCTTTGATTTCATAAAGATTTGTTATTCCTTTCGAATGACATTTCCAGTTTTTGGAGCCATATTAAATCCCGTTTCAGCAGCGTTAAAGATTCTAGAAGAAACCTCAAGAACGTCTTAGGCATTTTCTTGTGATAACTATTCTTTAAGCTCATAAAACGATTTTCTTATTCCTTCCTTCGTTATTTGAGTCCGGCTTTTAAAGACAGTTTGAACAGTTCGAAGGCTTAAATCTGGATGGCGTCGCATAAGAATGTAATACCATTTCTTACTTGGTTTGCTGTCTTTGAAAGGGATTGTGCGGCCTTCTTCTTGGAGAATAGCTTGCACCGTTTTCAAAAGGTTTTCAGAGGTTTGTGAAAATCCAAATTTTGCTGGATTTATAAGCCAGTTTTTTAGCTTATTTTCTTCTTCTGCAGAAAGCACAGGACAGGGACTAAACTTCCCAAGGTTTTCTGCGGTTCTGTTATGAACTCGGTTCTGAAGAGTCGTCCTTGGAATTTTAAACCTTCTTGCTGCTGCTCTGATTAGCAGTTTATTTTAACGGATTTCAAATAAGGATTGTTCCAAATGTGTGTCTTTATATGGAATGACATATTTGTCCGGGTCATATTTAAGTTGCTGAAGACAAGAATTTAAATAAAGGTATCTAATTGGTATCAAAAAGTTGGAACCTTATAAAGATTTGCTTTAAACCTAAGATAAAAGAAGGGGCCGGAGTTAGGACACGAGTGTCCTTTAGCCGGCCACCATTATTTCTTTTTGTAAAGAGGCGGCCGAGCACTGGAAACCTTTGAATTTATACGATTTTTTCTGCTGCAAGGTGAAGAGAGCAGGTTTATTTATCATTTTGTGTACTCAGTTAAAAAAAATAAAAAAAAAACGAGTTGCGTATCTCCGGCCGGGGGGGCCGACAATAGGCAACCGCTAGTTTTTTTGTGTCCTATCTTCGGCCCCCTTAAAATGAAGAATAAATACAAAAGTTTTTTACATTTAAAAGCTTATTTTAATGAAAAATCATATATTTTATAAGAAAACCAACATTAGAAAACACTTATCCACAAAATTTGCACTCTAAACACTAATTCCAATAGTGTGTTTCACTAACGATTTTGGCAGTTAATTTACAAAAAAATCTTCCCGACATACCACCGGACGCAAATATGTTAATTTCTCGAAAGCGACTGAGCACACGGAACGAGAATTTTGACAGATTAAGAGAGAAGCTTAAGAGAACAATTTAAAACCAAAAACTTAGAAATAGCTATACGAATTCACTATTTACATCGACTTTTATCATAGGCTACTGGAGGGGGCCGCAATTAGGCTACTCTACCCTACAAGGAAATAATTCTATTTCAAAATTAAACTATTTACCTCTATTAACTAAACCGTATTATTGCGTATTTTTATTGAAAAGTGGTAGGTATTGAAAAACAAATTAATTAAAAACTAAAATAAAAACTATAGCAGTTACTTATAAATATTAAACAAAGTACATTTAAGTAAAGTAACCGTACATACATATATAAAAAAGTATTATAGTAGAAATTCCTGTTGGCAGTGACATACGACATTCGATATTTTAACTTAAAAAGTGATTCTGTTTTCTAACTTAAAATAAAACACAATAAAAGAAGCATGTATACAATTACCAGACTGCGTTCAATAAAAAAAAGATACAAATCTTTAAGTAAATTGTGCATATGTAGGAACTGAAATGGTTACCATTGGATGATTGGAATGTTTCTGAGTTCCAATTAATTTCCTCCAAGTGGTTCTGAAAACCATTTATAACTCAAAGATTAAAAAAAAAATCCATATAAATCTAATTTCGTCATTTTTTAATGTTCAAGAAAATGATGAAATATTTTTTATTTAGTTTTCAAATTGCTGAGTTTGGAAATCTCTTATTTCATTGGCAAAAACAAAATACTTTATTTTTTGATTTAAATCAATTTTGGAAATCTTTCAATGTTAAACTCATTTCAATACGAATTTTTCAATGATCGGTCACAGGATCTTACACCGTTCGACTTTTGAATTAGGTTAGCTTAAGTCCAGGCTTAACACCAACAATCCCCTCCCCAAGCAATTCAAGCTATAGAAGAACATATCAGCCATAAAGTAGCTTTCTTTGAACCAAATGCTTTGTTCTCGCGTGTTCATAAAATTAAAATTCCTTATGTTAAATATGTTGAGAGGAATAGACGGCATTTAGACGATGTTGTTTTTATAACATAAAATCATTGGCGCAAAATATTAAACAGCCTATTATTAAGGTATGATACTACTTAGCAATTTGCTAATTTTAAAGTACCCTACTAATTCATTCTTAATTTTAAACATTTTTTAACTTGTATCGTACTAAGCCAATTTTCTTAATAACTTGCTTTTGAACACAGCTAAATCAATGACATTTCGTGTAAAAAATAAGTAGGTACAGGAACCTTTTTTGATGTTTTCAAATGTCAAAGAGTCATATGAAGCTAGCACGATACTAAAAAAATAAAGTAGGTATTCGATGATTTTAACTTTAATAAAAGAGTAGAGAAGGTATGATGCTATATTCGATTGAAATTTGCAAATTCGTTGTTTTAACCTAGTAACATACTAAAACAGCTTTAGCATCGTACTAATTCAATTAAAATTTTGAGCCATTTTGTTTAAATAAACTACGAAAATAACGATAGTTATTTTTAATTTAATATTAAACTTGAACTATCACTGCTGAACACCCTTTACTTTTTTATTATTATTTTATTTTGGAACTAATATATGTAATATATTTTTATCACTTTGCACCAATAGCACTAGTGTCGGTAGTGAGAAATCGAACCATATTCATTGGAGCGTTTGTATAGAAATTTCATACGACTATGTTCAACGAAAATTGTCAGTACAGGGAAGATAGGACATTTGCCTCTCACTCTGGTTTCATTCGCTTGCATATGTAAGTGTGTCGCCTTTTAAAGTTCTCACAGAGAGGGTGCATCAGGCGCCACTGCTTTGGAAAAAGCTCTTCACTAACGGTGAATCAATAACATTTATTACAAATAAATTTTGTATAAGACATACGGTGATTTAGATAGTAAAAGCTCGTTTTCGTGCTCGGGAGAACCCGAAAAAAAGAATCGCCAAGATAAAAGAATCATCAGACTTATCCAAAAAGACAAGCATACATAATGAACTAGACTAAGAGGTCTCGAACAGGACCATCCGCCGAAGAGCGGTTGGTAGTGAATTATTGAGCAAAAACAATCTTGGAAAAACCGACGCGCTAGAATGGAGTTCGCCAGGGCACACCTGAACTGTAATATGGCAAAACGGTTCTCTTTTTAGATGAATCCAAGTTCCATTTAAAGGGATCTGAAGAATTTTTCATCTTACTTCTAAAACGAGTTAAATGTTTATTTTTTGTTCATTTCCAGTAGAGTCTTCTAAGGCCTTAATGAAAAACAGTGACTGATCTAAGGGAGAGAGTGAGTCTTTGCTTTCGATCCCCTGAATCAAGCAAATGTGCATCATACGTATTTCTTCAAAATGGGCGACAGTGAGTTTATTTGTTTTATAACTGACTGCTATTTATTAAAAAAATTACCATACAAAAATCACCATTACGGGTGTCCAGTAAAAAAAACCTCGGTAGTTTTCATAAAGCTTTGAAGTTAAGCAAAGCCTGCTTTCAAATGAGATACAAAATTGAACTTACAATCAGATGTATTAAACATAAGAAACCTTGTGAACCTACTGGAAATATTATGGATCCAACATGAGCTCTAGATAATCATTCTCCCATCTCACCAGCTAAATTTAACTTTAATTGAGGCATGCACACCTTAAAGTATATACACTTGTGGTCATTAAAATAGGAACTCTTTTGGATCAAATAAAAAATACAACAGTTGTTAAATTACATACATTTTTATTCGAATGTGTTGGTTACCACCACCAAAAAAGTGTTGCCACTTATAAAAAAAGGTAAAACATAGGCGCGGCGGTCAGCCATCAGACGAATAGGGGGAATAACATGTAGCATACGAAAACATGCACGTGCCGTAACTATTCGGGACTGGTGGAAGTCTGATCATAGCCTCTCCGTGGCGGCCGCTAGAAACAAGCCTTTAAAAAGGTTTGGCTAATATGATCAGGCTGGTTCCTCAGGTTGGCGACAGGTTAATTCCCTGTCCCGTAAAACTTTTGAATTACGAGACCGACAACAAGCCTCGGAAACGGACTGATCACACGACGACAACCAACGCAACGAAAACTGAAAAACGATTTACGAATATTCTTATGGAACGTACGATCGCTCTATAGAGCTCGAGCTGCTCAGCAGCTAGCCGATGCCCTGTCAAAATATAAAGCTGACATAACAGCTCTTCAAGAAATCAGATGGACAGGGAATGGTGTTCTACAGAAGAAGGAATATGACATATACTATAGCTGTCATACAAAACACCATGTGCTCGGGGTAGGCTTCCTAGTCAGCGAAAAAATGAAGTCTACCATCATCGGCTTTAACGCTATAAGCGAAAGGCTATGCACCCTTCGCGTGCGAGGCAAATTTACGAACATCAGCCTCATTAACGTTCACGGACCTACGAAGGAGTCCTCAGACGAAGAAAAAGAGACTTTATACGAACAAGTCGAGAGGGCCCTCAATGCCTGTGCAAGGTATGATGTTAAAATCATCCTTGGGGATTTGAACGCAAAAATAGGTCGGGAGCCGATATTCAGGCATTACGCAGGCACCCATAGTTTGCATGAGATTACTAATGACAATGGACTTCGAGTCTTAGAATTGGCAGCATCGAAAAACATGGTCGTTGCGAGTACCAGGTTCCCGCGTAAAGATATCTACAAAGCCACCTGGGTATCACCTGATGGAGTCACTCGTAACCAAATAGACCACGTGTTGATAGACCGTCGCCACTACTCGAACTTGATGACGGTACGAACGTACCGAGGTGCCAATATCGACTCGGATCACTATCTTGTTGGTATGGTTTTCCGAGGGCGGATTGCCTTGCGAAGACGCATTGCATCCGCCGATCAGGTTCGAATCAACACGGCTGCCCTGCGCAATGAAAACACCAGTAACACCTTTGGTAATGCGTTAGGACTCGCCCTAGAATCACTTGATTTAGGGAGAGTAAGTCCTGGAGCCAGTATGCTGGACGTAAATGAGAAGTGGACACGCCTTAAGAATATTGTCATTAGTACTGCCAACTCCATCTTAGACAGCAGTCGTAAAAATCGGAGCGACTGGTTTGATGATGAATGCAAGCTAGCGACTGAACGTAAGAATGTTGCGTACCGAGCAATGCAACAATCTCATAGAACGCGGGCACGCGAAGAGGAATATAAAGAGCTCAGAAGAATACAAAAACGGCTACACAGACAAAAAATCAGCCTGGGAAAAGAACCTAATCTGTGAAATAGAAAATAGCCGAGAGCGAGGTCCGCACCAAGCGCGGAAGTTCTACCAATCCGTCCGAAACATGACGCAGTACACACAACGCTGCACATACTGCAAGGACGGAGAGGGAAATCTGATCACCGATCCTAAAAGCATACTGGAGCGATGGGAAGTGTACTTTAATGAATTGCTAAATGGTCAGCTCACTGCAGAAGTGGAGGCTCCACTACTTCAAGAAGAATACTCTATGTTGCCGCCACCAAGCATAGAAGAGGTTGAGAAGGCTTAAACAGAACAAAGCCCCGGGAGCCGATGGCATACCAGCCGAATTATTCCATCACGGCGGGCCAGCCTTACGTCAAGCAATTCATGATATTATAGTACACGTATGGGAGCAGGAAGAAATGCCAGAAGACTGGCGTAAAGGTTTAATATGCCCCATACATAAGAAGGGAGATGTCACAACGTGCAGCAATTATAGAGGTATCACTCTCGGATTGCTATCCAGACCAATCAACATCTTTAATGGACTCCGACAAGGGGACGGTTTGGCCTGCCTCCTCTTCAACCTGGCGTTGGAGAAAGCAATCCGTGACTCTGGCACGGCAACAAGAGGGACCATCGTCAACAGGTCCAGCCAGTTACTGGCTTACGCAGACGACATCGACATCATCGGAAGAACCGAACAAGCTGTACACGATTCCTTCATCCAGATCGAGCAGGCGGCACAAAATCTGGGGCTGCACATTAGTGAAGGTAAAACAAAGTACATGGTGGCGTCGAATGCGAGAGGAACAGTTGGTCAAACAATCAAGGTTGCGGAGCACGAATTTGAAGTGGTGCAATCCTTTAAATACCTTGGATCAATAGTAGCAGCCGATAACAATATAGAAGAAGAAATACGCGGGCGGCTTCTCAAATCCAACAGAGCCTACTATAGTCTGTCAAAGCTCTTCAAATCCAGAAATCTCACCATAACTTCAAAACTGCTGCTGTACAGGACCATGGTCCTGCCAGTACTCACATATGGATCCGAGACTTGGGTGCTTAGCAAAAGGCACTCCGACCTCTTAGCTGCGTTCGAGAGAAAAGTCTTAAGGAGAATTGTTGGCCCCGTATGTGAGGAAGGACGATTCCGGAGACGGTACAATCATGAACTGTACGCAATCTACCTTGAAGCAGATATCGTGACAAAAATTAAGCTCGGTAGACTCCGGTGGGCAGGGCACCTAGCTCGCATGAGCGAAGAGGAACCTGCTCGGAAAGTTCTTTGTGGTACATTCTATGGTAGACGACAGCGTGGTAGACCATGCTTGCGCTGGAGAGATGGCGTAGACCAGGACGCCCGAAGCCTTGGGGTGCGCAACTGGATGGCGTCGGCTAGAGACCGGGATAGGTGGAGAGACTTGTTGAAAGAGGCCAGGACCGGAACCCGGTTGTCGAGCCGATGATGATGATGTTCTATGACAGTGATGCACAAAAACAAAAAGTTCACCTTTCGGAATTCTGACCCGGGTCACCATTCCTTATGACTTCTTTATACTGTTCCTGTTTCTTTATACCTTAAACCATCTTCAGACATCGGTTAAAAGTCAAAAATATATGCATATAACCCAATAAAATCCCTGAATTTCTAAAAAAATACATAGTGCGTCTAATAATATGGCCAGGGACTGTAGTTTGATCCCTTTTTGAATAAATTGCCAGTCAATGTCCTTTTTTTAATGAAAAATCAAATATTTGTAATTACAAAAAAAAAAATCGATATGTAGGCTAAGTAGTGGGAATCAGTCACTTTTGTTATTTCAGGATTACCGAATTCGTGATCTAATTTCATAATAGACTTAAATATCAATTTAGTTCATTAGGTGACATCTAGAAGATCATTAAAATTGAATACACGATTTCCCAACATTTTCATTCATTCTTTTGGCTAGGTGTGGCTATATTATTTCAGTATATAGTATCAAAGGCATGGAGACTATATATACTCTATATTTTGAGTTATATTTGAATTTCTTGAAGCTTACCTCAAATATAACCGCTGATGGAAAAGGTGGTCCAGCAATTTTTGTTGACAATTTAGTTACCTTTCTCTTTATATCTTATTTAATAGATGTTCAATTTCTGTGACTTTATTGCCAATCAGATCAAAGCCAAACATTTGCGTGTCAGTTGATCAAGCTTGCAGGCTCGAAGGTCAAAATAGTTTAGCAAAGGTTCCGCTTTCGAAGTTGCACAAACATTACTATTTTATCTTGCACTAAAAACCATCTTAAAATATAGCGTGCTGCTTGCGAGTGCAACAAACTCAAGCGAATACTAATTAAAAATTTTCCAGGTTGATGGTTTTTTTTTCGCAAAACTAGTGCCTCATTCCAAAAATAAACGTGAGCTGACGGCAAAATGAAGCTCTTCGAATGGATGCATTTTTGATTTTAATTTGCCAGTAACCTTGATGAACTCAGGTCATGCCTGACCGTTTCGCTAAGTGGCTCTGGCTTTTAGGCTTATGATTTGAAATCGGAGCTTCAGTAGTTACTTTATGCTTGCACCTTACAGAGATGCGCATTGTACTCTCGGAGGATTTGTGTGGACTTTAATTGCATGGTCACACGCTATTTTCTAATTATGCTTCAGCTAAAGATGCGCTAATTACCCGTATATCAGCATGTATTGTATAGTGTCTTGAAAGGAGTAATTGAATTCTAGAAAGAGAGTTCAACTAATGGAAATATCTGTAGTTATTGTATATTGTTTCGCAAATTACTTGTTATTTAATACAGCGCAACGGGGGTACATTCACATTTAGTATACCTATTTGAATCATTGAAATTAATAATAAAGTTCTTAAAATGAAACTTCTTACTATGGAAGAAAAATTAATAAAGCTATAGGCCAGATAATTTTTTAATCTCCTTTGTATAAGTCTTAAAAAACATTTTCTAAGAATGACAGATTGAAATTTCACCATAGACCCAGGAGTACAGGATACACTTGAGTAGACAGGCTGCATTACAAACTATTACACTATTTTTAATATTTAAAAACTATAAAATGCATTTCACAAATTTCGTAGTGAACTGACCTTAAGAACGACACTGAGATTTTTTTGAAATTTCAATCTCTATTGTATATGTGATGGGCTCAACAATTCAAGAAGATTTTGTAATCTTTCTATCGACCTTCAGCAATTAAGGAATTTCTTCCTCGGGCCTAATCTTCATAATCATTAACAGCCTTGGTTGGAAAGACAACTTCATAAATTACTTAGACGTATGTTCTCCTAGAGTTGGTTTTATGAAAATAAATATTTCGAAACATTAAATAAAAAATAAATGTTTCATATTTTAAAATTGTAAAATTTTACTACCTGAACAACTAGCAGTACAATACTATAAAAATAAAAAAAAAAAAACAGTAAGAATCATTCATTTGTAATAATAATAAATGTTTCTTAAACGTCTTTAAGACAGCTAGGACTTGTTGCAATGTTATTATTCATTATTCAATGGACACCCTATATATCCATACATAAATATGTACGTACATTTGAACAATCAATATTAGCAAAGAAACTCAGATTGACCACATTGCGATCCATGCAATTCACTTGTCCGGTAAAGAGGATTTCCTCTCGTTCTGAGAGGCCAACATAGATGATGGAGAACGTATGTTGCTCCATTAAGGTCAGAAAACATTTCACCGATGCATTTAATGTCAAAAAAAGTTTCCACCTTAACAAGAGACCCAATGACACCTGCGCTGAAATCAAACGAATAACAACTCCTGTCCTGACAATCGCTTCGTTGTGCTAAGAAGGCAATTGAGTAAAAAAGTCGAGCAACTAAGGTATCCCTTTATAAGTCTCTTATCATTCCGACCCGTGTTTATGGCCTTGTATATAAATTCTTATAGTAGTCTCATGACGAGGAACGCCACCTAATTTACCAAGCGGCAGAGATAACAACTAAACCCAATACCCAAACCGTAGATTTTCTTGTCTTAGCAAATTCATTTAACATTTTCTCATATGCTATTTTTTTCTCGACAGAGAGAGACATAAACAACAAACACCAGCACCAGCCAGTCAGCGCAGGCGCACACAAGCATGCATACATTATATTTATATGCAGAAAACCTACTGAGAAGGACAGCCTACGCACGATGGTCGGCGGCGGCGCGCGGCGTGGCGGCGGCGACGGCACTGCGAATAAAAGTTTGTATATAAGTTTTTTTACAACGTTGTTTTGTTTTTTGGATACCTCTATGAGAAATGAGAATATGCATTAGGTATATGAATGAGCGAATAAGGTAGCAATATATTGCCAGAAGCCAGAGAGGGGTTTGCGATTGATGGCGGTCCATTGTATTTAGTTTTTGCATATACATGTACTTATATAGGGAAAGACATGTATTCGTAAAAACAACCGAACTCTGTTGAAAAAAAATTTGCGAAAAATGGTTATTGAGAGTACGCCCCATGGAACCTTTTTTCGTTTTTGATTTTCTCAAAAACGGTACTACCGATTTTGATAATTTTTTTTTGCTAAAGCTCTTCAAAAATTTAAATAGAATTGTGTACTCAAATTTTCAAAAAAAAGTTTTTTGGATGTGAGAAAAAAAAATTATTTTACCTAAAAATAAAGGTACCCACCATACAAATGCTAAAAAATTAAAAAAAATGGTTTTCAAAAATCGTATTTTTCTCGAAAACGGCGCTTGGAATTTTGATAAAATTTTTTTTCTTCCAATTAATTTTTACGATCTTTAATTTAATAAAAAAAAAATGAAATTAAGATATAACAGCTTGTACCTACCATAGAACCATTTTTTCGAATTTTGAATTTCTCATCCACATAACGGATCTTAATGAAATTTTTTATAGAGAAGCTTCTAAAAAGTCTAAAATACATTGCATTTAAAATCTTTAAAATAAATATTTTTTGAATTTTTGAAAAAAAAAATTCTAGTTTTTCGTTTTTTTGAAAATTCGATATTTCCAAAGCGGCTCAATATTTTTTTTTGTAAATTTAATTTTTACTCGAACAATAATAAAAACTTTAAATTGGCGTACCAAAATTTTTTCTTAAAAACCTTTTAAGAAGTTTGTATATAAAAGCTTTTTTTTTAAGAAACCACTACAACGACTTATAATTTTTGTTCTTGCATAAATTAATATTTGCTTAGCATTCTGTTTTTGTCTCTTATACATACTACTAAAAGAATTTAAAAAATTAATTTTGTCCTTATGAACAGTTTTCTCTAATAACATTCGTTTTTAAAATTTCTAGTCTGTTACATAGAAGCAAGTTCGTGCGAACCAATCGTGCATTTTATTTATTATTTTTTTAACAAAATGTTCTATATGCATACAAAATATTTTTTCCAAAAGAAGTTATCTGATTTTATTTTCTAAATATTAGTTATGTGTAAATCAATAAATTTCTAAAATTGATGCATACCAGTGTATATGTATATAAGAACTATTCAAAAATTGACTATATGCATTAAAACCATTTTTTGCAAGCAAATAATAATTTTTTTATAATTGCTCATTAATTGTATATCAATTAATTTTTAAGATAAGTACACGATTTTAGATCATAAGATTAAAAAAATTAATTTTCTCATGTTCTTATCGTTTTCATTGCCATGAGAATAACAGCTAATAAAATTTTCTCGCTCTATCCTCCAAAAAAAATGTCCAAAAAAGTTTAACAAAAAATTATGTGAAACATCACTCCCTAGATCACGAATATGCAATTTTTAACTCGCTAAGATGCCTAGTTTAGCCAGAAATTACGTTTGAAAATGTCAACTTTGGGGGGTCTACGGAGCTCCGTTTAGCCGCAAATCACATTTAAAGATAAACATTTGTTTTTCGTTTTATGCGATGCGTGGATTGAAAGGTGGCACTCCCTAGATCATGAATATGCAATTTTTAACTCGCTGAGATGCCTAGTTTAGCCAGAAATCACGTTTAAAATTACCTTGAGTGGCAAATTTTTGTCAAGAAATATTTTTGAAAAAAAAATGTATGAAAAATCAAAATTTCTTTAAAAAAATTGTTGAAAAAAAAATTTATTGAAAAAATATTTTTGATAAAATTTCCAAAAATATTTTGGTCGAATGTCCAAAAATAATTGGCCAAACCATTGAAATTCATCTTATCTCTCTAAAGATTGAGGAGGTTTACATCCTCGGAGTTCTAACATTTCTTTCCATTTGTTAAAAAAAAAAAATCAAAATAAAATATTCTGAATTCGGTTTTATTTCCAAATTCTGTTTGGCACTATTTCGGTTACCATAACGAAATAAAGCCAATTTGAAATTATTTTGTTTTCAAAAATGAAATAAAACCAAATTTAGAATTTGAGTTTATTAAGTTCAAATGCCTCTAGATCTAATTACAAAGTCGAAAAAATGGCAACCTCGCTGATTAATCGTATCAAAATGTAAGTAAACCAGATTGTATGAGTAATGAAATAAAATTCACAAAAACTCTTATACACTTTCAATACTATTTGCTTGTATTCATCTCGCACCTGGCATAATATACAACTTTATACATATACCTACCTACAATTGATTCTGACAGCAAAAAGAAACGCAGATAGAATTTTCCCCCTTACCCTCTTTTAAAAATATATCACTACCGTATCTCTTCTTTTGCTTACATTTTTACCTTCCACGTAGTCTCTGCACTGTTAAATATGGCGATACTAACGTTTCTGTGGCAGAGATAGGAAACTTTTAATTCAGTTCCATGAGACTACTATAGAGTTAATATACAAACAAAGTTTATGGATGATTATGATTACCCTTTAAATGTTTCAACACAGCGCGGGCGTGAAGTTAATGAAGAGAAAGAAAGAAAGAAAAGATGTGTGGCACGATGTTCTGAGACTGAAGGTGGTTGTCTCAGATTTTTTTTTATCTCCAGGGATGGCGGCTGAACTAAAGCGGAAAAATGCCGTGTCTTATTTCTATATCACTTATAATTCACATTATTTTTTTATTCGTATTCATCCTTGTTGGGCATACTAGTTTAACTCAATTACATGTTGTTAGTGTTATGCCTGAACAACATGTAATGAGTAAAGCAGCAACCCATTGATGACAATTTTTAGAGGGTTTTTAATGGAATTAAAACCACGGCAGGGATCGAACATGTGATCATGAGGTTGACAGGCGAGCACAAAACCATCGCGCCGCGGACAGAGATGACTTGGTCATGTAGAGCGAATGGACCCAGATTCTCAGGCTCGGAGTCTTCGAATCAAATCCCGTGCTACGGCACATTAAAGAAAGACCGCAAGGTGGCGGGGCACACAAGAGCTGGCAAGAGAATCTTGTTGGTTGAGTCCCTGGTCCACCCCAGACTTTAGCGTCACCTTAAGCAGGTAAGTATGTAAGCTTAAGAGCATATTATCAAATACAGGGACACAAAAAATTCATTTATTGATAAAACTGCTGTAACTAGTTTTAATTTTCCATCATAGTTTCATATTTGCTTAAGAAATCCGAAGAAATTCTTGTTTTTGGATCACGCTTTTTTTAGGAGTTGTTTGCAAATATAAACATATGGCTTGAAACAAAAAACCGTATTCTAAAGTTGCATATGTTAACGTATGCATACGAACTTTTGTATGTATTATACCCTATATTTTGGTCATTGCATTGACTTAAAAAGTAAATCTCTTGTCTTAAAAAGTGCTTCTCATCTTAGCCGTTCACATTCGGCTGAAAACTGCAGTCCTCTACATACCTGCTATCCTGCTAACACTAACATAGGAATGGTAGATATTTATAAATCATTAGGTTTAGGCTCTAATTTCGCCTATTATTTATTTAAATAAGTTGTGTTCGACATATACCCCATTCGGTAAAGAAAATATACCCAGCAAAAACTTTTCTAGGAACCCTAAGTTGTTGTTAACGTTGAGATTAATTGGTCAGGGCCCGTTAGAAATCTGAATGTCCATTTGGGTGATTTAAGTTATTGCGCACACAGACTAACTTTGCCACAGTAGTTCTTCGTTTCTTAAGTTTGTCATCACAGGGCTTGAATTTCAATATTCGTATACAAACCATGTGGTTCTTGTTGTCAAAATAGTCTCTCCTTTAATAAGCTTGTGGGAACATTGTTCAGAAACTGATTTCACTATTCACGCCATGGATTTAGCTTAAGAATAAATTTCATGCATTTAAAAACATTTTTTTAAAAACATCTTTGATTTTTGTACATACATAAAATCTCTCAAATTCCAAAGTGATTGTCAGTGCGATAGATTATACAGTCATCCGTTTTAGTTTTATCTAATAGCATTTGCTCTGTCAAAATTTTGTGTGAGAAGAAAATTTGATTCACATAAGCTATTGTCTAAGCTGTAACATATAACCACAAATTAAATTTTAATAAAGGGACTGCATTTTTTTCAAAGCGTAAAGCATAGAAAAATTTATTACTATATGCCATCACCACCTTGCGCCTTTATTTTTTTTTTTAATTATTTTTGTTTCTGTAATTTCATTAAATGACTTTCTAACTTATTAGAGAAGAAGTTATTTATTCTTACATGTGGAACATAGCAAAAGTTAAGTCAAATGTTCCAGAGTTTTTTGAGTGATTAACTTAACATTTTCAAATTTATTAAAGATAAAGACTCTGTCCTGAGAATTTCCTCACGTTTTTTGTTTATTTTGCAACATGCGTTTTTGATTCAAATTCAATTTTATTTACAAAACTTTATGAAAATTAAAATTTGGAAAAGAAATGTCGCAAATATTAAACAATATGCGTGGTTACTGCGTTTACTTACATTTTTTGCGAATTCTGAAATTTAAAATGAAAATTCATAACATTCTAAAAAGTTAACCAATTAGGTAATTTTGATGTTTATGTTGAATAAAACTTATCGGGACAAATAACTTTTCAAAGATTTAACTTATCGGAGAGGACATGTAATGTAGATGTAGTACATAAACATTAATTAATCTTTAAAAAAAATCACTTTCATCGTTTTCATTATTTTGTTTATTATTTTTATTGTATAAGCGCATTTTTTCGAAAAAAAAAAATACAAACACAATAAAATTTGTAAATACGTACATACATATATAATTTCATATTTTTATTATCATTTCTGTGTAAATAAATACTGTTGAAATTATATGTAATAAAGTAAATTATTGTTTAGTCTCATTAAAAATATTTCTTGATATGTATGTTTTTTTTTTTTTTAATATAATTTCTTTAGAGTTGTGTTTGTATAATATATTGTCTATTTAAAGAATTTATTTAAAATTATGCTTAACATATTAAGGACTTTAAAAGACATTGGGACTTAGATAATTGTTGATAATAAATCAAAAAATAATAATATTTACACTTTTTCCTAATTTTATTGAATCTTTAACGCTTTCAAATGCTTAATTAATGTTAAAAAACAGTGCTTTTCCAAGTATTAATAAAAACAATATACAGGATTTCATACATGAATTACTTTTTACATAGCCTGGTATATTTTAGAGTTTCCATAACAATGCATATTAATATGGAAACGAATATTATTGACTAGTTTATTTAAACAAACATTTTAAAAGTTTTTCATATCTTTGAATATGTACAAAATTAAAATTATCTATTAAGTACTTAACATTTGAGTTACATTTATTGAAGTAACATTCCGACTTTTCTTAAAACAATATTATATAAATTTTAGATGTTTGCCGAATCATTTTGTGTACTTAACATCAACGAAATTGAGCTTAATTGGGCGGAATAAAATACAAATGTGTGCATAATATTTTTTTTTAAAATAAGTATTGAGTTATTTTTAATTTTTGTTATCGATAATAGCTGTGTTTTATTTTCCCCCAGATCTGATCCGGATTGGATCTTCATTCAAAATTGCATGTATAACAAAAACAACACAAGGCCCAGTTTTGTTTGTATTTGT
Organism: Chrysotoxum bicinctum; assembly: GCA_911387755.1. NCBI lineage: Eukaryota > Metazoa > Arthropoda > Insecta > Diptera > Syrphidae > Chrysotoxum > Chrysotoxum bicinctum. The sequence continues at coordinate 102,734,197 of OU426987.1, read as the reverse complement.
TGTTTTACATGTTATTTTGAAAACAAAATCCAATCCGGATCAGATCTGGGTGAAAATAAAACACAGCTAATAATTTCCATTTCTATTTTTTGGTACATATTCTTTATAAATATTTTTGCATAAGGATTTTCATCTTAAAATAAATTTTTCGAAATCAAAAAACTATGTTATTTAAAATTTGATTCAAAATGATTCCTTTTTATAATAAAGCGTGTCAGCATCAAACTCAAAACAAAAAAAAATTGATAAAGAAGTTTTCGTATTATATTGGGATTTTGTTAAGATCTCAGTATGTACATATATCATAAAAATATTGTCAACATTTCATTTGGAAATCCTTAATAGAACTCAATGAAGATGACGAACTTACAACAAAAAACATAAATGTTCAAAGAGAGCCAAGTTCTCATATGCACTAAAACCCTGTATGCAAAAATTCGGCCGTGAAATGCAATCCAACTTAATGTACGCGAAGTTCTAAGTTTATGAATTTTAATATAAAATTTCTTAAGTTGAGTTATATCGAAACAACTTTTAATTAGCAAGGAAAATCTTATTATTATCATTACTGACTTCGCAAGTGATCTTTCATTTTCATCACTAACGTTTTCATTACCTTTTAAATTGTGAGTAATAAAAGAAAACTTGTCAAGAAAATCCTCCAAATTTAAGTCAGTAATAATAATAAAACATTTTTTTATATTTTGGAGTTGTTTCTATAATACTCTATTTATAGACCGAGAGCCCATAGTAATTTTTGGGTGTGATTGATAACAAAAAATAATTATCATAATTAGATAGGCCTGTGAACGTCTTCCATTTTGGCAAAGTTTTTATCACAATTATTTAGACTTGGAAAGACCTGCATCCTTGATGCACTATAATGCACTATTGCGCCCACTAGAGTATGCAAGGCTTTCACATTTGTAAATAACTATAAAAGGCCTATCTAATTATGCTAATTATTTTTTGTTATCAATCACACCCAAAAATTGCTGTGGGCTCTTAGACTATTAAGAAATTTGATATTAAGATTCAAAATCTTAGAACTTTTCACTACTTTTCACGGCTGACTAGTTACACACAAGGTTTTTGCACATGAACTTGGCTCCCTTTTTTATAATTTATATTTTTTGCAAAGATTTTATTTTGTTAACGGAAAATTTCGAAAGCCATCAGTGAAGCTAGTGTTGTGAATTTGTAAATACGAACAACGAACGCATATCAACAAAATTTTTGTACATAGAAAATTAACAAACGTAGAAACCCCACCGTTCTGCAAAAAATCATTGGTCAACAATAATCGTAGGCTTGGTAATAATTTTTAAAAAGTGGGTGGATGCCAAGCCTCTCGAATGGAAAATCCTAAATTTTCAACTTTTTTATTCTTTAGAGCCTTACCGCTCTAAAAATTTTCATCATTTAACAAGAATCGGAAGTAATCCACATACAGCCCTATTTATTAGAATTCGCTGAACGCGTGAATAGTTATGCACTGCATAAGGACTTATTCATCCACTATGCAAATTCATATTTATAAAACATTTTTGCCTACCTTGCATAGTTGTAATGAGCTTGTGTCAAATAAAATACCAAAAAGTAAGAATCTATTACATTTAGCTTTCATAACACTCAGCTGTTCATCAAAAAACAAAGTAAAAAACATCTTGTCTGTAAATCGAATTTAATAAACAAAAATGGAACTACCAAAAGCTAAAAGAATTCGAACAATTAACTTTGATTCATCAGATAAGGTATGTACATAATTATCTCTAGCACATACTGGAAATCAAATTGTTGTTCGTTTTATCCTAGCTGGAATACTCCTCAGACAAGTTATTGAGGATACAATATTCAATAATGCAAAATAAAAATTGCAACACTAACACACCGGATGAAGAAGGATCCGTGGAGAGAGATCATCAACAAGTATATTTATCTATTTAATTCTAAACAATTTTCAATTCAATTGGTTTTTAATATATTAGTATAACATTTTAGTTTCAATAAATAAAAACAAAAAGAGGCTGGGTGTGACCCACACTGATAACTTCCCATTTGTGGTCTTGAAAACTTTATATTAAGTTTGTATTTTCAAATAAGCGACAATAAGCGACATTAATAAAGATCTCATTGTCGTGAGCAACAAAAAATTTTGTTAGATGTCACTTAGTTTAACCAAAATTGTCTCTTAGCACACTATGATTCCACTAGAACTTTCTTCGTTTTTTTCGTTTCCTGAACAATTTTAGAAATGTCGCTTAGTATACATTCTTACGAGAAGGTATCGATGTATAAAACAACATACTTTAGAAGCCACTATCGGTGTTCATTCCCAAGAATTTCGACTTGAAATACAATTCTAACTAGTTTTCACTAGAATTTTTAATAGTTTTTTTATTTAAAAAAAACTATTAATTCAATATTTGTCAACATTTTACCAATTGTACAAAATTATACTATGTATAAAATAAACTAAATTAGAAGTCAATATCACTACTAGTTCTCGAGAAATTTGAGTCGAAAAACAATTTTTACCAATTTTCAATAGAATTTTTTATAGTTTTTTATTTTTTGCAAAAAAACTGTAAATTGATTTTTTTTGAAATTTTCACCAGTTGTCAAACACATTATTTTTCGTAAAATAAAATTATTTTGAGTTTCAAATTGTTTTCCGTTCTTAGAATATCTGGGTTATGAAATTTTTTTTATTTAAAAAAATAACGGTATGTTCATTTTTTTCCAAATTCATACCAAATCTGTATGACCTTATAATGAGTAAATTAAATTTTATTTGAAATCAATAGCATTTTTTTTCGTGAGATATTTGAAACTAACCAAAATTTGTACTTTTTTTTTTTAAACCGTTTTAGTAAAAAAAAAATATTCACTGAATTTTAATAAACGCCCTTTTAACCTCTGTTGAAGTTATTATCTATTAAATAAAATTTATTTGAAGTCGATATCTTTACTCGTTCTTGAGATATCGACGACGAAAAATGGTACAAGAACGTACGGACGTACGAACGTACGAACGTACGAACGTACGAACGTACGTACACACACACAGACATCTTTCTAAAAATGATTGATATAGATTCTAGGGACCTTGAAACGTCGATAAATGTCAAAAATTCCAATTTGACAAATCGGACCGATTACAATAACTCCCTATGGGAAGTTAACAAGGCTTTAGTTTCAATATCAAGTTAAAGTTATTTTATTTTGTTGATAATCTTTATAATTCAATGTGATGTCAAAGTGAATGTGACAGTTCAATACTAAAATGTCCTTATGTAAACATTATTCAACTTCCAAACGCGTTTAGTATAATGCCTCTATTCAACGTCACATAAGTTTTATAAATAACGATTTTGCGTTTAGAGGCATTATAAGGGTTGCATAGCCTTATGTACTGACTATAATGAGTTTATAAATATGGCTGTAGTTTATAAGAATTTTTAAGAGAATAGAATTTCCGAATAGAAAATCTCAAATTTTCAATTTTTTCTTGCGACTTGTAGGTACTATTAAGCAAGTGGATATTACGATGATAGAACAGACGAAAAAATAGGCTCTCTCAATTCTCTCTGTCTGTTTAACTACAGCATAAACGGCTCGGCCGATTTTTTTAAACTTGGTAGATAGTATTTTTAAATTTATATTTTTTTAAGACCAAAAATACAGGTACCAGCCATAAGAATTTTTTTTTTGAAATTTTATAAATATCTTTTTTTTTCTCAAAAACAGATTTTGTTAAAAAAATAAACAGATTTCATTTTGTTAAAGCTAGGTAATGCTTAAATTTTTTTTTGGATTTTTAAGAAAATTTTCAAAATATTTTGTTCCAAAAATCAATATTTCGAAAACCCCATGCTCGATTGTTTTAAAACTTGACAATTAAAAGCTTTTGCATACAATCTACAAGATGTGAGCAAACAATTTTACTTTATCTAAAAATAAAGGTAGATACCCATTATTACCTGCCACTGTTAAAAAATGGTTTTCGAAAATCGTATTTTTCTTGAAAACGGTGGCTAGAATTTTGATAAATTTTTTTTTTTCGATTAGTTTTTACGATCTAAAATTCAATATAAAAATTGAAAGTAAGATATTGAAAATTCGATATTTCAAAAATGGGTCAGTATTTTTTTGGGAAATTTTATATTTATTCGTACAATAATATTTTTTTAAAAATGTTTTATTGAGATGGATACTTCAGAAGACATATTATCTATATGAATGTGTGAGTGCTTCTGGTTTCGATTCTGATTTCAAATCCAGAAGCAAATTTCTCCTCGTTTCAGAATCATAACTTTCATTTTTTCCTAAGTGAACATTTTCAAAAAAGTCCAGAAGGCTTCCGCATTGCCAAATAAAATCGACATAAGCCTGCTAACACGCACATAAGGCATACACCGAAAATTTGGCGTCCTCTTGCTTCGCCTATTTATTTCGATTTATGTACATATTTCAATTGTTGTTGAAACGAAAACCTATGGGTTGAATTTTGAATATTTGTTGTTAAAGGTCTACTTAGCGACAAGGTTTATTGAATTTATAAAGAAATTGATGTTGGAAACATCGCCCTCGCCCTCTTTGTTTTTAGACACTAAATACAGAGTGTTTGACAAATCTTTTATTTTAAACATTTTGACTTCAATGATATTGGCTAAAATGGCTATTTGTCAGACTGAAATTCATGTAGCTTTTTCTCTCCGGTCAATAAAGATTGATATGAATCGATTTTAAATACAATCCATGACTGGATATGACACACGTTTTAAAAATAAGAGCAGAAAACATTTCAATTTCTATTATGGTAGCTCTTGCCTAAAACCCTAGTCTCAGTCCCAGAATATACAGATATTCAGTCAAATAGACAAACAAACGTAATTAATGGACCAATTCTTTTAGCGTTCTTTATCATTGTAATCTCAAGTTTGATTTGAATCTTGAGTTCTTTTTTTTACGAATGCAAAACTTGTCCGATGGTACATATTTATATGTACATTACATACATATATATTTTTTGCAAGTAAAAAATTGTAATTGAGAAGAAAGAATTTTTCCATTCCATTGGATGACATGACTATACATATGTATATATTTTGGAGTTTCTATGTCAATTATCAAATGTTATTTTTTCTGTCAAATTTCAACTTTGTTTTTATGTGTGGACCAATCTTTAGAATTAAATATGTAAAAGTATTAAGGGTTATTTAATTTGTATGTATTCGTTTTTATATACATATGTGTATTGTCAACGACAATTAAGTAACAACTTCATGGAAGACCTAGACTTATTCAAATAAAAAATATATACATTTCATGATATTTTTACATTTCCCTGTTTTAAACATCCTTAATTAAAGAATGTGTGTCATAAGAACAATCATTTTCATTAAATAAAAAAAAATATTAAAACGAAAACGAATGTACGGACATCAAAAACTAACTTCCAGAATCGGCACTGCTTGGTCTCGGAATACTGCCACAGCAACTATTTTTTCTCTGGACCGCCGCTGTCTCTGCAGCGTGACTTATGGTACTGTTGCAAGTGACAGGGTTTCTAGCATTAAATTGTTGCGTCTGTTGATGTTTTTGCGGTTGGAGCTGATTGTTACCTGTAATTCCACTCATTGGCGTCGACACCGCTGATGTGGAAGATGTTGCTACCGTTACGGCCGCAGCTTGTGCTGCAGCCAAAAGTTGCGCCTGCGATGAACAGGGTACACATGGACAAGGTCCACCCAATTTTTTAGCAAGAATAGATTTAAGTTTTAGGGCCGGTCCAAGTCTCATTCCCAATTGGTTCATAAGGTGATCCTCTGTGAGTAAGGGCAGACCAGATCCATCAATGCATTGTTCTCGGAAGTTCTGAAATGAAAATAAAACGAGGAAGCATTGTTAAAATTACCAACCTGAATATAGAATAATAATATTACTAGATTTAGAAAAGATTGTATTGCCAGAGTGCAGAGCATAAAACATAATGATGATTGCCCACTGCTGCCTGCTGTGGCATGTGCCACGGCAGGAACCAGTTTTAGAACTGCTACTAGCAATATTGAGTAAATCTGTAGAAATTATCGATAATAAGACGATTGAAAATAACGCACATAAGCAAACTGATGAGGCTCTTGTGAATCTGTCAGGGAAAAACATTATGATTGTAAGGTGGTTTGAGGATGAATCCGGGAAGCTGCATATGGATAGAAAACCAGTACATAATAGTTGTTAAGGTATAGTAGATGTTTGCAAGTGGACACGCGCCCTCGGGTAGCAATAGCATGATCTTATCGCTGCCGCTGTTGTTGCTGCTATTAACTTTGCGCACCAATCGTGTAAGGTTGAATGGTTTATTATTGTTTTTTATTTCAATGTTGGTAAGTTCAGTCTAGATGGTAAGATATACAATTTAAAAAAAAAAAAAATACTTGGAACCGGTAGAAAAAGTTCTCCCTTTATCTTTATTAATTGAATTCTCTTCAAAATTATTAAATTTGTTTATGTAAGAATTAAGTCATTTAAGGAGAAATTAGGTTAGCTTAAAATGTACAAGTTTTAATTTCGCAACTCACGGTTCTTATAAAATTGTCAAGTAGGTTAGTGGATTTATAGTGACATACATATATATTTAACTTTTAATATTTATTTTATTCAATATTAAGATATTAAATTACTCGTATATTTACCAACTCTATCGAAACAAACAAAAGTGTGTTTAATATGGGTATAGTACATTTTTCCATTTTGCATCTTTTTTCGAATTTATTTGGAATTTTAATTATTAAATATTAATAATTTTTTTTTGTTTTTCGCTATTAATTAGTTTTTTCTTGTTTATTTTGTGAACAAAAGTTTTGACAAACAGATATTGATTCAGGCGATTTTTAATTCTGTACGACTCAAATTTATCCTACTTCGGACAAAACAAATAATCGTTTCTTTTTTCTATCATAAACTTTATCTTTATCTCTAAACAAATTTCTGTTTATCTAATTTAATTTTGATTTTGACATTGCGACTTAAATAATCTAAAAATTCACGGAACACCATATAAGTTTTACGAAGCAAACCCGAAGTCCAAAATAAAGTGACCAAAACAAAGTGAATATTCACACCTGGAACCTACTTGCTCTTATGTCCAAACAGGCTTAGAATTTTAAACATGTATATTTTTACAGCAAAAACATTCAGTTAATATAGTATATTTTCAGTTTATTTTTAAATTGGGATTCTGACTTGTTTAAATGAATAGTATTAATTCTATCCGTCCTAATTATGGAATTAGCAACCTTTTACTCACCAAATCAAATTTGTTGAAAGACACTACCGAACTAATGTATTTAAAATGTCAATGCCAATACTTTTGGTGCGTATCTAAATAGGTACTATAAGAAAGAAAAATATTTCTTTTCAGCTTAAAAGATGGACGGATCCACTGTTTCACAGATTAAAACTCATGCGCCTTTATAAATAAATAAATAAATAAATTTGGTAGTGCAACAGCTCGGAGTGAACCAGGACCTAGGGACTTACAACTCTAAACCATTCCTGTGTGCGTGTTACCAGGAACGGAGGGGACCTACAATTTTCTGGAACGGCTAATGAGCAGCACTTTCCATGACAAGAGATACTCTTGGAGAATTTGTGAAATCCTCGCAAGAGGCAGTACACCCCTGAAAAAACTTTCTTGCAGCGGCTGAGAATCGAACTTGAGACCTTCCGCATGACAGTCCAACTCACTAACCATTATGCCATATATATGCCAAGCGGTACTACATGCGCCTTTACCTATATAAAATTTTATATATTTTTCATTTGAAAGAAATATATATTCAATTTTTATTAAATGCGGTATGTTCACATAACTCACTGTATTTTTTAAAAAGGAGAATACATTTTAAATTGTTCAAAACGTAAGAAAATTTGAACCTTCATGTTTTTTAACTATCATGAAAAGTATTTTTTTTTTTATTCTTTAATATCCAAAAAAAATTAGAAAGGGTTTATTCAAATAATAGCCATTCCATGCATTTTAAATTCTTCTAAACAATTTGAACTTAGGTAGATTGAATAAGTATCTTTCCATGACAATCTTTTAAACGTTAAAGGAGCTATTAGATGCGTTTTATCTACAGATCTATATATGGTATATGGATCCGGATCTGGATTAATTTTTAACACGAATTACAAAAATAATTTGGGATCCTGTTCTCTATCTGAATTTATTTTAAAGATCTTAAAATTAGTTCTTATTCTGGCGGTAGGCTTTTTATGGTAAGGTAGTGTAAACTACAGTGAAAATAAAAAAAAACAAAAAACATTTGAAGATCAACAAAACATAAGCAAAAGAGGGACGAGCATAACACTACTGTCTTAAAGATCCGAATCGTTTTATTTTCAAGGCTCTTAATCTATATGGATCATTGGCGATAATAAACAGGCTATTATAACAGTTGGTAGAAAAACAATATATGGCTACCAAATAATTTACCCATTATCTTCAGTAAAAGAATTTGCAACCATACGAAAATAATTTTCTCAAAAAAAAAAAATCGTCGCGAAGTCAACCCGGACCAAAATTTACTTGAAGCTCGGTTTACCCAAGATTATGTAATGATATCTTTTGGAAGCTCTACCTTTAGTGTAGACCTAATTTGCATCATATATGTAATTATTTTTTACAATTTCATTACCAACATTTAAAAAAAATGCGAAGGCAGGAATTCAGTTTTGAAGGGTCAAAGGCATGCCTACATCTTCACTATTCGATCTATGGATGGACACGCTTTTTATTTTTAATCTTGAAAAGGCGAAACTGATATCTCCGCTTTTAAACAAAAGATGAGACAAAAATACAAAAAAAAAATCACATTTTATGTAATGCAGCACTGCTGGAAGTTGTAAAAGGAAGAAAACAAAATTTTGCTTAAAGGACCCCAACCAAACAGAACCGACCGACCAAACGACCCCATAAGCGAAGTGTTGTTGCTTTACAGGGTTATATCAAAGGTTGTTGGTAAAAAAAAATCTCTCTTTCCTCATCCCCATCAGTAACCTAATGATCATGTTGTGATACTGATGCCATTGATGAGGTGATGGTGTTCTTGCTGCTGAAGCGGTGGCAAAGGTTGGTAGGAGTTGTTTTTTTAGTATCACAGGGCAGCAACCATAACAAAATACTCACAAGGCGCAAACAAAAAACCTAACATAACCTATGTTATACTACGTTTTCACCAGAAGATAATTCGAGATTTAAGGCAAGAGATTTATGTGGTGTTTTCACCGCACTAAAAGATTAAAAAGAAAATTAACTTTGACAGCATCTATCAAAATGCGAATGGTGTTTCAATTTTTCTTATAAAGTGGAAGCCAGAGAAAGAAAGTTTCATTTCTGCCAAACGATGAAAAATCATCGAAATAGCTTAGTACGATATGGATATTAGGTCAGTTCGAACTATAGAACAATTCATCTAATGAAAATTTAACAAGATTTATTTCTAATCTACTAGATTTATATTACGTTTCCACCAAAAGATAATCTGAGATGTAAGGCAAGAGATTTATGTGGTGTTTTCACCGCACTAAAAGATTAAAAGGAAGATTAAATTTGAAAACATCTATCAAAATTCTAATAGTGTTTTAATTTTTCTTATAAAGTGGAAGCGAGAGAAAGAAAGTTTCATTTGTGCCAAACGATGAAAAATCATCGAGATAGCTTAGCACGATATGGATGTTAGGTCAGTTCGAACTTAGAGCAATCGATCCAATGAAGATTAAGTAGAGATTTATTTCTAATCTACTAGATTTACAAAATAAATTTGTATGGTAAATCTTCGAGATTTAAAGAGGATTTATGGTAAGTATACTTAAATCCAGGATTATCTCTTGGTGAAAACGTTGTATTAAGCTAAAGTCTTGAAGATTGTTTGTGGATGCCGGATGAACTTAATTTGGAAAAAATGTATAAATAAGTAATATTATAATCTACTTTTGACTGTGAACATTTCTTTCAGTTCAGATGGCAATACAGAATATTAACTTTATCACGGTAAAATACTTTAGAATCACTATAAAATTACAAATAGTCAGCAGCCTTGTATACATTTTACGGAGAACTTATTGGTTCATCTTATCTATAAAGCTAGTTAAGCCGATTAGATAATAATGGGTCTATTTCAAAAATTATTCGACAAAATTTCTGATATCGATCTGCTTTGAGTAGCAAACTCACATTGTTTCGTGAAAAATAAAAGTTTTTGTTCTCTATCAAAACAAAAAGTCCGATACTACGATCTACGAGTCATAGTAACATAATATCGTATTAATATTTTTTCTTTTCACATAATTTCAAATATTTTTTTTGTGTAGGCTTTCTGTTTCGGAGCTGTCTATGAGCCATGTTCTGAACCAGAAAATTCAAAGGAACACTTTTTGACTTTTTTTTCAAGATAAGTTCCATGGATACCAATTGAACAAAATGCGGCCATGTAGTTTCAATGCATCGTGTCCCCTGTCGTCTAGCGTGGTGGTTGTCTTTCATCGGTAGTTGAAACTGCTGCTCTTGTTGCTCATCCTGCTCTGGTATTGTTGTCGTAGTCGCCTTCTTCGTCATCTGCTTATTCTTGTTTGGTTATGGTCTGAATCATTTGAAATTGTCTTCATGGGCCGGTCGCAGCCAACTGTGTTATCAACTTTCGAACTCTAAGTTGCACTGCCTCGTGGACCGCGCCCGTCTTTCACGTTAGCAATCTTAGCATATTCAGTGTGACAGCAACGGCAGCAGCGGTTACCATACCTGCCTCTCGTTACCTACCTCCACAACCACCTTCTTCTGACATAAAGTTTCTTCTCTTCCAATTGTATATCTAGAGCCAGTGTGCCCCAGGGCAGTTTACCTTTTAAAATGTAAAAACAAAAAAAAATTGGTTGGCTTCCTTTGCTTCTATAAAGAATTACTTTACCAACTTCGCCTCTGTCTGTGGCAAGAATGATCCGGTTGGCTGATCGGTCAGGCGATGGCTGTATTCTTGGGGTTTGATCACTGATCAGCGTAATGCCCACGTTAAGAATAACTATCTATCTACCTACCACTCTACAAAAGGTTAACCAGGTCAAAAACTGAACAACTAAATTGATCGGCGAAACACGCGTTCTTTTCTTACCTCCTCATCCTCATCATCATCGTTGTTTGGTTCTTTGGTTCTTCTTGTTGACTGGACAATAATCCTTCGTTGGGGTTTGTGATTAGATTTATCTTTTCTTTCCATTTTGTTCGATAAAATGTAGGTGCTTATTAAAGCTTTGAGGTGAACGGAAATAAACAATTGGTAGAAAGGTAATAATGTGTGGGACATTAGATATCGGTGCGTTTATTTCGTTTAGTTAGATTCATTCTGTGATATCTGTCATACCGGAGGTTTGTATTCTATTCATGCTTATTTTGAGATTTGAAAAAATAGCTCATTCGATAGAATAGATCTTTACATTCGAATTAACTCCGCATATTTTGGCATTCGAGCGAAAAATGTTCATTGTCGAATGATTGCATAAAATGAACTTCAATGAAATTCATTTTCGAAATCAGCTGTTTGAAATTTACTGACATTTCTTTCTGATTTAGTATGACCAAACTGTTTTTTTTGATGATTTTGATTTCAAAAAAATTATGGTCTAAAAATGATACTTTATCATTTAAGAAAACTAAAGTAAAGATAAGTAATGCTAACGGCCCGATAAAATTTGAATTTGAAAAACATCAATAAAAACTTAGATTTTAAAATTTGAGAGCATTTAGAAAACAGTTTGGTAAGTTTATTGATATCAAAAAAAAGTTAAATAACGGTAGGTACAACTTCTCTGTATAATAAAATACTTGATTTCTGTTTAAATATTCATGTAAACTAAATTGTGTTCCAAATTGATAAAACAAAAAAAAGTCAACTTCAAAGCCTATTTAATTTACACAAATCTGGTCACACTTAAGTTTTGAAATAAAATTGTTTCATAAAAATATTGATAAATTCAAGCGAGACGTTAAAAAACAAAATGGCAATTGTTTTATTTATGAATAGTGAAGACACGGTGAGGAGCAGTTGTATTGGAGAAGGATAATGGATGCATCAAATCCATTTGAATTTAACAATTCGAAGTACTTATGTAGGTATATTTATGTGAAATCAGAATCGTTTTCAATTCCTGATACATACATAATGTATATCATTTCCTTGAAGATTTGTAAGAAACTTTCGTCCTTAGACGGTGCTATTCAGCTATTCAGCTTCTCCGCATATCTGCAAAAACGATCAGTGTCAACCCGGTTTATTGAAAATCCCTTGACTTTATCAGGATTTTCTTCCATCATTCTGATCAGAACTTCATTTTGCTCCTGGTTTGTCCAATTGGAATGCGATTGTGACCTTCATTAAAAACACCATTCAAAAAGTAATTTATTTTATTTATTTTTCCACAAAAATAGTAAACTTACAAGGCTTCAGGGCCGCCGCTACCATATGTGCAAAATGTGCGGCGCACAAGGGCGCCAACGTCTAGGGGCGGAAAATTAAGAGATCGATCTAACTCAACCTAGACAGCATACTCCAAAAGTTTTCCTTAAGCTATTGGAACTTGTTTACATTTGACCTTTCGCTACGTAGTTCCCACACACAATCTACTACAAATCTTTATTTATATTTTGTTTGTGACTGTCGCCTCTCACACCAAATAACCAGTCATTGGGAAAAAAACCAACGGTAAAAAAAATGTTTTGTGTCTCTAAATGTTTATGTTTCTTTTTAAATAAGGGTTTACGAATAGTTTTTAATTAATTTTGGAATTGAATTGATAAATAACTTAAATGTCAACGTATTGAACAAAATCAGAATAACCCAGAAATTTAACGTTACATTGGTTGTTCGAATTTAAGCTTTCAATTGGCATTCAGAGTTCAGACTCTATTTATGTATTTCAAAATATAGTTCCCACACAATCCACAAAATGTCAAATTTCATCAAAGCATACCTAAGATGTCAAGGAATTATATATAATACTTCCAGATCCGGAAGTAAATGATTAAGTGTTTCAAAAAGAAAGTGAAAACAAAAACTTTTAAAAATATCAAAAACTACTTTGTTTTCTTTCTGTCAAGCTATTAACTATTGGATTTTACCAAAAGATTGATTTGACATACATAAATTAAAAACTGTGCAAGGATGAATGCTATTAGAGAAAAACTGTTCATAAACATAAAGTTCACTACTCTTTTAGTAGTAGCTGGAGCTGAGAACAGGATGCCATGTGATGCAAGCAAATATTAGTTCATGCAAGAACAAAATTTATAACAAAGTTATAAGTCAAAAAATCTTTTACATATATACAATTTTTTAAAACATTTTTTTTATTACTTTACGAATAAAAAATAAATTTCCAAAAAAAATATTTAGCCCTTTTTTGAGGTATCGAATTTTCAAAAAAAAAATTCATTAAAATCCGTTTAGTCGGTAATGATAAATTCCAAAATCGTCAAAATGGTTCTATGTTCGGTATAGTCAGTAATATATTGATTTCAATTTTGTTTGTTTAATTATAGAACGTACAAATTTATCAAAATTCTCGGAGACGTTTTCGAGAAAAACACGATTTTCGAAAACTTTTATTTATCAAGTTTTAAAAAAATCAAGCATGGGGTTTTCGAAATATTGAGTTTCGAAAAAAAAATTTGAAATCCAAAAAAAAAAAGATTTGAAAATTTTAATGCACAGGAATATTTTTAATTTTGGGGCGCTTTCGCATAAAACAAATTATCAAAATCGGTTGTACCGATTCTTTAAACTTTTTGATTTTTGTTAAAATCTGTTGGACATTGTTTTAAAAAAAAATTTATAAAATTTCGAAAAAAATCGTATTGCAGTTTACAGTTATTTTTGGTCTTAAAAAAAAGAAGAAAAGTAAACGTGTGGGGACAAAATTTCGAGATCCACTTTTTTTCGTCTTCGCTATCATCGTAATGTCAACTTTGATCAAAATCTCGAGTTAGATTTTTTTACGAATGCATAACTTGCCTTATATGTACATAGAATCAACCTATAAGTCTCAAGTAAAAAGAGTAAGTAAATGAAAATAAAAATAAAGGATGCAAGATCTGTGCATATATGCTATAATGACTACGTTCATTGTATAAGAATTTGGTGTAGCTCGGAACGCGACAACAACAATGCACGTTTGCTGAAATTTTTCAACTGCGAAATCTAGAATAAATAAAACTTTCACTTATTCAACGTAAATAACCCCATTCACCCGAGACATGGGCGGCAATTTAAGGTTCTTGCACAAGGGCGCACGAACACCCAGCGGCGGCACTGCAAGGCTTATGAATCTATTCGCCAGAAAAAAATGAACGAGATTGAAATGACATTTCTTTCGAACGATTCGAAAGTGAATATGCTTAATTTTCGAAAGATAAATGAACTTTCCATTGATAAAGTGAACTTTCTAATCGTACGAATCTAAAATACTCGTACAAATTATGTATTTGACATACTTTCTAATGAAATCGAATGTCAAAATAAGGCTGATTATCTGCCGCTGACTTTATAAAAAATATATACTTTCCTGAGTTATGTCTTTTGCAAGGAAGTGACAAATCCAAGAGTATCTTTTGTCATGAAAAGAAAAAAACCGGGAAAAATAAAGATCAAGTAGAAATATCTACAATTCTCAAATTTTAAGACCAAAATCTTTTACATAAAATACTGCAATATTCCTAACCTAAAATAGTTAATACTAGCCGTGTTTTATAACCGCCAGAATATTACTAATTTTTGGATTTGATGATCCCAAATGTTAAAAATTCGGATTCATATAGATCCTTAGATAATAAAACGCATCCAAAACTCGTTTATAATACTCGTGTCGTAATCTCTGAAGATAAAGTAAATTTTCTCGCATTGTAGTTTGCCTTAGATCACAAATGGTTCTATGGTATAAATCTTCTTTTGCACTCGGTCCATATTGTACATATATCAGCTAATGAAGATGTGTTCTATTATGCTGGTAAAACCATAGCAGCTTTTTCATCAGACCCACTCTTCGGGAATCC
Organism: Chrysotoxum bicinctum; assembly: GCA_911387755.1. Classification (NCBI taxonomy): domain Eukaryota; kingdom Metazoa; phylum Arthropoda; class Insecta; order Diptera; family Syrphidae; genus Chrysotoxum; species Chrysotoxum bicinctum. The sequence goes on along the minus strand of OU426987.1, from coordinate 102,719,091 downwards.
TTGCGAGTAGGTGGAAAACCATGATTTGTTCAGCTGGTTTCTAAAAGATCACAGTTTTAAGAATGTGACTTTTCTTTGGTAGTTTTTCAAGATATGTATACATATCAAAGGGCAAGGTAGTGCCCAGCCAAGTTCTGGCACTACACCCTTTTTACAGGAACAAACTCAGGCGGTTTTTGACTCCTCCCTATCTTCAGTTCCAATGAAGTTCGAAACTTAAAATTCCAAATATTTGCTAAGCTAGTCAGGCACAGGCGGCCCACCAAATTTCAATTTTCTAGCATAAGCGGTTCCTGAGATATAAGGCCTCAAAAATCACAAAAACCGTAACTGACTGACTGACTGACAGATCATCAAAATTATGGAGCACTTCCCGACATCGTAGAATCTTGTAATTTTGCACAACGGTAGGTCTTGTCATGCAAGTAGAACAATGAAATTTGATAGAACGGTAGTGCTCAAATTGCATATAAAGGACAAAAAATAAAAATTTGAGGTTTTCCATTTAGGAGGCGTGGTATCCGCCCACTTTCTCATGTAAATTATAAATGGCACACTTCCGATTGCAGTACAACAATGAAATTTGGTAGAACGGTATATTTATATGCATATAAAGGACCAAATATAAAAATCGAGGTTTTCCATTCAGGGGCGTGGTATCCGCCCACTTCCTCGGAACTGATGTAAATTATATATGGCACACTTCCGATTGCAGTAGAACAATGAAATTTGGTAGAACGGTAGGGATCAAATTGCATATAAAAGACCAAAAATAAAAATTGGGGTTTTCCATTCGGGGGGCGTGGTATTAGCCCACTTTCTGAGAAAATGTTTAATTTATCCGGAACACTTCCGATTGCTATAATTAAGGTAGGTATGTTAGTGTTAGGTACTCGTATCTTGCCAGGATAAGAAGAAATAATTGAAGCGCAAATCAAAACAACCAATAACAAAAAGAAAATATACCAAAAGAAATAGAAAGCTATAAACTAAGTTGATTTTAGTAGGTAGAGTCCACCCTTCTATCTTTACGTATCTTTCGAGATTTTCACATGGCAAAATATTAAAATCTTTGCAAAAAGGAGTGGGATCAGACCAAAAACATAAATGTTAAAAAAAGAGCCAAGTTCTTCTATACAAAAAAATTTGTGTAACAAGTCAGCCGTGAAAAGTACTGAGATCTAAAAGTACGCCAAGTTCTTACTTCATGAAGGTTTAATACCGAATATTTAAAGTAGAATAATATTGAAACAGCTACAATGTAATAGAGAAATTTTATTATTTAATAATTACTGACTAAAATTTTATGGGCTAACTTGGCAAGTTTTTTTTTATGTCCAATTCGAAAGGTTTTAAAAACTTGACCAGTGAATCCATCAAATTTTAGTAAGTAATAATTAAATAATAAAATTTCTTTATTACATTGTAGCTGTTTCAATATTATTCTACTTTAAATATTCGGTACTTTTCACGGCTGACTTGTTACACAAAGGTTTTTGTATAGAAGAACTTGGCTCTTTTTTTAACATTTATGTTTTTGGTCTGATATATTTTACTGTAAATTCCCTAACTGGTGCAAAACGAGGATTAATTGATAAAATATTTTACCATTATTGCTGAGAAATCCTAAATTTTGCTTTCATAATTTATTCCGGACTTTTACCCTCCATGTAAATATATGTTAATATGTATGTATGTAAATATAGGACTTTGTTGTTACGAATTTCTTCTCATGTTTAAGAATCTTAAACAAAAAAGTTTTATATAAAAACATGGATTTAAGTAGAAAAGAATGTTCAGAAAAATAAAAATAATTTTATAAACAGCTAAAATCCTTAAGTAGTTTGAGCTAAAAATTAATGCCATGTGGGAAATAGGAATTTATCAAAGAACATAAATTTAAAATCTTGATTCAAAATAGCATTTCGTCGAATAAGTACGTCCTGTTAAATTTAGTTTGTTTTTGACAAAAATCCAATTTGAACTACATATATATTTAACCAAGATTAAAATTCAGGCTCGTTGCCTGACATTGTTTCTTATATGAAGGTTTTTTTTTATACGAGTATACTACTGAAATAAATCAGGCAAGTTGAAGGATTTATGAGACTATTTATGTTATTGGATTTGTTGAATTATGGATTTAAATAGCTTTTTTGATATTTATTCAACAAAAATCGATGTAGCGTTTTGTTAAAAAAGCAAGTTTTTATCAATACAAATTTATCAAAATCAGTTGGACTTTTTATGGGTATATCGAAAACAAAACATTACATTATTACATTATATATTTAGACTCCTCCGTAGATAAATTTACGAAGTAGACACTGAAAGCACTGGCAACTGTGAACATCGGCTTAGACATGACAACCATTACAACAGAGAGAGAGAGAGAGAGAGAGAGAGAGAGAGAGAGAGAGACATAGAAAGAAAGTCAACAGCACACGGTTGGTAATGAACGGTCCCCGATCCAAGTATTAACCATGCACGATGATGCTTGATTTCGCTGATCGATCCGTTGACCGAAAAAAAAAAACAAAAATGAATGTTTCTATCGAAGGTACCATTAAGAGAGAGAGAGAGAGAGAGAGAGAGAGAGAGAGAGAGAGAGAGAGAGAGAGAGAGAGAGAGAGAGAGAGAGAGAGAGATAGAAAGAAAGTCAACAGCACACGGTTGGTAATGAACGGTCCCCGATCCAAGTATTAACCATGCACGATGATGCTTGATTTCGCTGATCGATCCGTTGACCGAAAAAAAAAACAAAAATGAATGTTTCTATCGAAGGTACCATTAATAACCATTTCCAAAGATTTTTACTTGCGACTTATAGGTACTATAAGGCAAGTTATGCATTCGTAAAAAAAATCGAACTCGAGATTTTGATCAAAGTTGACATTACGATGATAGCGAAGACCAAAAAAGTGGGTCTCGCAATTCTGTCTGTCTGTCTGTCTGTCTGTCTGTCTGTCTGTCTGTCTGTCTGTCGGTTCGACTACAGCCTAAACGGCTCGGCCGATTTTCTTCAAACTTGGTAGATATGGGTTTTAATTTTTTACCCCCGGACGTTTTTTTTTTTTTTTTTTAAGACCAAAAATAACGGTACCTGCCATATTTTTATATGTTATTTTTGGTAGACCCCCTGGGTCCATTTTTTTTGTTTTTGATTTTCTCGAAAACGGTACAGCCGATTTAAATAATTTTTTTTATGCCAAAGCTCCTCCAAAGTCTGAATATTATTGCATATTCAAATTTTCAATTTTTATTTTTTTGGATTTTTAAAAAAAAAATCAAAATTTTTTTTTGGAAACTCAATATTTCGAAAACCCCATGCTCGATTTTTTTCAAACTTGACAAAAAAAAGTTTTTTAACATAATCTACAAGATTTGAGAAAAAAAATTTTGTTTCATCTAAAACTAACGGTACCTTCCATACAAATTTTAAAAAATGGTTTTCGAAAATCGTATTTTTCTCGAAAACGGTTTCGAGAATTTTGCTAAAATTTTTTTTCTTTTGATTAATCTTTACGATCTATAATTTAATAAAAAAAAAATTTAAATCTAGATATTACTGACTGTACCTACCATAGAACGATTTTTTCGAATTTTGAATTTCTCATTATCGACATAACGGATTTTAATGAAATTTTTTATAAAAAAGCTCCAAAAAAGTTTAAAAAACATTGCATTTAAAAACTAAAGAAAAAATATTTTTTCAATTTTTAGAAAAAAAAAATATTTTTTTTTTTGAAAAATTCGATATCTCAAGAACGGCTTATTATTTTTTTTTTGGAAATTAGACCTTTATTCGTACAATAATAAAAGCTTAAGGTTGGCGTACAAAAATTTTTTCTTAAAAATGTTTTAAAAATTTTGTACATAAAAGCTTATTTTTTTTAAGGAACCACTACAACGACTTATAAATAATTTTTGTTCTTCAATAAATTCATATTTGCATAGCATTCTGTTTTTATCTCTTACTACTAAAAGAATTTAAAAAATTAATTTTATCCTTATGGACAGTTTTCTTTAATAACATTCGTTTTTAAAATTCCTAGTCTATTACATAGGAGCAACTTCGTGCGACCCAGTCGTGCATTTTATTTTTAATGATAGGGTATCTCTTACTAAAATAATAATTTTTGAATTTATTTTTAATCTGTGGCACACAACAGTTTTTTAAATCTCAAACAAAAAATTGTATGGCAATTACCAGACTAGCGGACAGAATTGCGAAACCCTCCTTCTTCATCTTCATTAACACTTAATTGTCAAGTTTGATCAAAATCTCGAGTTAAATTTCTCTTTCAGAATATCTAACTCAGTTGTGAATATTAATATTGGTCGAATTACTGATTTCGGTTGTTCCTCATAGTATTATTTAGCCGCGATACAAATACAAAAGAACTACATACTCGTATATATTGATCTCAAACAATTAGTAATTTTGGGAGCGCGTGAGCTTGAGAAAAGCAGGCGGGATTATTGACTTATACTCTCTCCAAGACGGCTAGACATTTGGCGTGAAAATCCAATAAGTTGTAATACTAATTGACTTAAAAAGAAACATTAAATACTTTTTTATCCGAGGAAGCCTTCATGTTAAGAATACCATTTCCCAAAAAATTGAACACGACCGACTCAGTTGGTATTGCCATGTTCAAAGGAGAGATCCTGAGAACCCCGTCAAAAAGGCAATATCATACAACGTTCCAATTCGGAATAAAAAGAAAGGTAGGCCTAAACACTCCTGGTACAAACAAATGCAAAAACACCAGCATTCAGTTGGCCTCAGAAATGGAACAATACAAAACCGGGAGGCTTGCCGCCGATTTCTGAGGTCAACCCGGCGAACCACACAGGCGGATCACTAGTGTGAAGCAGATACGTGGGAGAGTTATGATCCCCTCGACATCGAGATCATAACAGCGCCGAAACACAGGAAGAAGAAGAAGATTAAATACTTTTTTATATTACTGGCTTATATATATACAGGGTGATTTGCATAAAGTGTGACAAAGAGCTAGGGCGTGTAGGTTGGACTTAGACAAGAAAAAGGAGGCGGGGGTCTATTTCCCCCCGTTTAGGCGGGAGGGTCAATTTAAGAAAAAATCACTTAAAACAGAAAAAAAATTATTAAAAAATAACGGTGATACCTACAGAGTAATGCTATAGCATTTTGAAAAGCCAGAAATACATTCTTTAAATTTGTTTTTAAATAAAGTTGTTCGAGTGAATAGTTTTTGAAAAATTAATTTTCAAAATCAAAATTTTGAAAAAAAAAGAAAATTTTTGTTTGAACAATTTTTTTTCAAAATTGTACGTAATTAAGTATTGTTTTTTTATTCAATATTCAATGCTCTTATTAATGTTTGATCAAACACAAAAAACCGGATGTCAAAATGTTTTGTAGTTTTTGAGAAAATCAAAAATAACAAAAACTACTTTTGTTCTAAGAAAAGCCTTTTATTTTAGTTTTTACGTTTTTGGATTCTTAGGTGAATTTACGATTGAAAGGATTAACTTTCTTTTTACTATTTTTTTAATTATCGTCTTATAAGCGTATAATAACGTGACAAAGTACTGGATTAACCATATTTCACACATTTTTTCATTGAGAACACCTGCGTGAGAACATTGGTTTAAAATTGACCTGCCACTTTTTTATTATGGTGGGGTCGGCTTGGCGACGCGACCTGTTTTGTTGTACAAATTATTTCTAATTTGAATGTCAAGTCGTCAACATATCACGATGTCAAATTACTCTCATGCCGAATTGACGGATATGCATTACTGCTACGGTATGGCTCATGGTCGAAGTCGTGAAGCGCAAAGACTCTACGCTGAAATGTATCACAATAGGAGGTGTCCCAGTCATACGATATTTTCAAGAATCCATTAACGTCTTCGAGAACACGGAGTACTGGAGCACCGAGGGAGAGAAAGTTCATCTTCTGCATCAGTACACATAGAGGAAAGAATTTTGGATATGGTCCGACGTAATCCCTCCCTTAGCACAAAGAGAATAGCTACTATGCTTCAGTTGCCCCAAACTAGAGTATGGGCAGTGCTTCATACCGAGCATTTACACCCGTACCACACTACACCAGTTCAGGAGCTAACCGCAAACGACAAGTTATTGAGAGCTGCATTTTGTCGAACATTATTGCTAAGAGATGAAACTTAACATAATTACTTTGGAAGGATATTCTGGACGGATGAAGCTCAGTTTACCAGAGATGGAGTAACAAATTTCCACAGTTTACATCACTGGAGTAACAGCAATCCGCATAACAAGAAACAAACCAAATCTCAACACCGCTTTAGCTGTAATGTTTGGCTTGGTATTGTTGGACGAACAGTTATTGGACCACTGTTCCTGAATTCAGTCATAAATGGAGAATCCTATCTGCAGTTACTACGCGATCTTCTGCCAGATTTGAATGACAACGTTCCCTTGGCCATAGCAGACAATATAATCTACCAGCAAGATGGAGCTCCAGCACACTACAGCCGCGCTGTAAGGAACTGGCTTGATGAACATTTTAGTGACCGTTGGATTGGAAGAGGAGGTCCAATAGAATGGCCGCCTAGATCGCCAGATTTAACCCCGTTAGATTTGTATGCTTGGGGATTCTTGAAGAACAACTATGTGTACGAAGTGGAAATAGAATCTTTGGAACAACTGAAACAACGGATTGAAGTGGCTGGAGTCAAATTACAGGAAAATTTATCAAGTATAAATTTATGTGCAGCAATAAGAAGGCGCTATAATCTTTGCCTTCTACAAAATGGGGATCATATCGAAATTTTTTTGTAATAAGCTTTAGTTAAAAAATAGTTAAAAATTTAAATAATCAGTAATTATGTATTTTATCTAAATATGCATGTATTTCTTATTTTAATTGATTTCAAGATTCAGGAACATTTTTGTTCTTATTTCGCAATTGCATTTTTCTGTCACTAGTTAGGGCGTGTAACGTTGCATTATTTAAAAAAACATTCGCAGGTCAATATTAATCCAATGCTCTCACGCAGGTGTTCTCAATGAAAAAATGTGTTAATCCAGTACTTTGTCACTTTATTGTATGCTTATAAGATTGATAATAAAAAAATTGTACAAAAAAAGTTAATCCTTTCTTTCGTAAATGCACCTAAGCCAAGCCGTCCCCACCATAATAAAAAAGTGGCAGGTCAATTTTAAACCAATGCTCTCACGCAGGTGTTTTCAATGAAAAAATGTGTGAAATATGGTTAATCCAGTACTTTGTCACATTATTGTATGCTTATAAGACGATAATTAAAAAAATAGTAAAAAGAAAGTTAATCCTTTCAATCGTAAATTCACCTAAGAATCCAAAAACGTAAAAACTAAAATAAAAGGCTTTTCTTAGAACAAAAGTAGTTTTTGTTATTTTTGATTTTCTCAAAAACTACAAAACATTTTGACATCCGGTTTTTTCTGTTTGATCAAAAATTAATATGAGCATTGAATATTGAATAAAAAAATAATACTTAATTACGTAAAATTTTGAAAAAAAAATTGTTTAAAAAAAAAATTTCATTTTTTTTTTCAAAATTTTGATTTCGAAAATTAATTTTTCAAAAACTATTCACTCGAACAACTTTATTTAAAAACAGAATTAAAGAATGTATTTCTGGCTTTTTAAAATGCTATAGCATTACTCTGTAGGTGTCACCGTTATTTTTTTCTGTTTTAAGTGATTTTTTTCTTAAATTGCCCCTCCCGCCTAAACGGGGGGAAATAGACAACCCCCTCCCATACGTTTTTTTTCTTGTCTAAGTCTAACCTACACGCCCTAGCTTTTCGTCACACCTTATGCAAATCACCCTGTATATATATAGGGTACCCACAGCCACCGCCCAAATGAAAACCATGGATTTCTGAGGTCATTTTAAGTCGAGAAACTTATGGCTTAAATACATGTGCAGCATTTTCCCTGCAGCGAAATTTAATTACACAGGTTCTTATGGGAGCAGAATCATTGAAAGTCTGCATGCAGCGCTGCGCTGCACGATGTCTCTATTCCTAAATTTGCTGCCTAGTTCCATTGCAGCCATAATTGTAAAACAAAAATTTCCAAATAATTGCTATTTGGCATTACTGATATTGACAGATTGTTGACATTGTCTGTCATATTTGCAAAAAAAAAGTTTGTTTTTGTCTTTGGTGGAAAACTTGATATTGATACAATAATGGAATAAAAAATAAAACAAATTCATTTATGACAAAACAAATCCGTACATTGAACAAGAAGTGAAAAGAATTTGTTTTGTCTCCGACTCGTATTTTTGTTTATTTTCAGACAGATGAAAGATTGTTAATGCTCACCAGTTCCTGTTTGGGATAGGTACTCGTAAATTGTATCCAACTAAGGACATTTTCTTCAGCTATACATAGCAACATAAACGCGAGGGAAACTACATGTCTAGTATAGTTTTTGTTTTTCATTTGTGCTTTGTATCTTCTTTTGCTTTTCCTACTTATCACCAGGAACAATTTTTGAAAGTATAGGTGCAATTCTCTTTCATTTTCTGATTAATTAAATTTGTCCACTGCCTTGAAGTTTTGATCTGGAACAAATTATATTCATTTAAAAACTTGAGGTATTTCTCATACACGGCAATCAAAATCAAAATTTTGTCCTTGTTTGTTGAAATATCCATTTAATTTAAAATAAACTTATAAAACTTTAAGTACAAAAGAATTTAAGCAAACAAAAAGAATGAAAATTTGGCAGATGTCATTTTTGTTTTAACAGAACTAGGCATCATTAAAGTTAGGAAGTATGCACATGTGTTCTGGCTGCAGCGCTGCATGCATCGCTGCGTGCAGACTTGCTGCACATCTGTTTTAGCCATTAAGAGGTCATTTTCTTGTTTTCGTCCCGTTTTCGGGTTATAAAGTTTTTTATGATTTTTCCTTTAACTAGCCTTATCTTTGCCAAACTACGTCCGATTCGTAAGATTTTTATTATAACCAATCAAGAATTTATTACAGTTTTAGTTTGTCCCAGAACTTTTTTTTTCTGCGGACAACCATTTCTTCGAAATTTTGCATCAAACCAAATTTTTTCGTATTTTAAGTAGTTTTTTCACTTCGATATAATTTTATTCAAAAAAACACGTTAATGAGTATTAATTTTTTTCACTTATTATTAAAGCCCAGTTCATTTTCTAAAAAAAATATTTTTTTTCCTTAAAAAGAATACGAAATGTTATTAACAAAAAATAAACAAACTGAGTGAATTTAGAAAAAAAAATAATTTTTAAATACAAAATTAATTCAAATGAATTAAAACTTTTTCTGAGCTATTGTGGTTAAGGTTAAAGGATAAATAGATAAAGTTAATCGTCGCATTTCATCTTATATTAATAACATTTCCAGATATTCTTGATTAGTGTAATCTATTGTTCGCAAATAATTGAAAAAAACTACAACTTGAATAACAAATCCAGAATGGAGTATCAAATCATTTTCTGATTAATTAAATTTGTCCACTGCCTTGAAGTTTTGATCTGGAACAAATTATATTCATTTAAAAACTTGAGGTATTTCTCATACACGGCAATCAAAATCAAAATTTTGTCCTTGTTTGTTGAAATATCCATTTAATTTAAAATAAACTTATAAAACTTTAAGTACAAAAGAATTTAAGCAAACAAAAAGAATGAAAATTTGGCAGATGTCATTTTTGTTTTAACAGAATTAGGCATCATTAAAGTTAGGAAGTATGCACATGTGTTCTGGCTGCAGCGCTGCATGCATCGCTGCGTGCAGACTTGCTGCACATCTGTTTTAGCCATTAAGAGGTCATTTTCTTGTTTTCGTCCCGTTTTCGGGTTATAAAGTTTTTTATGATTTTTCCTTTAACTAGCCTTATCTTTGCCAAACTACGTCCGATTCGTAAGATTTTTATTATAACCAATCAAGAATTTATTACAGTTTTAGTTTGTCCCAGAACTTTTTTTTTCTGCGGACAACCATTTCTTCGCAATTTTGCATCAAACCAAATTTTTTCGTATTTTAAGTAGTTTTTTCACTTCGATATAATTTTATTCAAAAAAACACGTTAATGAGTATTAATTTTTTTCACTTATTATTAAAGCCCAGTTCATTTTCTAAAAAAAAATATTTTTTTTCCTTAAAAAGAATACGAAATGTTATTAACAAAAAATAAACAAACTGAGTGAATTTAGAAAAAAAAATAATTTTTAAATACAAAATTAATTCAAATGAATTAAAACTTTTTCTGAGCTATTGTGGTTAAGGTTAAAGGATAAATAGATAAAGTTAATCGTCGCATTTCATCTTATATTAATAACATTTCCAGATATTCTTGATTAGTGTAATCTATTGTTCGCAAATAATTGAAAAAAACTACAACTTGAATAACAAATCCAGAATGGAGTATCAAGTGAAAGAACACGACGCGGACACTAGATCACGTGAGAAAGACATTTACAACCTTCAAATCATAATGCAAATCTTTACTGTTTACATTAGTTAACGGTCTTACTAATTAAATTTATCTAAGTATTTGTCCTTTTCTTAACCACAATAGCTCAGAAAAAGCCTTAATCCATTTGAATTAATTTTGTATTTAAAAATTATTTTTTTTTTAAATTCACTCAGTTTGTTTAATTTTTGTTAATTACATTCAGTATTTTTTTTTTAAGGAAAAAAAATTATTTTTTTTTTTAAGAAAATGAACCGGGCTTTAATAATAAGTGAAAAAAATTAATACTCATTAACGTGTTTTTTTGAATAAAATGATATCAAAGTGAAAAAACTACTTAAAAAACGAAAAAAATTGAGTTTGATGCAAAATTGCGGAGAAACGGTTGACAGCAGAAAAAAGTTTTTTGGCAAACTAAAACTGTAATAAATTCTTGATTAGTTATAAAAAAAAATTTACGAATCGGACGTAGCTTGGCAAAGATAAGGCCAGTTAAAGGAAAAATCATAAAAACCGTTATAACCCGAAAACGGGACGAAAAAGAGAAAATGACCTCTTAAGTTCTTCAACTTAAAATGACCTCAGGAATCCATGGTTTTCATTTGGGGCGGTGACTGTGGGTTGTGGGACACCCTGTATATACATATGTATATGACCAACTCAAACCAGCCATTCCATTCCACGTTCCACATTTATTGTTGATTATAATAATTTTAAAACTTATTATAAATTGGAAGCTTTTGGTTTTATTATGATTTTTTCCACAAAGTATTGGACTATTAACATCAATTTAATAACTATCAACTTAAAACTTAGTCGATTTTATTTTAATTTCAAGGTATAAATATGACACAGTATAATTTGAAATTCGAAGAAATAAAATACATAAATCCAATCTTTAGGATAAAAGAGCTTATGCAAATAAAGCTGCAATTAATTCAACATTAAAAGGATATGTCGATAAAATTTATAAATCAAATGTTGTTTTATTGAAATCAAAGATTTTCTCGCGAATTAAGGTACATATTGTCGGATACAATCTCGTTCTATAGAGTCTAAGAACTAATTTTTTTCTTCAAAAAATGAACGCTGTTTCCGCGTTTCAACATTTCGCCGCCTGAGTACTTAAATGCCCCACAGACCACTTTTTCGGGAAACTGTGTTAAAGATGCAGTTATACTAATTCGAATATTCTCTATCGTTTGGCGCTATCCCCGTTGCTCTATCTTCATTATTAACGAAGTTACATAAAGCCAGTTTGCTCCATAGACCACTAATTTGTGGGTCCTTTTAGTGCTTATTTACCGCATATTCAAAATTTGTACTAAGTGGGGCAATCTTTGTAGAAGAGTTCTTAAAACATTCATTTAATGCATAAGTGCCCCATATCCACAGAAAATGAGATATAGAGCATTTAGGGCCATTTGCTGATACGAAACTTAAATATTTATGTTCAACTTAAGCGCTTATGTTCTACTTTTTCCTCTACGTAAACTGTCACATAAGAGTTTATGTGGAACATAAGTATTTATGTTCCGTATCAGCAAATGGGCCTTAAGCTCTCATATTTATCGCAACTAAGTTACATTTTCAGTGCTTATGTGCTCTATATCCTCTAAATCTATAGTTCTATATCTTTTAACAAGCAAGAACAACATGTGGTCCAGGTTTCTATCGGAGGTTATTTCAATAACGCAAAAGTAAGTTTTCGCTTTGACGATGGTAAAGAAAAAAGATATCATTAAAGTTGAAAAACAATTAACCATGGGGTAAATAGAGATGGGTGCATTAAATGCAGTCTTGTAGATTTTTTTAACGATTTAATTTAAGCATTTTTTTTTTGCTAAATTGGATAAAATCAAAAAAGCTAAAAAAAAAATTTAAATTTAAAAAAACTTTTGAAAATAAATAATACTTAATACAATGAAATGTTGACGAATTTTTATAAAATATTCCGAATTAAAAAAGACGTCTTTTTCTGGAAAATTTTAAGGACCAAAGTTAGTTTTAAGTATTTTTCATACTTTAGTATTAAAATACTTAAGCATATTCTTACTTATTTTGTTGACTTAGAAATAGTCCAATATGGGATTTAGTAAGGTATACCGACTAAATTTATAATATTTTTTGTTTTATGTTCTTATCAATAAAAATAAAATTATAAAAAATAAATAATGCCAGTGTTTGTGAATTTTTTGGTTCTTCTTGCTTACATTGAATTACCTTCTTTCAGTGCACAAAAGTCCTATATCCATAGGAAATTTTCAATTTGGTTTTCATCGATTTCGCATTCGTATGGAAGATGGTAATATCTCCATTTCTGACTTTTTTCATACTTTTATTTAAAAAAAATAACCGTTACAGTTTTTGACTTCTTGTCTTCAAATTCCAACAAAGATAATTTTCATAAAATGTATATAAAAATTCAAACATTATATTTCTCAAGACAATATTATAACAAGAACGAGCTTATTGATGAGATTAAAGAAGTATAGAGTGACAAAACCTTCGATTATTTGGTCAACATGTATAAATATACTGTATAAATACCAAATGGACTTTATTGTTACTCTTGACTAAGGTGGAAGTTCTCGTTATTAAACATTTTATAACAATGTAGTTAATTTAAACGCATTCTGTTATTAAAAATTAGATTATTTTTTATTCAAGTCAATGGATTTATTCTGATGAGCTAAAATATGGTATTAATGTTATTGGTTTGAAATAGGTGTTACCATTCTGTCCGAAAAAAATTCAACTTAAAATTTACAGAACCACTGGATATATTCAAGTGAGCGAAAGTGTATACATATTTAATTTTTTTGAGTTTGTAAAACATGAAAACAAAAGCAACAATGATGAGTTTTCCCCTTCATAATTATAAAAGGTGAAGCTCTACAGCACGAGTACGATAACTTGGGCGCCGAAAATTGATAACAGATTTTTATAGAGGGGTTAAATACAAACATTTTTTACTATGGCAGGGGGGGTCTATCTCACCCCGTTTAGGAGGTAGGGGCGATTTACGATAAAAACGACTTAAATGAAAAAAACAAATATTAAAAAACAACGAGAATACTTAAAATGCAAAACATTAACGGTTTTAAAAGCCAGAAGGCTGTTCTTTCATCCTACATTTCAATTATATTATTTGGGTCAATATTTTTCAAAAAATTTGCATTGTATTTGACCCTTCTACAAAAATCCGTTATCAATTTTGGGCGCCCAAGTTATCGTACTCTCCCCAGCTTTTGGCTTATAACATATCGCATTTCCTCCATATTGCTTAAATAAAAAGATCTTGAAGGCATTGACATTATGGACGAGAAAGATATTGCTCATGGCAGAAATTCCGTATAATCCACCATAAAAATCCAAAAGTCTTATGTGGTACCATCTTTTTTTGTTCCGATTTTTTGTCAGTATGTTGTTCAAGAGAGAACTTGATTTCCGTTATTTTGTGGTTTATGTGAAAAAAAAAATATTTAAACCAATTTATATTTTTCCTTGCTGCATGATCATCGGAAAAAAACTTCTGCAAGAAACTATTGTCTTACATTGGTATAGCTAACCACTTCTGATGCAATCGCTTCTATTGTCTTCAAGCGAATGAAAAATATTGTTTCAATTGTATACAGTTGTGTATACACACAATTGGAAGTGCTGCAAACAAACTTTGTGTTCTAAATATTTCTTCAATAATTGACAGAATTATAATAACATTGAATTTACTTCATGTAGGTATATGAGGAGGATTATTATTTAGTGATTTTTTTAAGCTGTGTAAGATGTACCTTTCTGAGTAACAACGAACTTAATACAACGACGATTGTTTAAGATACCGTGTTATCATTTAACCAATAAGTAATACATAAATACATATATTTGTAAAAATATGTAGAAGCAAGTATATAAATTGATTAACTTAATTTATATTTTATTGAATTTGGTTTTTCATCAGCGAAATTTCAGTTTTCCACGGTAAGGTTTAAGAGGACCTTCACTTAACTTCAAAAATACTTAGGTCAATTATGTATGTGCAAATTCTCAAACAGATTCAGGTCAAAATAATACACTACGTTTTAGTATGTAACAGACAATAATTATAAATTCATTCATATAAAATAAAATAATTGGAGAATAAAAGTTCTCAAACTTATTGAGGATAGTAAACTCGGCCAAAATATGATTTGCAGAAACCAATCAGTTACCCCACAAGATCACGTATATGCTCCGTAAACACAAGCTATATATAAATACATATTATGTACATAATAATTGAAGTCTTTGGCCACTTGACTTTAATTTCAATAGTCTTGTGGTTGTGGCAGGTAACCAGTTTGTACTATTAAAGAATTATTTTCTGTTCCGTAGGCATGGACACTGGATATTTTCTAATGCTATAATAGTCCTGAAAAGACGATACCAGTGATGCACACTATAAGGATCGCTAAATATATGAAGATTGATCTATCTGGTCGCACACCGAGACTGCAAAGAACTACAACATAATTACTAATCCAGAAATCCTTCTTTTATGATCTCATAGGTTAGTTCGAGGTACTCGTACATACATATATACTGAAATGCGAACATATGTATGTACAAGGGCATAGAGACATACATAAAGATAGACACAGACGGAAAAAACTTCGCAACCCCTTTGTTTCCTGTTGTCTATAACCATAGTTTGAAATTTGGTAAAAAATTGCCCTACTATAGGTACAAGAGTTATCGAGAGCAAGAGTTATCGAAAATGAACATTTAAAATGAAATCCGAAAACGGGCTCTAGCATGCATTCAAAACGCAGGAGGGTACTTTGAGCACTTATTATGACTGTATTTGTGTGTACATAAAATAAAAAAATTACTTAAAACTACACAAATTATTGTTTTATTTAAACCCTTACACCTCAGGGCAAAACATTATATACATATATATTTTTTTGTTTAATTTTACCTGTTTTAGATTTTCCCAAGTATCATAAAATGTATGGGTTTTAAGAAAACTTTGTTTATTACGCATTTTTTGAAAGAAAATGACCTTAAAGTCAAAATTTTGCTCGGGCAAGAAAAATTCAACATCATTTAAAATTGAATATCTGGCAACCCTAAAAACATATCAGCCCAATTAGTTAGTAATTTCTACTAAAAAAAAAGTCTAAAATGAGGTCCCTACTGACAGAGAAATTGACCTAAACATGGGTCAGGGTACACCAAAGTCAGCCCTTCCTTAAATCGTCAAAAAATGATGTCAAAGTTGAAAATCTGACTTTACTGTAGAACAATTTTTTTCTTAGAATATGACTAAGAATCACATCCCACTGTATGGCACACGTATTACCGTATTACCGGACACCCTGTATAACATAATGGCAAGTAAAAATTGAAAACTATTTTATATTGACCACAAATGAAAATTTAGTCCATATTAAAATTTGACATTAATTAAAAGTAAACTTTAGTTAGTTATAAAAGTAAACTTTAGTGAGATCTATTATAACTATTAAAACAAAATTAAATCCACACACAATACAAATAAGATAATCTTAAATTTTATTCTTTGGAGTTCCGTGCTCAAATCCAGTCCATTCCGTTCCATTGCAAGGAAGGAAGGAAGAGGCATCAAGAGCATCTCTTGAAACGATAACGTGAAGAAGGAGAAAATATTTGAGGTTTGAGACCACCTATTCAGTGGTTCTTTATGAGCTATGGCACGCATTTTATTTATGTAATTTATTATTACAAATAAGGATGTTCTATTTTTTAAATGCAGATAAAAGCAACTCTCCGAATATACCTACCGTTTGATAAGTTTATGGGTTTAATTGAAGTAAGGTTGGTTATAGGGATAACATAAATATATTTTTTGCCTGGTGTTCAATATCTGTAAGGCACCTTCCATAGATAAAGTAAATATTGTTATATTCTAACATTATACCATATTCTTTAGTTGTTGGTCAAATTTAAGACATTCTGGAAAAGTTAAGAAAATTTACATGAATTCCATTGAATGGAAGTGTAGGTACGTAGTAGTACCACAATACATATGTACCTATATAAATAGTCGTCTTCAAACTTTAAAATTAATAATACCTGTTACAAGTTTTGACAGTATACATGCTTTATTTTTATAGTCGAATAACCAACTCATATATAAATTTGTATATAAATTAAGTCTTTTACCACCGCTAAATTCGCTTTAATATTGAATAATCCCAAAATAACTTTGGTATTAAATTAAACATTGTTATGATGCTGACAAAAATGTAAATGTAAGTATCACGTTGTATAATATCGAATGATAATAAAATCAGTATCTTTCTCAAAGACGAGTAAACCAGTTTATTGCTCGGTTTTCAGCAAAAGAGATCACAAGCTCGGTTCGATTAATAAAACACAATTTAATAATATCAGAACACAAGAAATGAGCCTTATGCAATGTGGTTCAGAAAACTGAAAGTTCAAAGTCATATAGTGGGTCAAAGACCGTTTTAATTATTTTTTTAACCTGTTGTGTGCCAGAAGGTATTTCTTTCCGGTTGATGCAGATTTTGTTCACTTATTATTATCTGTAGATGTATTGAAATATATGTGCAAGAAGAAAATATTCGATAACTTTTGAATAGTTTTCTGTTTATATCATCAAAAACTGATGCTTAAATTAATTTGTAATTAAATTAATATAAACTAGAATATTGTTCTAGATATAGAATCATACCACAATAATAAGACACTTCAAAACTTACTACATCCTTCTTTGAATTCAATCCAAACTGTAGATTGTGCACACAATTCGCCATATCAATTACATCGTCAGGTTCAATTGAGTTAAAATATCAAAACGGTGCACTGCGCTAAATGGGCCACAGGGCTGGACTGCCAGTGGTCGCCATTTCTACCTTCCTAGCAAGAATTCTGACAACTTGTAATATTTAATATATATTTTTGATAATCCTTAAAAAGACTAGTCAATACATTATTTTCAAAATAGCTTTTTTGGCCTTTAGTCCACAAAAATCGACGTTTCGTCCCGGCGATCTCACATGGACTCATCAGTTGACTGTGAGGACCTTGTCAATACGCAATTTTTATTAAATTCAAATCCAATGTGAACTATGTCCAACCAAGATTAAAATTGTAATCATTAACGTTGGAAGATTTTGCCCGTAACAAGGTCCTCACAGTCAACTGATGAGTCCATGTGAGATCGCCGGGACGAAACGCCGATTTTTGTGGACTAAAGGCCAAAAAAGTTATTTTGAATCAATAATTCAACAAGTCCATTAATTGTGCTAAGTCTTCTACTTGGCTGATTTGTTTCAGTAGTATATAGAATTTGTATTATAAAAACCTTCAATAAATTATTTTAAATTAAGTTTTGTTTAAGCAAATACTAATCCAGCATAAAAAAAAAAAAAAAACTTGTTAAAGTATTCAAAATCTAATCAAAGAGAATGCCTCATTTTAAAATTTAATTCCAAAATATTCAGATGAAGATATTTGCGCGTGGTAAGTTGAATCATCCTTTATTGGAAGTAATGCATTTCTTCCTTTTATTTGTAAAGTAAAGTTTTAAAAAGTTTTAAAAAAAATTACCAAAAATTGTATAAATTGATATACATAAATACATTTTCAACTTCTCATTTCAACATTTCTTTAAATGCAATAAATTACCGTCTGAAATTATAAAAATCGTTTTATTATTAAATTTCTTAAATAAGAAATTTCTTTAAGAATTTTATAAAAGAGAATGTAGTATGTTGATTTCAAATATTTATTTAATAATATACATTTTAGGAAATAATTTCAAATCAAGAATCAAAAAAACGGTTGTATGATAAGTACCATTAGTAACATTGTTTCTTAAAATTTTGTTTAACCAAAATGTAGTCCATGTGCATAATAACAATTTCTCCTCTGTGGAGTCGACGCTTTCCAAATACCAAACTTGCCCTATAGTATACCTATGTATGTACATTTATATTGCAAGTAAAAATTGTGCTCTTTATTTGAATTTCTGAAAAAGTAGGTTATTGCATAAAATATTACTTTATTAATAATGGGCAAATTTTACAAGTTAACTGTGATAGCTATGTGATTTTTACTTGCGATATACATATGTATATGGGTACTATATATACATATATAGCCAATCAGAATTTTACGTGATTTTTCCAACGTCCATGTTTCTGCCTCAAAGAGCGGGACCTGGGTGATTAAAGTCATTTAGAGTTTCTTTCGTTCTATGGGAGAGAACTTTAGTACGAGTACTTTAATGTCTTATTAGCCTTAAGAAATAGCAGTTTGCAAGATTAATTCTCTGCACTGATGACATTTGGCGAAATAATAGTGGAGCCCAGGTAAACAAAGTCTGTCGGAATGTCAACATTTCATCGACGGTTGACTTGCCTGGCACAAAACTACACTAATAGAGGCCGATCACATCGTTGTTTATTTTTTGGCTGATAGGTCATCCGGACCTGCAGCTTTGTATGATTTAAGTTTCGAAATCGCTAACCAAACTTCATTTAGGTTGAGTGGAGGAACATTTTAGTGACCGACCAAAATATCCAAAAAGCATACAAACAAGTCCAAAGTAAGTATGTGTGGGGTGTTTGAAGGATACCAATATACAAAATTACAAGCTACAAGGTTAAGATACTAACTGTAAGCTTTCCTAAGTTTTAAAATCATGAATATCTTGGCTTGAAGAAAATTAGCAGGACTATAAAAAATAAAATGCACGACTGGGTCGCACGAACTTGCTCCTATGTAATAGACTAGGAATTTTAAATACGAATGTTATTAGAGAAAACTGTTGATAAGGATAAAATTAATTTTTAAATTCTTTTAGTAGTAAGAGACAAAAACAGAATGCTATCCAAATATGAATTTATGCAAGAACAAAAGTTATAAGTCGTTTTAGTGGTTTCTTAAAAAAAGCTTTTACACAAACTTTTTAAAAGCTTTTTAAGAAAAAATTTTGGTACGCCAATTTAAAGTTTTTATTATTGTTCGAATAAAAATTAAATTTACAAAAAAAAATATTGAGCCGTTTCTGAGATATCGAATTTTCAAAAAAAGAAAAAATAAATAAATAAATAAAAAATTTCATTAAGATCCGTTATGTGGATAATGAAAAATTCAAAATTCGAAAAAATGGTTCTATGGTAAGTACTAGCTGTAATATCTTAATTTCAAAATTTTTTTTATTAAATTAAAGATCGTAAAAATTAATTGAAAGAAAACAAATTTATGAAAATTCTAGGCACCGTTTTCGAGAAAAATACGATTTTTGAAAACCATTTTTTTCAATTTTTTAGTATTTGTATGGTAGGTACCTTTATGTTTATAATTTTTTTTCTCACATCTTGTAGATCAGATTGAGAAACTTTTATTTATCAAGTTTAAAAAAAATCTAGCATGGGGTTTTCGAAATATTGAGTTTTGAAAAAAAAAATTTGAAGCTTTTTTTAAAAATCCAAACATTTTTTTTTTGAAAATTTGAGTACACAATTCTATTTATGATTTTGGGGAGCTTTTGCAAAAAAAAAAATTATTAAAATCGGTTGTACCGTTTTTGAGAAAATCAAAAACAAAAAAATGGTTCCATGGGGGGTACCCTCAATAACCATTTTTCGGAAAAAAATTTTCAACCAATACCTAGCTTTAATTAAATTAATTTTTTTTTGTATTTTTATTTTTAAAATCTGTCGAACAGTTTTTGAGAAAAAAAAAATGTTTATAAAATTTCGAAAAAAATTCGTATGGCAGGTACCGTTATTTTTTAAACTTATTATTGACTTTTTAATATTTAATTTCAAGACACATTGGAATTGAACTTACTCATCAGACTTATTTTGACGTGGTAGAATTCCAAAGTAAAGGAACAAGCCTAACTATTTCATAATTTAAATATTGTAATAAAAAGAATGCACCATTGGACTCCGCTAGGTAACGTAAAGCTTGTTTGACTTATTTTTAAGCAGGGATGTTGTTGAGACGGGTTGGTTACGAAATCCCGCATCACAAAATACCGAATCACAAAATCCCGATTCACAAAATCCCGATTCACAAAATCCCGATTCACAAAATCCCGAATCACGAAATCCCGAATCACGAAATCCCGCCATTTCAATACTTAATTGAAAGCACTTGCAAATTTCAAAGTGATTAGCCAATCAGAATCAAGAACAAGGATAAAACAATGAGAATCAACGAGGACGCATCTATTCAATACTAAATTGACAGCACTGTAATCATCATTGGAAATTTCAAAGTGATTAGCCAATCAGAATCAAGAACAAAGATAAAACAATGAGAATCAACGAGAACGCACCTATACCCAAATAAGTTGGTCAATAAAAAGTATAAAAGCAGGAGTGATTTCTGAATATTTTTTTATTTTATACAACCCACCAACTGGACAACCGGGACTGAACAACCCGAGTCAAAAACCAAGACAATTTTTCATAATGCTAATTTTGAACCATGTACATTACAAATATCATAATTTTTAGAGTTTAAGTCATTTTATAAGTTAGGCCCCCTATGTGCCAACAAATTTCTACCCTATATATATTATCCTCAAGTTTCACAATTGTATATATTAAGTTCAATAAAAAACCTTGAAACCTTGAAACCTTGAATATTTTTTAGTTTCGATTCGAATTCCGAAAAGGTGGTACTACGTCGGTCGTCCGGATAAATTGTGAATTAAAAAAATTATTAAAATTAAAAGGGGTGTTCTTGATATTACATTTTGGTTGGTAGTGCAAAGACGCGACGCTTAAGTGAGATTTAAACGTTGAAGGAATTTTCCTTCAACGCTTAAAAATCATTTTAAGCGATTGCAGACTCTAGGGAGAGTTGCTGTTTAAGGAAAATTTATTTTTTTTTGGAAATTCTAGGGGATAATTGAATGGATAGTTAGCTGAGTTCTTTTTAGAACCACAAAAAGAAAGATGATTATTAAAATGGGTATTATTCTTGTTTTGGTTGGTAGGGCAAAGACGCGACGCTTTAGTGAGTTTTAAGCGTTGAAGGAATTTTCCTTCAACGCTTAAAAATCATTTTAAGCGGTTGCAGACTCTAGGGAGAGTTGCTGTTTAAGCAAAATTTATTTTTTTTTGGAAATTCTAGGGGATTATTGAAGGGATAGTTAGCTGAGTTCTTTTTAGAACCATAAAAAATTGAAAGAACTATTACGTTATGAATTCCCTTCACATCTTATAAAGATGGTTATCAATGATATATGACAAAAAATTTGTTGTAACAGATAGAAAATACATGACGACCAAGGTTTTTGATGTCATCAATGGTCTTCTGCAGGGCACAGTAACTGCACCGCACCTATTTAATATTTATATTTCTGAAATACTCAGGAAACTGGATGATTCTATAGCATTTGCTGACGATGTTACACTGTATGCAAGCGGAACAAGAATTGATGAAATCCAAACAAATCTTCAAAGCAAATTCGACAGATTTCAGGAATTTTTTTCTGAATGGAAGCTTAAAATCAACTATACAAAATGTGAAGCCATACTGTTCCGCACCCCAATAAGACGCGGAAATTCAGATTTGAGACGTAACTGGAAAAATATGAAAATAATGAGTTCAAATGGTCTTCGGGTCGAATCAAAGACTGTTGTAAAGTATTTAGGTGTCCATTTGGACAAGTTTTTGTACTACAATGAACACATAAATATACAGTTGCAAAGGGCAAGAGGGGCATTTATGTCTCTCAGAAGCCTTTTCTACTCACGATATCTGAGATCCGATGTGAAGATTATTTGCTGCCAAGCATTTGTTCGTCCAATTCTGACTTATGCGAGTCCAGTGTGGTGGAATATTAGTCCATCGTATATGGAAAAGCTTAGAATGTTTGAGAGAAAATGTCTCAGAGCTTGCATGCAGATGTACAAAAGTGAACATTCTGACTTTCGGCATTATATTTCAAACAAGAAATTATTGGATACTTCCGGGTTGTCCAGAATTGACAACGTAATTCTGAGTCTTGTGAGGAATCACTTCGCCAGGTCAGCAAGTGTTACGGAAAACGAACTCATCTCAGGTTTGTTTTATCCCAACCCTGAGTATTTCAAAAATACATTGGAAAGTGGATACATACCTCCTGAAGCATTCTTGTTTCTAGATGCACATGGCTACCTATCAGACTTAGCAAATATACCTATTATATACCATGCTACAAGACGGGCAACTGACAAAACAATTAAATATGTGCCAACAAACATGAGAAATGGTGAAACTACCTCGAGATACTGCATTAGCATACCTGAAAGAGATAAAAATAACTTTGAAAGACTCAATCGGAATAAATATTGGTGGCTTGATTGGGCTGAGGCTAGCTTATAATCAGGCCAAACCAGGCCCTGCCATGTTGTTTTTGATCTATCGATTAATAGTTATAATAAACTTTTGATCGATGGAACAGAGACCGCATGGCAGGGCCTGGTCTCTAGACATAAGATAGATTTAGTTAGTTTAGTTAGTTTAGTTAGTTTAGTTAGTTTAGTTAGTTTAGTTAGTTTATTTAGATTTAAGTCATTAGTTATAATTTTATATAAAAAAAAACATCTATACACCATTGAAAAAAGGTTTTCTTCACATTTCCTAATATCAAATAAAAAATAAATAAAGTCATGTAAATAATACTCTCAAGAATTAACATAATAATGATCTGTATATAAAATACACTTGTAAATAAATAGTAACAACAAGTTTTGAGTGCCACAGTGGCCATAAACATTGAAATATTTATGTATATATATATATATATATATATATATATATATAGCAAATACATAGTTTTTAAGTTTATTTTGACTAAAAAAAATTAAATGTAATAGTGATTAAGTGAAATAAATAAACGTAAAAAAAAAAAAAAAAAAAAAAATTGAAAGAGTAAAAATTTATTTTTAAAATAAAAAAAAGTTCAATTTTTTCAAAAAAATTGTGGAAAAAAGTTTTTTAAAAAAATTGAAAGGTGACCCTCCCTAGATCACGAATACTTAATTTTTAACTCGCTAAGATGCCTAGTTTAGCTACAAATCACGTTTGAACATGTCAACTTTTGGGGGGTCTACGAGGCTCCGTTTAGCCGCAAATCGTGTTTAAAGATAAAACTTTGTTTTTTGTTTCATGCGATACGTGGATTGAAAGGTGGCACTCCCTAGGTCACGAATATGTAATTTTTAACTCGCTAAGATGCCTAGTTTAGCCAGAAATCACGTTTGAACATGTCAACTTTGAGGGGTCTACGAGGCTCCGTTTAGCCGCAAATCGCATTTAAAGATAAAAATTCGTTTTTCATACATTTTAATAGGCAGGGTGATGTAGTTACAGTTTTCTTGAGTAACAGTACCTTGGGTGGCCCGCTGCGCGGGTTTTCAGGATTTTAACTCGCTTTTTCGGAGACACCCGCTCACGCAACTCCGTTGCTCCGCTTAGGGTATGTAAAGTCGCCAGGCAGGCGCCTGTAGCAACAGTTTTCTTAATCAAAATACCTGCTGTTCAAAAAAAATATTTCTATTTACAATTTTCAATGTTTTTTATCTTTTAAAATAACTTTTTCTAGCTCAAAATCATTTGAGCAGCGTTTCAAGCTAATCGGCAAGGAATATCTCAACACATATTCTTCGTATTCGCTATCATCAGCATCAAAATCAGGCCGCATCTTAGATACGGACTTCTAAAACGCTTAAAATGCAATTTAAGCATAAAATTAAAATTTTTTCGTCCAATTTGAGGAGCTTTTTATTTCAAAAAATATTAATTTTTTTCACGCTTAAAATACATTTTGAGCGTTTTGGCATACTTTTTTTTTCTAAGTAGTCCATTCTATATTTTTTTCAAGCTAAGAATTCGTTTTTGGTGTCATTTCGAACTCCATTTGCCAATGAAATTTTCTATGAAGAAGCTAAAAATTCATTTGATTTGAGGAGCGTTTTCATGGTTTTTCTTTAAAAAAAATATTTTTTTTTCACTCTTAAAATACATTTTGAGCGTTTTGGAAAAATTCTTTTTTTTCTAAGCGAAAAATAATTTTTTCAAGCAAAAAATTAAATTTCAGTGTCATTTGGACCAAAAATCCATTCACCAATGAAATTTTCAAAGAAAAAGAAATATTAATTCCAAGCTACTACCATCTCGGAGTTCTACAACGAACTGAATTTTTCCCGAACCAACAGTTCCTTAAATACTTTCCACTTGCTCAAGAATAAATCAAAATAAAATACTTTATTAAAAGTACTAAAATAGTATTGAAATCCCGTCAAATATTTCCAAAAATATCTATCGGCGGGATTTTTAGTTTTATTTTCGGCGGGATTTCGTGATTCGGGATTCTGATCGGCGGGATTTCGTTACTCTCCCTGTTGAGACAGCATTGCATTTTTACACTTATATTCAAACAGAGATGTTATCTGATAGAAAATAGACTGTTTTTACACGAATCCGATTTCAATCTCTGTTTCTCTTTTGGCTTCCTTTCAAATGCATGAGTGCTTTTAAACACAGTGATTTTCAATATATGTAAGTTAAGAAAAAATTTCATGCGAAAAGGAATGAACGATAACTACGCATTTTTCCCAACCTCAGCAATTGCGTGTAAAGCTAAATATACATTGTTCAAATGCATGACAAGCACGTGTAAGTAGATGTTTATGTAGGCTTGAAAAAAAATCAAAATCTTTTGATTTTCCTTCAATCTAGCGTACAGCATAAAAATTTTGTATGTGCAAGATTGATGATTGATCATGCATTTATTGGTTCATTTGCGTATAGTACGTTGAAGAGATGAGCAAAGCATAAGCACTGATTAAAATATTAAAACAGCAAACGAAAATTGTATGATAAAATGAACAGACAAAATAAAACAAATTACTCGTATAAAATTACAAAAATATCAAAGAAATTCGAAAAAAACAATTTTGCACAAAAAAAACTCACAAAGAGCAAGCTCTTGCCACTTTTCCGATGTAAAAATAAAAGATTGAAGACTCAAGCTTGATGTGTGTATAGGCAACTTTAAGACTTGCACGGGTTTGTCATGCATTTGAACAATGTGTATCTGGCTTAACCCCGCCACCACATGTGTACATATGTATGTCTCTCGCAAACATGCTTACAAATTGCAGAGTGATATCGCATCGTTTGAAAGCAGTCATACTACAATAATATGCTTGTCATGCAGCGAAAATGTCAAAAAAATTTTGTTTGTCAAGCCGCTAGATGGAGCCAATCCCTTAATGTCGATTTCCTTTTACACTATTGATTTTAGGGATTGCGATCCCTTGTCAAATTTTGTCTTTTTAGTGTGCGTATTTCGTATACATGTAAATCCCTCTCCAAATACGGATTCGAAAGATTTGATCTCTGTAAAAAAAAAATCGATTTTTTTGGTGTGGTAAAAGTCAAAATTTGACAAGGGATCGCAATCCCTAAAATCCCTACTGTAAAAGGAAATATACATAACTTTTTCTTTAGATTTCTGTACTTAATCTTACTTCCTCTGTCAGAGATTTATAAACTGATTGACATCATTCCCACCTTGTTATGTAATGGAAATTGTTAAAGTAAATATAATTGCCACTAAATTTTTTAATCCATTGAAGTCGTAGTCATCATCCAGTTCATGGCTTGACAGATGGAAAACGATCTATATTTTAATATAGTGAAAGCTAAAAGTATATTTTGATATAATATAGAATATTTGATTCGATAATTAAAATAATTATATGGTATGACAGATAAGGGACGAATTAAATTTTGACATATCGAGAAAATTTCATTGCAGATGTCAACTGATTGCTCTGAACAACATTTTTCGGTTTTTTAAATGTCAACTCTGAAAATGCAAAAGAAATGTTGGGGAATTGAATTAAGTCTAGCCAGCAATGGAAAGTAATAAAATCGAGATTTCAGTACTCAAAGTTTCCAATGTAAGCACGATACGTAAGTATGCAATATTTCCAATGTAAACAGGGTGTTAAATGCAATCGTCGGTAAGGTAGATTTCTACACGGAACGTGTAACCGTAACGTGTAAAATTATTTTATCCTTATGAACAGCTTTCTCTAATAACATTCATTTTTAAAATTCCTAGTCTATTACATAAGAGGAAATTTGTGCGAATCAGTCGTGCATTTTATTTCAAATTGTATTTCGTTTTATTTGTTAAGAATAGGATATAGAACACAATATTTGTTTTGGAAACAAAATAGTGATGACCCTACCTAAACCTTTCTATGTATGTACCTACATACATACTTTTCTCTAGAAGCGATATTTCTTATTTTAGATTATTTAGCTTTTTAAACCATGACATTTAAAAAAAAAATTCAAAAAAGCATACACTCTTATAACTTTGGAGCAACGAATCGTAGGAAAAAAAAGAGAACATACATATGCATAACGAATAAGATTAGTTAGTATTACGAGTTATTTTAAACTCATAACAGTGTATAGAAAATTGAAAGCCCAAAATCAATCTTAAATTCAAAATGATTTAATCATTTATTTGTTATTTATCACAATATAAATACAGCAGTGGGTTCAATTGAAATTAAATTAGCAGTTACATCATTTAATGTTTAACATTTAACCACAATTAAATACATTCACCACCTCACAGTTACTATATTACGTGCTATCGGTAAATAAATTTTTAAATTTTAAATTTGACTGTCTTAATATTGTTCTTTAGTCTTTTTATTAAGAAGAATTCAGGTTCCATTAATGACTTCCGCTTAAATATTAACATTACATTACATTACATTTTGCATAGAGACACTTAAAGCACTGGCAACTGAGGCAGGCCATCGGCTTAGACAATACAACAGAGATAGACAGACAGAAAGAAAAAACAACAGAAAGAAACACATGTCAACAACACACGGTTGGTATTTGAACGGTCCCCCACCCAAGTACTAACCATGCGCAATGATGCTTGATTTCGCTGATCGATGGGAAGCGATCCTTTTTTTATAATTCATTTTTATTTTCTTCAATCTTAAAACTATCTTAAAGCTAGACAAAAATTCATAAAACTAGCCTATTTATCAATAACTTACATCTAACTTACTGGCCCAATGCGGGCACTCTAAGTTAAACTATAAACTTATAACTATTGCGTTTCGGCCTAAAAGTTTTATGTTTATTCATATTTTTTCTATTTTTTATTATGCTTTATTTTATTAGAAAATTTAGAAAAAACTAATAATCATGTACTCTTTTATTTTTCCTTACACACTACTTAAAATTAGGTCCTAAAAATAAAACTTAAAACTAATTAAAACTACCTACTCTACCTAAAATCTACTTAAATAAAATGCACGACTGGGTAGACTAGGAATTTTAAAAACGAATGTTATTAGAGAAAACTGTTCATAAGGATAAAATTAATTTTTTAAATTCTTTTAGTAGTAAGAGACAAAAACAGAATGCTATACAAATATGAATTTATGCAAGAACAAAAATGTTCAGTCGTTTTAGTGGTTTCTTAAAAAAGCATTTAAATAGATATCTACTAAATTTTTAAAAGATTTTTAAGAAAAAATTTTGGTACGCCAATTTAAAGTTTTTATTATTGTTCGAATAGAAATTAAATTTATGAAAAAAATATTGAGCCGTTTCTGAGATATCGAATTTTCAAAAAATGAAAAAATAGATTTTTTTTCAAAAATTCAAAAAATATTTATTTTAAAGTTTTGAAATGCAATGTGTTTTAGACTTTTTAAAAGTTCCTCTATAAAAAATTTCATTAAGATCCGTTATGTGGATAATGAGAAATTCAAAATTCGAAAAAATGGTTCTATGGTAGGTACAAGCTGTAATATCTTAATTTCAATTTTTTTTTATTAAATTAAAGATTATACAAATTAATTGAAGGAAAAAAAATGTTATCAAAATTCTAGGTGCCGTATTCGAGAAAAATACGATTTTTGAAAACCATTTTTTTTTAATTTTTAACATTTGTATTGTGGGTACCTACCTTTAGTTTTAGGTAAAATACAATTTATTTTCTCACACTTGTAGATTATATTAAGAAAATTTTATTAATCAAGTTTAAAAAAAATCTAGCATGGGGTTTTTCGAAATATTGAGTTTTGAAAAACAAATTTGAAGTTTTTTTTTAAAAATCCAAAACATTTTTTTTTGAAAAAATTTTGGGGAGCCTTAGCAAAAAAAAATTATCAAAATCGGATGTACCGTTTTTGAGAAAATCAAAAACTAAATAGAGGAATACCTCTGGTGGAATGATGCTTTCATCAAAGCCAAGGCCGTTGACAGGTGAGTTTTAAGATCTGATTTTTTCTTTCAAAAGTCGTGTTCTTTTTTGCATTGGAAAAATAAATTTTCTGACACACACAAAGAAAGTACTCAAAAGATTTCTATCGTTTTTTTTTTACAATAATTAAGAACTAAATTTAGGTTTCTACTTCAGTTCTTTTGTTTCATGATTTACATACATTTATATATGTATATGGCAAGTTATGGATTCGTACGAAAGATATTACTTTTATTCAAAAATAATGGTACCAATTATATATGTTAAACAACCGCTTTCGAAAATCTTCATTTTCTCGTACATAGCTCCAACAATTTTGATAAAATTTGTTTTGTATTGCCTAATTTGTAGGATATTTAAGAATACAAGATTTTTTTTTTGATTTTAGATTTTCTCGATATAGGCATAACGGATTTTAATTAAATTATTACATTACAATTACACTAATCCCTAGATAAATCTACGAGGTACTTACTTACTTAGACAAGACAATACAACAGAGAGAGACGCACAGAATGAAAGAACAACAGAAGAAACACATGTCAACAGCACACAGTTGGTATTGAACGGTCCCCCATCCTAACCAACTAACTAACCAACTACTAACCACGCACAATGATGCTTGATTTCGCTGATCGATGGGAAGCGATGCTTTCATCAAAGCCAATGCCGTTGACAAAACTATTTTTCAATATTTTATCTAAATAAAATAGAATTCTCTAAGGGAAGGGAATAAACCTGATGTACATATTATATTATCTTCGTCTTTTTGTTATTTAGCTCTTGATCCATGTAGAAGAAGCTGATACACTACAGCTTTTCATCTTCTGCGAGATCGAACACGTTGCTTCCAGGCGTTTATGCCAAGCGCACGGGCATATATGGTTTCTTTGACTTAAAACCGGAGATTCTTCCTTTTTTATAAGAATTCGCGTATTGAACAGATTATGAATAGGTACTCTTAAATTGTTTGTGCACAGCGCGAGCGTTTAGGACAGTTGGACAGCATATACGAGTAAGAGCATGTACATTAGTTTTGAATGTCTGAATTTATGGAAGGGCAATATTGAGCCGGGTAAGACATACCTATTCGTGTAGTGCAGCTAAAGAAAGAATCTCCTTCTCCTCTCTTCTTATTGCTTATACCATTGCTTCATCTCTGGGGTGGTTTGTAGCCTACGATGGTTTCAGCTGGCTCTTTGATGATTTAACAATACTCAGACCACTGATTTATTGGTGCCTGTGGTATGTGGTTAATGAATACTATTAGGTATTATAAAATAAAGACTATTAATTAAAAGTAACGAACAAATTGAAATTAGTTTATTGAATGAAAATAATATTAAATTAAAGTAGAATGACAACATAGAAAACAAACTAGAATAAAAATAAATTTTCTAAGCAAAGTGCTAAAGTGCTGAGTGGATATTTGCAAGTTCTAACACGCCTTCCTCAATCAGCACAGTTTAACATCTTGTCATCCCCACATCTCTCATACATCGATAATGCGCTGGTCCTGGTAATGGCTTTGTCAACACATCCGCAGGCATCTTGTCAGTTGAAGTGTGTACGACATTTATTTTTCCATCCTTTAAAAGTTGTCGTACAAAATGATATCTGGTTGCAATATGTTTTGTACGGGAGTGACAAACTGCATTCTCTGCTATGTGTTTTGCTCCTTGATTATCTGTCCCAACAGTTATTGTAGCTAGCTCAGGCAGATTCATTTCCGTCATCAGGTTTTGAAGATAAACTGCTTCTCTGGATGATTCCGATAGTGCGACATACTCTGCTTCCGTTGTTGAAATAGCCACAGATTTTTGCTTTTGAGAACGCCAGGTTACTGCTGCTCCACTGAGTATGAAAACGTATCCAGTATAAGATAATCTGTCCATTTCATCATTTGCATGATCAGCATCTGAGAAACCTCGAAGACCAAGTGTATCCTTTGAATAAACTAATCCATAGTTCTCCGTACAACGCAAGTATCGTAATACCCGTTTCGCAGCAGACCAATGAACATCCCGGTAATTTTCATTAAACTGTGCCAATCGATTAACGGTAAATGAGATGTCAGGCCTAGTAGCTATCGCTAGATACATTAGTGATCCAATAAGCTGACGATATGGTTGCTTAGGTTGTTGTTCCTCAGAGTGACGCTCTCCTCTTGGTAATTTCGCATTCGCATCACTTGGTGTGCTTATTGCTTTCGACTCGTCCATGTTGAATTTCTTCAACAATTCGTTCAGGTAACCTTGCTACTTCAGTTTTATTTCACCATTTTCTTGAATTATTTCAACCCCCAAGCAGTAACGGGCAAGTCCAAGATCTTTGACTTCAAAAATATCTGCAAGTCCTTTTCGAATTCTGTTTAATGTTTTCTGACTTCTTGATGCATACAAAATGTCATCGACATATACAGCAACAACTGTGAATTCTTCCTTGCTTGATCCATAGTAAAGACATGTGTCATTGGAAGCTGGTTTCAAACCTAGGCCACGTAGTGTCTGATCTAGCTTTTTATGCCACTGACGTCCTGCCTGTCGAAGACCATAAAGTGCCTTCCTTAGCCGACACACATTTTTACCATTTTTAAGCTTCTGGAGCATCTGCTTGGCTTTTCTTCCTATTTCATCTTTATGTCCATTTTCGTCAACTAGCATCTGCAATACCTTCTGCAAGTACTTGGGAGGTTCCATGTAAATCTCTTCCTCCAAGTCACCGTTTAAATATGCTGTAACGACATCCATTTGGTAAACTGGCAGACTTTCGCGAACAGCTAGCGCCATTAAAAGTCTAATGGACTCAAGACGGGCTACAGGTGCAAACGTTTCTTCAAAGTCTATTCCTTGGCGCTGCGAAAAACCTCTGGCAACAACACGAGCTTTCTTCCGATCCAACAATCCATCTGGTTTTGTCTTATTACGCAGAATAATTTTGCTGGTCACAACAGATCTGTTGTCAGGGCGCTCGACCAGATCCCACGTATCGTTCTTAATAAGACCTCGGATTTCATCTTTGATCGCCTCAAGCCATTCTTGTGCATCTGTTCCAGACATTGCATCTTCAAGTGAAAGTTCACCTATGTTTGCTATTTCGACAAATCCGGCCTCATTCTCAGGATCGAAATAGACCTCGTCATCTGTTTCGCCTTTCTCCTCGTCTTTTTCATTCTCACCTGGAATTTGTTGTTCAGCTTCCTTTGCTTTCGCGCTGAGCGTTTTTGATCTTGTCTGGTATATTTTTCTGACATCTTTATTCTCTTTAGATTTAGAACGAACCTTGGAAACTATCTTACGATTATGGAATGATGTTTTAACCTCGATATTTTCATCTTCTTCTGGTTTTGATAGCGGTTTCTGCAATAAAGTTGATTTGTTTTCGCCCTCATACTTTTCAGTTGGAATTACAACGTAATCTTCAGATTCTGTTCCGGTCAATTTGTCTTCAATAAACTTGACGTCTCTTGTAATGACCACATCTTGTTTTTTCGGGATCCACACTCGGTAGCCTTTGGATGCTTCAGAGTATCCGACCATTATGCCCTCACTTGAACGTGCCTCGAACTTTCCTTTGCCAGGAGTTTTGTCTAGTACAAATGCCTTTGCTCCAAACACCTTAAGATGACATAAGTCTGGCAATTTATTGTTCCACAGTTCAAAAGGCGTATGACCATCCAAGCTGACCGTAGGACACCTGTTTCGCAGATAATTTGACGCTGCAAGAGCTTCTGCCCAAAATTGGTTTTCGAGTCCTGACTGAACAAGCAAACATCTAGTCATTTCAACGAGCGTTCGATTTTTCCGTTCAGCCACCCCATTTTGCTGTGGTGTATATGGAACTGTAAGTCTTCGAGTTATTCCATTGATCTTCAGGAAACCATCAAACTCATTGTTACGGAATTCTCGTCCATTATCCGACATCAAACATTTGATTTTCAGACCAGTTTGCGTCTCTACTCGAGCTTTATACTCCTTGAAAGCATGGAAAACTTCATTTTTTCGTTTCAGAAAGAAAACTTCGCACCATCGGCTGCTGTCATCGATGAAAGTGACAAAATATCTCGATTTCCCAAATGACTCCGTCCTGGAAGGTCCCCAGACATCAGTGTGCACCAGTTCCAAAAGCTTTGTGCATCTCTTTGGATTTTTCGGAAACGGCAACGACGTCATTTTTCCACGAAGACAAACTTCACAGGTCTTGAACCCTCCATCGTCCCTGATGTCTATTCCAGTCGCCAATTTCTTTCGAGACAAATCTAAAAGGTCTTTTCCATTAACGTGACCCATTCGCCGATGCCAAAGTTCAAGATTTGCTGTTTTTTCACTAGCCACGCACGCTTGGGAATTACCTTCTTCAACATAGTATAGTTGTCCGACTCGATTAGCAATCAATTTCGTTTCACCATCATTTCCGCGAACAATTGCTCTCTCCTTGTCGAAAGTGATGGTACATTCGTGGTCCGTTATCCTCGAAACAGAAAGAAGGTTAGTCCTTAAGTTCTTGACTAATAAGGTGTTCTCGAGTTTTACTGACCTCTCAGACTTCCCGTCTGTAGTGAAAATCCCAGCTGTTCCTCTTGCATCAACTCCAGCAAAAGTGTCGTTCGCTAAAAGTAGTTTCTCTTGCACAATTGAAGGTGGTGATAAAAACAAACGTTCGTCATTACACATATGAGACGTGCAGCCACTGTCCAAGCACCATCGTCCGCCAACCGCGTTCTTCAGAACACTCAAGGCTTGATCATTTGCTTCAGCTGTGTGAAAAGTTGTTTCTATTTTTGCAGAATATTCTCCTCTTGAGTAGTTCCTGGATGTTCTTTTGTTTTCCGGACATTCTGAGGCCTTGTGGCCCACTTGATGACATCTGTAGCATTTGTACTTGAATCCTTTATCGCCTTCAGGTAATTTAACATAGGTCTTCTTATGGTGCGCTTCTCGTTCTACTTTTGGCTTTCCTCGAAATGCACTTCGATGGATATACATTGCTTCTGTCTCACCATCTGCTTTTCGTTGATTTTGAGCTTCGTTTTTCTCAAGAATTTTTTCTCTCAGGACTTCAGGCTTTGGCAGATTGTCGTGCGATTCCATTGCGCATCGAAATAACTCGAAACTTTGTGGTAGTCCATTTAATAGAAGTATTGATAACAACTCTTCATGTATATCAACACCCATGCATTTCAATTGTGAAACTGCATCAAAGAATTCCATTAAATTTCTACGTAAATCGTCACCTTCTTGCATTTTGTAGGTTGCCACACGTTTCAGCAGTGTCGCCTTTTTGACTGGTCCTGTCGATGCAAATTCAGATTTCAGCCGATCCCAGACACTCTTTGCCGTGTCCAATCCTTTTACCAGCCGTAACAGACTTGGGTCAATAGCGATGATCAAATCCGATTTTGCCTTTGCGTCGCCTTCCAGCCATCTCTCCAGATTAATCGCAAATTCCTTGTCAGCGGCATCAAATTCAGGCTTCTGTGATGCTCCGCTTACGTGCTTCCATGTCCCACATTTGGTCATCACCGCTTCTATTTGCATTACCCATGTGTCGTAATTTTCGCTAGTCAGCGGCCTGATTCCAATATTGTTTATCGACATCTCGCACCTAGATTCGGAACTTTTATTTTAAATGAGATATTCTTTAAGATACTTATTCGTTATGGTCTGGGCCCATAACCTATTAGGTATTATAAAATAAAGACTATTAATTAAAAGTAACGAACAAATTGAAATTAGTTTATTGAATGAAAATAATATTAAATTAAAGTAGAATGACAACATAGAAAACAAACTAGAATAAAAATAAATTTTCTAAGCAAAGTGCTAAAGTGCTGAGTGGATATTTGCAAGTTCTAACAAATACACTCCGGAGAACTTCCCGCTCAGAGAGGACTGCGGCCTCTGGAAACCTTAGGTATGCTAAGGCATCCAACGTCAGATTTCTTCTTCTAAATATTTCGTATTTTTTTTTAGAAGAGAAGGCCGGATGAAAGAGCTGCCGTTGACCCATAAGGGATGCATCCGCCACTTTCTCTTTTAGTTGTACTACTAAAAGTACTGACTGACTTCGACTGTAAATATGTCAGATTAGATCAAATAAGGTGACACTCCAAAAGGTTTGTAGTGGAACTGGAGATGCCACTATTAAATCTATGCCCTTCCTTCTTTTCGATAGCGAGGCGTGAATTGAAAGTGTGCATGGAAAATCTTTCACGATTGCTGATTTGGAGCATTGATAAGGGATGATAATAGAAATGCTAGGAATTTCAAACACATTTTAACATTGTAATTTAACAAAAACTTTCTATCAAATATCCGCTGTTGGTATCATCATCAAAATTGTTCCTTCCGGCTAAACGCGAAGAATAGCCCACAAAAAATTTTTTTGTCTAATTGCAAACTACACGCTTTAGATTTTTGTCACACCGGTGGGTGTCGGTGCACGGAAATGTGTGATGTGTATGGGTGC
This sequence comes from Chrysotoxum bicinctum, assembly GCA_911387755.1. Taxonomy (NCBI): domain Eukaryota; kingdom Metazoa; phylum Arthropoda; class Insecta; order Diptera; family Syrphidae; genus Chrysotoxum; species Chrysotoxum bicinctum. The sequence continues at coordinate 102,683,829 of OU426987.1, read as the reverse complement.
TAGCACCGATATTCGGTGTTAGACACCGTGCGAGTAAAATCAAAAGTTTTTTTTTATTTTTTGGAATCGGTGTCTCAATTGTTGTTATCTGTATGGGCATGTACGGGTGGGTACATTTGCCAATCAGTTGCGGCCGAATAGTTGTGCAATAAAGAGCGCCGCAATTTTATTATTATTACTGTAGCGTGTGTGGCGGAATGCCACACCGTTGGCGGTGTCATGACGCACCGGTGCGCGCACAAGAATGGTGCGTGTGCAGGCCATTTAAAGTGGCATTCCACTCCACACGCCACACCGAATCATCTTAAACTGAGAAGATCTCACCATGAGTGATGTGGATTGAATGCTCATGTTTTAATTGCGATATAGGTACAGGGTATAGGGCAAGTTTTGCATTTGGAAAAAAAAATCGAGCTCGAGATTTTGATCAAATTTGACATTACAATGATAGAGAACACGAAAAAGTGGGTCAGGCAAATCTGTCTGTTTGAATGTCTACCCACAGCCCAAACCGCTTAAGCTATTTTCTTCAAACTCGGTACTTAAGTTTCTACGCTGTTACAAAACTAACGGTATCTGCCATAAAGCCGTTATGCAGTATCTTATTTATTTCGAAAATGGCTTTAACGATTTTAATAAAACAAAATTAATTAAAATCCAATTTTTTTTTGAAAATCAATTAGAAATGTATGAGTTTTTCCTCATAATAGGGATTTTGGGAATTAAGTAAGGCAGGCGAAGAAAGGAAGATTTGGAAGTTTAGTAGGGGAAGATGGCCTAAAACGGCCCACCAAGGTAAAATGGCCCCCTTGCTAGAAATTGTAGAATCGAACAGAATTAGAAGGTTTTGGTAACACAATTCTTTAGTTTATCGGCATCACTGACATAAAGGAAATATTAGCAGCTTCAAGCTATTGTTTGAAATTTTACAGGTCAAACCGTCTCTAGCCATCTACAAAAGTAGACCCAATAAATTGTTGTAAAAAGTTTGTTGAAAAAAAAATTATAAAAACATTCAATTTTGGATAAAACAGTTAATGCATGTAAGTAAGTTAGCCTATAACTATTTTAGTGTGTTCGGAATTAGAACTTAAATAAAAGAACCCTAAATGGGCAAAATGGCCTACTAAGCACTCGCCTAAAAAGGCATAGTGTGCCATTTTATACTTACCCTTACATTTTCATTTTCTTTAAAGTGAAAATGGTTGGAAAATATAAACGATGTACAGAGAGGCAGTCCTGGATTGATAATGCATTAACAAAAGCCCTAAATGCCGTCAAAAAAAAGTACTTGCAATAATTGAGTATTGTTATAATTTCTACTTTTCCTTATTTTGTTTTAAGTTAAGTTGTTTGAAATGAATTGTTGTTTTTATTTTTTTTTTATTTAGTATTGTTTATGTTTATTTTACTTTGAACTATGATTTGTTTAAAATAAAGTTTAAATTAAATTGAAAATGGTTTTTGGTTTACTTGCCTAGTTGGTTTAATTCCAAGAATAAAATGGCATGCCAGTATGCCAGGTGCCATTTTAGGCAATAATAGTGCAATTATATTTATATATAATCCAAGTTATAAAATTGACTTAAACTTGAAAAGCACCAAATAAGAGATTGAAATCGTATCCAAACAAACAGAAAAAAAAAACGAAAAGTAAACAATAAATTTTTCGTTTTATCAAAAAAAAATAAATAATAATTATGTATATTGTCTTTATTTTGATTATTTATTTATATCACTTCGTCTACATAGGAGAACAAGTCAGTGACGTAGCGTAAATAATTTAAAAAAGGTGTCAAAGAAAAAAATAATCAATGTACATACATACATAAAATTTTAACTCTCCGAACTTAAAATAAGAGTTGGATTGCTTTTCATATTAAATTAAATAAAATGCACGACTGGATCGCACGAACTTGCTCTTATGTAAAAGTACTTCGGAATTTAAGATACATTTTATAAATATGAAACATGGATTTAATGAGATAATAATGTTCAAATGCATAAAATTGCCGTCTGGTTTCCGGAAAAGTATGAATTTATGCAAATAAACCTTAAAAAATCGTTTTATTATTAAATAAATTTTTTATATAAGAAATTTCTCTAAAATTTTTCAAGAAAAAAATGTGGGATGCGAATTTTAAGTATTTAATAATATTGGTTTTAGGAAATAATTTCAAAAAATAATCGTTCATAGGTTTTGAAGATATTGATTTAAATTTTTTTTTTTTTTTTTAAAAACCCAATAAATATTTTTTCGAATATTTTTATATACAATATTATTTTAAACTTAAGGGGACTCCTGCTAAAAATTTTAAAATCCTTAGAGCCGTTAATGAGAAAATCGAAAATCAAAAAAACGGTTCTATGGCAGGTACCCCTAATAACATTTTGCCCCAAAATTTTTTTTGACCAAAATGTAGTCCATGTCCATAATATCGCACTTAATTTTTTTTTATCAAAATCGTTGGAGCCGTTTTCGAGATAAATAAGATTTTGCATTACGGGTGTATGGGGGGTACCCTTAGTTTTGGAGCTAAAAAAAAAAATTCAATTTCTCCTCTAGGGAATCGCCGAAGACCCTTAACTACCGAGATTGAAAGAAATAGGTCCAGTGGTTTAGGCTGTAGTGAGAGGTACAGACATACAGACACACTGAAACATGTTTTTTGTGTACTAAATTTTCCTTAAAATTTTTATAAAAAAAATTGATACGCAAATAGTTAGTATTTAATAAAATACATTTTTAAACGTAACTTAAAAATTTAATCGTGTATCGGTTTTCAAGATATTGAATTTTCAAAAAAAATAATTGTATTATTTTTTTAAAAATCCAAAAACTATTTTTTCGAAAAAAATTTTAGTTTATATTTTTTCAAATGCAAAGCAGCTCCTGCATACAAATTTTGGTTAAAATCGTTAGATCCGTTGGTGAGAAAATCGAAAATCAAAAAAACCGTTCTATGACAGGTACCCCTAATAACATTTCCCCCCAAATTTTTTTTCGATCAAAATATAGTCCATGTCCATTATATCACACTTAATTTTTGTCATCAAAATCGTTAGAGCCGTTTTCGAGATAAATAAGATTTTGCATTACGGGTGTATGGGGGGTACCCTTAGTTTTGGAGCTAAAAAAAAATTTCAATTTCTCCTCTAGAGAATCACCGAAGTTAAGGGTCTACCGAGTTTGAAGAAAATACCTCCGGTAGTTTAGGCTGTAGTTCGAGGTACAGACATACAGACATACAGACGGAATTGTCGGACCTACTTTTTTCGTCTTCGCTATCATCGTAATGTCAACTTTGATCAAAATCTCGAGTTCGATTTTTTTTTCCAAATGCAGAACTTGCCCTATAGTACCTATGTATATCGCAAGTAAAAAAGCAATTCAGATATAAATCATCTTTTTTTTATAGTTCAAGTCACTATGTAGATCATTAAATATTTGTTGGAATTTATTTTAATTGAACTTAAATATTGGCTTCGTTAATCTAAAACAAGTAACAAATATAAACAAATCTTGTTAAATCTTCATAGGACCAATAGTTTACCTATAATAAGACGATATAAATCAGTTTTGTTTCTCTATAATTTACATAAAGTTACAGTTTGTCAAGAAAGTGTTTTTACACGTAAAAATTACGACTTAATAGATATGTATATTGCAATAAAAGACATTTAAAATTTTTTTCTAACAATTCATCATAATAGGATGTCAATTAATAAAAACAAAACTATTTTTGATTTAATCATAAAAAACATTCAAAAAAAAAAACTATTAAAACGAAAAAATCTATTAATCATAATGTCAAAAAAGTCTTTTTACACTTATTGTAATAAATTTATAATTATTATTTAATACTTAGTTTGGCAACCTTCGTTGTCAATTACAGCTTGTAGTCTCCTCCTCATTGACCTTATTATTTTTTTAAGATTGTGTTCGTCGCAAATTGGCGCCCATTTGTCTTCTTCCCAAATGTTCTTATAAATGCTCAAACGGATTGAGAGTACTCAGGTACTGTTTTGCATCTATGTATGTGGCCATCAATACAAACATGATCTCTTACTCCTTTACTTAGTATGCATCTCCACACCATAACGGACAACTTACCAAACTTTGTCCTGGCGAAAGCTCTAAGCGGCTGCCACCACATAACTTTAGTCTCATCACCGAAAATAACGTCATCCCAGTACTCATCATTAAGAATATTTCGTCGCTTTTCCGGCAGAGTGGCATAAGTCGAAATTTGCAAATTTTCAGGAGAGCCTTTTAAAGTTTTTTTTCATACTAAAAAAAAAATTTCGTTGTTCATAAAAAACAAAACTCGAATGTTGAATACATGAAAAAATTGCATTTTTTGTTTGTTAAGTTTTATAAAAAACGAAATATTTAAAAAAAAAAAAACAAAAATTGATTTATGCCGTATTTATACCGAGAAAATGACAGGGATGTTTTTGAAAGTTGAGAGCGGCGCTTTTTCATAACTCGGAAACTAGAAGAAGTAGATTAACGCCGATTACACAGAAAAATTGTGTTTTTTTTTCAGCTCAGTTCTGTGTTCAAAACTAAAAAACGACAAATTTCGGACTTATGCCACTCTGCCGGAAAAGCGACGATTTTCTCTAGCAAAAGATAATCTCTTGCTTATGTTGTCGTGTGAGAGCAATCGTTTCTTTCGTGCACTTCTTGAAGAATATTTCTGATTCAGGAGCTTTTTTCGAATTGTCTCATGAAAAAACATTAGCTCCACACTCCAATTTATGCTCATTTGCCAAATCTCTTGTCGATATTTGTGGGTTTTTGTTAATTTTCCCAATTGTTTCATTTTATCTAAACCAATTGAATTATTTCAATTGAAACTCTTTTTCTATGCATTCAAAAAAACACAAGAAAATATTTTGTTCACATGCACTGAAATGTGTAATAACACTCGTTAGGAATTATGTGTAACAAAAAAAAAAAACACAATTATTATAACCGTTGTGTAAAAAGACTTTCTTGACGGAGAAATGCATGTAAATGTACCATTTTTGTTTATTTTTGGGTGCATTTTGAATGAAACCGAAGAAACTCTCTTGCGATCTAGTAACACTAAAATAACCTAACCTTACATTAAGATGGTAAAATAAAAAGTTAGTGACAAAAAATTAAGAAATAATTGTAGGTACTAGGTTCCTATTAGTTACAAAAAAAAAATCAGATGAAATCAAAGTTCTTTCTGGTAAAAACACTTTGTTGACAGACTGTAGTTCCTTTGTTGTTCGGAAAAAAATAAATTCAGATTTCTGTTAAATACAAACAACTTTTTTATTTTCCAATATGTTTTTTTTTTGTTCTTTTAGATTATAATTGAATTGTTGAAAATTTATGGCTACACACAATATACACGTTTTTTTGCGATCAATTATTATGAGTAGGCTTCGGATTCTCATGCACTTAAAATCTGAAAATATGCGCTCAAAAATGCAAAATATGCATTTAAAATATGCACTTAAAACCAATTCAACTTAATTTCAATTCAGCTTTTATTATAAGTAAGGTGCTCTCGTACATGAAACGTGTTAAGCTTTATGCGAAACAGATTAAACCAGCAACAGCACCAGCGCCGTCAATAGCAAACAGCACGATGGCCAGCAAATACTTTTCAAACACATAAAACCAGCATCGTGTTGTAATTTTCTGACATTTATACGTCTTATTGTTGTTGCATTTCGTGTTATTCTAACCAGCAACAGCAAATTTTGGATTTTGACCAATCGGCGCTGTTGACCTTGCTGGTGCTGGCCTATTTTGGGTTGAACGATTAAAAAACATCGGCGCAAAATTTTAAACAACCTATTTATTAAGGTAGTAGTATGATACTACTTAAAAATTTGCTAACTTTAAAGTAGTTTACTTACTCATTCTTAGTTTTAAGCATTTTCTAACTAGTACCGTACTAAAAGAATTTTCTTAATAAATTGCTTCTGAACACACCTAAAACAATGACATTTCGTGTAAAAAAGTAAGTACACGAACATTTTTTGATGTTTGCAAATGTCAACGAGTCATATGAAGCTAGCCCGATACTAAAAAAATAAAGTATGTATTCGATGATTTTAACTTTAATAAAACGGTAGAGAAAGTATGATGCTATATTCGACTAAAATTTGCAAATTTGTCGTTTTAACCTAGTATCATACTAAAACAGTTTTAGAATCTTACTAATTCAATTAAAATTTTGCACCATTGGTTCTAAAACAATGGCTTCCGCTGTTGCTGGTGCTGGTTCAATCTGTTTCGCGCTTTAAGCTTTACCACATTATACCAACACACTTCCATTTTTGATAGATGATCGTTTAAATTTCGATCATTTATACAGTTTCAAACACACAGACTTAATTTTTTTTTTTCATTTCAATGTTTTGCCGGCACAATCTAGTCAAGTTCATAGATGCACTTTTGTTTATATAATGCTTTATATTGTGGTGTTTGAATATGGTTCAAGATTGTGAAATGAATAAAAGAAATAGGTAATAGTCTTAAGGTTCGTTTGCGCTGACATAAAATTTATATTTTTTTTACTGTCTAGTTTAGTTTTTGAACAATATAGGTAGGTAGGTACTCTAAAAATATAAATTTATTATAAAAAATATGCATTTATAGTAAAATATGCACAAAAAAATGCAAAATATGCATTTATACTAAAATATGCAAAAATATGCACTAACGGTTAAATGCCATTTTAAAGGAAATTTCTTGATTCGTATACATAATTAGTTGCCTTGCTTCCAAGGTGTTCCTAAAAAAAATATGCATTTGCATGGAAATCCGAACCCTAGTTATGAGGAATCAAAAAATATCACCAATTTTTTTAATTTACGATCAATACCCACAGGCTTCATGATAAGGAGTTTGATCTACCGAAAACTGTAGATTGTGGCATTCTTCGAGAATGAGAATGAAACGCCAGAAATGATTTTCAAGGCTTCTTATAGAACAATAATCGACAACTTTTTGTGGACAATAGCGGAGCATCATACTTATTTATGGTACCAATATAACATGGAGCGACTGCACACAGTCTTAAGCAAACTTCGTCAAATTTTTGGCGAATGCTTGATTTCAAAAAGTTCATATTTTCTTTGGCACCTAGTTCAGCAGATTAAACTACCACCCGACTTTTTTATGGCGATATTTAAAAGACAAAATGCTGAAACAGAATATTCGACACGAAATACGGAGCCTGCAACCAGAAACATTACGTCGTGTAATGCAAAACACGCTCAAAACATTGTCTGTTGTCATATTTCATACATAGTGCGCTTTAATTTCCATTAAATTTATTTAAGCAAAATTAATTAATTCACTAGAACAAATGATTATTAAGCTTATAATAAATATAAATAAATATACAATTAACATGGATATGTCTTATTTGGTCCACCCTGTAGATCAAATTCAACGTAAAATTTATTAATATAAGAAATTTTTTTAAAAGGGAATATTGTATTGATCGTATTATGTGAACGCCACGCCACTGCTGTCAATATTAAGTATTGTAGGTATTGTAGGTTGCTCGATATGATGTGCTCTTTGTGCCCTGGCCTGAATGTATCTTTTGCCTTTTTTCTCTTCCCCTGAGATGCTAATATTTATAGTTTAAATTTTTTTAATTTTATTTCATTCGTAGGTATGTATATTTAGCTATTGGATAGGTTGAACTTGTCTTACGTATAAGATATCTGGTCGAGCTGGTTTAAAGGAAAAATGTCGTGCTCTGGCGTTTTGCATTTGACACGGCATTATGTAGGCGTGCGTCGTCAGTGTCTGTTCGTCCGTTTGTCGTTATTTGGCTATGCATACACATTTGAACCTCAAGCCACCTCGCTTCGGTTTACAGTTTCTTCTGTTTAGTTTTGTTGCTTCTTCTTAGTCAAAAATTTTTGCGGATAAATGTCAGAGCAAATACAAGCGGGACACTTATATTGTGATAGAGAACGCCGAGTTGCCGTTGAATGGTGTTAAATGGTCAAAACATTTAATAAATTCAATTAATGTTTTAAAATGGTAAAACATTTGATTAAAATGTTTTGTATACATCTACCCGTTACAAAATACTTGTTTATATTTACGAAATATATTAAAGTGTTATTAGTAAATTCTTTTTCATTTATTATTAAAAGAAGTTGACCTTATTTAATAAAAACCTATTTTTTCAATACTTAATCTTAATTAAATTAGATGTGCAAGTAACAATATAAATTGCCATTCTCCTTAGAAAATTTCAAAAGTTTAAAACTGCACATTTAACTTAACCTTCCTATACTCGTGCGTTTTGACAACACATACATATATACTCGCGCACGGTCTCTGAGACCGAGATTTTATCTCGCATGTATTTTCTTGAATATCTACTCTCTATAAGTAGTTCTGCCATTTATTTTTAGGAAAATAATATAATTAAATAAAACAAATAGAAAAATAAAGGAAGTTTTACTTTATTAGGAAGCAATAACCTTTAAAACTAACTTCTCAAAAAATTCAATTTTTTTTTACCTTAACTTAAATAATAAAAATAAATATTTTCTTTTATTAAAAAAAGAACTTATTAATTATATAAAAACAAATAACAGTAATTATAAAAAAGTACAAAAAAAGATTCAATCTTCATATTTTTGTAAAGCTTAGCAATCCGAACTTATATTCGCGTCGGTGTGAGGGACCGAAAACTCACAAAAAAAGAACACGTCTACTTGGCACGTGCGCTTACGCCCAGCTAAACAATGGAGAACACTTATTTAGGAAGCTACTGAAAACTTCAGGGGGGCAAGGATAATATTTTTCAAGAAAACAAAGAATTAATGATTTGTCGGTCTGAGAGACCAATGCGCGAGTATAGGAAAGTTTTAATATAGCAACTTTGTAAACGAAATTTTGGGGGTAATAGAAAATAAGATCTATTTGTCAGCAACTACTGAATTTAAAGTCAAATCCAGGTGTTTATAAAACAAAGAGAAATAAGCTCTTGTCAACCATCTGTGGTTCTGTTAGTGATACCGCCTAGGATATCTTACGATTTTAATTTCATTCGAAACTATCTGCTGCCAGATCTAGTTAATAATTTTTTGTCGATGAATAATCGAATTACCTATAATCTTTGCGACATCTTATTTCTTACGAAAAAGTATGTAGTAAAAACTTAAATAATAAAATGCACGACTGGATCGCACGAACTTGCTCTTATATAAAAGTACTTTGGAAGTTAAGATACATTTTATAAATATAAAACATGGATTTAATGAGATAATAATGTTCAAATGCATAAAATTGCCGTCTGGTTTCCGGAAAAGTATGAATTTATGCAAATAAACTTTTAAAAATCGTTTTATTATTAAATAAATTTTTTATATAAGAAATTTCTCTTAGATTTTTCAAGAAAAAAATGTGGGATGCGAATTTTAAGTATTAAATAATATTGATTTTAGGAAATAATTTCAAAAAATAATCGTTCATAGGTTTTGAAAATATTGATTTAAAAAAAAATGTTTTTTTCAAAAAAACCCAACAAATATTTTTTCGAATATTTTTGTATACAATATTATTTTAAACTTAAGGGGACTCCTGCTGAAAATTTTGGGTTAAAATCTTTAGAGCCGTTAATGAGAAAGTCGAAAATAAAGAAAACGGTTCTATGGAAGGTACCCCTAATAACATATTGCCCCAAAATTTTGTTTGACCAAAATGTAGCTTATGTTCATAATATCACACCTAATTTTTTTTATCAAAATCTTTAGAGCCGTTTTCGAGATAAATAAGATTTTGCATTACGGGTGTATGGGGGGTACCCTTAGTTTTGGAGCTAAAAAAAAAATTTCAATTTTTCCTCTAGGGAATCACCGAAGACTCTTAACTACCGAGATTGAAAGAAATAGGTCCAGTGGTTTAGGCTGTAGTGAGAGGTACAGACATACAGACACACTGAAACATGTTTTTTGTGTACTAAATGTTCCTTAAATTTTTTATAAAAAAAATTGGTATGCAAATTGTTAGTATTTAATAAAATACATTCTAAACCGCAATTTAAAAAGTTAATCGTGTATCGGTTTTCAAGAAATTGAATTTTCAAAAAAAAAATTTTATTATTTTTTTAAAAATCCAAAATCTATTTTTTCGAAAAAATTTTTAGTTTATATTTTTTCAAATGCAAAGCAGCTCCTGCATAAACATTTCGGTAAAAATCGTTAGAGCCGTTGGTGAGAAAATCGAAAATCAAAAAAACGGTTCTATGACAGGTACCCCTAATAACATTTCCCCCCAAATTTTTTTTTGACCAAAATGTAGTTCATGTCCATAATATCACACCTAATTTTTTTTATCAAAATCGTTAGAGCCGTTTTTGAGATAAATAAGATTTTGCATTACGGGTGTATGGGGGGTACCCTTAGTTTTGGAGCTAAAAAAAAAATTTCAATTTCTCCTCTAGGGAATCACCAAAGACCCTTAACTACCGAGATTGAAAGAAATAGGTCCAGTGGCTTAGGCTGTAGTGAGAGGTACAGACATACAGACACACTGAAACATGTTTTTTGTGTACTAAATTTTCCTTAAAATTTTTATAAAAAAAATTGTTACGCAAATTGTTAGTATTTAATAAAATACATTTTAAAATGTAATGGGGGGTACCCTTAGTTTTGGAGCTAAAAAAAATTTCAATTTCTCCTCTAGGGAATCACCGAAGACCCTTAAGTACCGAGTTTGAAGAAAATACCTCCAGTAGTTTAGGCTGTAGTTCGAGGTACAGACATACAGACATACAGACAGACAGACGGAATTGCCGGACCCACTTTTTTCGTCTTCGCTATCATCGTAATGTCAACTTTGATCAAAATCTCGAGTTCGATTTTTTTCCAAATGCAGAACTTGCCCTATAGTACCTATATCGCAAATAAAAATTACCGATGTCTAAGCAATCATTAAATACCTAATACAGTTGAGGTTTATGATGGCAACTCTACTTTTGATTAAGCTGTGTGCAGACGCCACACCGAAAGCTGGATCAAATTAAGCCCCTAAGCCCAGCGGAAGAGAGAGAGAGAGAAGTTTGGAGTTTCCTTCATTTTATGTGTATACCTACATATTCATTATGTTAGTTGTTTCTTGTGTGCTTGCTGATCTTTTACCGCTTTATTTCATCTTCATCTCTTTTAACAGTCTAGTTTTGTGAGTGCTTATTTCACCCGATTGCAAAAGGTTAGGTTCAGCGGTTGCACTGGGCCAAAGTTTTAGGCTGAAGGGGTGCAATCGGAGAATAAGGGGTGGTTAGGAGATACCAAAACCTACCTACCTTCTCTAAAGGAATGTTATAGTTTGCATAGTATGTCGTATCCTGTCTTGGAAGTTTGCTCTTTACACTTTTGTTCAAGATATTCGACATTTGAGCCGGCCTTTGGATTATCAGCTTAGTGTTATTTATTTTTATTATGATTCTTATGTTTCTATAGCTAATAGATACTATGCTGATAAATGAGTTGGTAACCAACCGCACACAAACTAAAACGAAGTCCGAAGAAGTTTGGAAGTCATACGAATGAGAAGTGGAATGATCTGCCATTTTATCTTTAATTTATTTATTTTTATTATAATTTTAGTTATTTGATTTTTTTTTGCATTAATAAACAAAAATATATTCTGAGGTTAAAAGAGTAGGTATACGAGTAGACAAATCAGAGCAAATCAACAAAAGGTATCACATTACGGTCGATGGTGTTCATTATTTTTGTTTCCATAGACTCTTGGTCTGATTGTTGAAGTTGATGGGTGAGGTAAGGTGAGCTTTGAGCTGTGTGCGATCAGGGTATATGTTTCATAGCATATTTATTGACATCAAGGACAAATGTATCATAATCGTTGAGTGACAAAGTGCCCAAAGAGAACGGTTATTCATTGAGACATACAGTTGGCAGATTTATAGAAGACGAGGAATGTGAGAATATACCGGAAGTATAGATACCGTCAGAGAATTATTTTTATTGTTTTAGTGTGGTGTTTGAACGACTATAAAAAAATTGTATAGTAAAAAACGAAGTTTTATGAATTAAATTGAAAGAGTCTAACTATTTGTTTATATGAATGCAAATGTGTTATTAATCAGGGTGTTAAGAGTAACAACTTAAAAGTGGAGCTTTCAATTATATGGTGTGAAAGACAATTGATTAATGCTTTCGAAGATTTTCATATTACACAATATTTACAATAATGTTGTTTAAGGAATTAAAAAGATCATCAATAGGTTATGTCATTGATTTTTTGTTAAACAATCATTTTAACTTGCGATACATGTCCAAATATGTATGTATGTATGTAGTACCTTTGTATATAAAGTGTTTATATACAAAGGTAGTAGGTACCTAAACCCATTCGTAAAAAACAACTGAACTCTAAATCTTGATCAAACTTGACATTACGACACGAAAAAAGTTGGTCTCGAAATTCTGTACATCTGCCTGACTGTTCGAATACAGACTAAACGACTTGTTTGATTAAGACTTAGTAGAAAGCAGTTTTTAATTATTTTATTATTTAACAAAAAATCATTAGTGAACGATAAAATAACAGCTCAGGTTTTGAAAGAAATGCCTTCAATAGCCTTTAAAAAACTCCAATTTATAATAAACACATACGAGTATACTAAGCTAGGGATAATCCAGTGGACATCAACGCTATCATGGCCACATTAGCTGACGATACTGCGATACTGGTGCCTGTACAAAGAAAACAAATGCTAAAGCTGAACCCATCTAAAAATTACAAAAAAAAAACAAAGCCCTTCGTGGAATAATAAATGGTTCAAAACCACCCTGTATGATACAATCAGCGACTAGGAAGTCATACCAACTCCGAGATGAAAACCGTCTTAAATGTAAGAGACATGTTCGGAGATTAAAAAGAACTAAGCCTCATGAGCTTATTGTCTAAAAGCTGTGGGAAAGTATCAAAAGTTTAAACTTACCCTAATGTGATTTTAAATTAAAAAAGAAAAATCATTTCATATATTGGTTCCGATTGCGGTAGTTTTCATGCCGTAAGAGTCACACGCTACTTAGTATCGAATATTACCAAGTGTCTTTTGAAGATTTTCATCGAAAACAAAAAAAAATATTTAAGACCAAATGTAATGGTAGATGGCCATAAAATTTTTATTCCAAATTAAAGAAAATACATATGTACATAATTTTGTTCTCAAAAAATGTTCCATAGATTTTCTTTTCGAAGAAATTGTAGCTTATGGTTGTACGAAAATTTCAGTAAAATGGTTACTAATGGTACCCTTTCTTAATAGCTTTCTTAAACCTTGGTTGAAAAATCCAAATGTATACTCGTTTGTTTTAAAACTAGAAAAATAACATTACATATCTAGAAGATTAAGAAAAAATTGTTCTTATATAAAAATATAACAAACATACAGACGTTAAAAACATCAAAGATTTTCATATTTTTTTTCAGTAACGCTTACGATCTATGAATTATTAATAAAAGAAAATATAAAATTAGGACATTACTAAGAATACCTACCATAGAAGCATGTTTTGGATTTTTGACTCTCATATTATCGGCATAATGAATTTAAATTAAATTTCTTACACAAACTATTCGCGCGCACATTCAATTTTTAGTTTCGCAACTGTTTGGTTGCTAAAATGAAACATATGGGCTTATATGGGATACCGCGCACTTAGAGCAACTCGATTCGAGCAACTAAAAAGTTTGTGTTTTGACACAAACTAAACGATTGCCTTCGCAACAGTTGAGATGTTTTCTATAAGCGCAAGAGAGAAAAGAGTGTGAGCGTGAGTAAAGAGTTGCCAGTGCGCGGTTCTCTTTCAACTGGTGATTAAACTATTTGATTTCGATCACCAGTTGCCAGTGCGCGACTAGCCTAAGAGTTATTCAATTGGTGGTTTTTGGTTACATCTGTCAAATCTTTTGATTATTCAGTTGCTGATGCCGATTCACAATCACAATGGCAAGTAATAAGAATACACAGCAAGTCCAAATGATAAAACTTTATTATTAAAACGAGTGTTCGTTAGTGCAAACGTTGCACCTATTTTATGGTAGACGTGGTGACTCTTCATCGTTTGGTTGCCAAATTGAGACGACCGGTTCGGTTATTCATCAGTTAACGTACGTCAAAAGAACGCAAGATCCGCACGATGCGATATGTAATAAAGATTCAGTAATTCACCTCTCATCCTGAACATAGTTGATATTTGTTCAATGGAGTGGTCTTCTCTAAGATAATTTTTTTCGTTCAAATTGTGGTTCAGTTTACTATATTTCATTCTGTGCATTGAATCTGTTGCCTCCTCCGCGTACCTTACTCTTATACGGTCATCAAAATCAGAAATCAGTTGGTATAGTGCTGGTTTCCATGAGTTAAAGTCATTAGGATTAAATTCTACATTAGCTTCTTGGGCAGATCAAGCCAATCCTTAAGCCATCCAGATCTGCTACGTATTGCATGAAGAGCAGCTTTTTTTTGGTAGGCGAAAATCCGGCATATTCAAAATCTTAATGATGTAATCAACATTCAATTTTAATGTTTTAATAAAGATTAGAGAGATGCCCGACTCTAACATTACCATGTAATTTGGCGCATTTGGGGCAACCTAAATATGCGCTTCAAATAAAATCTAAGTAATTTTTCAATCGTTTTGTATTTTTTTGCTCTTTCTCAGAAAGATGTTTTTCCATACTCAGGTTATTTGTGATATAGACTCTAAGATATTTATAATCCTTAACAACTTCGATACATTCATTGTAGTAAGTCTATTGTTCTCTTGAGCTCAATCTACCACCGCCACCCTTGAATATCATGACCTTCGACTTTTCCAGGTTAACTCCCAGTTTTCATAAAGTGCAATATGCGCTTTATTAGTCATTAGTTGAAGTGATTCTGTCGAGTATGCGAGCAGAACAATATCATCTGCAAAAAGTAGAGCTTTGTGAGAATTCCTGCATATTCAATATTTCCTGGTAGAATACCGATAATGTCCTCAATAAAGAGTGAGAATAAACTTGCGCTGATTGTGCATCCTTACCTAACACATGTTCTAGTTTGAAACCATTCGGATATATCTTCACCATCCCATACTGCTGCTGTGGTATCCATGCATAAGTTCTGCAAAACACGGCCAAACTTTAGTGTCATTCCCAACCCATTTCTGTCTATCGTACTGAATGCAGCTTTAAAGTCGACAAAAAACAAGTACCCATAGTTTTTTATTTTTTGCCAAGAACGAAACAGATATACTTTTGTGGAGAAAGATATGGTCTATTGTTGAGTATCCGTGTCTAAAACCCGCTTGAAATTCACTTATTAATCTCTTTGTATCTATCCATGATCTGAGTCGATTTTGAAGAATTGATGTAAATATTTTGTACTATCCTTACTGGCTAATTTATCCGCATTATTTCTTTGTTGTTGCTTACTGCGTAAAATTAAGCTAAAGTTATCCGTAGTACAGTAGGATTTTATATGAAAAACAAATACAATATCCGTTGTAGGATCACTGCCGATAAAAGGAGAAGTGAAATCCTGCCGCGGATAGAGATTTGACCTTTATTCGAGTATCGGCAGTGATCCTACTTCGGATGTTGTATTTGTTTTTCATATAAAATCCTACTGTACTACGAATAACTTTACCAAAAAAACACGGCTAATAAAATAAGTATCACAATAACAGACAATACCTTTCAAAATAGGAGAATTGTAAATTCTAGTCCTACAAATAGCTTAGAAAATTTCAATTTTGAAAACGCATAAGATTCTGTTCAATGTCATTTATTAAATCACTAATATGGAACTACATACGTCCTTTCAAATAAATCAATCTACGATCCACCGGGTCAATAATTAAATCTTCCATAGTAAGTAAATCATTTTTTCGTAAACTACAAATGACATACAAATTTAAGTGACTAAAAGTTACACCTCTGCGAAACTTTATACAAATGTCGATGATAGAGTAAACGATCACATAATTAATGATCTGACAGGAATTGGTGCATTTGTATCTTATTTACCAATCATATAGGTACATATATCATTTTACTCTATGGAATTCTGATGTGATGTATCCAGGATTTCATCATACATGAACAATATTTTCTGTCTTATTAGTTCGACAGATACCTATGTATTTTAATTAAATAATTTTTATTATTTTTATATAACGAAATTAATTTTTTTCTTAAAATTGTAACCGAAAACCTAAATCCACCAACCACCACTGGTGAAAAAGCCTTCGTTTTTCCCTTCCAAAATATCTACGTTGTCTCTTGTGCGTTTTCTTAAATTCTCTTTTTTATTTTCACTGTGACGAACGGTGTGGTTGCGGCAGCGACGACGAGCCGCCCGGCCGCGCCGCCAACATCACCCGGTCTGGTCTCACATCATCTCTGATGATAGTTTCCAATCCGGTCTACCGCATGAATTCTCTTAATTTCTCTCCTTTGACATGCGAATGCGAAACAAGTTCATGACTGAAGTGAATATAAATTGAATATTACGAACAGGTCTTCCGAGATCAAGCTAGGCGACGCGTTCATAAAACTATGAGTGTGTATTTGTGTGGTACTAAGATATCTGGTGCATTTACGCACAACTTATATGGATTGAATTGGTCCGATGGCCTGGACCGGGAAAAGTTATCCTGATCTCTTCGATGGCCTCGGGTTGAGTTCGGAAAATGAAACCCAGGGCAAATATTTTTTTGTTTATTTATTCAATCTTATAAGATACACAACTTCAACTTTGCTAATTTATGAATTAATCGTCTATGGAAGTGAGTTGTGGGGAGGGTTAAGAGCCCTGACTAAAACCTTGTGGAATAGCGACCGACGACCGCGACGACGGGTGTCGTTGGCATGTTATGGAAAATTGAACTAGATTACGACTTTTAACTACAAAAACCATCAGAGCTCTTCTTAGACTGGTTTTTCTATCTGCATCGTTAGGCGGCATGTTGTAGGCCTAGGATTTTAAACAGCTTTTTCTATTAAGGCATTTGCAATTATTATTGATGTCCACACATGTCGGGCGTAATCGTATTTTCTTATATTAGAGTTTAAGGAACGTTACAAATGGAGCTGGAAAATCGATTCAATCGATTTCACATTTTACGACTTTGGCAATAGGTCTCGAATCAATCCTATCCGACAACATACGGCGAACACAACGTGTATATGCCTTCTCTCCAGGGACAAGATATATTTCGTATTCGGCTTGTGCTGTGTGATAGCGGATACAATAAATTGTATCATCGAAGCAACATTAAGTTTGTAAATGATTTTTGATGAAGAGAGAAGACTTTTTTCGTTGTCTGTCTATGTCTATATGAAGGACGTTGATGGGTGAGGAAAAATTTCTTAAAAGTTGGACTGCGGAAGTTGGGTGCAAGATTTTTTTACTTGGACTTGTTTACCATTTTAAAATGTATCAGGGTCTATGAACTGTAATACATACAGTATTTTTACTGTAGTTCATGCTTTTTCCGAAGGAAAGGTAATAGTGGATATAACATTTAGTAAAAGAATAAGCCAATGCTTTTAAGGCCCATTTGCTAGATATCTGGACTCGTGACTCTGGAGAAAAAAATTCAATATCAGTCTATGGCGCAAAATTTTAAAGACCGTGTGGCAATTCGTTATGTGGAATGAAATGGGTATTAAAACTCAAATGTTAGGTGGGAAACATTCCACAACACTTAAGGTGTAAAAAGCAGTTAACTCGGCTTTAAAAATTGGAGCGGATTCTCATTAAAAGCAGGATATGTTCTCACGTGGGGTAGATTCCTATGTGAAATAATAAACAAATGCATCTCGAAAAAACTGCATCTCTATACAGATCGATTATAATCATCTAGCCTTAATTGTTTGATATGGATCGCAATGAGAGTTATATCGTAATGCAAGAAACGATGTAAACTTGTCTTGGAAATATGTAGTTTATAAGGCGTCTTTTAGATATTTTTGCTTGGGGCAATTGCAGGTAAACACCATTCTCAAAATTGAGCTAGATTTATGCAATTAAGTCTTCAAAAATACGACATATCCCGCACATATCTTATTTTATTCACCCTTTATGCTAATTATGTAGATTCAAATTAGTTCGAAATTTTTTGAAATAAATTTATAAATATTAAAATAATTATTTATCTATAAGGACTCACCTCAACATACATTACGCAAATGTCTATGCTGCCAACAAACGTACATACATCTTCGACAGTCCAGGCATTAACTTCATCACTTTGTGCCTGACACTGCCGGAGTGGTAACACTGGCGTTGATATTGTCGTGGCTGCGGTAGCAAATGCTTCACTTGGTGCAGAAGCAGCCTTTGTTTTGACTTTGGGTGAACTTGCTGGAGTTGCAATAGCAGCTCCGCTGATTCCTGTTGCATAATCTGGATTCGGACTTTTGTCTGAACCTCCACTCGAAGTGGATTCAGCCTTATAACGTTTTGTTGGTGGTGCTGAACTTAGATCTAATGGTGATGCAGTCATATGTTTCTCTCCTGAACTATTAGCAGATGTTTCTTGATTTGGACTAGATTGTCGATTTTGTGATTGTGTCTGTTGCTGTTGCAACTGTGCTGAATAAAGTAGTGCAGGGGATGCAAACTGTGCAGCTTGCTGTAAAGCTGCAGTAAGATTTGGGCTAGGTGAACTTGATGCGGTATTATTTGACAGGGATGTTCGTTTTTGTGCCGACAAAAGGATGTTTTTAATTTCAGCTTCTTTTGCTGCTCGAGCCTAGGTTTAATATTAACAAAAAAAATGATAAAACGGAAAAAAGTGCTTGAGTTTCAAAAGTAGACTTACCAAAGTAACTAACGCCTGCGTGCTACTCATGTCAATTAGAGGAGGAAAAACTCCAGGAGAAAAAGGAAGACTTGAAAGAAAAGTTTGTACAAATGGGGGTACGCTCGTTGAACTCGTTGTCAAGTTTTGTAAATTTTGCGTAGATTTAACAGACTCTGAAGGTGAAGTTTGTTCCTTGAGGCCGCTACCATTGTTGGTGTTGCTATTTGTTGCAGACTTAATTGGTTGACTAATTTTGTTATTTTCAAAAAAAGTATTCCGTCGTGATGTGCCAGCACTATAAGGAGATAGAAATAATAAATATTTATCTCAATATGTTTTGAAATTTAATTTATTTTTCTAAGATCTCAAAATTTGTCAAATCAATTTGAAGTGTCAAAGCGAATGTATCCGCCTTGCTCTATTTCCTTCTTATAAGTTAATTAAATTTCGTATAAAGTAGTGAAATTCGTGATAAAATATATCACCCACCTAGCATAACGAAATAGCCGTAAATATGCCGTAAAAACCTAACATGCATGTAGAAATAAATACAAATAAAGCTGTTTTTAATATGATAGGAGATCTATCTTCCCCCCTTTACACGGAAGGTGGAGTTTTTTTTTAAGTGCTTTAAATGGTCGAAAACATATTTAAGATCAATGGTAAGAACTCTAAAGAAGTACAACATATATTAGGTTTGAAATTAGGAAAGAAAGTCTTATTTTACATTGTTTTTGAAATTTTGTGTTTAATTACTGAATCGGGTTTCAGGTTGCACTGGCTACACTTGTTTTTATTCAAATACTAAAAACCAGATGGTTTACACATGTATGTAATACTTAAATTCGAAAAAGTTATTTAAGCAAAGCAATTCATTTACAGAGAATGTTCGTGAGCAGGACAAAGGACTTTACCGTTAGTTATGCCCCTGACACACGTCTAGTATATGTAGATACCATGGTATGAATACCCTAGTACTCTCAATACCATGCTACGTGACACACTACAGAACGTAATATAGTTTGACAGCCAGTCATATTCTGGCAAACACAAATTTTCAATCTTTTAAATGAAGATACATATTTAAGATTTGTATGGATCTTTTCAGCTTAATCACTTTAAATAATAATAAATTTCCGCTTAAACCGTCGATATTTTTCCTCCAAATATTCAAAATCTTGGCGATTTGGTCACTGTCAAGAACTTTCCGTTTATGAAATTCGTTTCCATTTTGAAATTACAAATTAGAAAATATTAAAAATTTATAATAAACATCAATATGAAACTGAGTTTTAGTAAATCTATTATTAACTAGAGAAAAATGGAGCTGTTTTCTCCAAAGAGAAGACTATACTACGCAAAAAATCTAGTATAGATACGCCGAACTTTTAACTTTCCTCTTAACCCTTTTTGAATTCGGGAAACGACATCATTGATTTTCGTGACGACAGTATAAGGGCCTTCCCAGTTTCGTTGAAGCTTCGGTGACAATCCCTTTTGACGATGTGGATTATACAGCCATTAACGATCTCCTACTTGGAATCCTGTCGTGTTTGCTCTTGTGTCGTACCTTGTCTTTATTCGATTGCTGTAAGTGCTTATTCTAGTCCTGGTCCTTTCGTGCATGTCGATTAGCCTCTCTTTTAGGTCACTCACGTAATCCCCTGTTTCCTGAGACTCTTGTGATGGGTGTCCAAACCTTATCTCACTAGGCAGCCGTATGCTTCTTCCCAACAGGATTTCAGATGGTGTTTGTCCTGTTGAACTATATATTGCACTTCGGTAGGCCATCAAAAATAGTGGTATGTGCCTATCCCAGTTTCTTTGGTAGTCGCCTACGACTTTAGTGAGGTGCTCTTTTAAGGTCCTGTTGAATCTCTCGACCATTCCATCAGATTGCGGGTGAAGTGGTGTGGTTCTCGTTTTCTTAATGCCAAGGAACGCGCACACCTCTTGGAATATGTTCGACTCAAAGTTCCTTCCTTGGTCAGAATGGAGCTCAATAGGCACACCGAACCTGCTTACCCAGTTAGACACAATCTGGTCGGCCACGGTCTTAGCTTCTTGATTCGGGATAACGTATGCCTCAGGCCATTTTCTGAAGTAATCCATTACCACCAGAATGTATTTGTATGGGCCAGCCACATCAACAGCAATCTTTTCAAACGGTGAGCCAACATTATATTGCATAATTTTTCCTTGCAATTTTCTACCAGATCCTTTGGTTGCAGCACAAGCGTCACAATTTCGGCACCATTTTTCAACGTCGTCTCTTGCATGCAACCAGTAGAATCGTTATCTCACTTTTTCTAACATCTTGTTGATTCCCAAATGGCCTCTTGAAGGTCCATCATGCATCTCTCGAAGAACCTCTTTGATTTTTGATTGAGGTAACACAAGCTGCATCACATAGGATTTACCATCAGCGGATTCCCATTTTCGCCGAAAAACACCTTCTCGCACATGAAGTGAGTCCCATTGTGCCCAATAGGCCTTTAAAACTGGACTCCTATCGGAAATGTCATTCCATGCGGGTTTTTCTTCATGTTCTTTCCATGCGAGAAGAGGTTCAATGTTGGGGTCTTCTTGTTGAGCAGATCTTATTTCTTCATTGCTCCATCCACAAATGGGGTCAGCCCTTATTCACAGAGTGTCGATGGCGACCATACGTTTGTTGCCATTTAACGTTGCTTCGACAGTCAGACTTTTATTATCTCGTTTGTTCTGTGAAACCTGGGTGGTGTTTCTGCGGCCATCGATACCAGAAACCAGCTTCTGCCCCTCGAAGTTGGTTCTTACTCGTTTCTCTGTTGGGAAACTTGTTCATGAAGTAACACTGGTGTTATTGTTACATTGTTCTGAGTTTGAAACTCCGTGTCCACAATGTTGACAAACTCTTCTTGGTAGTAACCGACATTGACGCTGTAAATGTCCGGTCTTGTTGCAATTCTAGCATTTTGTAAGTCCGTTTCGTTGGTTCCTTTGGACATCAGTTCTTTTGCATGAGCATTCTTCGACGATGGCTTCTCTAAGTCGATGTACTCCGTGAGAAGCTTGCTCTGCTGCTTCCATTGTCAAGGCAAACGCTAATGTTTAAAAGCGTTCGTTTTCCAGCAGTTCGCACGGCCCTTTGAAGATGTATGTCGGAAATGGCGCGAACAAATGCCCCAACTGCAAACTGGTTACGGATTTCTTCTTTAACATCTGGATATGCAAGATGAACAAGCCTTTCAATGTCCGCTTGTAGCTGTTGTAGAGTTTCGCCCCTTTTCTGAACTCTGGAACAGAGTCGTACTTTGAAGACTTCTTTCATATGGCTATTGCCAAAGCGTTTGTCTATAGCCTCAACCAAGTAATTAAAGTCGCCGCTCTTATCTGCTGGTATGGTTAGCAATAACTCAGCAGCTGCTCCTCTAAGAGCAAGGGTTAGAGCTATACACTTGTCAGCCTCATCCCAGCCATTTGCTGTAGAAGCTGCCTCGAATTGCTTCTTGTATATAGACCAAGAAGTTTGTTCATCAAAGGTTGGAGGTTGCATCTTCTTTTTCCTCAAAGTTTCTCCAGAACTTTCCCGAATCTTTATATTTCGAATGCGATCTAGCTCTTTTGAAAACGTCTCCATTTTGTTGTCGACTTGATTCTCCAATAATGAAACACGTTCGGCTTGATTCTCCAACAATGAAACACTTTCATCAAGTGCAGATACATTCTTCTCGATGTTAACAAGCTTGCCTTCTAGCATGTTTCTCTGCTCTTCGAGAAGGTCTTTTTGTTCGCTATGCTGTTTCTCCAGGCGTTCAAGAACATTCTTCTGTTGCTCTTCAAAACGTTCGAGAACATTCTTTTGTACATTCTCCTGTTCTTTCTTTGGTTCATTTCGTTGCTCTTCGAGACGTTCGAGCAGAAGACTAAACATATTTGAAACATCTACATTTTTACTTACGTCCACTTCCTCAGCGTCAGCTTCAAAGACGAAAATGTCCAGGTCTTTATTTTGTTGTTTCAAGTATTCGGCCAAACGCAGAACAAGCACATTTTTCGATCCTGCTATAGAAAGTTCTCGCTTGCCTAATTCACTTTTCAGCTCATTGCAGTTGAGCTCTTTCAGTAACTTGCTCATTATTTTTTTTCGCACACTTCACTGCACAATAAGTTTTATCCCACTTCTGACACCAATGTAATATTTTTATTAGGTTCGTTAAATAAAACTTATTACTCCTTTTAGAATTTCTTCTTTATTTACACTTTTCAAATCAAAACAATAATTCTCAATTTATAATCAACTCCAATACTTTTATTCAAACTTAAATCACACTTCTTTAATTACACTTTCCACAATCCAATAATTTAGCTTTGCACACTTTGATAATCGAAAATAAACTCTGTCTGCTCACCGTGAACATTCACTTATATAATCATTGGTTTTGCTCGAGAAGGTTCTAGTCTTGGAATGTTCTAGTTGTTTGGAATAAGGGGAAATACATATGACATTGGAAAAGAGCTTTTTGTTCCTTCCATAAAGTAGATATGCAATTTTCTAACAGATGGCGCTGTAGGAGTATAAAGCTCTGTTCGAAACAATACTATAGGGCAAGTTCTGCATTTGGAAAAAAATTCGAACTTGCGATTTTGATCAAAGTTGACATTACGATAATAGAGAACACGAGAACACAGAATTGGGAAATTCCGTCTGTCTGTCTGTATGTACATATGTGCCTCGACCTACAGCCTAAGCTACTGGAGGTAGTTACTTCAAACTTGGTATAGGTACTTAAGGGCCTTCCCTGAAGGGGAAATTGAAATTTTCTTTTAGCTCCAAAACTAACGCTACCCCCATACACCCGAAATGCAAAATCTTATTTATCTCGAAAACGGCTTTAACGATTTTGATAAAAAAAATTAAGTGTGCTTTTATGTGCATGTGCTACACTTTTTGGTAGAAAAAAATGTTATTAACGGTACCTATCATAGAACTGTTTTGATTTTTGACTTTCTCACTAACGTCTCTAACAATTTTAACGAACATTTTTATGCAGGAGCTCTTTTGAATTTGAAAAAATATGGTTCATAAAAATTTTCGAAAAAATAGTTTTTGGATTTTTTAAAAAAATAATCCAATATCCAATCCAATTACGTCTTTAAATGTTTATCATTAAATCCTAACAATTTGCATATCAAATTTATCTATACAAATTTTAAGGAACATTTACAGCCTTATTTACTAACTCGTTTTAGCGACGGAGTAAACTTACTTCGACTTTACAACGGCTCTAATCCTGAAAACCTTATTTATAATGAAAATGCACGAGGAATAGCGGTGGAATAAGTTAAAACTGGTTCATAGGAGGTTTAAGGCCGTTTTAGTATCTAAATGTCATTTTGAGATGACAACTTGTGAAATTTAAAAAAAGGAGTGTAAGCTATTTTTTTTTGTTTCTTACTAAGATAAAAATGATAGATATTTTGCATTAATAAATTATTTATATTTTCCAAACGCTCTAACAGTTGTACGGTATTGGGAACGCAATGTGGTTGGTACATTCATTAATTGGATTTGAACTTTAAACAGTCCAATTTTAAATGTATCCAATTTCCAATATGCATACAATGATAATAAAATGAATAATAATGGAAATCTGCCGAGGTTTGCTTTACGTGTATAATAACCAGAGATTTAGACTGTGCACTTTTTTTCCCAGTATATTTGACATAAGGAAGGCGTAGCTAAAACGGCTAAGAAAATATATTATAAATAAGAATTTGTTTGACGTGGCGTAAACCCGAAGTAATTGCCTCGGCTCGGTTTAACTATTCCGAGATTGAACCCAGTATTAGTGAAAAATAATAAATAAGGCTGTTAGTATATAAAAAACTGTACTGTTCCTCTTCCTACAGCCTAAACCACTGGAGCTATTTTCTTTAAACTCGGTTATTAAGGGTCTTCGGTGATGATATGATGAAGATCATACCTTTATTAAAAATTGTGCCGACCACATCTACATGTGTCCGGAATGTGTGGGCCTAAAACCGCTGAAGTGACTTAAAGGTAAAATAATAATAACTTGACCAATCGTTTTAACAAAAATAAATCGAAAATTTTGTTAAATCGAGGTTATTTCTTAATGTTCCCTTTTGTTTTATCCGATTTTCAACACTTCTTTAGAGAATTTTTATTTAAATAATATGAAAACTTTTTTGTTACTATAGTGCATGCATTCAAATCAATTTTAATTTGATTAGAAAATAAAAGAAAAAATTATAACAGAGTTGTATATCTTCTGATATTTTTTCTTTAAATAACATAATTTTCTGATTTAATTAAGAAAAAAAAATAACAAATGTAACAAACGTTCAAATTAAATTGATTCCCTAGTGGCGAGTACTGCTTTTTGCGATATATTGATAAATCCTCCATGAGTATCTCTATAGTTATGAAAAATTGCTATTTATTGTAGTCGTTCGAATCCGCTAAAAAATTGTAGTTACCTACCATTCCTGCTGGAACTCAGGCATGGTTGGGAGTTGTAAGTCAAAAGGCTGTGGTTACCCACATAATTTTTCGGTCAATTTATGTATCGTATATATTCGTATATATTTTGCGTGTCAAAAAAAGTGATGATTATTGTAATACCTCGTTTAATATACAAACAAAATACAAAAAAAAGCATTCAAAAAACCCGAGTGAAAGTAGCGTTATAAGCGTGGAAACATTAAATTTAACCGATTTATTGACTGCAAGGAACTACAACTCCAGTTTAAAAGCCGTTACATTTTCTCATAGAAATGATTTTAAAAGGTAACAAAATTTCGTACAAAAGCACAGTGTAAAGCTTCCGTAAATTTTATTTTTAAAATTCAAACGTGGATGAAAATGCTTACAATTTTAAAAATAAATCGTACGGCTGTAAGCTTCTTCTTCAAAAATATTAAACTCGTGCCTATAAATCTTACAGGCAAGTCATTGGAGCCCTTTATTCACCAATTAAATCCATTTTTATTAAAAAAACACTTATTAAATTCTTGAAAAGAGAGTCATTTGATAATCTAGTGAGGTTTATAAATTAAGTTTTAACTTACGGATTTTCAAGATTGGATTTTTATTAAAAATTTAAATAAGTGAAAAATCAGTTCGATTATATCAGTTCATTATAATACCAAAAGTAAATTCAATTTTTTTGGATTTCCATCTTTCTCTAAAATAAAGTCGAAAAATGTTTAAGCAGTTATTCGTAGTATTAGTATATTAGTAATTATTTAAGGTAGGGGGCCAAATAAGGCCCTGTTCCCAATAAGGCCCATTTGTCAAAAAACACAGAAACGAACAAATAACGGGACTTTTTCTGCTTTGCATATTTAAACCATGTCTACAAGAACACATACAAAGGAAAAAAAGCAAGCTGCGCGATTCAGGTCCTGACCTATAGTTCAATGAAGTTCGTCTGGGGGTGAAGAACTACCAAATTATAAAAAAGTAGTGTGTTTTGTGTTCTTTTTTAACAAATTTAAACCAAGTAAGTACCTATTTTTGATTTTTCCCGTATAATATGGGCCTTATTGGGCACACGCAAATTTGCTTTTAACTTATTGGGTCTTATATTATATTTTTAATGTGTTTCAGACCAAATGCCAACTTTTCCCAAAAAAGGAGCTTCTAATAGGACAGTAACCAACATAAAAAAACGCATTGCAGGTTAAAGAATATTTTTGTTTTATTTTGTTACGAAGAAGTGAAGTCTAAATTTTTTTGTTTAAGTTTTTTGCTAAAATTAAGTTTTTTTTTAATTTGTGTTTTTTGTTAAACTGAAGAGTTTCTTATGAAATAAATTTAAAAGAAAATGTTTGTTGAAAGATATTGATTTTTTTGTGTGTTTTACTTGCGAAATTATTAAGAAAACTGAGTGGGCCTTATTAAGACCCCATGGGCCTTATTAAGAACAACGTAAGCTTTTTTAAATGTCAAAAAAATATACTTTTCAATTTTACGAAAGCAATAAAATCTATGTTTTCATGTAGATAAAACGACAAAGAATCATAACCTTTTTAGTTTACTCGGATACTCTCAAAAATCTAGCAGTTATTTCGAAAAAATCCGTTAGGTGGGCCTTATTTGGCCCCCCTATCTTAGACTTTACTTTATATTTCATTAACCAATAGTTTCTATAATAGATACAAATAAAGGATGAGATCTAAGCTTTGTGCGCCAATATCTAACTTACAAACAGCAATTCCGTCTGTCTATATATGTACATATACATATATATATATATATATATTTATATACATATACTATACTGTATGTTTTGTACCTTGACCTACAGGCTTAACCACTTAAGAGAATTTCGTTTAACTTGGAACTCAAAGATAATGTTATTTACTATAGGACAAATTAAACATTTTTTAGCTCCAAGAAAATCGGTTCCTGCAATAGAGTATATTTATCTTAAAATCGGCTCTAACAATTTTAATGAAAAAAATTCTGTGCACTATTGTACCTTTGGTTTACATTTTGATGAACAACCGTTTTTCCAATTTTTCGATAACGGCTCTACCGATTTCAATTAAAATATTTATACAAGAGGTCTTTTCAATTTGAAAGAATATTGCATTTACAAATTTTCTAAAAAAAAAAACAAAATTCTATTTATTTTTTGAAAATTCAATATCTCGATGACGGGTCCACGAATTTTGTTCAAGTCAAGTATTTTATTTTGCTTGCGATGAAATTGAGCAACATCCGCACTGTGACTTAACTTTAAACGTGGTTTATTACACAATATGCTATTTTTTCATAAAATATGCATTAGATTTCTTAAACAAATATGAATTTTCGCTTAAAAAATATGAATGCATAAGAAAAATAAAAAAAGTTTCTTTAAAAAAATATTGTGTATTTAATATTTTTATAGAAACAAATTGCTATTTCAATTTTAGGCACTAAGAATTAATTCCCGCAAATCTTCCGTTTCCAAATCTCAAATTGATCCTTCTTGGACAAAACTAATATTGCCTACTCTTCTAGTTGCTCATCTTAAACAAGGCTTTTTTAACGCTGGACCTATATTATTTAGAAATTAAAACATTATAAACTGAATTTCGGCCTGAAATTATTTATTTAATTATACCCAAATTAATTATACAATAATTAAAAAAGGAAACAAACGATGATGAAATACAAAGTTGTGCATCAAACTTATAAAGCGAAACAACAGAATGTTCGATTGCGTTTTGTTTCCCAATCCCTCACTTTTCTTAGCCTTTCAAAATACATGAACTTACTTATACATACATACGTATAAACTGTACGTTCTGCAAAGTTCTTATTTTTATTTGAGGAAGACTTCACTTTTAACTTTTCAAAACGGTCTGAAAATTTGAAAAGATGGAACATACCTTTCTACTTGTGATATATGTAGGTACTTTGATCAAAGTTGACAAGTTGACTACATTTCGGTCAAACAAATTTTGTTATGTCATTAACAGTACCTGTCATAAGAATAAGAACCGTTTTTTTACCTTTTGACTAACGGCTATAACGATTTCC
The DNA here is from genome assembly GCA_911387755.1 of Chrysotoxum bicinctum. NCBI lineage: Eukaryota > Metazoa > Arthropoda > Insecta > Diptera > Syrphidae > Chrysotoxum > Chrysotoxum bicinctum. Next base: position 102,655,433 of record OU426987.1, on the reverse strand, counting down.
TAAAATATGGGTTACTGAATGCTTACAAATTAACATCCCAAATTTTCTTTCAAAAATTTTAAAGAAATTTTTTTATATAAAAAGATAAATTAATAATTAAACGATTTTTAAAACTTTGCATAAATTCATACTTTTCTAGAAAACAGACGGAAATTTTATGCATTTGAACATTTTTCACTAAATAAATCCATGGTTTTATATTAATAGACAAGTTTTAAATTTAAAAGTGCCGTTACATATGAGTAAGTCGTGCATTTTGTTATAAAACATTTTGCACTATTAATTTGTAAAGAGAGAAGTGCCCTGGTTATTAAAGAATTTAAAAAATCAATAGAGAAATTAAAATTATTTCTGTTTAAGTGGAGTGATTGACTTAAATTCAATTAAAAAGCTCAAGTGACGAAACGCACCTTGGAGTTGAGGTCACTTGAGCTTTTTAATAGAATTTAAAAAAAGTTATGTAAAATGTCAATAAGCACAAAATAATAGAAAAAATAAAGTTGTTATAAAATTACAAATTTAGCTTACTCATTTGGATTACTGTTGTTGTACTTTGCAGCCAAGCTACGCATAAAATCAGAGTAGTTTCTTGTAGAAAAGTCTGAGCTACGATTCTGAATTTGCGTAAGCAAATTATTTGAAAGGTTGTGCAGTTGTAAGTCGTTATTCGGGTGAGCCGCCTGAGGCGGTGTTCCTCGAAATGACGAGGGCGTCGCACTTCGAGATCTGTAAAAAATAAAAGAAATCAATCAATAATTGTTGGTAATTCTTTTACACTTATGTTAAAAATATACATAATTAGCTAATTTCTTTGGCGGATATCCTATGAGATTTATACATAATCATACAAAAATACACGATTTTTTTCATCATGCATTCTCGGAATTACAAAATCTGCCTTTTTCATTCAGCTAAATAAAAAAAAATATGTGTGCGTGTTAGCAGAAATGAAGGGGTACTACAATTTACTGCCTAATCTGAACGGATAATAAGCAGCAATATTTAAGTAGGATTTGTCACTTCCTCGCAGGACATAGTGGTATACCACATAAAATAATTTTTGTCACTGTTGGGAATCGAACACCAGACCTTCCAATTACTTTTCACACAATTTCTACCAATTCTTTGAAAATACAGAACTGCAACATGCAAATATCGTGTCTAGAATGATCAACGAAAAAGTTTATTTCTCTTACGTTTTCTGAGAAAGTAAAGATGTTCTTAGTTGAGAAACAGAAATTTAAAACAGCCTATTGTTAAGGTATTAGTATGATACTACTTAACAATTTCTTAACTTCAAAGTAGTTTACTAACTCATTATTAATTTTAAACAATTTCTAACTACTATCGTACTTAAGTAATTTTCTTAATAAATTACTTCTGAACACACCTAAAACAATGACAGTTCGTGCAAAAGAACTAAACAAACAGACCTTCTTTGAAGTTTGTAAATGTACATATATAAAATGCTAGAGAAAGTATGATTAAAATTTGCAAAATTTTTTTGACATCGTACTAATTCGACACCAATCTATTATGGGTGTGAAACAGCCGTTAAACTATAAAGAAAATTTATAACATTTTAAATTCAATGTAATTTTGTCTGACGATAGAAACAATATGCTTCTTTCTATCACATTTTTAGTTTGATAATAATTTCTTTTGTTTTTGTAGTAAAAAAAAAAGAAACAAATAAATCATAAGGGCGAAAAAATTTAAAACTTTTATACCTAAATAAAACTAAATTAGTTTGAATATACTACAGAATAAAAGTATGCGCTCAGCTTGGATAAATAATAGACAAATCTCAAATAAACAAAAAATATAATTGAAAATGCAAAATAACGAAAAAATTTAAAACTTTTATACCTAAATAAAACTAAATTAGTTTGAATATACTACAGAATAAAAGTATGCGCTCAGCTTGGATAAATAATAGACAAATCTCAAATAAACAAAAAATATAATTGAAAATGCAAAATAACTCCTTCTGACTGCGGATCATTTGGCATAACGACACCATTAACGGGACCAGAGTTGCGAAATAAGAGTAAACGTGGACAAAAATAATTTAAAACAGAAGAGAAGGCCATAAAACCATAATATGAAAAGAATTCCCAAAACTGAGGCGGGCAAAAACGCTTTTTAGGAGCTACAACCATGAACGATGTATATCCCACACCGGTTTAAGCAGGAATAATCACGGATTTTCCAACTGGCCACTGTAAACTGAGAAGTAACCTTAATACTGTTAGCCCGGTGAGCAGTGCCACATCCAGATCCTGCACTCATTAGGAAGGAAACACCGGACCATAATTAGGTAGACGTGATGCACTCATCCATCATCATCTAGCCTTCAGCAGATAGAAGAGAACAAACTACAACCTCCAAACATAATAGATCTATGATCGTGGTGTACTTAAACGCCATATTGGTTCATTCATTCAATGTTAGAATTAAAAAAGTATTGAAATAAGAGGAATCTCTGTTAATTATTACTTGCAATAAAGGTGCAATAGGGAAAGTTTTGCATTTGAAAAAATTGCGGCTCTAACGATTTTGACCAACATTGTTATACAGGAGGTCTTTTGAATTTGAAATAATATTGTATAGGTACACAAATTTTCGAAAAAAATAAATAAAAATTGTTTGGATTTAAAAAAAAATTAAAACGAGTGAACGATTAGTTTTTGAATTTATTTTCTAAAATTTATATTATTAAATACTTTAAACTGACATCCCACATCTTTTTAGAATTTTTTTTAAAGAAATGCCAACTAATATTAAACATTAAATTAATAATTTTTTGAACTTTCATTGCATAAATTCATACTTTTATAGAAATCAGATCATTTAAATTTGAACATTTTTCTCTAATTAAATCCATGTTCTTATATCTATAAGCAATTTTAAAATTGCAAACTACTTTTACATACATATATGAGCAATTACGTGTGATCTAGTCGTGCATTTTATTTACTTACCAAATTTGAATTAAATTTGCTGAATCGTGTTTTGGAGGATTCGTTAAATGAAATTAGTAAGCTTAGGTTTACATTTATTACATTTCTACTGGAAGACAATTTTCTTTTTGGGGAATTTTACAAAAGGATCTCTTGAAGAACTTACCTTTGTTTTGCAACAAACACACGAATTTACCTCCAATTCACGAAAAATCAACATCTGCCTCATCAAGCTCTTTCTCTAGCATTATGCAATTCTAAAATTTGAACTTCCAATGCATATGACAAGCGATTCCGAAATGTTATTATAAAACGCTTAGCGTATATGTCACACTTCTTATGCCTTAACAATAAAATCTCAGCCATAGTCTTGTAGATACTATTTTTGAGTTTCATAACTTGAAAGGAGAAGCAGTAATATGTTGCAGCAAATTGCATGTAGCACGATCTTTTCCAACTTCTGTTTGGCAATTCAAGCATCAAGTTACCTTCCTCATACATCAGGATCTCGACTTTATATGCTCAAGATATAAATTTGTACAATACAAAGAGTTAAGTAACACATACATACATCCTCCTGAAGAATTCCTGTATAAAAGTTACATTCAAATCTAAAGAACTAGCATCAGTTACAGTTTAGTTAATTCTCTTTTGGTTTTAAAGTGTGAAATTCAATCAAAGAGCATTGGAATATTATGTATGTATGTTAAACTAAAATGCACAAATAGGTTGCATGTACCTGCTGTTATAGTTAGACTGCATTAGTCAGATCAATGTACTCGTTTTTAAAACAAAAAAAGGTCAGATCGTTATGGATTTTGGAGCCACGTTCCGTAATGTAATCGTCGGCCTGAAAGAAAATTGACAAAACCCAGCAAACATAACTTTTCAGGAATGATGCTAAATTTGTCAAAATACCAAAATGCCAGCAGTGCTCAATACATGTTAAATTGAAAAACACATTCGATAACCTGCGACGGGTTTGTTCGTTCGAACTTATCGATAATATACATAGAGCGTATAGAATTGCCTAGCTCTTTTCGTGTTTTTCGTTATCGTTAAATATTTTGCCAACAATATAAAATAAAAAATTGTTTGTTTGCGAATATTAATACTAATTTTATTTTGGTTACAAGCAAACAAAAAAAGTTAAAAATTTGCTGACCATTCTACGAGTAATTATTCACACCTGTCCAATTAAGTTTTCAGTATTTTCAGAGTAACAAAGACTAATATAAATAAACTATCAACTTTTAATCTTCAAGGATAATTAGGCCTATTCTGCCACATCTGTTATTCTGCTATAGATTTTCTGTTATGAATCATAAAAGATTTCCACCTTAAAAGATCTTTTATCTTTTATGATTGGTATTAAGAGGTTCGAACTTTTATAAAAGTCTGATCTCACCGAATAGGCCTAAATATTCGACAAATTGCAAGTAAGCGCGACTTAATAGTGCTTTAAATTTCTGTTGACACTCTCATGTGGTACTTCCTAATGATATATCCGAATCCCATGAACTTCAATGGTTAAACATTTTTGTTCACTGAGTAAACCACTTCGTGTCTCCAAATACAGTTAGTTGGCGACTTATCGTGATAGTTTTTATTGTATATTATTGCAAAATGGTGCTACTGTGGTTTTCCTCAAACCTATAACATCTTTGTCTGTTTCTTGGATAGAAAAGAAATAAAACTTTACATATTAGTTATGTTTAAGAGTACAAATTTAATTGGAATGTGGGGGTGGTGATCGATTTTCATGTATGATCCAAAAAATGTTGTGACATTTTGCTGGCTTGTAATTGTAATTTGTTTTTTGATTAATGAACTATTTTTCGAAATGGTTCTGACGAATACCAACTTCATTCAATTCTTAAAATCCCCATTCAATACTTCATAGCAGCTTTAATTTTTAGTATCTTTAGTATCATCTGATAGATGATGGAATTGCATATTCCGTTTTCAAAAGAAAATTAAATGTACGTTTCAATCTTAAAATATCATTGAAACTGCAATGTTCGAGTTGTGGTACAGTAGTTCCAAAAATTATAATAATGTGAAAATAGATACATATTTCTATTTTGAGCTTCTAACAACGAATCTTACATGTATTACATTTGTTTTTAATTTAGTGTTAAGAATTATGATCATGTTCATCGATCGATCCATAATTAGTATACTTATAATGTTTGCTTATCAAAAGAGATCACAATGATATTTTAATGTTGACAATAAGTGTGCAAAGAAAGAGTTGATAAAACATTTAGAAACATGAAATTATTTTTTTAAATGGCTAAACCAATCCCTTTAGTAGTAGGATTTATAAAACTTTGTTTTTTCTTAAGCATATATGCATTTTATATCGTTCTAGAGTTTTTTTTAACAAAGATTTTGAATAATTCTTGATTTTTTTTACATCCAAAGCTTCTGTAGAAAAAAATTTATTTAGGCCGATAATGAAAAATGTCTTTTACTGCACTGTAAACCATAAAAATAAAACGATACAGAAAACTTCCAACTTCTAGGAACCGGTTTCTTGGATCAAAATAATTTTTATAATTATTATGGCGGGTATTTTTGGATAAAATGACAATTTCTTTCCTTCATCTTTCATACAATGTTATAAAACTGTTAATTGTCAGGTTTCAAAGAAATCGAGCATATACCATAAGTTTCGAAATACATATTGAGTTGAATTGATTTTTTTTACATACAACAATATTTTTTTTAAATAAGAATATACAATTTGATTTAAAAATTTAAGGAGCTTTAGTAAATGATTAAAATTAGTTGCTGCCATTAAGAACCATTTTCAGAATTTTTTTTTAACCTTAACTTTTAACTGAAAGACATTTTTTGAATAATTTTTAAAACTGATATTTTTGCTCTTAAAAACAAGCGAATGCATAACTTGCTATATATTAACCAATCTCAAGTTTGTTAAAACTAGCAAAAAATGACTTAGAAAAATTTGTTTTATTACGAAAATGTTGCACTAAATCCAGGACTTAAGGATGGACCGCATTTATCAATTTGGGTGATAAGGATTAATTTTCTATTAAATTGTTTACATCTTTTAGTGGGGCTGTTTTCGGTTCCAAGATTTTTCAAATTTGGTTCGGCTTAAAAAATCGGTCAAAACCGATGGACAAATTTTTCAATGAGTTCTTAGTAGTAGTACTCACGGTAATAGTACTAAATAGTAAATCGTTATGCAATATTTTAAAAGGATAATGAAAGCAAGGCTATTTCCATCATCCAGAAAGAAAGAGAATTACATAAACCTACATATATCTATATCAACAACTTAATTTGTAGAGAAACGTTTATCAACGTGAAAAAAACTAAAATTAGTAAATTTAAATAAATAGCAAATTTAAATACAATGATTCGCAGAAAAAAAACTTTTGGTAAGAGTTCAAATCAAGCAAATAAAATTTAATGAGGTAAGTGAACGTTATTTGAAATACTACAAATTAATCGATTCCCGACAAAAGTAAAACAAAGTCGGTTTTAGCTACTTTTATACAAAATAAGATATTTTTTTTCACAGATTAAGTATATTGTTTAGCTTACCTCGATAATGAAAACTGTGCATCGCCATTCGTTCCCGGACTAAGTCTTTCCCTCTTGACACTATTGTTACTGGTATTTGAATTACTATTACTATTATTATTGCTTATTACGCTGCTTGTATTGTTTGTACTACAGTTAACACTTGAATTGTTATTACTTATGGTATTAATGTTATTATTGTTATTATTACTGGGGTTGCTACTGTTGTTACTACTGTTTAAATTGTTATTATTTCCGGATTCACTATCCTTCAAGGACTCCATTTGAGTTTCATTCTTTACTTTCTCCAAAAACAAATAAGCCGACGACGAACTATCACAGAGTTTTTTATTACTTTCGATTGCGTTATATCCGCTCAATAGCATCCGATCGCTAAGCATCTTCTCAGTATGAAATGCTTGCACAGCCTTACACTTGCTCGGTTGAGGCACGAGCGGAGGCGATGAAGTCTTTGCTTCCTTTTCCTTTTTTACAATCTGATTGTTGTCATCGACACTTTCAGTGAATAATTGTTTGTTGGCTAAGTGACTTTTCCGTTTCATTCGCAATTTATTGGTCCCGCCAACAACACCACCGAAATCAGTAGTTGAGTCTGTATTCAATGCTAATGCTGCAGCAAGTTTAAGCGATGAACTTGCTGATGGAACTATTTTGGGTGAAGATGAAGACGATGAAGAAGAGAAAGAAGATGACAATATTGTTGCACCTGGAGAGGATTGGTTTAGCACGTCAGTTGTTATATTACCTGAAAGAGATAAGTTATTTTTATTGTTAATTGTTTTGTTTATCTGAAGCATAAACTAAATATACAACACATATACTTATAATGAAATAAACAAGTATTTAAGAACCGTCTTAAAAACTATGTAAAATATTATAATGGATTTCAACGTAAAAATAACAGCAGGGTCAAAACACAAATTCGAAATTCAACAAATGGGTTTTTAGTTAAAGTTTGCAATCAAGTCCATACAAAAAGGAGTATTATTCAACAACATTTTTTGCACCTCCTTGTTTTAAGACAAATGTGACAAATGATTTGACAGTTCCCTTTTGTTATAAGGTAAGTTTGTTTTGCAACGTTTTTGAATTCTTCAAATTTAATTTCAAATTCAAATTCATTTCGAGAAACTCATCGATAAGATTTTGTTCAGTAATGAAGCACACTTTTGATAAAATATCTGGGGCCAAATTACCGCATCAGTTATCGAGTAATACGTGACTGAATTATGTGAGTTTGGCATTACCGCTTACGTTATCGAGCAATAAATTACTCCAATTTGACACTTTCATTCGATTACTGATGGGACTCACTCACTCCTCACTGAAGCGGTAATTCGGCCCCTGATTTCGTTGTAATGATTATCCTAAGGTATTGTCGAAACACCATTTAATCCAGAAATAGAAACCGTTGGGTGGGCTTTATGAGCAAGTATATCTAGAAGCTGTGGTGCGTTATCATTATTTTAATAAGTTTTAGGTTTTTCATGAAATCTTCAACTTCGGGTATACGAACCTACATATTTTACGAATTTTGATATAAATAAAAAGTTGGCTAGTACAATGAAATTGTCCTTAGAAAAAGGAGACTTTAACATGTACCCTATGTTTAGAAGCATTGAGACTTTAAGTTCTACCCCAAGGCGGTCGCAGTTTTAATTTGTTCAGTTTTACAAAGCTTGTTTATGTTTATTGCTGAACATTGAACCATAAGAATTTGTTTGTTCATATTTGGCTTTTTCTGTAAAAGAAAAAGGTTTACGGGTCGATGTCAAAGAAAAATTCTTGTTGGTATTCTCTTGATAATTTACGGTTTTTGTTGTAGTTTTGTTTTTAAAACGATGTTAATTAAAAGAAAATAACATCCGTAGCCAGCGAATATGACAGGTAGTCAAATAAACAAGGATACTTTAAAACTAGCTAGTAGCTTTTCAAGAGATTAAATAAAATATTGCAAAATTATTAATGCTCGGGAAAAACTCCTATTGCCAACTGATAGGCACGTAGGTAAAAAGTCTTAAATTTTTAAATTATTTAAAATTTATGGGATTTTTGCAAACTTGTTTTTGATTTATTTTTATTATTGTTACTTTGAAAAAAAAAACCGAAAAACCATATAAATTTATTGACGACAAAGTCAACAAATTAGGTTTATCCAGACTCAATCAAGATATCAGCTTAATTCAATTGAAGTTTCTATCTTTAATATTAACAGAGAAAATCGCCGATAAATGATTTAACATTTGATGTGGACATTTACTGAAGAACTTTTTTTATAAATATGTAATACCTTTAGAATCTTGATTGACGAATTAGATAGAAGATATTTGTGGAATGTTTCAAATGTGGGCATTTAAGTGAGCTGTCGAGAGCTGCAAACTGAAATATCTTAAGATTGATCTCCATCACTGTGCAACGATCGTAAATCATATTCAAAATAATGCCAAAAACTATAATATAATATATTTTTATCAAAAAGTGTTTCACGCGCTTAAAGAAAATAAATTCAAAAAATTTCATTTACTAAAAGCAAATGGATATAAATGGTACCTCCCTTAGAACTTTTTTTTTGTTTTCGTTTTTTTTTCAAAAACGATTACTCCGATTTTGATAAATTTCGTACATAAAAACTCTTTAAAAGTTTTTTACTTTTGTATTCAAATTTCAAAAAAAAAATTCATTTTAAAAACAATTCACTTTTTTTTAAACCCAGCACTTATTTAAATAAAAATAATGGTACCCACCATACAAATGTTAAAACACGGTTATCGGAAGTCTTATTTTTCTCGAAAACGGCAACTAGAATTTTGATACAATTCGTTTAGTTTCGCTTACTTTTTACGTAATAAATTATTACTACAGAACCATTTCTAAAATGTTTGGCTTTCTAATTATCGGCATAGAAACCTTAAAAAACAATTAGGAAACATTTCTGATCATTTGCAAAAAATGTACGAAATACTACTTCGTCTTTCATTCCAATGCGGCACAGTTTCCTGTAAATTCGGTGCTGCCAGAAAATATCATGAATCCTACTGCACTTGAAAGCGTAAGCGATTTTATGGAACTAATCTTCTTGTTCTAAAAAGGTGTTCTTCAACGCTGGCAAAACAACAGAGGAAGCAAGTGGATAGAAAACAAAATTTGTCCAGCCTGTCCCTTAAAAAGTCGAATATTATTCTTTTGTTTCAGCTTTTTATCTATTAAATTGTTTCGCCGACGATAGTACTCTCAGCTTCTCATATTCATTTCCAGATTCACATCCTTGTCTTTCGGATGTGGTTTGAGCGTAAGCTCATTAAATTCTGATCTCGATAGCATTGTCAAATGGGGCCGCTTAAATTCTGTCATTAATATATTAACCATTAGCGGCACTTGCAGTGAGGAAACCGAACAGTTCAGTTCTCGGTATGTGCATCACAGACCACTTTGTTGTGAAATGACCACATATTCGACGTCCTGTTAAATTCAGAGATACTTTCCTTAGCGGCACTACACGAATGTGGAATGCTTCCCGGCTCAATATTTACCTCCCATTACTATGTTCAGACATTTAATACGAGTGCACACTCTTTTTGAGTTCTCTCCAAATTTACTAAACGCTCGCACTGTGCCTAACATTTTTCATCAGATTTAAGTGCGCTCGATTTTGTATGGGGATATTGACAAAATGCATGTTAATAATATAGAGACTATAAGAAGGTGTAATGAAAAACACTCTGAAAAGAGTCTGTGTCTGTATCGAGCAAAATGGTAGACATTTGTCTGATATTATAATTCCATTTAATATATTCAAATAAAATTAACACAAACAAAGGAATATTGCAAAATTTATTCGTGTTTAATATTGGTCTGTCTTATTTGTCCCACCCTGTAGTTATAGCAATTTATTCTTTTAAAGAATACCTACAATTTTTTTTGTTATAAGCCTGTACTCAAGGGATTTCGGCTAAACTTAATGGCGCAAAATTTTAAACAGTTCTCGTTTATGCAATAAAACCGGCTCTACTTAACGCAGTCGCTTAGCTTAGACACTTTGTCTAACTTTTTCATAATTTTAAACACGTTAGACAACTCTTCTAACTGATGTGAGTTTTACACAACAGAACCTCAGCGCGTGAACAACCGTTAATTTGACAGATACATAACTCAAACACAACTTCACAAAAAAAACAAGGACAGACAACTTCAAAGCAATAGATTTTATATACTACCTCGGTATAGATTCTGATTGTTTATAAGTTATTTGCATTATTTTAGATGGAAATGAAGTATATATCGCTAATTCACAGCATAAAAACTCAATTTTGTTTTTGCAAGCTGCAAATTCTTTTGGCTATATGTACTCGTCCCGTAAATCTTGTTAACCGATTTCAGTACAATTTTAAGTACCTGAATCAATTTTAGAAGACACACACAAAATTCAAATATTTTTAAAATAAGTACCCATCAGCTTTATTATTATTTTTTTATTAGTTTTTACTGTATAATCATATGTTTGGAAAATTCTAACAAAATTGGCTTAATTTTATTACAATTTATTTCAGTTATAGATACCTAGTTGTACAGCCTTATTTACTAACTCGTTTTAGTGACGGAGTAAAGTTACTTCGACTTTACAACGACTATAATCCTGAAAAGCTTACTTATAAACAAAATACACGAGGAATAGAGGCGGAATAAGCTAAAACTGGTTTATAAGAGGTTTAAAGCCTTTTTAGTATCTAAATGTCATTTTGACATGATATCGTGTGAAATTTACAAAAAGGATTATGTATAAGCATTTTTTTTCTTTTTTGGATAAAATGGATAGATATTTTGCATTAATAAATGATTTACATTTTTCAAAGGCTCTAACAGTATTACGATATTGGGGACGCAATGCGGTTGGTACATTCATTTATAGGATTTGAACTTTATACAATCCAATTTTAAATGTATCCAATTTCCAGATTGATGACTTTTTTTTGGTAGTAATATAGCTAAAACGGCTAAGAAAATATATTATAAATAAGGATTTGTTTGACGTGGCGTAAACCCGAAGTAAGTGCTTCGGCTCGGTTTATTTATTCCGAGGTTGAACCGAGTATTAATGAAAACTAATAAATGAGGCTTATAAAGTTTAATCAAAATCGTTAGTGTTTTTGAAAAAAATTAAAAAAAACTCATAATCATTGTAGAAGACTACGAGTATAAACATAAATTCGAACTTATAGTTAAGGACAAAGTTTTCAAACAGAAGCCCGAGAAGCTCATGCCCCCGTTCCTCCTTCTCATGGCACCCTTCTTTTGTTTTTAAATGTTGTCATATGGCAACGAAATAATCCGGAACTCTTTTGTTATCTTGGCCTGGACAACCTTGTTCTAGGGGATCACCTAAAATTCAAATCAAACTGGCTTACATGTTTAAGTCGTAAGTCCTGGCTTAATCGAATGTGGACATATGCTCAGAAACGCACAGACCGAAGAACAGTATGACGAAAATCACTTTTAGTAACTTCTCATCATCATTAGTGTAGATATCGGTTAAAATTTTTAAATCGAGTTATGAGCAAGTTATAAATAGAGGTTGGGGAAAGAGCGTTCCTGGAGTAAGATTGTTTCACTGATTTTGAGCTCTTATTTTCTATCGTAAGGTATATAGACTAAGAGCCCACAGCAATTTTTGGGTGTGATTGATAACAAAAAATAATTAGCATAATTAGATAGGCCTTTAGTAGTTATTTACAAATGTGAACGGTTTGCATGCTTTAGTGGGAGCAATAGTGCATAAAAGTCTATCATATATGCAGTTCTTTCCAAGTCTAAATAATTGTGATAACAACTTTGCCAAAATGTAGAGTTAAGCCCACTGATTGAAAGTATTGAGGTCTAAGACGTTTTGCAGACAGCCTTCTGCCTGCAAGACGCGATAAGAATAGCGTACTTCTTGCACGAAGAAGACCACCTTGCAAAACGTCTTGGACCTCGATATTTGCAATCAGGGCACTTAGCTCTTCATTTTGAAGTTATGGAAAATTTTGTATCACAATTTTTTAGACTTTGGAAAGAACTACATATCTAATGCACTCTAATACACTATTGCTTCCACTAGAGCATGCAAGACGTTCACATTTGTAAATAACTACTAAACGCCTATCTAATTATGCTAATTATTTTTTGTTATCAGTCACACCCAAAAATTGCTGTGGGCTCTCGGTCTAATACTTCCAGCAAATAATCCTATGATCTAAACTACCGATGCAAGTTCGTAAAAGATGAGTTAAATTGATTTTTGATACTTTAAGTTTCCTTTTCTATATTCTTGTTCTTTGGTAAAATATTAAAGTGTATGGGATATAAATTCACATATTCCAACTTATAGGACGATTGTGTACTCGCTAAACCAATAGGTATAAGCCCAATTATCATGACTTCTGGGTGAGTTTAGTCACAATGAACTGATTTGGTTTTTTGATAATAATGTATAAAGCATAAAACAAACAACAACCAAAATTCCCTTTAGAATTATGAACAAGAAAATTAAAATAAATAAACAAATCCCTGGAAATATTAAGTTTATTTTTCCTTGTAAAATTTACAACACCAGAGTTCAAATACTTGATTTTTTCCAAACCTTATGTATTCATCTATGCGATGCCCAATGCCTATTAAAAGTCAATCGAAAGAGCAAAGTCAAATCGTATATATGGAAAATATTTTCATTAGTCACTGTATGTGCTCGTTGGCATGGTGTCGTAAATATTGATGATTTGCACACGGAGGGCATATAGGCAATGACCTGTAACTGAACCTTAAAGCTAATTATCCCACCTATAAACCTAACAAGGCTTTAAGTGTGCTATTTACGTTGCGTAAAGGCTTCAGCAATGCAAAAAAAAAGACTCAATAAGTCACACAAAAGTTTTACACGTGGAAAATGGTAAATAACCCCCGAGAAGCTACAAAACATATTTGCGAAAATACGGAGCGCGGAACAATATACTCGTACATACGAGTACGTACATATACATATCTGATTTTAAATCAATTAAAGCGCGAAAAGTCTTCAAAATGTTGACCTTAGGTGGAATTCTGTAAATAATGGGGTAGAATTTGAACATGTAAGACTGACAACATCCATGTCAAGAATCAATATCAATATGTAACAGTCACACGATACATACATACATAAAAAATTATATGTCAAGCTCACAAGAATTGTTTTCAATGAGTTAACATCCAATATGTATTATGGTTCTTGCCACCGAGCAAACTTTTTAATACAAATATAAGAAAGCTCAAATCTTAAGTTGATGATAACTAAATGTGAATTTTTTTCGACGAGGTTAAATCTGACTTGACAAAAGTTATGTATGATAGTAGCACGTCATACAGTTTTGAAATCTATTAATTTTAGCAGTCAAATGTCGAAGGCCCCAAACTAGTACTCAAAGACTTTTGGCAAAGTTCTAGATATATGGTCGATACTCTAGTTGGATCAGTTTGCCCGATCTAAAACAAAAAGTTAATCAGGAAAAGCTTAAAATGTTCCTTTCATTCGTTACCCTGTCTGTACTTCTACTGTACGAGAAGACTCAAGCTGTGTGTACGTTGGAGTAAAAGTGCATTTAATTGATTTTTTATTTTGTTTATTTGCAAACACCAGTGAGGTGGATGTACTCGTATAAGAGAACAAAATCAACTAGAAATGTGTAGATACATGGACTGAAAATCTCAACAAATTTATTTAAGACTTGTATGTACTAGTACTGTTTATAGGATCTTAAGCTCCAAATACTCGTATATATGTGAATGAAATACTTTTTCTCTCGATAACTATTTACTCGAATAACTAAACTGCAGTTTATTCCATTTCTGTTTGTATGTTTTCTTTTGCTTCGAACTTTAACTGTGTGTTAACTCGTATCTCGTATGTTAAGGCTTTAATAGATTTCTTAGTGTGATTCCCCTTAACAAGTCTTACTCTCGTTTCATAAGTAAGGTACTATGTATATTTTCAAGAACAGAATCCAATTTAAGTATATTTTTTTTTTTTTGAAAATACCTTCACTGATTTCAAAACAAATGTCAAATCTTTTGGCATGCAAATACGATGTTTCAAAAAATCAGTTTGTGATGGTACCTCCAGAAAAAAAACTCTGGTTTCGACTTTCTTGTTAACGACTTAACCGAAAAATACCATTTTTTTTTTAAACCATACATTTGACAGATAAACAACTATACAAAAACAAAATAAAAATGAACACAAGCAACTTTACTCGTTTTAGAGCACTTAAGCTTTAAAGTAATCATACTTTATGTTATTTAAAATTAACAGAGTCGGCACTCGCTTAAAAAAATGTTCGTAGTGGACTCTTTATCTAAAAGTGACTTAGGGTAGGTTTTGCATGTTTCAAAATTTGCGATGATAAATATGCAAATTAAATAAGAAACACGCATTTGAATTATGTACATCAAAACCACTTAAAAAAATCCTAAAACATTAATTTCACGATGTTTTCTGAAGATCAAACCAGACTTATCGCTTATGAAAAACCAGAAAACGTGCAAATTTCTTAAAGACAATGCTAGTTAAAAGGACTGCAAAATCTACTCTTAACAGATAAGAATTCGTTGACGCCACTAACCTTAACTTCTTAGGCAACTTAACTTTATAATTTAATGTCCACATTTAAAAAATAGTCTTTATGACATCTGTACATATCTGTATGTCTTTAATAGAAAAATTGCAAATGCAATTGATATATTTTACCAATAACGTGGAACTATTCCGATGCGAATAAACAACGATATCATATTATTGTAAAGTTTACCTACCCACTACATACATCTTTCAATGAAAAGGTAAAGTCAAAAAGTCAAAGAAATAAAATTCTAACAAATCAGCAACAAATTTACTGGAGTTGTCATATAAACAATCCAAACGTAACTTTCTGTTCCACTGCATTCCGAGCTTCGTCGGTCATGATTGTGTCCTTCACCATTCTTCTATATTTAAGTAGATTTAAGTTTCAGGGCCGCATTACCTATAAGAAGCTCCTTTTTATCTGTTTCAATAAACAATAAATTGTAAAAGTAATTTTTTCTCGTGGTTCATATCTTGACTAGACGTATCAGATTCAGATGCATATATGGTAAGGTATTAGTTTATTATTAAATTTTGCTTCGATATTTTTTTTATTCATAAACCAAATTGGTTTTGGAAATTTTTTTCTGGAAAGCAATATTATTTTGTAATATAACCTAGTAATACGGCAATGATCCCAAAAATTAATTTCACATCTTTTAATTTTTGTCAAAAATTTGAAACTCAATTTAATTTCTATCACTTAGGACATCACATGACATGTACTTATGTATGTACGTCGTACGAAGTTTAATCAAAATCATTAGAACCATTTACGAGCCACTTAGATACATTAGCTTAGATTGGGATTACCCTTCGGAATTCAAGCAGATCCTGGAAATCGCAAAAATATTCTTTTTAGTGGAGAATGCGAATTGTATGCTCTACAGGAGCGCTTTAGTATAGAAGCCAATGCAGACAAATATATAACCTTCTTTATAAGTGTTCTATAAGAACTGTTTTCTTAAATTTGCACTTTATGTTGACGTATAAAAATAGTTCTAAAAAACTCAAAATTGAAGATGGTTTTAGAAAAAATATTTTAACGGTTTTACCATGGCCGCAGTGTTAATTTTTACCAAGTTTGTTCTTGCAGGATCTCCTCTAAAATTGAATTTTAGTGCACAATATGTTGATTTAAGATTTAATGTAGTTAGATTAAGAATATTTAATAGCATACAAAGCATACGAAGTTGCTGTTGGTATAGTATTGCGGTAGCAGTGTTTTCACAATTTGAGTTTTGTATGGATACATTCTTAGATCAAACTATAAAATTTTTTGCAATGTTGTTCTAGAAATGCCCAAGGACCCGAACGATATGATGACCTAAGTATTTCTTGTTTTTTGGATGCTGTACACAAGAGTATTGAAAAGGCAAATCCCAAAAAAACAAATTTGCTATAATAGTACTAATATATTACCTCCTATTATTCTTGACTTATAGAAGTTCGTATAAGCCACCGAAGAAAATGGATGAGAACAAGAGAAACTTTTTATAATAATGAAGTTAAATGAGAAACCTTAGAACTTGGACGAAGGAATTAAAAAAACACACTTATTGCAGCAGTGAAAAAGTTTATACCTATCCCATAAATTTTCCATAACCATTCGGTATAACTAGTGCTATTCTTTGTAATACCACAGTTGAATCTGTGGTCTGTGAATCAGCCAATCTATCCCATACATTTTTTTTTGCTGACGACAGGTCTCTCAGCTTCTCATATTTGTTTCCAAGTTTCCGTCCTTGTTATTCGGATGTGGATTTGGAATGTCAGCGTATGATAAGCTCATTGTCGAATGTGGAAACATAAGCCACGTAGAATTTAATGCTTCAAATACTAAATGCTGTCTTCTGTCGTTAAAGTGAAACCCGCCCCCCATATCGCTTTCTACATGAGCTGCACTTGCATTGAGGAAACCAAATAGCTCTGAGGTCTCGGTATGTACATCACAGATCCCATTGTTTAGAAGGCACACATATTGGACGTCGCCAAAAACGGTGCTAAGTGTTTAAGTTTCGTTTGACATTGCAACAAATTTGTCACCCCTTCTGATCCGACCGTAATTTAAAAACTCTATATTCTTCCAAGGCTCGAGTTAAATTTTCATATTTAGTCATATTTGCTCGAATAACTCACTGAAGTCTCTTGGATAGAATCCAAAATAGGGCTTAAAAAAGTATAACAGAAACATTTGAATTTTTCGAGCACCCACCGCCGCAATATTTCTTGGCTTTCATTATTTTACTGCTATTTTTATAAACAGTGCTCTAGGTAAATAGCCAGTTGCATTCCTCCCCTTAAACAATTTAATCATAATTCTCGCGCTTCAGGGAGTGCCCACCAGTTTACCCTTGAGCCCAACTTCGGCCGTACTGTTAAATTCAAATAATATTTCTTTAGCCGCACAACACGAATGTGAAATGCATTACCCGACTCTATATTTCCCTTTCATTATGTTATTCATAATCCTCTACAACTTTCCTAAAACATTCGCATTGTGCTCAAACATTTTAACATCATAATCCCCTTAGGGCCCAACATACTCGTAGAACAGTCCATCAAAGTTAATAGAATAACAAAATATATTAATACTAACTTTAGGAGAGGGAAAAGTACAGGAATGTTTCTGCTTGAGTTCGATACAGCATTCGATACAGTTTGACATGATGCTTTATTATATAAGCTTTTTAGACTTGGTTTTCTAATGAACTTAGTTAAAATGATTCAATCTTTTTTATCTGAAATAAATTTCAAAGTTTCAGTCAGTAATTGGTACTCTGATATTTACAATATTGTAGCTGGTGTACCTCAGGTATTGTTGCTAGGCCCAATTTTGTAGAATATTTTTGCACCTACGACTTTTCAGGTCTTATAAACTGCGAAAAAGCAAATTTCGCAGATGATACTTGTATCTTCTCATTCTTCACTTCTTCACTCGAAAAAGAAAAGCAAACAATCTTCAAGTAAATGGTTTAAGCACTGAATGATGTTCAAATATTAAAAACCTTTGTATACATCAAGATAAAAAAATTACTTTTAAAACGCATGTTCAAGAAGTAATTAAAAAGATTAACATAACTATTAAAATGCTTTATCCCTCCGTAAATCGGAAATCAAAATTAAGTAATGATAAGTGTGCATCTATCCTTTGACTCTAAATAGCTCAAAATTAAATTCTGAAAACGATGCTAAGCTTCCATGGCCTTTCTCAACAGCTGAAATCCACGCGATTTCAAATACGGAATAAGTAGCAACCAGAATTACTAAGCTTGATGAATGTTATAGTATATATCTTGCATATCGTCAGATAACATTTTAATTTCAAACCCAGCTTTATAACTCTTAGTACACTATTTTTTAAAATAAGACTGATTCTGTGATACTATGGTAGTTTTAATAACTTATTTATTTGTGTCTTCTTTTTATTTATTTATTTTTGTATTTATTCATTTGCTTATTAATTTTTTTAATTTTCATATTTATTCATTTATTTATTAAATTTGCTTTTTATTTGTTTATTTATTGATTAATTTACTTCTTTTTTCATTAATTAATTTATTTATTTACTTATTATTTTTTTGTTTTTTATTTGTCTATTTTTTTTATTTATAATACATTTATTTTATATTTGTATCTATTTATTTATGTGATTTGCTGTATTAATCTTTATTTGCATACATTTAATTATTATGAAGCTTAAGGACTGGTTTGAAAAATTACTGCAGCAACCACATTTCTACTTATTCTAACTCCACTATGACATTGCCTTGCCCTTTTATTTATTATAAATATTGTATTTAATTGTCAGTAGTAAGGTAGAGGTAGATATATACAATAACTCTTTAAATTGTGCAATATAATTTAAGAAACACTAATGTGTAAATATTCTGCAATAATAGAATATATTTTTCGAAAATAAAAAAGTTATTCATTGGGCCGTACCAACAATCAAATTAAGAGACGACTTTAATATTTGAGCGAAATGGACCATTATTTAAAGAGCTCTATAAAATTAATCATAAATGTTATAAACTTAATATTTATGTGAACTCTAAATTTATTGTGAACCATTTATTGTAAGGAACCTAAAAAATAAAATGCAGCATGTACGGTCAGATATATAGAGTCCATTAAATAATGCTTCATTTCGCTCAAATATTAAAGTCGTCTCTTAATTTGATTGTTGGTAAAGCCCATTACCAACTTTGGCAGGTCTTATTTGGCCCACCCTGTAGGTAAAAATCCGTCCAAAATCCATTACTCTTACTAAAAATATTATACCTCCCAGAAGTAATAAAATCTAACTCGTAAAATCTAGAGGTGAACTAATTTTGGTATTTATATTCTAATTTTGTAAGCCATAATTATAAATTATCAAATTCACAGATAGATTTGTATCTGATGTTCTCACTCCAGAACGTTGTAGTTTATCTCTTATTTACAATTTCGATCAACTTAAGATTCGCTAAATGTTTTATAGATGTACATATAGATATGTAGATGTAAGCTAAGCTATATATTCGCAAAGTATTAAATATTTTATAATAGATGTAAGCAGATTTAAGTTTTTATAAAAAAACCCAACAACTTTCAACTTATTTTGTTTACAATATAATGTTTGTTATAGTTTCTTGCTTTGTCAAAAAAACTGACCTTGAATTTTAAATAAAAAAAAAATAAAACCAATCAAGTTCAGAAATATGAAATACCGATATACGAGTAGTAAGTAATGTTTTTATTTTCCTAATTTGTCATCTGTTTGTAAAAATGTTTGTTTTCATTTGTATGCGGATGATATTCAAATCTATACCTTTCTCAAAAATCCCGTCTCATAGAAGATCTCATTTTTGGAACCAATGAGAATCTCACTAGTATTGTTAATTGGGCTTATGTCAATGGCCTCACACTCAACCCTGGGAAAACATAAGCTTTAATGATTTCAAAGAAAGCACTTTGTAATGTAGACCTCCCCTTGATTACCTTAAGGCGCGTTTTATTGGTAATCTATATCTAGCGCAGTAATACAAGCACCAATAAACGCTTTATTCACTCTTTAACTCACTCTTCCTTCCTACTTGTTGAATTAACTTACACGGATGTGTTCGAAAGATTTGTATCTCGTTTTTAAGCTGGAGTTGAAATATTCATGAAAATGCAGATTGAGTTGAAATATTCATGAAATGCAGATCGAGTTGATTTAGAGTTTTGCTCACTGTTAAATTTGATTTAAAACTTACAAAAGTGCGAAAATATATCGCATATATGGGTCATTTTTTTTAAAAATTGACATTTTTTATTGATCGTTTCAAAAAAAAAATTTTTCAGTTTTTCATAAAAAATATTAATATGGTACAAAGATAACAGGGCCACGGAGATTACACTGAATTTTTACTCGGATGAAAAAATTATTTTGTATGTAAATTTTAAAGGAATTAACTATAATAATTAAATTATAATAAAACATGAAATTGAAGGTTTTTTGACGTACTACGAGTATAAGATGATGCATCGCAAAAAATTATTAAAAATTGTTTAGTTGTGTGAAAAAGCGAAAATGTTTAATTATGTTTTTTTTTTCAAAATCTTGTCACACTCATTCAACTAAGTATTGGGACAACAACAAAATTTTTTTTTTACATATCATAAAATTGAAGTTTAAGAGAAGGCCTTTCAAACGACAAAGCCCAAAATTAAAAAAAAAAATCATTTTCATCATTAAAAATATTAATAAAAGTGATTAAGCATCAAAATCACATCCCAAAAAGGCCACGGAGATTACACATTATTAATTACCATGGATATTCGTTACCATCAATCGATCTGCAAATTTTTTCTTATAATGCTGACATATAAACACAGTTCCATGCCAAATTTCAAGTCTTTAAATTGAAATGCAAAAAAATAGAAGCTATAACGCTAAAAATGTAATTTTTTTAAGACGACCCATATATGTATATTGAGTATTGGAGAAAAAAAACATAGTACTCAATAAAATGACATTGGCGCAAAATTTTAAACAGCCTCTTATTAAGGTAGTAGTATTATACTTCTTATATATTTCCTAACTTTAAAGTAGTTTTCTAACTTTAAACATTTTTTAACTAATATTGTGCTAAGGCTAGGAGCGCACATTCAATTTTTAGTTGCACAACTGTTTGGATAGTTATAGAAAACAGATGAACTATTTGGTTGAATGTCCGCGCAGGTGCATATAATTATATGTTACACAAAATAGCGAATTCGTTTTATGCAATCGTTTAGTTTGTGTCAAAACACAAAGTTTTTAGTTTCTTGAACCAAATAGTTGCGCCTAGCCTAAGGCAATTTCTTTTAATAAATTGATTCTGAGCAACCTTAAAACAATAGTATTTCGTGCAAAAAACTAAGTAAACAGACATATTTTGACGTTTTTAAATGTTAAAGAGAAGTTAGTACCATACTAAAAAAATAAAATAGGTATTCTGAGAGTTTAACTTCAATAAAAATGTAGAGAAAGTATAATGCTGTGTCCGATTAAAATTTTACAAAATCGTTGTCTTAACCTAGTTTCATACTTAAACAGCTTTAACATCGTATTAATTCAACTAAAATGTGCAATTTTTTCTGTTTTTATATGAATTCAGCATAATGCCGCAGTTACACGACATTTTTGAACAAATGCCAGTGAACTGATAAAACATATCAATCAAAACCAATCGCCTTCACGTAAATTGATTCAATATTTTATGACAAAATTAATGGCAGTTGAGTAAAGCTGGAATTATGGTATGAATTAAAGTTTTGCATTTGAAAAAATATTTGTTCTATAAATTTCGGAGCGATCACACTTTGGATTAGTAAAGGCAAAGTATAACAAAATAAATACCAACGAACACACCCTCAAGTATGACACATATATTTTTTCGGACACCACCTAAACACCTCCTACATTTGAACATCCGAAACTCCATCTTCACTAAAGTATCCATTTCTATTACTAGCTTATTTTTATTCACTAATTGTTTGTTGTTGTTTTCCATGTTAAATTTTGCGATTTAGCTTATTCACTAACCAATAAAACACCGCTTATGTGAATTCTGTGACAAGAGTAATGACTTGTCCTGTAGGGAACATATAAATTCTGCCCTTGGGCGAATATATTGAACACTAAGGAAACTCTGGACCCGGGACCGCAAATAATTTCACTCCCAAAGAAATGAGGCTTCGTTTCATGAGAACTTTGTTAGTTTCAATAATATCTTTCTCTGAAGTTGTATATCCTAAGCTTGATTCTTTGTCTGAATATTAACTCCGAGTGGGGTTGAACGATATGACAAGATACGTTCACGTGCTTCGAGAATATGGAGAAAACATTTCAATTTTGAAAAAGTAGTTGTTATTAATTTAAAAAAACCTGTACATGCTTTTTAATTAATTGTAAGATTAATCTTTACTTGTCCTTACGAACTCCAAACAATATAATTTCTTAATGTCTTTTATATAACCAACCTCGAAGATATCTTAAAGGACTATGTCTTAGTATATTGTACCAATAAAAGTTCGTCCATATGGATACGCGATTGAGTTTCAATTTTATGTTTAGGTCCAAGATTTAAGGGTTTTCCAGATGTCATAGTATGTATATGTATGTAGTTTTAGTCATTTTACTTATGACATATGTATGTATATATACACATATATACTTCAGAAAATCATGAAAGTAAGACAAAACTTTAAATTAAAATATAAAACTAGAAAACGAAATTACAATTGCTGGGCCCGATAATTTTATTGAAAATATATTAGATTATATAATCATAGATATTATTAGATATTCTCTAATGTTTTGAATCGATTTTCTTCTTGGATAAAAACCACAGAGAAACCTTATTTCCTTTTCTAGTTATATTTCTCTGTATTTTCCTATTTCAACCCAGGTAAACATACCATCCTGTTAAAATATAAGACTAACTATTTTATACAACCTTAGATTAACGTTGATTGACAGTAAATCTGCCTGTATCAACTAAAAAAAAAATCCTGTTCCCATTGTTGATCTTCGCCTTTATCTGTATTTATCAACAATCTATCAGTTTCATACTTAAATGCAAAATGATCACAAGGAAGTACATGTCTGCATGCAACGAATATATATCCCCAAAGTAGGACAAAACTATTAATAGCAACAGTTTCGAAGTAAATATTAAATCTGATGATGTGGACATCTGCCCCACACCTCAAAAGTTGTACAGTTATGTTTAAAATCCGTTTAAGCACGTATCATATGCTGCAGAACGAGATTGAAGAAGTCGCACGATAACCCAACTTATCATTATCAATGTTTGGAATTATTCGGATGAGCTATTAGTTATTTGCACATTGCACCCCATAAAGTCACAACACAGTTTTTCCGGGACCCCAGTTCGAGCATATCCATATAGAGCTTTTGAAGTCTTTAGGATTTACCTAATGCGAAGATTTTCTGTATGGTCAGTTTGTCATGCCAAAAGTGCTGCAAAACGGCTAAGGACGCTCATATAGGAGATATACATAAATGTCTCCATAGTCTTGCAGGATATAAGATCAACGTATTTAAAAGTTGCGCATATGGATCTGATCGGGAATGGTTCCTTATACCCATAATAAATTGATTTGATAAATACATCCTATCAAAACAACGTCCGTATTTAAAGATCCTGCGGACTTGTTACTCCAAAGCTTTTTATGGCTGAGCCTACCTCTCCTATACTGGGTGGTGGAACTGTTTCTTCATTAATTGGAAGTGGGCTTTATTTTTGCTAATTTACTCGCTCCAAAAGATGACTGTCACCTTCGCAGTCAGTTCCTTGGCTTTTAATTTCCGAGTGCTGTTTTGATCTCGATCTTGAGTCACTTGGACTGGGTTCTTTCTACACAACATACGATTTTGTTCTCCTCTCTTCTGTTTGCTATATACTCTTCGCATATTCGCATAGGTTTTCTTGTTTCAGGTAAATGGATTCAGCATCATACAACGGTTTCTTTCTTTGGATAGAAAGGGCTTATGGCTACCCTTAAAATTTTTGAACACAGTGCGAATGTTTCGGAAATTTGTAGTGGATTTGAGAGGAGATTCCGATGCACATTGGTTTTGATTGCCTGAACATCGCAATGGGAAGGAAATATTAGGCTTTGTAGAGCATTCCACAAGCATAGGGTGGTTTCGGCCACCTCTTAGATGATATCGCCACACCGAGGCCACTGTTTATTCTTGGGTTTAACGTCGAATCGAGTCAAGAACTAGCAACTAATATATATTTGAGTCTCTTAGCATTTGGTGAATTTGGTTGATGGATTGACTTTCTGGAGAGTGTTCGGTTTATTTATGGATCCTAAGCCTTGGGGACCTAGTGCTACTTATCGCACTATTACTACTATATTTGTTAAGCACGCTTCGTCCAAGGAGGTTATAAAACTCTTCCTTGATAGGTTATTCGGCTTTGTCGGTAGGAGCATAAGCGCTTACAAGGCTAATGCGAATCACAACCAGGGAATCACTTCTCGGCTTTTACCATGTATAACTTTTTATGACAGCTGTAATAAATGTTGATTTTTTTCTCTTCATCACCTGGATTGTGATAACATCGGCCTTATACCGCGTAACGTCAGCTGAAAGCTTTTGTGTAGCATCTGAGGTTCAAAAGGAGTTCTCATAATCCAGGTTTATACTGTTAAGTTGTTGTCTTTTCGCGTTATGGGTCTTGTTGCACTTTTGAACATAATTATCATATGAGTATCCTCGTGTATCTTTCATAACTACTCGTATATAGTAACTTTAGTAATTTTATGTGGTAGAAAACTAAAGCCGACGAGGTTCCCCGTACCTACAGCCTTAACCATAAGACAGATCATCCGATTCCAGTAACCCACTACGAGGATATGAGATCTACCGTTAGCTCAAAACTAGTTTATCGGCTCTACGTTTTTTTTCAGCAACTTGGCTTTTAATATAAACCCTTCCTGGTCGCAGCTCTAAATATGTCAGAGTAGCGCACGTAAGGTGCACACCAAGTAGCTCAGCCTAAGTGGAACTGGATAGTATCTATAGATAATCTTATTTTCTTTCGAGAGCACCTTGGTGGGAGCAAACTTTCGCTCCTCCGTCAAGTCTTAACCTATTTACTTAATTCTTCAATAATATCTGTCTTTCCTGTGTTTAATTATAAAAACTATAAGATATTTTTTGGTTTGTTTTTTCGTGTTTCTATTTAATTTTTATTTCATTGGCAACGGTACTCTGATCTTTTTGTTTTTTTTTTTAATAAATCCAGCCCTGAATTTTCCTGATGTACCAACATAAGTATAAAGATAGCCACCAAATGGACAACTGTTGTGCTGCTGTTTGGACTGAATAAGTAAGAAGCGCAAAACTCTCAATGCATTTGTTTTTCTGTTGTTTTGTATATTTTCTATCGGACTGCACAATCTTAAGTCGCGTGGACTGCAAAAGGAAGGAGGCAGATGAATTCTTGAACCCTAAGGGTGTTTAGTGTTCACAATACTTGCAAACTATCGTGTAACCCACGGTGGTGGCATTTTGGTCGCAATTTTCAATCGCCTTTGTGCATGTCTGTGGAATGGTGTGATCTTGTGCCGAAGTGACTTCTGCATGATAGGACAGCAAATGTTGTGCAGCTTCAGCATCATTGTGTTTTGGCTCGTGCATCAATCCGTCTTCCTGGCCAATTCATTTCCACCTCTAATATACGAGTATATCTTAAGCAGCGATGCGCACGGTGGAATACAGAAATTGAACGTGTGCTACAAGCCAGTCGGATACTAGAGTGATCTTCTCTGACCAAGAAGATGTCTTATTTATTATGACAGGAGGCACACAATTTTAGCATATTATTTAAATGAAGGAATTACCGAGCGCTTGCCGCACACAACCAGTGACAAACAATTGTACCTACAAAGATGACGATGAAGACGATGGGTCTGCCGAAGCATGCGCAATGGTTCACATGTAAGAGTTATTACCACGAATCAATACGTTAAATCAGTCAGTTCCACAAAGAAATCATAAATTCTGTACGAAGGCAAATTGTTGAAGTTGATACGATAATATGTGGCTCTTTGCGGAGTATCTTTTTTCATTGGCTGTATAGTAAGCGACACTGTGACTGAAGGTTCTGCGATCATTATGCTAATTTCTTATTTTTTAACATGCAATGAAATGTGGGACTTATGTGCATTTTTGTTTTCAATTTTCAAGGTGTGACTCAAAGGAATGTTTGTTTGCCTTAAGCGTAAATAAATTCGGTTTTTCAAAAAAAAAGTTTTTCGACATTTAGGTTTCCAGGGAACGAACTGCTCTAATTTTAAATAAACGTCTTTGTAATTCTTAGTAATAATTATTACTAATTTCTAATACTAAAATAAATACATTATAAGTATAATATATGTTAATATGTATAATATTAAATAGAAAATATGCACTAGAGATGCCGCGAATATTCGGCCACTATTTTTTTGATATTCGGTATCAAATGAAGAATAAAAAAAGATTTATTATCTTACAAAAAATGTTGTATTTTTATTAAATTTTTTATTTTAGTATTTAAAATCTACTAATGGTAAGTTGTGGTGAATAAAAACAGCTTTTTCAGCATTCGTTGGAAGCATATACGTTTTATGTAACGTCTATATAATACACTTGTACCAGGAGACGAGAGGTAGATTCCAGCAAATGTTGTCAAATTGGGAAGCGGTATTGTATTTGCTGACCACCACTTATAAGGGTCGGCCATCCGATCTTGGCGAAAAGTTCTTTAAAAAAATCTATTTTGTTTTCAATGGCAGTTTTTTCAACATCTTTATCATTTTGTCTTTAGCAACTTGCTCAAAACATTCCCAGAAACTGTACCTCGCAAAATCCATGTAGGAGATAGATACACAACACATCGTTTCGTTGGCCGAATGTTCGGCTGCCGAATATTCGGTATTCGGCCGACGAGTGTGGGGTGTGGCCGAATATTCGGTATTCGGCCAAGTCACTATTCGCGGCATCTCTAATATGCACATTTATCGAAAAAATTATATCGTGATACTGCAAAAATGTTTTGCAGGATTATAATCTCTAATCTTTCTTAGGAGGAAGTGACAAATCTTCCAAGAGTATCAAACTCGTCAGAAAATTGTCGGTTCCCTCCATTCTAGCAAGCAACCACTCAGGAATGGTTGAGAGTTCTAATGCACTATGTAGGTTTAAGCTCTTTACGAGATATTCTAATGTATTATTTTAGAGAAAAAATTTAATTATTAACATCAGTCATGACAGAATCCAAAAATAAATAGTAAATACTTTATTACAAGAATTCTAGATATTTAAATAATGCATGGATTGGTACATAATGATCCATGCACTAGGATAATACTAAGTCAACTGACAAAATGTTATACTGCCATCTTGTTAAATTTTGTGTATTAAAACGATAGTTACGAAAACACATTTTTGGAAATTTATTGCATGTTCACGCATGAAGGTTCAGCGGATATTAATTGTGCGAATCCCATATCTATTAATGTCAATCAACAAATCACACGAATTTGGAAATACATGTTTTTCAAAGTGCAATTCTAATCCTACGAAAAAGGAAAAACAAAATCTGCGCCGAATCTCTTTAAAAAGAGTTTATCTAAAACTGCATCTTCATTTCCATGTAATTATTATTTCACCAAGTTCCGTTTGCTGCAAATGCTAGAAAAAGACTAAGATAGACTCGAAACCTATTAAACGTCTTTGTTCTTAAAAACTCTACTACAGTCTTCTTTTCCACGTATATTTGAATTAAAGGGGGTATTAAATTTAAACCAATTAAGTCACAAACTTTGTCCGTGTACAAGCCTGAAGTCTGAAACATCATCATTCATCATGTAAATCGAGTCCCATTCCTTATTAACTTGTGATTCCATAGACATTAAAATACTGTCATTATTCTTGAGATTACCTCAAAGTATTATTCAAAGTCTTGCAAAAAAAGATAATATCTATCAAGGCAGTTTTTACAGGGCTTTACAGAAAAAGAACAAATTCCAAAAACTTTTTCATAGTTCCTATACACCACAAAAATTTTCAAAACCACAGAATTTTATTTCTCTTTGCCAGGAAAGAGTAAGACAACACATAATAAGTTTACAACAAAAACTGACCCATATTTGCACTGCACCGTAACAAATGAAATAAACACAACTGTGCTCTCTCCCTGATAGTGATTACTCTGATCAAGTCACATGTCGCTTAAAGAGACGCGCATGAAACGCGCTTTATCAGTGCAATGGAAGTATTAGAGAATTAGAGTGTAATTAGAAAAAAAGCCAATGGAATCAATTATTTTGTGGCGCTGTTATTGGGTGCACTTCGCTGGGGGACTTCGTTAGCCTAACGTGCTGTAAGCAAATAATCTTGGTATGACAACGATATCAATCTTTTTACTTAATGCAGCACTTTTGCTGTTTTTCTTCTGGGATCTAGATGCAGGAGCACCTTGCGGCACCTATCCAACAGCGCTCTGCTTAATTGTTCAAGTGCATCTTGCGGTGGCAGTTATGTATGGTGGTACAGTTAAGAATAATCCGGATTCCATTGAGTTCCTGTTTGCGCGTGAAGTTCTAACTGTTCCTTATTAGGTGCCAAAGGCGAGAAGATTTGTTTGGTGTGCAGGTGCCATCCATCGGCATGCATCGCTTTCAATATTTTTTGTTGCTCTCAATTTATCTCTATGGCACGATTCGATAGCGTGTAGTAAAAAATTGTTGTGCGGTATTTGTCTATTCGAAAACCAAAACGAATTTAATTGAAGGCTTAACGCCGCCATCGCATAGTGTATCAAAGATAAAAAACAATCGGATTGCAACTTCCAACTTTTTAAGCCATCAACCAAGATAATATGGTAATGCTAAAGGTTTAATTGACTTGAACATACTAACTTACGCCAAACAGTAAAAATGTTTATTAAATTTCGCATATCAGAAACAAATGAGGGATAACAATTTTTCTAAATCTGCAGATTTTATATTTCCGTTCTGAACAAAACGTTGTTCAAAACCAAATTAAAAAAATTTGACTATACCATTAGAAATGAGCTAAAAATTTGACCTTAATACGCTTAAATGAAATATAGGCGAATTGTGATATTTAACAATATTTATTATTCAAGACTTTTCTAAAACAAAATATGTCCACGCCGAAAATAATAAATATAACGAATTTTGTTGCCAAAACATAGGTAATGACCTTAAACTAATGCTATCGATAATTTGGCCCGTTGTTGATAATGAATGCAATTTTTGTTGATAATTGAATTTTGTCACCTTACTTGTGGCATGGTCGGTAACGTTGTGATCGATTAAAAAATATTTGAATAGAATTTATCGTATATGGGATGCCTTGTAAGTTATTAATTGTAAAAAGTACTCATATTTTAACTAGTCTACAAGCTTTAATCCAATTGTAAATGCGAGAATGCATCTCATTAAAAAGAATAGAAAAAAAAACATGTGCAATTTGTGCGATACAATTTTTTACTCACGTTTTGTGTTGGCGATGCATGTCGAATGATGTAGTTGACCCAAATGAAATTCTAGATCGTTGTATTGTAGGTTGCAAGCTGTTTGCTGGAAAGGAGTATACGTGGTGATCGTAATTAAAATGAAGCTTTTGTTGTGAGAAATAAGTTATGATTTGAATTTTTTTTATATTTAAAAATAAAATATAAAATATAGAATTGGCTTGCAGGTAAAAGCTTTTCATTGCAAGAAAAGGGAGTATTTCTGGGTACAATATAACATGCAAAAATTCATTTCTTTGGATATCGTAAATAAAACAATTCTAGTTTAAGAGGGTGGGTCAATAAGTCTTTGACTTCGATTCACAAAGTGTCCATTGTTTATACTTTTCCTTGGTCACTGGGGTGTTGTGGTGAATCCAAGTTTTATCAATGGTTACGAAACGGCGCAAAAACAGAGTCTATTTTTACTTCACCATCAGTCCTTTGAAGTCGTAAAAATATTGCTTTTGTTGTCGTTTGTGAACAAACGCGGCACTCATATTGCAAAACGTTTTTGTCATGCCAAAATATTTATGTAAAATCACTGATCCATTTGATAATTCTGTGGCTCTTTTAAGTACGCGCACATTCCCGTCCGACCGGCCATGGAACCACCGACCCGAAATTGAGTAAACCAGTGGTGTATGGCTCCAATCGATGGTGAAGAATTCCCAATATATTTTTCAAGCTTTTGTTAAGTTTGCGTGAGGGTTTGTTTTTTTTGTAAAAATTAGTGTCCAATGAGCATTTGAACAATTTGTCTCTATTGGTCTGAAAATTTGCGTTCTTTCGAAAGAACGTTGCTTCTTGGCTACGATATTTGTTTTTTTTTTTTTTTATTTTCAAGGACTTATTCACAGACTCTCGTAAGTAGATTTTTTTTAAGATTAAAAATGTCAATACGGAAAATTATCAAGAGAAACCTAAGGCTACCTTTCGGAAAATCTATCAGTGCTAAGAATGAAATTATTTGCGGAATGCTAAGGATAATAATTAAAAAAGACCCTAGCTGTTTCTCTGAATGGCACGCAACCGAGAGGTTCAATTTTCGATGACTGACGGTTAGATCGGGCTGAATTCGAGTAAAGGCAGGGTTAAGATGATTTTCAGGGAAGTGGTCGTTTCCGGCCAATTCGCATAGAACTGTAATTTTTGTTGACCCCATAGTTGGAAGTGCTCACTCTTCTCGTTAAAAACTCTAAGTATACATACATTGTATCTATATCTCTACAGAAGTTTCAATATGCGATTGTTGTATATTTAGAGCCATTTGGGGTAAGAGTGTCAATCTCTGACCTTAGGGGAGACATTTTGGGAAAAATCTTATTCTAAAAAAAAAATTCAGTTACTATGCTAATTTTAATACAGATCCACAATTATATACAATGTTGAACTTCTATTCGTGAAACTTCTATCGTGGAAAAAGTAAAACACCTACAAATAAAAAAGTCAGTTTCAAAGCTTATTTCAATCTAGATTTAAAATTCAATTTAGATTGGAAATTCTAGATAATTTTGTACTCCTATTAACGCCCAAGTCTACCAGGTCAAATTTCAAATTCACCGTGGAAAGACACGAGACTTCGTTCACTTACAGTGGACTCTCGTTAACTTGAACATACGATAACTTGAACATTCCAATAACTTGAACAAATATTTTTTCCCTTTACGCATTCTATACCTTGAACGGACTATTTTTAAGACTCAATACCTTGAATTTTTCCCCTAAGTACTCTATAAGTTGAACAAGTAAAATTTATGCGAACTCTGTAATTTGAACAAAGTTTAATATTGAATTTCTTAAATTTTTGAATTTATGCAAGGTACCTGGGATGTTGGTACAGATTGCAAACGAATTTTGTAAAGGGGAATCCCATTAATTTTCTTTAGTATTTCCGTAAAAGGTTTTATTTTTCGTAATTGGTGAATTTCTGAACTTCATTTGAACACGTGCGTATTTAGGAATCGAAAAACGTTTCAATTAAAATTATTTATTAATAATATGACTATTTATGTTTTAGAATCATTAAAATGAATCATTATTAAATAAAACCAACAATTTTTTAACTTGATCCAGTAACTTGCACAATCCTATAGCTTTAACACTCCTGGTTTCGTCCGTGTTCAAGTTAACGAGCGTCCACTGTATATTGTTTCCCAGCACCAAAAATCAGCATTCATCACATCTCCTCCTCTCATCACATACGTATCTATACATAAAGTCTGCGTCGCGTCGGTGGCTATGAAATGCACGCAAGCAAATTGTAAATTCCATCGAACCCTTTCGTTTAGTACGCAATAAAAATGCTATCGAGGGTTGACCTCGATTACAAATACGTCAACGTCAGTCTCATGCCCCGCACCGTTCGATCTGTGTCGCCTCCAGGCTATTTAGTATTCTGCAACTTTAGCCTGAGCTGAGAAGCTCCATACACCTAAATATTTATTTGAAAATATTTCCCTGCCTTGCTATGGATGGTTACAATTTGAAGAAAATCTCATACGAGTGTGCATATCTGTTCAACCGACGATCAATTTGATGTCGACGTTTGAAACGACGACAACGAATTCCTTGCATATACTGATAAAAAGTGATAAAAAACCACTTCAAAAACAAACCAAAAAAGATACATTTTTTCTTTTCAGTTTCATCATCATTCCGAATCCGCCTGATATAGTGCGCTTATCGTTCATACTTACTGCCCGATAGAGGTGCGCAATGATAAGACCAACTGAAGCCTTTCCGATATGATTTTCATTATTTTACCTTTATTATTTTGATTTACCATCAGCAGCTAGAAGCGTGTTCCCATTAGTTCGCTATTTTGCTATATAGAAGAGGTGGGGCGACTGAACAAAAAAGTTCAATTCATTCTAATGACCCACAAAAGTGACGTCTTATCACACTCCTCATGTTAAAAGTAAGGGTGTTCGGACCGGGGTTTCAGAAAATGAGCACTGTAAATATTGGTTTAGATGATTGTGTGAGTGCGAGAACAAACATTCATTTATTCTTATAAGTGGCAGCGGCGGCGGCGGCGGGAGCGATAAGACCTTGTACAATGGCTCCACGTATAAATGTGATGATCCGAACTCTTGAACTTGTGATTGAATTCGGGCCTAGCTGCTATTTATTTCTTGATAAGTTTTGGTGTGTGTTATTTTTCATTCTGCGTAAAGTTCA
Organism: Chrysotoxum bicinctum; assembly: GCA_911387755.1. NCBI lineage: Eukaryota > Metazoa > Arthropoda > Insecta > Diptera > Syrphidae > Chrysotoxum > Chrysotoxum bicinctum. The sequence goes on along the minus strand of OU426987.1, from coordinate 102,622,509 downwards.
ATCTTCATGAACGCTATAAAAAAACGGAGATTCTTTCTAAAATGAATTCAAATACAAATTTTTAGTATATTTTAAATAAATTGAAAAATGTTAAAAGAAATGATTGCTCAAAAAGCCGTAGCTCAGGAACGTTTTCGATAATTGATGCAAAATAAGATACAGGATTGTTGTAATTTAGGGAGACCATTTGCATTCTTTACCGATTTACTTTTAATTTTGAAAAATCGTTTTTTATGCCTATCTATTAGAATGTCAGTTTTTAAGTGTTCAGTTAATTTTGAGTTAATCTTGAAAATAGATTGAAATCGAATTCACTCATGAAGAGAATTTCAGTGGAGGATTATAACTATAAATTGACATAAAACTATTAATATAAACAGTGCTGTGGAAATCGGCGTTTAAGTATCGAAATCGATGTGACACCATTTCGATTAATATAGAATCTTGGCACGCATCATCATATAATGTTCAGTTAGTCCAGAAATAATTCGTCAAGATTCATCTTGATACCCCCAAACTAGAATCATCTTGCACTAAAAAACTGGACTTTAAAAAGTACCTGTTCACAAAATATTAAAAACAATTGTTAAGATTTTGACAATACAAGTAAATGGACTATGGACATTTCCAAAAAAAAAAATCGTCAACGCAACTCTCGTTTTATGAGGAAAAAATATAGGAAACCAATAATAGGAAAATAAGTAAAAACCATTCTGAATAGTAAATTAATTAAAAAGTGCCATTCAGTGGCATATTCAACATTTAAGAGATTGCCCGGTAATTGGGTGGTCTATTTTAACGATCCGTTTTTGAGCCAAATTAAATAAAATGTGCGACTTAGTCGTACGGATTTGCCCTTGTGGTTCAAAGATATATGGTAATGCAATGCACATACGTAAATGAAAAGATAATTTTAACGAGGGAGTATGCAATATTTAAAGATTGTTTGTTTGCTGACTAAGAAAATTATAACATAGGTATTCAGTCGATCACATGATTCACGAGATATAGAGGAACTACCCAAAAATAAGACAATTTTATTAAAAACATCTTATTTCATTTTCCTGACAGGTAGACGGCAAAGCCATACAAAACTGGTTTTGTGAAAAAAAGTTGTAAGCATATACATACATACATATGTATACATATATTGATTTTAAATCAATCTATCTCTCTTTTTCCTGAAAATAGAACGGAGTATTATTGGAATTTCTATGTACGTTATAGAAACGAAAATTTATCGAAATCGTAAAGCCGTTTGCAGGGAAATTGTAAAACTCTAAATTATTTTAGTTTATATTGAAACTTTTAACATTTTTTTACGCAAAATCAATACATACATATTTTATAGAGCAATTATAAAATTTCTTATGATCAGTTGATTTGCTTTTTTAACTTTAATTTTAATATGGAATATGTTTCTTCTCTAAATAATCTTTAAAAAATTTCTTCTTGTTTTTGATTTATTATGAATTAGGATCATTGGAGTTCATCTGGTTTATTTCTTAGATTTTTAAATTACTTAATTAATATATAGGGGCATTCCGCAAAAATTTCTATCACAACATTGAATTAAAATAATGCTATTGTGAAAGCTGTGGTAAATCCCTCAAACAATAGTGTTAGTAGTGTTATCCCTAAAATCTGTAACATATTTGCAACTTTTTTTTCAATCTTACTTTGTGGGAGAGGCTTTTTATTATTTATACATAGGTATAAGTAGATATATGAAAAAGATAAAATATGTATACTGTGAGCGTCAAAAGTGAGTAAACACCTAAATGACTTCTTGAGTTACATGGAACTGAAACCACAAAATAAACAAAAGTTGAATTTCAATAATACAAAATAAAATTTTTATTTAATAGCAATAAATCAAAACCAAAATAAAAATTCAAAAAACAAACTTTTGCATTTTTACTCAGTAAAAACTAAATAAACTTCATATTTTACGCATCAAAAGTAAGTAAACATCTGTTATATCTTCAAATTATTTATAAATATAGTATCCCAAGTAAAAAACTGGGTATTTCATTTGATCAACTTTAGACTTCATAACATCTCTTAGTCAGCGTGACATGGAAACAACAATGTTATTTCTAACATCGGAGGATATTTGGGACAATTCTTCAATTAAAGCCTTTTAAGGTCATCTTTGTTCTTGATGGCCCGTTTATGAAATTTTTCGGTCCAAATGATCCCATAAATGTTGTATGGGGCTTTGGGTGCGGCGACTTTAATTAAAGAACTGTCAAAAATATCCTACGATGTTAGAAATAAAATTGTTGTTTCCATGTCACCCCGACTAAGACATGTTATGAAGTCTTAATGTGGTCAAATGAAATACCCAGTTTTTTACTTAAGGTACTATATATACATATAAAATATAACAGATGTTTACTTACTGTTGACGCCTAAAATATGGAGTATTTTTAGTTTTTATTAGGAAAAAATGCATTACTTCATTTTTTGAAATTTTATTTTGGTTTTGATTTATTGCTTTAAATAAAACTTTTATTTTGTATTATTGGAATTCGATTTTTGTTTATTTTTTGGTTTCAATTCCATGTAACTCAAGAAATCATTTAGGTGTTTACTCACTTTTGACGCTCACAGTAAATCGCTACGCGTTTCGGAAATTATGTTTCCATCTTCAGGGGATTTTTTTATTATTTGATTTTCCACTTGTTGTCATCTATGTTTACATATTTTCTTATTTAGAGTTAATTTGTATTTGTCTTTTTTCATCTTGTGTAAAATATATAAGTGCTGTGTCATGTAGTCCGTTTGGTTTTAAAGTTAATTTGTCATTTAGTAATTTGTGTTGTTCTATTTTTGTTGATTTATAAATTTCGTACTCCTCTAACGTGTCTAGTATTTTCCCTTTTGATGTGTAAACATCTTTGCCGGCGGTACAGTGAACTGAAAACGTGAGTAAAACTTATACGTTCCGTGTAGCCCGTTACGGTTACACATTACGGTTAAATATTGCGTACTTACGACATCGTGTTTACAGTGGTAACTTTGAATACTGAAATCTCGATTATATTACTTTCTATTCCTTTGCTGGCTAGAACTAAGTACATATATTCAATCCCCCAACATTGTTTCACCTCTCGACCAATATATTAAAAAGACGAAAGGCAAAACAACTGGTATAAAATTTCATAGCGGGTTCATTCAATGTCTTAAACAAATCCAATTCACGTTAGTGATGGACGATTACATTTTATTTTATGCTCCTAAAAAATGCATTTTCAGAGTTGACATTTAAAAATCCAAAAATTGTTGTTCAGGGCAATCAGTTGACATCTGCAACGAAATATTCTCGAAAATCAAAATTTAATTTCTCCCTTATCTGTCAAACCATATAATTATTTTAATTATAAAATAAATTTTTTTTTATATGTAATCTACCCACGCTCAAGGGATTATGATTACCCTTTAAATGTTTCCACACAGCGTGGGCGTAAAGTTACGGAAGAGAAAGAAGGATAGGAAAGATGTGTGGCACGATGTTCTGAGACTGAAGGTGGTTGTCTCAGATTTTTTTATCTCCAGGGATGGCGGCTGAACTAAAGCGGAGAAATGCCGCTATGTCCCTTATAACTCGCATTATTTTATTCGTTTTCATCCTTGTTGGGCATACTATTTTAACTCAATCACATGTTGTTAGTGTTATGCCTAAACAACATGTAATGAGTAAACCAGCAACCCATTGATGACAATTTTAAGAAGGTTTTAATGGAATTAAAGACGACATAGACGAAGGCAGGGATCGAACCTGTGATCATGAGGTGGACAGGCGAGCACACAACCATCGCGCCACGGCCACCCCCTAAACATTTTGTACTATATCAAAATATACTTTTAGCTTTCCCTATATCAAAATATAGATCGTTCTCCATTTGTCAAGTCATGAACTGGATGATGACTACGACTTCAATGGATTAAAAAATTTAGTTTTTGCCACTTATGTTTACTTTAACAATTTCCATTACAAGGTGGGAATGATGCCAATCGTTTTATAAATCTCTGACAGAGGGATTAAAATAAAAAAGTACAGAAACCTAAAAAATAAAATGCACGACTGGATCGCACGAACTTGCTCTTATGTAAAAGTACTTTGGAATTTAAAATACATTTTATAAATATAAAACATGGTTAATGAGATAATAATGTTCAAATGCATAAAATTGCCGCCTGGTTTCCGGAAAAGTATGAATTTATGCAAATAAACTTAAAAAAATCGTTTTATTATTAAATAAATTTTTTATATAAGAAATTTTTCAAGAAAAAAATGTGGGATGCGAATTCTAAGTATTTAATAATATTGGTTTTAGGAAATAATTTCAAAAAATAATCGTTCATAGGTTTTGAAGATATTGATTTAAAATTTTTTTTTTTTTTTTTAAAAACCCAATAAATATTTTTTCGAATATTTGTATATACAATATTATTTTAAGCTTAAGGGGACTCCTGCTAAAAATTTTGGGTTAAAATCCTTAGAGTCGTTAATGAGAAAGTCGAAAATCAAAAAAACGGGTCTATGGCAGGTACCCCTAATAACATTTTGCCCCAAAATTTTTTTTGTCCAAAATGTAGTCCATGTCCATAATATCACACTTAATTTTTTTTATCAAAATCGTTAGAGCCGTTTTCGAGATAAATAAGATTTTGCATTACGGGTGTATGGGGGGTACCCTTAGTTTTAGAGCTAAAAAAAAAATTTCAATTTCTCCTCTAGGGAATCACCGAAGACCCTTAACTACCGAGATTGAAAGAAATAGGTCAAAGGGTTTAGGCTGTAGTGAGAGGTACAGACATACAGACACACTGAAACATGTTTTTTGTGTACTAAATTTTCCTTAAAATTTTTATTAAAAAAATTGATATGCAAATTGTTAGTATTTAATAAAATACATTTTAAAACGTAATTTAAAAATTTAATTGTGTATCGGTTTTCAAGATATTGAATTTTCAAAAAAAAAATTGTATTATTTTTTTAAAAATCCAAAAACTATTTTTTCGAAAAAATTTTTACTTTATATTTTTGCAAATGCAAAGCAGCTCCTGCATAAAAATTTTGGTTAAAATCGTTAGAGCCGTTGGTGAGAAATTCGAAAATCAAAAAAACCGTTCTATGACAGGTACCCCTAATAACATTTCCCCCCAAATTTTTTTTTCACCAAAATATAGTCCATGTCCATAATATCACACTTAATTTTTTTTATCAAAATCGTTACAGCCGTTTTCGAGATAAATAAGATTTTGCATTACGGGTGTATGGGGGGTACCCTTAGTTTTAGAGCTAAAAAAAAAATTTCAATTTCTCCTCTAGGGAATCACCGAAGACCCTTAACTACCAAGTTTGAAGAAAATACCTCCCGTAGTTTAGGCTGTAGTTCGAGGTACAGACATACAGACATACAGACATACAGACATACAGACAGACAGACGGAATTGTCGGACCCACTTTTTTCGTCTTCGCTATCATCGTAATGTCAACTTTGATCAAAATCACGAGTTCGATTTTTTTTCCAAATGCAGAACTTGCCCTATAGTACCTATATCGCAAGTAAAAAAAGTTGGAGGATTGGCTTGAATTTGATAAGTTAAGCGCTCCATCTAGTGACTTGTCAAACAAAAAATGTTTCTACATTTTCGCTGCATGACAGGCATATTTGAGAATGTGAACGCGTGTTCGCCAAGCATGTTGATTGTTGGTCCGCCATGGTCGAAATTATAATTAGAAGTGATGTTTGACAGCATACCGTACTTGTCAAACAAATTTGAGAATGTGAACGCTGCTATTAATACTCCGAGCAAATATGTACATAGTTGTATTGTAATATGACTGCTTTTAAAAAATGCGATATCACTCTGCAATTTGTAAGCATGTTTGCGAGACACGTATGTGGTGCAAGTCTATTAGTAAATTCTGATTGAAGTTGCATATACACACATCAAGCATAGTTCTTCAATATACGAGTATTCAGAGGACTTTAGAGGAGTAGCGAGAGGAAGTTGCAATTTGTGATTTTTTTCGGTAAAATTGTGTTTTTGCGAATTTCTTTGAGATTTTTGTAATTTTATCCGAGTAATTTGTTTTATTTTGTCTGTCCATTTAGGGTTGGGGTCAAAATACTGTATGGGTCATAATACTGTATTTAAAATACTGTATCTCAATATACTCTACATATTTCAAAATACTGTATGTTCAAAATACTGTATGATCAAAATATTGTAAGTCAAAATTCTGTACTTCAAAATTATGGTTGGTCAAAATTCTGTATTTCAAAATGCTGTAAATAGGCTGAAAAATAAAAATCGTTTTAATAATGTAAAAAAGTGCGCACTTTTTAAAAACCCCGTTTTTTTATAATCCTTTTTCTTATTACGACGTATAAACAGTGAGGTATGTAAGGGGAAGCATGCTGCCCCCCTGCAACCTCCCTGCTTGGGCAGACTATAGGATTTGGGGTAGGTGCGAGTTTGGGTGTATGCAAAGTTTCCTTAGCATTAAAAGAATCTGGAAAATAACCAACATAAAATCAATAAGAAATATTTGTTAAAAAGTTATCAAGGTTGATTCTCATCCGCATATTTTTACAATTGTTTTGATTATCAACAATTCCATAAATACTTGCACCAAACTAATTGATCTGTCAAAACTTTCAGGTGTTCATGCTCACAAAAATTTTGAGATACAGTATTATGAGATACAGTATTTTGATCATACAGTATTTTGTACATACAGTATTTTGAAATACAGAATATTAACCATACAGTATTATGACCATACAGTATTATACCGTATCATACAGAATTTTGACCATACAGTATTTTAAAATACAGCATTTTGACCCGCTCCCGTCCATTTCACCATACAATTTTTTTTGCTGTTTTAATATTTTAATCAGTGTTTATGCTTTGTCTTCATCTCTTTAACGTACTATACGTAAATAAACCAATAAATGCATGATCAATCATTAATCTTGCATATACACTATTTCAATACATTACGCTAGATTGAAGGAAAATAAAAAGATGTTGAGGTGCTTGTCATGCATTTGAACAATGTATATCTGGCCTTAAACGCAATTGCTAAGGTTGAGAAAAATGCGGAGTTATCGTTCATTCTTCTTTCTGGTTTCCTTTATTTATATTTGGCGTTCGCTCAGTGAAATTCGCTTAACTGAGTAGAGTAAGGAATGCGAAGAGATAACTCCTTTTCGCTTGAACAAAGTTAATAGGGCCCATACACTACGTAAAACCGTTTGAGCAAACAAATGCCTTTTGTTGTTGTAAAAATGTTTGTGCAAACTGTTTGAGTAGTGTGTAGCGATGTTGAGTATTTGCGCAAACGGTTTGAAGAAATTCAAAAAAATTTGAATTTTCCGTGACTGCACAAACATGTTTGAGTGGTGTGTGTTTAATTTTGCTCAAACAGATGCCAATTTTCATGAAATAAAGAGAAATAAACAAGACGAACGAATTTTTTTGGACCAAATTCTTTTTTTTTTGTTTTTTTCTATTTTTTTTTTTAATAGCCAAGGCAATAATTAAAGCTGCACACGCTGAATCACTCATTGCTCCGTAGGTCTGATTGAGATGAAAAACGTCACGCAACTAATATCTCTCAAACATGTTTGTGTAGTGTGTGTGTGTGGCGAAACTATGTTTGCTCAAACACACGTTTGAACAAACGTGTTTGCGTAGTGTATGGGCCCTTTAACTTATCTTATAGTAAAAATCGCTGTGTTTAAAAACACTCATGCAATCAAAAAGAAGCCAAAAGAGAAACAGAGATTAAAAATCGGTTTCGTGTAAGAACAGTCTATTTTCTATCAGATAACATCTCTGTCTCAAACAACATCCCTGTTTAAACATAAGTCAAACAAACTTAACGTTACGTAGCGGAGTCCAATGGTGCGTTCTTTTTCTTACAATATTTAAGTTATGAAATAGATAGGTTTTTTCCTTTACTTTGGAACTCCACTACGGACACGTAAAAATAAATTTGAGGAGTAAGTTCAATTCCAATGTGAACACTGTCTTGAAATTAAAGATTAAAAAGTCAATCATAAGTTTAAATGATGGCTACGTATGCATGTGTATAACTGGCGCATTAGTCGCCCATATTTCTATGGATGCGATAGTTACAGGACATGGTCCAAAAATACATAATGTGTTTTGGGGGAAAGCGTTATGTACACTTGTACAGATATTAAAGAGATGTTTTTGGATTTAAGTATAAGTGAAAGGGATAAATTGTGGGAAAAATAGTGGCTTAATTTGAATATATTAAAAGTCACAAGCTAATACGATTGCATTGTATGTTTATTGGGTACGTTCGATAATAAAAATTCGGCACTCGGAAGAACGTTGATGTTTACGCATCTTAACCGTGAGTCTCGGCACTAACACTTTTTTGTTTGCAAAAATAGATTGTGCTTAAATTATTGTCGAAGCTCGTGTTATTGTGTAAAGCGTAGTTTGATTTTGAGTTGGGTCTTGGTAAATATTCTTTGAATCGTTCGTTGAAAGCTCTTCCTGTCTGTCGTATGTTATATTTTTCTCAGTCATCACATTTTATTACGTATACTCCGGAGCATGTTTTTTATTTTAATAAAGTAATACTTGCCATTTGGAAACAAGTACAAAATATTTATGTTTCTATCTAAGTAAAAAAGATATTGGCTATCTTGATGTCACGACCCTCTGACTTGTTTAAAGACCGTCTCTTACGTGAACTTAACTATCAACTACTACCCTATTTTTTTGTTTGGTTTTTGTGAAGTTAACTAAGTGATTGTCAAGTGCTACCACATCAGACAAATTGCATCTCAGAATATGACTCTGACAATTATTATTTGCTAAGGCAATCGATGTTAAAGACGTTAAGTCGTTATAGAAATGAACGTAATGCGTGTGAATTTGTATTTCTAATACATGCTGATAGATCTTCTCATGAGCGCTACATTCAATGACAGATTGAAGGCGCAAAATATTTAAGTGCCGGAAAGATTGTATATGGACAGCCTCTTTTATTCGTTTATTAATTTTAAGAAGCCACTATTCATTTATTTGCTTCTATACATTGTGTGTCTACAAAACAAAGAACAATAATAAGCTAATATTTTCGACGTTTTAGTTTGAAATAATTAAAAAAAAATGTCTCCATGGTGATTATTGGATATTATAATCAAACCTTACAGGGTTTAATTCAGGACTCATTTTGAACTCTTCGACTCCAAGGGCCTATTTTAACGCAACGACATCAAAAACATCTACTGCATATTAAAACTACATCCAACAACTACTTTCTGTTTCACACATCCAGCTGGAGGTGTTCAATAATCTGGAAAATGTAGTCGATGATTTGAAATTTGACAATTACGTAGGTCTAGTCTATCTTTAAAACCCTATCCTAAGTTTGTGAAATATCTTCTTTGGATATGATCGAAGACGAAGAGTATCTCTTTCAACACATATACGAGTATCTTGCAAAACAAGTTTTATTGTTCTTTTACCGACAAAATACAAAAATAAACTACATATTTTCATAATTTATGTTTAAATAAAAAAAATAGTTAAGTATTAAAAATGTATTCTTGTATATTCTGAATGTAGCAAGAATTTTATATTGGTTGTATAACAACAATGGGGCATAAAAAGCTGTGAAACACAATTACGAATTTTTCCAATATTTCCATAAGATTCTCTGTATCTCAAACTTGGGACTCATTTTTAAAAACAAAATTTTTTGGTTACATTTTACTTGCCATATATGGTACATATGTATGTAGGTACTATAGGCCAAGTTTTGCATTTGGAAAAAATGGACATTAAGATGACAGAGAACACGAAAAAAGTGGATGCGGCAATTCCGCCTGTCTGTCTGTATGTCTGTAGCTCGATCTACAGCCTTAACCGCTAGAGCGATTTTGTTCAAAATTGGTATTTAAGGTTCTTCGGCGATTCCCTAGAAGAGAAATTAATTTTTTTTTTAGCTCCAAAACTTACAAACTTGCCATACAGCCGTTATGCAAATATTTATTTATCTCCAAAATGACTATAACGATTTTGACAAAAAAAAAATATAATAAATGTGCTATTATGGGCATTAAAAACATTTTGGTCAAAAATAATTTTAGTAAAAATTGTTATTAAAGGTACCTGTTTTTTTCGACTTTCTCATTAAAGGATCTAACGATTTTTACCAAAATGTTTGTACAGGAGCTGGTTTTTGTTTAAAATAATATTGCATATAAAAATTTATTTTGGGTTTTTGAAAAAAAAATTCCAAATTTTACAAAAAAATAATCATTATACTTTCTCAAACATTTTATTAAAGTTAAAATCGTGCAAAACCTCTTTTATTTTCTTAGTATCGGACTAACTCCATATGACATTTTTGCATTAACAAATGTCAAAGAAAGGTGTTTGTAGAATTTGTTGCAAGAGCTGTCATTCTTTAAATGTGTACAAATTTTAAAACTCGAAATATGAAAACCAGAAATTGAAAGAGAAAACAACAGAAATAAGCTATAAACAATATATGTATATATTTTAGATGATGCCCCTTTATCTGTTATAACGGATAACAGAGCTCTTGGCCTAGAAATATGAGAACAGCCTCCTCGGGATCGTATACGAAGGAACGTCGCACAGTGCTGTCATTTATATGGGAGAGTGGAAAAAAGTCCATAAAACCAAAACCACTTAACCTATTTTGATGAAATTTTCAGAAATAAAAGCCACAATTAATTTCCACGCACTGCCATCCATACTTACAAATAAAAACTTCGTCAAAATTGATAAAAATCCAGGTTTGGTTTCAAGTAAAGTTTAAAGATGTCGCTTTTTTTTGAAGGAAGTTGGCCATTCAAATTTTCCACAGCCACTTATAAATTGTAACACATACACTAAAATATTATACATTTAATTATCTTTGAAGCTTGCACTATCAAATGAGATATTGTATCTTACTGTGTAAGTTATGAAATAAAGTTTGAATTGAAATTGAAAAAAAAACTTTTTAGTGGTTTTTTACTCTTTTCTTGTAACAGCAAGTCTTTTTAAGTGCGATAAAATCGGAACCACCCAACTGATTCAAATAAAATTTTCAAATATTATAAAAGATAGTTTAAGAAATAACAAGACAATATTTCCACCCACTGAAACGCCCACACAAAAGCTTATCTAAATTCGAAAGTTGGTAAACAAAATTTTGAGTAAAGAAATCAAATAAAACGCTTTACGTTCAGTGTTTTTATGAGATAGATAATGAAAAGAAGCGATTTTTCATGTTTGTTATAGAAAAAGTTAGTGTATCCAAAGATGTTACTTTTTATGTGGTGGTAAATCATAAAAATAACGTAACCATTAAAAGCCGACAAGTGTAAATTTACAAGCACATCGTCAAACTTTCATGAATGCATCAAACCAGCAACACTTTGTATGTTAAATGTTAACTATTGAAACTTGCGTTCAAAAATGTAACAAAGTAGAACTAAAAAACAACGCACAAATGCTTAAGATATTTTTCTCAGTTCTGAAAGAGAGATTTTTGAAATAATGAGTACGTTACGCAGAAGTACCATATGTATTTAAAAAAAAAAAGAAAGAAAGTTAAATTTATATTAATATTAATTCTAAGTCTACAAAATGTACACTCGCATAACTTCGCCGACTTTACACTTAATTCTTACTGCTGTGACATTTAACTCATTTTTTTAATAAAAAACGTCACGAATTCAATACATATTGTTATCATATATTCTAGCTGTAAGTAATTAATGTAATTTTTTAATAATTATTGAGTAAAGATAATACAAATGCAAATACAATGAAAAAAATCAATTTTTTTGCAAGATTTTGTAACATTAAATTTGTAGTTATTGGCAGCTTAATTTTGTTTGAATGTAAACTTTGCCGTGTGTTCATCGAGAAAATATCTAGACCGTAGGAAAGTGGAGGTTTTTTTTAAATCACTAAAGCTTTCCATTACTGCGGACTGAGTTTTTTATTTTTTTTTTATTTTTTTTATTTGCTGAATTTGACCTAGGAAAGCTAAATAAAATTCTTACACAATTTCACACATATGAAAAAATATTTTAATGAAAACTGATTAATATTAGCGACAAAAAAATTATAGACTTATTTCTTATTCCCTCAAGAGATTCGCTTGCAATGAAAAAGGACTTTCATTTCGAATTCGATAGAAAACTGGAAATACCGAGAACACGCACACAGTTCCTGGTTATCTTCCAGTTGTCGGGCCACCAAATTATTTTTTTTTATATTTTTAATATTAAAATTTAATATAATACTTATTACATTTACATATTATTTGTTATATATATAAAAATATATACATAACATATATTTTTAATTTTTTTAATAGATTAGAGTTTTTCTTGGAAGTTTGAAGTAATTGCTTATACATAAATCAATTACATTAAATAACAACATTTAAAAACATATGTTTACCTTAAGTTTAAAGGTGCCTTAAATTTTGAAAGGATTTTGACATTTTTTTTTTTGAAAATTTTCCTAATGTAAGTAAACATAAATGCATCGAATCTTACTACGGCATGTCCCAATTCCCAAAATTGAATATATTAACTATTTCGTTAGGACACAAAATTGCTTTAAGTTTTATTTATGTAAAATAAATATCTTGTAGATTAAAAAAAATCCAAGGAATAATGAGATTTCAAGATAAAACTATTTTTCGTTGAGAATGCGGACCTGAACACTCAGTTATGAATGCTAGTGAAAATATCGTGCTGTCAGATAATTTGCTCACGTTCATGATTCGTCTCTAGCTATAGCCACAGTGGTCACCAAGACCAAAAGCAAATTGGTATATTGGTGGTAAATCGTTTTGGTCGTAATCATAAAATTTTAATTTTATTATGTTTGTTTGCATCGTTAAAATATCTTGCAGTTCAACACAAAATACATACAACAATTCTTGACTTCGTTCAGATATTGGAGATTTCGTGTATATTTAGACTTTGGCCACTATTACTACTAATTGAGACATTGATGCAACTTTATAAAGTCCTTAAATTATTATGGTAAGAGTATATTATTCTACACTTTAATGATATGGATAACAAGTTATACAAGGTGGTGAAGGTGGACGCTTGTTTGCAAGAGTATATTATTTCAAAAAAGGCGTAGGCCAGGTCTCATACCTTTGTGGTTGTCAGGTTAATGTACCTACCGCGTAAGAAAAGTTCGGTTATGGGAAATGCACGAGGATTCCAGGATAATAATAGTCCTCAAATAGCAACAACATCTGGAATGTCAAAGGATAACAACCTGAGAGTATGTTTTCAAAGTATTAACAATTCTCAGGGAGTATATAAAACATATAGAACCACAATACAAGAGATAAGGGCTGAGTTCGTATTTGCAAAACTTCCGCAGTCCTGCAAAAATTGCGTTCATAATAAATTGTAAACAAGCAGCAACATCTCTGCATGAGCATGGCAACATTTGTGTTCATAAAAGTAAACTTACAGTCAACATGCGGTCACTTTGGCGTGTGTTTTTTTATGTTGCCGAATTTGCAGGAAAATGGCAGAGGATCAAATGTGAGTAATTTTTTTTTTAAATTAATTTATAATCGTACAAATATTGATTTTTACATCTTTGATAAGAAATTAATAACTATCCATCCACAGGATTGAATACGAGGCCAAAATCTGGTCCGATGCTGATATCGAACTACTGGTTTCCATACGTTTGAGAATGAAACCTGAATTTTAAGCTGGGCGCAGGAAGAAAAACGTTCTATGGGAAAGGTTTTCAAAGAAATTAAAACTATTTTGCCCACGTTTCCGTATGATAGGGAGGATATTTATTATAAGGAAGTTCCAAAATTTGAAAGCTTCCTATCATAGGATTAAAAAAAGAAATAAACTAAGCGGTAGAGAGGCTTCCTCATGGGATTACTTCCATCAGTTCGATGAAGTTTATGGATCTCGACACAATGTTGAACTTTCTCCAGAGCTATTGGCTGAGGTATTTGATCGTTTTGAGCAAATTCGTTTTTTTTTGGAATATGCCTACACATCATTCTGTAGGTTCTCTTATTCAAAAATAATTTCCTTCGTCTTCGGTTTATTAATTTTCTATTATATTTGCCCCAAAAAAAATTCAAAATTGGTTCCTTCCGTTTTTACCAGCTATTTTTAAAATAACATTAGAAAACGAAATAAAAGTTCCTGAAAAATAATTAATATTTATTGTACATACCTACATATCCGACTTTTTCTATGTTTGCGATTTTGGCAATTATGAACTCATTTTTAACAAAGTATGATGACTGCACACATCCTGTTGTAATTGTCTTCATAAATGTATTCTAAGCATCTTTTAGGCAGGGCAGGGGCAACAAACATTGCAATTAAGAACTCACCCAAGATGTACACGTTATGATCTGATGAAAAGAAAAAATGCTGCAATAAAATATTGTACATGCTGGAAGGCGTATTCATCGTTCTTAATTTTAGTCCGATAAGTGATCTCGTTGCTGTGATTCAGATCAAAGCCACTTTCTAGAACATAAGCTTAATATGCGCACACACCTCTACAGAGTACAACGAAGATCAAATCAAACAGTTTTATGGAAGGAAGAGCGATGGCAAAGTTATGCTCAGGGACTTCAATGATAAAGATTCAAAAGAAGGCATCTTCGGAGGATTAGTTGGTAAGCACATCCTCCACAAAATAATAAATATAATAAAGGCTTACGACCAACACATTTTGAAAAGCTTATTATACGGTGATAAGTAGCACTAATTTCCCAAGGCTGAGAATACACAAAGCAACCTGTTGCTCTCCAGACAGTCATGCGGCGATCATGTTCTAATTGACCCAAGGATCAGATCTTTTAAATGCTTAGATTTCGAGGAGAAAATATCGACTATAAATATTTGCGAATACGAGAAAATTAAGAAGAAATTTGATATACGCAACCTTTCAGCTTTGTTTCAAAAAAGCTAAACAACATGCTGCTTTTTTTAAAACCAGATCTCCCATATTTAAGGCAACACGAAATACCAAACATCCGATTTAAAAGCCAAGCCATCGCGGATAACAAAGCTCTTGGCCTGAATGAATGAGACCAGCCTACTCGGAGAATAGCAGACAATGAAACTTTTCAGCGTGTCTTATGGCCGTGACACACATCTATAGTATAGACACCAAAGTAGATATACGAATGAACCACATGTCTGTCAGGGTATACTTGTACCACGGTAATTCCAGTCGAACAAAATGGTATGAGCGTAATCTCTATACTAGGGTTTTTGGCATGGTATAGTCTTCTCCTTAGCGAAAACCATTTTTCTAAAGTCAATAACAGTTTTACTTAAACTCATTGTCATATTGATGTTTACGAGTATTACGATTTTGAAATATTTTCCAATTTTTGATTTCAAAATGGCAACGAATCGCTAAAATTTTATATATTTGAAGGGAAATTATCAATGTACTAGGGAGGAATATTAAAAATTCCCATATTGGAAAGAAATGTGTGCTGAGCTGGCAGAGGATAGGAATATGAATATGACAAGCTCCAATACTATTGTACGTTGTGCAGTGTGTTTTAATGTATATGAATAAATTATTGTTGTATCAAACAAATTGTTATATTTATAATAAATTGTAAAAATTAAATAGTTTTGAACATTTTATTTAAAGGAGAAAATTTTTCATAATTGGTACGATAGTTTGAAATAAGTATACTCTCCGGTATGTTCCTCAAATTTCTTTAAGGAATATTAAAGTTAACACGAGACAGAAGGTGCAAAGAGTCTATGTTACCGTGGATTAATTTTACAATGAAAGCAAAACATAAAAAGGAACGCCTGTTCTCGAGACTGGGTATATCAATAAGTCTCAGTAAATATGTTGTTATAAGGTGGGAGATCATAAGGATTATCCCACTCTAGTCCTCGGAGCGCAAACCTAATGAATCTTTTTTGCACCTGTTCTAGTCTATTTTTATGGCATTTGTAATGAGGTGAACAAACCTGACAAACGTATTCTAGAATGGATCGAACAAAACATATAAAAAGCTGATTTGTCACGAAAGGGTCAGAAAATTGTTTCGACTATCTTTTTGTCCAACCAAGAATTAAATTAGTTTTATTTGAAATGGAGTTAATATGTTGAATGAATTCGAGTTTGCGATCAAATGTGACACCAAGAATAGATATAACCTTTTCACGAGATATTGATATATGTACATGTACATACCATCACCTATTTTCTTTTGCCTTCATTTATTTATTTTTCAAAAATTTTGCTTTTTTTGCTATACACTATATACTGACACCAATTCGAAAATAATAACAAGTTTTTGGATCTTCTGTTTTTGATAAAGAGTTAGGTATCGCATTCTTGATATATTTAATCCATGTTTTTTGGTGACCTATATGGATCAAATTTGATAAAAAAAAACTGCTGTTATAACCGTAATAAAAATTTGATGACATGATACCTATAATTTTTTAATTTAAAAAAAATACAGAGGAAATTAGAAATTTTTTTTCGACTTAGAAAATTTGATTTTCAGACTAATTCTCATTTTCAGTTTACCAATTTGTTGAGGTTAAGGCACTCTGTACTGAACGACGAAAAAAGTCAAAAATGAAATAAGTAGGGATAATTCAGTTAGTTTACTACTCATATTTATGCTCATAGTAGATAGAAGTGACCAAACAAATATATTTAAATATCTTTCCAATACATGCTACGTATGTTTGTATGTGTTTAAGTGTGTATTATTGACGTTAACCGCGACGTGACATATGGAATTTCCTTCCACATCATTATTGGATTTATTCATTAACGGTAAGCAAAGCAAATGGAAATGATAACACTTTAAGTCATCAGTCATATAAGTAGGTACGTAATTATGTATGTACCTATGCATGTATTTTCCAATATCCAATAAGTATACACGCCATAACGAAGTCATACGCAAGCAACTGATCGACCGCAGGCGCAGCAAGCAATAACCAGCCGCACCTTCAGAAAAATAAAAATCTCTCATCTCAGAAAAATTAATTCACGGAACGACTTGCTGAGGTCAAATAACTACTTAAAATCAAATCAATTTACTTTACGGCAAGAACCCTATTTAGTATTTCGTTCACGGGGCGACATTTTGTCAATATCATCAGTCAGTGATCAATGCTTTTTTAAATTCAATTCAAAAAATTATCTATCTACCTTGTGGAATGTGCACGGTCAATGACAAACACCACAAACGGCTAACAACGACGACAAAAGCATTCAACACATGAGAACAGCCATAGTACCACCGCGAGTAGGTAATGTTTCAGCCTTACCTTCTCTGGTACACTCGCACAAAAGTGTAAGCTTGGTTTGTATTTAGAAGTAGGTACTTAACGAAAATGTTGAACATATAAAAATTACTCACAGTACACTTAGCAAAAAAATATTTTTCGATTAAGATTAATTTCGCAAAATTATTTTTTAACAGGTCAATGATTAAAGTTTTAGCATGATAGTCTTGAATTCTGTTCTAAATGAAATAAAATGTACGACTGGGTCGCACGTATTTACCCTAATGTAAAAGTACTTTGGAATTTAAAAATTGTGTATAAATAAAAATGAGACATGGATTTAAATAGAGAAAAATTTTCAAATGCATAAAATTGCCGTATGAATTTATGCAAATAAAATTTATAAATCGTGTTATTATTAAATTATTTTTTTAAACACTTTTAAGAAAAAAATTTGTGGTGCCAAATTTAAGTATTTAATAATATAAATTCAAGGAAATAATTTCAAAATCTAATCCTTAACTCGTTTTAAAGATATTGATTTTAGATTTTTTTTTTAAAACCCAAAAAAATATTTGTATGTACAATATTATTTGAAATTTAAAAAATGTTGATCAAAATTATTAAAGCCGTCAATGAGAAAGTCGAAAATTAAAAAAACATGCTTATAATAGCACAATAAATTTTTTTTTATTAAAATCGTTAGAGCCCAGTTTGAATAAAATCGCTTCAGCGCCTTAGGCTCTAGGTCGAGGTACAGACATACAGATAGATGGACGGAGTTTCCGGAACATCAAATATTCAAAAAAAGATTTAGTTTTTTTAAACCAAAAACTTCTGAGAACTTAAATGCAAAAGTTGATGAACATCAGTTGATCCGTTTTTGAGAAAATTGAAAATAAGAAAAAAATGGTTCTACGGCATGTTTTTTAATCATAATTTAGCTTTTACTAAAGGAAGTTTTTTGAATGTTTATCTGTCAAACATTTTTTGAGAAATCTAAAATTAAAAAAGTACTGTATTGCAAATACTATTATTTTCCGTGTTTAAAAAAAAGAAGTGTGCTTTGTAGCGATAAGATTAAAATTACGGATTTTAAGAAAACTTTGCAGTAAATTGGAATACATAGTATTTACTTGAGAAAAAGCGTAATTAATTATACAAAGAAAATAAATAAAAGGTGTAAGGAAATTAATATTTTTCAAACTTCTTTCAAAATTAAATGAATTTTTTTCGTTACTATTACTAGGATTTGTCTTAACCAAATAAGTGGCTTGAATTTAGTTTCATACACTTTACATGGGTTTAACCTTTTATCCGAAATAAATTCAGCTCTCTACTTGTTTTAAATTTAGTCAAATGGTTATACATCCCAATTACAACCTTATGGCGCCATTTTTTAATATGAAATTACTAGTATTCTGTGTTCTGTTTCTCTACAAACATAATTTTAATCGTTTTATAATATTAAAAGCACCAAACTTCACCAGATCCACTCAATTTAAATGTATATAACGATATTAAATAATAAAATGTATTATATCCTGTACTATTCATAAGTCAATTTTGATGTACAGCTGTTTTTTTAAATTAATAAACATCAAATATCAAACATAAATGAAATTTAGTAGAATGGGGATGTGTTTATGATGAAAAAATTCAAACGGATTGTTTTTAAAATATTAATATCCGTTTATGTCGAAAATACTTTATTCAATACAGTGAACCATCAAATTTGTTTTCCTCGTTAGGATAATGTCGTCTGATTATATTTCATGTTCATGAATTATATGTTGAAGAAAGCTTAAACGTTAACTTGTATTGTGTTATTGGCCACACATTTCCCAAGAAGCTTAGCTGGATATCATTGCGGCATACTGTTTTATAACAGTCAAAAAGTCGTGGCAAAAATACTAAATCCTATGTTTGGTTTTTCATTTCTAATACAAGTATAAAGAGAGCTTCAAAAATAGAAAACAAAATGAGTTTTTGGGCTTTTCAAAAATCGGTAATTTTTTCTAGAATAAAAAATGAAATAAAGTATTTCTATATTTTAGTTTGTGCAATTAATGATGGCATACTCCTTGAAAGACATTGGCGCAAAATTTTAAACTATTTAGTAATATGTTAAAGCCATTTTAGTAAGTCTAAGTTAAAAAGAGGATTTTAAATGATTTTATCATTTTATCTCTTAACATTTTACTAAAGTTAAAATCACAAACGGCTAATTTTACTTTTAGTAACTTGCTAAATCCATGAGATCTGTCACCTTCCTCAAAAAAAATTTCTTGGAAATTTTATTTGAAAGAGTTAAATAGTATTTTTTATGATTCGTGAGCTAATTGTTTTTAAAAGTAAATAAAATAATATAAAATATTTTCAAAAGACGAATATTTTCATATACAGATTTTTCATTACTATTTCAAGTACTATTTACATTACACTTCTTTGGAAGAATTATCCTTGAGGCTGACGCTGGTAAGTTTATTTCCTAATGGAACACAAAGGATATATCTATGTTCACCAATTAATCTTATGGGGACATTAAATGGGATGGTCCAGTCGACATAGTGGGGAAAATAATAAAAAACATTTCGAAAAAGGTGTTAACAAATAAACAAATAACAAAATAAATTGTAGGTTGTCTTTTGACTTTTCATTCAAGTTATTAAGTCCGTTCCCCAGATTTAGTTTTGTGTGTTTTGTTAATTTTCACCACCTGTCATAATTTTAACGTGTTCAGCACCGTTTTAAATAAAAACAAATTAGTATTGGGCTAGTTAGTAAAACGAAAAAAAAGGTTTAACATTTTTGAAGAGCTAGTAAATTACTAAAAGTAATAGATTGCTTAAAATTTTGCCCATTTCTTTTATGTTTTATTTTTTAGTAAATTAAAATTTAGAAAAAAAAAATAATTTAAAAAAATAATAATATTTTTAATAAATATTATAAAAAAAAAAAAATTTTTAAGAGTTTTTGAGGTTTGAATAGAGCAAAAGGAAAAATCTCGTTAGATTCCGCTGAAAAATTACCATGATATTTAAGCGTAACTATTTGTAGAACCATATGCAAAAGCTGCAACTTCTTGCAATCTTCGGCGACATCATTCGGTGCTATCATTTTATGCTTAAAATCAAATTTACTTTTGGAATGTTTGCATTATTTCCTTTCTCAAAGGATCTAAAAACGTGCAATTTTTTCTGATTCCAAGTAGAATATGTTTTGTTATTATCTTGGTCGTATAAAGCCCATTACCGCGCTTTATTATTGATACCCTAAATAAGAATTTGATAAATCTAATGAAGAAACTTTAAGTGATTTTGTCATCAAGGGAATCTATTAATGTGGATAGATTCAATGTTTATATTTAAAATATTTCCGATCTACTAAAAGTCAAATACAGTCACGAACTCCTGACCTCAAAACTTCACAAAATTCTCCACCATCGTGAAGAACTTATTAGGGATCAAATTTTGCAAATAGAAGAACTATCAGAAGAAGCACAAGAACAAAGGAATAAGGATTACAAGCGATATCGTAAACGTCAAAATGAAGATTTTTATAATATACTGGCTATTTCATCGGTTCCATTTATTTCATCTTTAAGACACGTAACATCTCAAAAAGATCTAGAAGAGAGTTATTGCTCAGAACTAACGTCTATTTGGAGACCTGCATCGTGCCTGATCGGGAAACTATTGACTGCTCAGAACTTGGTCTGGGCCAGTAGCGCAACAATCAGTCACGGTGAAGTGCTTGTTTTACCTCCTCGTGGTGGTCCCCGGGCAACTATTTGCGTATCCCTATATACGTAAATAGGCTAAAATTACAAGTGCGAAAGGCCTAGCTTTCTAGGATAGGTTACGGAGGTTAGCATTCTTCGTAACTGAAACAATTACTGCTAACGAAACCGACACTACGCCTCGGATAAGGAACGATAACACGTTGACGACTTTTGGCTATTGTACCCGGATAAAGATTGTTTTCTGGAATGTGAAGACGGAAGTGAAGGTCCTCAAAATGCCAGATTCCTCCAATTAGAGAGTGAGTTCATGCGGTATAAGATGGACATCTTAGGGATCAGTGAAGTTAGATGGCTGGGCTCGGGGAGATATAAGTCTCCAACCCGTAACACTGTACTACTCTACTCCGGAAAGGCACCTGGAAGTAACCGTGAATCTGGCGTTGGATTGCTGCTTTCTAAAACAGCTCTCAAGAGCTTACTTTCCTGGGAGCCGTTAGATGACAGGATCATGAAAGCTAGATTCCGGACTAGAGTACGCCGCGTCACCATCATACAGTGTTACGCCCCCACGGAGCTCTCCTCTGTCGAGGAGAAGGATGCCTTTTATAACCGACTGAGTGCTGCCTATGATAGTACACCACGTGGAGACATCATAATGGTAATGGGAGACTTGAATGCCAAGGTTGGCAATGACAATGATGGGCTCAAGCATGTTATGGGAAAGCATGGTGTTGGAAACCGGAACGACAATGGCGAACGTTTTGTCGATTTCTGTAACGCCAACCGCCTTGTTATAGGAGGAACCATGTTTGAACACAAGACGTGCCAAAAAATCAGTTGGGTGTCGACGGACAGACAAGCAACTTCCAACCAAATTGATCATTTCGCGATCAGTCGGCGATTTAGAAGCAGTCTCCAGGACGTCCGAAACAGAAGAGGTGCAGACATGGGAATTGCCCGTGACCACCATCTGATGGTTGCTACCGTAAGATTACGAACAGCTGCAGTTCGGAGATCCCAAGGAAACACCCGAATGCCCAAGTTCAACACCGATAGACTCAAGGATCCCGCAGTACGCCAACAACTAGGGGACCATCTTTTACAAGGATTGAGAACAATCAATAGCACGGAACCCACCTCCATCGGAAACCATTGGTGTGCTGTGAAAAATGTTTTCATATCAGGTGCTGAAAGTATAGTCGGTCGGTCGCAAGGAAGAAATAGTGCCTGGCTTTCCGAAGAAACTTGGGCCAGGATCAAAGAAAGAAAACAGCTCAAAGCTCGCATTGCAGCAACGTCAGCAGCAGGCAGAATCGAGCTAGAGTCTGCGTACCGCAGCGTGCGACGTGACAAGCGTAACTATATCAACGCATTGGCAACAGAAGCAGAAGAGGCCGCAAGTAGGTGCGACAGTAGGACCGTCTACAGAATTACCAAAGAGCTAACTGGTGTCCAAAGCTCTAAACAACACCTGGTAAAGGGCATAGACGGATCACTGCTAGTTTCGGATGAGGACCAGATCAAAAGGTGGAAGGAACACTTTTCTGCGGTTTTAAATCGCGTTTTTACCAGCGAAGTCAACCTAACACCCAATGAGCCGTCCGTAGTAACAAATTCCCGAATACGCACTGTACCCCCCAGTAGAGAAGAAATTTTAACCGCAATCAAAGCACTGAAGAACAACAAAGCGGTTGGACTTGACGGTATTCCCGCAGAGCTCTTACGAGCAGCGCCAACAACATCGTCCTGCACCCACTCATAGAAAGAGCTTGGGAAACAGAAAGTTTTCCTGAGGAGTGGAAAAAGGGGATGATTGTCAAGCTTCCAAAGAAAGGAGACCTTACGCAGTGCGAAAACTGGAGGGGAATCTGCGTGCTGCCTGCTGTAGCGAAGGTTATAGCAAAAATCGTCCTAGGTCGAATAAAAGCCCACCTAGAAGACACACTCGACGCCGAACAAGCAGGTTTCCGCACTGGATCTTCCTGCGTGGATCACATCAACACCTTGCGGATCATCATCGAACAGTGCGTTGAATATCGATCACCACTTCACCTGCTGTTCATCGATTTCGAAAAGGCGTTTGACAGTGTCAATAGAGAATTTATTTGGCTTGCCTTGCGCAGGAGGGGCATTCCGGATAAATTAATCGCTATAATCAAGGCTACATATGAAGGATCCAAATGTCACGTTCTGCATAAGGGAAGGTTGTCAGAGGAGTTAGAAATCCAAAGTGGCGTTAGACAAGGTTGTATACTGTCACCAGTACTGTTCCTGTTGGTAATAAGTGATGTGCTGCATGCAGCCTTGTCGACTTTAAATGGAGGAATTCAGTGGAATCTGCTATCACACCTGAAACATCTAGACTACGCGGATGACGTGTGCTTACTCTCTCATAGGATCATGGATCTCCATCAAATGACAACAAGGGTGGAGAGAGAAGCCGAAACCATCGGGCTTTAGATCAATACGGCAAAAACTAAAAGGATCAGCCTTGGAACTTCCTCATCTACTCAAATAGATATTTCTGGACAACCAGTAGAGACGGTAGAGAGTTTTCAATACCTTGGGAGTATTGTCTCTACTGATGGCGGGACCGAACTAGACATAACCAGCCGAATCGGGAAAGCAAAGGCTGCGTTCGGAATGCTGTCCAAAATATGGAGAAACAACTCTATAAGCCTAAAGACCAAGCTACGACTGTTCCGCTCCAATGTAGAATCCGTGCTTCTTTATGGATGCAGTACATGGAAAGTAACACCCACTGTCACAAGAAAGCTGCAAACGTTCGTAAATAGATGTCTGCGAAACATCTTGCGGATTTTCTGGCCTAACCGTATCTCCAATGATGAACTTCATGCGAGGACAGGTCAGGAACCCATCGACTTTATAATACGAAAACGTAAGTGGCAGTGGATTGGACATACGCTTCGAAAAGGCCACGAGTGCATTGCGAGTCAAGCGATGCAATGGAACCCTCTCACGCAGCGAGGCAGAGGAGTGGGCCGACCCAGAAGTACTTGGCGAAGAACGGTCGAAGAGGAATCAGCACAACTGGGGAAGAGTTGGAGAGAGCTGAGGTACATCTCCAGAAACCGTACACGATGGCGCGTAGGAGTAGTGGAGGCCCTATGCCCCGCAAGGGGAACCACACGGACGTAATAGGTCCGAGGACCTAAGTAAAAAAGTAAAGTAACGTCTATTAAATGTTGCAAGTGATGATGATGCCAATTTTTTTTCTGAATATGTAGTAAAATCTATAATTTATTTATATATTATGTATTCTATTTTATTTTATACAAAAATAAAAAAAGTCTGTTTAATTTTTCTCCACACTATTTCACATAAAATTTGTCACTGAAATTGTTACGTTAAGCTTATGCATCCACTGTTCTTGAACATTTTATTTTGGAACACCCTGTGAACACTTAAATATGTAACTATAAACTTATTTTTTACGAAATTCAGAACTGTTTTTAAAGTTTTACTTTAATTACCTTTCTGTTAATTCCTTTTTATAAGAAAATCTGACTTCACAAAATTCTTAAAAATTACTATTTTTGTAGCCTTGGAAATTTCGTTCAAGAAAAAAAAATTAGCGATATCTTCATGCATGCAAAGGTATTGGCACAAAATTCAAGTTGAATTAGTATGATGTTAAACCTGTTTTAGTATGAAACTATGTTAAAACAAAGATTTTGCAAGTTTTAATCGAATATAGCATCATACTTTCTCTACCCTTTTATTAAAGTTAAAATCATCGAGTACCTATTTTAATTTTTTAGTATCGTGGTAACTTCATATGACTCTTTGACATTTACAAACATCAAAATAGGTCCTTTTACTTTGTTTTTTTTCAATGAGCTGCCATTACTTTAGGTGTGTTCAGAAGACATTCATTAAGAAAATTGCTGTAACGATACTAGTTAGAAAATGTTTAAAATTAAGAATGAGTTAATAAACTACTTTAAAGTTACTCGTATCAAATTGTTAAGTAGTATCATACTAATAGCTCAATAAAAGGCTGTTTAAAATTTGTACGTCATGGATTCTTGCAACGAAAAAAATTTGGACAACCGTACGGCGCGGCGGGGTGGCAGCGGATGGCGTTGATCAATGTAAGCTTTTATACGCAAAGTAAAGTTTTTAAAATAAAACTTTCGCCAGCTAAGAGAAATTCGAATTTTTGTTGTATCTTGTCTAAAATAGGTAGTTGTCATACACCTAATTTAAGGTTTTATGTCTGTTGTGGGTATTTTAGCGTCTTATCTCTTACATCAATATTCACATTAAGGAAGTCGATATGAAAATACCAATTACAGGTGGTTACTCATCATTCTACAAATGCCAAAGAAGTCAAGCAATTTGAGGCGTTTGGCGGGGTTCTATGAAACAATAATTCCCGAATGTTTTATGAAACATACCACAATGAAATATTTTTTTCACCAAATGAAAAAAAAAATAATCTCCCGTATTGAGGAGCAGCTTCTCTTAATAAATTTTTGTATTAGGCAAATTTCCTCTTGCTCTATTAGATGCAAGCTTCACGGAATTTATACTCTGTCCAACAAAGATTTGCAGTGTGGGCAAGATAGGACGTTTACCTCGCATTCTGCCTACAATGGATTGCATAAATCTGTCCTTCATCAAAGCTCTCACAGGATTGTCGTAGTGTTGATTTCAAATGGAACCAAATTTTAAAGCTCTAAAATCGAAAGCACCTCAACAGAAACCCAAAGAAAAAAAACTGAACAAGTTACCAAATGGACAAGGGTAACTCTGAATGCACATCAATATTTAAAGGGGGTTGAAATTAGATAGCAACAACAGCCATAGGCCACAACAATTCAGTGAACAGGCACACTCAGATGTGCGGTCAATAGGACCTCGGGTCTGCGTCAGATGCGATCGAAAATTTATGGGCGCGCAAGCACTTTTTTATGGAGGAGTTCTTTCAATTTAGTATGGTGCAAAAATATAGCACGCTACTGATTTTGAAAAAGCTCTCCCATAAGACGTGTACTGCATATTTTTGTTGGATGAAGTATAGTCAGTTATTTTCTTGACTGATACTCGTAATTTAGTAAATTTTATTAAAAGTCCTGTTCTTTTATTCTTGATCGATGTTTACGTACCATCTCGAAATCTAAGAGAACCCTGTCTGCATCGTGAAAATAATCATGGGGTGAACTATGCACTAAACAAACCAATAACTCGCTGTGTTAGAGAAACTCATCTTATTTCGACCTAATTTTCATATCTACTAGCAGAACTACTTAAAAAATAACTTTTTGTTTTGTTTTAATAAACTGAATTACTTATTGGTGAATTAATTAATTAATATGTGTTACAGATTTCTTTTTATATATACATATACTAGCGGCCCGGTACGTGCTTCGCTACGTATAAAGTGAAATAATAAAAAAAAATTAATTGCAACATCAAATTCATTTATTCAAACAAAAAAATATTTTATTAATTGCTAGCTATTTTAAAACTTAATCCAAAACGTTTGGATAAACAATAATCTTTGTTTTTCCATTTTGACCATGTGAAAAACATGATTCCTCCAAATTAACTCCACAAACATGAAGTGTTTGCCCTTGATCCTTGTTGATGGACATCGCAAATGATAAACGCACAGGATATTGTAATCGTTTGAACTCAAATGGCATATCAGTTGGAATCATAGGGATACGTGGTATCAAACAAACTTCTCCTTTTGATTTTGCAGCTAAGATCGTAGCTTTAATCAAATTTGGCAATAATTTTTTCACTGCCAATCTGGTGCCATTACACAGTTTTGGTGGATTAATATTTCGCAATAATATGATCAAAGAACCAACTTTCAAATTCAAGCAAAGCGGTGGCATACCAGCTAGTTCCAATGAATTCAAAAATTCAATTGGATAATTCATTGCCTCATCTTGATTCATAACACTGTTGATTACCACGTAAATCTTGCATTGTTCGATTAAATGCTTCTAGTGATTTTTTATTCATCCCATAAAATAATTGGCGTTAATCGCAGATTTTTTGCCATAGCAGAATTTCTCGAAATATTGCAAGTTGGAGTTTCAATCACCTGTACATTCAATGGCAATTTTAGTGCAGAGTGTGCAGTCCGACCACCTTCTAATAATGTAGCAGCAATTCCCGAAGATGCAAGTGCCAATACAATTTTTTGCTCCGATCGAATATTTAGAATAGCTAAAATCAATGACATAACGAACGTTTTGCCTGTACCACCAGGCGCAACCAAGAAATATAATCCACCTGCATTATTGGAAACGGCTTGCATGATTGTGTCATATACGATGAAGTTCCGAAACATGTTGCAATTGCTCATTTCTGCGATGAAGTACAATATCACGGGATTGAAACTGATCACCAAGAATTACAATTGCAACCTTATCAATTGTGGGTGCATTGAATCGCCTTGCATGCTCTCCAAAAGGTGTTCTATCAGCCCTTATTACGATCTTGTGATTATCAGATGGCATACGATCGAGAGCAATTTTGAACAATAATTAATCTAATGTGTTATGCTGATGGAAAAACCTTTGTAGCTCACGAATAATTTCTCGTCTTGTATTCGAAACAATTGCACAACGTTGATCCAATTCACGATTTTCATCACCAATAAAATAAATTTTCAAAAATTGATGATCAGCGTCGAAGTATGGTAATAACGAACCAGCTTGATGATAAATCTGGCCCTGAATCTGTAACATGTATGCAATTTTAGGTAGATGTTGGATCAGAATTTTCAAAACTATCGAATACTTTATGATTCAAATTGATATAAACATGGGACAATCATGTTGAAGTATTTACCTTAAACGTCGGCATAATTATCTCTAATAATATTTTAGTAGCACTAAAAGAGGTCATTTGAAATGCTGAATTGTGTTGTTGAACATGGATCAAAAAGTGATTCGACTTTTGAGATGTCCCAAAAATAAATGAATACAATGGTTTGGGTGGAGTTTCTAATGCTGGAAATCTCACTTTGCCATTAGCACAACACATGCCGGGCGTTTCACGTGGAAAGTTGCTGCATCACAATGTGGACTGTTGTAATTAAAAGCAGCACGCATAATTTTAGCCAAAAGAGCAGCACGACGTATTCGTGATCGGCGTGCAAGGTTCAGTACAGGTACAGGGTCAACAGATATATTTCGTGCATTTACGTGCGTTTACTGCGATGCATTAGCTTGTGCGCGTTCATCTGCAGTCTGTGATCGACTTAGTAATGCCACATCATTTGCATTACGCGTTCGCCGACCTATATTTGTTCGCCCGGCTTGTGACATTATTCTTTCATATACAAAAGAATAAATCAAATTAAAAATATAAGTTTCAATTTGACAGCAAAATCCCCACTAACAAAATGATCCGACATTTATTGAATTCATTTGTTACAAAAAATGTGATAAATGAAGAACCACTCGACCGATTTAATGCAAACTTCACATAAACCATCTACTAAATAGTCCAAATAAAGCCATAAAATTTGGTTTGGATAGGTAAGCCCGTTCTTGAGTTATAGAAACACAACGAAAAGTGGCATTGATTTTTATATATATAGATATATTCCTATATTTTATGTACAATTTATTTCTATTTATTTTAATTTATGTGTTCCTGAACCTTTAAATAAACTTCATAAAAAAAATTATATATTTTTCAATAAAATTTGTAATAGCGAAGTGAGAGAAAATTTTACCTTGACTTTGCAATAAAGCTAAAAATCTATGAACCAACAAGATCACAAAATCTACGTTAATCGTTCACACCACATATAAACTAATAATCGAACATTGTTAGATTTTATGAATTTGGCAGATCTACAAGTAGGAAATATATTCTTGTAAGGTAAGCTACAACTGGTTGAACTTACAATTTTGTCTGACAGTATTTTCAGTCGGACATCTGACATCTGTTAAAAAAAATGAAGATCATACTTAAAATAGTAAACACTTTTTTTATTAAGATCGTTAAAGATCGCTTTTTCGTAGCACGCCGCGCACAATGTTCTGGGAGCGGAAAAAAGCCTTTGGAAAAAGTCATAACTAGTCTTTTAAAATGTATGTTTAAGTTCTCTTAGATAACTCGAGCGTATGATTTTAAAGTACTTTTTAACAAACTGGTATATATTGTATGTTCTGATTTACAAGCCCTGAAAGAAAAATAATTTTATTTAAGCCGCGAACCATATTTTTAATAAACTTTTTGTTGTCTTTTTCCGAAGTTTCTTTAAATAAATTCTCTAACTTATATCGTTTTATTGGTCTATTATTGACTATCTAAAATTAAAAAAATTATAATTTATAAAAGAAGCCTTCTAAAATAGCCTAAATAATTGGTACTAAAAAAAATGTTTTTTTTTATTTTTAGATTTAAAAAAAGCTCCAAAAGACACCAAGCAACGAAGTATACCAACGTGAGCTCCATACTTTTAAGTTAAAGCACAGAATCAGCTGCAGATACTTGCAGATGTGGGAGCTATATTCAAAATTTTCTCACTGAATCGGGTTTCAAAAACCTCCGCCTTGACAGTGGTGTTTATCAAAAAGTTTGATTTCTTCGGTACTAATTGTCAGAACGAACTGGTTAAGCCCATTATTTTTAGAAAAAAGTTTACCTTTATTTAAAAAATAAGATAAAATAATAGATTGACCCAGGTTTGAGAAATTTGATTTTGCGAAACCATTTATTTCTGCCTACAAATTATTTCAGGTATGGAAATTAATGTTTTACATTTGGTTTGATAAAAATTTTTGAATTTACGTTAAATCTTTTTAATAAATAAACAAATAAATAATTCAACAAATAAATAGATTTACATTAAAATTAACACTATTAGAAACAACAAAATCAAAAACTAATATCACTTATTGGTATCACAGATTGGAAATTTCCATTACAAAATTATAAAATTACTACTACATACTTATTTCTTATTTATTTAATTAATTTTATAATATACATAGTTTGTAATAATATTTTATTCAAAATAAAAATTCAGATTTTACTAAAAATTTAAATAAAACATCAAAACACTCCAATTTTAGAAAAATGTCAATAACTTTTTTGCTGATTATTTTTTCTTAACCAAATTATCAAATATGTATAAGGCTGATCTTTTCATGTATGCGAAATTTGATTTAAATCCGTTGAACAGTTCAGATTTAACAGACTTATACTCCTCTCCCGTACAAACCAAAACCAAACCACTGCGCCCGTGTCCATCTCCCAACCTTGTGAACTGACAATTAAGCATTGGTAGTTAGATGTTGTCAACCCATTGTTAGAAATTGACAAATCCGACTAGTTGTCAGTTCGGACAATCGTCTATTCTTATCTTTAAACTATATATTACTTGGAAAAAGATGAAACATCAAAACCCAACGTCTCATATTTCAACGATCCCATTTTATTAATTCGGTTTTGTAAGCAATTTGCATTTTACTTAAATATTATAATTAAAGTATTATTCAGCGTATGTTTTGACACATTCATTTCTACTGCAAATCGAAAGGGGTCAAATACTTTCTCTTTTATAGTGTTTTTTGAGTTAAAAAACAGGATTTTCAGAACATTTTGGCTATATTTCTCGGAAGGTTAAATGCGACTTATCCATCGGGCGTGCACATCTTAACTGCTTAAACAATTTTAAAACAAAAAAATTGTGTTTACTATTTAGATTTCGTTGAAGCACTTTAAATAAACAATACTACTGGCGATACCTTCCACAAAACGTTTTATTTATTGTCGAATCTAACGATTTTGATCAAAATGTTTATTTAAATTTGAAATAATATTGCATATACAAATTTTCGTTTTTTTTTTAGATTTATGAATTTCCTAGTGGTTTACATCTACGAGTATGAATCTGTGTTTATTATGTCGGCTAAGCTGGGAAGCATTTTAATTCATCATCATCGGCTCGACAACCGGGTTCCGGTCCTGGCCTCTTTCAACAAGTCTCTCCACCTATCCCGGTCTCTAGCCGACGCCATCCAGTTGCGCACCCCAAGGCTTCGGGCGTCCTGGTCTACGCCATCTCTCCAGCGCAAGCATGGTCTACCACGCTGTCGTCTACCATAGAATGTACCACAAAGAACTTTCCGAGCAGGTTCCTCTTCGCTCATGCGAGCTAGGTGCCCTGCCCACCGGAGTCTACCGAGCTTAATTTTTGTCACGATATCTGCTTCAAGGTAGATTGCGTACAGTTCATGATTGTACCGTCTCCGGAATCGTCCTTCCTCACATACGGGGCCAACAATTCTCCTTAAGACTTTTCTCTCGAACGCAGCTAAGAGGTCGGAGTGCCTTTTGCTAAGCACCCAAGTCTCGGATCCATATGTGAGTACTGGCAGGACCATGGTCCTGTACAGCAGCAGTTTTGAAGTTATGGTGAGATTTCTGGATTTGAAGAGCTTTGACAGACTATAGTAGGCTCTGTTGGATTTGAGAAGCCGCCCGCGTATTTCTTCTTCTATATTGTTATCGGCTGCTACTATTGACCCAAGGTATTTAAAGGATTGCACCACTTCAAATTCGTGCTCCGCAACCTTGATTGTTTGACCAACTGTTCCTCTCGCATTCGACGCCACCATGTACTTTGTTTTACCTTCACTAATGTGCAGCCCCAGATTTTGTGCCGCCTGCTCGATCTGGATGAAGGAATCGTGTACAGCTTGTTCGGTTCTTCCGATGATGTCGATGTCGTCTGCGTAAGCCAGTAACTGGCTGGACCTGTTGACGATGGTCCCTCTTGTTGCCGTGCCAGAGTCACGGATTGCTTTCTCCAACGCCAGGTTGAAGAGGAGGCAGGCCAAACCGTCCCCTTGTCGGAGTCCATTAAAGATGTTCATTGGTCTGGATAGCAATCCGGCTATTTTTACTTGGCTTGTTACGTTGGTCATGGTCAACCTACATAGTCGTGTCAATTTATTTGGGATGCCGAATTCTCTCATGGCTTTGTAAAGTTCTACCCTGGCTATGCTATCATAGGCGGCCTTAAAGTCTATAAACAGATGGTATGTTGGGATGTTAAATTCTAGACATTTTTCCATCGCCTGCCTAAGGGTAAAGATCTGATCAGTTGTTGATTTGCCTGGAATGAAACCACACTGATATTGTCCGATGACGGTTTTAGCGTATGGGGTTATCCGGTCTTGTAGGATAGAGGAGAGTATCTTATAGGCGGTACTCAACAACGTGATACCTCTATAATTGCTGCACGTTGTGACATCTCCCTTCTTATGTATGGGGCATATTAAACCTTTTCGCCAGTCTTCTGGCATTTCTTCCTGCTCCCATACGTGTACTATAATATCATGAATTGCTTGACGTAAGGCTGGCCCGCCGTGATGGAATAATTCGGCTGGTATGCCATCGGCTCCCGGGGCTTTGTTCTGTTTAAGCCGGCCTATAGCCTTCTCAACCTCTTCTATGCTTGGTGGCGGCAACATAGAGTATTCTTCTTGAAGTAGTGGAGCCTCCACTTCTGCAGTGAGCTGACCATTTAGCAATTCATTAAAGTACACTTCCCATCGCTCCAGTATGCTTTCAGGATCGGTGATCAGATTTCCCTCTCCGTCCTTGCAGTATGTGCAGCGTGGTTTGTACTGCGTCATGTTTCGGACGGATTGGTAGAACTTCCGCGCCTGGTGCGGACCTCGCTCTCGGCTATTTTCTATTTCACAGATTAGGTTCTTCTCCCAGGCTGATTTTTTTTGTCTGTGTAGCCGTTTTTCTATTCTTCTGAGCTCTTTATATTCCTCTTCGCGTGCCCGCGTTCTATGAGATTGTTGCATTGCTCGGTACGCAACATTCTTACGTTCAGTCGCTAGCTTGCATTCATCATCAAACCAGTCGTTCCGATTTTTACGACTGCTGCCTAAGATGGAGTTGGCAGTACTAATGACAATATTCTTAAGGCGTGTCCACTTCTCATTTACGCCCAGCATACTGGCTCCAGGACTTACTCTCCCTAAATCAAGTGATTCTAGGGCGAGTCCTAACGCATTACCAAAGGTGTTACTGGTGTTTTCATTGCGCAGGGCAGCCGTGTTGATTCGAACCTGATCGGCGGATGCAATGCGTCTTCGCAAGGCAATCCGCCCTCGGAAAACCATACCAACAAGATAGTGATCCGAGTCGATATTGGCACCTCGGTACGTTCGTACCGTCATCAAGTTCGAGTAGTGGCGACGGTCTATCAACACGTGGTCTATTTGGTTACGAGTGACTCCATCAGGTGATACCCAGGTGGCTTTGTAGATATCTTTACGCGGGAACCTGGTACTCGCAACGACCATGTTTTTCGATGCTGCCAATTCTAAGACTCGAAGTCCATTGTCATTAGTGTTCTCATGCAAACTATGGGTGCCTGCGTAATGCCTGAATACCGGCTCCCGACCTATTTTTGCGTTCAAATCCCCAAGGATGATTTTAACATCATACCTTGGACAGGCATTGAGGGCCCTCTCGACTTGTTCGTAGTAAGTCTCTTTTTCTTCGTCTGAGGACTCCTCCGTAGGTCCGTGAACGTTAATGAGGCTGATATTCGTAAATTTGCCTCGCACGCGAAGGGTGCATAGCCTTTCGCTTATAGCGTTAAAGCCGATGATGGTAGACTTCATTTTTTCGCTGACTAGGAAGCCTACCCCGAGCACATGGTGTTTTGTATGACAGCTATAGTATATGTCATATTCTTTCTTCTGTAGAACACCATTCCCTGTCCATCTGATTTCTTGAAGAGCTGTTATGTCAGCTTTATATTTTGACAGGGCATCGGCTAGCTGCTGAGCAGCTCGAGCTCTATAGAGCGATCGTACGTTCCATAAGAAAATTCGTAAATCGTTTTTCAGTTTTCGTTGCATTGGTTGTCGTCGTGTGATCAGTCCGTTTCCGAGGCTTGTTGTCGGTCTCGTAATTCAAAAGTTTTACGGGACAGGGAATTAACCTGTCGCCAACCTGAGGAACCAGCCTGATCATATTAGCCAAACCTTTTTAAAGGCTTGTTTCTAGCGGCCGCCACGAAGAGGCTATGATCAGACTTCCACCAGTCCCGAATAGTTACGGCACGTGCATGTTTTCGTATGCTACATGTTATTCCCCCTATTCGTCTGATGGCTGACCGCCATTTTAATTGACATGAGTTATTCTTGGACGCTTTCTCACTTTGTTTTAAGACTTTTTAAAATTTTGTTTGGATTTTTGGGTGCCATGAGCTAAGCATCGATATCTGCATCCTTTTAACTCATTTAAAAAAGCATTCAACTCCAATGTTGTTTTTAAATGAAGACAGTCAAAATGATACTAAAATAAAATGCACGACTGGGTGGCACGAACTGGCTCCTATGTATTAGACTAGAAATTTTAAAAACGAATAATGTTATTAGAGAAAACAATTCATAAGGATAAAATTTATTTTTTAAACTCTTTTAGTAGTAAGAGATAAAAACAGAATTCTATGCAAATATGAATTAATGAGAGAACAAAAAAATATAGGTCGTTGTAGTAGTTTCTTAAAAAAATAAGCTTTTAAAATTTTTAAGACATTTTTAAGAAAAAAATTGGTACGCCAACTTAAAGTTTTTACTATTGTATGGATAAAAATTAAATTATCAAATAAAATATGTATATTGAGCCGTTTTTGAAATATCGAATTTTCCAAAAAAAAATTATTTTTTGTTTCAAAAATTTAAAAACTGTTTTGAAATGCAATATTTTTCAAACTTTTTAGAACCTTCTCTATAAAAAATTTCATTAAAATCCGTTATGTCAATAATGAGAAATTTAAAATTAAAAAAAAAAATGGTTCCTAATTTCAATTTTTTTCTTAAATTATAGATCATAAGAATTAATCGAAAGGAAAAATTTTTTTTTCAAAATTCTAGGCGCCGCACAATGGGGCAAAACGTAAAAAAGCTGGCATTTAATCAAACTTTTGAAGTTGAGCTTTGTCTTAAATAACCGTTCTATTTCTCTTCCAAATATGAAAGAGAATTAGAAATAAGAGAGAGAAAGTTTATTTTAATCACGTAATCTTCTGCAGATCGTCTCAAATGAAGAGTAAGTTCACGTTTTGAGTCGATCGCAGACCTCTTTTTGTCATTTCGAGTTGGTTAAGTAAATTGTGTACAGTTTATTATTTATTGCATGTATCAAATTAAATTAAATTGCAATAGAATCAGTAAGCTCAGGAGCATTTTTGTTGTAAATTCTTTTTATTGTTGTGTACATTTTTGTTGGTGACGTCACTTTCTAGAAAAAAAGATATTTTTCGTCAATATTATTGTATTTTTGACATTTCTTACGCCCAACAAAATCAAAAATATTACCAATAACCAGGTAAGATCTTTTTAATATAAAGAAGAAGTCAAGTTGCCAAGGATTTAATAGCCAGATGGATTTTTTAAAGGAAGAAATTGTAAGGCAAACTCAATACTTGGGTAGCTTTTGAAATAACATACATTCTCTCTGAATTGGCATATGCATCTGAAATCAGTTTGAGAACATGTGGGCAGTCGGTATCTACAAAACTAATTCACGAAGCACCCCAAAGTCCTAGAAAAGTCAAACAGTGTAGGAAAGCTTTAAGAGAGTCCATTTAACCTACTTCGATGAATGGTGAAGAAGCTTTAGCGTTAATTTTCGAAGCAGGCTTATCTAAATTTCAATATATGAAATTATCAGATCAAAAGCTTCTTAAGTATTTCCTTCGTATAAAATAGTTCAGGAGTGTTAAAAAAATTGCTATCCCGATCCAGAACATACATACATCGTTGTTTCGAAAACTTCTGTGAGTACAAGTTTACAAAGTTTGTTAAACTTAACAGTTAAAGGCTTAATTATTCTCCAAAAAGACGAGATTAATTCACTTCACTAAGAATTGATAAATATATCCTTGTACTCTAAATGGGACTTTGATGGGAGTTTTGGTCACAATTCAAATAAGCAAGCCTTTTATGAATTGAACCAGGTAGAATCGACTGTTTTTCTTACTTGCCTTGTTCCACTTCGCTTAATTTCTGGTGTTAAAATAATATACAAAAATTCACGTCCAAGCTCAAATAGATATTGTAGACCTATTAAAATTGAATTTTTTAAAGTGTACATGTAGCTGAAAAGCAAATAATTTATTTCTATTGAAGAAAGGATACTAAGTTTAGCAAACAAAAATTAGTAACACAAAATATCCCAAAATGGTAAACCTATATTTTTTTTTTATTTTTTTTTCGTATAAATGTAGTTATATTACAATCACGAAGGATGCAACACACGCAGAGTTTCATTTAAATCGTTTGAGCCGTTTTTGAGTAGTTTCGTAAGCTAATGAAATGTGTATGGGTGGTAACCCTAGAAATGGGCGTGGCCATTAGAAACTTTGGCCATGTATTAACATTGGTATCAGTAGTATTTGTGCCAAATTTCAAGTTTCTAGCCCTGTTGGTTGATTTAATGTCATCTTTTCGCCATTTTGCCCCACTTAGCGCCGTTTTCGAGGAAAATACGATTTTCGAAAACCATTTATTAACATTTGTATAGTGAATACCGTTATTTTTAGGTAAAATAATTTTTTTTTCTTACATCTTGTAGATTAGGTATATTGAGAAACTTCTATATATCAAGATTAAAAAAATCTAGCATGGGGTTTTTGAAATATTGAGTTTTGAAAAAAAAAATTGAAAATTTGAATACACAATTCAGATTTTCAGATTTTTGGGGAGCCTTAGCATAAGAAAAATGATCAAAATCGGTTGTACTGTTTTTGAGAAAATCAAAAACAAAAAATGGTTACAGGGGTGGTTACCATTAATAACCACTTTTCAGAAAATTTGTAACTATTATCTAGTTTTAATTAATTTAATTTTTTGTATCTTTCTTTTTTAAATCTGTTGGACAGTTATTGAGAAAAAAAATTTTTGGGCTTAAAAATAAAATGCAAGACTGGGTCGCACGAATTTGCTCCTATGTAATAGACTAAGAATTTCAAAAATGAATGTTATTAGAGAAAAACTGTTCATAAGCATAAAAATTAATTTTTTAAACGACTAAAACAACTTATTTAGTAGTTGGAGGTAAAAATAAAATGCCATGTGATTCAAGCAAATATAGGTTCATGCAAGAACAAAAATTATAAGTCTTTGTAGTGGTTTCTTAAAAAATAAGCTTTTATATCCAAAATTTTTAAAACATTTTTAAAAAAAAATTTTGGTAGTCCAATTTAAAGTTTTTATTATTGTTTGAATAAAAATTAATTTAAAAAAATAATATTGAGCCGTTTTCGAGATTTTGAATTTTCAAAAAAAGAAACGATTTTTTTTTTCAAAATTCAAAAAAATATTTTTCTTAAAGTCTTGAAATGCAATGTTTTTTAAACTCTTTAGAAGCTTCTCTCTAAAAAATTTCATTAAAATCGGTTATGCCGATAGTGAGAAATTAAAAATTTTAAAAAATCGCTCTATGGTAGGTACAGTCAGTAATATCTTGTTTTCATTTTTTTTTTATTAAATTATAGATCTTAAAAATTAATCGAAAGAAAAAAATTTAAGCAAAATTCTCGGAACCGTTTTCGAGAAAAATACGATTTTCGAAACCCATTTTTTAACATTTACATATATGGAGGGTACCGTTATTTTTAGGTAAAACAATTTTTTTTTCTTAAATCTTATAATTTATATTAAAAAACTTTTATTTATGAAGTTTTGAAAAAATCGAGAATGGAGTTTTCGAAATATTGAGTTTTCAAAAAAAATTTGAATTTTTTTTTAAATATCCAAAAAAATTTTTTTGAAAATTTGAATACACAATAATATTGAAACTGCTGGGGAGCCTTAACATAAAAAAAAATGATTAAAATCGGTGATACCGTTTTAGAGAAAATCAAAAACAAAAAAAAAATAGTTCCAAGGGGGGTACCAAAAATAATCATCTTTTGGAAACCATTACCTAGGTTTAACTAAAAGAAATTTTATGAATTTTTTTTAAAAAAAATCTGTGGGACAGTTTTTGAGAAAAAAAAAATTATAAAATTTCGAAAAAAATTCGTATGGCAGGTACCGTTATTTTTGGTCTTAAAAAATCAAATCAAAAAACATCCGGGGGAAAATTAAAACCCATATCTACCAAGTTTGAAGAGAATCGGGCGAGCCGTTTAGCCGAACGGACAGACAGACAGACAGAATTGCGAGACCCAGTTTTTTGGTCTTCGCTATCATCGTAATATCAACTTTGATCAAAATCTCGAGTTAGGGATTACATTATTAAGGTTAAAACTTTTTTCCTCGAATCAAAGAATATTTTTTTCTGTGTATCAGTACATAATGGGCTCGAGTCAACCGAACCGATACGATGGACGCCTATGGCGGTGGAGGCAAACAATTCAGGGGAAATATTTTTGTGATGTGCATTCCGTATAAGGTGGCCACATTTAAATTAGTATTCACGACTTATAGCCAAAGTTTGAGGCGAATTTGAAAACTCGGTTTAATTTGTTTTTGTTTATTGCGTATTTAATTGTTTATTTAATATATACAAAGTATCTTTTCCGCTTTAAAAATACTGGCATTTACTGCAGAAGTATTCTTAAATTTTTATTTTAACTTAACCAAAATTAATGAGTATACCTACACATATACATATATGTTTTTTAACCTTTGAATATGTTTTCATTAATCTTTGAAAATAAATAACTGCGGTGCATTTAAGTAAGATTCAAAACGTCTGAAAATCTTAAAAAAAAAAACAAGAGCACCGTATCCTTTTCCTTGAACATCAGTTTTAAATTTATCACTTTAAAATCTATTTTAGAAACACGTTTAAAAATAAACCACTGATATAAGAAACATTTTTGAAACAGCTAACTTCCATTTCCTGAAACGGATGATATGTTAGCAAAACCTAATAAAATATCCAATGCAAGGAAAGAAAATATGATGTCGAAAATATATATGTAACTTAACTTTATTCATACTGGTAACCATTATCACAAATCGCAGGAATATTTCCTATTATTTTCGTACAGTAAATACGTTACTATAACCACTCTTAAAATATAGAGAAAACTTAATCAAACGAATATTGTTTAACTTATCAGTTCGTAATAAGCGTTTTGTAATGTACTTACATATCTGATTTTCATGCATTTTTTACGTCTCATTCAACGACCGCTGCCAAACAAATATTTGGATATCACATGATTTATAGAATAAAAGACCAAGGATAAGAACTAAGACGATAATATTAAACAGCATGCAACCATAGGATTAAAGAAATGGAAATGATTAGATATACGAAACCTTAAAAAGAAATAAAGCTGAAAAGGAAAGTGGCTCTTGAACTTCCTTTCATAAACAGCTATTACAAAACGAATAAACCCGGGTAGAAAA
The DNA here is from genome assembly GCA_911387755.1 of Chrysotoxum bicinctum. Classification (NCBI taxonomy): domain Eukaryota; kingdom Metazoa; phylum Arthropoda; class Insecta; order Diptera; family Syrphidae; genus Chrysotoxum; species Chrysotoxum bicinctum. The sequence continues at coordinate 102,583,018 of OU426987.1, read as the reverse complement.
TTATCTAGGAAACACTATCGAATAGCGTGGCCCTAGCTAGATTGGCCATTATATAGTAAATCCTATGCTGGGCCTAGACAGATGCAAGCCTGGCGGATCTTGACTAATTTATGCTTATCCTGGCTTTATATTGAACCTGGCTAGAACTGCCTATTTATTGGCTTTTTCAGGAGTATCTTAGACTGGGCCTAGATATTTTTAAATTGATTTAGCCTAGATATGAAACTTTTTCTTGGCGATATCTTGGCTGTAGATAGTATCGCCTCTTTATTGGCATTGTAATAAATAAACTACAAGGGACCTGGATAGTTTTTACTTGATGTAGCCTGGATAAGGAATTGTATCTGGGCGTTATATTGGCCTTAGCTAGTGTCGCCTCTTTATAGGCGTTCTCAGATTTTACTTATACTGGGGGTAGATAGTTTTTACTTGATGTATCCTAGATTTAAAACTTTTCCTTGGCGATATATTGGCCGTAGATAGTATCGCCTCTTTATTGGCATTGTAACATATAAACTGCAAGGGACCTGGATAGTTTTTACTTGATGTAGCCTGGATAAGGAATTGTATCTGGGCGTTATATTGGCCTTAGCTAGTCTTGCTTCTTCATAGGCATTCTCAGATGTTACTTATACTGGGGCTATATAGTTTTTACTTGATGTATCCTAGATGTGCTTATATATATGTCTCTATAAAAGGCTATCCATTATCCTTCTAAAAACATAACTTTTTTGTTTTGGTCCTAAATCGGTATTTTTCAGATTCTTTAATACGTATATAAGTCTTTTAAACAGTATAATTAAAAGAGAGTTATTTGAGTAGCACTTTGAGACACGATATTTTATATATCACAGTGGCACAATAGGTAGCGCACAAGCACGGCAAGCGAGAGGACTCGGGTTCGAATCTCAGTGGAGGTAAATTAAAAAAAAAAAAAAAAAATAATTTAATTTCAGCAAAAAATCACTTGAAGAGTCGAATATAGGGAGGCAAAGAAAAAATGAAAATAAACAACAATAATAAAAAAAAAAAATTTTTTTTTTTGTTTCTAATAATTTTTTAAGAATTGCCGTAGCTCTTGTGCTACTTGTGAAGACCATTCTAGGGCCCATATAGGAACATCTAGCAAGGCCCATTATATACCGAGCATTAACAAATTAGCGAGGGACAAGCTAGGTACTGCTCGGTAGGGCCATGATTGAAACTAAGAAAAACTAGCTGGGGCCTTGGCATTATCGAGTCGAAAATTCTACCCGGGAATTTAAGGAAATTTGTCAAGTTTACCTCAACGCATTTTCTTGTCTTCATGTACAAAATTATACTAATAATCAGGTTTAATCATTATCAGCTTCATATTTGAATATTATGTTTAGAATAATAACCTTTTATGTAGGTATTCCTATAGCAGTAAGGTTATAATAAGTAAATAATGCAGTCCTGTGTTATTCACTTGCTCGCTGAAATGGAGATCAAATAAACACAATTACAAAACAAGTGCAATATTACAACAAGAGCTTACCTTAAAGGCAACTAAAATCATGTCCAGCTCTGGTTTTACACAAGTTCCCACCTCTGAAGCACCCAAGTCTGGAATGCATGCAACTTTCCAGTGCACACTTAAGTAAAAGAAGTACATAAATAAAGTTAACTCATCTGGCCAATAATCTGGACGCCTTGAAAAGGGAATTCTTCTTTGGTCGCTTGTTTTTTCCTTTTTGTGATTTTTTTTTTTCGCTTTTTTTCAAATACCTACTTCTTTTACTCGAGACGATTTTCCGTATTCGGTTGCAAAAAGAAACGAAAACCTAAACAAAATTTTCTAAAACCAATCTGCGCGCGCACACCAGCGGTAGACGAATTAACTTCTTTACTTTTGGAATATAATTAAGCGAGCCACTCTCGTTCTACACCGTATCGGGGTTCGTAGTCAAGTTTAATCTCTGAAAGGTGGTTTTAAAAGCAAAGCAAGGAAACAAAACGGGCATCGAATGGTCAGAAAATCTTGGTGACTTGTTTGCTACGGTGCGATCCGTCTGACCGCCAACCGTACTAGGTGATCGAACGGAGGTGATCTGAATGAGAAACATGTAGCACTAGGCGTTTCTGATTCACGTGTGCCACTTGCCCCCAACCAAAGAAGACGACGCACACGGATACAGTGTTTAATGAATGATGAACATGAACATTCACCTGGCAGCGCAGCGGTAGCGACCAAGCCAGTCGGTTTCCTTCACTGGATTGGAGGAACAAAAATATTCGGCGGCCAAGGTTCGTGACTAGAATATTTTTAAAGGTCATCCATAAGCACAACGAACAAAGAAGTGTTCGCAAAAAGTGGACTAAACACTAAAGGAAATGCCAATTGGGAATTTTGTTAAAATTTTTTAAAAACAAATTGATTTTATGTTAACACGTGTCGTTGGTCGCTATTTTGATTCGAAAATATCAATAGGATAGTTCCAGAAAGTACATTTACCCTCTTTCTTAAATGTCATCGGCGCAAAATTTTAAACATTTAAAACCTACTCTAAATAAATTTTAAAATGGGAGTCGACTCTTAATTGTGTGTATAAAACGAGAACCATTGCAATTTTAAAAGACATAATACTATACTTTAACGTTAACGTTAAAGAGCTCGTCTTACTTTAACAGCAGCAAATAGCTAGTTTATCTTTTAAAAGTATAGTTTATCCATATTTACAATGGCCATTTCATACCAAAGCAAATCTAAATAAAAATGTTTACTGATGTTTTGATTGTTTAAAAGATGTGCTTTGTAAATAGACTGAATCACTGGTTAGAAATTCGAAACAATCGTGCAAAAGTGCTCTACGATCAACAAATCGGTACATACAAATGTACATGTTAGGTATGCATGCATGCCGAGATGAGTATAGCCGAATAAATTTGCACCTTCCTTCCTTTTCTTCGGCGCTGTTATGATCTCGATGTCGAGGGGATCATAACTCTCCCACGTATCTGCTTCACACTAGTGATCCGCCTGTGGGGTTCGCCGGGTTGACCTCAGAAATCGGCGGCAAGCCTCCCGGTTTTGTATTGTTCCATTTCTGAGGCCAACTGAATGCTGGTGTTTTTGCATTTGTTTGTACCAGGAGTGTTTAGGCCTACCTTTCTATTTATTCCGAATTGGAACGTTGTATGATATTGCCTTTTTGACGGGGTTCTCAGGATCTCTCCTTTGAACATGGCAATACCAACTGAGTCGGTCGTGTTCAATTTTTTGGGAAATGGTATTCTTAACATGAAGGCTTCCTCGGATCTTCGTACTTCTAATTCGATCAAGCTTTGTAACTCCTGCTGTCATACGAAGCATCTTCATCTCAGCTGCCGTAAGCTTACTCTCATACTTTTTGTACATTGTCCAACATTGTGAACCGTATGTGAGTGCTGGACGCACTAAATAAATAAATAAATAAATTTGCACCTTGCAACAACAAAATTAAGTTGCTGTGAATTAGCGATATACATACATACTTCATTTCCTTCTAAACTAATGTAAATAATTTGTAAACAATCAAAATCTGTACCGAAATAGTATATTAAATGTACTTTTTTCGGCGAAAAATTATTTGGTTTGTAGTTGTCTGATATTTTTTTTTGTTTGTATAGGTAGTTGTTGTGTTTGAGTTATGTATCTGTCAAATTAAGGGTTGTTCAACGTAAATTCGCTTAGGTTCTGTTGTAAAACCCACATTAGTTAGAAGAGTTGTCTAACGTGTTTAAAATTATGAAAAAGTTAGACAAAGTCTCCAAGCTAAACGACTGCGTTAAGTAGAGCCGGTTTTATTGCTTAAATGAGAACTGTTTAAAATTTTGCGCCATTAGTTTTAAAACAACTTAATGGTCAATATAAGCCTCGTTTTATTTGGGACGTAATACAAGACCAACTCTGCGCTTCCTGTATGAATCTGTTTTAAAAATATTGTTTTAAGATAATTTTTGTTAATCCGATAATGAAAAAAAAAACTAATTTGTGACATTAACAAAAAAAAAATTTAAATCAAATTCAAGTTGATTTCCTTTTGAATAAAATTGGAGAAAAATTATTGGTATTAACTTTAGACAACCAATTTTTTACAAATTATTAAGATCTATTTTGGATTTTGGAAGAAAAACATTAATTTAGGATGTCATGTCGATTGTCGATATTTATTAAGATCGTTAAAAAACAATAAAAACAATTTTTGGGCCTCTACTGTTGAATTGAGCCTAAAGTATTGTTTGGTATTATTTGAAAGGGGAATTCAAGCAATAGGTGGGTTGTAATTTTTTTTTTAAATTATGAAATTTTTTTTATCAACTTTTCAATAAGAATAAAATTGATTTTACAATAAACTTGACATTTAGTATGGTTATTTTTGTAACTTTACGTTTTTACACAAAAATGTAGAAAAATATTTACCCTTTAATTATTTACCTCAACGATGAAGATCCGTTATATATTATTGAAGTTATAAGCTTTCTTAGATAGTCAAATCGACGATTTTCTAAGATTTAATATCAAATTAAGTTTTTTTTTGTAAAAAACCAATTTAAACGCTTCTACCGTTGCTTCTGTTGGATTTACCCATATAAAACCACTGAATTTTTTGTAGATGAGAATTGGAGCAATAACTTTGTAGAATACTATTTTTCGAAATTCCAAAAATTTTCATCAACTTTTACATTTTTAATAATGAAAATTGAATTGAAAACCGATTTAACTTCCCTTTTCGCTTAAAAGAGTACACCCCTCCCCAATTATTTTTATACATAAATAAAGTCTGTCATTTGATTCCTTAAAGACATCAACCTTGAAGATCGGACAATCAGAAGAGAAGTTATAGTTATTTTAATCAACCAACATCAGTCGAATTTTGCGATTTTCCGAATTTTATTCAAAGTACGACTAATCTCCCACTGGTGTACGATGATTACGGTGACCATCCGTCCTCTTTTTGAGAGGACAGTCCTTTCTTTTTGTATCGTGTCCTTTCTGTTTGCATTTCTTGAAGAGGACAGAAATTTGTCCTCCCTTTTTTAAATTGTCCTTTCAAGGTCCTCTTTTCCTCTTTTAAACCACGATTCTACCATTAGCAGCACTGCTTTATGTCATTGAATTCTGTCATATATTTTTTGCTATTGTGAATGATTTTCAAATTTTCATCTCCATCCGCAAGTTAGTGTCGTTCTCGTTGGCATTCTTCCTGCTTTTTGATTATTTTTGGAAAAGATAAGAGTATCTTTTGGTTGTAATTTATATAAAATGGTGAGCATTTATTTGGAATAATTATTGGTTATGAAAGATTAATTTATTGTTTTTTATACTTTGAATTGTACAAAATCTAAGCGAAAGTGATGTAAGGTGTTGAAAATTCTTACCAAATTTTTCAACATTAAACAGCGGAAGAGCGAGCATCAAGCATCACCTTGAAAGTAAGAAACATAAGAAGGCTCTTCGTTATAGTTGCACCAATAAGCAGGTAACAAAATTCAAGCATCCATATTTCACAAATGCATTCTCCATTTAGAATCACAAAACATTACAATGATAGAAGCTTCTCTTGTTTTAAAAAAAATTAAATTAAAACGTATAGAAAAGTAAGCAGAAGTGTTTATTTAAACATTCACTGATAAAAATTTTCTTACAAAACTAGAGTTAGAAAGTAAAATCGATTCCTTCAATTGTCCCGACTGAAAGGGTATTTTCAATTTCCAATAACATTTTGACACCTGAGAAGTCCCAATTAAAAGTTGACACGCTAGCAGCAATGCTTAGTAACAAAGTGCAATTATGACTTCTATTGCGCAAAATTTAACACGTTTTTAAGAAATCGGGACGATATCTTATAAAAAATACACTGCGAAGAAAAATACCAACATTAAACATATACATAGTTCCTTTGAATGACTTTTATATCTATAGTCATATAAATATTTAAGTACGAGTACATATATATTATTTGTTTTTTTTTTTTTTTTTTTTTTAATTATTTGTATTTATTTGTTTTAAAAACTGAACTGAAGTATAAAGTACAAAACTTTTTAATAAAAATAATTATTTGTTAAACTTTTGTACGTTACTGAAAAACTGTCCTTTTTTTTGCTTCTGAAAAAATGGTCACCGTAACGATGATTGGCAATGAACAAAACAAAACAAACTCGAAACGCAAAGTGAAATGAGGGAGAAATGCAAAGATGAAAAAATTTTTGTGGAACACTTTGCAAACTCACTTTGCAGGAAAGAGCAAAGACTTTGCATAGAGAGCAAATTTTTGCAGTCTTTGCAAAAATTTGCTTAGTGAAAAGTGAGATTTGCAAAGAATATTGTTGAACAGAAAAACTTATCACTTTACAAAAAAATGTAATTTGATAAGTGCAAAGTGAAAAGTTGATAAGTTTTCTGTGGAATAGGGCCCAGAGCTCAACAACGTCAATATATGCGAACTTTGGTTCAGTATATCTCCATCAGCCGGGGAACTTTGAAAATTTGATTTGCAAGTTTGAGTTTCGTGTTTTTGTATTCATAGACAAATTTTTGCTTCAAAAAGGGAGAGATATATCTGATCTGTTTTTTCACTATCGGCTACACTTTTTTTTTAAATCTACTTCGTTTTTTGGGCGATTTGCTTCATAGTATTGGCATCTCTGAGAAAACATTCGAAATTATGATAGTATTTTTAAATTACTAAAACAACTCTCTTAACAGTTTGATTCAATAAGTTTTGCAAATCATCTGATTTCTTGAATAAATATGAATTATTAAAAAAAATTATAGAAGGGCTGTTATTCAAAAAACATATTTTTTTTACACATTTTTAAAGCATTTATTTGAAAACATTTTGATTATTGTACAAATTAAATTTAAAAAAAATCAATTTATTTTTGAAAGATGTACCATGAACCTGGGTGACCAAAGCCTGTTTGGGTGACTTTGGCTTTCGGACGGTTTTTCAGAATATTGTTTAAATATGTAGGAGTTATCTAATATTTTTCAAAATGTATTCTAAATATGTATTCATATTTACTGAATGAACTTAGAATTTGCTATAAAAGATTTAATTAAATAAAATTATAAAATTAAGATAATTAACAAAATAGTATTTTTCTTAAAAATTACAATAAAAGAACACCATGAAATGTTGGTTTCAACATAATAATAAATGCATTGTTATGCAAATTGAGTTTATTGTATTCAACTTTTGTAATAATGTTATAAGAACTTAAATTTATTTTTGTAATCAAAAATGTAAAATTTTGAAATTTTTAATTTGACCTGTGTTCAAATCATTATGAATGTTATCTCGACAAACTGCCTGGTATAACAATTTTTTTTTAGCTGTTAAAAATCCAGAGCAAGTTATGACACAATTCAAAATTTCAATTTCATTCATACTTATACGTTGTATATCGAGGCAAACCCGAGAATTATAACAGTCCCAAAACAAGTGTTTTGCAGGCTTTTAAAAAAAAGTGAAAAGCAAATCTAAAATGCGTCCTTCGGGACTAGAATCTATTCATGCGATAGACAACAACTTTTCAAAAAAAAAAATGACAAATCAACACAAACTTCCATTAACATGATAACCCTTAGTTATTCGGTTTTAGACTGTATGAAGAGCCTTTGAACCCCACATATTATTAGTAGAGAGCCAAGAGAAAAGAAAAGATCTCCACTGAACCTAAAGCTGGTGGTGACGATTCAGACAGTTTTGACTTCACTGCTTAGCAAAATTTAATTTTAGTGATGAAGAAAATGATAAACAGTGAAGATTTTAATGTTAAGATATGGGTGATTACGTTTTGATCAAGTTTCCAATAAAGAACAAAACGGCATATTTCGTCGGATGAATTTTAAATAAATAGAACGATTAGTTGACCGGTTTCATATTCTTGTGGAGAGGAGATGGAAAAAGCTTTTTTTATCCAGAATAGAAGGACATTGTGACACCCGAAATTAATAGATAACTTTGGCCACCTAAATTTATTTATTTAACCACTCAATTGTTTTGTCTAAGACTCATCACACTTACAGAGTGAGTAGTAGTAAACAAAAAATATATTGAAAAAGTAATTTACATTTTAAAATAAAAAAAAAACTGCTAAAGTCATCCGGGTTCCCGGTATTAAATTTAAAGACAAAATTTTAAATATTTTTAAGGCTATCAAAATATTTCTTATGAAACTTTTGATACGCAACTTTTGTTAATCTTATAGAAGTTTCTTTGTAAGAAATCTAATTAAAATCGGATATGTCGATAATGAGAAAGTTAAAATATCTATGTATTAAATTTCGAAAAAACATAAAAAATAATATACACGACTGGGAAGAACGAAGTTGCTCTTATGTAATGTAATGAATTTTAAAAAGGAATGCTATTAGAAAAAACTGTTAATAAGCATAAAATAAATATTTTTAAATATCTTCAAGTAGTAAGTAGTAGTTTTTATCTCAAACAAGGAACAAAAAATAAGCTTTTATATACATACATTTTTGGTACTCCAATTTTTATTTTTGTGGGGTTTTCGAAATATTGCGTTTTGAAAAAAAAAATTTAAATGATTTTTAAAAATCCAAAAAAAAAATATTTTTTTGAAAATTTTAATGCACAATACTATTCAAGCTTTTGAGGAGCTTTAGTATAAAAAGAATTATCAAAATCGGTTGTACGGTTTTTGGAAAAATCAAAAACAAGAAAAAATTGTCCTTGAGTGGGTACCATTAATAACCATATATTTCGGAATTTTTCTGAAGCATTACCTAGCTTTAACTATATGAAGTTTCTTAAAACTTTGGAATATTGTAATTTCGGAAAGAAATCGTATGGCGAGTTATTTTTGGTCTTAAAAAAAGGAAAAAGTGTGGGGGGGGGGGAATTTGAAAACGCTATCTACCAAGTTTAAGGATAATCGGGTGAGCCGCTTAGGCAATATTCGAACAGATAACGAGACAGACAGAAATGTGGGACTCACTTTTTTCGTCTTCTCCGTAATTGTAATATTAAGTCTGATCAAAATATCGAGTTCGATTCTTTTAAACGATTGCATAACTTGCAATATACAGTGAACTTTGGAAAACGTGAACTAATTAAAACCGAGGGTATTCATGTTTGTGAAATTGTTCATGTTTTGGAATGTAACATTTTATGATTAAAATAGTATTCCTACCGTAATGTCTTACTATTGGTCTTAAAATAAGACATATTTTCTTTCATTTTATCTTCTTTTTGCTTGCAGTAGTATAGGTTTATGAATATTTTTACCTTTTTACACATACTGGTACGGGTTATTAAAAAATTGATTAGATTTTATTTTTTAATTAGAACGTTTTACATACATAATAAGAGTTTTATTTAACAAACAAAATTTGTAATTTTTGTCTGTTCTATTTTTGCCAACATTTTAACAATAATTTCTCTTAGGCGTTTATGTCGCTTTTATCAAAGCCTTTATCTGAACACCATTCCAAAGCCTTTTTAAATATTTCATATTACGCATTGCCAATATTATTAAAAAAAAAAACATTTTCTTTTTGAATAATTGTTCTAATTTTGTGAAAAAGTTAAAGCAGATTAACAAAAACTTATGGCGTTGGTTTTGTACTCTTGACGCATGTATTCATTATTTAAAAAAAAATATGTTATTACCTAATAAAGTTTCCGAGAAAAAATCCCAAAAATCGTGCGTTTTTTTGGCGTTCTAGACCGTACTAGTACCTTAAGGAATAAAAGCAGCTCTACTTAATACAGTCGTTTAGTTTGGTAACTTTTTCTAACTTTACCATAATTTTAAACACATTAGACAACTCTTCTAACTAATGTGGGTTTTACAACAGAACCTAAGCGAATTTGCATTGAACAACCCTTAATTTGGTAGGAAGAACTAAAACACAACTACACAAACAAACAAAAAACTAAAAATAACAAAAACAACTTCAAACCAAATAATTTTTCGTCGAGAAAAGATAAAAATTTTGATTGTTTATCCTTATTTACATTATTTTAGATGGAAATGAAGTATATATCGGTAATTCACAAAATTAAACTTAAATTTGTTGTTGCAAGGCGCAAAGTCATTTGGCATATATGTACGTACATGCATACATACATATATGTATGTATAAGTATGTACATTTGTAGGTACAGACTTGTTTGTCCATCGCCCTCCAAATAATTGCAAAATTAAAGATCGTAGAGCACTTTTGTACAATTGATTCGCATTTCTAATATACAGTCTATTTACAAAACACATTTTTTAAAAAATCAAATAAAACTTCCGTAAACATTTTTACTTCGAATTTGATTGGTATGAAATGACCATTGTCCACTAGCTATTTGCTACTGTTAAATTTAGACGAGCTCTTTAACGTTAAAGTATAGTTTATGTCGTTTAAAATTAACAAAAAGTCGGTTCTCGTTTTAAACTAAATATGTAGTACCAATCTCCATTCTAAAATTGATTAAGAGCAGGTTTTAAATGTTTAAAATTTAACGCCTATGAGTTTATGTTAATAAAAAATTAGCTAGTTAAAAACAAACAAGAAAATTCAGTTGTTATTAATATCAGTCTATACTAATAATACAAATACCTGGATAGTTAGGATTATTCAATCCGAATTACAAAAAAAAAATATCATCGATTTCATTTTTCCATCATATTATTTTTAAAACACATTTTTTAGTTTAATTTATGGTATAATTATATAAATGGTGGTCCAACGAAAACGCACGATGTTAATTGTAAATAAAACAAAAACTTTACAGAGAATTATCTTAATAACTTTTATTATGATAGAAGAATCTATGACAATTATGTGTGAAAGAAAATATCGGCCAAATCCTCGTCACGGCTTCGGTGGCATACCTCTATCCGATGGTCCATATTTTCAATGACAGACATAATTGAGGTTCAATGTCGTTAATGTTCCGATTTATCTCATCCCTTAGCTCTTGAATTGTTCTTGGATTATTGATGTACACTTTTTCTTTTAAATATTCCCAAAGAAAGAAGTCTCACGGTGTCAAATCGCATGATCGTGGCGGCCTATTAACATCGCCACGACACGTGAGATAACACGGCCATTGAATTTCTCGCGCAAAAGAGCCATTGTTTCGTTGGCTGTGTGGCAAGTGGAAGCACATATCGTCCAGGTCCATATCCTCAATTTTTTTTCACGGTAACTGCTTGGCCGCCAGCCCATAAACCTCACCAAACAGTCACTCTTTGTAGATGCATCGGCTTTGCAACAATCACTCGTGGATTCTCATTTTTCCAAATGCGGCAATTCTGCTTGTTAACGAATCCACTGAAGTGAAAGTGTGACTCGTCGCTGAAGATGATTTTCTTTGTAAACTCACCATTCACTTCTATCTACTCAACCAACCATTCGGCGTATTGACGACGCTTGAAATGGTCAGTAGGCTTCAGCTCTTGAGTAAATTGAACCTTATAAGCGTGTAAATTCAAATCTTTATTCAAAATTCGCATGACTAATGTTCGTGAGATGTTCAATTTCTGGCCACGACGATGAGTCGAAGTTGACGGCTCTTTTTTCACACTATTGAGAACAGCAATGTTTTCCGCAGAACGAACTGGTCGAGCATGCATATGTAGGTGTTTTCACATTTCTAACAGATCCGGTTTTCTGAAATTTGCACACAATTCTACCGATTGTGGGCACATTTGGTCGATTTGTGCGATTTCGTAAAAGGCTTCAACAATTTTAAAGCGCTGCTCAATTGTATACCTTTCCAGGGTTAAATTTGTCAAACACTGAAACAAAGAAATGTCAAATTAAGATGGGCAAAAAACTTGACGTTAAGGTGTGACTAACATCGTGCATTATGGTTGAACCACCCCTTATTAGACAGATTGTAATTGAATTAACCGCAACATCAAATTGACAAGTAAATTTAAAACGAATGGATAGCCTAAATCAGAATAATTACCCCCGTTACAAAAGTAGATTGAGGAATTGAATCGAATCCGAATTGGGATTTCGATCCAGGTATATAGCGGCACTGGATCGAGAGATCGAATTGAAACGGATACCATGTTGTTACACTGTTGTTGTACATATACTCGTTTAGTGGGATCGGATCGAGAAATCCTATTTCAATCCGATCCAGGTATACACGGAGCTAAATCCTGATTCAATTCTCCATATAAACGTAGTAAATGTTCTCACACAAACTCACATTTCGCACATAGTTTGCTATGGCAATGTGGTGAATTTCAGAAAAAAGTAAAATTATTACATATTTAAATTCCAGTGATGTAAAATTACCAGGACAGTTACAGAATAAAATAATATGGTTTGCATTTCATAACTCACAAATGCTTGTCTCAAATAGTCGCTAGAAATAACCTAGCGACATCAAAATATTTTTTGTCGCTGACTGATCTTAAATTCCACTAGATCTAGTGACAAAGTTACTAGAACAGCAACCCTGTCCAAGGCTCTCTGGATGACATGACAGTCCAATGAACTAACCATTATGCCAAGGTGTATACGCAGTGTTGGGACTTCTACCACTTAAATGGTATTTCTACCACTTTTTGCTGTTCATGAAAACCTATCACTTAAAAATCTAATTCTACCACTTTTTGCAACTCAGATTTCAGCTACTCGTATATTTCTACTTTACCATATATGTATGTACCATATTGCCAAAATCACTCCTAAAATTTATCCCAAATATTAATCCTAATATTTTAACGATTGCATGTCATAATTTAAGTTTGTGCTCCGCTTATGCTGCTAAATGTATACCGTGGCAAACAGAAAAATCATTAAAGGAATATATAAATATGTATTTCTATTTTTGCCACAGCTCGAAAAGAAAAACAAAAAGACTTCATTACTTTCCTAAAAGCACTTTGCGCTAATGAGCATCAAATTTTAAAGGTTTGCCAAACTCCTTCACTTAAAAAGAATCATAGAGCAGGGGAATCTTTGTTTGATTTTTAAATATATACTGCACTCGTTTGAAGAACCTACTTCTAAGGCTTCACAAATTTCTCATTCTTTTTAAAATAAAGGCAATTAAGTTTCTTGGAAATTTTTGTCAATAAATCTTAAAATTATAAATGAGTTGAGTTAAACAGAATATTTCAATCTGATAACACAAAAATACACTTTTTGATCGAAAGTATGAATACTTAAAAAACTAAATAAAGGGTTTTCCAATAAGAGGTGTTATTTTGATATTCAAAGAAAAATGGCATTTTAGGAGATAAATGATCGGATGTTTATTTCATTATAAAGAGGAAGGTATGCCGTTAATAATGGAACACAACATCAGCCAAATGGCCGCCAAGACCACGCTTACAGGACCATATCCTTTTCATGAAATTTTCCATAACCAAATCGCAAAGTGGCTGCCCTATGTCCTCGATAGCCTCACGAATTTCATCTTTGAGGTCTTGAATCGACGCTGAGCTGTTGGCGTAGACCTTATCTTTCACGTGGCCCCAAAGGAAGAAGTCGCAAGGTGTTAAATCACAAGATCTCGGTGGCCAATTGTGATCACCTCTTCGAGAGATAACACGGTCCGGAAACTTTTCTTGTAAAAGATCGATGGTTTCATTGCTTGTGTGGCACGTAGCGCCGTCTTGTTGAAAGTAAACGTTGTCCAGATCAATACCATCCAATTCAGGCCATAAAAAATCATTAATCATCTCTCGATAGCGCAATCCATTGACCGTAACTGTTGCTCCAGCATCATTTTCGAAAAAGTAAGGTCCAATGACCCCGCGGGACCATAAACCGCACCAAACAGTCACGCGTTGAGGATGGAGAGGCTTTTCAACAATAACTCTTGGGTTTTCCGAGCCCCAGATGCGACAGTTTTGCTTTTTGACGTAGCCTCCGAGGTGGAAATGGGCCTCATCAGTCAAGATGATTTTTCGATGAAATTCCGGTTCATTTTCATGCATTTCAAGGACCCAATTTTAATAATTTCAATGCGTTGTTGAAGCGTGTATCGTTCCATTTTTATTAATAGCGTAGTTTCTACTTGTCAAATGTCAAAAAATGACAGCTTCAAAAGTGACAGCTACCGAAATAGCGGGCTATTCAAAATAACACCTCTTATTGGAAAACCCTTTATAAGGAAAAATTTGGTAAAGTCAGAAAATCTTAATATAAACACAAATGTGAGAAACTCTGAAAACTATTTACCATTTTCTCATTTGTATTTTGGCCTTTACTTTGAAAGGTACTCATTAGAAAATGACATTTAAGTTTTTGGTTTGGAACGAGTTTAAAATGAAATTGTATAATATGTATGTATGTGACTTTCTTCCAGATAATAATCATCCTTATTCCTATAGTCGTTTTAATAAAACGTCTTTAAAACGACAAGGCTCCAGAGTCCACATTTTGGGTTTAAATAATACGAAAAGGGCAGCGTTCTCTACGTTCTTCACTTTTCTAAACATTAGTCGTTTCAATAAAATTCCAATTTTCGTTTCTAGAGCCTTGTCGTTTTACTGGCGTTTTACTAAAACGACTATCGGAATAAGGGTGAATGTGATCTTTGAAACATAAAGAATCGAAATATTATTTCTTTTATTTTTGTATTTGAATTATTTTCAATAAATTTATTTTCAATATACGATTTGCTACATAAAAATGGCTTTTAATTTCTACCACTTTTCTACCACTTTTTTGACAACCTTTCTACCACTCTTTAGCTTCTGCGAAGTCCCAACACTGTGTATACGACTTTAAAAACTAGTTATTGACACATGGAGTCACGGCACCTGGCAGTCAGCGTGTGAACCTTCAATTGGAGATAGATTTTTTTTCGATTTGACGTTTAATGTATTTCCCATAAGAAAAAAGCAAAAAAGGGTCGGAAAAACATTGATTTAACTAATCAAATTTATATGAACCGGTATGCATTTTAGGATTTTAAAAGAATAGTAATATGTGTTAATTTCTAAATCAGGTTGAAAATATAGTAAGAAACTTAATTAATCTTTTGTAATTTGTCTTCAAATATCGTAAACATATCGTATGGGAATGACAGATGAAACAATTTTTTTGAGAAGAAATTTGTATGGTCTTCTTTGACTAGCCGTATTTTAGTCTCAAGGTAGAATATTTGTCCCTAAATCAATAATTATCTATTTAATTAAAAATAATACAAACATAAAACCCCTGTGTGGCCTGGCCAATTCTAAGTCAGCAATTTTTTCAAGTGTAATTAAATTACTATGTAATATAAGAAAACAAATGTAATAGGAAAAAAAAACACAATAAAGTTTACTAATACTACTTCCATTAGTTTTTCAATTCAATTCGTTTGGTTTACGTCGTTTAGTGTTTTCGTGTTTTGTGAAAATTTTTATTTTTTCTTGTTAACAAATTTCTATGATAAAAAAGACAAATTAATAAGCAGAAAAATGTAAGAAACTTTGTTATTTTTGTGACTTAATTCAAAAAATTCATGTGTATCCATTATTTTTAAGTATTTGCTGTTGTTTTCTTGCGATTTCTTTACATTTTTTGAGTACAAATTGCACAGGATTAATTATGTTTTTGATATATTTTTTACCTGATTTAGAAATAAACACATATTATTATTCTGTTAAAATCGTAATATTGGTACCCGTTGATATAAAATTAATTAGTAAAATTTATCTTTTGCGAGCCCCTTTTTGCTTTTTTCTTATGGGAAATACATTGAACGATAAATTGTAAAAAATTCTATCTCCATTTGTCAGTACACACACTGACTTACATGTGGCGTGCAAAGCAACTTACCAGGTGCCAATATTGTAGACGTACAAATCTACATGGTCTTAGATGAGCAGGGTTGTAGCTATATCTAATTCAAAACAGCAAAATGTGAAGCTGTAGCTAAAACAAGAAATGTAGAGTGTTGCAGGAATTAAGCCAACTTCCATTTCTATTATAACTGAAATTCACTGGTATTCTGGTATTAATATGACACTTCTTAATAGTTTACTAAATTATAAGCAGTTAAGTAACTTTTTTTTATTATTTCAACCTGGTACTAATTCGACTAAAATTTTGCGAATGAGAAATTTGTAAAAGCCTGACATATTTACTTCAAGAAGATAGGTATTCTGTAATGAAAACATGCCTTAACTTTGCACAAACTTCAAATCAAATTAGTTTTAAGGCATCAAAGAACCTGTTTATTATCAAATTGATCCACAATAAATAAATGCATATAGGTACCTATACACATACATATATATTTGCATCATACACACGGTTGCCACTTGAAAAAAAAAATTGTGTCCAAAGTTGAAAATAAAAATGACCAAATGTAGTTAAAAATGACCAAAATAAAAAAAAGAAACACAAGCAAACAAAAACAGAACAATTAATTCATCACATTTGCTGGAGCATATGTTCTTATGTACGTATATTATACAGCTTACACGTTATTTTTAAATTATTAAAAAGCAAAAACATAAAAAATCAGGTACAAAAATTCACAAAGCACCTTATATAATAAAAAACATGAATATTAACTTCTCACAGCTATTTGAAATAAGATCACGATTGCGCAAGATTTTAATTGAATTAATATGATGTTAAGGCTGGTTTAGTATGAGTCTAGGTACTCGTAAAACCAACGATTTTGCAAATTTCAATCGAATTTAGCATCAAACTTTCTCTACGCTTTTATTTAATACCTATTTTATTTTTTTAGCATCGTACTAACTTCATCGAAACAGGTCTGTTTGTTTAGTTTTTTGCATGAACTGCCATTACTTTATTAATTTATTAAAAAATAGCCTTAGCACTATACTGGTTAGTAAAATTAAGAAAGAGTTAGTTTGCGCGATATGTTTATGTATGAAGATTAATTATTGCCACTTAATAACTATACTTATACTTATATACTTATGTTTTCACAAACGTTATTTTAAAACAAATTTTTTGCAGACCAATAACCATTGCTAATTTTTTGATCTTAAACTCTTTGGCTAGCATAATATTATTAATGGTTTCAAAATTGAGTCCAATTCTTAATTTAGTTTTTATTAAACTTAATTCGTACAATTTTCGCTCGCAAAATACCCAATATTTTGTGCTTTGGGACTGCGCAATATTAGAATTTCAATATTTAATTTTAGAAATTGCAAATTTAGAAATTCTTTAAATTGGTTGATGCGGTTGGCACTATAAGCAAAAAATTTATGTATTATGTTGCGACACTTTTTATCAACTTCACTAGGAACTTTTTGCAATAATATGCAAAACCAAGATGCAGCGAATGGCAAGTGCATTAAAAAAAATGACATTGCTTTTCAATTTGGCTTGATGGTCATTAACATCACTAACCATAACACTAGCCTCATCAGTTGAAAGACCAATTAAATTTTCAAATAGTATATTTTATTTTTATCCAGCGAAGCAGCAACATTGCGCAAAATTAACGCACAATTTTAAGTTTTCCAGCTATCTATCATTAAATTCGCAAGTGATGGAAATGAACGCATTCAGTTTTTGTGCATTCAGTGCTCGTGCTGGGGTATTATTGTTCGATTAAAAACATTAATGCACTGTTTACATCATACGCTAATAAAACTGCTTTTGGTATACATTTCATTTTTAAGAACATACAAAGTAAAAAAAAGTTTTTTTTTCAATGTTGAAAAAATGACCAAATGGAATAAAAAATGACCATTTGACCAAGTGAAAAAATTATGACCAGATTTGGTCATAAATGACCAAACTGGCAACCGTGATCATACATTTATATCTTAACTATTGAATGAACTAAAAATCAATGGTTTCAAATATCAAAACAATATTTTATAGATTCGCTATTAATAATCTTACTATATGCGCATAGACCCACTCGGTACCTTACTTATCTAGCTAAACTAACTTCAAACTAAATATCTACATGAACCTAAACCTACTTCAAAGTAACACAAATATTCCTAACATCGCATCGGTTGGAGCCAATCAAGATAGGTACTATGTTTAGTTTTAGTTTAAAAACAAATGCACACAGAATAGGAACGCATGAGCCTTGACTAAACAAAATTGAAAAACTGAAGCACACACTCACCTGAATAACACCAAGCGGGCCATACAACTGGAGCTTCAGTATCAGTATCAATTTCCTTCATTGTCCACCATTGGCACTCACTAAGTAGCACATTTTCACTTTTTTTTGTTTTAATAACAATCTCGAAATCATACTTTATTCTGATTAATATCTTCACAGACCTTAAAGCTTATCACTTATTAAAAAAAATAATAAAAATTTATCTGATGCACTGTTTTTCGGACAAACAGTAGTAATAAATAGCAAATTTCAACAGGATCACCATACTATAATTTATTTGCGGTTAGATCAAATTACTTATTACGATTGAATCTGAAGGCTGATTCTGTGTCACATAAACAGAATGCTTGCACTAACTCTATGGAAACCGACAACGACACCGAAGCCCGTAGAGTGGTTGGTGACTTGTGGAACCTTAATCGACTGATAGTTCCACCTACAGTTATAATATATATGTAGTATGCCCCTTTGTATAAACACACACACTTAAGTTTCATCAAAAAAAAAAATACGAAAGAAACAGAGAACTACACAACAACAAAAATATTTCATTTACATTGACATTAAAATGCACTATAGAAAAAGGGTTCACCCCGGGTCATCGGTCAGAGTTCAAGATTGTTTCCCCTTCCTTCAGCTACGAGATATAGATACTCTTCTCGCTGTGTGTTTGTGAGAGATGATAATGCTGCTTTTGGTATATGTACAATTATTGGAGTGACCACGGCGACGACGACGATGAGCGACTATTCGAAAACCCGGCGGCGAAGGCGACGGATGGACGGAAGGCAGCGATTATTATGCATGTCTGTCGGAACGGACATGGAGCGAGCGAGTGAGTATCGGTCAGATAGTCACTTAGAGGAGGCTATCTCTAGGGGAGTTTTAGGAAGGGTCAGCTGGTAGAGTGTAGTTAAAATATTGTGCACGCCGCAGACGACACAAACACTTTACTTATTAATTCTACTTCTGTTTGCCTAAGTGGGATTTTTTTATTTTTATTTCAGTTTTGCTTTGCTCGTTTTCTTTCATATTCCGCGTGTTTCAGTTCTATTTTGTTGTTCAATGTTTTGGTATTTATTATATTTTTTTGGCAAATTGTCATTTAATTCGACCTAACCAATCAACACGTTCAACTGGGGCTTCCCGTTGTTGTTTTTCTAACCACTGCGGTGGTTAAAGGTTGCGTTGGCTTGGAAGTGGTCTTTACACTGACCAAAAGGTGACAATGAATATCAGAGAACCTGTAAGAATAGACAAAGTAAATTAAGAAAGCAAAAAAAGTTAATTTTATCATTTTAGTTTTGTTAGATTGAAATGTGTTTTTGATGACTAGGTAGGTATGTTAGATACCTACATTATGTTATTGGTATAGTTACACATAACTATAAATTAATTTGTATATACATATGTATATCGATATACCGACATTGTTAATAATTTACGTGTAGGTTCAGAAAGGTAGGTAGGTAGGTACCTATAGGAATAATGTAAAAAACAGTTTTTTTTACCTGTAGGTTTAATTGTTTTTTCAAACAAAATTTTTGGGAATTTAAGTCAAACGGTGTGAAATCAAACTTTTAACGTTTTTTTTTAATTTTTTTTAGATATTCAAAACCTAATAAATTCTCACTCTTGCATCTTACTCACGTATTTATTAGTACCTATGTAATAGGCATATCACGGCCAGATGGCTTATCACAAACACAAACTAAAGTTCCACTGAAGATTAAGATCGATATTAGAGTTTACCTATCCTTGTGAGATCAAAGGGTCGAAACGCCAATTTTTGAGGACTATATAGACCAAAGGAAAAATTTAGAATTAAATTCTTTTATCTAATCCAAGCTAACGGCCATTGCAGTATAGGTACCTACCTAACCTATTTCTTTTATATTTTTGGTTCAAAATGCATTAAAATCTAAAAAAAAAGGTTTATTATTAATATTATTATTAAGTTTGGGGGTGTTATAAGGAATACAATAAAATAAATGTTAAAGTAGTGAAAAAATATTAATTTTTTTAAATAGGTATGTACATATAGTAAATTTTATTACAGTAGGTAGGTACATAAACCTAGCGACTGAAAACTCTCAACCATTCTTGTGTGTGTGTTATCGGTAGAAATGGAGGGCACCTAAAATATTCTAGTGAGTCCGAACCGAACGCCTAAGATTATAACGCAAGAAATAATTTTGGGGGATACTGACATGGAAAAAAGTATTGGCACATCTGTGTTTTTAAAAAAGAAATTATTTTTTAGTAAAAACTAACGAGTATTTTTTAAAAGTTCATTTATAATAATTTATTTTAATTCATTTTATAAAGTAAGTATGTGATAAAAAAAATAACAATTATATTTTTAAAATAAACAAAAATAACAATAACATAATTCAACTACGGTTTTTTGAAGGAAAAAAGTATTGGCACAAAATGAATTTAATTTAATAAGAAAAAAAATTAATAACGAGTTGGCATTCCCTTGTTTTTAATGACTTCTTTGAGTCTATTCTGCATCGAATAAACGAGTTTTTTTGTTTTGTTGTTTCCTGACCAATTTTGGACCATTCATCAGCAAGCACTGTTTTTAAATGGGATTTGCTGGTAATAGCGTGTTTTCTAATTTTTCTATCTAACACATCCCAAAGATGTTCAATGGGATTCATGTCTGGAGACTGTGGCGGTGTCTTGAGAGTATGAGGAGTATTATAGAGGATCCATTCCTTGACCACATGAGCAGTATGTTTGGGATCATTGTCTTGTTGAAAATAGAAACTCTCAGCAAGACCCAATTTCTCCGGACTTTTCTTGAGATTATTCTTGAGTATATTTAGAAATACCATCTTACCCATAATGCCATCTATAAAAACTAACTCCCCTACTCCCGATGCCGCCATACACCCCCATACCATGACTCCACCACCACCATGCTTGACCGTTGGAAGCAAATTTTCTTTGTTGAGAGCAGTGTTTGGTTTTCGCCACACCAATTCTCGACCATCATTCCGAAAGATATTAAATTTGCTTTCGTCGGAAAATATAACTTTGTCCCAAAAGTCTGTTTCCTTATTCACGTAAGCTTTTGCGAATTCCATACGCTTTATTTTGTTCACTTTACTTATAAACGGTTTTGGCCTTGGAATCCGGGAAAAGTAACCAGCATTATGTATAATATTTCTAACGGTTTTCATCGAAATCGTTTTCCCAAATTGTTCGGAAATATCTGCCGCTAATTCAGAGGACGTGGCTTTCGGGTTTTTTTTATAGATTTAACGACAGACCTTTCTTCTTTCCTTGTTAACTTCCTTGGTCGTCCGCTTCTTTTGTTGTTTTCTAAGCTGACTGCATCTTTAAACCGATTTACAATGCTGCGAACCGTTTAACGGCTTCTGCTGACAATATCTCCGATCTCAGAAAAGGATTTTCCTTTCGAGTGAAGATCTAAAATAATTTGTCTTTCACTATTGGTAGTTTCCTTACCCTTCCTTGACATTTTTTAACAATTGTTTTTTTTTTCTAAATTATAAAAAAAATTAACAAAAGCATTCAAACTTATCGATTTTTATTTTTTGCAAAAAATAATAAACTTTACTTGACAACGACTTTTATTAAATGAGCGTCTACAATAGTAAATAAAATGCACGACTGGATCGCACGAACTTGCTCTTATGTAAAAGTACTTTGGAATTTAAAATACATTTTATAAATATAAAACATGGATTTAATGAGATAATAACGTTCAAATGCATAAAATTGCCGTCTGGTTTCCGGAAAAGTATGAATTTATGCAAATAAACTTAAAAAAAACGTTTTATTATTAAATAAATTTTGTATATAAGAAATTTCTCTAAAATTTTTCAAGAAAAAAATGTGGGATGCGAATTTTAAGTATTAAAAAATATTGATTTTAGGAAATAATTTCAAAAAATAATCGTTCATAGGATTTGAAGATATTGATTTAAAAAAAAAAAAAATTCAAAAAAACCCAACAAATATTTTTTCGAATATTTTTATATACAATATTATTTTAAACTTAAGGGGATCCTGCTGAAAATTTTGGGTTAAAATCCTTAGAGCCGTTAATGAGAAAGTCAAAAATAAAAAAAAACGGATCTATGGCAGGTACCCCTAATAACATTTTGCCCCAAAATTTTGTTTGACCAAAATGTAGCTTATATTCATAATATCACACCTAATTTTTTTAATCAAAATCGTTACAGCCGTTTTCGAGATAAATAAGATTTTGCATTACGGGTGTATGGGGGGTACCCTTAGTTTTGGAGCTAAAAAAAAAATTTCAATTTTTCCTCTAGGGAATCACCGAAGACTCTTAACTACCGAGTTTGAAGAAAATAACTCCGGTAGTTTAGGCTGTAGTTCGAGGTACAGACATACAGACGGAATTGTCGGACCCACTTTTTTCGTCTTCGCTATCATCGTAATGTCAACTTTGATCAAAATCTCGAGTTCGATTTTTTTTCCAAATGCAGAACTTGCCCTATAGTACCTATATCGCAAGTAAAAATAATGGAAAGTGCTTAAAACGGTACATTTTAGTGAGCAATTATAGGGTGTGCCAATACTTTTTTCCGTGAAAAACTGGACTTTTTATAAATCATTAAAATTTTTCTGTACTGAAAATGATTAAAAGTTGTATTTTTTTATAATATTTATTAGAAAATTTATAAATACAAATTATTTAAAATGAATTTGAAAAAAAAATCTATTAATTTCCTTTTAAAAGTAATTTAGTTTTAAAATTCATAGCTGTGCCAATATTTTTTTCCATGTGTGTATGTCACTTCCTCGGGCGTACAACCTAAAAATTATTTTTTATTATTATTATTGAATAGTAGAGACTAAATGAATTGCACTTACATTTTTACTTTATATTACTGGCCTGAAATTCAAAATATGTATAGGTAGTTATGCTTGAAGTTTGTATTCCTACTAACTACCTACATTATAACTACCTATCGAAATTTATTCTGTCAAATAATTTATGATTCTTCACTTAAAAATGCTGATTACATTTCTATTACGTGAAGTTGAAATTTTTATTTTTTCAAGGTGTTCTATTAAAAAGAAAACAAAAGTAACTTTTTCAACTGAACAATATTTCTATGAATAATAGCAAATAAATAAAAACCTATAGTTCGTTGTACATTTTGGTGGACATTTAAAAAAAAATCTATAAAAAAGATAGGTAAATAGGTATGTAATTCATTTTATTTCAATTAATAGATAATTGGAAACAATCAGTAACATTACTAAACTTCGATTCCAGGTAAACAAAAATAGAATTTAATAATGGAACCAAAATGAATTTGGAGTGTTTTTTCTATAAAACCCGCCAATGAATGTGATAATATAAGATCAATCGAATTTGAGCATTGATTCGGTTATATGAAATTATTCAGTTAAATTTTCCTGATATGAATACATATCGATTCTTAATCGAGCAACAAAAACAATTATGTTTTATTCTTTTATACCTACCATCTTAAAATTTTATTTTCCATTCAACCAAAAACATCAATTCGTTCTGCTAAGATTAAGTATTGAAATCTCGATTTCAAGTAAGACTAAGGCGCACTTGTACTCAACCCCAGAGTGAAGTGACATTTATGTAAACGTATTCGTATTAGTGTAAATATTATGTTTACTTTTGATAAAAGGTTGGTGTCGAGTTAAAAATTGTTCAATAACGCTATTTCACGTCAAGCTAGCAACGAAAAAAGTGTTGTGTTGCTATGCTTAAGGGTTTTCAAGAAAAATGTTTATAAATTA
Organism: Chrysotoxum bicinctum; assembly: GCA_911387755.1. Lineage (NCBI taxonomy): Eukaryota > Metazoa > Arthropoda > Insecta > Diptera > Syrphidae > Chrysotoxum > Chrysotoxum bicinctum. The sequence goes on along the minus strand of OU426987.1, from coordinate 102,559,163 downwards.
AATGAAGCAACAGAAAAATAATTTTAATGGTAGGCTGTACGAGTATGTATGTTAAACTAGATTTTTTTATGAAATCTAAAACGGAAATCAATTTGAAAAAAAAAAAATAATTTAAATCGCATTTGGGAAAACTTTTGATTAAAATTTAAGTCTAAAAAAGAAGCTTCATACATTAGAGATACTAATACAAGCCAGCTCTGAAAGATACATACTTTTAATTGCTTGGTTCTGGTGCAAAAAACTGATCTTTTTTGTAAAGAACCGGATATTAGCAATTTAATATTATTTTTATAATTTTTTTTATTCTTCTCAATATTCTTTAAATAATAAAGATCAGACCAAAAACATAAATGTTAAAAAAAGAGCCAAGTTCTTCTATACAAAAACCTTTGTGTAACAAGTCAGCCGTTAAAAGTACGCCAAGTTCTTACTTCATGAACGTTTAATACCGAATATTTAAAGTAGAATAATATTGAAACAGCTAGTACAATGTAATAGAGAAATTTTATTATTTTATGATTACTGACTAAAATTTGATGGGTTCACTGGTCAAGTTTTTAAAACCTTTCGAATTGGGCATACAAAAAAATTGTCAAGTAAGCCCATATAATTTTAGTCAGTAATCATTAAATAATAAGATTTCTCTATTACATTGTAGCTGTTTCAATATTATTCTACTTTAAATATTCGGTATTAAACCTTCATGAAGTAAGAACTTGGCGTACTTTTAACGGCTGACTTGTTACACAAAGGTTTTTGTATAGAAGAACTTGGCTCTTTTTTTAACATTTATGTTTTTGGTCTGATCTCACTCCTTTTTGCAAAGATTTTAATATTTTGCTATGTCAAAATCTCGAAAGATACGGAAAGATAGAAGGATGAACTCTACCTACTAAAATCAACTTAGTTTATAGCTTCCTATTTCTTTTGGTATATTTTCTTTTTGTTATTGGTTGTTTTGATTTGCGCTTGAATTTCTTCTTGTCCTGGCAAGATACCTAACACTATCATACCTACCTTAATTACAGCAACCGCAAGTGCTCCATATATACATATAACATTTTCTCAGAAAGTGGGCGGATACAACGCCCCCTGAATGGAAAACCCCAATTTTTATTTTTGGTTTTTGAGCCCTATCAATCTACCAAATTTCATAGTTTTACTGCAATCCGAAGTGCGCCATATCAAAGGGCACGGTAGTGCCCAGCCAAGTTCTGGCACTACACCCTTTTTTACAGGAACAAACTCAGGCGATTTTTGACCCCTCCCTATCTTCAGTACCAATAAAGTCAGAAACTTCAAATTCCGAATATTTGCTGAGCTAGTCAGGCACAGGCGCCTCACCAAATTTCAATTTTCTAGCACAAGCGGTTCCTGAGATATAAAGCCTCAAAAATCACAAAAACCGTAACTGACTGACTGATTGACTGACCGACAGATCATCAAAATTATGGAGCACTTCCCGACATCGTAGAATCTTGTAATTTTGTACAACGGTAGGTCTTGTCATGCAAGCTAAGGAAAAAATTGAAAATTTGAGGTTTTCCATTCAGGGGGCGTGGTATCCGCCCACTTTCTCCAAATTGGTGTTGGTTGAATGGAGCGCTTCCAAGTGCTGTACAACGATGAAATTTGGTAAAGTTGTAGGAATTAAATTGCTTGTAAAGAAAAAAATATAAAATTTGAAGTTCTCTATTCAGGGGCGTGGTATCCGCCCACTTCCTCAGAACTGATGTAAATTATACATGGCGCACTTCCGATTGCAGTACAACAATGAAATTTGGTAGAACGGTAGGGCTCAAATTGCATATAAAGGACTAAGAATAAAAATCGAGGTTTTTCACTCAGGGGGCGTGGTATCCGCCCACTTTCTCCGAATTGGTGTTGGTTGAATGGTAAACTTCCGACTGCTGTAAAACGATGACATTCGGTACAACGGTAGTGCTCAAAATACATATAAAGGAGCAAAAATAAAAATTGAGGTTTTTCATTCAGGGGGCGTGGTATCCGCCCACTTTCTCCGAATTGGTGTTGGTTGAATGGAGCACATCCGACTGCTGTAAAACCATGAAATTGGTGGTAGGACTTAAATTGCATACAAAGAAAAAAATATAAAATTTGAAATTGTCCATTCAGGGGCGTGGTATCCGCCCACTTCCTCAGAACTGATGTAAATTATACATGGCACACTTCCGATTGCAGTAGAACAATGAAATTTGGTAGAACCGTAGGGCTCAAATTGCATATAAAGGACCAAAAATAAAAATTGGGGTTTTCTATTCGGGGGGCGTGGTATCCACCCACTTTCTGAGAAAATGTTTAATTTATATAGAGCACTTCTGATTGCCGTAATTAAGGTAGGTATGTTAGTGTTAGGTATCTTGCCAGGACAAGAAGAAACAATTGAAGCGCAAATCAAAACAACCAATAACAAAAAGAAAATATACCATATACCAAAAGAAATAGGAAGCTTTAAACTAAGTTGAGTACATCATTTTATCTTTCCGTATCTGTCGAGATTTTGACATAGCAAAATATTAAAATCTTTGCAAAAAGGAGTGAGATCAGACCAAAAACATAAATGTTAAAAAAAGAGCCAAGTTCTTCTATACAAAAACCTTTGTGTAACAAGTCAGCCGTGAAAAGTACTGAGATCTAAAAGTACGCCAAGTTCTTACTTCATGAAGGTTTAATACCGAATATAATAAAATAAAAAAATAATAAAATTTCTCTATTACATTGGTCGCGTTCGGGTACGTATCCAAAGGTATCCGGATTTGTTGGTGTTGTTGTAATCCCATAGGAAAAACAACTGATTAACGAAACAGCTGATGTCAAGCAGAAATCTAAAGCTATCCAAAAATTTTTGGTATACTTAACTATCCAAGGGGAATTTTGAAGAACAGCTGACATTTCAGCTGATTTATTTTCTTTTGTGTCGAGTACAGGGTTGGCCGAACTATAACTTTTTAACATTTGTTGCGTCTAGTACTAATTTACTAATTGATAAAAGTAAAGTTTGTTGCATTAAAGATCTCATTCGGATCCTACTGCAAAGCTTTTATTCTTTGAACTTCAGATTGTTTCTTGATATAGGAGGTATTAAACTCAAATTCTTTTAGGATTTTCATAGACATACAAAGACATGACTTGTTATGGGATTATATGGACATATTTAGAGCTGAGTTTTCAGAAAAGGATTCTTTTAAGACTATAAGCTTATACAATCTTATTGCAAGAAGAGAAAATAGTTTTGCTATAAGATTTAAGTAAATTTAAGTAGTTTTAAGCAGCAAAAGTGTTTACCTCTTAAAATAAAAATGTTATGAAATCCAGGCTGGTCAAAAAGCTACATAATTATTGGGCTGAAGGTGGATTTACTACACAATTAAAATAGAAAATGATCGTACTGGAGCTCTCTTCGACAAGTGTGCTACACTCCTTAAAAATAAACAGTTTCAATATAATTACCAGTTCTTGGTTTTTATTATTTTTAAAAAGTTTTTTTTGGTAATATTTATATGTATGTACTTGTACGTACCTCGAAACGACAGCGTCTGCTCACCAAATGCGAACAAGCACTAAAATCTCAAAAAAAGAAACCTCGTTGGCGTGAGATGATTTGTGGTTAAAAAATCTGCCCAAATTCAGCATTAAAAAATATTTTTAAATCATGTGTTCATAATCCAAATTCTTTGATTATGCCAAAGAAAATTGTTTGTATGCAAAAATAAACTTCCCATCTATCATGTATCATTCCTACAATTCCTCATCTTTATGGTAAATGAAACATTTTCAGTTTTTGTACAAACCTTCATAAGATCATAAATGTGCAAAATTGTTTGGTTTTCATTATTCTATTTTTTTTTATGAATTAACTACGTATGTAGCAGACGTAACAAATTGTAGTAAATTAGGCATGTAGTTGAATCGGCCAACCCTGGACGATTCACGTCTTTTTTTGACTTTGACAGTAAATGGTACCTATCCGGTTTTTGTCGTTCGACAAACGTATCGGATACTAAAGTATCTTAGATACCCTATCGGACTACGAGGTGAACGCGACCATTGTTGCTGTTTCAATATTATTCTACTTTAAATATTCGGTATTAAACCTTCATGAAGTAAGAACTTGGCGTACTTTTAGATCTCAGTACTTTTCACGGCTGACTTGTTACACAAAGGTTTTTGTATAGAAGAACTTGGCTTTTTTTAACATTTATGTTTTTGGTCTGATATAATTTACATCAGTTCTGAGGAAGTAGGCGGATACCACGCCCCTCAATGGAAAATTGCAAATTTTATATTTTTGTCTTTGTATGCAATTTAAGCCCTACCGTTTTTCCAAATTTCATCGTTTTACAGCAGTCGCAAGTGCTCCATTCAACCAACACCAATTCGGATAAAGTGGGCGGATACCACGCCCCTGTATGAAAAACCTCAAATTTTTGATTTTTTCCTCTACTGGCATGATAAGACCTGCCGTTGTGCAAAATTACAAGATTCTACGGTGTCGCGAAGTGCTCCATAATTTGGATGATCTGTCAGTCAGTCAGTTACGGTTTCTGTGATTTTTGAGGCCTTATATCTCAGGAACCGCTTATGCTAGAAAATTGAAATTTGGTGAGGCGCCTGTGCCTGACTAGCTTAGCAAATATTCGGAATTCTAAGTTTCTGACTTCATTGGTACTGAAGATAGGGAGGGGTCAAACATCGCATGAGTTTCTTCCTGTAAAAAGAGTGTAGTGCCAGAACTTGGCTGGGCACTACCGTGTCCTTTAATTCATTCAGTTAACTCACGTTTATTAACATGGCGCTTACTCCACTTTTATACATCATTTTCTTTGGGTTATCTTATGATTGTAAAGTATAGGCCATTCGAAATTGGTTCCTTATTTTAATCAATAATAAAAATATAATGCTAAGATCTACAAGAAATGCATGTGTCAAATAACAATTAAATATCTACCCACTAGAGTGTATCATCATCTTGGAATAAGTACACCAAGTTTTAAGTGTATAAAAATACATTCTTTCGGCAAAAAACCCAGCAAGTCGACACCCGACTGTCAGTCGGTCGGTCGGTGCGGAGGGCGTTTCGAAGAATTCTTCACCTCTCGGTCGTTCGGACTAGGTGTGTGTTCATCGCAAGCCTAGTTGTCCTAGGAGAACGACCACCAGATTTTATGAGGTCCGTCTTTAGGAACACAAAAAAAAATGAATTATCAACCAGCTTCAAGTAGCCAGTCTGCCTGCCAGCTAGGTATAGTATTATAACCCGGGCGAATAAATATATATTTTTGAACTACCCACCTCTGGCAAGCAGAGCACAGTTGTTTCGTTGGCATTCGTTTTTGCTGTTTCAATGTTTTTTTGTGTTAGTTACTTTATTTTTCAATTTTATTTTGATTCTTTTTTTTTAAATCGACTACCTACACGTCTACGCAGCGTCGTCGTTGAGCGCGAGATCACAGACCTTATGACCTATGTTCCCGAACGTTTCGACATTTTCGAAGAGATCAACAAAAAGTCGGAATATGTATATTCTAAAAATATACTCGCATTTGTGTAAGTTGTTTGAGATCTTATGTCTGCTCCTTTACCTCGTGGCGATAGTAGATTTACCAGGCAGAAAAAATACGTATTTGGGATTTTGTTGGATGTATGTGGGCATAGTATAGGTAGTCCGATGTTTATGCATCAAAGTGTTTCTATATACATACGACTTGACTATGTGGAGATGTGACAAAAATTTTACAAAATTCTGCTCGCCAAAAATTGTATACATTAAGTTTTAAAATATACTTTCTTTACTTAATTTTTTTTTATGTAGATATTTATAACATAACGTCTTTGCTGGTTTTGTTCTATTGTTTTTTTATTTCACAAACAAAAAAGACTGTATCAATTCAATGATTTGCATGCGATACTCGTAGTGATAGATTTGGTTTGGCCAAAGAAAGCTTTTTACGGGCTTGTACTGAATTTTGTTTCTACTTCTCAAATATTAAAAGTACTGCCCATACATTAATAGGCAATGATTTTCGCCAACTATCAAAAAGCTATTAATGAAAAAAATAGTTATGTTAAACGTATGTGTATGAATATGATTCGTTGAGAATCGAATGCGTAGTGAAGGTCGTTTCGCGATTTAAGGAAGTAGGTACGTGTCATAAATAAACGAAAATTAGCTTCCGAATCTTCAAAAGGAGAAATCATTCATACTCTACTTATTCATTTGTCTCATTTTTGTATTCCAAATTGTCATTTTTCCTCGGCGAGCGCTATCAACAGTAATTTAGGTAGACATCTTCGCAACTGCATTGCTCGGCTGACGATGTTTCAGTCTTTCTTGGCCAACAGTGCCTTGACTATCGGGCTTCGCGGGTTCTAAGTATTTTAACTCTCCCTTGGCTCCTCTGTTCCTCTCAAACAACTACGTTGCTTCGGTTAGGGTAGGTATTTGTTCAATCGTTAGACAGGAACTTTGATATCAACCTATGTTTTGAATCAGTAGGGCAGTAAAAACAAAGAGAACTAACTTTCAAAGTTTTTAATAAAATCAATTTGAATTCTTTTTTTAATTCTGAGTTTCAAAAAATCTTTTTCGAAAACTTTAGATGAAAATAACTTTATTTAAAAAATAGGTATATAACAAAATAGACTCCTGGGTTTCAAAACAGATCAGTAATGTGAGCATTACCGTTGTTTTTAAGAATATTTTTTTATTTTAACCCTTAGCTGCTGGGTCCAGGTGACCTCAACGCTATATAAATTACAATAAAACATACAATTTTCAAAAAATTGTAATTGTGGCTCCATCCGTTATTAGTTGAAGCATACCTCTTTCCCCTGAAACCCATAGTACGATGATATGCTCGCTGTCGCTAGTATCGTTCTGGCAGTCGTTGGAAGTGGTGTGGTGCCGTTTAAGACCCCAGTGTGGCAGTTATGATTATTTAAGTAATTTTTTTTTTTTACTCTGTTTTGGCTCTATTTCTCTTAAATAATCGTAAGTATAATATTTTGACTGCTCAGATTTTTTTACAACGTTTAAAATATTTATATTAGTATATTTATTAGTAACCATTAGATGGCATACAATTTGCGCAATAGGATATTGCGACAAGAAATGATCGAGGGTGATTGTAACAATGGCGTTGCTGAGAATATTTCGGATGCTGAAGTCGATGATGGTTTTGAGTCTGAATTCAACGTATCTGATAGTTCATCTTCATCGGAGTTAGATGTAGATATGGAAGACGCAAATTTCGATCCACGTCTTTTACAGTCTCGAGCACGCGGTCGACCTACGTAGAAGCTCTTCATAGTACAAAATAAATATACTTTTTTTCTAAGACAAATATGAAGTATTTTTTTTCTTGAAGGTATACATCTTGAGAGTATCTCATTAAATTTTTAGCTCAAAATATTAAAAAATGAAAAAAATAGAAAAAAATGATCATTTTCACCACTTTTTTCAATTAACAATTTTTTTTATTAATATCATCTTATAAAATACATATTAATGATCAACACAGAATTTTTTCAAGCAAAAAAATTCAATAGCTGGCTCACAATACGATATTTTGTTGTTGGGGCATTTCGTACACCAGTGTGGCAGCTATGTTGTTCTACAGAAGTGTGGCAGCTAAGGGTTAAAGACCTACCTAACTTCTCTAGGTGAATGGCACGAGTGCAAACACTTTTACATGAAACTAGACAATAAATAATATACCCGTGCTTTCATTATACTTTGTATGGGTAAGTTACTATATTATGCATTCGTAAAAAATAGAACTCGAGATTTTGATCGGACTTGACTGTACTATGATAAAGAACGTACAAAATATGGGTCTCACAATTCTGTCTGTCTGTTTCACTACAGCCTAAGCGGCTCGGCCAATTTTCTTTAAGCTTGGTAGACAGTATTTTGTCCTGCAACTCCTTTTTTTTTCTCTTTTTTAAGATAAAAAATAACGGTATTTTCGAAATTTTAGGAACCATTTTATGGTATTCTGTTTTTAGACTTGACATTTAAACAATTAATTGTATGCTTCTAAGCATTTGTTCTCTAATAACTTTCATTTTTAAATTTTGTAATTTAGTTTTAAGATCGTATGTATATAAATAATAACATAAATGCCGGTTTTGTAGTTAGCTTAAAGAATTTGTATTTTCATTATACCTATTAAATTTTATTTTTTTTGTATTTCGAATGTTTTAGATATTTAGTTTTGAATATTTGATAAAATTATTTTGTTGTCTCCATTCATACAAAATAAAATAAAATGCACGACTGGATTTCACGTACTTGCTCTTATGTAAAAGTAGGTACTTTAGAATTTAAAAATTGTTTATAAATAAATATAAGACATGGATTTAATGAGATACAAATTTTTAAATACATGAAATTGCGCTCTCATTTCTAAAAGTATGAATTTATGCAAACAAAGTTTAAAAATCGTGTTATTATTAAAGTATTTTTTAAGAATTTTATTAGAAATTTCTTCAAAACTTTTCAAGAAAAAAATTTTAGAAGTCACTTCAAGTATTAGGTAATATAGATTTTAGGAAATGATTTCAAAAAAATTATTGTTCACATGTTTTGAAGAAATTAATACTTCGAAAAAAAAATTGAAATCAAAAAAGTAGTTATAGGAAAAGTGCTGTTAGTAACAGTTTTCCCCATTTTTTTTTGTTTAAAGTGTAGTTAGTTTTGGAGCTACAAAAAAAATTCAATTTCTGCTCTAGGGAATCACCGAAGACCCTTAAGTACCGAGTTTGAAGAAAATACATCCAGTAGTTAAGGCTGTAGTTCGAGGTACAGAGACATATGTATGTACATACATACAGACAGACAGTTGGAATTGCCGGACCCACTTTTTTCGTATTCGCTATTATTGTAATGTCAACTTTGATCAAAATCCCTAGTTAATTTTTTTTTCAAATGCAAAACTTGCCTTGTAGTATCTACGATCGCAAGTAAAAATTAGTTTTTATGTGTGGAATTTTTAGATTTTAATGCCTAATTTCTCATTCTTCAAAATTCCGGATGAGGAAGAGAAAAAAGATAAAACAAAGTTTCCAGAATATCTAAAATGGAATGAAAAGTTTAAAACGGATAAACCGTTGTCGTTTTTGATCCCATGTGTGGAATGGAACAAGATGTAATAGGAAGAAATTTACTAACCTACATATTTTCATTTATGAAAAATAGCATATTGTTGTTTTATTCATTTAAAATTACTTTATGAAATAATTACGTAAAACAAAAACATATCGTTTCAACACATACAAAATCGAACAACTGAAAGTTTTTCTACTTATTTTAGTGTTTTTACGTAGTCGTGCCATAATAACTCTGTTTGAACCTGTATAATATAACATTCTGTTTCATACAATAAGCGGCTTTAATTGTTATTGATAACTATTGTTTTATAGTTGTAAAATATAGCACAGTCTTATAGCAAATTTTTGGGTTGGAGGTATAACCAAAATATGAGTAGGGGTAACCGGGGATAGTTGGCTCCAGGGGCAAGTAGACTAACCGCCAATAACTTCAAAACAAAACAATTTCTTTCAAGTTTATTCTTTTTATTACATCAAGCACAGCTGCTTACTTAGTTTCGTGTTGTCTCTCGCCAGAGTCCGGCGTCGTTCGGAGGTTATCGCGAAAAAACAACTTTTTGCTTTCGTGAGTAATTTTTTTGTTTTGTTTTCTTTTTCTTCTTTCGTATGGGTGCTTTTGCCTAACGTCAAATTCTTTTTAGGAAAAAGAGCAAGTAAGTGTTTGTATTCATAACACCAGGTAGTTTTATGTTCATTTGATTTCTGAGAACCGAAAAAAAATCATTGAATGCTGAAAGACCGATCGGGGTAAGTTGACATTTTTTCTTGGGGGTAAATTGACTCATTTTTTGTTTGGTAATTTCTAGAAAAATATGGACATATGTAAGAAAAACATCATGAGGGGCAACTAAAATAACAGTTTTGGAACGTGCGTGCCAGCTTATTTGTGGAAAAGGAAAAAGCATACGATCTGTTTCTCATGACTATGGTATTCCATATAAAACCATGCAAAGATAATATGTGCAAAAATTTAATTTGTTTACTTAATTTTTTTTATATGCATCGCTTTATATTTTGTGTATAATAATAATTTTTTGTTTCAAACAAAATTAATTTTTAATTCTAGGTACCTATTTGCTTATAGTTTTAGTATTAAAAAGCTGGAAATAAGAATAATAGTCAACTGACCCCATAGCCTTAGCCAACTTACCCCGGTTCAGGGGTTATTTGACCCACTTGAGGTCGTTTTGTAAAATTAGGGAAAAAAGGTTTTAATATTAACTAATTTTAGAAAACATATTTTTTTTATAAAGCAAAGAAGATGTTTTATAAAAGGGCATTTAATTTGTGTTGATATCTTTCTTAGTTTTCTTAAAAAAAATATATAACAAAATTTTGAGTCTACTATCCCCGGTCTCCCCTATAAGCTTTTATAGGTGCATGCCATTTTCGCCATTAGGCGTTTTTCTTTTTTAGCCCCGAGCAGGGCACAGAGCGGGGCCTGAGCGCTCAGAGCTCGCTCCGAACCGAGCGTGACCTGAGCGCTCTGAGCTAATTAAGAAACACATCTGAGCACTGAATTGTCATTGTATCATTTTTCAAATAAACCAAATGCCGAATTTTTCTCCAGCGAAATTTCCTGGAACGCTATTTTTTTTCACTCCGGTGTCTATCCGCAACTTGTTCCTTTTTAATGATTCTATCAAGAACAACATCATCTGTTTCGTCCACTTCACCCCTTCGAAAACAAAAAATATTATACACTGCTCATAATTACATATATTTATTTTTCCTTACCTTCACTGGGAGAACAACCAGCTTTGCCCGCCATTTCCATTGTTTTGATTTTGTATTTCTGTTTTTCTTTTACTATCATCCCTTCCAAAAAATTCAATGAAGTTAGCCGCGCTCAGCTTTTTGCTCCGTCTGCTCGGTCATTTATTATCGAGCTCATCGAGCGAGCCCCGTTCGAGCTCTGAGCTAAAAAAGAAATGCAAGTTGAGCGCTCAGGGCGCTCTGGGTTAAAAAAGTAACATAGTTCTTTTTTTGACAGTTCAGTGCCCCGCTCGGAGCTAAAAAAGAAAAACGCCTATTGGTGTAGGTGAGGGGTTTAAAATAGTGATTTTTCATCTTTTTGTGTCAGGAGTAAAACGCCCAAGATCCTTAATCTTGACGATCCGATTGATAGAACTCAAGATAAGCTTTTTAGAACTCTTATCGGCAAAACGTAGTGATAATATAAAGAAAAGAGAATTGGTGCTGTTATCCTTCATGAGGAAGGTAAACCAAATCAAAGGGCACGGTAGTGCCCAGCGAAGTTCTGGCACTACACCCTTTTTACAGAAACAAACTCAGGGGATTTTTGACCCCTCCCTATCTTCATTACCAATGAAGTCAGAAACTTAAAATTCCGAATATTTGCTAAGCTAGTCAGGCACAGGCGCCTCACCAAATTTCAAGTGAAGTTTTTTTTTATGCCCAATTCGAAAGGTTTTAAAAACTTGAACGTGAACCCATCAAATTTTAGTCAGTAATCATTAAATAATAAAATTTCTCTAGCTGTTTCAATATTATTCTACTTTAAATATTCGGTATTAAGCCTTCATGAATTAAGAACTTGGCGTACTTTTAGATCTCAGTACTTTTCACGGCTGACTTGTTACACAAAGATTTTTGTATAGAAGAACTTGGTTCTTTTTTTAACATTTATGTTTTTGGTCTGATTGATATATTCGCGTACTAGGTGATAGATATATCGATACTCTAATTGTAAAAAATCTCGACTGTTTGAGCAGTGGGAACCCAAATTCGTTGAAATCCCTCAAAGAAGCAGAAAACCATATCACTATAGATGGATTACTCAAAAAAAAGTATGCCGCGGCACATTCAGTAGGGTCAATGATTCTCGAGATGTCATCTCCAGAAGAGTCCTGAAACCAAAGGACGCTCATCATCCTCTTACACATCCTTGTATCCCTCCCTCTCCCACATTGGAAATGCGAAAAGCTATCCAAAGTTACCAGCTCCTCTATTACCCTTAACGTCCTTCTTTTCTTTCAGAACGGTGCTTACTGTCTGATTCCCCGCCCACTCTCTCCTTTTCCTATTCTTGCAACTTCCCAATTGGGCTGGATTCAAGGTGTTATACGACCCGTGCCGATGATCAGCCTGGCTGAGGGCCCAATCAAAAAACTAGCTCAGTCGCTAACGGAGTATCCGGATACCAGGCGACCTCCGGATTAACTAGCCTTATCTGCATATACGGATCTCTGTGCAGATGGACCACCCTTTCTCCGTTACTCGTGGGATCTTTTATGGAAAATTTAAATACAAAAGATGGTGGAAAGTCCTGGTCTTTGAGACAGGCCAGCAGTGCGACTGAAAAGCCGTCTGCTGTTTCTCCGGCTTGCGCTGGAAGTAGTAGTACTGTGGATTCTCACAGTCCTACTGCCGAAAGCAAAAGCAGGAGTAAAATGGTAGAAATACCTCCTTCCAGTAACAGGGGGGCTGTGAAGCATGGCCCTTCTATTACTACTTCAGAGAGTAAACCTCTCCAAACTTCGACACCGCGGTTCAGTGGTAGTAAGATTGTGAAGCATGGTCCTGCTACCACTAAGGAGAGTAAACCTCCCCGAACTTCTTTGCCTCATTCCAGCGGTGGTAGGACTGTGAAGCATGGTCCCTCCACCTCTAACAACTCCACAAATCCTAAAGAAGGCCCTAGGGGGAGCGGACGTAAGCCCAACCCTTCTAGGACACTCTACAAGGACATTCGCAATGCTAAGAGAATACTCAGGGTGTTTGGTGAACAACCTGGCGCCGGGGGGAACTCTCAGCATGATGCAAAAATCAAGTGGGCTAAAAGCTTTTTAGCTAATAATAGCGTCCAGGCCAGCGGAGACTCCACGTCGAAGCGTCAAAGGTCTATGGAGGGCACAATTTCAGTACCCAAACGCCCCAAAGTGCACAACATCAGCGCTCCATCACATCCCTGTGGAGGGAATAAGACCTTCAGTGATGTGGTTAAAAACAAAATCGTGGTCGCGATCATTGACGGGAACGACGTCGATGGCACGATCTCTGCGGAAAATTGGCAGGTGGTCAAGGGGAAGCTCCAGTTGAGCTTCATGAGTATCATGATGGAGAACCCTGGACCACCTCCAATCACAAACGATGGAGGCTGGCATCAAGGACATGTTAAGCTCATGGTTTGTGACGATCAGAGATCGTGTGATCTTCTATCGTTGGCCGTTAGCCGGTTAGGGGAAGTCTGGCCTGGTGCTAAGCTCGAGGTTGTTGCTAAGGAGAAAATCCCGTGCAGACCAAGAGCTCGCGCCATGGTTACAGCCGAACTCTCCAGCATGGATGTAATACTCCAGATGATCCGGCTATCGAACCCATCCCTTCCTACTCACAACTGGAAAGTTGCGAAACTGGAGGAGAAAAAGGGACCCTACAGAGGTGCAATTATTGTACTAAATAAGGAGTCCCTTGCTCCTCTGGCGCAGACCAAAGGTGTGATTAGGTTTGGGTTTGAGACCATCACACTGAAGGTGTATAAAAAGGACGCGGATGTTACTGGTGCATCCACTTCCTCCAACGTAGTCGAAACTGCTGCTGCAGACCCTGGTGCATCTATCACCTTCCCATCACTGGAAGAGGAAGAGGCATCCAGGTCATCTTCGGCAACAGTGGAGACAATAAAAACAGTCAGCGACATGGAGATCGATGACCACAACAATGAAGATCTTCTGAGTGAGGACGCTCTTCTGGGCTCAACCTCGGAATCGGAAGACTCCAACGTCACCGTGTTGGAGGTTGATCGGGAGGGTTGTAGCAAAGATGCTGCGATTTCTTCAGATTAATCTCCAACACTCTATCAAGGCCTCGGCCTCCCTGCTTCTTCGTCTATCCAGCAGCGGAGAAGACATCGTCCTAATCCAAGAACCCTGGATTGTGAAATCCATCGTTCGGGGACTAAGGACTCCAAACTACTACTTGCTGTATGCATTAGATAAAGGTGAACCCAGATCTTGCATACTAGTTAAAAGTAGCCTAAATGTATTTTTACTACCTAATTTCAGTGATCGAGATGTAACCGTCGCAAGACTGGAAACAGCCAAAGGAACTTTCTGGCTGGCGTCGGCATATCTAGGCCATGACCACCTTGGCCCCCTCCCAGGAGACACTCTGAGGAGGCTTATCACTGATGCAGATAGGCAGAAGACTGACCTCATTATTGGAAGTGATGCTAACGCCCATCATACAGTGTGGGGTAGCACGAATATAAACGACAGAGGTGAGTCTCTTTTCGATTATATTTTGAACACTAACCTAACAATATGTAACGTTGGAAATGAACCCACATTTGTTACTAAAAACAGACAGGAAGTACTTGACATAACTCTTGTCTCAGATAAAATTTATCATACTATCTCGAATTGGAAAGTATCAAATGATCATTCTTTCTCTGATCATAGATACATACAATTCGAAATAATGGACGAACCTCCTAGCCAACCTTCCTTCCGTAACCATCGGAAAACAGATTGGCTTCTATATAGGGCAACTCTATTAAGGTCAATCAGGCCTGAGTTATACAGCATACCCTACAACACTGAGGATCTTGATATTAAAGTCAATGACCTCACAGCAGCCCTCAACAAATCTCTGGAAACTGCCTGCCCTCTTATACAAATAAGAGGTAAAAAGAAACCACACTGGTGGTACTCGGGGCTGGATCCACTAAGAAAAGAATGCAGGAAACTCTTTAATAGAGCGAAAACCTCCAGAGAAGCTTCTGATTGGGATTCATATAAAGACTCCCTCAAGTTATATAAAAAAGAACTGAGGAAAACCAAGCGTATGTCCTGGAGAACTTTCTGTAACAATATAGAAGGCAACTCAGAGGCATCAAGGTTAAGAAAAATCCTCTCCAAAAATCCAGTAATGCCAAGTTGCCTAAAAAACAATGACGGTTCCTGGACAAACTCAAGCGAAGAATCGCTCAATCTGCTCCTGGATGTACATTTTCCAGACAGCTCTCCTTACGTTAATAGCACTGATCCTGATCCTAACAACATACTCAGTAGCATAACTCCTCCACAAGGTCTGATTACAGAGGAAAAATTAAAATGGGCAATAAACAGCTTCAATCCATACAAATCTCCTGGGCCAGATGGAATAATTCCAGCGGAATTACAGGAAAATTCCGATATTCTGATACCCATTCTGGTAAACATCTTAAATGGTTGTATCGCTCTGGCTCACATTCCTTTGTCATGGAGAGAAGTAAATGTTATTTTCATCCCCAAAGCTGGCAAACCTAGCCATGTTAATCCTAAAGATCTAAGACCTATTAGCCTTTCATCATTCCTACTTAAAACATTTGAACGTCTGATTGAAATCCATTTGAGGGCAAACATTGATAAGTCCTTACTATCCAATGCTCAACATGCTTATAACAAAGGGAAATCTGTAGAAACCGCTCTACATACGCTGGTTCGTACTATCGAACACTCCCTTCATCATAAGGAGTTCACCTTAGTTGCTTTCCTGGATATAGAAGGAGCTTTTAACAATGTCGACGCATCCGCAATCACATCTGCGCTGTCATCTCTAAAGGTGGATAAGTCAATCAGTAATTTGATAAATCATATGCTGATAAGCAGGATTATTAATTCAAAACTGGGCGATTTTACTACTCGAAGGACTGTCAGTAGGGGTACGCCGCAAGGCGGCGTCCTCTCTCCTCTCCTTTGGAACCTAGTCGTAAATGAACTACTAGTGATTCTTGAAGGGGAGGGGCACAGGGTGATTGCCTATGCGGACGATGTTGCGATAGCGATATCTGGTAAGCATCCTAATACTCTGAAGGAACTCCTACAAAATGCTCTAAACAAGCTTACTAACTGGGCAGATCAATGTGGACTCGGTGTCAACCCCCACAAAACTGAACTTGTCCTATTTACCAGGAAATATAAAATCCCACACATAGACCCTCCCCTCATCAAAGGTATACCGCTTAAATTCTCAGACAAAGCAAAATATCTGGGTCTTATTTTGGACAAGAAATTAAGCTGGAAGCCCAATATCCAAGAGAGAGTCAACAAAGCCAACATAGCTCTTTTCTCTTGCAAAAAAGCCGTAGGTAATAAATGGGGTCTACAAACTCATATAACACACTGGCTATACATCTCAGTCATTAGACCGATACTTACATATGGAGTGACAGTATGGTGGACTGCGCTGGAAACAGCAACTAACCGCGATAAGCTCAGCAAAGTCCAACGAACAGCCTGTTTAATCATGGGTGGAACTCTCCGCTCAACTCCTTCTGCTGCACTTGATGTTCTTTTTCATCTCATACCGCTAGATATTTTTAGCAAACAATCGGCCGCTAACACAGCCATTCGACTTAAAGCCTCCTCGCAGTGGATCAATAATGATATTGGTCACTCTACTATACTGAACTCGTTCAGTAGTCTACCTAGTAACGTCGATTACACCACCCCTCATCCAAAATTTGATAAAAATTTTCAAGTATCCATCCCTTCCAGGTCTTCATGGGAAAATGAGTCGTTTTTGATAGACGAAGCAATTCATTTCTATACAGATGGATCTAAAACCGATGACGGGGTCGGTGGAGGCGTATACTCCGAAAAATTAAATCTTTGTCTATCTTTTCGTCTTCCCAATCACTGTAGCGTGTTCCAGGCAGAGCTTTTAGCAATAAAAGAAGTCCTCTCTTGGCTAAAAGAAAACGTTATATCGACAACCGATATACGTATCTTCTCAGACAGTCAAGCTGCCTTAAAGTCACTGGACTCTGTCTCCATTAACTCACAAACAGCCCAAAATTGTCGATCATCTCTGGTGGAGATGTCAAAACAGTTTAACATTCACCTTACATGGGTGCCGGGGCATAGAGACATTCCAGGAAATTGTAAAGCTGACGAACTTGCAAAAAACGGAACAATATTACCTTTGTTGGATAGCAAATCTAACATCGGTATACCCCTAGCTACTTGTAAACTTATGCTAAAGCAAGATACCATAAAGAAAGCCAACCACAGGTGGACCAGCACCCCAACTTGCCGGTCTACTAAACTGATTTGGCCATTGTTTGATGCTAAACGCTCAAAACAACTAATTTCTATTGGTAGATTGCATATTAGCTCCATTATAGGTGTCCTTACTGGGCACTGCCTAATAGGAAGGCATGCTTCTCGTCTTGGAGTTCCTGCAAATGACTTTTGCAGAAGCTGCATGGATGAAGAAGAAGAGGAGTCAATTCCCCACCTTCTATGCTCTTGTCCTGCCCTAGCGCAAAGACGTAGACTCCACTTGGGAGACTACTACTATAACGATCCTAGTGATCTAAATAATTCCGACATTCACTGTCTCAAACGCTTCATTATTAGCTCAAAATGGTTTAACGAGTAAGGGGGATTTTTGAAATCCTTCTGGTATCACAACGGACCAAATATTGGTCTAAGTGTGCTGTCCTTTTCCGGTCAGCAGCCACTTTAACCTAACCTAACCTAACCACATTCAAAATCATTTTGGGAGGTGCTTAATACCGAGGTTGTCTAATGCCTTGACGAAAATTAGACATGAAGAGCAAATTAAATCACAGAAGAAAAGTTCAACCCTGAGCACAGGAAAAAATTTACTGTGTCAAAAGAGGTCTTCAAATCCGATTAAGAGTGAGCTGCCATCCTTCATGCCAACATGTATTTTTGTGAACAAGACGTAAGACAGGAGCAAATAAAATGCACGACTGGGTCACACGAACGTGTTCTTGTGTAAAACACTAACAGCCCTATTTATTATTTTTCACTAATACTGGGTTCAACCTCCGAATAGTTAAACCGAGCCGAAGCACTTACTTCGGGTTTACGCCACGTCAAACAAATCCTTATTTAAAATTATTTTCTTAGCCGTTTTATCTACGCCTTCCTTATGTCAAATATACTGGGAAAAAAGTGACAAATCTAAAACTCTGGTTATTATACACCTATCAAACCCCAGCTGATTTCCATTGTTATTCATTTTATTATCATTGTATGCATATTGGAAATTGGATACATTTAAAATTGGATTGTATAAAGTTCAAATCCAATAAATGAATGCACCAACCACATTGCGTTCCCAATACCGTACAACTGTTAGAGCGTTTGGAAAATATAAATAATTTATTATTGCAAAATATTTATCCTTTTTGTCTTAGTAATAAACGAAAAAAAAAATCTTACACTCATTTTTGTAAATTTCACAAGATGTCATTTCAAAATGACATTAAAATACTAAAACGGCCTTAAACCTCCTATGAACCAGTTTTAGCTTATTCCACCGCTATTCCTTGTGCATTTTCATTAGGCGTTTTTCTTTTTTAGTTCAGTATAGAGCTCCGAACAGAGTCCGAGCATGTCGAGCATGTTCCGAACTTCCTCTGAACCAAGCGTGCTCTGAGCGCTCTGAGTATTTTTTGAAACACACCTGAACACATAGCTGTCGACATTTTTTTTTTTAAATTTCCATCTGTCAAATGCCTGTGTTAAGCATTGTACTCTGTCTGCTCAGTTATTTTATTCTGAGCTTATAGAGCGCACTCTGAACACGCTCAGAACATGCTCAGAACGAAAAAAGAAACACATTTACGAAGCTCTGAACGCTCTGAACTAAAAAAGAAACACAATTTATTTTTTGACAACTCAGGCTCTGTTCTGAACTAAAAAAGAAAAACGCCTATTATAAATCGGCGTCGTTCTATGAAAACTCCCTAAGTCCATTTAAAAAAAAAATGTGATTCAATTCTTATTTAATTCATTTCGGATAAACCATTTGCAAAAAAATTTATTGCACAATGGCTACGCCAAACCCATTCTACAATTGAAGCCTGAGATCGTGCTATTCTGATAATTTTTGAATTTTTTTATATTAATTTCCAAGTTTAAATGCAAATATCTCAAAAACCAAAAAATGGACTTAGGGAGTTTTCATAGAACGACGACGAAATAAGTTTTTAGGATTAGAGCCGTTGTAAAGTCGAAGTAACTTAACTCCGTCGCTAAAACGAATTAGTAAATAAGGCTGTAAGAATTTCAAAAACGAAAGTTTTGAGTTTTCTTCATTATGCAAATAAAAATTGAAATTCAAAAAGTAATTGATCATCCGTTTTTGAGATATCAAATTTTCAAAAAAAAAAAACTGGAACGCTTTTTAAAAATTCAAAATAAAATTTTTTTAAGTTTAAAAATACAAGTTTCTCAAACTTTTAAGAAGCTTCAGTTTAGAAATTTCTGATTAAATACTAATAAAGAATTAGCCAAAAATCTTAGAAATCTATACTAGATACTGTAAGTAATCTCCCCAGTTACCGATGTCGTCTCATTTTCTCTGTTTTTCTCGTTTAAATGGCACTCCATAATTTCTTCGACGCGATGATTTTGTAACAGATTTTAAAACGATGAAAAAGTAACAAACATCTGTCAAATTCCAGTGTTTTCTCTTGGATCTTAAGATATTTTGAAGTTTTGTGTCTTTCCTAGCAGTATCCTCCTTTAATTTGTATGACTTGTATTCCTCTCTTTTTCCTTTGTTTATACTTTCGTTGATACCATTTAAGATTATTTCTTGGAGTACACCCCACTTCTCCAAAAGCGTAGCTGGTTCTTAGGTTTTATGTTGCTGTTCTTGTCGCTCCGGAACTTCACCCGCAAATTCAGTGAAATTATGTTCCATATTTAAAGAGATTGCTTCTAAATACTGAAGTGAAGTGCTGCATCTGCCTGAGTTTGTGTTAATGCAGGCTCAGATTAAGTTGACAAGAGGTTTGGAAGCAAATTGGGCTGGGATACACTGATTAAATTTCCACTTGGGTTTAACCCCTTCCCTACCTGCTTTTATTTCCTTTAAATTACGGATTATTTTCTTCTTCGCCCCAAACATAATAAGAACAAAACCATTAATGATTTGTCTATTATTATGGAATAAGCGATTCAAAACTTTTGCCAAGCACCTCCATCTCTTACTGGAGGACGTTTTTTGTATCCCCTTCAAAAAAAACCTTAACTGCGCGTCCTCTTCATCAGATCTATGAGCGTCTGGAATTGACAAATAACTATGTACTTTTTTACTTGCGACTTATAGGTATCTACTTCTATAAGGCAAGTTATGCATTCGTAAAAAAGTCGAACTCGAGATTTTGATTAAAGTTGGCTCGGCCGATTTTCTTCAAACTTGGTAGATATGGGTTTAAATTTCCCCCCCCCCCAAGTTTTTTTTTTTTTTAAGACTAAAAATAACGGTATCTGTCATACAATTTTTTTTCGAAATTTTATTAGGTAATATTTTTTTTCTCAAAAACTGTCCCACAGATTAAAAAAAAATCAAAAAATTTAATTTAGTTAAAGCTAGGTAATGGTTGAAAGAAATTTTCCAAAAAATGGTTATTTTTGGTACCCCCCTTGGAATCATCATTTTTGTTTTTGATTTTCTAAAAAAAAACGGAACCACTGATTTTGATCATTTTTTTTTTATGATTTTGATCATTTTTTTATTTTAAGTCTCCCCAGCAGTTTCAATATTATTACGTATACAAATTTTCAAAACATTTTTTTTTGGATTTTTAAAAAAAGATTTCAAATTTTTTTTTGAAAAGTCAATATTTCAAAAACCCCATTCTTGATTTTTTTATACTTGACAGATAAAAGTTTCTTAAAATAATCTATAAGATATGAGAAAAAAAATGTATTTTACCTAAAAATAACGGTACCCTCCATACAAATGTTAAAAAATGGTTTTCGAAAATCGTATTTTTCTCGAAAACGGTTCCGAGAATTTTGCTCAAATATTTTTTCTTTTATTACTGACTGTACCTATCTTGCCCTAGGAGTAACTTAGTTTGGAAAATTCAATATCTCGAAAACGACTCAATATTTTTTTTGTAAATTTAATTTTTATGCGAACAATAATAAAAAATTTAAATTGGCGTATCAAAATTTTTTCTTAAAAATATTTTAAAAAAATTTTATATAAAAGCTTATTTTTTTAATAAACCACTACAAGGACTTATAATTTTTGTTCTTTCATAAGCCTATATTTACTTGAATCACATGGCATCCTATTTTAACCTCCAACTACTAAAGAAGTTGTTTAAGTCATTTAAAAAATTAATTTTATGCTTATGAACAGTTTTTCTTTAATAACATTAATTTTTGAAATTCTTATTCTATTACATAGGAGAAAGTTCGTGCGACCCAGTCGTGCATTTTATTTTTTAGTCGTCGTTTTCTTTCGTCTTACAGAATGCCAGAACGAGTATTCAAAGACATTTGTATTTGACGTTTATAGACGACAACAAAACGTGTGACAAAAGTTGGAAACGACTATAATGGAATGCAGATCGTGTCAGGTCGTATATTTCGCTGTCGCTTACGACATCGATAATCAGGGTGAATATCTTTGCTTGAAACCTACTTTTTTTGATATGATTCAAATCATGATTTATAATCAATAATAACTCCTAAGAACTAAATTTCCAATACTAGTTCAACAATTTCTTGATCTATTGTAACGTTACACTAACATTATCATTTAAAACCATACCATACCAATTTCCCCAGCAAGATAATTGAATCAATTGTCTCGTTAAAGTCAAGAAAACGCAAACACCTTTCTTTCTTTTAAGATAGAATTTTTCCACCCTATTAGTACCATGTTTACGGCAAATTCGGATGAATGTAAGTCTATCAATTATTTTATTACAATGGCAATGCATTATATTTACTATTTTGCACATATGGAAACCGAAATATAAGTGCGGTTGAAATTGTATCTAGGTACTAATTTTACGTTGAAAAAACACAAAGCGCCTTCAAAATAATGCATATTTTAATTATTTTATTTATAACTTTTATCAGAAAAGGGGTTACCATATATTTTTTCGTAAGCAAATAAAATTCAAATTAACTTTTAAATCTGTTTTGTTTTTATTTAGGTCATGGGACATTTGCGTGTGAGAGTTGATAGGAAACCGGAAAGGTCAAATTTAATACAAAATATTCCAAATTACACACTGAGAAGCTTATGCTGCTTTTACAATAGTAATACAATCTCATCTTTTCTGTAATTTTCTACTATTACTCTTGTCACACAAAAATTACCACTCGTGTAATACAACATAAGAAATACATTTTTTTTGTCAATTGTGAACGAAAAGGTAGTAAGTAGCAATAAAGTCTCCAAGATGTTAATGTATTTAGTATAAATTGAAAAAAGTTGCACAACATATTTTATAATAAAATACTTTCTATGCAATCACCACAATGCGAAACGAAAACTTGAACATACCACCTAATACATTTTAAGTCAGTCAAGTGCTACAGCCAAGTTATTTTATCGAGATCATAATTTTTTAAGATATGGTAACCCTCAAATACTTCGCTTGTTTATATAAATATGGCTGCCGCTGACGAGACACTTACACTTCTAGTGATTATATGGTATTATAGACGCTTCTTTACGATTTATGTTTACTTGCATGCGAGTGAGAAGAGAACGTTGACATCAGAAAAGTAGGTAATTTTACCTGTTCGTAAGGTAAATCTGCCTTAAATATAACTTGATTAACCCGCACATTTTCTAGATCTGTGGTACTTTACATTAGCCCTAAAGCAATTCTGCCTTAACCTAAGGTAATTTTTATAACCTTAGTCCCAGGTAAAATTATCTAAGTCCTAAGTAAAAGTTTAACATAAATTGCCTTAGTCCTAGGAAAAGTTATGCTAGAAAAAATTTTCTAGGCAAAATTTTTAACATTATTTGCCTTATTACTAAGCAAAGTTATGCTAGGACTAACATCAATACAAAAAAATTTACCCTATTTTCTTAAGGCACGGTAGCCTATTCTAGGTTAGTTTACCTTAGGATTTTCGAGCATAAATTGCCTTAGATCTAAGGCAAGTTATGCTCGAAAAATAACATCCATAATAAAAATAAATTAAACCAATTGGCTAGTTCTTTGTTATCTGTTATTAACTCCGAGTTAAATTCAACTTTATTTTATTTCGCTTTTTTTCACCTAACGCTAATGATTTTAGGGTTTTCTACATAGTTTTTCGATTAGTGCAATATTAGAGATCTTTTAAATTTTATTTTTCGCGAGGTTAAGTTCTTTAGAGTAAATATTACGAACATTTATAAAGTAATACCAATCGTCAAAACTACTTGTGAAGACAGCTTTTCTTTTAGCATTATGTTTTTGTTATTTTTAAGCTCATTTAAACGTTTATTAAACCACAAATTCTCATGTTTCCTTATGGGTTCAACGGTTTAAAACCGATGTAGTACCATATACCATTATTTTTAAATGTTTTAGCGTATCTATTGTTGAATATCAGTTACACAATAAGCTTACTTTACTATATTTTAAAACCTGTACTTTATAAGATTTAAGTTTTGAGCACAGTTTTTCTCTAATCGAAAGCTTTAAGCACTTCATGATCAACATTAACATTTCCTTTTAATTGAGAGCAATTTGAAACGACGTATTTATTTGAATTTTATGGAATAATATATCGTAAGAATTCTACGTGCCGTTTTCAAGAAAAGTACGATTTTCGAAAACCATTTCTTAACATTTGTACACTAGGTACTGTTATTAATAGATCAATTTAAAAAAATAGCTCGAACAAAAATTTAAGGCAGTTATTTTCGGCCATAAGACAGAAACATGTGAAGGGAAAATTCAATATGATATCTACCAAAATTAAAGGAAACTGGCTGAGCCGCTTAGGCTATAGTCAAACAGACAGACAGAATTGCGAGACCCATTTTCGTAGTTTTCCCTATAGTAGTAATGTCAAGTCAGATCAAAATCCCGAGTTCCATTATATACGAATGCTTAACTTGTAGTACATACATATGTATAGTACCACGATACAGAAAACATTAATATTAATACAAAGAAATTCAGACATGAGAAAAACTTAATTTTTCAATATTTTCTGTTATTTTTTCTTAAGCTTAACCCTTATTTCAGAACTATCAGACATTGATATCAGGAACACGATGGAGAACTAAACATTGTACCCGCTAACTATAGTACGAGGACGAACCTTTGATACCAAATAATTATATTTCTTAAACGCTGGAGACTTCTTCAAATAAATTGCTACAATTATTAATTTAGTAGATCTAATTCGAAAAAGTGCGGTATCGTCGTTATAGAAATGTCTAATTTGATTTATATCGATGTTAATTTTCCGCGGATCACCCGGGCCCGGGTGCAGTTCAAATTTACTGTACAATGTTTTCAAACGCTTCGTGAAATATTATAAAAAATAAGTTCTTCAATTTTTTGAAGAATTATAATTCAATATTATCAAGAGTAGTAATTCAACATCGTTCACGATGCTGTCTAAGACTTCAATGATATTAAATGTCCCCTCTATGCTTGTCTCTATCACCAGCACTCGTAGCCACTAGTCAGTAAACTGGGCTATCCTAGATAACCGCTTGTAATTCAAAATATGTACATTTTGTGATATGTAGAAAAAACAATCGATAACTCAAATAATATTTTTTTTTTATTTTAAGACTAACTTTTTCTTAAAGATTTTAAAAATACAAACGATGGTAATTTAAGATATTTTCTGACTACATAATAAATGTACACACATATGTATCTACATATGGAAATTAAAATATTATATAAAAAATTAGAAAACGATTTTAAAAATATTGTGTTAAGAATGATTTGTTTAAATACTTTTTTATCTCCTGTAGTATTTTAAGTATAAAAAAAGTTTCGAGTACAACAGAATTAGGAAAACAAACGTCATTAAGTACCAGCAGCACAATTTATAACACTAACCAAACTACATTTTTCCAAATTTAGCCGCCTAAGTACTTAAATGCCCCATATCTAAAAAAGTTATTCCCCAGAAAACGAATTTTATGGTTTGAAAAATAATTTCTTTATTTTATCCTTGAGAAATATAATGTTTAAATGTTTATATAATATTTTTTGAAAATATCCTTGTTGTAATTTCAAGACAAGAAGTCAAAAATTGTAACGGTTATTTTTTTAAAAATAAAAGTATGAAAAAAGTCAGAAATGAACATAGAACCATATCCGATCTATGAAAACCAAATTGACAATTTCCTATGGATATAGGACTTTTGCAAAAATAGTAAAAAAAAAAATCAAAATTTCTAGCATTATCAATTTTTGTAATTTTACTTTAAGTGATAACAACATTAAAAAAAAGTAATATTAATTTAGTGACTATCCCTTCCTCTATTCCACATTGGATTATTCTTAAGTCTATAAGAAACGTTTAAAAATTATAAAGTATTTTAACACTTCGTTATAAAAAATGCTAAACATGAACTTTGGTCCATAAAATCTCCTAAAAAATACATTCAATTTTATTTGGAATTGGTTTTAAAAATACTTCAACATTCGTAAGAGTAAGTTTTGGTATTTTTTTCATACTCTCTTTTAAAATTAGTGTGTTTTTACATTTTTTGTTTTATCCATTTTAGTAAAAAAAATAAAATAAAAACGCAATAGGGCATTTAAGCACAAAAATTGCCTCACCTAGTACCCATTTTGAATATACGGCAAATAAGCATGAAAAGAACCGAAAAATTTGTGGTTTATAGAGCAAAAGTGCTTTCTGTAACTTCGTTAATAATGCAGATAGAGCAACGGGGATAGCGCCAAACGATAGAGAATATTCGAATTAGTATAACTGCTCGAGCTGCTCAGCAGCTAGCCGATGCCCTGTCAAAGTATAAAGCTGACATAATAGCTCTTCAAGAAATCAGATGGACAGGGATGGTGTTTTACAGCAGAAAGAATATGACATATACTACAGCTGTCATACAAAACACCATGTGCTCGCGGTAGGCTTCCTAGTCAGCGAAAAAATGAAGTCTACTATCATCGGCTTTAACGCTATAAGCGAAAGGCTATGCACCCTTCGCGTGCGAGGCAAATTTACGAACATCAGCCTCATTAACGTTCACGGACCTACGGAGGAGTCCTCAGACGAAGAAAAAGAGACTTACTACGAACAAGTCGAGAGGGCCCTCAATGCCTGTCCAAGGTATGATGTTAAAATCATCCTTGGGGATTTGAACGCAAAAATAGGTCGGGAGCCGGTACGCAGGCCCCCATAGTTTGCATGAGAACACTAATGACAATGGACTTCGAGTCTTAGAATTGGCAGCATCGAAAAACATGGTCGTTGCGAGTACCAGGTTCCCGCGTAAAGATATCTACAAAGCCACCTGGGTATCACCTGATGGAGTCACTCGTAACCAAATAGACCACGTGTTGATAGACCGTCGCCACTACTCGAACTTGATGACGGTACGAACGTACCGAGGTGCCAATATCGACTCGGATCACTATCTTGTTGGTATGGTTTTCCGAGGGCGGATTGCCTTGCGAAGACGCATTGCATCCGCCGATCAGGTTCGAATCAACACGGCTGCCCTGCGCAATGAAAACACCAGTAACACCTTTGGTAATGCGTTAGGATTCGCCCTAGAAACACCTGACTTAGGGAGAGTAAGTCCTGGAGCCAGTATGCTGGGCGTAAATGAAAAGTGGACACGTCTTAAAAATACTGTCATTAGTACTGCCAACTCCATCTTAGGCAGCAGTCGTAAAAATCGGAACGACTGGTTTGATGATGAATGCAAGCTAGCGACTGAACGTAAGAATGTTGCGTACCGAGCAATGCAACAATCTCATAGAACGCGGGCACGCGAAGAGGAATATAAAGAGCTCAGAAGAACAGAAAAACGGCTTCACAGACAAAAGAAATCAGCCTGGGAGAAGAACTTAATCTGTGAAATAGAAAACAGCCGAGAGCGAGGTCCGCACCAGGCGCGGAAGTTCTACCAATCCGTCCGAAACATGACGCAGTACACACCACGCTGCACATACTGCAAGGACGGAGAGGGAAATCTGATCACCGATCCTGAAAGCATACTGGAGCGATGGGAAGTGTACTTCAATGAATTGCTAAATGGTCAGCTCACTGCAGAAGTAGAGGCTCCACTACTTCAAGAAGAATACCCTATGTTGCCGCCACCAAGCATAGAAGAGGTTGAGAAGGCTATAGGCCGGCTTAAACAGAACAAATCCCCGGGAGCCGATGGCATACCAGCCGAATTATTTCATCACGGCGGGCCAGCCTTACGTCAAGCAATTCATGATATTATAGTGCACGTATGAGAGCAGGAAGAAATGCCAGAAGACTGGCGAAAAGGCATAATATGCCCCATACATAAGAAGGGAGATGTCACAACGTGCAGCAATTATAGAGGTATCACGTTGTTGAGTACCGCCTATAAGATACTCTCCTCTATCCTACAAGACCGGATAACCCCATACGCTAAAACCGTCATCGGACAATATCAGTGTGGTTTCATTCCAGGCAAATCAACAACTGATCAGATCTTTACCCTTAGGCAGGCGATGGAAAAATGTCTAGAATTTAACATCCCAAATAACCATCTGTTTATAGACTTTAAGGCCGCCTATGATAGCATAGCCAGGGTAGAACTTTACAAAGCCATGAGAGAATTCGGCATCCCAAATAAATTGACACGACTATGTAGGTTGACCATGACCAACGTAACAAGCCAAGTAAAAATAGCCGGATTGCTATCCAGACCAATCAAAATCTTTAATGGACTCTAGGGTTGCCAGATTTTTCTTGCACCTCGGCGGGACAAGTAGCTTAAATAATGAAAAATCCCGGGATTTCATCATGTTGCTCGGGACAAAATATTTAAAATGCGAGACTGGGTCGCACGATCTTGCTGTTAGGTAAAAGACTAAGAATTTTAAAAATGAATGTTATTAGAGAAAAATTAATTTTTTAAATGACTAAAACAACTCCTAAAAGAAGCTCCAACTAGATAAACACAGAATGCCATGTGATTCAAACAAATATTGATCAATGAAAGAACAAAATTATACTTCGTTGTAGAAGTTTAAAAATATGCTTTTATATACAAAATTTTTAAATAATTTTTAAGATAAAATATTGGTACGTCAATTTGAAGTTTTTGCAAAATTTACAAAAAAAGATACTGAGCCGTTTTTGAGATATCGAATTTTCAAAAAAAAAAAATGATTTTTTTTTTAAATTTAAAAAAATATTTTTTTAGAGTTTTGAAATGCAAAGTTTTTTAAACTTTTTAGAAGCTTCTCTTTTCAAAAATTTATTAAAATCCGTTATTCCGATAATGAGAAATTCAAAAGTCGAATAAATCGTTCTGCGGTAGGTACAGTCAATAATATCTTGATTTCAAATTTTTTTTATTAAATTATAGAATTCTTATATAAATTATAGAATTTAAATACACAATAATATTTAAGCTGCTGCGGAGCTTTAACATAAAAAAATGATTAAAATCGGTCGTACCATTACCATTAACTATCACCTAGCTTTAACTAAATTAAATTTGAGAAAAAAAAGATTTACAAAATTTCGAAAAAAATAATATGGCAGGTACACTTATTTTTGGTCTGTAAAAAAAAGAAAAAACAATTGAGGGATAAAATTTTCGTTAAACTTGGTAGATATCGCAAGTTTAACGAAAATCAGCCGACCCGTTTAGGCTGTAGTCGAACAGACAGACAGACAGACAGAATCGTGAGACCCACTTTTTCGTCTTCGCTATCATTGTCAACTTTGATCAAAATCTCAAGTTTTTTTTACCAGTGCATAACTTGCCTTATAGTACCTATAAGTCGCAAGTACAAATTCATATAATGCGTGTAGATCAAAATAAATAAATTTTTTTATTAATTACTAATTAAATGACTTTTTTGTCATTTATCATTTGCAAATATTTTTCTTTTGTCAATTTTAATGACAGATGTCAGTTTACAAAAATAAATTTTTCGTTAAGTTAGGTTTGTTTGATTGAAATTTTGAAAGTAATTTCTTAAGGTTAAATCGCAATGTAGTGATTGTTCCTTATCACTGAAAGATATTTAGGTACATTAGGCATTATTTTTTGAGTTTCAGTCCCAACCCGGGAAAAAAGCTGTCCCGGCGGGACAGATGAACTTATGTCTGAAATCCGGGATGTTCCGGGTAAACCGGGACGTCTGGCACCGCTAATGGACTCCGACAAGGGGACGGTTTGGCCTGCCTCCTCTTCAACCTGGTGTTGGAGAAAGCAATCCGTGACTCTGGCACGGCAACAAGAGGGACCATCGTCAACAGGTCCAGCCAGTTACTGGCTTACGCAGACGACATTGACATCATCGGAAGAACCGAACAAGCTGTACACGATTTCTTCATCCAGATCGAGCAGGCGGCACAAAATCTGGGGCTGCACATTAGTGAAGGTAAAACAAAGTACATGGTGGCGTCGAATGCGAGAGGAACAGTTGGTCAAACAATCAAGGTAGCGGAGCACGAATTTGAAGTGGTGCAATCCTTTAAATACCTTGGGTCAATAGTAGCAGCCGATAACAATATAGAAGAAGAAATACGCGGGCGGCTTCTCAAATCCAACAGAGCCTACTATAGTCTGTCAAAGCTTTTCAAATCCAGAAATCTCACCATAACTTCAAAACTGCTGCTGTACAGGACCATGGTCCTGCCAGTACTCACATATGGATCCAAGACTTGGGTGCTTAGCAAAAGGCACTCCGACCTCTTAGCTGCGTTCGAGAGAAAAGTCTTAAGGAGAATTGTTGGCCCCATATGTGAGGAAGGACGATTCCGGAGACGGTACAATCATGAATTGTACGCAATCTACCTAGAAGCAGATATCGTGACAAAAATTTAGCTCGGTAGACTCCGGTGGGCAGGGCATCTAGCTCGCATGAGCGAAGAGGAACCTGCTCGGAAAGTTCTTTGTGGTACATTCTATTGTAGACGACAGCGTGGTAGACCATGCTTGCGCTGGAGAGATGGCGTAGACCAGGACGCCCGAAGCCTTGGGGTGCGCAACTGGATGGCGTCGGCTAGAGACCGGGATAGGTGGAGAGACTTGTTGAAAGAGGCCAGGACCGGAACCCGGTTGTCGAGCCGATGATGATGATGATGATGATTCGACCGAATGTTGTGAACTATTCTGCCGAATACCGAATGCCGAATAGTGGCCGAATATTCGGGGCATCTCTAGTCTCTGCCTTTGAAGAAGGCCTCAGAATTGTTTGACGTTATGTAGGTAGATCTTAAGTAGGAAATTGTAAAGTTTTCCAGAAAATAATTTTAGATATATCCAAATAGACCTTTTGCATATGGGCGTTTTTTTACCGGAAGCAAATTCTCTAAATTTATGTTATTAATATCAACCAACAGAACCAACTTAATTTCCCAATACCTATTCCCAAATGCTACAAAAACAAAACTTATATTTTCATAGATACATATAATGATTTCTTCGGTTGGAACAAGAAAATTGAAAAATTCTAACAGGGCCGTATTATGAATTACGAAACGAAAATAAAAAAACGATACCCAAACCACGGCCATGACACAAACAGATTATTTAGAACGAAAATGGATGCATGAAAATATTGCCAGATAAAATTAAAAAATCAAATTCTAATCTTTTTAACAATAATAAGTATGCAACAGCTCCAGTTTAAACAAAACGAGTATCGTTTTAAAAAAAAAACTATCGTAAGACCTAAACTCAAATAAAAGCTCAAGTGACCTCAACTCCACGGTGCGTTTCGCCCAGGTACGACAGTGGGCTCATAGTTAAATGCTGCCATACCCTTCTAAGACGCAAATATTGGTCGATGTTTATCGACTCTTATAAAATTTACAGCTTTAACAGACTGTGAATTTTATTTTTCTAGGGGAATTCAATTAAATTCAGACACATAGAATAATAATTTCCGTGGTCAGACTATTAAATCAATGAATATAATTGAGAATTATCTCTGTTTAAGTGGAGTGATTGAATTAAATTCAAATAAAAGCTCAAGTTAAAGCTGTAAATTTTATAAGAGTTGATAAACATCGACCAATATTTGCGTCTTAGAAGGGTACGGCAGCATCTAACTGATGAGCCCACTGTTCGTACCTGGGCGAAACGCACCTCGGAGTTGAGGTCACTTGAGCTTTTATTTGAATTTAATTCAATCACTCCACTTAAACAGAGATAATTCTCAATTATATTCATTGGTAAAACTTAAACGACAATAAGAGTTTTTGAACGATTATTCTTAATATGTATTAAGAGCCCTTGTCTTTGAATTGAAAACAAACTTTCAAAAAAGGTTATGATACGAATCTTTTGGAGAAAATGGCTTTCGTTTGAAATAAACTAGTGAACATTTTACTTTTTTCTTCGAAAAATATTTTTTGGGGATTGATAAATATTTTATTCAATTTAAACCAAAATTTAGTTTGAGAAAATGTTGTTTTTAAAATATTTATTGAAGTATTTTAAAATTTGGAGTGTGAAAATAGAAGTGAAACTATGTAGAGACTTAGCAATAAGCACACTATCTGCCAAACAGTTCGTGGCCTCACTAGAGTAAATTGAAGAATTTTGTGTAATCATAATCCATGTACCTTTTAACATTTTTTGAATCTTAGTTTGTCATCTTTTGCTCGCCACGGAATTCCGATAACATAAATGCAAATGTGCGCATAGTTAAATGAAGAATCCTGTCCTAAAAAGAATCAATAGTTTTCCGATAGCAACTCTTCTATGCAGACAGCTTTTAAACTATAAGGGAATTTCGAATAACTCAAAACAGTTAAGTAAATTAAACGCGTTTAGTTAGTTAGTTATACATAGTTCTACGTATTCAATGTCAGAATCCCAAAATAGAAAACAACATACGACAACCATACATTTTTACAAGTTAAATATATGAAGTGTAAAGGCCATATAACCAGAGTTGTTATTGAAATTCAACTGTCAATTTCATGACTTTTAATAAAAATATTGATCGATACACACTCGCTTAAGGGGAGGTTTAGCTTTTTCTGGACCAAAAAATCGATTTTTTTTTTGCATTTTCTTGTAGTAAGTAAATTATGTGTAGAATATATTTCCAAAACAGCTTAGTCGTATCTATTTTATGTTATTTTAATGTTAACATAGATTCCTATATTATGGAAAGCGATGAGGTAAAAACGCGTTTTTCCCGAAACCACGTTTTTCGAACTGGTTGCCACGATTACTCAAAAACTACTCGATGGATCGCCTTCTTTCTTTTTTTGTTTTAAAGTATATTAAAATTAAGGGAACCTGGACTACGATCAAGATCATCCATGGATTTTTTTCATTTCTGCAGTACCTTAAAGATTGAAAAAAAAGAATCAAATGTGCACCATTTTGTTAATTTTTGATTATTATTGATGATTGTAGTTCAGGTTCCGCCTACACTCATATATTTTATAAAAAATTTTGGTTTTTTTCATTTTCGTTCATTTTTGCAGGTGCTAAGGTGGCTACCGTCAGGCAACCTTTTTTGGGAGTGGTCACTTTACCGGACATGAAATTAATTATAAATAAAAATAAATAAATTTGGTGGTGCAACAGCTCGGAGTGAACCAGGACCTAGTGACTTACAACTCTCAACCATTCCTGTGGGCGTGTTACCAGGGAACGGAGGGGACCTACAATTTTCTGCCGATTCCGAACGGCTAATGAGCAGCACTTTCCATGACAAGAGATACTCTTGGAGAATTTGTCAATTCCTCGCAAGAGGCAGTACACCCCTGAAAAAAAAACTTTCTAGCAGCGGCTGAGAATCGAACTCGAGACCTACCACATGACAGTCCAACGCACTAACCATTATGCCAACGGGTACTGCTATAAAATTAATTACTGTCACGATATTTGGGCATATAAAAAATGTTTTTTTATACTACTTATTGTAATAAACAAGTAGCAAAAACTCCCAGTTTATTATTTATTTATTTCCTTGTGCAAAAATAAAATTCCCAAAAAAACTGCAGTTTTAGCTAAGAAAAAGGTAAATTTGTGATGAGGTCTATTTCCATTTATCTGGTGCGTAAACAAACAACACCGTCGCATCTAGGGCTCTACAAATCCAATATCTAGAGGGGGACAACCTCCCCATTCACAACAAGTGATAGTTTGAGGCTCATTTTGCTATATTTTTTGCGAATATGATACTGGTGACAGTTTCAGTGAATAGGCCGCGGTTCCGAACGATTGTGACTGATGGATCGGTCGGCCTCTAAAGCCAGTCAGAAAAAAGGGCTATTGGAAAATTTAAAACGACAAATCTTGTTGGATGAAAATGATGATAAACAACAAACTAAATAAAAACTTAATAATTTTATATTATTTCACAAATTAGTTCTTAATAGGTACCTACTTTGTATCATACCTACGTGTACAGGGTGGGCCAAACAGAAGTTTCTTTTTAAAAATACAATAAAATGAACAAAACTAAATTTGGCCTTGTATTATGGTTTTATTAGTAAGAGCAAACATTCCCATTAACTATGGAATACAACGTCTTTCAAAGCGACCCCATTTCCTTCCGCGGAGCCGCGGAGGTATGATACTGACTTTCTGTCAAGATTTGTAGTGGGAAACAGCTGTCAGTGTGATGTATTTTAGGATACGAAATAAATAGTTTAATCTAAATTGTCAGTTATGCAGAGCTGTTTTTTGACGTATGTAGATATTTTACTTCACCGGAACCTTGAACAATGAGAGTTTCTGTCAAGCGATACTGTGTAAAATATAGGTATGAGATCTAAGTTTTTTTTTTTTCAATCAACCGTATCCTTCTGTTAAAATGAATTCAGATAAATAGAGTAGACATGTATGATTTTGGTAAATTAATTAAAAAAAAAATAATATTAATTCACTGCCATCTGCTGACTTATTTGAGGCGTATGTACCTAACTATAAAGTTAAATACATTACATAAGTTTCCAACTTATATCCCAAAGTTTGGCAAACAAAATAAAAACAAAATTTTAACCCTCACCCAAAAAAGAAAGCAACTAAAATAAATTTTTATTTGATAAATGCTGTCTGTACCACATAGAGGAAGTAAACTATTTCACTGTGATATGATATTAACAAGTACAGAATATCGTTAATGTTCGATAATTAAAAAAAAAACTACGACGACTACTCAAAAATCAACCATATAAAACGAATATTAGCGGCATGGAAATACGACAATTCGCAAATGGCAACGATTGTTGATTACGAGACCGAGATCTTTGATCTTTTTCTGCTGTCAAAAGATCACTCTCAGCAATCAATAAATGAATAAGAAAAAGTTAATAAACTGTGTCGTGGCGGTTGTGTTCGTTGATCATCGCAGCAGTAGTGAAGTTACAAGTAAATGTATGGAATATAAAAAAGGATAACAATAGCGTTACATAAAGAGATAATAAAATGTATCTTTCATAAAACGCAATGTATCTATACATCTTTTTTTTAGTAGTAAAAAGAATAATGAATTATAAACTTTATGTACACACACCTTTAATAAACAATCCACCGAAAATAACTACTCTATTGAAGGTGCATGTCATTTCTCATTTGACATATCGTTTCTGATATCCAACGCGCAATCTCGTTCAATGTATTTACATATTTGTTTGTTTGTATGTGGGAAGGCTTGATGACATCCACGGGAAATTGGGACTTGGGAGACGAGGTGATCGACAGACGGCTCGAGCTCCAACCTTTATGAATGATCTTGTTTTTTTTTTTTATTATTTTTAATCTATTTTTTTTTTTATTATCACTTCACTATAATATTGATATACCTACGTATGTATGTACGTGCATACATATGTCGAGATTTTTGTAGGCGTTTTTTATAGAGGGTTTCACAAATTCACAATAACAATTCGACAGATATGTATGTATTATAATATATCCACAATAGATTAGGGTTATTTTTCACTGAACTTTTCTAATTTTTTAGTTAAATATATTCGCCTACCGGAATAAACTTAAACGTTGTTGCATTATATTCACTTTGTTTACGATAAAGCATTGACACTATGTAAATCTTTTAGATCATGTCTTATCAGTATGTAGGTAGTTGTTACCGGCGGATATGTGAATAAGAGTTTAATATACATAAATATAACTCCACGTACCGTATGAACGAGATAATTTAATTAGGTATCAAAAAAAACGATATCAGGCACTAAATAATAACAAAATAATAAATTACATACAAATATTTCCAGGCATGTATAAAAGTACAACTCAAATCGCTTTATTGATAAGTGATTGCGTACTGAGTTAATTTTTTTGTTATTTATTAAGTACGAGAGATAAAAAACACAGGCCGCGCTCATAAGTAGCTGCGACGCGATCTTAATGCAATAGCGTAACCTAACCAACTGATCGGATTCAATGTAGAAAATTATTAAAAGCGAACTCGGGCGGGGAAAAATGTGCGCGCCGCTGCTGCCCTGTGTTTGGCCAGAGTCGACGCGCATCACTCTACTTTTGAGAATGTTTGCACAGACGAAAGAGTCGCGCATTTAAGAATTTATTTCAGAAAATATGCTGCTTTGCTTTTATTTAAGATAATCATTCAAAGCTTTGTAAAAGTTTTTAAAATATTGTAGCTACTTAGATCAAAAATGCAGACTGCATGTTCCAAGGACTATTTATTTCAAAAACTTGTACATACTTGCGTTTTCAATAACTACGAAATTGTTTTATTGTTTCAAATAAAAATATATTAAAATTCTTGTTTACTTTCAAGGGAAAACAAATTTTGGATGTGACAATTTAAAATTCGTGAGAATTATAGCAATGTAAGAGTTTCTTTTATTAACTTCTTCTGAAATTAATTAATTTTGCTACTTTTATATTTATTCCCCAACTTAGTTGGCGTCTTTTTCTTCTGAAATATACAGTATTTTTTTTTTTTATAATTAGCACACACTCAAAGGTTTTTTGTATACCCTTAATATGTCAGAGACACAGCGTGAGCATTAGGAAAACAGTAAGGGGTTAGAAAGGAGGTGTCGGTGTACATTGGTTTTGAATTCTTGAACATTTGCAATGACTGCGAAAGACAGAGCGTGGTAAGGAATTCCACATTCGCGTAGTACGGCTAAAGAACGAATCTCTGTACTTCTGTATAAGCAAACATATACAAGAAACTAATTAAAATAAAAAACTTCTTAAGACATTGACTTAATTATGTACATATACATAATATGAAATGCTTGTTGAAATTTGTTTAAAAAAAATATTTATTTTAACGGCAGGCCAATAT
This sequence comes from Chrysotoxum bicinctum, assembly GCA_911387755.1. Taxonomy (NCBI): domain Eukaryota; kingdom Metazoa; phylum Arthropoda; class Insecta; order Diptera; family Syrphidae; genus Chrysotoxum; species Chrysotoxum bicinctum. The sequence continues at coordinate 102,522,826 of OU426987.1, read as the reverse complement.
GTACTATTTTTACTTGCGACTCATATACATAGGTACCATAAGGCAAGTTTTGCATTCGTTAAACAAAATCGAACTCGAGATTTTAATAAAAGTTGACATTACGATGATAGAGAACACAAAAAAAGTGGGTCTGGCAATTCTGTCTGTTCAACTACAGCCTAAACAGCTTGGCGGATTTTCTTTAAACTTGGATATCATTTTTAATTTTTTCCCCCAACACATTTTTTCTTCTTTTTCTTAAGACCAAAAATAACGGTACCCGCCATACATATTTGAACATATCTTATATTCCTCAGAGTGATTTTTTCAATTCAGAATAAATACCATATTGAAAAATTATATTCATTTTGATTTCTTGAATTTCAAGTGATACCTAAGTAGGTATCGATATAAGCTTACGATACCGGAGTCGAGTACATGAACCCTGATACTATGAAAGTATCTCTTCAACCATAGCAATAACTACCTATGTATTGTATATGATGGGATAAGCTCAGTTAATTTTCGGAACTAAAATGTTAGTCGCTTATATGGAAATTTTGACACCACTACGAACTGTCATTTTATAATAGTTTGATATGATTCAATCCGCTAAATGGGCTTATAAAAAAATTGTTTTGCATTACTACAAAAAATATCAATAGGATTCATGATTCAAAACCATTTACCCCCAGTTTCACAGTGAGAGTTTAAACTTAAGTTCTGCTGAACCTGAACTGGAGTTTAAATTTGAAGTTCAACTCGTCCGGTTCCACAGTCTTATTTGAACTTCAGTTCATTAAACGTAGTTTAAGTAAATTGTTTTCTCTTTCCATCTGAATCAAAGAAAAATCAATCAAGGAAAGTTTGCTTTGTTTCAGTTGTAACCTGTGACAGGAAACAAAAATTAAAAATGAAAATAAATTATATTTTCAAATGTTTGAAGGGGTTGTCGAACTGAGATTTAAACGGCAGAATAGTGTCGTTTAACTTAAACTACGCAATGAACTTTGTTCAAGGACTGTGAAACCAAATTTACTGTTGAACTGAAGTTTAAACCAAAAGTGGGGTTTAAGCTTCCACTGTGAAACTGGGGGTTAGAGTTTTAAAATATTTAAAGTATAAACAAAATTGTAAAACTTTACATGTCGCGTCATAATGTATATATCGCATTTAATTGATTTTAACAATTGGCTACAGGGGCAGCGCCTTTCCTCCTTATAGCCCCATGTCCTCTACTCCTTGAATCCATTGCTGCCAACAAGTAAAGATAAGTTTTTAAGCAATCACAATAATTCAAAATTTAAAACGAAATTCGCTTACTCCTGCCACCATACAATAATGGGCTTAGTTAAAATTGATCAATAAATATAAGTATTATTTTTTGCTAAGAACCTGGACCGTAAAAAGACTATGGTTAAGCCAAGACATAATCAATGCATTACAAAAGAATTACTTGTATTTGAAATTGGTTTGATAACGTGATGTAGGTACTTAGGAATGTAATTATAAGCTAAAACCAAGCTATTCCAAGGTATAATAAAGTTCCGTAACTCCGGTGAAGTTTTTTATTGAGTTCAACAAAAAAATTATTTTAACTTGTTTGTTCTTTAAAAAATTAATTGCCTCCATAGTTTCGCGCCCATAATTTTCATTTACCACTCTAACTTTATATGCGAAAATTCAACGTTATTTTAAAAAAAATATAGTGCCTTAATAAATTCAAAGTTCCCACGACTTCTGTAACGGGTTCTTTTTGATCTTAAGCCGGCGGGCGCACATCGGCTCTAAAGACTGTTAAAACTACAAACTATGAACAACTTCAACGAAATTTACATACTTACATACATTTTCATTGCATATAATTTTTACTATTTTTTATTAATATTCATATACCAATAATTTCTCCGTTTCTGATCTGATGACATTTTCTAAAATGTCTTTATTTTAAAGCCCTTTACTAATTTTTCTTGATTTCAAGAAGATCCAACTAAGGCTTGTCTTTATAAATTACGATTACAGTTCGTGCAAATAACTAAGGAACACACATTTTGAAATACACGCATCTAAGTTACATATGAATTAATAAATATACTAAAAATCTTAATTATTCGATGATTTTAGCTTTGATAAAATGATAGAGAAAGCCTTAGTATTGTAGTACTAATATGACATTTTACACGTGTTTATATTTAAAATTGTGCTAAGACCCCTACTCCTAATCAAATTCACATCACTATTACTGAGCGCCTCCGATTTTCACACTAGTGTGGAAGTGGATTGGATGTTAAAATAATTCTATCTTCGTGATCCAAAGCTCCCGTATACACTCTTCAATAATACTTAACCCCACTAAGGCCCAGCCACAATCATTTGGGAGCATAGTTAGTATAAAAAAAATGATCTAAATATGACCCGAACAAGAGCAGAGAAAAGCAGAGCAAAATATCGCAAAGAGAGCTATCAATGATGAGAAAAATCACCTACAGAGAGAGATAAAGAACATGGTTTTGAGCAGCATCTCATTGAGAGGGTGACAGTGGACACAATCGCAGAGACGGCGGGTCAAAATTCAAATCTTTATAAAGTATATGAAGTAGGTATGCCTTTTTCAAATCTTATTTAAACGGAATTAAGCCAACTAAGTTCCGAATAAAGGGAATCCATTGCTTATCAACAAAGATAACAAACTGTGTACTACTATAATAGGTTTCATTTAGTAAGAAGAAAAACTCTTAGTTGAGGAGACAGTTATAAATTTTCGTTGCTTATTTGGAGTAGGTTCAAATTTAATAAACCATTTCAGTAATTATTATCATACCAAAATAAAGATTGTGATTAAAATTTGTATTTAGTTAATTATTGTTAATTGAATCATTCAACATAAATCTTATTTTATTTTTTCAATGGTCATTGATTGGTTTTCTGTTCATTGAAATATTAAAATTTTCTTAGTTTGAGTCAAAATTATTTTTGACTTAAATCACAATTTGGTGTCAAAATAATCACTGATTTTTGTGCTAAGGCGTCTTAGAATTTGAAATATTTAAATATGCTTGTAAATATGTACATAGCTCTAAGTTGTACCTGATGTGGAAAAGAGTACTTTAATTATATATGTAATTTGGTATTTACTCTCAAGAGGCAGTTCCCCTGAAAAAGATTATTTTTTTTTTTAACGGCAGAGAGTAATAATAAGATATTTATCTCAATATCACTTGGGCTGAATAGAATACCTATATGTTAAACTGAATTAAAAACGTCATAATTTTCCTCATTTTAGCTGATCAGTAAGCGCTGTTGTCCTCAAGGCACCTGCAAGACTTTATGTGTTACCTTTTCTAAACAGGCAAAAACAGATAAATAAAATATGTTAAAAAACAATCTTTAACCGATCTTTTTGTGGGTATAGACATTTTTTTTCGACGCCTTCAGAATCATAATCTTCTTAAATTTAATTTACTAATAGAACAAATGTTAAAGTTAAAATCCTTAAATTTCATAAATTATCACTACACAAAATGAATTATTATTCAATAACATTTTAAATGAAGTAAAGAAAAACAAAAGTGGTTTAAAGGAAATTGTATTGACGTTGAGTCTGGAAAAAACGGTGTTTATTTTGCGAATAGTCTAATTTATTGGTCTCTAGAACGTAAGCTACTCTAACGGCTCGCGTACACCTAATCCGTCATCGGCCGAAGTATACTCGGGCGTTTTCAGCCGAAATCGGCCGATCGAACCAAACTTATAGAAAGGAAAGAGAGCGCGTACACCACTGAAAGCGACATCGTCCGATGACGCCCGATAATAAGCGATCAACCGGCATATCCCAACATGTTTGGATTTTTCGGCAGTTGTCCGGTTGATTCTTGCGATGAAATTCATGCAAAAATAAAATGCACGACTGGATCGCACGAACTTGCTCTTATTTAAAATTACTTTGGAATTTAAGATACATTTTATAAATATAAAACATGGATTTAATGAGGTAAAAATCTTTAAATGCATGAAATTGCCGTCTGACTTTCAGAAAAGTATGAATTTATGCAAACAAAGTTTAAAAATCCTTTTATTATTAAAATAATTTTTTATATAACAAATTTCTTTAAAATTTTTCGAAAATAAAATTTGGCATGCCAATTTTAAGTATTTAGTAGTATGTCAACTTTGATCAAAATCTCGAGTTCGATTTTTTTTCCAAATGCAAAACATGCCAATACCTATGTATATCGCAAGTAAAAATAAAATATGGATACCTACTAGAAAATTAATTAATCCCATTTATAATAGGGCAACTTTTTGAGACATTGCTAAACGACAATGGGCCGAAATTTCATCGGAGATGGAACTGACTGTTGCAGACATAAAGAAAAAATCTTAAATTAAAAAAATTTTTTACTTTCATATCCAAAGTTCACAGTCAGACCCCAGACCGGCCGGCACCATCCGAGATCGGAAGGAGTGTATGCAGTCGAACGTCCGAGACAGTCGTCCGAATAGCTCCGACCCGATATCGGCCGATGATTCGGTTTAAGTGTACCTACGCGAACTGTAAGTATTTTTAATTTTGATATCTTATATAGATTTTTTGAGCTTTTGCCACCCCAGATTCTCGATTGACCCCACTGTAGGGTGATTCTGGGCTGTCGATATGATTACTAGGGGTGTATTTATACTCTTTTTGGCTGCATTAGTTTTGTATCCGCTCAAATATATTTTGTATGTTCATTAAGAAATTTAACTTCATCGAAAAATGCCTTTACCAAGTCTAAATTTACAACTTCAAATAATAGTGCGGTTTTGTAGAATTAATAAATCTATTATGAATTTTAATGTGTCCGAAATTTAATTCGAAAAGAACTTACAAATCAAAAACTGATTAAGTGAATCCAAAATGTGTTTGCTCAGTAAAACAAAATACAAAATAAAATTATATTGTATTTAATTAAATAAAATCACATCTTAAGATCTAAATCTTTTTAATAAACTTTTTTTTTTTTTAATACCTAATATGGAATTTCAACAATTTGCACGAACTTCTACTGCTCAAATTTTTCCTTTCCGACCTTAAATACTCCTTTCTTACTCACGTTCGTGCGTTCTTATAAAAACCAGAACGGCAGCCCTGGGGTGAATTAAAAATTGTGTACGATGACAATCAATCTTATCTGGGTGCTAGTGGAAGGGAAAAGCCACTGAGATGTTTGCAGTATGGGCGGTTTTTGCTATACCTGTACGGTGCTGGAACATTCATTTACCTTTCGACAATTCTCATGACAGTCTCTGATTAGTTAAGTCTCTGTAGTGTTAATACCAAGATTGGCTCTTCCCTGGTCAGATCAGTAGCTACTCTATCGCAGCAAGATGAAAAGCCTACTCAATTGGGGTTTTGTAACTAAAATTCGCAAGCACGAATCACTGGTAGAGCAGAGTGCCACTGGCATTGACACACTACTAATAAAAATACGGTGGTGAATTCTATGCACATCCACTTGTGAGAGCATGTGGGATTCGATGCATTCACCACAAGTTAAGGCAATATTATCATATGAAATCCTTTGATAGCCCTTTTATCCACAGTAGATTGAGCGCTAACAAACAATAGTAGCCGTGTTTTTTTGGAAAATTTATCCGTAGTACAGTAGGATTTTATATGAATAACAAATACAACATCCGCAGTAGGATCACTGCCGATACTCGAATAAACGTCAAATCTCTATCAGCAGCAGGATTTCACTTCTCCTTTTATCGGCAGTGACCCTACTGCGGATGTTGTATTTGTTATTCATATAAAATCCTACTGTACTACGGATAACTTTTCCAAAAAAACACGGCTAGTGCCTTAAAATTAAAGCTACATTGTACAAGCGTTGGACTAGGTGAGTAAATAGCCGTCGGTGTCGGTGGTGATGGTGGTGTTAATTGTTTTGTAGTTAACTAGCAAGTACGAGGTCAGGCGCCAATCAATTGAGAATGGAATTCAACAATATATGTAGTTGGTCTGCTCGTATACCTACTCATATAAATGAAACTACGGCATAGCTTCAAAATCATTTTCCTTTAATTTTCTTTTTAATTATTTATCAGAATTAATATCAGATTTGTGTAGGGTAAGTATACCAGTACCAGGTCACCTAACGTATTTTCTTACTTTGATGTTGGATAACAAATTCGTGTGATCAAATAGTATTTCAAAATATATATTTTCATTAGTATTTCATACAATTTTAGTTAAATGAGAAATATTGTTATTGCTTTTACGCAGCTAAAACTAAAATAAGAATGCATTTTCACCAGTACCACCTTGTCAAAGTACCCGGCCATTTAAATTTTACATCATAAATAATGAAAACTATTCATTCGATATTAAAACTTTGGGACCTTATGCGGAATTCCCCCCCACCAAAATGAACTTTTTTTTTAACGAATCGATAAAAAAGTGTTTGCTGTTGATAAAAAACATCAAATTATGGAGGAGAAACACTTTTTTATGGTAAAAAAGTGATGTATAAGCGGACCACCCACAGTACTATTGGCTCTTATTCGGAATGGCAAAAAAGTGAAGTATAAGCCGACCACCCACAGTAATAACTAAAACTACTTTTTTATGGGATATTTGCTTTTTTTGCTTGCTTACGCATTACGGCGTATAAACACACTATAGGAATTGGGGTAGGTGCGAGGTTGGGTGTATGCAAGGTTTCTTTTGCATTTACAGAATCTGGATTTAAAGAAACTTTGAATTTACCCTATGGCCTGTATTAATTTTTTTATAATTCACATTTTTACCATAAAAAAGTGTTTCTCCTCCATAATTTGATGTTTTCTATCAACAGCACACTTTTTTATCGATTCATTAAAAAAAAAAGTGCATTTTGGTGGGGACCAAACTTTGTCTTATTATATATAAATCATCAACAATCCTTAATGATACATTATTTTGAAAATACGGGCTTTAATTAATCAAACGTTTAAACTATGAACATTTTTGTGTTGTTCATTTCTTGCAAACTGCTCATCTGTCAGTATATAAATTTGTCCTTGAAAAATATTAAAATGTAATCTTATAACTCCCATAGTCCAATACATAAAACTGGCCACAGAATTTTTGATCAAGTACATAAAATAGCGGCCGTATTCTGAAACTAACCACAATTTTTATATGTGAGTGCAATATATTCCCAAGTATAAACTTCGTAGCACAGTTAAGGACTATTCATATGAGGGCGACCAACGACCGACGAATGAACGAACATTCGTCCATTTTGACATTTCATTCACATGCATATTTTGTTTTTATTCGTCGCGAATGGCGTTTACTTAGACAACTTAGAATGATTTTGAGGTTAGCCGCGCGCGAACAATTCATTCGTTGCAGTGTGGATGGTATGTGGGACGCGAATAGTGTTTGACAGTTCGTAGCAATCATATTGCAATTCGCGACGACTAATTTATTTTCTCAAATTTCTCTCATTTTAGCAATTACAACGCAAATTTTAATAAATTAACATCAAATTAAACTAGATTGCTACTCTTTTGTAAAGTTTTTGTAAAGAATTTAGGCTTATATTATGTTTTAAATCCCATTTGTTTTTTTATTCGTTGGTCGTTGGTCGCTCTCATGTGAATAGTCTTTTAAAGAACAAGGGAGAGAATATTTTGTCCGTCACTTGAAAAATCTAGTATCCGGCTACTTGGCCAACATGCAACTTCGTATGACTAAAGTGTTATATAATCTTATAAATGAACATTTTTGTCGAACTAGCCGGATTCTACTGGGTCGAATACTCCCCCCCGACGGGTTTCACCTTGTCGTGGTGGGGGGGCTTAAGTCTATCCTCCTGCTGTTGAGCATCAGCAGGTGGAATTAGGCAACTAAGAAAACCCAAGAGTCCGGGAGATAGGGACAGTCAGGGTTGGAGACGATATGAGATGGTTGGGATTCCGGTGATATGCCTAGCCGGAAACCTAATGCATCTCGTAGTATTTGATCTTGATTGGTAGTGTTTGGTAGGACCGTAGTGTCTCTAGTTGCTGCGATGACTAGGGGTCCGAAAGTCCTACCAGAAAAATGGGTGTGTGTGTCGAGTATAATTGGCATGGTTCTCTTTGGGGCACGAGACCAATGAGAACCTTTTGATTTGATCTTGATGGTAGTTGGGGTGGGACTGTGGATTCTTGACTGGGCATACAGTTGGGGATCCTAGGTCTCATCCGGTGGTCTGAGTCTGTGTCTGGTGTGTCATTATGTGTCCCGTAGGTCATATGTGTCATATTGGTCAATAGGTGTCAGAGAGTGTCTGATGTGTGTGATTGGTTGTTTGAAGTGTGCTGCTGCTGGAATACTGTTGAAAATTGCTTACTATATACATGAGGCTTGGTGGCATGTCTCCAGGGTGTACCATGCGTAATTCCCAAGCGATCGTGTGATAAGTGATTTCGATGGTGGTTCCGGTGGTTGGTGCATGGATAATGATTGGTTGGATGCATCGGGTGAGACGAAGTTCTTCGGCTGTTCGTAACCAGCTGGAGTTCTTCAGAGGACAAGGACGTGTGTCAAGAGATGTTAGAAGAGTGCAAGAGGTGTCAGAGACTTGGGGGTTCCGGGTACTTGTACCTGGCGTCCTACGTTGATAGCGTGAAGTGGATCGTCATCCAGAGTTCTTCGGAACAAAGACCGGGGCGTCACCCGTGTGAACCGCAAGGGGATCAAAAGACAGGAGCGTCTCTCCTTGCTCACCAACTGGTGGCTAAAGACAGGGGGGTGTTTCCTTGATTGCCGAAAGGTGAACTAAATAAGACTAGGATGTGCATGAGTTGTTCGTTGACCGCCCTCAGCTTACTTCTCTCAATATGTGCATCCTAGGGTTGTCAGGCCCAGGGTTTTGCAGTAACCTATCTGGAAGTGACTAGTTCTATTCCGAGTTTCCGAAGCTGAGTAGGAATTAGGCCATGTCCTCTTTTCCGTTTTCGCTTAGAAAGGAATAGACGAAGTTGCGAGGCTCCACCGGTAGCTTTATGCTGGTACCACGGGTGATATTGCCCGGGATTTTGAGAACAATAGTGCACATCTTCGGGTGTGTCAGTTCTCTTTTTCCTGCTATCTTGAGGTCGGCCCCCTAGTGGGAGATCGTGGTGGCGTGGTTTACTCCAAATGCGGAAACGAATGGGATTCAGGATTCTTTTCTTGAATTCAAGAGGCGTTGGTAGGTCTCGACTTTAAGCAAGAGGTGTGCATATGCTGCAACATATCACAACTTTGCGACCGAAATAGCTTGCTATGACGGGGTTAATGGCTAGGACTAAATCTGGCTCCAATGGTGGTAGGCCACCCGTGGGGTTATGGCGTAATAGCTGGGAATCCACGTAAAACAAGGAACAAATACTGAGTAAACCTACCCAAACATTATTGGATTACCCATTACTCTTTGTAATTTATGTATCTAATTAAAAAATTCCAATTTCGCTCTACTCTTTGGAATTAGAAAATCGAATTACACATTACTCTTTTGTTAATCACAAAGATAAATGCGTAGTTAAAATTTGTTTATACAAAATTAAATTATAATAAATTATTAACGATTAAAAAAAGTATGTAGTCAACTATTTCCAATTATGGTTAATAGATATTAATATATATGTAGGTATATTTTCTTGCAGCCTTATTAATATAAAACCACTATCCTCCTCGGGACACATGTTAATTGGCACATGGATAGAAATTGTATCTGTTTTTGATTCATTTACGAGTACAAGGTCCAATCGTAAGCTCTCCAAAGTTCAAAAGGATTTAAGATGTTTGTTGCATAACTAAACTTTTTACATTAAAGATTGTAATGGAGTTGATAACCAGTGACTAACGTAGTTTTTTTATTCGGAATGGATGTGATTTTCAATTTTCTGCCAAGTTTGAACTGCTAAAACTTTTTCATGATAAGAAATATTCTTGGAGGATTTGTTACTTCCACGCTAGATGAACATTTAAATGTTTGTGTTTGAAATCGCTCGCCAGAACTTTGATAGATAGTTCTATTCATTGCGTTTGGGGTAGTACAACGCTTGATTGTAGTATCAAAATATTGCTTTTAAAACGTTTCAAGGACGATCTCGATTCACACGCGATCAAAAAAATGCAAAATTCATCCAGAAAAAAGTCAGTGTTTGGCCTGGATTGTGGGCTAACGGTTTAAAGATCTCAAAATCGCAGTGCTAGAAATTGTCATACTTGGACCGTCTTCAATATAGAAGTTATGAAAGAATTCAAATATTTAAGCTTCACAATAACAAACAATTTTAATGTTGGCGTTCAAATACAAAATAAAATTTCTTTAATAACAAACATCCAGCTTCTAAGTTCAAAATGTTTGATGCTACCATCAAGAGCTGCTTTGCTATGGCAATGAAAATAATAGATAAAAGCAAGCTGACGAAGGTGTCGGTGTCGAGGACATATACAGCAAACTCAACCTCAGTCCGAGGGCAGCAAATTACGTTCGAGATGAATTCAGCGTAAGGGAGATGAGTCTGATATTTAAGGCTCGCACTATAGGCCAGACAGGACTGATTCGTATCCGAATTGTACATTATGCGACGTCAATCAAAATGAAAACATATTGAATTTCCTGACATTATGCCAAATCTTGTGATTTCCCACGACGATTGTTTTTTAATACATTTTTTTCTGAATAGGCCACTCATTCTCTTTTTCTCACATGCAATTTGATATAGAAATACATACGTCAATCTTCTTTAGATCGTTTAGAAAATCTAAATCTTATATAATTTTATTTTATCTAAACTAATAGCATAAATCCGTACGATATTGCAAGTCTGTAATTTGCTCCATTTTTCGTTTTAGATAAACCAAAAGCTTTAGAATTATTAAAAGTATCTATTGTTCGGATGGTTTTTATTATAAAATATTAATTTATTAAAACAATCTAATTCTCTTGAATTATTATTATTGAATGATTTTTAATTATTAATTTAATGACAAAAAAATAATAAAATACTAAAGTATTTATTTAACAAAATAAAAGTAAAATATAAAGTATAATTGTAACAAGTACTCGTACAACTCGGCCATCCTGACTATATTGATCGGCTCGATCAAGAAACTCATTTAACAAAAAAAAAACAACAATAATAATAACAATATTAACATGAATAACAAAATCATAAATAATAATAATATTAATAATAAAATAATTAATTATAATAGAAGTAAAACAAACCCTGGTTACATGAAGTTAAATACAAAATATTAATACAGGTATTACCATTTTGAAAAAGATTTTTTTTAAGTATGAGAATCCCGCCAATCAACCCAGGAACGTATTCGTGAGGCTTCAATTATGCCATCATAAGGAATTTGAGTTAATTTACAATTTTCAATGTCTCTTAAGTTGTAAGAGTACTTGTTGTACTTGAGTACTTGTATTTAACCTATATTGTATTTTCTCTCACAATGTTAACAGTAGAAAACTTGTAAATATTTTTATTTATTTCTAAGTTTGTATACTTTATTAAATTAAAACAATACAAATATTATTTTAGTAATCAATACTATTGGTCGAATTCAACCTGATTTATGCGTCAGAATTTTGGAAAATTCGTTTCGGATGCCGCAGCGAAAATTTGAATAATGTTATATTCCAAAAAAAGCAGCTCTTCAAGCGATAAGAAGCAGAGCTAGATGGTTCAAGGATTGGATGCAACTAACAGAGGAAACTGGTATAGAGTTAAACCTTGATGACTACAGTACTTGGAAGCCCTTATTGTATCAACTGATTTCAACCTTAGATGATCGTTTTAGATTGCAATATGCTGAAGAAGCAAATGAATCCATACACAGGATGATTTACAGTAAGCTGAATCACAATCTTAACAATTACAACTATTTTCGGGACGACTGCACGATTGAACAAATAACATGTATGTTCAGACTGAGAGGTGAACTTTTGAATCTCAACTTTATACCGCACCGTGATGATCTACCCATATTTTGCGGAATGTGTAATATGGCAGAAAGAGAAGATATTTTTCATTTTCTTGGGAGATGTCCCGTACTCAGAGAAACAAGAAGACACGTCTTTGGAAGTGATTTTTTATCTGAAGAGTTTTTAATAAAATATCTCAACGAATTAGATGTACCCAAAATGTTTAAATTTTGTATAACTGCACTTATGTATCGAAGAAGGATCTTAAGCGAAAATTTTTGATTTTTATTTTGAAATTGATTTGTTACATTTATAAATTTTTTAATTTTCATATAAGTTGTCAATCAGGCAGACGGCAAAGCCATGCTTTAATGATTGTAAATAATGTAAAACCTACCATTTATAGAGCAATAAAATTTAATCTAATCTAATCTAATCTAGTGGCATACATGGACCTTAATAAATACAAAATTTCACTGATATTTCACCCATAATTTGGTTAACTCAAACTTCCGAAACGCTTAACGGAAACCCTTTAAAAGAAATTAATATGAAGCCAATTCTTAGTTTAAAATGTCAAGAAACCATTGATGTTCTTATGTTCCTTCATTCTATATGGTATAAAACTGAGCATAAATCACAAACTCAAATATGCTCATAAAATTCAATCTTTTCCACAAAATCTACAACATCCCATTGAGAATAAGCAAGAAGGATTTTGGCGTTCAATCTTCTGAGTCTTTGAAAAGAATTCCAGTTCGACAAAGTTACCCAGCCGGTAGCAGGTTGATTTCAGTTCGCCCACCCCTGCAGCTATAGCTCTTCGTGTTGAACGAGAAAAAATCTCATTCCTACCTTTCGAGAAGGTAACCTAAAAGAAGTGGCAGGTTATAACCATTGATATTGGTATGCAAGTCATGCCACGTTCTGCAGATACTTCATTTCTGGTGCTGCTGCACTGCAACTGCAAAGGATGGTTACGCTATGCGGCCGGTTGTGCTCTGATTTTTTCCCTAGTTATTTGAATGAGTGTTCGCGGATTATTTTATGTTCTTTGGGGAAAAAGGGTTACCAAATAAGTTTTTTAAGTCGTAAAATCTTTTTATTTCAAAATTCCATGTAGGTATAGATTTGGCAGGACGAAAACATCTAACCAAATTTTGCTTAAAAAAATTGTATAGTCAAATCTAAGATAAACTTTTCATTATTATCTTTTTCAAAGGTATTAACATACTAACATCTTTTTACTTGCGACTTATAGGTACTATAAAGCAAGTTATGCGTTCGTTAAAAAAATCGAACTCAAAGTTGACATTACGATGATAGAGAACACGAAAAAAGTGTGTCTCGCAATTCTATCTGTCTGTCTGTCTTTTCGACTACAGCCTTAACGGCTCGGCCGATTTTTTTGGTAAATATTACTTTTATTTTCTCCCCCACACGTTTTTTATTTTTTTTTAAGACCAAAAATAACAGTACATGCCATACGAATTCTGAGGTTTTATAATTTTTTTTTCTCAAAAACTGTTAGACAGATTTCAAAAAGAAAAATTCCATTTAGTTAAAGCTAGGTAATGGTTGAAGAAAAAAAAATTGTCATTAATATTTTTTTAAAACTCAATATTTCAAAAACCCCAAGTTCGATGTTTTTAAACTTGACAAATAAAAGTTTCTCAATTTACTGTACAAGTTATGAGAAAAAAAGTTTATTTTACCTAAAAATAATGGTACCCAGCATACAAATGTTAAAAAATGGTTTTCAAAAATCGTATTTTTCTTCAAAACCGCGCCTAGAATTTTGATAATTTTTTTTTTATTCAATTAATTTGTATGATCTTTAATTTAATAAACACAATTTTGAAATTAAGATATTACAGCTTGTACCTACCATCATAGAACAATTTTTTCTAATTTTGAATTTCTCATTATCGACATAACGGATCTTAATAAAAATTTTTAATGAGAATCTTCTAAAAAGTTTGAAAACATTGTATTTCAAAACTTAATAAAATATTTGTTTTGAATTTAAAAAAAATATACATATGTATATTCTTTTGAAAATTCGATTTCTCGAAAACGGGTCAATATTTTTTTTTTTTTTGGAAATTTAAGTTTTATTTCTACAATAATAAAAACTTTAAATTGGCGTGACAAATTTTTTTCTTAAAATGTTTTAAAATCTTTGTATGTATATAAAAGCTTATTTTTTTAAGAAACCACTACACCGACTTATAATTTTTGTTCTTGCATAAACTAATATTTGCTTGATTCACATGGCACCCTGTTTTTAGGTCGAACTCCTAAAGTTTGGTTTAGTCATTAAAAAATGAATTTTATTCTTATGAACAGTTTTTCTCTAATAACATTCATTTTTGAAATTCTTAGTCTTTTACATAAGAGCAAGTTTGTGCTACCCAGTCGTGCATTTTATTTTTAAAGAATTCGAATTATTTTCTTAAGCAATATTCTTTGTATGTCAAGAAATGTACTTAAGATAATTTAAAACAAAAAACACCATAAATTCACCAGATATTCCACTTATAAAATCGTGTTTGAATTAAAAAATTGATATAAACACAATATGATATGGAAGATTACCTCTAACCAGACTGTATTAATTGTATATCTATCAGCCCATTCAGTAAGTTATATAATTTAGAAAATACTTTCTATATTACCTGTCGATCAAAAACAAAGTATATTTCGCCTTTGGAAAACCACTTCATGCTAAAAACGTTACCTTATGATAATTATTCAATGAAAAATAAGAATAAAATTTACTGATTACAGACTTTTTTTTATAAAATATGAATTCCTTCACAGTGAGATTCTAAGTAGTACCACTTTAAATTCTCACAACATTAAAATGCTTCAGTACCAGGAAATTTGCCACATATTTTTTTTTTCGTATCTTATACAAGTTCTTTCCCTAATGAACTCACGTTATTAATGCTCACATTCCGACTGTTTGAATTCCCTTTTACATTTATGTAGGTATCTGCATACCTATACGTACATGTGAAAACCTAGGGTGCGATTTTTTATTTGAATATGATGAAATAACTAAACTTGGCAATATTCTTCGAATATATTTTTTAATAAAACAATTTAACATTTATTAGTGAAGAACTTTTTATTTTAAAGATTCTCCAAAGCTACTGTTAGGCGCATGAAAAAGGACATTTTTCAATAAAGTTGAAAGTTACAAGCAAAATCTATACGTCTTGAGATAAATGACAGCGTTTGAACAGAAGTCAACAATTATTTGAATGAACGAAAAATGTCACCTTCTGTTCTAAAAGTGTATTTTCAGGTTGAATTTTCATTGAATCCTGTAATTGTTTTTAATTTAATTTATTAAATTACCCTAAAACTACGAAAAGTAAAAATATCCCCTTTTTGAAGTTAAACTTCTTTTCCGACATTGGGGGTAAAAAATTTTCTATGCAGTTGTCAGTGACATGTCAAAACGACACGTTATCAGTCAAAAACAGCGACATGTTGTTAGAATACAACATAGAATACAACACGTTTATAGGTTAGAATCTTACAGAGGCTTTGATTGAGGAAAAAGAAGTTTTACTTCTACCGCGCGTACGTCAGTACACACAATCTTTTTTTTCCTTAACTCTTCAATTCAACTTCGATTGAATCGAAAAAGTACACTTTACATTTTTATCTGAACGTATTTTGAAGCTTTTCATTCATTATCAACAAGTCGGAACTATACGAGCATTAAAAATTTAAGAACTGTTTCTCCTTCTGAACTATAATATGTTAATAAACAGTTATAAATTATAATCAAAGGTCACTGTGATTGAATCTTCGTCTATTTTTGACACAATTATAGTTACGGACTTTAGGCTAGATTCCTTTTTGCTTTGTGATATTCACCCCTGTTCTGATTTTCGTTTACGAAAGTAATACTTTCGTTTTCATTTCGTTTCGATTTTGCCTGGAGAATTTGAATTCGTAAATCTAAAAATGTATGTAAGTATTTTTAAAAATATATCTTTAAAAACTATTTTGTTGTCTTTTATGAAGGGAAAGATACATGTGTAATAGAAAACCTGTCTGAATGTTGGTACCACTGCAAGGCAAATTTGTACGAAATTAAGAACGTCGTTGTCAAATCCGTACGAAAATCAATTTCGGTAACGAATTCAATTCGGTTCGATAATCAGAACAGGGGTGGTTAAGTAGATATATGTACATATATGGTGAGATGCAGTCAGATATTTTATTGAGGTGGACAAGACTGTAATTAATGCAGTTTTCTGCTTCGTTAAGAGAAAGAACAGACATTTTCAAATGCAAACATATCAATGATTACCAATCATCAACGACAATATGTTTTAAAGTTCCCTAGAGGAAAAGAAATTGTTTCTGGTATAAAAAAAGAGGAAATATTTTTTTTTTTTTGGCAAAACAAAAAACAGAGTATTACTGTACTAAGGAAGGATGATCTAAATTGATCATTAATTTTAAAAATTAATGGCGCAAAACTTTAATGATACTACTTAACAATTTGCTAATTTTAAAGTAGTTTATTAACTCATTCTTAATTTGAAACATTTTCGTACTAAAGCAATTTTCTTAATAAATTGCTTCTGAACACACTTAAATTAATGACAGTTCATACAAAAAACTAAGTAAACATACCTGTATTGATGTTTGTAAATGCCAAAGAATCATATGAAGTTAGCAAAATACCAGTGCCGGATTAAGCCAGCGCGGGGCCTGTAGCAAATTCTATCAAGGGGCCCTTAGACTGTTTTAGGTTAGGCACTTATCAAGTTTATGGTATTAAATAAAACAAAACTGTTACAAACAAACTTTTCTTGATTAAATTTGGGAAAATTTATAAATATTGCTCTTGATATCGACTTCTCGGAGTAAATCATGTTCAATATTCATTAAAGTGAGGAGATTAAGACGTTGTTGGTTCATCGTGTTCCTCAATTCATTTTTAACACGTTTTAATGTTGAGAAAGATCGTTCACCACTGCAATTGGTGATCATGAGAGACAAATAAATGCGCAAAGCAATTTCAATGTCGGGAAACAAGATTGTAAAGAATTATTTATCAACAGCTTGTAAACCTGCATTTCCAGAGCCTCATGATTCCTGCTGTCAATAATACCAGCCACTCCAAATCATCTGCGTAAGCACTTACTATGGTTGCAGATTTTTAATTTCTTCTGGTGGAAGAGATTTTATATGAAGGTTTTTATAATACAAATTCTATATACTATATACTTGTTGAAATATTGATTCAAAATAGCTTTTATGGCTTTTAGTCCACAAAAATTGGCGTTTCGTCCGGGTGATCGCACATGGACTCATCAGTTGGCTGTGAGGACCTTGTCAATACGCAATTTTTATTGAATTCAGTTCATCTTACATTGATTTTTTGACAAAAATCCAATGTGAACTATGTATATCCAACCAGGATTAAAATTGTAATCATTAACGTTGAAATATTTTGCTATTTTCAACAAATTCAACAAATCCATTAATAGTGCTAAGTCTTCTACTAGGCTGATTTATTTCAGTAGCATATAGAATTTGTATTATAAAAACCTTCATATAGAATCAATGCTCGGCCACGGGCAAAATATTCCAACGTTAATGATTATAATTTTAATCATTGGAACATTGGATTTTTGTCAAAAAATCAATGTAAGATGAACTAAATTCAATAAAAATTGCGTATTGACAAGGTCCTCACAGCCAACTGATGTGTCCATGTGCGATCACCCGGACGAAACGGCAGTTTTTTTGGACTAAAAGCCAAAAAAGCTATTTTGAATCAGGAATAGATTTTAGCTCTTGGAATATTCCGAAAATGCCAGCAATTTTATGATAACTGTTCTTATACGTTTACCTAAAGCAGTGAGTACGTTATCAATGGTGACAATAAATACCTGAATTTCATACCGTTGTCCAATTTGCGTTTGGTGCGGTGCGAAACATGATTTTTGGTAAGACCAGCAGATAGAAAAATAAAATTTTAGTTGATCATTTTGATGCAAATATTTTCTTCTTAGTAATTGTGACTAAATCTAATATGTAAATAATACTTTTTTATGGTCAGAAAAGGTTGGTGCGCGGGGCCCCCAAGTGCGCGGGGCCCGTAGCATTTGCTACTCTTGCTTCGTGGCTAATCCGGCACTGCACAATACTAAGCAAATAAAATACGTATTCGATGATTTTAACTTTAAAAAGAGGCTAGAGAAAGTATGATGTTATATTCGATTAAAATTTGCCAAATTGATGTTTTAGTTTTAACGTAGTTTCATACTAAAACAGCTTTAACATTCAACTAATTCAACTAAAATTTTGCGCCAATGCGTTATTAGAGAAAAATGTTCATAACCATAAACCGAAAAACAGAATACCATCGCGTGATTTCTCAAGCATTTTTAAATAAACTTTATACACCAATCATTGTAGAGAATTGGAAAAAAAAAATTTTTTTTAAATTTTAAGAAAATATTTCGTATCCCAACTTTAAGTTTTTATTATCTTCTATAGAGTGTGTACCCTGATTCGTCAAGGATATTTTGGGATATGATTCTTATGTATATTCTAAGAACGAAATCGTTCTACAGTTTGCGGAAAAACCCAAAAATTGTATGATACTTGGGAAAACCCACTCTAGGTAAAAAAAGAATTTAAATTTTTGTACCTTCGTTTCTAACAACAGTTGACAATTAGAGTTGTTTTCTAAGAATTAATACTATTGCAAAATTGTTTTAATTTTGAATAGCTATTAGAAAGCCTATTAAGAAAATTTCCCAAATAAAATTTGTATAAAAGATTAGAGAGAAAAATTAATTCATGAGTTCAATTTTAAATGCCAAGTTACAAACCGATACGCAGATATTATTTATATTTATTGGATATGCAATAGGGTGTGTCACTTTTGTATGGCCGCAAAAAAGTACTCTTATTTTTAAATGTAATAGTGCTCAAAAGTTGTATTAGGGTCTGAGGTTTAAGAACATGTAAAAAAAAAATAAGATATCGTTCGTCTTTGGCTCGCTCAAATCGGTTGAAGTTGAGAAAAAAATTTAATTTACAGTAAATTTTTTTTTACGTACGAGTATACTAAAAAAAAACTAAATAAAATACAGAAAGAATTTTTGTCTTTACAAAAAGATATACCACGTAGGTGGTTCCGTTGATTTTTAAGAATTTTTGTTTGTAAAAAAAAAAAACGATTTTACATAAAAAAATGATTTTTCTTCCTTCTTTTATTATTTCATAGCTACTTTATCAATTGTTCAATTTAAACAAATTTAAGCTTAAAAGTGTTTCCTTGCAATTATCTTTGACTTGAAAGCCTAAAAATATTTTATATAATGTTTTTGTATCCAAACGGTGCAATTTAAAACAACACATATTTCAAAAATCTCGAAAAATCAAAATTTTTTGGATTTCATCCTAGTTATTTTTGAGCGAGCCAAAGATATTAATTAAAATGAAAATTTTAAACGCAGGATTTAATTTTGATAAGCAATGCAACTTTTAAAAGCTATTACATTTGAAAATACCATAGTTGAGCACTTTGACACACCATACTATGCAATGCTAATTCGTCTAGTGCAACACGAACGAATTAGTTCGTCGACACAATTTTTTATGTTGTTATTCGTTTTTAGTTGTTAACTAGTGATTTTGAACTCATTATTCTTAAATTCACTTTATAATTATTTGATTATTTATTACATTAAAAGTATCCTAAACATAAGTAATAATGGAAAATGAACAAGAAAAATGTGTTTGGACTCGTTCCGAAATCATTATTTTATTAGAAATAAGTAAAGACAACAAAATAGTTGATTATTTCAAATCGTTTTTCAAAAAATACATGTGCTTAGGTTGAAAGCGTTATGTTCAGCTATGTACAGATATTTTTGGATTTAAGTATAAGTATATAAGTAAGTATAAGGGATAAATTGTGGGAAAAATAGTGGCTTTCATTTGAATATATCTAAAGTCACAAACTAGTACGATTGCATTGTATGTTTATTGGGTACGTTCGATAACAAAAATTCGGCACTCGGACGAACGTTGATGTTTACACATCTTAACCGTGAGTCCTAGCACTCACACTTTTTTTACGTTTACTTATTGTTATACATATGTAAACAACAAGTAAATATGAGAAAAATTTTGATGCTGGGATAATTAACCAATACAAATTATAATGTTTTCCTGTTTAATAGATTTTACTAATAAAAAATATAATTTATAACTCTACGTAAAAGCAAGCTCTATGGTCAATTATTCTTTCAAGCTTTTACAGCTAAAAATGTTTCTTGGATGGAAGCTGTTACGATTGATCCATGAATCAGCATCAGACGTTTAGATTTGTAATTTAATGTTCCTAGACATAAAATTTCGAATGTTTTGCATGGTGTAAATCATTGCCCATACCACCAAACACCTGTTCAAGAACTGCTTCTCGATCACCTAGAAAAGAGGCTTGATTTGTCTTACTTGTTGGTGCAGTTGAGCTTGGATGACAACGAGTTTATTAGTAGAATTCTTTGTACGGATGAATCTTAAATCATTTCAACACAAATTCAGCGTCAATATGTGGACAGGAGTAATTGGAAAAGATTTGATTGGCCCCTTCAAACTACCACCCAGTCCTAATCCTAGAAACTATATACCAGTACTTTTGAAGAGAATTCCACTGATTAAACAAACTTTTTCATATTTACAACGGGATGCCCCACAATGGGGGGTTAACAATTGGCGAGATGAAGAATATGGTAATCGAAGGGGCTTTTGTATATGATTACATACGAGCAGTACGCCTGCAAAACTTCATATATTAAGGTTTTGAATAATACAACAACAACTTGAGTGAACTACCAACAAGTGTATATTATTGGCCAAAAATACACACTTGGTGGTAGTTCATTCAAGTTGTTGTTGTACATAATATTCAAACACTTAGTATATGGTAATCTTTGGATAGGAAGGAACGGACGAGTTCACCACCTGTTAGATATCCCGACCTTACAGTACCGGATTTTTTGTATGGAAAAGAAGGAAATAACATGTTTAATTAATAGAAATAACAAATTTTAGATAATAATCGAAGTGTCATCAAAAGTGAGACAGCAGCAATTAAGCCAAGGAGAACACTTTGAGCACCTGTTATAAATGTTTAAGTACACACATAATATTAAAATTATCTGAAACCTCACTAAATAATTTTTACTTGCGATATAGGTACTATAGGGCAAGTTCTGCATTTGGAAAAAAAATCGAACTCGAGATTTTGATCAAAGTTGACATTACGATGATAGCGAAGACGAATAAAGTGGGTCCGGCAATTCCGTCTGTCTGTCTGTCTGTCTGTACGTCTGTACCTCGATCTAGAGCCTAAGCCACTCGACCTATTTTCTTCAAACTCGGTAGTTATGGGTCTTCGGTGATTCCCTAGAGGTAAAATTGAAATTTTTTTTTTAGCTCTAAAACTAACGGTACCCCCCATACACCCGTAATGCAAAATCTTATTTATCTCGAAAACGGCTCTAACGATTTTGATAAAAAAAATTAGGTGTGATATTATGGATATGGACTACGTTTTGGTAAAAAAAATTTGGGGCAAAATGTTATTAACGGTACCTGTCATAGAACCGTTTTTTTGATTTTCGACTTTCTCATTAACGGCTCTAACGATTTTAACCAAACATTTTCAGCAGCAGTCCCCCTAAGTTTAAAATAATATTGTATATAAAAATATTCGAAAAATTATTTGTTGGGTTTTTTTGAAAAAAAATTTTTATTGAAAAATCAATATCTTCAAAACCTATGAACGATTATTTTTTGAAATTATTTCCTAAAATCAATATTATTAAATACTTAAAATTCGCATCCCACATTTTTTTCTTGAAAAATTTTAAAGAAATTTCTTATATAAAAAATTTATTTATTTAATAATAAAAGGGTTTTTTGTTTGCATAAATTCATACTTTTCCAGAAATCAGACGGCAATTTCATTTTAAATTCATGTTTTATATTTATAAAATGTATCTTAAATTCCAAAGTACTTTTACATAAGAGCAAGTTCGTGCGATCCAGTCGTGCATTTTATTTAAACATAGTTTTTAGAGATTAAAATTTTGTTGATTTTTATTTTCATTATTGTTCATGAAAAAAATAGTAAAACGTTCTTTATTACGCATTTTCTGGAGTTAAAATTAATAGACATAAAGATTGGACATCTGAAGACTGCAATAATATATTACATTTATTTAAACACATTTGTAAAGACTTATATATCATGAAGCTGAAGATCGCTGCATCGAAATTTATGTTTTCATTTAGGATAGCAGATCTCGATAAGTATCAAAGATATTGAAATATTTTAAACGCCAAAGAGCCTTTAGAGCTTGGAAATTCTAATTTTTTCATGTACCGTTCTTATACATACGGTTAGTTGATCCAAAGTTATAAGGGTCTAAACTTTTTTTTTTATAACTTTCATGTTTAAAAAAATTTAATAAACAAAAAAATAAAAAAAAAAAAAACATCGCACCTAGAGTTTGGAAATTCTAATTTTTTCATGTACCGATTTTTTACCTACGATTAGTCAATCCAAAGTTATAAGGGTCCAAACTTTTTGTTTTTTTTTTGTTAATTTCATGGTTAAATCACGGTTAAATAAGCTTAATAAAAAAAATAAAAGAAGGAGAAACATCGCCCCTAGAGAAACGTATATTCTACATTGCGTCATATTTATTTTATTTCTAAAAAAATTATTGCGGTCTATATCCTCTCCTAAAAATTTTTTTGTCTTAAAAGTTTTAAAACTCACTAAAATAAAATGTAACGAGATACAATTTAAAAAAAGTAACGGACATCGCCCCTAGGAAAATTTGCGCCCAACATTTTGGCGTTTAAAATATTCCAATATCTTTGATACTTATCGAGATCTGCTATCCTAAATGAAAACATAAATTTCGATGCAGCGATCTTCAGCTTCATTATATATCTTCTAAAAATAAAGTCCAAAATATTCGTATAAACGGAGCAATTTTAGTTACCAATATAGTTTATTAAAAAGCTTTACCGTAGGTGTGTTTTATTACTCGTATCTACAGATCAACATACTCGTATATCGATCTGGGCACATTTTTAACAGGTATTACGAAAAAATTTTAAATCCTGTTGGCTTTCTGGATCTTCTTCAAAAACCCAAAAATTAGTTCTTACTTCGGAGGATAGATGGCTATTTTTTGTGAATTGAGTGCAAGAATAAAAGGCAAGAAATAATTGGAAATCAACAAACTTTATTTTATTTTCAAGGTAAGATCAATTGATAATTTTTTTTCGCCTGTCTTTCTTAATTTTAAACATTTTGGCGAAAATTTTTAATTTTTAAACAGGTATTAGTGTGATACTACCTAACAATTTACTAACTTTTTAGTACATTACTAACTTTTTCTTAGTATTAAACATTTTCTAATTAGTTTTAATATCGTGATAATGCTATTTTTACCTGCGATATATGTAGGTAATATAGGGCAAGTTCTGCATTTGGAAAAAAAATCGATCTCGAGATTTTGATCAAAGTTGACATTACGATGATAGTGAAGACGAATAAAGTGGGTCCGACAATTCCGTCTGTCTGTTTGTATGTTTGTATGTCTGTACCTCGATCTACAGCCTAAGCCACTGGAGCTATATTTTTCAAACTCGGTACTTAAGGGTCTTCGGTTTCCTAGAGGGGAAATTGAAATTTTTGTATCTAACGATTTTGATAAAAAAAATTATTAGATTGTTAAATTAAATAAAATTCACGACTAATTCAGACTAAGAATTTCAAAAATGAAAGTTATTAGAGAAAAACTGTTCATAAGCATAAAAATTAATTTTTTAAACGACTAAAACAACTTCTTTAGTAGTTGGAGGTAAAACTAGGATGCCATGTGATTCAAGCAAATATAGGTTCATGCAAGACCAAAAATTATAAGTCTTTGTGGTGGTTTCTAAAAAAATAAGCTTTCATATACAAAATTTTTAAAATATTTGTAAAAAAAAAATTTTGGTACGCCAGCTTAAAGTTTTTATTATTGGTTGAATAAAAATCAAATTTACAAAAAAAAATATTGAGCCGTTTTCGAGATATTGAATTTTCAAAAAAAAAAAAACGATTTTTTTTTCAAAATTCAAAAAATATCTTTTCTAAAGTTTTGAAATGCAATGTTTTTTAAACTTTTAAGAAGCTTCTCTCTAAAAAATTTCATTAAAATCCGTTTTACCGATAATGAGAAATTCAAAATTTAAAAAAATCGCTCTATGGTAGGTACAGTCAGTAATATCTTGTTTTCAAATTTTTTTTATTAAATTATATATGTATCTTAAAAATTAATTGAAAGACTTAAAATTTAAGCAAAATTCTCGGAACCGTTTTCGAGAAAAATATGATTTTCGAAAACCATTTTTCAACATTTGTATGGAGGGTACCGTTATTGTTAGGTAAAATACAGTTTTTTTCTCATATCTTGTAGATTTTTTTAAGAAACTTTTATTTATCAAGTTTTAAAAAAATCGAGCATGGGGTTTTCGAAATATTGAGTTTTCAAAAAAAAAACTTGATTTTTTTTTAAAAATCAAAAAAAAAAAAAAATTGAAAATTTGAATACGCAGTAATATTGAAACTTCTGGGAGTTTTATATAAAAAAAATGATCAAAATCGGTCGTACCGTTTTTGAGAAAATCAAAAACAAAAAAAATGGTTCCAAGGGGGTACCAAAAATAACAATTTTTTGGAATTTTTTTTTTCAACCATTACCTAGGTTTAACTAAAAGAAATTTTATGATTTTTTTTTTAAATCTGTGGCACAGTTTTTGAAAAAAAAAAAAAAATATTTATTAAATTTCGAAAAAAAATCGTATGGCAGGTACCGTTATTTTTGGTCTTAAAAAATCAAATCAAAAAACATACGGGGGGGGGGAATTAAAACCCATATCTACCAAGTTTGAAGAAAATCGACCGAGCCGCTTAGCTGCAATCGAACGGACAGACAGACAGACAGACAGAATTGCGAGACCCACTTTTTTGGTCTTCACTATCATCGTAATGTCAACTTTGATCAAAATCTCGAGTTCGATTTTTTTTCCGAATGCATAACTTGCCTTATAGTACCTATAAATCGCAAGTAAAAAATTAGATTATGGAGATGGACTACATTTTGGTGACAAAAAATAAAAGCCAGTATTACGAGTATTGATGTTAATAAATTGACATTGAAAGGTAAATTAAAATTCATTAAGGCTTATCAAAAGTTAAAAAAAAATATTGAAATCGGTCTAGTCATTTTTGGGTTTTAGAGAGACTAACGTACAGCAAAAAAATGTTTATAGATACATACATTATGTACATACATAATGTATATAGATAGATGTTGTACATACGAAATTCAAGGGGTGCGCTAGTTGAACAAATATAAAAAATAAATTAAAAAAAAAAAGATAGACATTTTTTTAAGATATCGAATGTTCCAAGCAAATTTCTATATTTTCAAAAGTCAAACAAATATTTTTATTTTTTAATATGGAATATTTTTGAAGTAAAAGTAAGTAATGTCTTAATTTCTAATATTTTTATTGAATAATAGATCGTACGAATTGGGCGAAAGAAGCAAATATGCATCGAAATTCTAGATGCTGTTTTTCGAGAAATATATGATTTTCGAAAACCATTTTTAATGTTTGTATGGTGGGTATCGATATCTTGAGATGAAATAAAAATGTTGTTCATACATCTTGTAGATAACATTAAAAAACTATTAAATGACAAGATTCAAAATCTTCAAGCCTTTGTTTTTCTAAATGTTGAGTTTACCAAAAATGTCCAAAAAATTGTAATCTTGATTTTCATTTTCTCACAAAATGTCAAATAGCTCTTTAGATCAATATTTTTGTATGATTTATCACACATATCGTAAAAACATGGGTGGTTTCTAACACATTCTATTATATTATTCATTTCTACAAACAATTAAAAAAAAAACTTATTGCCCTAAATGACACAAAATAAAAAAAAATTAAATGCTATTTACTAGGTTAAAGAAAGATCGGGCGAGCCGATTATGCTGTAGTCGAATAGAAAGGCAGAAAATCACTTTTTTCGTCTTGACTTGCATATTGTAATGTCAAGTCTGATCAAAATCTCAAATTCGATTTTTTGCGATTGCGTAAATATCGGTGTAGTACCTACATACATAAATCGTAAGTAAAAAGGCATAGATACTATGGAATTTTTTATTGGCAACTCTGATTCTGCTTGTCTTTTCGTCGTCAAGAGTAATGTGCTGTGCTGTTAGACAAGTTCTTTTGATGATATTTCTGAATCTGATCAAATAGTTGTTATAAACAGGAGTTTTCATGATTTTCTGGATGTCTTCAGTGCTGCTCTGGTCGGAGAACAAAACAATATTTTTTTTACTGACAAATCAAAGAAACCCCACTCAAAGGCAAGACGTAAGAAGCACAGCTTCCTTAAGACGATGATGATGCTGTTCTGTTCTTTGATTGTCGAGGAGCCGTTTGGCATTTGGACAAAAACTCTAAACACAACCGAACCGAATCGAACAACAAGACAGAGTAAAATTAATGAACAGAAAAAACTATTTCCATAGGACAGAAAGGAGGATAAACAGCAGCAGAAGCAACATTTTTGAACAGATTTTCCAAATACTTTTAAACTATTATATTGGTGGCCGTTACGTCCACAAAGTGATGGCCAATGATGGCAGACTATGTGATGGTTGCTTGTCATAATGATTTTGCGTGAACTACAACAATAAAGACGACGACACGACGTGACAGAAACGTTCGCTTATGCTGGTCAAGGCATCTTGTAATCTGACCACTAACCTGCGCTAAATATTTATGAGTTCACTGAAGAGCTAATTATTTCTTTTAAAACGTTTGCTGGATCTGGTGTGCAAGCTGCAGTGCTTATGCATCTCAACTGGGGGCAACTAGCTGCGTTGATGATGGTTGTTGACAAATAATTTATGACTGCATTTAACAGATTGTTTTTACGATCACAGTTCACAGGATTTTATCTTGGAAGCTATAGAAGAAAATGGGCGGTGATAATTTTGATTAATTCATAGACAAGGAATTTTGTAAAACGATTTTCGTATGTTTATGGATGAGAATTTTTAAAATGTCTTGTTTTGGATCAATGCAACGTCGGAACGTAAAAATTCTATAAAATTTGAGACACAAATTTAATTGTGTTCCTTTTATATTTGTAGTGCACCATTTAAAACACATAATCCGCTCTTTCCAATATCGTAATGAACACTTTAAGGAACAGTTTAAAATATTATATTTCTTAAAAGTTTAGTTTTGCAATAAGAATGTTTTTATAACTCAATATCTGTCCACGATTTATTCTTAATGTAGTTTAACTTCCAAAAAGTTAAATCACAATTAAAATAAGTTTAAAATAAAATGCAGTGAACGCCTTACAGGCCTACTGCGACATATTCAGAGCTCAGGCCTATTAGGAGCGGTTTACCTGGCTTCCGGATTCAGGCTTTTCGACTTCGATATAAGTCGGGACGTTCTGGTAACTAGTACCTTTGTATATACAACCAATAGTATTATCATGGAACGTGATTTTGTAATACCAACGTTATCCTGGTGGTAGCGCTGAATTTAGCGCACGATTGTACAGTGGAGTGCAGAATAAGATACAAAGCAAGTAGTAAACAAAAGAATAGGAGAGACAAATCTAACAAGTGCTATCGCTATGCTCATAAGATATCTCCCCAATCGGTCGTCTCCATGAGAGAACTATAAATTTTATATACAAAGCTAGTACGCAGTAAGTATCTCGGGATGTGGGATCCATCAACCGTGAGCCAGATCGACCAAATTGCGATCGATGTAAGGCACTTCTGCAGCATAGAGGATGTTCGCACGTTCCGAGGGATTAACATAGACTCAGACTACTACCTCGTTGTAATCAAGGTACGGCTGCTGATATCTTTCTCAGAAATAAAAAGAAGGAGCATGAGAAGCGCTCGATAGAGGAAATAAAGGGGTATCGTAGCAGGAAAAGAGTTCGGAAGTTTTACCAAAAGGTAAAAAAACATCACAGTCCCCGAGGCTCCCATGGACAATCAAGGGAACATCGTAGAACGACCGCAGTCTATGCTGAGAGTATGGAAAGATCATTTCTCCAAACTGCGATGAAGAAGAGAATTGATAAATGCGGAAGGAATATACTTTTCATATTGGTATCGACGCCCATATAACGATAATGACAAAATAAAATAAAATTAGTTCACTTTGTTAAGAAATGATACATACAGTGGGTCACAGCTTATTTGACCCACGCCTTATATTTAAATTTAATCGAGTATGGCTCCTTAACAATAAAAGTTATTTGGAAAGTACAAACACAGAAAGGTTCATTAAGTTTTTAACTTGAACATGACATTTGAATCAATTAATTTTATTTTAACTTAAAAAAAAAAAGAAATAATTACATTTTCTAGTACTACAGCTTATTTGACCCACTGTGTTTAGAGACCACCTACCTTAGAAAAAATATCGAGATAACGGTGGTTTTTGCTTCTTTCTCTTATTTGTTCTATATTCAAATAGAATTATCAATTTAAGTAATTTTTCGCAAAAGCAATACGTGTTACGAAGATGGGAAAACGAACAACAGTTGAACAGCGTGAAATAGTGCTTCATCATCATAAAAATGGACTTTCTCGGTGAAAAATAGCCGAAATTGTTAACATACCAGATGGCACGGTCAAAGCTATTATCCACCATTTTGTATTCGAGAATCGAATTGAAAATAAAGGAACAAAACCTCCGAACAAAATATTAAGTGCATCGGATGAACGATATATTGTGCTAAGAGTAAAGCAAAATCCAAAGCTATCGGCACCAAAACTGGCTAGTGAGATGGCGAATACCCATGGAAAACCTTGTTGCCCCGAAACCATTAGCCGGATCCTTAGAGACAATGATTTGCATGGAAGAGTAGCACGCAAGAAACCTTTTATCAGTAAAAAAAACGACTTAGCAGTTTTCAGTTTGCAAAGGAGCATGTTCCATGTTCTGGAAGTGTGTTATATTTGCGGATGAATCCAAATTTAATAAATTTGGATCCGACAGACGGTCTTGTGTGACGAAAACCGAATACAGAGCTTCAAGATAAAACCTAAGAGCAACAGTGAAGCATGGAGGAGGGCATGTCATGGTATGGGCCTGCATATCTGCAGCTGTAGTCGGCAAGCTGCAATTTATTGAGAGTACCATGAACAAATTAGTGTACCTCAATATTCTCAAAAATAATTTGCTCCAAAGCACAGAAAAACTAGGCATAAAGAATACATTTCGATTTTATCAAGGCAATGATCCGAAACATACATCGGGCATTATTCAAACTTGGCTAATTTATAACTGCCCTCATGTCATGAAACCGCCAGAACAGAGTCCAGATTTGAATGTCATCGAAAACCTTTGGTCAATTTTGAACACAAAAATACGCGAGCGCCATATTTCTAACAAAAATGACCAAAAGACGGCTTTAGTTGAAGAATGGGCAAGAATACCTGTGGAAACGACAAAAAAATGGTGGATTCTTATAAAAATCGGCTTAAGGCAAAAGGGAGGACATACCAAATACTAAAATTATGAAAAATGTGTCTTTGTGTTAATAAATAATAATAATTTTACTCGATTTTTAAGATGGGTCAAAAAAGCTGTGACCCTGAAATATTGATTTTAATTTGTTTTTGTTATTTTGTTTTCTAATTTAAATTAAAAATAAAGAAATGAAGTTGTTATGTTTTAGTTAAAAACTTAATTAACCGTTCCGCGTTTTTTTTTTGTTGATTACTTGCTTCGTTGAAGAGATATTCTTTTTTAAAGTTTTGAGTAAAGGGTGGGTCAAATAAGCTGTGATCCACTGTATATGTATGTACAGATTTAGATTTTTGTTTACAAAAAATTAATTTTAGTTTTTTCCGTATCTGGAAAAATTTTATAAATTTCAAAAAATGTTCCAAGTTCTTAATTTGAATTTGAAATTAAAGTAAGAAGTCAGTATTCCAAAAATTCTAACTCAAAATAAAAAAATGATCTTTGATAAATTGGAGTTTATGCATATTTAAGAAATTTAAGAAATTGTTTCAATGAGTATAGTTTACTTATTGTATTACCTAGATATATAATATTATAGCGTTCCTTATATTCAAGCGAGACTTCTATGTAAACATATATGATGTATGTATATGACGGGACTAAAGATCAGAAAGAATTTTCATGTATCTGCAATATAGATAAGGACCGGGATGATAAAAGATTATAGAGAGATACTTTAGTTCATCGAGGGAGGACTACTACTCAATTGCCTTCTTAGTCCAAAGAAGCGGCGATTGGCAAGAATTATTCTCCGTTTGATTTTAGCTCTCGTGTTATTGTCTGAATTAATAGTGACGCCTAGGTAAACAAAGTCCTTAACTACCTCAAAATTATAGCTGCCTATAATTCTGTCCAAGACGTCGGTGTTGTGTCCTTTATTAATGATAGCCTATACTTGGTTTTGCCCTCATTCACTGGTAAACCCATCTTCTTCGCTTCCATCTCTATGCTCATAAATACGTCACTGACGTCACGATTTGTTCTTTCAACTATGTCAATGTTGTCGGCGTAACCGAGAAATTGGAGGGACTTCTAAACTATGTTGAAAAAGTCACAAGACAGACTATCGCCTTGACTAAAACCTTTTTTTGACATCAATTGCATCGTTGAAATCTTTTCCGACATTCATGGAGCAGCCTGGTTCTCAATTGTCATCGTGCACAAACGGACAAGTTTTTTAGGCATACAAAAACTAGACATCGCTGCATATAGTTCGTCCCTATAGATGCTATAATACGCGGCTTTGAATTCTATGAAAAGTTGGTAGGTGTCGATAGATCTTCCTGTTTTTTTTCCTAGATCTGACATAATGTACCTAAATATTTAATCGATAGTGGACTTTCTTGGTCGTAAGCAGCACTGATATGGACCATACCACATTGTTGACGAAAGGCTTCAGACGTTTACATAATGTAACGTTTACGTAATGTACTGTAGAAGAGATCTTGTATGCGATGTTCAAGAGACTTATGCCTCTGTACTTGGCGCAGTTCAGAGGGTATCTTTTCTTGAAGATCGGGCATGCATTCTTCCGACCATATTTTGCAGATGAGCTGGTGTATACTCCCAACCGTCATCGACTGCTCTTTTGAACAGCTCGGCAGCGAGGCCGTACTCCAGCGGTTTTCTTGGGCTTAAGATTCGTTACAGCTTTCTGCTCTTCATGCTTATCCGGTGGTTGGTATTGTTGGTCCGCCTAAGTCGAATTTTAATATCTCTATAGGAGGGGAATTCTCTTTTTTATCGCCATTATAAAGTTTGGAGAAATGATCTTTCCATATTCTCTATTCATATTTTACATAATGTCTATAAAACTTCCCAAAACCACCAAGAATGTGTTTTTTTGGCTTTATAGACTTTCTTATAACAACTTGAAATGCATCGTAGACGAATTCCCTGAGTTCAAATATTTACATAGCATAGATGTTTCCGTTGTGCTCATATAATACCAAAGAAGGTCGTTGACAAAACGCTATTTTTTTGTTTGTTTTTGGATTTTTATTATAAAAAACATATAGATTATAAAAAAGATATAGGTTATAAGAAAGATTATATTGAATTCCACAAGCAGCTAGAAAACGTGTTTAGAATCGCGTTTTTTGAAATTTATATTGTCTTTGCAGGACTTTAGAGATTTTGACGCTATCAATTGCTTGTATCAGTAGTGCTAAGTGCAAGCATTTGTAACATTACTTCTTTTCTGATCAAGTTTTTCACTTTTAGATACTATGAAATAGTAGTAGTAGAAATAATAATAGTATCACAGTAATCATTTAGCGTGGTGTTTGTTGTTAGTAAATAAAAATGTATGAGGTGAGCCTAACACTTTTTAATATTAAGGAAAAAAATAGATAAAATCACAAGAACCTTAGTTTAGAAAAAGACAATAATATATACACATTTTGTCCATAAACTTGTATTTAAGTGTAAACTTCATTCGCTTCACGAATTTCTCTTAAGAGAACCGGCGAATCAATTGAAACAACAAAGTTTTGCTGGGTTTTTGCTGAAGAAAAAAGCATCGGTAACTTTTCGGCGTTCTTGCAGAAATGAAACCGATTCTCCTGATTGTAGATAACTACTTGATTGTATTTTGCGCATCTTTGGTAAAGTGAAAAGAACCTTTTCGAAGTTTGTAAATATCAAAGAGTCATATGAAGTTAGCACGATACTAAAAAAAATAGCTATTTGATGAGTTTAACTTTAATAAAAAGTATGATGCTAAACTCAATTAAAATTTGCAGAATCGTCGTTTTAACCAATTATCATACTAAAACAGTTTTAACAGACTACTAATTCGACTAAAGTTTTGCGCCACTTTTATTATTGTTTAATTAAAGCGAGGTATATAGATATGTAAGAAAAAGTTTGACTGCCTTTAAAAGATAATATGAATGAAATGCCTTTTGAATTATAGTAAAATCAAAATAGCTACACATGTCACAGATTTTATTATTATTTTCTTCATAGGATTTTAGATCTTACGAGTACTTCTTGAAATGTATCTTAATTTAAAGGTGTGAGTCCCATACAAGAAAATGTTAGTGAAATAAAATTGTGTAAGGGAGACAAAATATTATTACAGAGATGATCTTTTATCCGTTACAACAAAAATTCGATAAAAAATACATACATTCTTAAAACACCTATATTTCTTAAATAAGGACTTTATTTTTGGCGAGCGTCCTTTCCTACGAATAAATCAATGAACAAAGCGAGACGGAAAAATAACAAACATCGGTAAGGCCTTTCTAAAATTTGCTTGTTTTCGCTTCCAACTATAAACATGATCAATGGTGATTTTAAAATCGTCATATTAACGTTTTCTTGGATCGAAAACCTAAATCATGTATTCCATCTTAAAACCCGGTTAAAATGCAAGCGGACCTTCCAATTATAGACCAATTAGTCTGCTTAGTTCCCTGAGCAAATGCTTCGAAAAAAATATTAAAACTAATTGTTCATATTATTCAAAATAGTTTGTTACTTCCAGAACAGACCTTATCATAGTACAGTACATCAAGTACACAGACTAACAAGGGATGTTAAAACTAACTTTAGGCTTGGGAAAAGTACAGAAATGGTACTACTTGACATCAAAAAAGCATTCGATACTGTCATAATGGCCTTCTATACAAACTTGTTAATTTAAATTTTCCATCGTACCTGATCAAAATGATAAAGTAATTTCTTCTTTCAAGAAGATGCAAAATGTTTGTTAACAATTGTTTGTCCGAAATTTTCAATATTGATGCAGCTGTACCTCAAGGGTCGGTTCTTGGTCCAATATTATATATATTATACACCTCAGATTTTCCTATAGTTTGATGTATTGTGATACATCAGATTCAGTTGGTTCCATAATAGAAACTAACCTGAAATTTGATTTGAATACAATACAGGCATAATTCAATGATTGGAAAATCAAATTAAATGCTTCAAAGACGAAGGCCGTATTTTTTACGTGTGCCTCTTACCAAGAAACAGCCTTGGTGGATCTAGGGTCAATTGGGATACAAGTGCTAAATATCTTTGAGTACTTCTTGATGCGAAACTTACATTTGGATTACATATCCAACAAATAATAAGGAAATTAGGTGTCACAACAAAGATTCTGTATCCATTTATAAATCGACGTTCCAAGCATAGTACTGAAAATAAACTTCTTATTTTCAAACCAATATTGCATGAAGGTTTTTGAAAGTAGTTTTTCCTTCGAATAAAAAATTTGAATTCATAATTATTTTGACAACCAAAATTTATAATTTACATTAGTAAGTTAGAATATTACCATATATATGCCAATTGTGCAATACCTCCATTTTGTGAAAAAATAATGAATACTTTTCTACCATAAATATAAAAAAAAAATCAAATTAAATAAATTGGTTCTTATCATGGTATTTGAAATAAATAAGTTAGCTTTCATTTCAATATGATCATTCTATATATCTCCCTATTGATCTAAAAGCACTTATTCGTTGCAACAATTCAGAAGCTATCAGAAGTCAAAAAGTCTTTCCCAATCGGCAAAAAAACAGCGTTCAAGAATGCAGTAGGCACTTGTTGAGTTCGTGTTTTACGTTCCTCTTGTCGTGTTAAGTGTCTAACCCTTTCTTTTATTTTTTGTACTATCATCACGCCCAGATTTTTTTCCTTCATCCTTTTGGTTGTGTCTGCTTTGCAATGTTCCTTACTTACATTACTACCGTTTTTGAGTACCTGAAATTTTTCCCGCTTTTTTAGCAACTTGGACGACGGATCTAACTACTCCTCAATGTCGAGGTCGGTACAAATGGCGAATCTACTAGACTGCGAGTATGGCAAGTAGAAGTCTTTTCTTACCTACTTATTCTTAAGTCCCTACACGTGTGTTAATTTGATAATCCTTCAAGTAAGATTCATTTTGTATAAATAAACTCTTCATAATTATAATGATAATGGTGACTCTGGGTCCGGATCTGTTTTGTTGCCAATTCAAATGAAAAACTAGTGCAGTTGCAGTATTGTGGAGAAATACTAGCGGCGTACAACGCGCTGGTGGCAATACGTGGTAATGGTACAGAGGTACCCATGGTACAGGTGATTAGAGAACAAAAATTGTTGCAATGCGAAATGAAGATCTCGTCTTCGATTGTATGTGTGTGCGTGATCTGGTTCAACCTGCAGCAGCACCATCAAGAGAAAGAGGCCCACCTCTTTAGCTGTGAACTTTGAGGCCGAACTCCAAGAAGAACAAGCTGAACAACTTTGGTCAGACCTAGACCACTTATTACCAGGGCTGTATTTACAAAAATAAGTTGAAGGTAAAATTAATTGTCAATGTAATTGATTAAATATTTTTTGTCTACACATTTTCTGTACGCCCAAATAATATTATATACAAAATTTTTAAATCAAGACCTACCTACCATATCATCCCCATAATTCTTAAGCATCATGGTTTAAAATGAAATTTTTCATACATAAATCTTGTAAAAGCTTTAAAAAACACAACGGTTTTTACTTTTTTATCTCATTTTCTCATCCAACACTTATAGTTCTACAGTCACCAATAATAACCATCTTCTTTCTGTCCTGAATTAATATCAGCCCCTCCTTTCTTTTTTTGTCCTTTTAAAACAGCAATTTAATAGTTTATTGCCTGGCATTTAATATTCGTAAGACTGATTTTAAGCTACTTAATGACCTTTATTAATAATATTGCCTTCAGTCTCTTTTTAAATAATAATACACCGATAGATATCAGTTTAACATTCTTCTACACTGTTATTTTCGACAGTATAACCGAATTTGTCCCTTTTCAACCTCGGAAAACTTGTACGGTATTTCCCCCTTGGTACAATAATGAAATAATAGGAAAAAAGCATGAAAATCGTACATAAAATCAAGGACTGCCTCAGATTTTGCTCGCTATCAACAAGCATCCTCTAATTTAATTTTTCCATACTTTTCGAATCCAGTCATCATATCATATCACGAATATTTCAACAATATGCATAACTGCCTAATTTCCGAACCACGACTTTTCTAGCAGTTCATTAATGTTAAGAGAAAATCCGATAGGTTTCCTTCCACTCTTAAGTTTCTCAACACAATTCTGCCGATTCTAAAAAAAATTGCAAACCTCTTCTTGATATTTTTCAGTTCTTCTTTAATTGATCGATATCTAGAATCTGACCCTGACTTTTTCAAATAACATTTGAACTGTCTGCAAACCTGTTTTCCAACTAACATTTCAGTTTCTATTAACTTAGAAATATGGTCATGCTGCAAGTTTAAATTTATATATTGCTTCTATCAGTGTTGCCATAAGATATTTTTGGAAATCGGGAGATTTCCACATCAGAAATCGGGGAATTAGAAGTTGAAATAATTTTACTTATTTAAAAAAAAAAAATTTTGTTCATCAATTTATTTATCAACATTAGCTGAAGAGTTTGGTAATGTTAATATCGATGAAATAAAGTTAGCCATCAATGGAAAGGCCAAACTTTGATTGCTCATTTTGATTGAACAAACAATTTTCCAAAATATTTCAATTTTAAAAGTATCATAGCTTTCATATATTAAGCTTTTAAAGTCAAGATTACTTATTTCTCTATATTCACAATCGATTCGCTCCATATCAGCATAATGAAAAATATTAGGAAATAAGTTAAAAAGATTACTTAGTGGATCAATTTGTTTATTTACAGTTTGTTTTGGTTTTAATAAGGTCAAAGCCTGAAAATTTTTATTTTTAAAATCAAACCTATGTAATATTTGCTAGCAAAGTTCAACGTGAAAGCTTATACAGTTGTTTTTAAATCGTTCAACTTCAGAGCTTGAAATAAGATTTTTGTCCAATTGTAACTTAACATCGCTCCCGAGGTACAAATTATCATTGTTTATTATATTGTAGGTACAGTCTAATTTTAACATTTCGCTAAAAGATAAAGAAAATGAATCTACATTTATATTATTAGTGTAGTTGAAAATATTAACAGGAACTTAACTACCGACACGCACCGCCCCACACCAAATCAAACACGATAAAGAAGAAGAAGAAATTTAATCTTGGTTGGGTATAGTTCACATTGTATTTTTGTCAAAAAATCAATGTAAGGTGAATTGAATTTATCAAAAATTGCGTATTGACAAGATCCTCATAGTCAACTGATGAGTCCATGTGAGATCACGCGCCGGGACGAAACGCCAATTTTTGTGAACTAAAGGCCAAAAAAGCTATTTAGAAGAAGAAGAAAGACAATGACAACGACGTTAACAAAAATTGCAAGGAATATGTTTTCATACTAAATTTAAAAAGAGTAAACTGTAAGTTAGGCACTGCCAAAATTTTCAATAAAATAATAAATTATGTTCATTCAAGAGCAGAGAAAATATCTGAACGTATTTTTAAATTGAAAATCGGGAGAAAGTGCACTATTTACATCAAAAATCGGTGTATCGGAAATAGGTCTAGAAATCGGGAGAAATACGATAAATCGGTGTTTCTGGCAACACTGGCTTCTATAGAGCCTTCTTCAAAAATAATTTAGAAGTCATGGTTTCATATCATTTTATAAATGAAAGAAGAGAAGCTGGAACTTGTATAAAGATTGCAATGTGATATGATATCGAAGTTTAAGTTATTGAGTTTTCAAAAGGTTTCTGTAACAATTTTCTAAAAGCTATATAGAATACTTTTCTTAAGACTTTAACAAAAAGCCTTTCAAGAAAATGTCAAGGTTGCAGCTTTTAAGAACCCTGTAAATGAAACTTAAGAGAAATTTATACATTTAATCTCCATTAAAGTAAGGAATATTAAAATAAATATTAAAAGTTGAATTGCAATTATAAACGAGCGTTTCGAAAAATGTGCGAAGTTATTATTACTTTTTTGCAAACTCCGCAAAATATTAGGATACAAACAATAAATGATGGAGGGTATTGACACTATGGCTTGGAAAATTGTTTAAAAGAACGTTTTAATATTCCTATTTCAAAGCTATCAAAATTTCGTATCAAAATATGTTTTTAATTAGTTCTGTTTGTAAATATTCAACGTGTTCAAACTTTGTATCCTCAAACATATAATTAAAAAAAAAGTGCAATGCTGTTAAGATATGTTATTAAATGTTTTTACATTCATTTATTTGGAAATATGTATATCAATTATGCTTCTATCGATTAATATTATTGCTGGATTCACATGTATGCATTTGTATTTTAATTTTTGAAGAAAAATTTAGAAAGGGATAGATATGTACTGATATAAAATGCACGACTAGGTCGCTCGAACTTGCTCTTATTAAAAAGACTAAGAATTTCAAAAAAGAATGTTATTAAAGAAAAACTGTTCATAAGCATAAAACTCATTTTTTAAATGACTAAAACAACTCCGTTTGTAGTTGGTGCTAAAAACAGGATGCCATGTGATTCAAGCAACCATTAGTTTATGCAATAACAAACATTATAAGTCGTTGTAGTGGTTTCTTAAAAAAATAAGCTTTTATATACAAAGATCTTAAAAAAAAGAAAAAAAATTGGTAGGCCAATTTAAAGTTTTTACTATTTTTCGAAAAAAATTTTTATTTACAAACAAAATATTGAGACGTTTTCGAGATATCGAATTTTCCAAAAACAAAAATAGATTTTTTTTTTCAAAAATTCAAAAAATTTTTTTTTAAGTTTTGAAATGCAGTGTTTTTTAAACTTTTTAGAATCTTCCTATAAAAAAATTCAATAAAATCGGCTATGCCGAAAATTATTTAGTAAAAATTATTAAAACGAAAAAAAAAATTAGCAAAATTCTCGGAACCGTTTTCGAGAAAAATACAATTTTTAAAACCATTTTTTAACATTTGTATGGAAGGTACCGTTAGTTTTAGGTAAAACAAAATTTTTTTTCTTAAATCTTGTAGATTTTTATTGATCAAGTTTGAAAAAAATCAAGCATGGGGTTTTCGAAATATTGAGTTTCCAAACAAAATTTCAAAATCCAAAAAATAAAAACTTGAAAATTTGAATATGTAATAATATTCAAACTTTGAAGGAGCTTCAGCATACAAAAAAATGATTTAAATCGGTTGTACCGTTTTCGAGAAAATCAAAAACAAAAAAATGGACACAAGGGGGCTAACAACAATAACCATTATTTGGATTTGTTTTCAACTTTGTATATTACTTAGCCTCAACTAAATTAAATTTTTCAATTTTTTTTTTAATTCTGTGGGACAGTTTTTGAGACAATAAATAAGTATTTATAAAATTTCGAAAAAAAAATCGTATGGCAGGTACCGTTATTTTCGGTCTTAAGAAAAACGTGTGGGGGGAAAAATTAAAAATGATATCCCGCAAGTTTAAAGAAAATCGGCCGAGCCGTTTAGGCTGTAGTCGAAAAGACATACAGAATTGTGAGACCTACTTTTTTGGTCTTCGCTATCATAATAATGTCAACTTTGATCAAAATCTCGATTTCGATTTTTTTTTTACAAATGCATAACTTGCCTTATAGAAGTACCTATAAGTCGCAAGTAGAAATGAGGGGGTATAGCCTTCACATGAACATAGATATCTTTGTCTTCATATCTGCATTATTATGGCTCTTTCTATTAGCTTTCTTTCGTATGATCATCTGTGCCCATATTAGATATACATAAATGTGAACTCTGTATATATTCGATATCCTGTTTTCTTTTGAAGACACATATCTACATATGTAAATCCAGCATGATGGCTCTTTATCTCCAAAAATCAAAACAAAGAAAGAGTGAAGTGGAATATAGAAAAAATCGCTACGGTCAGCAATTTTAAATTTAAATCTTAAACTTTGACATTTTCTAAAATAAAAATGAATTATTTACATTATTTGAAAATAAATAAACGAAAAATTAAATAAAAACCTACAGCACAGCACTTTAGAAAAACTAAATGAAAATAAACAATTAATTTAATAAGAATTGCACCGCTCTTAATGGAAGAGAATAACTAGCTATCGTGTTGTCTCTATCTTCATTGTTTTGTCTATATTTTGTTGTATACGTAGACTTTCAAGTGTGTATCAATTATTTCTTCTCTTTTCCTAGTTCATTTTGTATTATAAAAGTCTGCAGAGTGTCCAGTTTCTAGAAAGTTTAAAATAATTATTATTAAATGTAACATAAGTTTTTTCATTTAAATTTGAGAGAATATTTCTTCAGCGTCTTCAGCCCATAATAGAAGAAAAGGGTCTTATACCTGAACACCAGTTCGGTTTTAGAAGTAAGCACTCGACGATTGATCAAGTGCATAGAATCACCGATGTCATCGAGAAAGCCTTTGAAGAAAATAAAATTTGTTCAGCGGTCTTTTTAGATGTGTCTCAAGCTTTTGACAAAGTGTGGCACGAAGGCCTCAAATACAAATTGAGACAAGTCCTATCTGAAGGACTATACAACATTCTTAGAGAATATCTAGAGAAAAGAATTTTCCGCGTTAGGCACGGAAATGATTATTCAAATTTTAAAGAAATAGTGGCTGGGGTACCACAAGGTAGTGTTCTAGGTCCCATTTTATACCTTTTATTTACACGCGACATACCCCAAACAGACAATACAATTGTAGCTACTTTTGCAGACGATACCGCAATACTTGCAGTAGGCAAAACGGCTAACGAATCGACATGTAAATTGCAAAATGCTCTTAACAATGTCAATGAATGGACAAACAAATGGCGAATAGCGCTTAACGAATTTAAGTCAGTCCACGTGGACTTTACTTATAAGAAAATTAATAGATTACCAGTCTTTATTAATACAACTCAAGTTCCATTTGCAAATGAGGCAAAATATCTCGGGATGACTCTTGACGCGAAATTAAAATAGAAGTCACATGTTAAAAATAAATGTGATCAATTAAATATTAAACTAAGGGAAATGTACTGGTTACTCGGACGACATTCTAAACTTAGTATCGAAAACAAATTATTAGTTTACAAACAGGTACTTAAGCCTGTCTGGACATATGGTATTCAACTCTGGGGTTGTACCCACGATACAAATCTAAATAGTCTACAAACTTTTGAAAACAAATTATTAAGGTCCTTTGTAAATGCGCCGTGGTATATTAGAAACGAAGATCTTCACAGGGATCTTGGAATCCCCACGGTTCGCGAAGAAATAAAAACTTTTTCGCAAAGGCATAGAAAGCGTTTAGTTGAACATACCAATAGAACAATCTTAGAAATTCTTGACGAAACAAATTTAGTACGACGTTTGAGAAGGACCAAACCTTCCGATCTAGTACGGTGAAATTATTGTACTGTATTATGTATATTTAAATCATCGCTTAAAATAGAAAGAAGCTATTCAACTAGCTTATAATTAAACCAGTAGGAACTTTCACCGGAAAGTTGCCTACAACACGTTACTTAACTTCGAGAAAGATAAATTGCTAGATAAGTTCCATATGAACTTAGTTGCAATCGGGAGGAGGAGGTGGTTTTAGTGCGGTCGGCCTGATTAACGGTCTGCTTGCATAGAGTCTTACCTTCCGTAAGGCTTTATGGGGGCAGAGTTGTTGGTCGGGAGAGTCCCACATATCTATGAGCGCGCGTTTTTCGGTCCTCATAGAATCTTTTGAAGATTTCAACACCTACCCACGGTAAAAAAAAAAAAAAAAAAAAAAAAAAAAAAAAAAAAAAAAAAAAAAAAAAAAAAATTTAAATTAAAAAAAAATTAAAAAGTGTAAACTGTTAACCTTAAGTTTCTACAGATTTTATAAGCTACCCCTGATGAAGTCGAGACATTACGACGAAATTTAGGGAAAAAATATGAAATACAATTTTATTTGCATATAGAAGGAAGTGACCAAAAAAGCCCGATTTATCATAAACATTCATAGTTCAAGTAATTGGTCAAAATATTATAATTAACTCAAAATCACTTTACATTACAAATGTTTGACCGATCTTAGAGTATGTTAATCAGGTATGGTCTCCATACCATACCACTCACT
Source organism: Chrysotoxum bicinctum (assembly GCA_911387755.1). NCBI lineage: Eukaryota > Metazoa > Arthropoda > Insecta > Diptera > Syrphidae > Chrysotoxum > Chrysotoxum bicinctum. The sequence goes on along the minus strand of OU426987.1, from coordinate 102,481,211 downwards.
CCCGCATTGAAACCGTACAGTGACGTTTTATCCGTTTTGATTTAGGGGAGAGTGGGCAACATTTGAACACTTTTTGCTTTCCAGACTGATAAAATCTAAAATATTCGAGCAATTGGCCTGATATTTTACTCACATGAAACAGTGGTATCAATTTAGAAAAATATTTGGTCCATTTAACGAAATATTTATATTGAATTTTTATCTCCAATCAATACAGGTTCTTATGTTCAAAAGTGCCCCATGTAAGGGGCAGTTTTGGACTTGGAAGGGGCACTTTTGAACAGTGATATAATTTTTTTTTACTGAATAAAAGAACTTAAATTTTATTTGTATATTCATTTTTTAATAAGAACTTATCAATAAAACTCAAAATTAATACTTTTGTTATATCATATTCATGTATTTGTAGAAAAAACTCCACAAAGATTAATAAGAAAAAGAAAACTAAATCTAAAACTTGGATTTTTAAGTAAAAGCTGAATTTTTAGTGAATAAGAATATGCTTAAGCTAGCTAGTTAAAGATGTTTTCTAGTAATAGCTATTTTAGAGTAGCCAACGCTAAGTTCATTTAGTTTTAACTTGTTTTCCAAGCCTAAGCTTCAATTTGTGTGAATAAAAATAGCTTAAACTAGAATATTATTGTTAAAGCTATAAAAATTTCAAAATTTTTTCGACCTATACAGCTTTAACTAGGCTTTATTTTCAGTATTCAATAGCTCAAAAATGAGACAGAGAACGTATAGACGCAGAGACTGATGGTCGATATGACAAAAACATTTTTTACCTGAAACCAATACTTGCCCTATAGAACAGATAACAAATTGCTTGACTAATTGCTTGAAGCTGATTAAATTTTCTCTTAAATGTCTTAAATATGTTAAAAAAAAACTAATCATGGCAATTTTGAACATGTTCAAAAGTGCCCCATTACGCTTGGTCAAATCTGCCCCAACTGTTCCAGTGACATAAAATTTATTATAAATATTTAACTAAAATATATCCAGTAAAAAACTTACCGCAATTAGGTTTAAAATTTATTTTTCCTCCAAAAAAATGTGTTCCTGTTTTAAAATCGCGAATAATTTTTGTTTAAACTCTTACAACTAAAAAACGAAAACAAAACATTTTCACTGGTAAAAGTACCCTTCACCTCTAAGTCCGAGAGACAACTAAGATATTCAAGGAAAGTCGATGACGTTTATGGATATGGTATTAACAGGTTAAAATTTTAAATTACTTTTAAAAAAGAGTTATAAAGTAAAATTTTATAAGCATTGTTCAAATGTGCCCCACTCTCCCCACGCAGTCTGCCTTGGTCGGATCACTATATTTTACCTTCTTATAAAGATCGCGTTCAGCGTCGTGCAATCTCTGATACACTTTTAATCCACCAACTCCTCACAGGCACAATAGATTCGCTAGAATGATTGGCAATTATTCAGTAAAATATTTACGCACGTAGTCTCATATCTGTCCCACTTTTTTACCTTGCTGTGCACCGAACCAACTATGGCCATTTTAAAGCTATCTCTAAAATGTTACGCTTGTCAAATAATGCCCATTACTCTTTAGATTTTAAAAACGAATGTTATTAGAAAAAACTGTTCATAAGGATAAAATTATCATCATTTTTTAAATTCTTTTAGTAGTAAGAGACAAAAACAGAATGCTATGCAAATATGAATTTATGCAATAATTATGCAAGTCGTTGTAGCTTTGTATATAAAACTTATAGTACTATCAAGAAGACGAAAGATTGTGGCGACATCTTAAGGCTATGGACTGCAATTGCTAGATTTGTCTTTGCTAAATTTAATAATAAAGTATTCTCTTTTGTACTACTTGTTTTGTATGTTATCCTACTCTCCACTGTAAAAGCGTGCGCTAATTTCTGCGCCACCAACAGGCTAGCGTTCGCAATACAAAATCACGCCCCATGATAAGACTATAGATTATATATACAAAGGTTGTAGTAGTTTCTTAATAAAATAAGGTTTTATATATAAAATTTTTTAAATATTTAAAAAAAAAAAACTTGGTACGTCAATTTTAAGTTTTTATTATTGTACGAATGAAAATTAAATTTCTAAAAAAAATATTGACCCATTTTTGAGATATCGAATTTTCCAAAAAAAATATTTTTTTTTTTTCAAAATTCAAAAAATATTTTTTTTAAAGTTTTGAAATGCGATGTTTCTTACAGTTTTTAGAAGCATCTCTATAAAAAAATTCATTAAAATCCGTTATGTCGATAATGAGAAATTCAAAATTTTAAAAAATCGTTCTATCGTAGGTACAGTCAGTAATATCTTGTTTTCAAATTTCTTTTTATTAAATTATAGATCTTAAAAATTAATCGACAGACTTAAAATTTAAGCAAAATTCTCGGAACCGTTTTCGAGCAAAATACGATTTTCGAAAACCATTTCTTAACATTTGTATGGAGGTACCATTATTTTTAGGTAAACTAATTTGTTTTTCTCATATTTTATAGATTATTTTAAAGAACTTTTATTTATCAAGTTTTGAAAAAATCGAGCATGGGGTTTTAGAAATATTGAGTTTAAAAAAAAAAAAATTTGAAATATTTTAATAAATCCAAAAATTTTTTTTTTGGAAATTTGAATACACAATCATATTGAAACTGCTGGGAAGCCTTAACATAAAAAAAATGATCAAAATCGGTTGTTCTGTTTCTGAGAAAATCAAAAACAAAAAAAATGATTCCAAGGGGTACCAAAAATAATAATTTTTTGGAAATTTTTTTCCATTCATTACATAGGTTTAACTAAATGAAATTTTATTATTTTTTTTTTAATCTGTGGGACAGTTTTTAAAAAAAAAATATAAAATTTCGAAAAAGAATCGTAAGGCAGGTACCGTTATTTTTGGTCGTAAAAAATCAAATCAAAAAACATCTCGGGGGAAAAAAATAAAACTAAAACCCATATCTACCAAGTTTAAAGAAAATCGGCCGAGCCGTTTAGCTGTAGTCGAACAGACAGACAGACGGACAGAATTGCGAGACCCACTTTTTTGGTCTTCGCTATTATCGTAATGTCAACTTTGATCAAAATCTCGAGTTCGATTTTTTTTACGAATGCATAACTTGCCTTATAGTACCTATAAGTCGCAAGTAAAAATTGAGTACAAAACGACTCAGACTTTTGTTTTCTTCACTGGCTTCAATGATATGTATCTACAGAAATGTTCAATGAAAAGGTATAAATGTTTTCAAACTAAGGGCCTTCTAAAACTAAGATGCGCCTATGACCTCAATAGAAGAAGCCTCTGACCGTGGCGGCAGCGGTGGTGGTGGTAACCAATCAACCATACTCGAACCTCTGGGTTCCACAACCTACGACTTTGTTGAGTTGCCAAGAGTTGTAGATCATTGAAAGGCAAAGGAAATACTTATGTTAAATTGAATTCGATTTTTTCCAGCGTACAATGCAAAGACTGTTAAGGCAAAGAGTGCTATTGGGCGGATGTAGTGCGGTCTAAGAATGTCACCGAAGATAAAGCAACAGTAGAAGGAGGGGTACGCGATTTAAAAGTTAATCGCAAAGAGGTTTTGGGTTGTTGTTTTTTTCTGGTCTGGTTTTATAATTGCATGCAGTTCAAAATACATCATTAGGTAGAGAAAATAAGTTATCGTTATCTGACTGCTTAATGTCGTTCTCCTCTCTAACACAGTATGGTGCGAATTGTGGTAAAATTAAAATTTTTATAATATTAACATTTTTATAAAATTAATATTAGCCCAAAACTATATATTGTATTAACGCCTAAAAAATAGGCCCTGAATTGTGTTTCTGTGTTTATTTTTGCGAGTTTATGGGTTTTTAAAAAAAGTAGAGAGCTTAAACTCATGAAATAGACTTTGCAGGATTGTGAAATTTGCTTAGCTCTTTTGATTTCTTGTTTAAGAAAAATTGGAGCTGTCACAATAGCGAATGAAAAATCGCCATATTTATGTAGCCTTATACCTATTTATTTAACCATAAAAGACGATTATTGCTATAAATGGCTTAAATATTATGGCGTTTATATATTTTTGTCAATTGCGTAAATTCAGCATTACTGAATACTCATACCATACATAGTGAGATATATAAAATACGATTTTTACTTAAAACTTCACAGTGTTTAAATTCATTCACACATTACTGTAGTCCCTTTAAAATGAAGATCATTTCATAAAAAAGAGTAATGCCTTGACCACCATGAATAAACCTATGCGGCGAATATTTTTACGTTCTTACTACATTATTATAGTTAAAAATAAAAATTCAACAGAATGTTTCATTAATAGAAAAACTAGCGTGAAATTTCAATTTTTAAATCCTAAATTGCTTTCTCTAAAATTATATAAAAAAATTGGTGGGTGCAACAACTCGGAGTGAACCAGCACCTATAGTGACTTATAACTCTCAACCATTCATGTGTGCGTGTTACCAGGAACGGAGGGGACCTACAATTTTCTGCCGATTCCGAACGGCTAATGAGCAGCACTTTCCGTGACAAGAGATACTCTTGGAGAATTTGTCAATTCCTCGCAAGAGGCACTACACCCCTAAAAAAAACTTTCTTGCGGCGGCTGAGAATCGAACTCGAGATCTTCCGCATGACAGTCCAACGCACTAACCATTATGCCAAGGGGTACTACAGATTATATATACAGTACATATATAGACTAAGAGCGCACAGCAATTTTTGGGTGTGATAACAAAAAATAAGTAGCATAATATTAGATAGGCCTTTAGTATTCATTTACAAATGTGAACGTCTTGCATGCTCTAGTGGAAGCAAAAGTGCATAAGAGTGCATCAGATATGCAGTTCTTTCCAAAGTCTAAAAAATTGTGACAAAAGATTGAGGGCGCACGACCATCCGCTTGAACGACGATGTTGTGTTCCATAATTAATGGGAATGTTTGCTCTTACTAATAAATTCTAATAAAGCCATAATACATGAAGAAAATTTAGTTTTGTTCATTTTATTGCACTTTTAAAAAGAACTAGTATTTGGCCCACCCTTTATAATGTTACATCAACCTTTTAAACAGTACTGAAACTAGTCAGACTCAACTGTCAAATTTTCAATCGATTTTATTACCCCACATAAAAAAATTATTTTGAATTTGGGGAATGCTTTTATATTTTTGTTAACGAATTATTTATAAATTCTCGTGTATAAAATATAATTATGTTTTGTACCTACATATTATAAGGAAATGTATAGATATGCATAAAGATATAAAAATATATGCATATAAACATTATGTATACATATGTTCCTATACGATGTTCCAAATATTTTTTTTTCAAAATGTTTCTGTTTAATTTATACCTGCATATGTATGTATGTATGTACCTACATTTTATAATAAACAACGTACTATGTACCTATATATGTAAATAAGTAACAAAATATTAAGAAATTTCACATGTGCTTTGATTTCACTACACATTAATGTCTGCAATGGTAATACTTCGACTTTTAAAGTACAGCTCCGATTTGTACGGTTTTATTTTTTTGCAATTTTTTTTATTTTATTTAAAATTAAAAAATTCTGGAATGTAATTCTGTATGAAAAAAAAAATAATAACTTTGTTAATATCAAATTTTGGCATGATATTCGACAGAAAGATAGAGCATGCGAGAAGAGTCCAGAACAGAAAACAATTTTGTCTACTTCCCCATTTTTATGATTTAAATTAAGGAAGGTTCTTGAACGGGCTCTCCACTATTTGGGTGTTAAAAAAAGATAAAACAAAATAATTTTTTTCACAAGAATACATACACGTGTCTCTTTGCGTACTACTCAAAACTACCAATTTCTAAACAGTTTTATTTTTATATCTGAACTTTGACAGACGCATAAGATGCGAATAAATCTAGAGTATTTATGTTGAGTCCAGAAAAGTATGAGTGAGGGAGTCTATTTCCCCCCTTTTAGAAGGTAGGCGTAATTTTCTATTCAAAATCTTTTTTCTCGCATGGAAGAACTCTATACTGATTAAGTATTCGGCCGATAGTTTGTTCAGCCGGACCTCCACACTCATCCGATAGCATCTACAATGTTCCCAGCTAGGCAGCTTATTGACTGGTGCTGAAACAGTAGCCAATCCGATTGAGTGATCATCGAGTCCCCCGCAAGGTAAACCTTCGTGAAAGCCCTCACTCCGCCAGCTTGGGATCTAAGGAGTCTCTCCTATTGGCCAGTGTCCGCTACAGGTAGCTACGATCCTGACTATGTCTTGCCTGGGTCTGGATATCACATCAAGTGTTGAGAGAATTTTACCCTTAAGTCCGAGCGGAATGTTGACTCTTTCCGCAAGTAAGATATAAAGGGCTAATCCTTGCCTGACCAGCTAGTCAGCCCGTTCATTCCTCCGGTGCCAAAATTACCCGGAAACAAGATAAGACTAACATTGTGATTAATACTCGTATTAAGGCTAGCAAGTTCATTCCGGCATTGCTGGCCCGGTTGGGAGTATGATGTACTATAATGTGATAATTGATAGCGAAAATAACTTTAAAATAGCTTGCGATCAAAAATAGAATGACGTTTATTTTTTTGAACAAAATTTAGATTAATAAACATCTAAAATTGACTAACAACAACAACTTACATATACAAACGTATGTATGTAATGTATGTACATATGTATGAAGTTCAATGAGGGCACGAAGAAAACATGATTTTAATGTCTGCTTGTAATATTTATTGATCGTACCTACTCAAACAAACAAATTTTTTATTAAAATTAAAGGACGCGTTTTCATGCAAAATAGGATTTTCCTTAATTTTTTTAAACGGGTACAATTATTTTAAAATTTCTGCCCGTCGAGTGATTTTTTCAAGTTTGCAAACAAAAAAAAGACGCACGGGGCCAAATTTTGAGAATACGGTGGATGGGGCAGCAGTTCGTAGTGCAATTTGACCAATTTGGCTTTTGGTCTCACGGTTGCGCTTTTTGTGAGTAAAACGCAGCACCCATTGCGCTGACAGCTTTCTCATGCCCAAAATTTCATGTAGGATATGACCCACGCGATGATTTGAGATGCCTACTGTTTCAGCTATCTCGCGCACCCACAATCGGCAGGTCTGACAATGCGAGATCGTGGATTTTTGACACGTTATCCTCCGTGGTAGGCATTTTCACTCACCATCGAAGGAAAAAAGCCACCGTACACAGCATCCAAGCGCTCTTAGATTTCGCTGTGCGATTTGCCTTCCAAAAACAGGAATCGAATCACCGATATTCCTCTTTTTCCATTTTATTTTAAATTCGCGGACAAGTTGGCTTGCACACGTGGTCAAAACAAAACTACGGGTCTGATTCGGCTGAAATTTTGACAGTAATAAAAATAAATAAAAAAGTACATTTTATGGTGGGTGTTTACTTGAAAACGAGTTCTTGTCTCCAAATAAAAACAAACAATTAGTAGAATTGTTATTGCTTTTTTATGATCGTGAACAGATTTTGAAGGCTGTGGCATAATTTTTTATAATCAATGTCCTGGAAAACCTTTCAGAACTAGTACTTTCACAAAGTGATGGTTCATCTGGGCAGAGCGAATATATGCAGATATTTTCTACTACCAACTAAGAAGCATCGGATTTTCATCTTTTCATGACATCGATTGTTCCTTTGAAAATGCCGTAACTACTGGAAAAAACAATATAACAAAGATACCCGTCCGTCTTCAACGAGATATTGCAGAGCTCTAAAATTTTTGAATATAAGAAGGAAAACATTTACATCATACGAGAACGAAACCGAAAACGAAAACCGTGTGGAAAATGAAATTCAAAAACTGGAAGAGAGCTCAATCACTATTGGAATGCATGTTGTCAAAGTTAAACACCGTCTTTATTTTACTATGATAGATGGGAAAGTAACTTAAGCTGTGACAAATACTTGTTCGGTGAGCAAATATATTATTTGTGGAGCTAAACATTCAGAGATGAATGACTTATCCAAGTTGCAACCCAAGATCCTTAATAAAGAAGCTCTTATTCTGGGAATGTCATCACTGCATCGATTTATGGAGCACATATTGCATTTGGGATATAACTTAAGTTTTAAAGCGTGGAGAACAAATAAACTTACCCGTTGTGTCAAAGAAGAGGAAAAAAAAAACTAATTCAAGCGGAATTCATATCAAAGATTGAAATAAAAGTTGGCGTTGTAAAGCAAGGCCCATAAGCGCAGGAATAAGTACTACAAGTACTATGTGACCCATCAATCGATAAAGTTTTGCCGGTTATCAACGAAGGAGGATATATTCCATATGATCCATTTATAACCCAATTAAGACCTGAACCAAGAAAAAACATCTTCCTTTGATTAAATTAATTAAATAACTTATTAATATAATTAATTAGGTGTACTCATTTATTTATTTCTTATATTTGATATATGCTTGTGTTATTATGTATGCATTTGATTATTTAGCTTAAAAACAAAACAAACACAAAAACAAATAAAAAAAAATTGTTTCGATAATAAGTCAATAAACCTTGTAAATCCGAAAATTGTCAATAACTTTTCTCTCAATTATTTTTTTTTAAATTAAATTTTGTCAAAATATGTGTGAGCCCAGTCCAAACAAGTGTGGCGCGCCGCTCAGCTTTCAAATCTGTTCTATGATTTTAGTGTAGTGCTGAGCGGCAAGGCATAATCAAGGCAAAAATCAATCGACAGCATGTGCTGGTGGAGTAAAGTGAAAAGTTAATGCAGATTTGAAATTTTTTGAAAGTTTATTAGCATGTATGAACAAATTTAGTGAAATAGAAAAACTTGAAATAAGAGGAGAGTTTGAAAAAATTATTTAAACTAAATTGCAATTAAAGGAATAATACTCGTACTTATTCAAATACAAAGGTGTGTTTTTTTTTAACCTTACATTATTGTTAAAACAAGCCTCTGTTCTGCAGAAATTGGTTTTCTTTCTTTGTAATTTTTGTGGAAACTTGTTCCAGCAGCAAATCAAATGCTTTTATTGACATTCGTTAGTATTGCCTGAAGCGATCCTCATATTTTCGCAGTTTTATCTCCCTCCTTATAATATACAACGAATTGTTGGCTTATAAACAGAGTACAACAACAAACTTGAGTGACTAATAAAAATGATAGTCCTCATGTGACAATTGATAAACAATAAAACCTAAATTGGGATGGACCTGATTATGTGGTTTCAGTAGCGTGATGAGTAGCGCACTGGGTTCTGAAGACGCTAGGTCTGGGTTACAATCTCAGTCAAGGCCAAAAACTTTTTCGATTAAACTTGAAAGTATAAAGGCTAAGCACCACTAATAAAGGAGTCTGATGAACGGATTGGCACCCGTGAAATACCCAGGTAAATAAAAACCCACTTGGTTGTAGTTCATTCAAGTTGTTGTTGTAATATTTAAAAACCATAAATATATGAAGAAGCTTTGCAGACATAACTCCACGTATGTAATTATACAGAAACCCCTTCAAATTGGTTTTATGTCTATATATAAACACAAACGTATACACCCGCTTACCTCTTTACTCGGATAAACCGAAAAACAAACAAGTCGATCCATAAATTAAAAAAAAAAGTGCCGTTGTTTAAGTTCATATAAATTCATAGCAAATAGGAAAATATTTTTTTTCATTTCCTCTGCCTTTAATCCTTTATTCTGTTCGTTTCCATCGCCATGATAATATAATAAAATATATGGATTTTTTCCAAAAACTTGATATTGAGTTTTATAATTGCGATAATGCGCTTAATATATCTTTGAAAACACCTTTAGAGCTAGAAGATAAATTCGATATATTTTTTAAAGTCATACAAGACGCTGCATGGAAAAACACTCCACACAACTTTAGAGATTCAATTAGAAGCACAGATACAATTCCACCGGAAGATCGTCTTTAGATCGTCTTTGGGTTTTACGTGGATACCTGCCTATTACAGCCCTACCCCACGGGTGGCGTACCACCATCAGGGTCAGATTTAGTCCTGAACATTAACCCCGACATAGCAAGCTCTCTCGGTCGCAAGTTGTGAATTGTGATATGTTGCAGCATATGCACACCTCTTGCTTAGGAGGCGAGGTCTACCATTTCTAGCATTTCTTGAATTCAAGAAAAGAATCCTGAAAACCATATGTCTCCGCATTCATATAGATAGTCTGAAGAAAGAGGGGTAGGCATGGCCAAGCACTATCTCCCGTGGTACCAGAATATAGCTTCAGGTTGAGCTTCGCAACCGAGGTCACTTACAGATGAGTTACTGCAAAACTCTGGCCCTGTCAACTCTAAGGATACACACACCAAGAAGTTAGCCGAAGTAGTAACCAACAACCCAGTGTGCTTCCTATCTTCATTCGCCTTGCGACGAACTAGGAAAGATGCTCCTAGTCTTTAGTTTACCTTACGGCAAATAAGGAAAGAAACTCCTATCTTTTATTTACCTTACGGCAAGTTAGGAAAGACGCTCCTAGTCTTTAGTTTACCTTACGACAAAAGACGCTCCTATCTTTTGTTTACCTTACGGCAAGCTAGGACAGATTCTCCTAGTCTTTGCTCACCTACGTCAAGCTAGAAAAAACGCTCCTAGTCTTTGTTCACCTTTTTCGGCAAACTGGGTAAGACAATCCAATTCCGATCTAGTTAGTTTAGTTACTAATGTAACCTATCGACAGGCACCACGAGGAGATCGATAGGAACCCAAAGTGCAGCAGAATCGCATCAGCAGCCATCTGTCACTGCTCTCCTTGACAGTGAATTTCTCCGTAGAGACTTACCGGACAACCACATCAGCAATGTCTACATACGTTCCCAGAGCACATGGAATTACACATCAGCGCTATCAACGATTGTGTTGAGCTCCAACCAGATTTTCCATGTCAGTATTCATCCACACACTCCAGAAGCGCATTGGACTCGCACATCAGCGCTATTAACGATTCGCTCCGAAGAGACTAACCGGATTTGCCACGTCAGTACTGATCTATACACTCCCACCTGCACAATTCCACCGGAAATAAAAGATCTGCTTCGCGAAAAAAGAACTGTTCGGAAAAGATGGCATCAAACCCGAGCACCTCAGGACAAAACCATCTTAAACCGCCTATCGAATGAACTGAAATATGCTATCCGCGACTCAAAAAATCGGAAGATTTCTACCTTTCTTGAAGGTCTGACTGCAAATAAAAATACGAACTATTCATTGTGGAAAGCTATAAAAGATGTTAAAAAGCCGCAAATACATTCAGCACCAATCAGACAAAATAATGGAGGATGGGCTAAGTCCGATGGAGAAAAAGCCGTTTTATTTGCTGAACATCTAGAGGAAACTTTTAAACCTTTTGACAGTCAGGCATTGATAAATGAACATGGTGATATCAAATAGCCATCTGAAAACTTTCTTATTCGGAATATCACGTTATCAGAACTTTATCAAGCTATTTAAAATCTTAAAAATAATAAAGCTCCTAGGTACGACCTAATAAATGCTCGCGTGCTTAAAGAGCTACCCAGAAAAGCAGCAATTAAACTTCAGCACCTTATGAAAGTGGCATTAAGGCTTTCATACATTCCACACCAATGGAAAGTCGCAGAAGTTTTAATGGTTCCAAAACCGGGAAAGTCTCCGAACGAAAAGAGATCTTATAGACCGATTTCTTTCTTGCCACTGATCTCGAAGGTATTTGAGAAAATCTTATTAAAGCGACTGCGGCTTATTCCTGACCATCAATTTGGTTTCCGAAAAAGCCACTCAACAATTGATCAGGTGTACAGGATAACCAATGAAATTGAGAAATCACTAGAGGGCAAAAATGTATATTCAAGCGCATTTCTAGATGTCTCTCAAGCCTTCGACAAGCTCTGGCACGATGGCCTCAAGTTTAAACTGCGACAGGTCTTTCCGGATCAAATATATTACATCCTTGAGTGCTACCTCGAAAATATGCTATTTCGAGTTAAGAAAGGGAGGGAACATTCGGATTTTAAGGAAATCAATGCTGGTGTTCACTAGGGAAGTGTTCTCGGTCCGATTCTGTTCGTACTAGACACTAGCGATATTCCTCAAGAAGAAGATACCATAATAGGTACTTTTGCAGACGATACGGCTGTACTTGCAATATCCGATTCATTTGAATCTGCAACCGAGAAGCTCCAACGAGCTCTAGATAAAATTTCGGTATGGACTAAGAAATGGCGAATTGTTCTTAATGAGTCCAAATCAACACATATTAATTTTACTTACAAACAAATTACCAATCTGCCCATCTACATTAATTCGGTGCAAATACCATATGCTAATGAAGCAAAGTACCTAGGAATGACACAAGACGCTAAGCTTAAATGGAAAACTCACGTTAAAAAGAAACAAGATCAACTTGAAAATAAATTACGTGAAATGAATTGGCTTATTGGAAGATATTCCAGTATCTACAATAAATTGCTTATCTATAAGCAAGTGATAAAACCAGTATGGACGTACGGTATACAACTTTAGGGTTGTACTAAACCAAGCAATAGACAAGTATCGGGTTTTTCAATAAGAGCGCTACAAAAGTTTTTTTAAATAAAACGAAAATGGTTTTGGATATCAATGAAATTCTTTATTCCTGTGAAAGTACGTTCGATGCCATTATGTATGAAACTCGATTTCTTTTGCATGACCACCACGTTCTTGCGTCAATTAAATCTTGTTAGGATGTAGACCAAGGTCTTTTCGCAAAATTCGCCACAACGACGCACGTCACAGAGATGCCCAACGCTTGAGAACGACGTGTGAGAGACACATTTGGGCTTTCTGCAACTGAAGCCTCAGCGGCAGCAATATTCTCGACACTACGGGCACTTCTTTGTCTCACTGGCACGGGAACATTTTGTACTGTGCCTGTGGATTCAAATTTTTCCACTAGACGCTCAATTGTTGATCTGCTAGGACGATTATGACGACCATAAATTGGACGTAGCGCTCTTAACGTTGAGGCCACTGACTCCGAATTTCGGTAGTTAATTTTAATAATTTCGACTCGTTGTTGGCTCGTATATCTTTCCATCATAAAATGGCAAACCTTACTAAAGAGAAATGTCAAAAGAGCGGCAAGAAATATGGCGTCGTTTGCTGTCCCTGTCGCTTTACTTTTGTAGCATCCCTGTTGAAAAACCCTTTATTACAATCCTTTCAGAGCAAAGTTCTCAGAGAAATCTTTAATGCTCCGTGGTACATTAGAAACAGTGATTTACACAGAGACTTACGATTACCAACTGTTGAAGATGAAATAGCAGTTTTCGCTGGGAAGCTACGAACTCAATTAAATAACCATAACAATAGAATTATTCGACAAACAATTGATGAGACAAACCTTGTGCGCCGACTTCAAAGAACGAGACCGTTCAACCCAGCGCCATAAGGAGTATCCACTTTCAAATGCGGTATTCGCAGGTAATCTCAGTGGGGAGCTTCCTGCCAAACGTGATTATAATATTATGAAATTAAAACTACTTGATAAGCGAACTTAGCTGTAGTCGCAAGAACAAAAGGGAGTTGTTTTTTAGTGAGTAACAATCTCAGACTACTATGAGTACCGGGCTCATAGTGTCTATGAAGATTCTTCACCTACCCACGAAAAAAAAAAAAAAAAATTTTTTATTGTTACATTAATCAAAAAATATAGTAAAACATTAAGTTTATTAAGCGTTTTCCGGGAAAAACTTGACCTCAAAGTCATAAATTAGCGTCGTCGGTGAGAAAAAAATAAATAGGCTTAGAAATTGGATATCTGAAGACCCCAACAGATATCAACTTTACCTTTAAACAGAATTTTGAAACTCACACAACTTGAAAATCCATCTCAAACAATTTGAAATGTACTAGGCAATAAGGAATTTTTATTTCACTCTGACTGACTTCAACTTATTACATTACATATTACACTACTCCGTAGATAAATCTACGAAGTAGAGACACTGATTTACATATTCCTATTTAACACTGTTCTTTCAAATACTTGTATTAAAATTCTAACTTTCTTATGCATATAATGATGTTATATTATTATCAGACAAAAAACCTTAATGTTAAAAAAAGAGCCAAGTTCTTCTATACAAAAACCTTTGTGTAATAAGTAAGCCGCGAAAAGTACTGATATCTAAAAGTACGCCAAGTTTTTACTTCATGAAGGTTTAATACCGAATATTTAAAGTAGAATAATATTGAAACAGCTACAATGTAATAGAGAAATTTTATTATTTAATGATTACTGACTGAAATTAGATGGGTTCACTGGTCAAGTTTTTAAAACCTTTCGAATTGCCAAGTAAGCCCATCAAATTTTAGTCAGTTATCGGTTGTTTTGAGTTGCTATTCTATTGTTTCTTCTTGTCCTGACAAGATACCTCACACTAACATACCTACCTTAATTATAAATACTAGTACCTATATCCGCTCAAAGTCATAAAAAAGCAATAATTGTTGAGCATGCGATGATGTTTTTGTTGCAATTTTAACTCCTTTTTTAAAATGAAGGTAGCCCACCAATTAATAACCTAATTATTTGTTTGATCACAGTTAAGAGTTTTTTTTATGTAAACTCATAATTTTTTCGGGTATGCAAATGTTTTCTTTTTTCATTCATGTTAACATAACAGAGTACCAAATCGAGTGCTCTAGTTCTAAGAAAAGTCATGAATTTTCAAGATGCATTTATAGTTTCAAAATGACAATAAAAAGGCACTTCGAATGAAAAATCTTAGATTTTCTATTTTTCGCTTTGAATGTACATTAAGCTATACAACTCTACCAAATTTTATTGTTCTACTGCAATCGGAAGTGTGCCATATAATGTACATCATTTCTGAGGAAGTGGGCGGATACCACGCCCCTGAATAGAAAACCTCAAATTTTATATTTTTTTCTTTGTATGCAATTTAAGGTCTACCACTTTACCGAATTTCATCGTTTTACAGCAGTCGGAAGTGCTTCATTCATCCAACACCAATTCGGAGAAAGTGGACCGATACCACGCCTCCTGAATGGAAAACTTCAAATTATCGATTTTTTTCTTTGCTTGCATAACAAGACCTAACGTTGTGCAAAATTACAAGATTCTACGATAGTACGATGTCGGGAAGTGCTCCATAATTTTGATGATCATGTCAGTCAGTCAGTCAGTTACGGTTTTTGTGATTTTTGAGGCCTTATAATTCAGGAACTGCTTATGCTAGAGAATTGAAATTTGGTGAGACGCCTGTGCCTGACTAGCTTAGCAAATATTCAGAATTTTAAGTTTCTGACTTCATTGGTACTATAATATTCTCGACCTAACTCAGCATCCAAAAGCATAAATTTTGCCATTTCAACCAAATATTTATTCATTCTTTCGGCTGCACCATTTTGCTGTGGAGAGCACGGGGATGTATGGTGATACCTTATTCCTTCAGCCTTTATATACTGTAGAACTCATCCAGCCTTGTATTCTCCTCCGTTATCTGACGGAATCATCTTAGGTTTCTTTGAAAATCTAGTTTTGACTATTTCAACATATTGACGCAGACAATCAATCAGTTTTGACTTCTTTTTTAGCAGAAAAACAGTTGTGAAACTACTAAAATCATCGATGGACGTTAAAAAGTATCTTTTCCCACCAGGTGCCATATTTTACATAGAACCGCAAATATCGATATGCACCAGGTCCATGATTGAGGGTTTTTTGTTGCTCGAGTGTAAGTTGAAAGGTAAGAGAGTCATTTTAGCCTGCATGCATTATTAGCAGACATCGGAACAACAACAACTGCGGACAAATAATTTGAATTCATTCACCAACTTCTTAACAGCGTCCAAGCTTCGATGTCCGAATACCCTATGCCAGTAATGAAGACCATATGATTTCATTGCTGACCATCATTGTTCTCTGGGGTTGTGTCTTTTCGCGAAGTCTGTATAGATTTCCAATTAAATCTGCAACCGCTATCACCTCTCCTTTAATCGGAACTTTAATTGTGCATTGGTTTCCAATAAAGTTGACAACAAGTCCTTTGTTCAGCATCGCTCTAACAAACATCAAACTTCCTTAAAATTAAGGAATGAAAAGAACGTTTTCGACTCGAATTGATGTTTCTTCATCATTGACTATAATGAATAATCTGCACGTTCCTTTGTCACTTGAAGAAATTTCTTGACCATTAGCGAGTACAACTTTTCACCATTCGAGTTCATATCCAAAGAGATGAAGTTATTTGTCTTGTTTGTGATATGACAAGTTGGTCCTGAATCCAACCATTTAAATAATCGGAATAAAACTCGTTTGAAGTTGTCACGTTATTAGCAGATCATTTTGGTTGATTTTTCTTCCATTGATCATATTGGCCACAATCTCGTTTTATGTAGCCACTTTTCTGGCAAAAGAAACACTTTTTATTTGACTTAACAAAATTATTTACCTTCAGCACAGAATTGTTCGCTACAGAAATGTCAGCATCAGGGGCGAACGCAGGTAGGGGTTTTAGGGGTTCAAACCCCCCCCGAAACGACCAAAAAAGTAAGAGTTCATTTAAAAAAAAAAAAAAAAAATTATTTTCGTGCCATAAATTCTTCTGCTAGTGTTGATTTTTCTTACGACTTACATATAAGTACTATAAGACAAGTAATGCATTCTTAAAAAAAATCGAACTAAAGATTTTTATCAAAGTTGATATTAATATCTCGACTGAAAAGGTAAAGTATCTTAAGTCAATTTTGATGATTTTTCAGGAGAACAAAAAAACACTTCAAAGCTGTATCCCAAAAAATCTTTCAAGTATAGAATTTATTCAACAAAGCATTTATATGTAAAATTTTATGATCTTTTTTTTGAAATTATTTTCAAAAATATATTTTTAATATTTTGGTCGTTATGAGAAAAAATATGACTTAATATAGTTTGGCTTTTCTATAAATTGAATTTTTTATTAATTTCCAAAATCTTAAGTTGAGATAAGGTATTTTGCCTTGCGTTTTCGAAGGACGTTTTCAATTCTTATGTCCATTTAAGATGAGGTGCGTGTGCAAAAGTGGAAAAAAAGAGATTTAAGATGATATTTTCTGGTTTTTATTTAAGTCATATATGAAAAAGTCACATTTGTTCTATAGAGCTTTAATAATAAAAAAAATAATAACTAATAAAGACTTGAATTTCTTTAAAAAAAAGGCTATAAAATCACATTTTGTTCACAGAATAGAAACAGTTTAGTTTTATTCAAATAATTTATTTAAAAAATTTTAAAATAAAATATAAAATAAATTATTAAATTATTTAAAAAAAATCATTGATCATTGTAAAAACGGTTACATGAAAACATATTTTTAAAAGTCAAATTAATAATAACAAAAAACTATTGGAAAAAATTTACCTAAGGGACCCAAGGGGAGACAGGAGAAATTGAAAATTGTTTTTACCTCCGAAACTAACGGTATCGCACCCGTAGTGCAAGATCTTATTTATCTCGAAAACGGCTCTCATGATTTTGATAAAATAAAATTTTTGAATAACATGTTATTAACGGTACCTGTCATAAAACCGTTTTTTTAAGTAGAACTTCTTTTCCGGCGTTGGGGGTAAAAAATGTCTATGCAGCTGTCAGTGACGTGTCAAAACGACACGCTATCAGTCAAAGACAGCGACATGTAAGGAAGTTTTACTTCTACAGCGCGTACGTCAGTACACACAACCTTTTTCTTTTTATTTTCGACTTTCTCATTAACGGTTCTAACGATTTAAACCATTTTTTTTAGCAGGAGCCCCGAAGCTTAAAATAATATTTTATATAAGAACATTCGCAAAAATATTTTTTGGATTTTTTGGAAAAAAAAAATCTAATTTTGTTTTTTTGAAAAATCAATATCTTCAAAACAAGTGAAACGATTATTTTTTGAAATTATTTCAATGGCACAAAATTTTAATTGAATTAGTACGACCGAGGTTAAAGCTGATTTAATATGAAACTAAGTCAAATCAACGATTTAGCAAATTTTATTCGAATATAGCATCATACTATATTTATATCTACCCTTTTATTAAAGTTAAAATCATCGTAAGAATATCGTGCTTTTAGAAACTTTCAATGTTTTCGGTGTGTTCAGAAGCAATTTATTAAGAATTCCTTTAGAACGATACTAGTTGGAAAATGTTTTAAACTAAGAATGAGTTAGTAAACTACTTTAAAGTTAGCAAATTGTTAAGTAGTATCATACAAAGAAATTAAAAATAATAGGTAGTTTTGACATTTTGCGCCAGTCTTCTTAGAACTATTGGCCAATACTACTACGTAATTACTTAAAATTGATATCCCAAATTGTATTCTTGAAAAACTTTGAAGAAATTTCTAGCATAAAAATTCTTTTAATATTAAACTATTTTTGAGCTTTGTGTGAATAAATTCTTAGTTTTCTGGAAATCAGATGGCAATTTCATACATTTGAACATTTTTATCTCATTAAATCCATGTTTTATTTTTATAAAATGTATTTTTAATTCCAAATTCGTGCAATTCAACTCTTTTTTGTTGTATATGTACGTATGTGATTCATTTGTAATATTTTTTTAATCGCGTATGAAACAAAACTGTTTGAAACACTAAAAGAAAAAATAAGAAAAACGGTCGCACAAAAGGCAATCTAGAAACAAAATACGCTTAAAAATATCTTATGTCCTTGTTATTACGGAAATTTTTTTAGGTTTGCAAACGGTAAAATATCCTATGACTACTTAGGGAGCGAAAAATTTCAGTTTTAAATTTAAAAATTCATTTTATGTTCACATAAGATGATTTGCGTTTTCACACTTTTTTGGAATTTTTCTAAGGATTTTATCTTATGTCGACTTAAGGATGACTTTTGTTCCTGTTTGCACGCGCAAGAATATCTTAAATCAACTTAATATGATTTACTATTTCACAATAATAAAAAAGTCTTGAGCCAATATAATCTTAAGTCTATTTTAAGTTTTAAAATTAAGCAGAACACACAATCTTATGTAGACTTAAGATATTTTACCGCGTGTAGAGATGTGTCTTTTGGACATAAGATGAAGTTGTTTTTGTCTATAAAAAAGCACAGGAGTGAGATAGAAGGAAGCCGATAACACAGTACTGTAGCCTTTTAGAATGGCACTAAGGATCAACAAAAAAACGCGAAATATCTTAAGTCGGCTTAAGATACTTTACCTTTTCAGTCCAGATATAATAGTGAAGACGAAAAATGTGGGTCCCAAAATTCTGTCTGTCTGTCTGTTCGACTACGGCCTAAAAGGCTGGGCTGATTTTCGTTAAACTTGGTAGAAATCGTTTTGATTTTTTCGCCCCACACGTTTTTTTTTTCCTTTTCATTTTAAGACCAAAAAATAACGGTACCTGCCATACAATTTTTTTTCGAAATCTTATAAACATTTTTTTCTCAAAAACTGTCCCACAGAATTTTGAAAAAAAAAAATCATAAAACTTCATTTCGTCATTTTAGGTAGATAATGGTTGAAAAAAATTTTACAAAAAAATGGTTATTCTTGGAAGCCCCCTTGGAACCATTTTTTTGGTTTTTGATTTTCTCGAAAACAGTACAACCATTTACAACAGTACAACAGTACAACATTTTAATCATTATGAAGCACCTTCAAAGTTTTATTTTTTTCTGGAAACTCAATATTTCGAAAAACCCTTGCTCGATTTTTTTAAACTTGATAAATAAAAGTTTTTTAATATAATCTACAAGATCTGAGGAAAAAAAATTGTTTTACCTAATAATAAAGGTACCCACAATACAAATGTTAAAAAATGGTTTTTGAAAATCGTATTTTTCTCAAAAACGGCTCCGAGAATTCGGATAGTTTTTTTTTGTTTCGATTAATCTTTACTTTTAGAGAAGCTTCTAAAAAGTTTAAAAAAACATTGCATTTTAAGACTTTAAAAAAAATATTTTGTTAATTTTTGAAAGAAAAAAATTTATGTTTTTTTTTTTGAAAATTCGATACCTCAAAAACTGCTCAATATTTTTTTTTTTAAATTAAATTTTTATTCGAACAATAATAAAAAGTTTAAATATGCGTACCAAAATTTTTACTTAAATATGTTTTAAAAATTTTGTACACAAACGCTTATTTTTTTAAGAAACCACTAAAACTAATTACAATTTTGTTCTTGCATAAACTAATACTTGCTCAAACCACATGTCATCCTGTGTTTAGCTCCAACTACTAAAGGAGTTTTAGTCATTTAAAAAATGAATTTTATGCTTTTTCTCTAATAACATTAATTTTTGATTTCGTGTAACTCTTTTTCCTATGATCGCAAAAGTACAACAAGTTATAACTTCACGCATTAATATATGCCGGATTTAGTTTTGCAGATTTGGACCACTAGGTGAACCTAGAACTTATTATTATTGTATTTATTAAAAGGCTGGATTTTATAAATAAATAATAAACAAATTTATTAAAGGAATTTAGTTCTGCTCTTCTATAGTTCCTGCTAAATATCGAAATACTCTCTTGACTCGGCAAACATCTTCACTGGATGGATTCTCAAGTGTTCTTGAAAGAAATCCCACACTGTAGGCAAGATCTGGTCTAGTTCCGAGCATTAGGTACATCAATGCTCCAACGGCTTGCCTGTACGGAAATGTCTGCTTCTCGGTAGTTTCTTTCCCTGTTTTTGAAGTTTCGGTGTTCTTTATTATAGGTGTTGAAATTGACTTACATTCAGAAAAGTTAAATCTTTCCAGAATCTTTCTTGCATGTGCTGTCTGTTTAATTTTGATGGTTTTATTTTTCTTCTCAATTTCTAGTCCCAGAAAATATACAGCTTCTTTTGAGATGATTTTGAATTCTTGCTTTAGCTCATTAATAAAAGTATCTAAGTCGTTTTTATTTGTGGCTCCAACTAAACCATCATCGACATACAAAACTAGAATGAGCTTGTTTCCATTTCTCTCTCGAATAAATAAACATGGATCGGCTTCGCTAGTTTTGAATCCTAATTTTGATATAAAACTTCCAAAACGTTTATTCCAGCATCTTGATGATTGTTTAAGACCATATAGACTTCTTTTTAATTTGCATACCTTGTTCGTTCCATCGCTGTATCCCTCTGGTTGTTTCATGTATATGACTTCTTCAAGTTCTCCGTATAGAAAGGCTGTTGAAACGTCAAACTGCGTTAGATACATTTCTTCACTTGCAGCAATGCTTAAAATTGATCGTATCGTCCCCAACTTCGCCACTGGACTGAACGTTTGACAGAAGTCAATACCATAACGTTGACTAAAGCCTTTTGCGACAAGCCTGGCCTTATGCTTGTCGATATTACCATCAGGATTCTTCTTTAAATTGTATATCCATTTGCAAGGTATTGCTTTTGCTCCTTTAGGTAAATCTGTTAATATCCAGGTCTGGTTTTCTTTTAGTGATGCAATTTCCCTTTCCATTGCAATCGTCCACTCATTTTGGTATTTATTGCTTGTTGCTTCTTGGTAGCTTTCTGGATTTTCTAAAGCACTTACAAATTCTTCCGCTGCCATGACAAAATCGTCGTACTTCTTTGGTTTCGTCAGTTGTGAGCGAGTTCTCATACTAATCGTTGGCTGTTGAAAATCCTCTTCTATGTTGTCAAAATTAGTGTCTTTGTCGTTGCCGGTGTCGTATTCTTCATCATTAATATCTTTGGAAATTATGTCTGTTTTATCTTCTTTGTCGTAATTTTCAGATGGATATTTGTCATATGTTTCTTTTACTACATCATGCATTGGTAAATTTGCTGTATTTTTACAGTTAATGGGCATTTCTTGAAATTGGACATCCCTTGATAGTATCACTACATTATCTTCCTTGACAAATATTCGATAGCGTTCATCACCATCATACCCAACAAGATAGCCCTTCACAGCTTTCTTATCCATTTTCTTTCTCTTCTGGACTGGTATATGAGTAAAGCAAGTTGATCCAATTATTCGGAGGTGTTTTATTCTAGGTTTCTTACCCATCCACAGTTCGTATGGACTTATTCCATTGATTGATGATTTTCCGGTTCTATTTAAAATATAAATTGCAGAATTTACAAGTTCTGCCCATATAGCTTCTGGAAATCCTATTTCCGAGTTAGAATATTTAAAAGTCCTCGACATTTCTACTATAGTTCGGTTCTCTCGTTCACTTCCACCATTTTGTTGAGGTGTATATGGTGCTGTCAATCTTTGTACAACTCCATTCTCTCGAAGAATTCTTTTGACTTCAGCATTGTCAAATTCTCCACCATTGTCACTTAACAGTTCTTTTATTGTGTATCCCAATCCTTTTGTATGTGCGAGTACTTCTTTTAAAGCGTCCTTGACATCCGATTTATTTTCAATTAAATATCCATAGCGAAATTTTGTGAAACTATCTTTAAACACAACTAAATATCGCTTTTTCTTGAAAGAAGCACTGAAAGGTCCACAAACATCAGTTGTCATAAGCTCTCCTGGTTGAGTTGCCTTTCTTCGAGTTCCAAATGGCAATCGATGCATCTTTCCATAAACACATGGCTCACAAATATTATTATCTAATTTGACTTTTATTCCAAGTTCTTTTTCTAACATTTCCTTTACATGTCGTTTGTCTTGGTGTCCCCATCTCTCGTGGTAAAGTTGCAATGTTGTATTTTCTGCAACGGCAACGTTTATACCAGATACGTTGTTGCTGATAAGTGTTCTAATATTTGCTTTATACAGTGAGCCGTTCGTCTTTCTATAACCACATAATAACGTCGTTCCATCTACTTGAAGCCAACATTTAGTTCCCGTTGACTTGAATATACTATTTTTATTTCTGTCCTGTGCAGCTAAAACAGAAAACAAGTTTCTAGAGACATTGGGTACATACCAAACATCCCTTAGAGTAATATCCTTTTCTTTGTGATTGACTCGGGATTTTATTCGAATGTTTCCCTTTCCAACTGCATGTAGGGTTTCTTTACCAGCTGCTTGAATACTGCATGGGGTCTCAAATTCTTTGAATTCATAGAAATAGTTCGCTGAATTCGTAACGTGTCTTGTTGCTCCATTGTCGATCCACCAATCATTCAAATTTTCTTCAGTTGAATGTATTTCGTTGCAGACTGATATAAGCGAAGCATTAACATCCATTAAATTGTTCTGCGTTGTATATGGAGGTTTATTTTTATTTGGACGTCCATCAGATATCCATTTTCTGCAATCCCGCAACCAATGACCTCTCTTTTTGCAGTAATTACAGGTATCTTCTTTCCTTGACCAGTTACTCTTCATTTTTCTTTGATCTTTCTTATCTGATTTTGCTACTAGTGCCTCTTGAGAATCATTTTCCCTATTCGAAGACTTCTGAAAGTTTCTCTCAAACATGCATAGCTGTGCTGTTAGTTCATCAAAGGTCTTCTCTTCTTCTTTAGTTAATAACATCCAACTTGATTTGAAACTTTCAAAATTGTTTGGTAAAATATGTAAAATTTTACATACTAACATCAAATCTGGTAACGCACTGTGTTGTTTAGCGATAAGACCATTGTTAATCTCATTCCATAAATTTCTTAATTGAGCTATATGTGTAGAAACATCAGCGCCTGTCTTCCAGTTAAAACTAAAAAGATCCGTGCAAATTTTGAATAATTGATCTTTTGATGTAGCTTCAAATTGATTCTTTAATGCATTCCATGCATCATACGCCGTTTCCTTGTCCATAATCTTTTGATAAACTGCATCTGTTACAGAACTAGTTATCATTGATTTTGAGTAACTATTAGCTTTTCTGTACACATCGCACTTAATCTTGTACTCTTTCTTTTGAGCTTCCGTGGCAGTCCCAATCAATTCTTCAGGCTTTACTAATTTTCCATCGATAACATCAATAGCTCCTTCGTGATAATCCAGTAGGTCCCTCATTTTTCTCTTCCATATTGGCCAATCTATTTCACCATGCAAGAGCTTTAAATTCTTGGCTAGATCCATCTTCTGATTATCTTTTCTGATGTTCTTACGGTGAAAAGCAAAAACTTTAATTCTCTTAAAAAATCGTAATATTATTATTTATAAACCAGGTGCTGGGCCCATAACCTATTGTATTTATTAAAAGGCTGGATTTTATAAATAAAGAATAAACAAATTTATTAATTGAATTTAGTTCTGCTCTTCACAAAAGTTTTCGTAAGAATAAATATATTGAAAATTAATTTTCAGTTAAAGAAAATTATAAACATACTTATAATGAACAAAACAAAGTGTTGTTTAAAACTAAACTAGAAAGTAACATATTCTTAACTTCAACAATTATAACTCTATTGTTAGGTACACTTATGGAATCACTTACATTCTTTTTCTTTTGTTTCGTTAATGATATTATACGAACCAAATAATGGCCTCCATCACAGGGCCCGTAGTAAAAGTCTAACAATTAATTCCGGAATAAAAATGCCCAAATGGGAAGCACAAAAAACGCCCTCGTAGTGAATATTTTCCAACTTTTGGTAACATTATTCAAATTTGCCAAATAGGTATCCATTGTAATATCCTTATGATGTTTTGTTTTTGCGATTAGCTTTATGAAATTGTTCCGATAGGTCCTATCCCTAAGAGCAAATATTATTTAGTTATAACATATTTATGTTAATTACAATAAAGAATATATGTAATTACAAAGTACCTACAATCTATATATATAAAAATCAATGCCACTTTTCGTTGTGTTTCTATAACTCAAGAACGGGCTTACCTATCCAAACGAAATTTTATGGCTTTGTTTGGACTATTTAGTAGATGGTTTATGTGAAGTTTGCACAAAATGGGTCAAGCGGTTCTTCATTTATCACATTTTTTGTAACAAATGAATTCAATAAATGTCGGATCATTTTGTTAGTGGGGATTTTGCTGTCAAATTGAAACTTATATTTTTAATTTGATTTATTCTTTTTTATATGAAGGAATAATGTCACAAGCCGGGCGAACAAATATAGGTCGGCGAACGCGTAATGCAAATGATGTGGCATTACTAAGTCGATCACAGACTGCAGATGAACGCGCACAAGCTAATGCATCGCAGTAAACGTAATGAACGAAATAGATCTGTTGACCCTGTCTGTACCTGTACTGAACCTTGCACGCCGATCACGAATACGTCGTGCTGCTCTTTTGGCTAAAATGATGCGTGCTGCTTTTAATTACAACAGTCAAATTGACTAAAGTATGTACGGATATATTGGAATAATGGACGCAATACATATGTCTACATTGTGATGCCGCTAACTTTCTAGGTGAAATGCCCGGCATGAGTTGTGCTAATGACAAAGTGAGATTTCCAGCAATAGAAACTCCACCCGAACCATTGTATTCATTTATTTTTGGGACATCTCAATCGTCGAATCACTTTTTGATCCATATTCAACAACACAATTCGGCATTTCAAATGACTTCTTTTAGTACTACTAAAATTATTAGAGATAATTATGCCGACGTTTAAGGTAAATACTTCAACATGATTGTCCCATGTTTATATCAATCTGAATCATAAAGTATTCGATAGTTTTAAAAATTCTGATCCAACATCTACCTGAAATTGCATACATGTTACAGATTTAGGGCCAGATTTATCATCAAGCTGGTTCGTTATTGTCATACCCCGACGCTGATCATCAACTTTAGCAAATTTATTTTATTGGTGATGAAAATCGTAAATTGGATCAACGTTGTGTAATTGTCTCGAATACAAGACGAGAAATTATTCGTGAGCTACAAAGGTTTTTCCATCAGCATAACGCATTAGTTCAATTGTTCAAAATTGCTTTCGATCATATGCTATCTGATAATCACAAAATCGTAATAAGGGCTGATAGAACATCGACAATTGATGAGGTTGCAATTGTAATTCTTGGTGATCAGTTTCAATCCCGTGATATTGTACTTCATCGCAGAAAAGAGCAATTGCAACATGTTTCGGAACTTCATCGTATATGACACAATCATGCAAACCGTTTCCAATAATGCAGGTGGATTATATTTCTTGGATGCGCCTGGTGGTTGGTACAGGCAAAACGTTCGTTATGTCATTGATTTTAGCTATTCTAACTATTCGATCGGAACAGAAAATTGTATTGGCACTTGCATCTTCGGGAATTGCTGCTACATTATTAGAAGGTGGTCGGACTGCACACTCTGCACTAAAATTACCATTGAATGTACAGGTGATTGAAACTCCACATTGCAATATTTCGAGAAATTCTGCTATGGCAAAAGATTAGCGATTAACGTCAATTATTTTATGGGATGAGTGTACAACGGCGAATAAAAAATCACTAGAAGCATTTAATCGAACAATGCAAGATTTACGTGGTAATCAACAGTGTTATGAATCAATATGAGGCAATGAATTATCCAATTGAATTTTAAAATTCATTGGAACTAGCTGGTATGCCACCGCATTGCTTGAATCTGAAAGTTGGTTCTTTGATTATATTATTGCGAAATATTGATCCACCAAAACTCTGTAATGGCACCAGATTGGCAGTGAAAAAGTTATTGCCAGATTTGATTAAAGCTACGATCTTAACTGCTAAATCAAAAGGAGAAGTTTGTTTGATACCACGTATCCCTATGATTCCAACTGATATGCCATTTGAGTTCAAACGATTACAATATCTTGTGCGTTTATCATTTTCGATGTCTATCAACAAGGATCAAGGGCAAACACTTTTGTATTGTGAATTTGGAGGAATCATGTTTTTCACATGGTCAACTTTATGTTGCCTGTTCCAGAGTTGGTACCCCCAGCCGTTTGTTTATTCATGCTCAAAATGGAAGAACAAAAAATATTGTTTATCCAAATGTTTTGGATTAAGTTTTAAAATAGCTAGCAATTAATAAAATATTTTTTTGTTTGAATAAATGAATTTGATGTTGCAATTAATTTTTTTTTTTTATTATTTCACGTTATACGTAGCGAAGCACGTACCGGGCCGCTAGTACAGTAATAAAATAATATATTTATGAAAATCTCATATTTTTTTGAAAACCCCCCCCGAAATTATTTTCTGCGTTCGCCCCTGGTCAGCATTCTTCCTGGAGAATTCTTCCAGTTATTTTGATTGTACCAGTGCTAATGTCAGGTTCTTTCATGCTTCTTTTGCAGATCCCGCTTTTCTGATGTGAATTAATTGGCTGTCTTCCACCAATAATCCAATGAATGCTTTTCGCATCGCTATCCGCCTTCCTCCAAGTACTCGTATATGAATTTGTTATAGGCTTTTCTGTGTCGATAGCTTGCCAGGAATTATCCCTCCGCAACAATAATTCGACCGTGAACTTTGAGGTATGGTAATTATTTTCGTTAAGTTTAACAACACAACTTTTGAAAACGTCCATGGGCTCATAACCTGTTGATTCCTTATAAATTGAAAGGCTTTTCTTTTAAACAATATAAATGTTTAGTGAGTTGTTCTTTTAATAGCTTCAATAGGAAGGAACAACATACAAATTTTCTCTATAGACAAACAAAGTTCGGAATACTTAATTTAAATATAAATAACAAGTAACTATAAACAAAGTTATATTGTTAAACAAATGAATATTTTTACACATTGTTGATGTATTTAATTTAATGTACATTAAATAATAATTTAAATCATCCACTTTATTTTGGTACCAAATCACTGACCTTACAGATGCTTAGAATGGAATTCCTTTTAAAATTTGTCATTAAATTAAACTGGCTGTTCGATGATAGATCTATTTTTCTAAAAAAGAGTAATAATAAGTTGGGCAATATTTCTAATCCATTAATGGACATCGTATTTTAAGAGCTTTACTGCTGAATTTTAATTTTTGAATGCTTTCAGTTGGCATGAGTTTTATTTTTGTACATTTCACTAATCCTAAAAACTAAAAACTAAAATTCTCAAAAAAACAAGCTGAATACATATGTATGTATATGTATGTCGTAATATTACATAATGCATAAATATTATCTTGAATTTATCAATTAATCTTTGCTGACTAAAATCGTGATATGCACAGGTATTTATTACTCAATTGAAGTTTAAATTTGACAACATTTTAATTAAAATGTAATGATAATTAAAATTTGTATCATATTAATATGTGAATAAATAAATCTGAGCTTATAATGAATATTGTTTTTTACACTATAGACATTTAGATTAAAGGTATTTTATACTTTTTGAACAAAACATCAAACATTTATTTCCTGAAGCACGAAATTGGATTGAAGTAGCATTGTCTGTATCGTACTGCCTGTCGCTTAGTCATAGGTTCCCGTAAAAGGTTTTCTGCACCTCCTTCTGACACTGCATCATCCCTAGTGTCCTGTTGTGCTTCCATAAACAATCTCAATTTTTCATTTTGGCTCTCGGGGTATCGATTAAGTACAGGATATGCGTAGAAAGGGTTGTATGTCTGTCCAGGTTGAAAATGCTCAATTTCCTTAAAAATAGTTATTTTATTTACTTTTTGGAAACAATAAGGAGTCTTACTTACATTTGTTTCATAATATTGGGGTCTTCCCTCGGCAGCAACAGTCAAAATTATAACAGCTAGTGTGAACCCAAATAACTTTTGTCCTGAGTAAACCATATTGAAGCTAAGAGAAAATAAAATTAATTATATTGTGTATGCTATCGAAATCCAATTGTGAAATAGTAATGTACTTGAATTCCCCTTAAAATCTTTTATTAAACTAGTTAATTGATTGAGTTTTAAAATTATAAAGACTGGGAATACTCGTTTCCAATTTAAAGTAAAGATTTACAAAATTCAACTATTATGAAAATGAAACACTTATCAAAACTCCATTTGCTAGCTTTCAAGTTTAGAACGGAGGCATTTCAATGTGATGAGACTCATCGTGTTGGAGAATTGGTTCCTGATTCTGATAATTAAGTAATCACTTCTCAAGTAGAACACCTGTATTGCACATTGATGGTGTTTTAAAATGGTTATGACACCCTACAGAGAAAAAAAAATACCGGGTATATGGTTTTGCAAACCGTTTTGGTCTGTGGGGTTGGTACAAAATGGATTCTCAATTAAAATTGAATTTTCAATATGGAATTTCCACACACATGAATTTCCAAAACACATATCCATAACGTTCAGACAAAGTATCACCTACAATATCACTAACAACTATTTAAAAGAAGAACTTTAGCATTTTAGGTAAAGCATCAGCATAATCGATATGACTTAAGCTTCTAATTTTATACCAACAAAATTTATTAAAAATTACTGCGCATTATTGCTTAATTTCTTACATTTATGATGAAATTACAAAAATTTCTATCCAAAAACATGGAAAATCATCTAGAAAATAAAATCAACGATTGGATCGCAGTTCTTAGAGAAAAATGTTCGAAAGCATAGAATTGATTTTTAGAGGCTAAAATAGCTCCCACAGAAGAACGTGTGATTTCTTAAGCAAACATAAATGTATGCAAGAACAAAAATTATAAATCATTTTAGCGCTTTTTGTAAGTTTTGGTGTGCTATGTTTTTTAAACTATCTATTAACTCCTGTATGAAAATTTCGTTCAAATATTTTATGCCGATAATGAGCAAGCAAAAAATGAAAAACATGGTATCCTGGTAAGCACTGTCAGTGATGTATTATTTTCAAAATTTTTGTTGAGTTATAGATCATACAAATAAAAACTGAAAAGGAAATTATTGCGATTTTTTAAAAGCATTGGCGCAAAATTTTAAACAGGCTGCTAACTTTAAATTAGTTTAATAACTCATTCATAATCTTAAACATTTTCTAACTAGTATCGTACTAAGCCAATTTTCTTAATAAACTGCTTCTGAACACACCTTGAATGTAAATAAAATTTTGTTTCTTTCACTTAATACTTGATTCTATGTATAATTCAATAAAAAAATTGTAACTGAGGGTACTGATAGTACAAACCGTAGGATTTTTTAATTTTTGATTTTCTAGTTATCAGAATTACGGATTTAAATAAAATATTTTATAAACAAGTTTCTAAAAATTAAAAAAAAAAAACTTAAGAAAAAAATATATATTTTTTTAAATCGCTTTTCGATGATTCGTTGCATCAAAAACTGATTAAAAATGTTTTAAGAATTTTATTTATATGTAGAAACTTACTTTATAATTTGATTTATAATTATAATTATAATTTATAATTTGATTTATAATTTTGTTCTTTCACAAATTTAAATTTGCGAGATTCTGCATTTCATTCTGTTTTTAGCTCCTTCTACAAAAGGATTTTTTATTTTTTTTTTGAGCTTTTAAAAAATTAATTGTGTGCTTCTGAAAATTTCTCCGTAATGACATTAGTTTTAAAAATTCTAAGTCTGCTAAGCATAAGAGCAAGTTCATGCGATCCAGTCATTTTATTTTATTGTACGCTCATGCATTTCAAAAAATTAATTTTGAAGAAACACCCTTATACTCACTATTAAGTGCATATTATGATGAATACGATAATATGATTTTATATTAGAAAATAAATAAAAATTGCAAAAATATATAAGGGTCTAAAACTTTTTTATTTGTGATCAAATTGATAGCTAAGTCCGAGAAATCTACCCAGGTAAAATATAATTTAATCATTTGTAATTCTAGAACTTTAATGATTGAATTACCTTTAGAAAATTAAATAAAACCTTTAAAAGTACCTATACTAAATTCTATCCGCAAAATGGTAAGATTCTTGCAAATCGAATTATGTATATACATCAATTTATTACCAAATAATTCCTTCATTAGCCAATAAAAGCGTATAGAAATGTAGACAAAACACACTTTCCTGGTTTTTTTTTATCGATTTGTATCGATAAACTATAATGTTCAATTCATTTGATATTTGCTATTCTAAGATACTCGTACTTTCTTGCTTTTCATAAAGAGGTTGTTTTTCTATCATATTCCGATAAACCTATCGGCTGTCTGGTTGATGGGTAGCATAGTAAATGTTTATAAATAACACAAATAATGCTAAAATATTATCACTCTTGGCCAACATTAGTTAAGTCAGGTACGTATTCCTCCAGAAAGTAATGATATTTTGTTTAGACTTATTTTAGTCTATTTTAGTTTATTGAAAGCCATTGAGGGATGACACTATTTATGAAAAAAATCCCTTACAAAAATTCAACAGTTCTTTCGTCCTTTCGAGAAAGGCTGTTTGATGAATATGTTATCCTTTTTAAACACTCTTGATATGTATATTGAAAAAAGTGTTCAGGTATAATGTATAATGCAAGATTATAGTAACTTAAAAGATGTGTTCCGAAGGAGTATCATTATTATTAGATTTAAATGTCACATTGAATGGTTATCGTACTGGCACCTGGGTTGGTTTGGTTAAACGGGTCTCACTTACATTACCATTCCTATCGAATTTATCGAATTTGATAGCTAAAATGCTTTAATTTTTTGGTGAAAATCCGCACTAAGCACCTTAATAAATAGAAACAACAACAATAAACATCTAAAGAAAAGCTGGTTTTTCATTTTTCGTAAAGTATATTTGTTTTTGAATTGAAGTTTTTTTGAATAATTAAATCATTTATTTGGGGACCATGTTTCTTGGATAGCAAAACGTAAAACATAAACAAAAGAATTTTTGTTTGCCATATTGCACCTACACCCATATGGAATTTTGTTTTGGTTTGGAAAAAAAATCTTTGTTTTTTTTTTCTAAAAAACCCAATCAAAAAAGTTTTGCAATAAAGATTTCAGATTTTTGATAGGTAATTGCGGCTATATTATTGAAGCTTTATCTGTTACATGAGCAGTTATTTATTAAATTTATTTTGCCAAAATAACATGGATAGCTACAGCGTTCAAGACATGTGAAAATAATTGAATTGTCTTATAAAACTGGTTCTTCTGTTCGAGAAATATTTCGAGGACTTCGGTCGAAAAAACATATTCAGCGAAGAGATAATTTCTGGATAAATTCATTGAACAACAAGCAAAATTATAGAATTTGAGAAGATCAGAATCCACCCGATATCTGTCAAATTACAATGCATTTATAGAGAAAGTCACTGTTTCATGTGGATTTGGGGCTGGCGGCATCATCGGTCCATGTTTTTTTGAGAACGACACGCGAAATTGGAATTTCTTGCACGAAATAGTTTTTGTTTTAAAATTGAGTTGGTAGTCATAAAATGTGTTCGTTCACCAAAATTTTAATCAAATAAAAATGATTTTGATTTGTCTTTTTCTCAAAATAGGTACTCTGAAAATAAATTCCTAGATAATAATGACAAAAACGTTTTGTTGACCTTTAACAAAACAATTTTATCATTTTGATTAAATTTTTGTCAATACGAAAGAATGATTTTGTTGATTTCACAAATTTTTTATAATTCCGCATGATTTTTTGTCAGTTTAACAAACTATGCACTACAAATAATACTGTCAGTTTAACAAACCAAGTTTTGTTAATATAACAAAATAAAACAGAGATTTTTGTCACATCGACAAACTTTTTTGTGATGTTAACAAAATGTTTTGTTGTATCTACAAAAAATCTGTTTTGTAAATGTTTGTCAATATCACAAAGTTTTTGTTAATTTTTTTTGTCAATTTAACAAAAAATGAAAACATTTTTGTTAAAATGACAAATATTTAGTTTTGGGGTTGAATTATTTTGTAATATTGATAAAATAATATTATCAGATAGATAAAACTATTTTGTAAGGAAACCAAAAAATTCGGCGCGTATATTTTTTTGATCATGACATTTCTTTTGCGTATAATATAGTTCACATTTGGATTTTGTTAAAAAATCGATGTAAGATTAACTGAACTTAACAAAAATTGCATATTGTCCATACGCCCTCACAGATGGTTGCATGTGAGATCGTAGGGACGAAACGCCAATTTTTGTAGACTTAAATCGCAAAAAAAAACTATTTTGAAAAAATTAATTTTGTGAATTCAAAAAAAGAAATTTGTAAAATTGACAAAATATTTTGTTGAATTGACAAAATATTTTGTTAATTTAACAAAATATAACAAGAAAATTTTTGTTAATTTAACAAAATATTTTGTTAATGTAACAAAACAATTTTGTTAATTTAACAAAACAATTTTCTAAATTTAACAAAACAATTTTCTTAATTTAACAAAACAATTTTGTTTATCCGATAATAATAAAAAAACAATAACACTATTAAAAAAAAAATTGTTAATACAACAAAAGAATTGTTAATATGACAAATTAATTTTGTAAATTCTACGAAATTCTAACATATTGACAAAATATTTTTGTTATTTCAACAAATTAATCTGTTAGCATAACAAAATAATTTTGTGGATACAACAAAATATTTTTTGTTACCTCAACAAAATTCTGTATTTGACAAAACTTTTTGTTGGACGTATATTGACCAAATTTGTATCAGATCAACCTGCATTTTTGTCATAATATACCTAGATTTTATTTTCAGTGTAATCATCCAATTTCAGTTTGATTTAAAAGAACTTGTAGAAAGAAACACCAAGGAAGATAACACATTACTACAACAAAAATCCATGACATACTACATATTTACTAAAGAAGCTGGCGAACGAAAATTAATCAGCTACATTCAAATAAAAATAAAACCCATGACTGGAAAGCACGACTTTGCTTTAAGGTTTTAGAGGCTTAAAATTTGAAAAAAAAATTAATATTATAAGAGACAAATGCTTATAAGCATTAAATTCATTTCTAAAATGTCTAAAACAACTTTTTTAGTAATTTGAGCCAAAGACTTAGAGCCAAAAACTAGTAACTTACAACTCTCAACCATTCCTGTGTGCGTGTTGCGATATCACCACAGCCCTCAACAGTAATCGTGTCACCGTGCGTCGGATGCTTTCTGGATGTCGAGAAAGCATTCGATAGCGTGTGGATAAACGGCCTAATCCACAAACTTCATCTTATGCAAGTACATCCGCCATTAATAAAAATTCTCTTTTCTTTCCTATCTTTCAGGAAACTTTCAAATAGATAGCTCCAAGTCAAGCTAGAAGACTAGACTAGAGACTAGAAGATATGCAAACTTACCCCAACATATACAATTAATATATGCTCACCGGCAAAGACTCCGCAAAAGCCTCCAAAGAATATTCCACAGGACCTTTAACAGGGAAAGTGTCGAATACCGTTGGCTACACTCAGAACTTCAGTGCACTAACACAATGTTCAACCAGGCAATAAAACATCATCAGGAAAAGGATTTCAGGAAGAGATTCGAAGATATCAAACCTGGACCTGACACGTTTAAAAAGATCAATATGATTGTCGGAAGAGCGAACTCAATTCCAGATACCATCCTTCACGGACAAGAAGTTTCAACAACTTCTGCTGAGAAAGCTGAAGCGTTTGCAAATCATTTTCATGATAGTTTCAAAGACCGCCCTCCCGTACACCTTCCTGACTTTATCGAAGATGTAGAAACTCGCTTTCAACAGATATCAGCAACCACCGAAACCGTGACCCTGTTCAACGAGGAAAACCCATCATCGGAGCCGACGCTGACAGATGTTTTCACTTCTCCTGAAGAAGTAGCTGACATTATCTTCACTGGAGACTCCAAAAAATCAGCAGGAAGCGACAAGATTTCTAATTACGTGCTTAAAAAGTTACCAAATCTTGCTGTTCTCCTGTTGACTATAATCTTCAATAACTGCCTGAACAACAGCTATTTCCCTGCAGCCTGGAAAACCGCAAAAGTGGTCCCTGTCCCGAAGAAGAACAACCGCGCAAATGTGGAAGGATATCGGCCAATTTCTTTGCTCAGCTGCATGAGTAAGATACTGGAGGCGTTGATATTGAAGAAACTCAACGTTTTCTGCATAGAAAGAGATGTCATACTGGAGTTTCAGTATGGCTTTCGAAATAAACACTCTACCCTACATCCATTACTGGGACTCCATACTGATGTTACAATTGGACTTAACCAGAAGGAAACACTGTAGCGTATTTGCTGGACATCGAAAAAGCTTTCGACAGCATTTGGATAAAAGGATTGCTATTCAAACTCTCGGAACTTGGACTTCCTAATTACTTAGTAAGAATAATCAAAAATTTCCTAACCCATAGACTTTTTTATGTACAGGTAGAAAAACATGTGTCATCAACCAAAGGAATTAACGGAAGGATCAAAACTTGGACCGCTGCTGTTCAACATTTACACTGCTGATCAACCAGCCAACATATCGGGTACAAAGACGAAGCTTTATGCAGACGACTTAATCACATATGCCACCGCTTTTTCACCAGAAATTGCTGCCAGGAGAGTGCAAGAGCACATTAAAAACCTATGGGAATACTATGTCAAATGGGGACTGAGGATAAACAGCGAAAAGACTGAACTCATCTGCTTCCGAACACCAGTGACTGTTATTCGAAGACGAGCGTTTGCAACACGCTGTGATGCAATCAAAATAAAGTTTCCAGAGAACACTAAAGTGACAGTCAAATCTTCAATTAAGTACTTGGGAATCAACTTTTCCAACAAATTCAAATTCAAAAGGCATGCAGACTTGATGCTGAAGAGAGCCAACTATTCTCTGCACTTGGTCCATCCGCTTCTCAGGAGGAGAAATGGACTAAGTAAAAATACCAAGCTGCTTGTATACAAACCACTTATCCGACCCGTTCTGACCTACGCCTTGCCCATCTGGTTTACTATTTCACCTACAACAATGAAAAAGATGAAGCTTTTTGAAAGAAAGATGCTCCGCATTTGCACTGGACTGTACCGTAACCCACTGACGAAGAAATATACATATACCAACAAGGAATCTGTATAAAGAAGCAAAGTTAATACCATTGGACAAGTATTTACTGCAGCTCTCCGGGAAAATCATCAGAAACCTGGAAGATCATCCCAACACAGAATTGCAACAACTTCTCCAGCATGAACTAGAGCCTAGTGACAAGTATCTATACACCCGATCCATCACTGACGATCAATTTGAAGACATCATCCATAACGACAACGCACCCTTTTACGAGAAGAACAACAATCAATACTACAGGGGTTAAAACGCCCACTCATCAAAAATTATTATTTAGTTAATATTAAAAAAATCATGAATTAGATTAAGAAAATATTAATATGATATTGTTAGCAAATAGCATTATGTAAAGCCAAATGAAGAACGTTGGGCCCCTATTGTTGAGCCAACATGATTTAATTTAGTAATAAGTTAGTTTTAAGTGAAATTGTATATAAAACAAATTGAAAAATAAAATTCTTAATCAGAAACTAGAAGACCATCAGATCTGGAGTCGCCCAAGGCTCAAAACTAGACCCGTTCCTCTACAACTTTATGACTTCAGAGCAACCTTCTCCAACTGGATGCGAGAACCTTCTATATGCTTATGACTCGCTTACCTACGCCACATCAATGTCACCACTAATCGCTGTCCAAAAAGTAGAAACCCACATCAACAGACTCTTCCAATTCTACCCGAAATGGGGCATCCGAAACAACACTTCCAAATCGGAACTTGTCTGCTTCAGGAGACCTTCAAGTGGTAGAGGCATTCGCACCGCAAAAATTTGCAGAAATCTGGCCCTGAGACTCCCTGACGGATCCACCATGGTGGCAAAGCCAAGTGTCAACTACCTAGGAGTGCACTTTAACGAGTTGCTAAGGTTTAACCTGCACTCAAGAAATGTTCTGAAAAAGGCCAGCTGGGCCTTCAGCCGTTTGCACCCATTGCTGAAAAGAAGATCAGGTCTTAGCCAACCGACAAAGATATTGATATACTAGCAGCTCCTGTGACCAGTGATCAGCTATTCCTTTCCAGTATAGTTTTCCATCTCGAAGACAGCTTTGAAGAACTTCAACTATTCGAAAGGAAGATACTGAGGATCTGCACTGGACTCTACTTCGACCGTCAACTACAGAAACACTACAGGAACGAGCATCTCTATACATCAGAAGCGAATTTAATTCCACTGGACAAATATTTAGTTCATCCAACGAAGAAACTAATAGGGAACATCATCGACCACCCGAATCAGGGGTGGAATCGGCTTAGGTGATAGTTGATTGTGTTGTCATTTTGACTATAGCTGTCTTTATCATATCAATAAAGAAATATAGAGAGAGCGATCGTAAAATGACAATCACAATCAACTATCACCTTAGCCGATTCCACCCCAGCTTATGAGAAGGATGACCACAGAACAACGACATCCCGAACCGAGGTACCTCAGTGTGATGGAAACTCTGGATGACAACGTAATCATACGTAGTTTCGTTCTACGCTGACATTGGGTCAGCCTACCACCGCGGCTAAAACGCCATCCCTGCCGCGTATTGCCAAACTGTATATCAGCACAGATCTCCATAGTCTGTGCTCAGCCATTTTCTGCTCACCGAATTTGAAAGTATTGTAGAGCAAACTGTATGCTACCACAGAGCGCTCTGTGGTCACATGCAGTTTGCCTGTAAAATATTAAAAAAGCTGAAGCAAACTATATGCTAGTTCAGATCGAGCAATGTACCTGCGATTACAGAGCCATCGTTCACGTTGGTATAGTTATTGTGTGTGGTGAGTTCTGGGTTGGTATACATTTTGCTCAGGAAACTAAGAGCAAAGTACCTGTGATTACA
This sequence comes from Chrysotoxum bicinctum, assembly GCA_911387755.1. NCBI lineage: Eukaryota > Metazoa > Arthropoda > Insecta > Diptera > Syrphidae > Chrysotoxum > Chrysotoxum bicinctum. The sequence continues at coordinate 102,443,565 of OU426987.1, read as the reverse complement.
GAGCCATCGTTCACGTTGGTATAGTTATTGTGTGTGGTGAGTTCTGGGTTGGTATACATTTTGCTCAGGAAACTAAGAGCAAAGTACCTGTGATTACAGAGCCATCGTTCACGTTGGTGTGGTTATTATATGTGGTGTGTGATGGTGCCGTGACATAAGGCCAAGTGACAAAAGGCCAAACATAAAATGTTTTGTCTTGAGCAACAGTACCTTGGGTGGCCCGCTTCGCGGGTTTTCAGGATTTTAACTTCCTTTTCGGGGCTCACACCCGCTCACGCAACTCCGTTGCTCCGCTTAGGGTATGTTCAGTCGCCAGGCAGGCGCCTGTAGCAACAGTTTTGTATTTTACATTAATTGGAGTAAACAACTAACAGTTATGTACTGCTGCTCAGGAAAACTGTTGCTACAGGCGCCTGCCTGGCGACTGAACATACCCTAAGCGGAGCAACGGAGTTGCGTGAGCGGGTGTGAGCCCCGAAAAGGGATTTAAAATCATGAAAACCCGCGAAGCGGGCCACCCAAGGTACTGTTGCTCAAGACAAAACATTTTATGTTTGGCCTTAAGTCACAAACAAATTTGGCCTTTTGTCACTTGGCCTTATGTCACGGCACCACACACCACACACAATAACCACACCAACGTGAACGATGGCTCTGTAATCACAGGTACTTTGCTCTTAGTTTCCTGAGCAAAATGTATACCAACACAGAAAAATCTGCTTTTGATCTGACACAGTATATAGTATGCTCTTAATTTGAATGAGCATTCTGTAGTCTATTATAGAGCGTCGGAGCTCTGTACTGATATACAGTTTGGCAATACGCATCCCTGCCCACAACCCACAACATTCACCACTGACAACCGGGAATGAACACCCTGAGGACAATACAGTCAACCGGCCTTTTAAATTTTATTTTTTCGTCATGTAAATTTTATATAAAAATAATTAAACTTAAGTCACTGTATATATGTACGTACATAGTTAGGCCCCCTACTCCTATGAGCCAACGAATGTAATTTTTCACACATATGTAGTATCTTATTAGTTGTAAGCCAAATTGTAAATAGTATGTTCAATAAAACAAAATTGAATTGAATTGCCTGTGTGCGTGTTGCCAGATAAAGGATAAGAGCAACACTTTTCATGACAAAAGATATTCTTGGAAGATTTGTTACTTCCTCGCAAAAGGCAGTACACCACTGAAAAAATATATCGCAGTGGCTGAGAATTGAACTCAGCATGACACTTCAACGCATTTACCATTCTGCCAAGGGAAACTATAAGCGGAACACAAAGCTGAAAGAAAAAATATAAATTCTTTTAGCGGTCTTTCAAAAGATAAATTTGTGTATGCAATTTTAAAATCATTGTTAAGAAAAAGTTGGTACGCCAAATTTAAGTAGGTATTTATTGTGGTACAAATAAAAATTACATTTCAATAAAAAATCATTGGCCCGATTTTGGGATATCGAATTTTCAAAACATTTTTTTTTTTCAAATATCCCAAAAAAAAAATATGTTTGAGATTCGATACTCAATGTTTTCAAAATCTTACAAGTTTCTGTGGAAATTACTTTCACAATTTATTTATTGATTTTTTTAATTAAGTCTAGGTGCTAGAGAAAAATACTATTTTCAAAAACCATTTTTAACATTTATATGATGACTACCGTTATTTTGAGATAAAATAAAAAATTTGATCCGATATCTTGTAGATATTTTTAAAAATTATTAACTGTCAAGTTTGAATTCTAGTTTGATGGGAAGTTCTATATTATTAATAAACATTTTTTGAAACAAAATTTAGAGTAAACTAAAACTTTTTTAGAAAAATCTGTGGAATCTTAAAAAAAAAAAATTATATTCTAAAGTTTCGAAAAAATGTATGGCAGGTACCATTAATTTTAGTCCTAAAAAAGAAAAGGATGTGTCAGGGGAAATATTTAAAAATGCTTCCTACAGACAAAAAAAATTGCGAGACGCACTTTTTCGTTCGTTTTTTTTTACGAATGCACAACTTGCCATAATGTACATACATAAATTGAAAATTGTACATATTGTAACTAAGTACACCAAAAATTATCTAAAATAATAACATAAAATTCAATTCAAAGACACTTAGTAGGTTGTTTTGTATACAATCATTGGATTTTATAACTCCGAATTGAAAATAAGATTTAAACAGATTACGTTTCAAAATTGAATTGACAGAAATACTGGATGGAAGATCGAAAAAAAAAGATTTGTTAATCAACGTGAATTTTAGTAAATTTTTTTTTAATTTTATATTTGTAAATTCGATTCCTAATGTATCACGAGTGTAGTTCCTTCGCAAAAAAAAATTAAGACCGAATGTAGAAATATTTTTCACTATCGTAAAATCGAATTATAATGAAATTAAACTTTTATATGGTAAGAACATTGTATTATAATCATTTTAGTACAAATAATGTTTTTGTTTAAACTATATTAGGAAATTACAATTAGTTGTGAAATGAACTTTACTATATTATGAGTTTCCTAAAGGAGTAATTTTACGGTATGTTTTTATTTTACGCTTTGTAATTTTGTAACGTAAGCTGACAATACGTCCGTATTTCGGTCTATTTCCGAATAGAAGGTAAAAATGATGATAAGGCGATATTAGCACTTAGTATATCAAATGAAACATAACTCTTGTCAACGGCTGCTTCTTTGGGCTAATAATGAAATTAAGCAGCGATGCCCTTTGTATACAATACACACTATACAATTGAGAATACTTTTGAGTTTGACGGTAGATATTTGGTTCCTTCTGCATAGCCTGGTGGAGAACATACAAAAACGTATGTACGTAGTCCTGCCAAAAGTTCTGTCCCTAACAAAAACACGTTTTATTTAAAAAATAAAAAAACAATCAAAATTCTTTTTACGTCATTTATTAAGTATTAAATTTAAATATAAATATGTAAGAAATTATTCAAAATGCCCCCCCCCCCCCCTTAGCCATCAAACACTTTCTTAAACTATCCGGCAAATCGTCTATCGCCGCACGCACGACTTGCAGTGGAAACGAAGCTACTGTCTTCAACAAATCAGATTTGAGAGACTCAATATTTCGGTGAGGCTTACAGCAAGCCTTCTCCTCCAAAATATTCTATAACCGGTAGTTCAGCGGATTAAGATTGGGGCTGCCCGAGGACCAATTTTCTGCGGCAATAAAGTAGGGTAAATTGTCCTTATGCCATAGTTATGTTGTTTTTGCTTTGTGGGCCGGCGAAATATCCAGTGCTTGCCAGCTGGGCAGCCCCGATCTTAATCCGCTGAACTACCGGTTAGAGAACATTTTGGAGGAGAAGGCTTGCTGTAAGCCTCATCGAAATATTGAGCTGATTTGTTGAAGACCAGTAGCTACGTTTCCACTGGAAGTCGTGCGTGCGGCGATAGACGAGTGGCCGGATCGTTTAAGAAAGTGTTTGAAGGCTAAGGGTGGGCATTTTGAATAATTTCTTATACATATGTATATTTATATTGTAAATTTAATACTTAATAAATGACGTAAAAAGAATTTTTATTGCTTTTTTATTTTTTAAATAAAACGTGTTTTTGTTAGGGACATAACTTATGGCAGGACTATACGTATAGCTATACTGACCTAGCCAAATAAGTCAAAAGTCTAAGATGACGTGGATGGGTTATTTAGAGAAAATGGACAAAAATGCTTCAGCCCGGAAAGTGTCTGAAGCCATCAAAATCCGAGACTCAGGAGGGGTCACTAGTGGAGAGGATCTCAACCAACTTGACTGTGAATTGAGCTAGAAGAATCTCAACCTTCAGTTAGTTAATAACAAAGTATCTATTAAAAATTAATTACTAATATAAGTACAAAGCAGGAAGACATCCTATTAATGTAAAATGTATCAATATCAATATTCTTCATCGAACAGATAAAGTCGTATTTGGCTTGTATGCAAACATTTTATTTGATTAAATTAAATTAGTATTATTTAAAGGGAATAAGTACATTTGTAGTTACATACATTTATACTCGCCGCCGAAGAAGTATACATACATACGAGATACGAGTATACGTTTTTAATCAGTTCCTAGCCCTCATTTTTTTCATTCCAGTAATATAGAAATGTCAAACTAAAACGAGTTTACTTTTTTATCTTTCATCGATGTCAACACATTCCAACATCAATTGAAAATATTGTCCTTAGGCTATGTATCATTAGAAGATGAAAAAACCTTTTTTTCGTCACCCGCCAGAAGATATCAAATAAGTATTGCTATCGTATTACACTGTTTTGATAAATTATATTTATATTTGTATTCATTCCTCTCTGCCCATCATTTTTAACCAAGAAATAGAAGAGCCAAAAGGACGAACCCGCATGCACCTTCCGTAAGGATATTTCAATTTGAAATTATATCCAGTCTATATACTAGGTATTATTGTTTATATTGTATATGAGATTCCTTTACTGGAAAAGTGTCCTTACAGGATTTCAAAACCCAATTAAACTTTTTAATACCTTCGTTCGTTTTTTTTTGAAATGCAACACTTGGATGAAATGCATTTAGAGTGAATAAAAGAATCGTAATGGTGTGTAGTTGGCCATTTTAAATTGATTTTAGTCACGTGTCTGGCAATAAAGCCAATTGGCATTTAAACATTCGTTTTATTATTATAAAACACTTCAGTATTGAAATGGTGTAGAGTTTAAATGGTATTAGTAAGTTAACAAAGATGTGTTACTACACCATACTCATAAAGAATCCATTAAAGCTTCATTGATGACACTTTGAATAACACGACTTTGCATTTGATGTTCGGAAAGTGTTTTTTTTGAAAATGATGATTGTTACAAGCTTGGACCTTTGAAACACGGGAAGGTATAAAACCACAAATACACCAAAGCAAGTTGAGGTTAGTCTGGTTGAAGACCAAACAGGAGGATTGACATTGAACAATACCCTCTTATTTTTTTGTTCTAGGAAAAGAGAAGGACATGAAACTCAGCATAAATGAAGTAAAGCAGTAGACATAGAACAATTAGTTTTTGTAATGAGGAAATAAAAGAGGAGATTCTTGTGGCTACTTATGGGTGAACTGTGAACCAGTGGAAATAAACTTTCTTAGGGTTGAAATGAGAATCGAAGTAATTGAATACGAATTGAAATCGACTGGCTATTTGTATCCGCTCGATCTGCAATGGTTATTAATTTTTCAATTATCTATTAAATCAGTTCGCATGGTCACACTTATACGTTCCTGGTTTCCATTAATATATCTAAAAAGTTATTGGCATTGAATTTCAGGGATTTTTTTTGTTAAAATAACATTAAGGAGAATCGGAAATAAAATCAAAGTACGAGTATTTGAGGAGTTAGTACATATACCTAATCATATTAAATAATAAGCAGCTGAGAGAACTCCGTAAGCCTCTAAAAATTTTCAGGATACAAAGACATCATGTGTCACTTGGCGTGCAGGCTTAATGCACAATTCGCCAAGTTGAAGTCTACGAATGGCGAGTTCTTGTGCATGGCGAGAAATTGACTGCCTCGGGTTTTCCTCCACATTTTCCCTCATTTATGAGCCTGAGCAATCAGTACCGTCTTTACCATAAGGGCACAGGGGGCCCGTGCCCAGGGCCCCCAATCTCAGGGGGGCCCCGAAGGACCGACAATTTCTCTCACACATTTATTCTCAGAATATTTTTGTCGGGGACATTACACTTTTTTCACAAATCAGTAATCTTATCAGAAGGTATTTACAAGGCATATACTACGCCATTATATCGATGACTGCGCCTATTCCTACTGTACTAATTAATAATATTTCCGAACGTGTCCTACCTAATTTACTAAGTACACCATCTGGCGATCACTTACGCAATCCCTCCAATTCCTAAGTCAAGTTGCACCGTCTAAACAAGGACTAACATAAATGTCGACATTGTCTATGGTTGGGGGAATCCCCGAATGATGTATTAAACCCTTGTATACAATCTATAGTACTCTCATGGAATAGAAAAAAAAGTTGAGGAATACATTCTACTGAGGGCGCTGTCGGCGGAAAAAATTGACGTGGAGATTTTGATTTGGGGGATGGTAATTGAGGATAGAGCGACAAAATTTTATCAGCTCTGGCAATGAGAAAGACGAGAATGAGAAAATCAGATTTGTTTTGTAGCATTTTTCTTTTGAAGGACCTTCTGTGTTTTGTTGTTATATTTTTTTGTCAAGAATATTTGTTTTGTTTTGTCTATTTCATACGCAACGTTGTTCAATTTCGATATTATCTAACCAAATTACAACGTTGCATTGTATTTGTATGAACACATACCTATTTGAATATATTTAAGTAGGACAAATTTTAAAATTTGATTCTTGATAGGATTAGGCTTTTTTGAATTTTAGTATAACTACATAGGTACTTTATCTTAATATATTAGGTAACTTACCTATGTTGATTGCAATTATTATTATTTTTGTTATTCAAAAGTATAATAATTGGTGTAATTTAAAAAAAAAAATAATAATTGCAATCAACTAGGTTAAATGACTACATTAGATGCAGTGGGTGGTTAGGTAGTGGAAATTGTTTTTTTTTTTTGTAATTAATATAATTATGTACGTAGGTACATATATAGGTATAAAACTATTTCTTTAAGAAAATCAAATAGGTATACCTTACCTACGTATATGTACCTATATTTTTATTAAAGAAATTAGCTTTTACATTTGTACATACCTACCTATGTATATAAAATAAAATAGAAGAAATTTGGTATGGTAGAAAATAATTTTGATAACAAGGAAAAAATATTTGTATGCCTCTAAAAAAGGTTGAACTATTAAAAAATAAGACATAATTGCCACATTTAAAAATCGCCATGTTTTTATTTTAGCAGAAATTATTTTTTTTTCTGATTTAGTAGTTGAAGTTAATTATAAATTAACCAAACAAAATTCATATATTTTTCTTTAATTAAAAGTAAAAAATATAAAAACTATTTTTTTTTTAGAAAAAAAACCCTTTTTTGATTTTTTTGTTTGAAACCACAATGAATTTTTATTTTTGGGTTAGTATGGAATTGTTTTAATTTGCATGTTGAAGAAGATAAAAGAAACCCCATATATAAAAAACAGTTGCAATTTGTAGATTTTACTAACAAACATTTATTTTTGAGAAAAGTTGTTTTGAAAAATCTATAGGAATTTATTTATCAATATGAGATACCTACTTACCTATTTAATTAAAATACATACATACTATGATTTGAAATATGTGACCAGGTCTATGAAAAGGTGGTTTATGACTCAAAAACAAAATTTCGATAAATCGGCTGTTTAAGATAAACAATGCATTTCGTCAGTTTCTCGGTAGTTGTTCTCCTTCCTTCCCATTGCCCAGTGTCTCTCGTTGTTCAAGGGCACCAAGTAAGATGCAGTCGCAGTGTTGCTTTTGCTCCAAATATTATGTTAGTTAATTGCTTCACGCTTCTACTTTCGGATTTTCGTATCGGTAATACTGAAGTGAGTTTGAGAATGTTATCAGCTTTTTTTCGTTATCCCGTTGGTGTAATTATTTCTGTTGGTCAACTTGGGACTAACAGAAAATAAAATGTATAGAAAATGAATAAAAACAAAACAAAAAATAGCTTTCTTGTTGTCGCTTTGTTTTGCACCTTCGGTTTGCTTTTACCGAAAATATTATAATCCCTTCTTGATTATCGACTGTCCTTACTCTCCACCTTAAATATCTCAACCTTACATAACCTAATAAAATCAGATAAATTAGAAGAAACTTTTCCAAATGTAGAAATTGCTACAAGAATATTCCTTTGCCTAATGGTTACCAATTGTAGTGGAGAGCGGTCATTTTCGCAGCTTAAGAGAATAAAAAATGAATTGCGAACAGCAATGTTACATAACGACTGAGTAATTTGTCAATTATGTGCATAGAAAGTGATATCCTTCAAAAAATTGACTTTAATGATATAATAGAAGATTTTGCTCAACAGAAATTCCGAAAGAAACCGTTATCGTAATCGTCACCAAAAAACCAACAGCATTCCAATATCATTAATGACATATTATATCATATTATATTTGATTACCTATAATAAATGGTCATACTCATACTTATTAGTAAAAAATGTTATTATAATTCGCTTTTTTTACTTTCCAAAAGGGCCCCAAATTCTTGTGTGCCCAAGGGCCCCAGCCTAGTTTAAGACGGCCTTGTGAGCAATGGAGAAATATATAAAGAATCAAAAGTAAATTAAATTGACAAAAAAAAAAAACTATAAAAATTAAATAGTAGTATATGTATACGAACGGTGACTGTCACTTTCATCATATGCAGTTGATCTAAATTAAATTAGGATTTTTCGATCCTACCGCAACTCCATATTTATATCTTTGTATATTAACTCTATAGTAGTCTCATGAAACTGAATTAAAAGTTTTTTATCTCTGCCGCAGAAATATTAATATCGCCAGTGAGATGCGGTTGTGATATAAGATATACTACGTGAAAGGGAAAAATATAAGAAAATAAAAGAAGAGATGCGGTAGTGATATATTTTTAAAAGAGGGTAAGGGAGAAAATCCTATCTGCGTTTCTTTTTGCTGTCAGAATCAATTGTAGGTAGGTATATCAAGTTGTATATGCCAGGTGCGAGATGAATACAAACAAATAGTATTGAGAGTGTATGATAGTTTTGTGAATTTTGTTTCATTTCTCATACAATCTGGTTTGCTTACATTTTGATAGGATTAATCAGCGAGGCTGCCATTTTTTCGACTTTGTAATTAGATCTAGAGGCATTTGAACTTAATAAACTCAAATTCTAAATTTGGTTTTATTTCATTTTTGAAAACAAAATAATTTCAAATTGGCTTTATTTCGTTATGGTAACCGAAATAGTGCCAAACAGAATTTGGTAATAAAACCGAATTCAGAATATTTTATTTTGATTTATTTTTTAACAAATGGAAAGAAATGTTAGAACTCCGAGGAGGTAAACCTCCTCCATCTTTAGAGAGATAAGATGAATTTCAATGGTTCGGCCAATTATTTTTGGACATTTGACCAAAATATTTTTGAACTTTTGCCAAAAATATTTTTGGACATTTTATCAAAAATATTTTTTCAAAAAACTTTTTTCCAATAAATTTTTTTTTTTCAATTTTTTTTTAAGAAATTTTGATTTTTCATACATTTTTTTTCAAAAATATTTCTTGACAAAAATTTGCCACCCAATGTACTTTTAAACGTGATTTCTGGCTAAACTAGGCATCTCAGCGAGTTAAAAATTGTATATTCGTGAAGGGAGTGCCACCTTTCAATCCACGTACCGCATGTAACGAAAAAACAAATGTTTATCTTTAAATGCGATTACCATACAAAAATTAATATTTCATGAGCATACATAGCTATATATGTAAGTTTGTTGCTATCTATCACCCAAACTTAGCCATCATCATGACTACTTTTGCCTCACCTCGTCTCCTCACTTTGTTATAAACACTCGATATATTTAGATCAAGTATAATTGATCTTACTTTTAAATATTAATGTTTTATTATTTTATATTATTTTTCAATTGTTCTTGAATAGTCTGATAAGTTGGATCATAGATCCCAAAGCCGACATAATTGTTGATTTAGGTAAATCTATATTATTATTATTGTTATGTTTTAATTTGTTAATTTGTTTTAATTAATAACGATTAATTATAGTTCTTTACTACATCAACTTGTATCTCAATCCGTATTATTCGAAGAATTCCTGTCTTGTCTTCAAGGTTTCAAGCTATATACATAGTTGAAACCTACATATATGTACATACCTATAATGTTAATTTTTTTAAATTATAATGCATTATTAATTTATTTTCTGTTTTAATGCTTTATCAAACAAATATTTGATTAAATTTGACTTGAACTCTATACCTATAAATGCGAATGTTGCGAAAACGCAACGTGAATTTTCCGGAAAACTAAAAGCTTTTCCAAAAAATTTTTTTTCAGATTTTCTCTAATTAGACCAAAAATAGACAGTGTGTGAAATTTCAAGTTCCTACCACACCTGAACTGGTAGCCGCCGGACATGGGTTTATATTAAAAAAAAACTCAACCAGCTTGAACAACCTAAAATAAACTATAACAAAAGAAAGACTGAGTTGAACTGCTTCAATTTATATCACCAATCCATCACTGTTTTTATAATAATTTGGAAATGAAGTACATACATATATGTATATCGCTAATTCACAGCATAAAAACTCAATTTTGTTGTTGCAAGGTGCAAATTCATTTGGCTATACTCGTTTCGGCATACAAACATAACATAATGTAGTATGGAAAATTTAAATTAATTAAAAAAAAAATTAGAAAAAATGTAGTATACCAATTTTAGAAATTTATTGATATACACATAACTAATATTTAGAAAATAAAATAAGATAACTTCTTTTGCAAAAAATATTTTGTATGCATATAACCTAGAACATTTTGTTAAAAAGAAATAAAAAAGGAGATATTTGGCGTTCCAATTTCAAATTACTAACAAATATTTCTTTTCATGTTTATCTACGAATTTTGAGCAAATTTCGCGACCTTAGAACAATAGGGTTCTAACTACACTCAAGTCACAGAGATTGAATTTTGTTTGTCAATAACTTTTATATTTTGGTTCGGATCTATGTACTGTACATGATTTTTTGAAAACACAAATTTTGTACTAAGTTATGTTGATCTGAATTTAAAAATCTACAACATATTGAATTCATAATTTTGCAGTAACTGGTGGTTGAAAAAATGGATAGAACCTTGTTTCTCAACGCAAGTCATTTGAGCATAGAACAATAAGGTTCTAATTACCTGATACTAAGTGTCATGATAAGAAATGTAATTGTTCAGATAGAACCCTGTTATGTGAAAGAAATAAGAATTTTTGTTGAACGAAGTTTTTATTCTTTTTTTTTTTTGAATTTTTTATATAGGAAAACAAATAAACATTACTAAAGAAAAGTTAATTAATAGCAAAGCTCACACTGCCCATAATTTTGTGAAGGCCCTAACTACATTTTTGATACTTTGAGTTATAAAGGAAAATACTAAATCTTTTACAGCAACCCGAATATAGAAATTAATTATACAGATATATTTAAAAAGCCCTATGTACATTATACACCGATTTGTAAACTATTTCTATTAAAATTCCTTCTTTTTTAACTGAACTGTAAATAAAAAAAGAAAACATTTTTAAGCTCGATCACAGGAAGATTGATGAATTGTTTTCTATTTTCAGGAAACAGTTGCGAGAGATTTTTTTCAATAACATTTATTCTGTCGATTAATATTTCTATTGGCTGGGAGCGAACAAATGATGATAGTTCAACAAAAGTTGACTTTATATATTGACTTTTTTAAAAGTTAAGTACTATGAACTCAGTGTCGACTGGAAGTACCCTCATGCCAAATTGTAGTAAAAGGTATTTCTTTGCTTTTCGTTCCAAGAGGCGCAAAACTTTCATTGAAAGTTATAATACGTTTGGCAAAGCTAACAGCCTTGAATCCTTCTTAACGAGGTGGCATTATAACAACTAGAGTATCTGGCACAATTTCATTGGAATCTAGCTTGCTTATCTTTTGATATTCCGTTCCAGTAAGCCCTACACGGACTTTGTGATGCATCCAAGTCTGGCAAATATGGCAAGTTTTTTCACCTTTACATGATATAATAAAATCTTTTTTAAGTTTAAGTGGATCTCATGTTCCTTCGTAAATTTTTTACTTAATGTATCAAACACATTTATCAAACTTGGGATGGTGAAAATCAAGGTTAAAGTTCGTACTGAAAACATTCCTGTAAAAGCTATCTTTAACAGGACATTTTAAATGAGTGGTATATTTAATACAGTACATCTTTTGATTTCCTATTTTCTTTTGAAATAGAAATACTCACCTTTACTTATTAAAATGTATGCATATTTAGAACAAACATTTTGAAAATCACACAGCACAGATAAAATTCAACTTTAACACAAAATTCATAGCCTTTTGAAGCAACAAAGTTCAATCTACATCCTGTTGTGTAACAAAGTTTTATGTGCATTTTTTTTTAAATTTTTCTAACTACACTAGGTTCTATTTACCAATTAGAACTTTGTGAACTTAGTTTTTAATAAATTGATGTACATAGAACTCTGCTTCCTGCATTTTTATTGACTTAATAGGAAACTAAAGTAGACAAATATGGAGATAAATATGGATGAAACAGATCGAAAGAGCATACTCGATTTGCTACGACCACATGTATAACTCAGTTTTGAAAAAAAAGTCAGTAAGAACCCTATTGTTCTAAGGTCGCGATTTGCGAATTATTAATTTATTAAAATAAAAAAAACTTATATTATAATATTGGGTTTCAAAAAAGTATGAACATTTCTTGGAAAAAAGAAAATTTGTATACGCGTGAAATATTCAATATTTCTTATATAAAAAATAACTTTTATAATAAAACGATTTACAAACTTCGTTTGCAGAATTTTATACTTTTTTTGGAAATCAGACGGTAATTCCATGATTTGATTTTTATCTCAGTAAATCCATGTTGTAAATTTGTAAAATGTATTTAAAATTTAAAATTTTTTTACATAAGAGCAAGTTAGTGCGATCCAGTCGTGCATTTTATTTCATATAACAACTGTTTTTTAATACAAATAAAATACAAAGTTCATAATAGTTCATTGTTCTTAACTTTGTTGGGAGCATGCACTGACAAACTTTCAGCTTTTATAAAATAAAGAAGGTTTGGGGTTCACGGGCTCTTGCTCTGTAAGTATATATTTTTAACCCTCTTCATGATCGCACAGTATTAAAAATTAGGTAAAAACTATCAATTTTTGGAAAACCACTCCGATTGCCAAGTGCTGCAATAAAAGTAGGTAAAAAACCTAAAATTTTTAACTGTTTAAGATTTTCCCATGTATCAAAAGATGTATGGGTGTTTGGGTGCACTTAATGAGTTTTTTTTTTATTATTGTTTTCTTCATCAGGTAAAAATAAGAAAACTTTGTGTTTATGACGCATTAAAAAAAAATTGACCTCAAAGTCAAAATTTTGCTCGGGAAAGAAAAATTGAACACCATTTAAAATCGAATATCTGGTAACCCTAAAAACATATCAGCTCAATTTAAACGTAGTTTTAAAGGTTAGTATTATACTAAAAAAAAAGTGCAGAATGAGGTCCCTACTGTGAGTACTGACAGAGAAATTTATTTTAACATGGGTCAGGGTACACCAAAGTTACCCTTTTTTTAAATCATCAAAAAGCGATGTCAAAGTTGAAAATCAGACTTTATTGTTTATTATCAGGAAGCGTTGCTAGCATTCTTGTTCGTAAACAGCTTCATAGCTTTTCCTTTCTTTGATATTTAAACTTTTATTTAAAACTTTTTAGAAGCATCTCTATAAAAAGTTTCATTAAAATTCGTAATGCCGATATGTGAGAAATTGAAAATTAGACAAAATAGTTCTATGGTAAGTACAAGCTGTGATATCTTAATTTTTTTTATTAAATCAAAGATCATAAAAATTAATTGAAAGAAAAAAAAAATATCTAAATTCTAGGCGCCGTTTTCAAGAAAAATACGATTTTTGAAAACAATATTTTAACATTTTTTAACATTTTTATGGTGGGTACCTACCGTTATTTTTAGGTAAAATAAAAAAAAAATCTCACATCTTGTAGATTATATTGAGAAACTCTCATTAATTTATCAAGTTTAAAAAAAATAGCATTGGGTTTTCGAAATATTGAGTTTTGAAAAAAAAATTGAAGTTTTTTTTAAAAATCCAAAAAAATTTTTTTTGAAAATTTGAATACACAATTCTATTAAAGTTTTTCGGGAGCTTTAGCAAACAAAAATTATCAAATTCGGTTGTACCGTTTTTGAGAAAATCAAAAACGAAAAAAAGGTTCCATGGGGAGTATATAGGTACCCTCAATAACCATTTTTCGCACATTTTTTTTTTCAACTATACTACCTAGCTTTAACTAAATGAAATTTTTTTGTATTTTTATTTTTAAAATCTGTCGAACAGTTTTTGAGAAAAAAAAATATTTATAAAATTTCGAAAAAATTCGTATGGCATGTACTACCGTTATTTTTGGTCATAAAAAAAAAAACAAAACGTGGGGAGGAAATATTCAAAGTGATATCCACTAAGTTTAAAGAAAATCGGCCGAGCAATTTAGGCTGTAGGTAGTCGAACAGACAGACAAAATTGCGAAACCCACTTTTTTAGTCTTCGCTATCGTTATATCAACTTTGATCAAAATCTCGAGCTCGATTGTTTTTACGAATGCATATGTCTTTCCCTATATAAGTACATACATGTACATATATGCAAAAACTAAATACAATGGACCGCCATCAATCGCAAACTCCTCTCTGGCAATATATTGCTACCTTATTCGCTCATTCATATACCTAATGCATATTTTCATTTCTCATAGAGGTATCCAAAAACCAAAGCAACGTTGTAAAAGAACTTATACACAAAATTTCATTCGCAAAGTGCCGTCGCCACCGCACCGCCGCCGCCGCCTTTAATCGAGCGTAGGCTGTCCTTCTCAGTAGGTTTTCTGCATATAAATATAATGTATGCATGCTTGTGTGCGCCTGAGCTGACTGGCTGGTGCAAGTCGGTGTGCTCTGAATAGCTATAGCAATATAGCATGTTTGTTGTTTATGTCTCTCTCTGCCGAGAAAAGGATAGCATATGAGAAAATGTTAAATTAATTTGCTAATATACGGTTTGGGTATTGGGTTTGGTTGTTTTCTCTGCCGCTTGGTAAATTACGTGGCGTTCCTCGTCATGAGACTACTATAAGAATTTATATACAATGTTTATATTATAGATTTAAAATAAATAAATTAACATTGGAAAATGATGGTCCACTTTGACCGGAGGAGGCATATACATATATATCGCTTGAAACTTAGATTAGAGTTTGCGTGTTTGCTTATCATTCTTTAAAATTTTCCCTTAAATATCCGTGTAGAGAATGTTAAAAATACATATGTTAGATTCCAGATAATTGAGGCCCTTTTTTTTGTCTTCCCTATCTCGAAATATAAAATTTAATCAAAATTGCGAGTTAAATGTCTTATGACTATAATATTATTAACCTCTATATCACTAGTAATAAAACCAATAGATGTACAGCTTCATTTAATTCACAGTATGTAAATGACGTGATTTTTATATGACTCGATAAACATCAACCAATAACGTCTAACAAGGGTACGACTGCATCTAACTGATAAGTCCACTAGAGTTGACGTTATTTGAGTTTTAATTGAATTATGAATTCAAGTGTAAAAACTCGTATATTTAACCTAGTGTATATTTGTGTACTGTATTAGAGTTTTTTATAATATCGAATAGCTTTTGTAAATATTGTTTTAAAAATAATTATTATCTAATTATGATATCAGAATAAAATAATATTTGTACTGTGCAATATTTTTATCACCCATGTTCTGTATTCCGAGTGAAAGTGAATTAAAAACGAATTTTAATTTCACTTAAAATGAAAAGGCATGTTCTACATTCCGAGTGAATTCAATTCACTCCGAATTTATTTGTGAAAGGTCAAAATCAACTGAAAGACAATTTGCATCATTTATTAAAAATTGTTTCTTGTGCAAAACGAAAATAGATTCACCTTTATTATTAATAAGTGGTAGAAGGGACAAAAATCAATGATAGAGAGTTTGTAGAAAGGTTTTACTTTTACGTAGTAAATCCAAAATTTTAGATCTTCCACAAGCAACGTAAGTTGAAATGAGGAATGCATTAAAATGGTCATAATTTGAATTGTTTTTCTTGTCGGGAGTTCTTTTGTATTTCTTTATTTTAATAAAATCAAAATTTCAAAGCTTCTTTTTACATGTTTGCCAATTGTCGCGCAAATGTAAAGTTTCACCAAACAAAACTTAAATGAATTGAATTCACCGTAAAACGCCACGTATTCGAAATGTAGAACACGAACTTTCATCTCCGAAAGCTCAATTCACAATCTTCATTTCGGGTGGAATTCAGAACTCCAAAACTTCACATTCGGAATGAACAAATCACAAAAGTCATTTTATGCGGAATGCAAAACATAAAAATTCACTTTGTTGCTCGAATTCACAATAAGTGAAATGCAGAACATGGGTGTATATCTCAGAAGTGTGATTCGGACTAAAATAGAATTTTTCAAGATTCACATGGCTTATTTTCAGCGCCAAGTCTTGATTGAAGCTTTGACCGCAGCGAATGTGCTGTTTGAGAAAACAGCAACTGTGGCTGAATTAAGGTCATTATTCGATGAATAAGTTTTCAAATGAGGAAACTCTAATTCTGATCACGATGATAACCAAGAGCTTAAAGATTTAGGAAGATGAACTGAAGTCCTGTAAGTTATTGATCAAGGAGATACATAAAGTTGTCCCGAAAGCGAAAAGAATTACAAAAGTTGAATGAACAGTTTGGCTTTTAAAGCTATGGTACAACCTTTTAATGGTTATGACAATTATGACATTCGTAATTGGTTTGAAGACATCAAAGACGCTTTTTGTAAGCGTTCGGCAAGTTCTAAGAGGTACAGCAAAACTTATCTTATGTTCATCTGCTCTTCGTACATATGAAAACCTCTAAAAGCTCTGATGGAAGAATTTGGTCGTCTGTACACAATTAATGAAGTATTAACGTAGCTTAAGTCAAATGAATTTGTTAAAAGATTTGTAATTGAAATGCAATACTCCTGAGGCAGACTTGTTAGATTGGATCATTGATGGTTGCTATATAAATGAGTGCAACTTCTCTCAAACAAAAAAAGTTACTTATTTTTAAAGAAACAAAATATTTGTTGTTGGTATCCCACTTATTTTATTTGTTTATTGTTACAGCCGTTTCGGCACACAGTACCCTCTTCAGACTAAATACATAATTTCAAACTAGTTAATTGCTTTCTATGACAATGCTAAATAAACGTCAATAACAACAATGATTATCTCATAGAGACAATGATTATCTAGAATTTAGTATTTATCATAAGCCAACACATAGTGATACCATCATATATATAATAACTCACTTCATCCGTACTCACACAAAATGTGTGAGTAGAAGGGTGGACTCTACCTAATAAAATCAACTTAGCTTATAGCTTTCTATTTCTTTTGGTATATTTTCTTTTTGTTATTGGTTATTTTAATTTGCGCTTCAATTGTTTCTTCTTGTCCTGGCAAGATACCTAACACTAACATACCTACCTTAATTATAAATACTAGTATCTACATCCGCTCAAAGTCATAAAAAAGCAATAATTGTTGAGGATGTTTTTGTTGCAATTTTAACTCCTTTTTTAAATGAAGGTACCCCACCAATTAATAGCCTAATTAGTGGTTTTATCAAATGGCACGGTAGTGCCCAGCCAAGTTCTGGCACTACACCCTTTTTACAGGAACAAACTCAGGCGATTTTTGACTCCTCCCTATCTTCAGTAACAATGAAGTCAGAAACTTAAAATTCCGAATATTTGCCAAGCTAGTCAGGCACAGGAGCCTCACCAAACTTCAATTTTCTAGCATACGTGGTTCTTGAGATATAAGGCCTCAAAAATCACAAAAACCGTAACTGACTGACTCACTCACTGACTGACTGATAGATCATCAAAATTATGGAGAACTCCCCGACATCGTAGAACCTTGTAATTTTGCACAACGGTCGGTCTTGAGGTTTTCAATTCAGGAGGCGTGGTATGCGCCCACTTTCCTTGAATTGGTGTTGGTTGAAAAGGGCACTTCCAACTGCTGTAAAACGATGCAATTTGGTAAAACGGTAGGGCTTGCATTGCATACAAAGAAAAAAAATATGAAGTTTGAGGTTTTTCATTCAGGGACGTGGTATCCGCCCACTTCCTCAGAACTGATGTAAATTATACATGGCATACTTCCGATTGCAGTAGAACAATGAAATTTGGTAGAACGGTAGGGCTCAAACTGCATATAAAAGCACTAAAAATAAAAATTGAGGTTTTCTATTCAGGAGCGTGGTATCAGCCCACTTCCTGAGAAAATGTTAAATTTATGTGGAGCACTTCTGATTTCTGTAGAATGATGAAATTTGGTAGAGCGGTATAGATTAATGTACATCCAAAGCGAAAAATTGAAAATCGAAGATTTTTCATTCGAAGTGTCTTTTTATTGTCGTTTTGAAACTATACATGCATCTTGAAAATTTATGACTTTTCTTAGAACTAGAGAGCTCGATTTGGTACTCTATGTTATGTTAACATGAATGAAAAAAGAAAACATTTGTATACCCGAAAAAATTATGAGTTTACATAAAATAAAATTCACGACTGGGTCGCACGAACTTGCCCCTATGTAATAGACTAGCAATTTTAAAAACGAATGTTATTAGAGAAAACTGTTCATGAGGATAAAATTAATTTTTAAATTCTTTTAGTACTAAGAGACAAAAACAGAATGCTATCCAAATATGAAATTATGCAAGAACAAAAATTATAAGTCGTTGTAGTGGTTTCTTAAAAAAAAAAAGCTTTTATGTACAAACTTTTTCAAAGGTTTTTAAGAAACAATTTCGGTACGCCAATTTAAAGTTTTTATTATTGTTCGAACAAAAATTAAATTTACAAAAAAAAATATTGAGCCGTTTCTGAGATATCGAATTTTCAAAAAAAAAAGAAAAAACATTTTTTTTTTTTCAAAAATTAAAAAAAAAAAATATTTTAAAGTTTTGAAATACAATGTGTTTTAGAATTTTTAGAAGATTCTCTATAAAAAATTTCATTAAGATCCGTTATGTGGATAATGAGAAATTCAAAATTCGAAAAAATGGTTCTATGGTAGGTACAAGCTGTAATATCTTAATTTCATTTTTTTTTTATTAAATTAAAGATCGTAAAAATTGATTGGAAAAAACAAAATTTTATCAAAATTCTAGGCGCCGTTTTCGAGCAAAATACGATTTTTGGAAACCATTTTTTTTATTTTTTAGGATTTGTATGGTAGGTACCTTTATTTTTAGGTAAAATAAATTTTTTTTATTACATCTTGTAGATTATATTAAGAAACTTTTATTTGTAAAGTTTCAAAATAATTAAGCATGGGGTTTTCGAAATATTGAGTTTTTAGGAAGCTTTAGCAAAAACAAAAAAATGGTTCAATGGGGGGTACCCTCAATAACCATTTTTCGGAAAATTTTTTTGCAACAAATACCTACCTTTAATTAAATGAAATTTTTTTCATTTTTATTTTTAAAATCTGTTGAACAGTTTTTGGGAAAAAAATGTTTATAAAATTTCGTAAAAAAATCGTATGGCAGGTACCGTTATTTTTGGTCTTAAAAAAAAAGAAAAAAACGTGTGGGGGGAAAAAATTAAAAATGATATCTACCAAGTTTAAAGAAAATCGGCCGAGTCGTTTAGCCTGTAGTCGAACAGATAGACAGACAGACAGAATTGCAAGACCCACTTTTTTAGTCTTCGGTATCATCGTAATACGTAATGTCAACTTTGATCAAAATCTCGAGTTCGATTTTTTTTACGAATGCATAACTTGCCTTTTAGTAGGTACCTATAATTCGCAAGTAAAAAACTCTTAACTGTGATGTGAACTATAATCAAACCACTAATTAGGCTATTAATTGGTGGGCTACCTTTATTTAAAAAAGAGTTAAAACTGACACAAAAATATCATCGCATCCTCAACAATTATTGCTTTTTCATGACTTTGAGCGGATGTAGGTACATACAAGTATTAATAATTATGCTAGGTATGTGTTAGGTATCTTGCCAGGACAAGAAGAAACAATTGAAGCGCAAATCAAAACTAAACTACCAATAAAAAAAAGAAAATATACCAAAAGAAATAGTAGGTAGAGTACACCCTTCTATCTTTCCGTATCTTTCGAGATTTTGACATGGCAAATATTAAAATCTTTACAAAAAGGATTGAGATCGGACCAAAAACATAAATGTTAAAAAAATAAACAAGTTCTTCTATACAAAAACCCTTGTCTAACAAGCCAGCCGTGAAAAGTACTGAGATCTAAAAGTACGCCAAGTACCGAATATTTAAAGTAGAATAATATTGAAACAGCTACAATGTAATAAAGAAATTTTATTATTAAATGATTACTGAATATCTATTTGTCTTTTTCTATTTGTCCTTTTCTTAACAACAATAGCTCAGAAAAAGTTTTAATTCATTTGAATTAATTTTGTATTTAAAAATTTGTTTTTTTTTTTTTTTTAATTCACTCAGTTTGATTATTAATTACATTTAGTATTCTTTTTAAGGAAAAAAAATTATATTTTTTTAAGAAAATAAACTTTTTTTTTTTTATAATTAGCACACACTCAAAGGTTTTTTGTATACCCTTAATTTTTAATATTAAGCGAAAAAAATTAATACTCATTAACGTGTTTTTTTTTTGAATAAAATAATATCAAAGTGAAAAAACAACTTCAAAAACGAAAAAATTGGGTTTGATGCAAAATTGCGGAGAAACTATTGTCCGCAGAAAAAAAAGTTTTGGGACAAATTAAAACTGTAATAAATTCTTGATTGGTCATAAAAAAAAATCTTACGAATCGGACGTAGTTTGGCAAAGATAAAGCCAGTTAAGGGAAAAATCATAAAAACCGATATAACTCGAAAACGGAACGAAAACGAGAAAATTACCTCTTAAGTTTTTCGACTCAAAATGACCTCATGAATCCATGGTTTTCATTTGGGGCGGTGACTGTGGGACACCTTGTATATATATCATAACAATGCTTTTTTAACGTTTGAGACAAAATGGATTATTTCTAACTGCGCAGAAAAAGTTCTTCATATAATATATACGAGTAAATAAGATACTCCAATATTGATTTTTAATAATTTTTTGGAAGTAAACTGACTTTTGTGCTTGGATTTTTTTTATCGTTGAGCCCTTTACACTGTAGAAGCCGTCCAGAGCTTAAAATTAACCAGCTTTCGGAAATCATATATTTTTATCAAATTTGTCACAATATATCTTTCTGGGTTTGCAGTCATTAGAAATTTTAAGTAAAGGTGGGAATTTGTGGAAAATTATAGTTTCATTTCAGTATATATGTTGCAAGGATAAATAAGATCAAGAACTTTGTTATGGAAAATTTAACGTTATTCAATATCAAGTTGTTGAAAGTTATTTTCCACCGTGTTTGTATGTGATCAAAATTTTCAGTCAATGTTATGACTTGTGAAGCTTTCAAAATTAATTAAACGAAAATTCCTAAGTATTTTGTCTTTTAACCTAAGACTACACGGTTAAAAGTTTTTAGGTTATTTTTAATATTTTAGGGTTACATATGTATATATGACAACACCCAAATTATATTAAAATCTAATAAAGTGACAGTATTACAATAATATGTTTAATAAAATAAATATTAAACATTAATAATATACAAATATTACAAATTAATATTTATGTATTGAGTTTAAATATATTATATTAGCTTTTAATCAAAAACGAATTAAAGCTCTCAGAAAGAATTTTAAGAATTACATTTTAATACTAAGGGATTGCTTTCCAATATCTTGAATTTAATACCAAACTATTAAAATATGCACATACTGCACATACTGCAAGGACGGAGAGGGAAATCTGATCACCGATCCTGAAAGCATACTGGAGCGATGGGAAGTGTACTTTAATGAATTGCTAAATGGTCAGCTCACTGCAGAAGTGGAGGCTCCACTACTTCAAGAAGAATACTCTATGTTGCCGCCACCAAGCATAGAAGAGGTTGAGAAGGCTATAGGCCGGCTTAAACAGAACAAAGCCCCGGGAGCCGATGGCATACCAGCCGAATTATTCCATCACGGCGGGCCAGCCTTACGTCAAGCAATTCATGATATTATAGTACACGTATGGGAGCAGGAAGAAATGCCAGAAGACTGGCGAAAAGGTTTAATATGCCCCATACATAAGAAGGGAGATGTCACAACGTGCAGCAATTATAGAGGTATCACGTTGTTGAGTACCGCCTATAAGATACTCTCCTCTATCCTACAAGACCGGATAACCCCATACGCTAAAACCGTTATCGGACAATATCAGTGTGGTTTCATTCCAGGCAAATCAACAACTGATCAGATATTTACCCTTAGGCAGGCGATGGAAAAATGTCTAGAATTTAACATCCCAACATACCATCTGTTTATAGACTTTAAGGCCGCCTATGATAGCATAGCCAGGGTAGAACTTTACAAAGCCATGAGAGAATTCGGCATCCCAAATAAATTGACACGACTATGTAGGTTGACCATGACCAACGTAACAAGCCAAGTAAAAATAGCCGGATTGCTATCCAGACCAATCAACATCTTTAATGGACTCCGACAAGGGGACGGTTTGGCCTGCCTCCTCTTCAACCTGGCGTTGGAGAAAGCAATCCGTGACTCTGGCACGGCAACAAGAGGGACCATCGTCAACAGGTCCAGCCAGTTACTGGCTTACGCAGACGACATCGACATCATCGGAAGAACCGAACAAGCTGTACACGATTCCTTCATCCAGATCGAGCAGGCGGCACAAAATCTGGGGCTGCACATTAGTGAAGGTAAAACAAAGTACATGGTGGCGTCGAATGCGAGAGGAACAGTTGGTCAAACAATCAAGGTTGCGGAGCACGAATTTGAAGTGGTGCAATCCTTTAAATACCTTGGGTCAATAGTAGCAGCCGATAACAATATAGAAGAAGAAATACGCGGGCGGCTTCTCAAATCCAACAGAGCCTACTATAGTCTGTCAAAGCTCTTCAAATCCAGAAATCTCACCATAACTTCAAAACTACTGCTGTACAGGACCATGGTCCTGCCAGTACTCACATATGGATCCGAGACTTGGGTGCTTAGCAAAAGGCACTCCGACCTCTTAGCTGCGTTCGAGAGAAAAGTCTTAAGGAGAATTGTTGGCCCCGTATGTGAGGAAGGACGATTCCGGAGACGGTACAATCATGAATTGTACGCAATCTACCTAGAAGCAGATATCGTGACAAAAATTAAGCTCGGTAGACTCCGGTGGGCAGGGCACCTAGCTCGCATGAGCGAAGAGGAACCTGCTCGGAAAGTTCTTTGTGGTACATTCTATGGTAGACGACAGCGTGGTAGACCATGCTTGCGCTGGAGAGATGGCGTAGACCAGGACGCCCGAAGCCTTGGGGTGCGCAACTGGATGGCGTCGGCTAGAGACCGGGATAGGTGGAGAGACTTGTTGAAAGAGGCCAGGACCGGAACCCGGTTGTCGAGCCGATGATGATGATGATTAAAATATGTATAATACGAATTAATTACATTAACTTATTAATATTTATGATATATTAAAAACTAATTTTTGTTGTATTGCATACACTATACAGCTGTAATACAAGAGGTGCATTAAAAAACATGCCAAAATGTTTAACCGTGTAACACTCAACTTTCATTTAAAGACCTTAACCTTAAATATACGACCACTAAACGCTAGATTATGAGATTTGTAAATCTGTTGCACTTCTATACCCACACTTAATTAAGATGTAAAACAAAAACCAAACAAAATTCAAATAATCATTGCCTGCTTAAACAAACATAGTTTTGATTTATGCACATTTGTCAGACAAATCCTTGAAAATGACATAGAATTAATGGGCCTTGGTTTATTATAATGAATTTTCAAAAATTATATTTAATTTTTGTCATTTAGTAAAGTTTATTTACGTAACATTAGAAGCTTTTTTAACCAACTAAAAGTATCAAACAGAAACCTCAAAAAACTACCTCAAACAATGTATGTTCTTGGACTAAAATGTACAGAGTGGTCCATCTAGTGGTTTCATTTTAAATCATGGGTTATTTTGACACTGACAGCTGTTTCCCACTTGAAATCTTTACAGAAAGTCAGTATCATACCACCGCGGAACGAAATGAATTGCTTTATGCTTCAACAACGTTGGGAAATATTGAAAACTTATTTCCAAAGTGAATGCTTTGTAGCCCAAACAGTGAAATGAAGCACCCACCACAACTGCTGTACGCAAGTTTGTGCAATAAGTTCGTGAGACTGGTATGCTAGTGGACAACATTCATGGTCCCCGTCGTCATACGGTGCACACATACGAGAATGTGGATGCTGTAGCCGAGAGTGTGAGACTCAATTCACGAACATCAACTCGCCATCGATCTCAACGGTTCAACATTTCACGCACTAGCCTGAGGAAAATTCTACACAAAGATCTCGGATTAATCGCTAACAAGGTCCAGTTGACTCAGCAATTGAAGACGCACGACCATCGGCTTGAAAAAAAGTTGTGTTTCATAATTAATGGGAATGTTTGCTCTTACTAATAAATCCATAATACATACATGGAAAAAATTTAATTTTGTTCATTTTATTTTTGTATTTGGCCCGGCCTCTATCTTTGTTATGTACAGAATTGAAGTTTAATAATTAACACTCTATATCAAGAAATAAATCTGTCTATAAAGTATGTTAATATTGAATAACTTTGAAATTCATCAAACGATTGACTTGAGTAAACATATTTTTGAAACATCAATTAAGATGAATTTCAACTATAAATCGCCAGAGATGCTCGAAAAAGTGATGGAAAACTCAACAAAAAGGCCACATTTTCCTTTGGTCAATTGATTAATTTTGTATTCAAGCACGAGCCTAAATAAATTGAAAGGGCCTAATTAAATAAAAATAGCACATACAAATACATATATCTAAATCGCGTTATTTAAGTTACAAAAGATAGCGCCATCGTTACATATTAAAATTTAAAGGCTGTTTCTTTCATGTTTTCAGGAGTTATGTATATCTCCAACCTTAATACGAGATCCCAAACAAAAATAATCAAGATGGCTTCATCCCGTTTACGTCACTTATGTCAAATTATCCCCGCAGGGATAATTCAATTGGAATAGGTTCTTGATTTCTTGAGAATACTTCAAAATAAAATAAAATAAAATAAAATAGAATACAAAAGCAGATATTTTTGGCCACTGTTTCTTATACTCCAATTATTCCTTGTTTTTACCAATTTGAACGATTTGTTTTCTGGGTAGATTTTACGTGGAATATCTTCAAGGACACTATTAACATGTTGCTCTCAAAAGTGTGGGACTGCTACTCAATTTCTACTCACCTTGTATATTAAGTAGTTTAATTATCAAAAGTTAGTCGCCCTAGCTGGCACTGGAAGCTCCCCAGTGGCAGGTCCTACAATTTATACATTTACAAATAGATATCTCTTTATCAAATGGCTTTGTTCTTTGAAGTCGGCTCACAGGCTTTGAGGAGTCATTTTGTTAAGATAAAGTTATTATTTTATAGAAGAGTGGTGGGGAGCTCTTATTCTAATATTTCTTGTGGTACAAACAATCCCAAAGTTATATATAGTGTTTTCATGCTCACGCTGATTTGAGCACTTTGGTAAATAAGCAGTTTGTTATGAAAAATTTTCAGTGTAAAGTATCCTCTAACAAACGAATTAATTTTGTATAATCTATTTTTTATCTCAACTCAAATCATTTTAGCGTTAGTTTTCATTCTTTTTGCTAGGCTAACATACTGTATTTGACCCAAATTCAATTAAATAGTTATATTATTATTCATAAGTCAAGACTTACTAAGAACAATGAGTCTCAGTTCAGTTTGTCATTATATAATTAAACCCTTACGAGTTATAATAGTTGTTTTCTTTCCAAAACCACTTAAGTACTCGTACCTGTTTATTGAAAAAAAAAATGAAATTTAAGATGCACACAACAGCTCGAAATAGCAGAGATTGATAAATAAACATTAGTAGGTTTTTTTTAATCTTTGATAAGCTTGAACAATTATTATCTAAGTTAAAATATTTTGGTTTTAATTGAATCCGCATCTGTAATTGTAGTTATAGTGATTATACTCTTTTTTAAGTAACCTACATTGCACGTATGAAGAATGAAGAAGAGCGGACACCAATGTACTTTGTCCTAATCGTTCGTTGTTAACCTCGAATTCCTCATAATTTAAATCCATTCGGCTATATCGAAGCATATGATAGACATTAAAGAATCCACGAGAACATACATATCTTTTATAGTCTTTAAGGGCTTCTTAGTTTTATTAGTTAGTCTGTAGCCGTGGAATTTAGAATCACAATTTGGAAAATATAGAGTTTTACCAATAATTTTATTTATAATAAATCTTCATTTTCGGCAAAAGGAAAACGAAGATATATAGTATTTGAAAAAGAAAATTGAATGTACATACATACTTTGAGTTTGTCTTAAGTCCCTGATGAAATCAACATCTAATTTTTTATAAAAGTGGTAAATTAAAAGGAATACATGAAAAATTAAAAAAACGGATAATGGTCACAGATGATTTGTTCATTTTGAATATTATTGTCCGATTTTACGTGTGTTACTAATTACCGGGAAAAAGCCATGTATTTTTGATAAAACTGGAGTCATGATTTTTCGACATTATGCACTACCAGCAGGAAATAAACCAAGAATATAATCATTAATGGCTATTAAAAGACCTTGATCTGATTTCTTTCCCAAAAATTAAAAAAAAACTTCTATTGCTATTTAATAATTTGATTAGGTATATCAAGAAATAAATTTTTGATAGGTGTTATGTTATCTATAAGGAATCCAATTTTATCCGCATAATTACAGATGCCTTTTGCCCAACAAAGTGTCTTTTTACAAAAAAAAACATCAATTCTCAGCGACAACCCTTATTCCAAGGAAATGGGATCGTTGCAAGATAATAATAATTACTTTTGGTTATTAGGACGATGTGCTTGCAACTACGGAATATTGCATTTAGTTAGCACGAATTCCCTAGTCTCGTGGTCTTGTTCCCTCGTCAAAGTCATAAGAAATCTCTATGAACTGCATATAAATGTCTCTGACGATTGGGTTACATCATTTTCGTTGTTACTTTCCGAACGATCAAATATCTAATTAACGGAATCAGAATTATTAAAATTAAATTATTATTTATAGCATTGCATAAGGAAATGTTATTTTTAATATATTCAAAGGTTATGAGATGCGTCCTTGTTAAGTAAGTACTTACACATCTCTAAACCTATTACTCTAAGAGTTGGTTTCTGTGTAATGTTAAACGTGTTAAATTTTTTTGTAGTAATTGGATATGATGCCTTTTTGCCTATAATTACCAACGCAGCCACTTAAGGGCTTGATTTTGCATTTTGTTTTGTGTGTGGATAAGTAGGCGTTATCACGTCTGTTTTGCCCTGTTATTAAAAAGAGTAGGTAAGGGCTATATGACAAAGCAGTATTTATGTACATACATATATTTTAAATAATTGGACGGATAAATTTTCTTTTTTCTCAAAATTTCTAGCTACAATAATTTAAATGAAATTTTATTTACAAAACAAAAAAAAATGCTAATTTAGTTGAATTATCGAACTATAAAAACGAGAAATAATGTTTTTAAATATAACGGTAGCAAAAAAGATCCGTTAATTACTTTTGAAGTTTCGGTATAGTATTTTTAAATATGTATGTGACTTTCCGTTTATCCGTTTTCTTTGCCTACTCTTTGGAATTTAAATGCTTTAGAAACCATTTTCTGATTTGAAAACAAAAATTTTTATTTTACAATGAAATTGAGGAAACGAAGGCCAGGAGTGCCAGGCGCTTTTTAATACCAGGGGCCTGTTTCAGCGATACTACATCAACTACAATGTATTATTTTGACTGTTGTAATACAACAATTCTGTTTCATAGGTACTTTCGATTTTCAGTTGTAGTACATCAGTGTAGATATGGATGATACACTGGAATTATTGGAAAAATGTATGATTCTGTTTCACAGCTTTTTGAGCTATATTGTTGTAATACAACTAACAGTAAAATCTTGCTACATTGATACACTATAAATGTTTGATGTAGAAGCAGTTGGAAAGAGTTTAAAGGATATTAGATACTCGTACGTTATTAGAAAACAAAATACTTACCCTTATTCTGATAGTCGTTTTACTAAAACGACAAGGCTCTAGAAACGGAAATTGGCGTTTTATTAAAACGATTACCGGAATAAGGGTGATTTTAAAACATTATTTACGCAACGACATACGGATGCCAGTGAAGAGTTAAAAGAATTTGTTGCAGCGGTGACATCGTAAATTGGTTGCAATCAATTGGGTGAGCAATGAATGCTCCGAAGCGTTCAACCAAAAATTCAATACAATTTCTTGGCATTCGAAATCGCTCCACAAAATATGGATCTTCCAAATTAAAATTGATTTTTTGTAAAAATACATTACTTCTTCATTGAAAATATTTACATATTTTTGTTAAATTAAGTTTTTCTCACAAGATTTGAATTAAACAATAAAACATGAAAACTTAGCTCAAATAAAAATATGCAGAAGAAATGTCAAATGTACTACATCAACTATGTTTTCCAGGTACATCATACAACACTTTCAGTTTTATGTGTGAAACAGAAAAATGTAACTGATGTAGATGTAGGATGTAGTTGTAAGATGTAGTTGATGTAGTTGATGTAATAGCGCTGAAACAGGCCCCAGAGATGTCGATGCATATTGATCACAAACAGATGCAAAAACCCAGAATGACAAAATATACCACATTCGAGTAGTCCGGCTAAAGAATTTCTATTTTTGACAGTGCGTCCGAAATTAGGATCAAAATAGGTAATCTACGAGTAATTAATATACATATATACATTTCAAGATTTTATAGATGGTATTCAGATCAGAAAGGAAAATAATTCTTAAATCTTTTAAGAAAATCTAAGCAATTCGCTGAGATCACGTGAAATATATAAATATATCGTCGCTGTAGATCGAATACCTCGTAACCCAGAAAAAACCGATTTTTAGGTAATGATGCAATTATATTGTGAAAAAAATTCCGGATCTAATGAAAGATATCCTGTGAACCTAAAAACTATAATTGCAGAGCCACGCGCATAATTAACAACACGTCTCTCATTGCCTCTCATTGATTTTATAATAAGTTTCTTGTCTCTCCTGAAAAATCGACTTTTCTGGGTTACGAGGTATTCGATCTACAGCGACGATATGATCTTTTTAAATCATAGGTTGTTTTGACTCTGACAGCTGTTTATAGTATCATACCTCCGCGGAAGGAAATGAACTTTATATTTGAAGAAGATTGGGAAATATTATTGAAAACTTATTTCCAAAGTGAGTGCTGTATAGCCCAAACAGTGCGGTTTTGTAAAAAGTTCTTGAGACTGGCATGCAAATGGATAACACTCATGGTCGCCGTCGTCGTAGTACGTCGAGAGTGTGAGACTCACGAACATCAACTCGCCATTGATACCAACAGTTCAAAATTTCGAGCACTAGCCTGAGGAGAATTCTGCACTATACTCTGTCCAACAAAAATATGCATGTGTTGATTTTAAATGGACCCTTCTTTTAAAGCTCTAAAATCAAAAGCACCTCAACAGAAACCCAAGGAAAAAAAACTGAACAAGTTACGAAATGAACAAGGGTAACTCTGAACGCACATCAATATTTAATGGGGGTTGAAATTGAATAGCACCAACAGCCATAGACCACAGCAATTCAGTGCACGCACACTCAGATGTGCTGTCAATAGGACGTCGGGCCTGCGTCAGATGCAATTGAAAATTTATGGGCGCACAAATACCTTTTTATGGAGGAGTTCTTTCAATTTAGTATGGTGCAAAAATATAGCACGCTACTGATTTTGAAAAAGCTCTCCCATAAGACGTGTACTGCATATTTTTGTTGGATGAAGTATAAGATCTCGGATTATTCACTTACAAGGTCCAATAGACTCAGCAATTGAAGGCGCACAACTACCCGCTTGAACGACGTTGTGTTCCATAATTAATGGGAAAGTTTGCTCCTACAAATAAATCTATAATACATGAAAACAAATTTCATTTTGTTTATTTTATTGCATTTTTCAAAAGAAACTTGAATTTGGCCCACAATTTATTAATACAAATCGACATAGGATTACTATTGAGTTTCTTTGATGATTTCAAAATTTAAGCTTTTCAATCTTCAATTTAAATAAAAAAGATTTAACAACTAATATTTCGAATATTTCAAGTTTCAAGATGGAAAAAACGAAGTAACTATAAAGTGTTCTTTATCATCTTCATCATTTACGTATGCTGAGACATTTTATTACGACTTTTAGAAAAAATCATTGCAATTTTCAATATCTTAATTTTGAAGTGATTTAATTCTTACAGAATCCAGTATTATCCTCATAATATCATAAATGTGGCAACGTGTTTGTTTTGATGTTGGTCCTTCAATCATGCTCAAGTGACTAAACAGGCTCTAATGAGATTTGGCATTAAAGCCGACTATGTCGTGGAATAGCTTATACTATACTTTTTAACTTCCCATAGGGAGTTATTGTAATCGGTCCGATTTGTCAAATTGGAATTTTTGACATTTCTCGACGTTTCAAGGTCCCTAGAGGCTATATCAATCATTTTTAGAGAGATGTCTGTGTGTGTGTGTGTGTGTGTGTGTACGTACGTTCGTACGTTCGTACGTGCGTACGTTCGTACGTCCGTACGTTCTGGTACCATTTTTCGTCGTCGATATCTCAAGAACAAAAGTAAAGATATCGACTTCAAATAAATTTTGTTTAATAGATAATAACTTGGAAAGAGGCTGAAAGGGCGTTTATCAAAATTCAGTGAGTAGTTTTTTTACTATAACAGTTTAAAAAAAAATAAAAATTTTGGTTAGTTTCAAATATCTCACGAAAAAATAATGCTATTGATTTCAAATAAAATTTAATGTACTCATTATAAGGACATACAGATTTGGTATGAATTTGGAAAAAAATGAATATAGGTACCATTATTTTTTTAAATAAAAAAAACTGAAAAAAAAAATTTCATAACCCAGAAATTCTAAGAACGGAAAACAATTTGAAACTCAAAATAATTTTATTTTACGAAAAATTATGTGTTTGACAACTGTTGAAAATTTCAAAAAAATCAGTTTACAGTTTTTTTACAAAAAATAAAAAACTGTATAAAATTCTATTGAAAATTGGTAAAAATTGTTTTTCGACTCAAATTTCTCGAGAACTACTCGTAGTAGTGATATTGACTTCTAATTTAGTTTGTTTTATACATACATAGTATAATTTTGTAAAATTGGTAAAATGTTGACAAATATTGAATTAATAGTTTTTTTTTTTTAAATAAAAAAACTATTAAAAATTCTAGTGAAAACTAGTTAAAATTGTATTTCATGTCGAATTTCTTGGGATTGAACACCGATAGTGCCTTCTAAAGTATGTTGTTTTATACATCGATACCTTCCCGTAAGAATGTATACTAAGCGACAAGTGACATCTAACAAAATGTTTTGTTGCTCACGACAATGAGATCTTTATTAATGTCGCTTAGCATAATTTTTTTGGCGGATAATACAAATTTCAGGGGGCAACATTATTTTAATGAGAAAATATGGGAGTTGATAAATTTTTTTATTTGTACTCTAGTTTCCTTTTCATGCATAATGCGAAAGGCCATGCTAAAACGTGGCCCTTAACATAGAGTATATTTCCTCATTAAAAAGTCATTTTCAAAAAAAGTATCGCTTAGTACATTCTTACGGGAAGGTATCGACATAATACAATTATTAACATATGGTTAAATTTTGACAAGTATCGAATTGACAGTTTTAACAAAAATATAAAAAAAATCTACTAAAAAGTGGTAATATTTGTTTTTCGACTAGAATATCTTGAGAACGAGCAATGACATTGACTTTGCCATTATTTAATTTTATACATAATACAATTTCTGACAAATGGTTTATATTTGACTATCTAGTTTTAGAGCGGATATATTTTGTAAGTACCCTTCCATCAATAACCAAACCATATCTTTTATATTTGAATATTTCGTTTTTAAATTTTTTTCAATTAAAATGTTTGGAACCGAAATAATAAAGTATTTTCTATAATATAATACATAATTTTATAATTTTATTATCAACTTAGTTTTTAGAAAAATGTATGTACTGTACATACGTATATGAATAAGGTTGTACCCAAGTCCCACATATTATATTCCATTAATACTCGTAGCTATGGTAAAATTGAAGAAATCGTCACAATATGTCTGTATCTAAATATAAGGTTTTCAAGAACACAAATGGGAAGTTATCAGTGTGGGTCGCACCCAGCCTCTTTTTAAATTTCAAATGGTGGCCCACTCAAGTGGCACTTGCTGACTAACAAC
Organism: Chrysotoxum bicinctum; assembly: GCA_911387755.1. NCBI lineage: Eukaryota > Metazoa > Arthropoda > Insecta > Diptera > Syrphidae > Chrysotoxum > Chrysotoxum bicinctum. Next base: position 102,411,181 of record OU426987.1, on the reverse strand, counting down.
AGGCTTAGGAGTTGTAAGTCATAAGGATTCTTTAGAAGGGAACTTAAATAATTTTTAAATTTATTTTCTTATTTTTGTTTTTATCCTTTATGTACATATGTATGTAATAATTTATTTGCTTCATAAATGTACTCATTAATTTTATTTTTGTGTTACTCTTTTATGTTGCTAGTTCTTGATCTAATATTGTTTTGTAATTACTTTAGTTTATATGTATCTATGTAATAGATACTCGAAACCTAGTAGTTCCTCCAGTGTAAGTTAGTTTTGTATCAACACTGTTTGTTAAGGAAAGTTTTAAATATATTTTTTATCGAATGTAAGTTCTCTTCAATTAAAAATTAATTTCAGAAAACTTTTTATTTTTAGGAATGGTTCTCCATGAGCTGTTGCCACTCAATGGTATATGTGATTCCTGCTTCAGCTCCTATTAGTTGGAGAGAAAAAAGCAAAAAGTATAGATTGAACATTCGTGGTCAAATTTCTGACTTTCTGTACTTAGGAGAAAGAGATCGTAAACTTATTCAAATTTCAGTTGGACATTTGCGAAACTGATTGATGTTTTGAAAATTTGCCACTCTCTATCCTTTATCTAACTAGGTAAGAGATAAGACAGACTAGGCCTATAGCACCAAATATTGAAAACTCAACATACCAAAAGGAACTGCAATAAAACGATATAAAAACTAAACATGGTAAAATGGGCGAAACCGGGAAGGGACTTGTTTATTTGAATGATTTAGACTTTGAGATTAATAAAGCGCAAATTTAACTTTTATTGCACTGTTGAGTTAATATTTGAAACTAACTAGAGTTTTTGTGAGGAATTGATATTTTGATAAATTAATAGAAATTAAAAGTATAATTTAATTTGTTTTGTCTCTAATGGAAAGTATGGTTTGTTGAGTTGCATCGATTTTCTTTGAACCGACGATAAGTATTTGCAGCTTTGCTATTCCAAAAGCCTTTCCCTAAAGTTAGTTTGTATTATCATTTCTTCTCTTAAAGAGCACTAAAATTATATTGCTAATGGAACCCTTGACTTTTAAGCAATTTCATCTTATAACAGACGCCTATGAAACCATGCTAGGTAATCTTGTGATGCAACTAATTTAATATTTTATTACGAGAAAATAAAGGCCACTAATCTAATCTAATTTTATAGCAAACATTTGAATAATTTTTTAAATGATTATTATACAGGGTGTCCCACAGTCACCGCCCCAAATGAAAACCATGGATTCCTGGGGCCATTTTAAGTTGAAAAACTTAAGAGGTCATTTTCTCGTTTTCGTCCCGTTTTCGAGTTATAACGGTTTTTATGATTTTTGCTTAACTAGCTCTATCTTTGCCAAACTACGTCCGATTCATAAGATTTTTTTTATAACCAATCAAGAATTTATTACAGTTTTAGTTTGTCTAAGGACGTTTTTTCTGCGGACAACCGTTTCTTCGCAATTTTGCATCAAACCCAATTTTTTCGTTTTTTAAGTAGTTTTTTCACTTTGATATCATTTTATTCAAAAAAACACGTTAATGAGTATTAATGTTTTTCACTTATTATTAAAGCCATTCTTTCATTTTCTTAAAAAAAAATATTTTGTTTCCTTAAAAAGAATACTAAATGTAATTAACAAGAAATAAACAAACTGAGTGAATTTAAAAAAAAAAAATTTTTAATACAAAATTAACTTTTTCTAAGCTATTGTGGTTAAGAAAAGGACAAATAGATAAAGTTGTTCCATTTCAGCGTATATTAATAAAATTTCCAGATATTCTTGATTAGTGTAATCCATTGTTCACAAGTAATTGAAAAAAAACTATAACTTGAATAACAAATCCAAAATGGAGTATCACGTGGAAGAACACGGCGGGGACACTAGATCACGCGAGAAAGACATTTACAACCTTCAAATCATTATGCAAATCTTTACTGTTTACATTAGTTCACGGTCTTACTAATTCACTTTATCTATTTGTCCTTTTCTGAACCACAATAGCTCAGAAAAAGTTTTAATTCATTTGAATTAAGTTTGTATTTAAAAATTTTTTTGTTTTTTTTAAATTCACTCAGTTTGTTTATTTTTTATTAATTACATTTAGTATTCTTTTTAGGGAAACAAAATTATTTTTTTTTATGAAAATAAACTGGGCTTTAATAATACGCGAAAAAAAATTAATACTCATTAACGTGTTTTTTTGAATAAAATGATTTCAAAGTGAAAAAAGAACTTAAAAAACGAAAAAATTGGGTTTGATGCAATATTGCGGAGAAACGGTTGTCCACAGAAAAAAAAATTTTGAAAAAACTAAAACTGTAATAAATTCTTGATTAATCATAATAAAAATCTTACGAATTGGACGTAGTTTGACAAAGATAAGGCCAGTTAAGGCAAAAATCATAAAAACCGTTATAACTCGAAAACGGGACGAAAACGAGAAAATGACCTCTTAAGTTTTTCGACTTAAAATGACCTTAGGAATCCATGGTTTTCATTTGGGCGGTGACTGTGGGACACCCTGTATATAGAGAAACAAGTTTTGTATAAATATTGCTTCACCTGTGACAGTAAATATGATAAAAAATTTCATTCATTCATTCATCTGAAAGCTATAGCATTTTGTTTAATTGTATTTGAATCAAAAAACTTTATTTACTAAAAAGAATTGTTTGTGGCGTTACATAATAAAAATCAGATAAACGCATACATATATCCTTTTCGACAACTTCTTGTCGCTTCAATTTTAAACAACTCTTTTAAATACTTGAAGCTTTTATAATTTACGAGTACCTCTGTTCAGGTCGAAGGGGTAATTAAAAAAAATTCTTTATATGCAACAAATAATTAAAACAATAAAGTTTTTTTTCAGGGGTGCACTGCCTCTTACGAGGAATTGACAAATCTAAGTGCTGCTCATTAGCCGTTCGGAATCGGCAGAACATTTTAGATCCCCTCCATTTCCGGTAATACGCACATAGGAATAGTTGAGAGTTGTAGGTCACTATGTCCTGGTTCTCTTCGAGCTGTTGCACCATCACCATATTTATTTATTTATAATTAAAACAAAACTGAAAACATCTACTAGGTCTTATTCCAATTGATTCTGATATCAATATTTTGATTGTATTATTTAATAAAATTATTCTAATAATAAACTTATTGTTTCCATTAGTACTAGTTAAGCTTTAAGGTTGCAATGCTCTTATTAATTTTAAGTCAAAGAAATTTGAAATTTATGTTACGAAAATTAATAACTTAATTTATTACTCTATACTTTTATTTTAATTTAAGGTCATGGAATGAAAAATATATTACTTCTCTTATTAATTCTTTGAACAAAGTACTACTTTATATCTATTCCAGTCCATTTACTTATTAGAGCTTTAGAAATATGCCATGGTTCTGGATTTCTTTTTTATAACAAGTATTTTTTGTATTATTATTTAAAGGTGCTTCATATCAAAAGCTAATGAATACCTTCCGTTTCTTGGTTTCTCCTTTCTTTTAATACTTGAATATTGCAACCATATAGTACGTAGGTTATAAACGATATGTGAGTTGTGAGGAACCAAACAATTTATCAGTTCAAAAAATTTAATTATCTCGTATGTTTATGTTCTTGGTTCTCCATTTTTAAGAATGTTTCTTTACTCTGGATAATATAAAATAGTTTCGTTGAAAAAAATAAGGATGGCGATGAATTTTGTCAAAGTTATGGGGATTAATAGTATTTATATCAACCTACAAAAATGTTGGGGCCGGAAATTTGAAGGTTTTGAAAATTAATCAAAAGCATGTTATAAAATAAAGTATGCAATACAAAATAACACTTCTCATTTGAACTGATTGCCACAGTTTTGGCCAATGCTTGTATAATGCACAAGGAATAAAAAACTTACAAAATATTATCGCACGACTGAGTAGCTCATACTTGATTTAATGGTTTAAGGCTATATAATGCTTAGAAGAACTTAGGATTATAAGATCAAAATTTGGAAAATTCTAGATTTCGATTTTTACTTCCCTACTTAAAACGCATAAAATAAAAAAAAATTATGATTGTTTTTTCCAATAGATTAAAGCACCATATTTCTGTTTTTATGGAAATACTTTGAACGTAGGTACTCGTATCTGATGTAAATAAGGCAATTATATTCTAGAAGCCTGGTCTAACGAAGCTATAAAATCAAAATGTATTCTCTACAGAAATAATATATGTAAATCTATTTAATAAATGCGACTCTCGAAAAAGAGTTGCTTATCATTGAAAAATATTAATTAAGAAGAAAGTTTTACCTGATAAAGTATCAACTTTTCCATAAAAAAATATCGTGTTAGTAAAACTAAATTAAACTTCTTAGAAGCACCTCTTTGTTATTTCCACTTTCTTATAGAACTAATTTATAAAACAGAATTTATTGAAGAAAATTTTTCCAGGAATTTATTCAAATCTTGCATCAAGTTGATAAAGAATTCCAAAAAAATGATTTTCGGCATACCATATTTACAGACCATTTTTATATAATTTTCTAGAGGAGAAATTCGAATTTTTGTTTTAGCTTCTCTAGAATAGCTAGCTGCTTTACAACGATTTCTTTGTTTTTTTAATTTGTTTAATAATGGTTCTAACTGCTATAATTCATTAAAGCCGGATTCTCCACGAGCTGCGATGCATTATTTAAAAAAAAATGTATGACACTATTTTCATAATACTGTCGGAAAAAAAACTTGAAAGATTGTATTTACCAAACTGTTAATTAAATTCCTATTAAAACTCGTACAGGGTTCTTCCCAAATCCTCACGTGTAAGTCAACAATCAACTTATGTTTAAAATATCAATACATTTAATGATAGAAACCTTACAGAAGACAATTGAAAAGCTCTATAACATGAATGAATGTGATAAATATTTTAAACAATTATTATCAATAATATTATACTCTGTGAAAAACTTGAAGGTCTACTCCGGAGCATACGTAAATTTTTTTTTGTTGTGTTCTCTAATGACCATCCCCGATCATTATATTCGACTCAACTAAAAGCGCAGCGATATACTTATGTCTTTTTAAATGATGTAAGACATTTGTTTTCCCTTCTGATCTGACTAAAATCTATATCCGCCCAGAACGTAAGTATAACTCTCATATTTGGGCTGGTGCTCAATTACAGGCCTGTTGAATAGAATCCAGAAAAGAGTCCTAAAACTTATGGGAGACGCATCCACTACCGAAACTTTTGTTCTTCTTGGATACCGTCGGTCGTCGTAACGTTTCCTGTCTTAAATTGTTTTATCGCTTTTTCTATCAAAAATGCTTAAAAGAAATAAATTTTTAATTTTTAATTTTTTTATTTAAAAATATATTATGAACAATTGATGCGGTATAGTATACTACAACAAATTTCACTAGTCTGTTCAAAAATCAATTTTTAGCCTTTCTCATTACTTTACAGCTCAAAAATACTCTTAAAAGTTCAGTGGAGCTAGATCTTATTTTGAAGATAAAGTTATGTAACCGACAGTTCACACTTACTTTAAATTATTGTTTAGTGTGTAAATATAGTCGATAAGTTCATCAAGTGTTGGACTGATAATCTGACCTATTGTGAAAACATGAATGATGGCTATGTATTTAATTAAATTTAGTATAGCTTAGTGACAACGCTGAAGTGTCTTGTCCCCTGAAATTATAAGCAAAATTCTACGCACTTAAACTAATTTATTTTTTGTGTAAGTCATCGGACACTGTCCTCTCATTAAATTAGAAAAAGTCTGTGACAATATTTTTGTATTTTGTGCCGGTTAGGGGACCTTACTCGAAATGTCCAATAAAAAGACTGAACTTGCCAAAAGTGGCCAACATTAGGTACATGCATTCGTCAAGGTACGCAAATGAGCCAAAGAATGACTTGTAACAATCAGAACGTGGCAGAACATCACCATGGGCTAAATATCTGAATGAGATATTTCAGGCCGTGGATAAGTCAGAGTTTGTTGAAAAAAATAAATAAAAAAAATGAAATTCGAAAAAAATGCCTGCGACATCCACTCAATTCAAATTTAAAAAAATATTACGAAAAAATAAACGAGGAAGTTAAAAAACAGTTAAATATGAGTAGAGATAACTTTTATGCAAATAAGCTTCAGAACTGTAGAGGGAACGTAAAAGAAGAGTGGAAAGTTGTCAACAACATCCTTGAAAATCAACCTCAGAAGGATAATATTTCTAAAATAGAAATTGAAGGAAAAATGATATCCGATCCTGCGGCCATTGCTAATAATTTTAATAATTTTTTTACATCTATCCCGATTCAATCGAAGCCTCTTCCATTACAAAGTAATTGTTCTTGTAATTTATTTTCAGATTTAGTTGATGAGACTTTTCAAAGCAAAACATTTGTTTTTAATCAAATTTCTCCTTTAGAAATCCATAAAGAAATCTTGTCTCTTGATAACAAAACTTCAAGTGCTTCGGACAATATTACCAACTGCCTATTAAAGAAAATTTCATTATATATTGTGGATGTATTGAGTCATTTATTTAATGCAAGTGTGAATTTTGGCATCTTTCCTGCTGCTTTAAAATCTGCTGAAGTAATTCCATTATTCAAAAAAGGTAATCGAAACTTAATGTCTCAATATAGACCTATTTCCATTCTTCCAACTTTTAGTAAAGTTTTTGAGAAGCTAATGAAAAAGCGAATAATATTGTTTTTGAACAAAACTAACTTTTTTGGGGATGAGCAATTTGGTTTTCGAGAAGGGAGATCCACTGAAGATGCCATTCTTAAAGTATCTAGTGAAATAAATGATGGTTTTAATAAAAATAATTCTTCTTTAGCTCTTTTCATAGATATGACTAAGGCATTCGATATGGTTAATCACGATATACTTTTAGACAAATTGTACAAATGTGGATTGAGAGGTGTTATACATACATGGTTTTCTTCGTACCTATCAGAGAGAAGTCAACGTGTGAAACTTAACTTAACCTATAGTGATGAATTAAATACTAACATTGGTGTACCCCAAGGATCTGTGTTAGGACCCCTTCTATTTTTAATATACATTAACTCATTATTTAACCAAAATTTCAAAAGTAAAATTACTGCCTTTGCTGATGTTTTGTTGGTACACTCTTCATATTAACGTATGTGAAGTTTCATTTCAATCTGTCAATTCATTCTTTGTTTAGAAGTCATTTAGTGTCGCCGTGTCAAAGTATTTGTTTACGATGGAAAAAATTGAATGTCGTGCAGTGATAAAATTCTTATTTTTGGAAGGTGTAGCACCAAAAGAAATTCACGAACGAATGTTGAAAGTGTATAATGATTGTTCACCTTCAATGAGAACAGTAGAAAGATGGGTTGCTGAATTTAAACGTGGTCGTACAAGCCTTGAAGACGATCCACGTGAAGGACGTCCAAAAAGCGCATCAACACCAGAAATCATACCCAAAATACAGGATATGGTTTTGGAAGATCGTCGATTGACTGAGAGAGATTTAGTAGAGGCTCTACACATCTCATTAGGCAGTGTGAGCCATATTTTAAGTGAAATTTTGGGCTTTAGAAAGCTGTGTGCACAATGGGTGCCGCATTCGCTAACGATGGAACAAAAACACATTCGAATGCGACTTTCTCAGCAACATTTGGAGCGTTTTAAAAAGGATAAAGTGGATTTTGTGCGTCGATTCATCACTATGGATGAGACTTGGGTCTATCACCATGATCCCGAATCAAAACAAGAGGCTAAAGAGTGGTGTGAACCTGGTTGTTCGGCTTCGAAACGAGTTCGTGTCCGGAAATCGGCCAAAAAGGTTATGGCATCAGTTTTTTGGGATGCGAAAGGAATTTTGTTTGTGGATTACTTGCAAACTGGTAAAACAATTAATTCCGAATATTATTGCAACCTTTTGGACCAGTTGAAGGAAAATATTCGTGAAAAAAGACCCGGTTTGCAGAAGAAAAAAATCCTTTTTCATCAGAACAATGCACCGTGTCACAAGAGCATTTTGATAATGGCTAAAATCCATGAATTAAAGTTTGAATTGTTGGAGCATCCACCGTATTCACCAGATTTGGCCCCCAGCGACTTCCATTTGTTTCCAGAACTCAAAAAATTTATGCGTGGCAAGCGTTTTTCATCAAATGAAGAGGTCATAACAGCTGTTGAAGCATATTTTGCAGACCTTCCGGATTCTCACTTCAGGGATGGGATCCACCGATTGGAGGATCGTTGGAGCAAGTGTATTAATGTTCAAGGAGATTATACTGAATAATAAACTGTATTTTGAACCATAAAGTTGTGTTTTTCTTATCGAATGACAAAACTTATTGAACAACCTATGTGTATATAAATAGATACAATGCTAATAAATAACTTAAATAAAACGATATAAAAATTAATAAAATACAAAATCGATAAAGAGACTAAAAGAACATTTTGTCTTGATGAAAAACAAAGTTAATAATCCAACTCACTATACGAATTAAGAAGAAAGTCAAATTTATGAATTTTTGTCTAGTTTAGTTATACAGTGAGCAATAAAGACAAGATTCTATTTTTCTTTTCAAATAACTAGTGACTTATTCTTCGCTGTAGACATATGCAAAGTAACATATAGCATATGTTTCATTTTATTTTAAATGAAAACCGAACATTTTTAAAAATTGCAGATACGCCCTAGAGTCATAGTTATATCTGTAGGTTTGATCATGCAATCCGCATAATTTATCATAATTCACATAACGTTAAGACAACACTACAATTTTGTACTGCGAGCAGTGGTCTATTTCACCAAATTACAATTACAATCACAAATTTGTAATAATTGTAAACTACAATTACAAATTTGTAAATTGATTTTCTGTTTCACAAACTACAAACATAATTCCAACAAATTTGTAAGAAAAGAGACAAAAAGTAGGGGAAATTGTAATTTACAATTACAAAGTTTGATTTCCAGACTTGTAGACTAAAATTTTTTTCACAAATTTGTAAGTCGGCCGATAGAGAACATCAACAGCTATGAATAAGCAAAATAAAATTGTTGCATCGGTGTCAATGAAAAGTTTTTTTCAGTCTCATTTTCAATCCGTGGTCCAATTTATCCTATAATTTCCTCTGCCTTAACACGTTTCAAGCGAAACTTTTCGTTGAATGTAAAAGTATCAAAAATTTCGTAATTTATACGCGCTCGATAAATTTTTCTTCGTCTATTTAGCACGAAATGGACACTTATACGTATATCACTATCGGTGCTACTATGCCTACGACACCTCTGAAAAACGACATTCTTAAACTGGAAACGAGATTCTTATTGAAAATTACAAATTGTAATCAAATCTACACATCATGTTTGTATTGTAAGAAATTTTCATAAACTGAACAAAATTATAAAGTTATTTCAGTTGGTGAAACACAAACTTACAAAAAAATTATATTTTACAAATTTGTATTTGTAAACTACAAAAAAAAAGTTTTAGTGAAACGAAAATAATGAAATTTCTACAAATTTCCCAACTACACAACTACAATTTTGTAAAACAATTATCTCGTGAAACAGAAATAATCAATTTTTCTACAAATTTGTTAAAAAAGCACTTGTAATTTACAATTTGTAAGTTGGTGAAATAGACCACAGGTGCACAATATAGAAAGTTGAGCAGGTGCACGTGCAACAGAATAGTATTCAAGACATTTTTCATATAAAGTTTGTCACTTGATTCGAAAAACGAAGTTTTGAACAAGTTCTCCGTTATATTTATACAACTCTTTTATTTTTAAACATTAATCAAAAGAAAAGGGCGTAAGATTGCACTTAAATTAGTACCAGTGAATACATATCGTAGTAGGTTAAAATTAAGACTTAAAAAAAAACGTTTAAAACTAGAGAAAAGCCAATAAATTGCTACAATAAAAAATTGTTTAGTTATCATATAATAAAACGGCAAACATGTTTTTTGTGGTACACTTTTCTCCAAAAGTATTTAACCGATTTCGATAAATTTTATATGGTTGGAAAGCCACAGTTACGGAGATGTGCAGAATATACTTTAGACACGCATTTACACACTGTGGGTCATTTTTGTTTTTGCACTGTCGAACACTTTGCATATTACATAAAATAAAATTTAATTTAATAAATTTGCTTGAAAACACTGCCAATAATATAAATAATAAATAAATTGGCACTCGAATTTCGAGAGCTGGGTCGGCTAGTATTATATTAATAGGTTAACTCTAAGCTTTTTAGAATTTAGTGCCAGTGTGTTCATTCATTGTTTGACGATAGAACCAAAAATATTAACTAAGAAAATCTCAAAGGATCTTAATTTTAAACCTAAATTAATACAAATTGACAGAAGACAATTTTAAATTAGGAAACTCATGATTAAGACGTTTATCACCGTTGAGTTGGATATCATTTGATAGTACTGACTGTCGTTGCAAAATACCAATTATTATAATCGGACTCATACATAATTGACAAAAATAAATAAAATAAAATAAAAAATTTGGTAGTGTAATAGCTCGACAAGAAAGGACCTAGTAACTTACAACTCTCAAACATTCCGGTCAATTCATCGCAAGAGTAAGAACACCTCTGAAAAACTTTTTTGCAGTGGCTGAGAATCGAAACCAACACCTTCTGCATGACAGTCCAACGCACTTACCATTATGCCAAGGGGTACTACAATTGACAAAAAGCGCTGATAAAAATGATTCAATTCTCATTACCTTACACCAATTTAAATTTTATTACAGCAAATGTTGAAATTTGTGTCAGAATATTAATAGGACCGTGGTCATACGACCAACTTTATAACTTTAAGAATAGAATAAATAACATTAGAATATATGAATAAGAAATAACATTACATAAACTGCACAATATGTAAGTTAATTTTGAAGACTTTTTAAATTCCTTCTCCGAAATTAATTCCTTAACATTTGATAAGCAACTTTCGTTTACCCTCTTGTAAAAAATTAAAGATATTTAAACTACGAGTACCTACCCTTAAAAGTTTCGCCAAAAACTAAGAAATTCAAATTTCACAAATCAGTTTTACTTCCGGATAAGCTTTCTTAACTTCCAATCACTCCACAATATCAAATATAAATCTTCGTTAAAACTTTATATCTAAAGAACACTTCCTGCAATCAGCGATAACAACAATTTATGTATTTTCGTAAATACCACTTAAAGAACTGCTCTATCGAGGTATGATCCTCTCAACACGAATATACAGCGATTACTCGATAACAGTTCGACTTTCCATTGCCTTTTTATACCATCTGTAATCTAGGAAACTTACCTACATTCATGTACTTACTTCAAGGAAACAACCAGAATACTCAATTGTATGTGTGTGGGTGGTGATGAAGGTTGAAAATGGGAGGCTTGACATCCCTAAAACGTGGAACTAGCATTCAATGTAACAAGCCTTGATAGAGTATAATTTCCAGTACTAACCAAAAATATGCTTTTGCGCTCTATTTGCAGGATGATCCGAGAGGGTGGCTGACTTCTTGACTGGATATTGTAAAGAAACAATTCAATGAGTGTGCACGCCACCTGTTGGGCACTACTGTGTATATATTTTGATGCATTCTTATGGGAAAACCTGTTGCTTGCGCAGGATTTTTATCTCACCCCTTATTTTTTTTTTAGAAAAGCATATTGTAAGTAAAAATTATTGTGAATAGTTTTATATGATCATAAATAACCACATCCGTTTGATTAGATGCAAATTTTCCCAGTGGGTAAAGTCAAATAAATAAAAATGTACGATTATCTGATAATGAAATATCTATAGACTTTATACTTTATGAACCCACATTTTTGGATAACAAGTCTTTTGATTTATAAGGACGATTTAGGTGGTAATATTGATTATTATACGATTTAGGACTTGCCCTCGTGCTTTGTAGGTTAATCGAACGTTATCGTAGTCATTTATTGAGTGAAGCATTGATATTGCATGCATCTTGTTTTTGTGATGCAAATTGGAAAACTTTGTATTCTGGTTGATCGAAAAAGCTAGTTTCTTACACTATAAAATAACATAAAAAGTGTTTTTTCTTGGCTTTCTATTATGTTAATTTATCCTTACAAGTTTATTAGATTTTGTTGAAGTATCTATGTATGTAATGTTCGTTTTATAGTGTTTGTTTTAAGGACTTTCAATTCTTTGTTTGATAGTTTGACGTCTTTTGAAAGAAGATGTTAGGGAGCAAAGGAAAGATGTATTAATTTAAAAAAAAAAAGTCCTAAGAAGATATTCTTATTGTACAGTAAATATTACATTGAGTGGGATAAAAAAGAAAAAAGGGATAAACAGCTGCAGGTGATATTTCTTTATTTCATTATATTGCCTTGTGGAAAGCAAATAAGTATTTAAACAACCTTGTACCCTTAAGGAGTTTATTTCTAGACTGCACTGAATGATTTTATTTTTGTAAATAGATTTCAAATTACACACTTCTCTCATTCTATTGACAATGCCCAAAATTAAAATTTGAACATTTAGTATTTAAGAATATGGTTTCTTAACAGGCGCTGTTATGTTATGTTATGGAGTGTTTTTAGAATGAATATTTCACAAAGTTTATCGAGCTAATTTCGGCGAACAGTTCAGATATGACCTTCAGTTTTCAGAATGTGGGAGCTAAATAATTAATTCTAGTTAGTGGTTAGTCACTAAACTATTTGCAGCTTACGTGACAAAGTGATGAATATTATTTTCATTGTTGCCAAAAATTTACATATTTATTGATTTATTTTTCATTTTATTTTAATTTTGGGGTTACGGTTTCAAATATTTTAGAAAGGTTTATAAATTTGCCATAATTGTAAGCCTGGAAACTACCAAAGTGCCTTATTAATAACATAATGACCATAGTATGGAACAAAACATTCTACAGAAGAGTTCTTTAAAACGTTCTCAGAATATGTTAAAATATAGTATCCTATAAATTTCATGTTACTTGCCTTGATTTACTTGTACTTTTAAAAATCAATCTCTTAAAATTAAAAATAACCCTAGAACTTCTTTCACAATAAAATGATTTTAACGTAAATAGTAGTAAAGTATAGTGTATATTAGAAGTAGTCATGAGCAGTGGCGGCTGTACCTTAAGTGCGCTCGTGCGCTGAACCACCAATTCAAAAGATTTAAAAATTACAAAATATTACTGCATCTTTATTTTTAGATTACCATGTAAATATTTATTTTTTAAACATACAAGAACATAAACAAGTAAAATTTTCAATTATGACGAAACAATGTTAGCGCTTTGCTTTACTATTAAGACTTACTTTGCCTACAAGTAAAAATTCTCGTGCGCTTCGGCGAGCGCACGAGGACTGCTAATATAACTTGTATGAGTTACAAGCTAATATCCCTGATGCGTGAGACAAAAGATATTTCATTGAAATGTATCGAGAAATGAGCTTGCTCTCGTGCGGCGCACAAGAACCGAAGAATGTTTAACTAGAATGCGCTGCGCCTGCGAATATGTAATGTTGTTTCGCTCTATCCGTGACTGGTTAAATAGTGTTGGTTTGTAGGAGTTAGGTTAGTAATTGTTTTTTATTTTAGTTTTGGTTCGATTCTGTACTGTGTACAGTGTGTGGTGTGGGATAAAATGAACAGTGATTAGGTATATTAAAGACAGTAATAAATCTTTTTAAAATAAAGTTAATATAAAATTAGCCGGATCGCCAAGGCCCTTTTTAAATTTTACATGCAATATTTTTGGCGGAGAATCGATTTAGACAGAAACCTGAATCCATGATTTGACGCATTTAAGTGAAAAAATAAAAAAACATGATTCCTTGCTAAATGTAATAAGTGTGTCAGTTTTATACATGGTCGAAATTCTTCGAGCAATTATACAAAATAATAAAAAATCAACATATACATGTAAATTGTTGTTTTTTTGCGATTTCTAATCTTAATACCTACTTAGTGAGCAAGTAAAGTGCACCACCTGTTCAACAACCCACCAGCCGCCACTGGTCATAAGCAAATGTTTGCCCTACTCTTATATCATAGATCAACTTTAAAAATAAGTTTGATGAAAATTCCTTTCTCGGTGTACAAGGGTTTTATAGTAAAATGATTGGACACGTTAAATTATTAATACAAAATAGCTTTAAATTGCCTTGAGTTACAAAAAATATACGTTATGTGTCGCTTGAAATCATCAGCTGGCTATTGAAGAATACACCAAGCTGCAATTCTTAGATCACCTCGACCAAAACTATGTCCAAAACAAATTAGATTCCTATCTTTATCGAAAATCTACCTTAACTGCCAAATTCCTATCAACCAATTCTTATAATCAACTTTTCACTATATATATACTCGGTTGTACAGATAACTTTTTACTTTTTCAAACTACTTAAGTCAGTACAAAGATATATTTAAAAAACTGCTCTTTTGAAGGGTTGTAAGGAATCCGTGACATACACTGCCGCTCATCTGAATAGGTTCACTGTTTTTCGTAACTTACTGTAAGACTATCTGCATATATATGGCAATGACTCGTCTGTGTTATGTATGTAATGAAAGAACATTATTATGCGCTTAGTTTGGGAAAAAAAGTTTTCTCTTAAATCTTACCGTTAATCTCACACGCTAGCTAAACTTAATTCATTAAAAAAAACTAAGTGTTTTTTTGGCTCATCTGAATAGGTTCGAAAGCAAAAAAATCATTTTTAATTGATGTGCGCGGCGGATGTGTACTGAAAGTTAAGTTTTTTGGTAAATCGAATTGTTTTAAACCGTTTAACAAGAAAAATGGGTCGCGGAAAATCCTTAAAATAGGAAGAAAAAGGCAAAATAAAAGCATTTATTGAATTAGGGATAAGCCAAAGAAAAATCGCAAGAAAAAATAGAAAGAAGCCAAAATGTAGTGGGTAAATATTTGCGGAACATCGAAAACTACGGGAAAAATATGAAAGGTTACACTTATAAGGCCACATCAATGGTCGATAGACGCGCAATCATAACAGCTGCTTCTAATTCGCATGATTCCGCGTCAAAAATTAGACTCAAAACTGGTGTTAAGTGTAGTTTGGTGATGGTGAAACGCGTTATTAAGAGTACTAAGCATTCAAAAAGAAAAAAATACCGAAAAAACACCTTAGAACGAAAAACGAAAAGAAAATCGTCTCCAATTTTGCAAAAAAAATACATGTCGTTGAAATCGGAGTGGAGGCGAGTTATATTTTCAGATGAAAAAAATACAACTTAGAGGGCCCAGATGGCTACAACTATTACTTTCATGACCTTCGTAAAGCAGAACATTATATAAGCCGTCTGCATAGCTGTGAAGGCAGTGTCATGGTGTGAAGAGCAATTTCATATTATGGAACCTTTGAGCTGCAATTTCTTACATCGCGAATGAATATCAATGTGTACAAAGTTGTGTTTGAAAAGGTCTTCCCACAAATCTCTGACCTTTTCAGAACAATACCATTGTCATTCTAGCATGATAATGCCCCTATCCATACAGCGAGGTCGGTAAAACAATGGATCGAGAACCAAAATGTAGAGGTGTTGGAATGGCTTCCATACTCACCTGACCTTAACATAATTGAAAATGTTTGGGGACTTCTTTTCCGTAAGGTGTATGAGTCGGGGAGACAATATGAAGACAATTTGTCCTTAATCGAGGGAATTAAGAAAGCGTGGGCAGAGATTTCGCTGCAATATCTAGAAAAACTGTATGACTTCATTCCAATTCCAATTTTCGAAACAGTTTCAAAAGAAAGGTGGCGATACACATTATGAATATGAATTATTATGTCTCTACCTATTCAATGTGCAAAATAAATCATTTAATTACAGTTATTTTTCTTGTTTTCCTCCATTTTTTGCTTTTGAACCTATTCAGATGAGCCAAAAAAACACTTAGTTTTTTTTAATGAATTAAGTTTAGCTAGCTTGTGAGAATAACGGTAAGCTTTAAGAGAAAACTTTTTTCCCAAACTAAGCGCATAATAATGCTCTTTCATTACATACATAGCACAGACGAGTCATTGCCATATATATGCAGATAGTCTTACAGTAAGTTACGAAAAACAGTGAACCTATTCAGATGAGCGGCAGTGTATGTATGTACTATACATATATGTACTTACTTATATCAAAATACATATACATACATATCATATGTATATATGTATATAAAATACGAAATATTATGACATTTTACATAGAACGTAAGCCATAAATATTGTAGTAGATTTGTTTTTATTAAAACCGTAAGAGATAAATAAGCTTTGTCATAGAAGGTTGCCGTTATTTTTAAAGTAAAAAAAATATTTTAGCTTCATATCTAGGGAATCACCTTAGAACAATTATGTCTGTCTGCATGGCTGGGTCTAAGAACATAAACGGCTTAAGCTACATTTTCTAAATTTGCGATTTAAAAGTTTAACGTAATTCCTTATAGTAAATTGAAATCAGACCAAAAACATATATCTATGTTAAAAAAAGAACCAAGTTCTTCTATACAAAAACCTTTGTGTAACAAGTCAGCCGTGAAAAGTACTGAGATCTAAAAGTATACACCAAGTTCTTACTTCAAAAAGATTTAATATCTACCGAATATTTAAAGTAGAATAATATTGAAACAGCTACAATGTAATAGAGAAATTTTATTATTTAATGATTACTGACTTAAATTTGATGGGTTCTCTGGTCAAGTTCTTAAAACCTTTTGAATTTGGGCATAAAAAACAACTTGCCAAGTAAGCCCATCAAATTTTAGTCAGTAATCATTAAATAATAAAATTTCTCTTTTCTCTATTCGGAATTTTAAGATTCTGACTTCATTGGTACTGAAGATAGGGAAGGTTCAAAAATCGCCTGAGTTTGTTCCTGAAAAAAGTGTGTAGCGCCAGAACTTGGCAGGGCACTACCGTGCTCTTTGATCTTTGATCTTTGATCCCATAAAGTAATGGTACCTGTAATATAACCGTTAAGAACAAGGATATTTATCTAAAAACCCTTACTGAGAATTTTTATAAATTCCATTTAAAATTATACTGCTTAAATTTTAGTAATTTTCGAATTCTTCGTTACCGGCTTTACTGATTTCGATCCAAATTTATAAATAGAAAATCTTTGAAAGTTTTTTTTAATTGTATATATGTATATACATATATTCAAAGTTAATTTTAACAAAAACCCCATTAATACATATTTTGTATTTTGAGTTTAAAACTACATATATATTTGGACTTGTTTTAGCAACGTTAAGAAGTACTTTAATTGGTATTTAAGCATTCTTTTATTAAATCCAATATTTATACATAAGGTTTTTAAAACTCTAAACAACCCAGTCGTGCATTTCATTTTGAATATATTCTTGTGTTTCCAACCATGTAAATATTCTTTTGAGTTAGAAACAATAATTTAAATTGCAACTCAACTCTCAACAATAGAATATTGTTATTAAAAAGAAAACCAGAAACTTATTAAGTTTCCGTGAATATTGTACTTATTCTGTTTAAACCAAATTTTCTATAAAAGGTCCTACCATCTAAAATAGGAATATATTTCCTAACTAATTTGTACCACTTTTTAAAAATCACCTGGATTTCGTTTATACGGTATGTGATGAAATTATCGAACTTATACCTTTTAACTCCCACACAGTTTACCACTGGCAGTTTTGTCAAACTTATGCCCTTATGATATTTTACTTAAGGATCCCTACTTATTTTATACCTACCATGCTGAATTGTAGATTGAAATTGAACCTGTAAATAAATACGTTTTCATTTTATATTAATTTACTAGTGTACAATTAGCAAAAATGATTTGTTTCCATAGACTTTGTAATCCAAAAAGAACCATTATATTTTAATATTTTTAATTACTATCTTTTTTATGACGATTTGTCATGACGTGACTTATTACATATAAATATATTCAATAAATATATTTCAATAAATACATGCAATAAATTTCTCCTTTTCAAAACAAATATGATTGGCATTGGAAGTTTTCTTAAGTAGCTGTACTCAAATACATGAAGGTCTATTGAATAATTCTGTAGCAACAAGGAATAACAGCATAAGTCGACTTATGTCGAAAATCATATTTTTTTCGTATTTTTATCTCAAACGGTTCAGGAATTACAGACAAAAGAAAAACGACATAAGTTAGTATTGTAATATTTTTACTAGGTTCGTTAAATAAAACTTATTACTCTTTCTAGTATTTCTTTTTTATTTTTACTTTCCAATTCAAAACAATAAATCTCAATTTATAATCAACTCAAATATTTTATTCAAATTAAAATCACACTTGTTTTACACTTTCCACAATCCAATAAGCAGAGTTTTGCACACTTCCGTAATCAAAAATCAACTGTCCCGCTCACCGTGAACACTTCCTTATATACCCAAATTAGTTGTTCTCAAAGGTTCTCATCTTGGAATGTTCTAGATGGTTGGAATAAAGGGAAATACATTTGACATTGGAAAAGAGCTTTTTGTTTCTTCCATAAATTAGATATGCAAATTTCCAACAGATTTCGCTGTAGTAGTATAAAGCTCTGTTCACAACATTGCCCCCTTCTTAAGATTGTTCGTCCCGAACAATTCTATGGCCAGCTTCGCCACTGTATCGGTGCAGTCGATCGCTATGCACAACTTTTAACTTTCCTCTTGACCCTCTTTGAATTCGGTAAACGACATCATTGATTTTCGTGATGACACTATAAGGGCCTTCCCAGTTTTGTTGAAGTTTCGGCGACAATCCCTTTTGAAGATGTGGATTATACAGCCATACACGATCTCCTACTTGGAATCCTGTCGTGTTTGCTCTTGTCTCGTACCTTGTCTTCATTCGATCGCTATAAGCGCTCATTCTAGTCCTGGTCCTTTCGTGGATGCCGATTAGCCTCTCTTTTATGTCACTCACGTAATCCCCTGTTTCCTTAGACTCTTGTGATGGGTGTCCAAACCTTATCTCACTATGCTTCTTCCGAACAGGATTTCAGATGGTGTTTGTCCTGTTGAGCTATGTATTGCACTTCGGTAGGCCATCAAAAATAGTGGTATGTGCCTATCCCAGTTTCTTTGGTAGTCGCCTACGACTTTAGTGAGGTGCTCTTTTAAGGTCCTGTTGAATCTCTCGATTGCGGGTGAAGCGGTGTGATTCTCGTTTTCTTAATGCCAAGGAACGCGCAGACCTCTTGAAATATGTTTGACTCAAAGTTCCTTCCTTATGGTCAGAATGGAGCTCCATAGGCACACCGAACCTGCTTACCCAGTTAGACACAATCTGGTCGGCCACGGTCTTGGCTTCTTGGTTCGGGATAGCGTATGCCTCAGGCCATTTGCTGAAGTAATCCATTACCACCAGAATGTATTTGTTTCCAGCATTAGTTTCCGGAAATGGGCCAGCCACATCAACAGCAATCCTTTCAAACGGTGAGCCGACATTATATTGCATCATTTTTCCTTGCAGTTTTTTGCCAGTGGCCTGTTTCTCAGATCATACACATCATACATTTCATACAACATACAACATTTTTATACATCATACACATCATACAATTTTTTGTTTCTCAGATTTCATTGGAAGTGTTGTATGATATTTGTTTTGTTGTATGATGTGTATGATTCTGATCTGACATTTCATTATTATTTGAGTGAGAGTGAAGTTAATATAAATCTCAATTTTGCTTTCTTGTGAAATAAAAAATTTAATTGTTGGATAAAAAACTTAAGTTTTACTAATTTAAAAGTAATAATAGTGATAATTTATATATAAAAACAATGGAATTACTATACGATGGTGAAGACGTGTTAGAATTAGTTGAAATTAATATACGTGTCAGAAGACGCCCTAAAATAATAAAAGCACGTGTTAATTTCAATCTAGACGATCCATATTTTGTAGAAAAATTTAGATTGCCAAAAATATGTGTTGAATTTTTAGTGCAAAAATTGGGTATATCAATTGTACGTTCAATTAAGTAATTGCAATGAATCCTTGTCACCTTTGCAACAAATATTGTTAACCCTTCATTGGCTTGGAAATGGAAGCCAGTATCATGGAATCGCCACAATGCATGGAATTTGTCCACTTATTTCACAACAATTACTGTGTAAGTTATATGCTTTTTTCAAAACGTGTTTCGTATTAAATTTTTGTGTACATTTTTTTCAGACCAAGAAGTAAAATGGCCAGAAAATGGAAGTAATGTGGCCCAGTCCTTTTTTCGCAGAGCTGGAATGCCATGTGTTGCTGCGGCTATTGATGGTAGTTTAATTCCGATTGATGCGCCATCAGTTAATGAACAAGCATATGTGGATCGTAAAGGTCTTCACTCTTTAAACGTTATGCTAGTTGCTGGAGCTGATTATCGCTTCTATGCCGTGAATAGTAATTTTCCAGGATCTGTACATGATAGTCGTGTACTGCAATGCAGTAGATTTTATAATAAATGGAATAATGAGGGATGGTGTCCTTTTCCAAGAGCTATTATTATAGGTGACTCTGCCTTCCCATTAAGAACGTGGCTATTCACTTGTAATGTTCCTAACCAAATTCCAGAAAGTCCAGCTAAAACTCGTTTTCTTTCTAAGCTTAAGAAAACCCGACAAATCGTTGAGTGTAGCATTGGACAGCTGAAGGAAATTTTTCCTTGCTTAAACAGATTGCGCTTAAAGACACCAACTAGATGTGCACAAGTTGTGAATGCTTGTGTCACTTTATATAACATTCGGAAAAGAATGACTGAAGAAAATGATATCATTTTGTCGGATTATGATGGTATGGACGGTGATGATGACGAAAATAATGAAGACGAAAATGCTAATGAAAATAATAGAGAAGCAATCGAAGCTTTGAGGAATTATGTAAACCATTTTCTTTGATCAATAATTGTAATTGAATGTAATAGAATACAACATTAAAAGTAAAAATATATATGTATTATCATAGCAAAATTATATATTGCGTTTTGGAAAAATCAACTATATATGGATTGCTAGTCGCTCATTTTTTCATACAAATCTTCAAAAAAGTGGTTCCACTTTTAAGGTTTCCCCTAACGAAAATGCGCGATCAAAAGATGTCACTTAAAAAAGGGAACTCATTTTTGACAATTCAACCCCAGCGGTTGTTGACTATTCAAAATAAACTGTCATTATTTTTTTCAATTTTGCAATTGCAATCAATTTGCACATTTAATCAAATTAAAAGGTAAGTCTTTCGTTCTTGCATTAAACAAAATAAATTTAACTTTAATTTGAATCCCTTTATTTATTTTACATGTCTTATAGATGAGTATCGAAATGTACCATTCTTATGGGCTGTTAAACACTATACCAATGATAACACTTACCCTAGAGAAGCTTTTGAGGAAATTGCCAAAAATATCAGCGCCCAATTTAACACAACGTACAATTACAAAGATATATGAGTACTGAAATAGTTAAACTGCGTGCTACATACGAACATATGCTAAAAAAGAAAGAAGAGGATCCAACATTTAAGCCAAATTTATGGTATGCGGAGAAGCTCTCCTTTATCAAGGAAAATACAACTACTACAGAAGTTAATAATAGTCAAGTAAGTGCACTAAATTATTTGAATACTTAACATATTCAATTTTGTCTCCAAAATTAGGGAGATGACCTCAAAATGTGTAATAAAATCAACAAAATATCATTTCAACCCAATGCGTCCCAAAAAGACAATATGAGTGAAGAAAAAAATTCAACGAATATCGATCATCTTAATAAAACAACATACATATTCGCTATCTTTAAAATGTTACTCGTACTGGGACCGCAGGTTAAAAACAAGACATTAACTTGGATTGCGAATTGTCTGCATGCTAACGCACAGCGGTCTCAGCTATGGACAATGCATAACATGGCACCAATGCCTAATTCGGGTGCAAGTGATGCCTTTATGTTTGGGTTATGTTCAGTGCTCCTGCGACTTTGTGCTCCATTGTGTAAACCATTGTTGAAGGTGCTTCTTGTTGATCCCACTTATTGTGCAACACCAGAAAACAAATGTTCTGCCAAAGAAGTCAGACTCAAAAAGGCGTGGGATGAGACTTGCCTGTTACCAGTAGAAGATGGCGAAGAAAGAGCAACAGCCGAGGCCTTCAACTTTGTAACTGAGCTATTTATGACACATAAAGCTATCGAGCTAAGTGAGTTGTGAAAATATTTGGTTAATAATAATTAAAATAATACTTCTTTAATATTTAGGCTACAGAGTTGGATATGAGAAATGCATTCGCATAACTCGAGAAAATCAAAACATGTCAACGGCGTGCCAATATGCTATGAACCAAGGAAATACTGGAGCAGCCGATACCATCATGCGAATGGTGACATCACAAACACAAAAGTTCTTATGCATGAAAAATTATTTGCAAAATCCAGAAAACGACAGACACTTATTTGGATTTTGTGAATCGACAGCTATCTGGTTGTTACAAATAAATGCAAAATCAAAAGAACAGTATGATTCAACTGTCATTTTGTATAAAAAAAAATCAATTTTTCAAATTTTTTTATTTTTATTAAAAAAAAAACAACACTAAAAAGGTACGACAATTACAAGTCATCATCACTTACTTCAATTTCATCTAAATTTTCGCGTGAAAGATAAAGGGGTGCTGGTAGTGACGATGTCGGCAGCCCCAAATTTATTTCCCTTTCCCTGGCTTCCAGTTGGCGGCAGTAATAATTGGCTTTGTAAAGCTTCATTCTTGCTTTATGCTCTTCTAGCTCCATTTCAACTTTAGTCTGCGCGTTTGACTTAACATGTGGCCTATGATCACATGGATCTGGAATAGGGTGAATGGTTGATAGGCGTTCAGGCTGGCGTTGAACATTCGTCGGGGAGGGACATTGTCATTTGTCCCATCGCTTTCTTGGACGTCCAGACCATATGCTATCTAAATGACAAAATAAATTGAGCTATCTTGTATTTTTTTTTTTAGATTCTTTATTACCTCCTCTCCAACGATTGCTAGAATTAGCTTATCCCCTTCGTCCATTAAATCCGATGGGCTGGCACCACCAACTCCAGTTCTCTTCATCCTGTCTACCTTAGCCTATAACGGTTTAGTTTTAAATAATAAAAATAACGATTTAAATATCTGCACTCACCATTGTTGTTCGACGCCAGTTTTGCCAAGTAAGCCTCCTGAAACGCTCCTCATCTGGATCAGCAACAAGCCCATACGACAAAGCCAATGAAACCACCTCTCTCCAGGCCCTGGCTATTTCGTCTTTCGTCAGAGTCGATCCCGTAAACTTTCCAAATAAAATATCTTTTTTTCCCAGGATTGACTGCAACACCAGAATTTTATGTTCTTTGGATGACTAAAGAAAAGAAAACAAATGAAAATTTATCATAATTCAAAATTGGTATAGTTTTATTAATTCAAAAAATACTTACTTTTGAATATTTTCTTTTCATGTTGTATATATCCGGTAGCAACTTACAGCAGAATTGTGTGTTGTATTAAATGTATGAACATTTGTAGGTTAATTTGTTGTATGATGTAAATGATACATTTCTGAGAAACAGAATCATACAACATTCCAATATTTCCAGTGTAGTATTCGGTCATACATTGTTGTATGACAGCAGATCATACAACAAATTTGAGAAACAGAAATCATACAGCAAAACTGTCAATATCATACATTGTATGATGTGTATGATTTGAGAAACAGGCCCCAGGTCCTTTGGTTGCAGCACAAGCGTCACAATTTCGGCACCACTTTTCAATGTCGTCTATTGCATGGAACCAGTAGAATCGTTGCCTCACCTTTTTTAACGTCTTATTGACTCCCAAATGGCCTCCTGAAGGTCCATCATGCATCTCTCAAAGAACCTCTTTGATTTTCGATTGAGGTAACACAAGCTGCATCACATAGGATTTACCATCAGCGGACTCCCATTTTCGCCGAAGAACACCTTCTCGCACATGAAGTGAGTCCCATTGTGCCCAATAGGCCTTTAAAACTGGACTCCTATCAGAAATGTCATTCCATGCGGGTTTTTCTTCATGTTCTTTCCATGCGAGAAGAGGTTTAATGTCGGGGTCTTCTTGTTGAGCAGATCTTATTTCTTCATTGCTCCATCCACAAATGGGGTCAGCCCTTATTCGCAGAATGTTGATGGATAGATAGATAGATAGATAGAGAGATAGATAGAATGTTGATGGATTCCTTTTCTTCTTGTCGCCTACAATGCTTGCAGTCTATTTTACAAGGCCTTCGGGATAGCGCGTCGGCATTTGAGTGCAGGTTTCCCCTTCGGTGTGGAATTTCGTAATCGTAAGTCTGCAGTCTTTCTATCCACCTTGCGACTTGTCCTTCTGGGTTCTTGAAGTTCAACAACCAGTTAAGAGCACCATGATCGGTTCGTAGAAGAAACTTCTGTCCATAGATGTATTTGTGGAAGTGTTTCGTTGCCAAGATGAGTGCCAAGAGTTCTTTTCTGGTCACACAGTAGTTCCTTTCGGTCTTCGACAGTAATTTGCTGAAATAGACGACAACCTTTTCTTCGCCATTGTGCACTTGTGACAGAACAGCTCCGACTCCCACGTTGCTTGCATCAGCATCGATGATAAAAGGCTTGCCTGGAGTCGGATAGATCAGCACCGGAGCATTTCATAGACGGTATTTCAGTTCTTGGAAGGCTTTTTCACACTCAACTGACCATCTAAACTGCTTGTTCTTTTCCGTAAGCTGATGCAAACTCTTCGCAATTCCGGCAAAGTTCTTAACAAAACGTCTGTAATAAGTAGCAAGACCGAGGAAACTTCTTAGTTGATGTCTGTCCTGTGGTGTTGGCAAATTTTTGAAGGTGTCAACTTTTTCAGGATCAGTCTTGACTCCTTGGGACGAGATGATATGTCCCAAATACTTCACTTCAGTCTTGAATAGTGCACATTTTTCACACCCCTTAAGTTCTTGCAGTGTTGGTCGTATGTTTTTCCATAAACTATAACATCATCCAAGTAGACAAGACTAGTTTTCCACGTCAGGCCTTGAAGGACGCACTCCATCAAACGCTCAAATGTTGCCGGAGCGTTGCAAAGACCAAATGGCATCACTTTGAATTGCCAGAGCCCATTACCTGTGGAAAACGCTGTCTTTTCTCGATCTTCAGGGTGAATTTCATTTCATTCAATTTCAATTCATTCTTGAATCAATGATCAAACCCAAATATTTAAATTCATTAACGTTTTCTATTTTAAAATATCTATCACTGCAGCTCGTTTGATCGGTAAAAGTGAAAGAATGATTCAAAGAATTACAGGTGCAGCTAAAAATTCAAATTTTTGGCACTCAGTACCATGAAAGAATAGATCTGCATCAATAATCTTTTGGACAGACAAGCTAAACAATAATACTTTAGTTTAAGAACTTAATCAATTTGTGCTCAGCAAACCAGAGTCTTAACAGACTGAGATTCCATATATCAGATATAAGATTAGGGCAACTATTAGTGCCATAAGTAAAAGCCACATCATCCCCAAAAGCTGTCAACAAACCTTTAAAAGGCAACTTATACAAAGAGTTCATATAGACCAAAACCAAAATTGGACCCAAAACGGAACCTTGCGGCACTCCTAAATTCATTGATTTTATTTCACTCTTTATATCACCTAATTTCACTCTTCGGGATCTATCTTTTAGATATGAACGGAAACCCAGCGTTTACAATTTTTTCAATCAATAACACTAGTTTACATAAAAAAGTACCTCAAAAAAAAAGTATTTTCTAGACTTATTTTGACTCTCTGAACAAGAAAATGGCACTCATTTATTTTTCCAAAGAAGCGTTTTCGAGATATGAGCAAAAAACCTGTTTTTTGCTCCTTTTCCATGTATAAGCCTAATTTTCAATAACGGTCGAACTAATTAACATATACTTTATGTTTTTGAACAGATATTTTGTTTGTCTTTCCAAAAGTCCACGACTTGTGTAAATCGGCCTAACAATCATCAAGAAAATGCGTTTAAAGTTTCAAAAAACACAATTTTTCGCTGTTTTTAGAAAATCGCTTGTTTTAAGTCATTCCGTAAGGATAGACAAAAAAATATTTAAAATACTTTTAAGATCTCAGGTGGAAGATATTGTTTTTACAAAGCTAAAACGCACAAGGTCAATACAATCGAATAATAAATGTGGAAGTTATGAAATAGTACGTGAAGGCAGACCATTTCAGTTTTTTTCTTTTTTTCATAATTTTTATTGAAAATATGACGTATTGCTTACAGCACCGCCGCTGGGTGTTCGTGCGCCCTTCTGGGGTATTTACGTTGAATAAGTGAAAGATTTATTTATTCTCCATTTCGCAGTTGAAAAAGCAAACGTGCATTGTTGTTGTCGCGTTCCGAACTACACCAAATTCTTATACAATGAACGTAGTCGTTATAGCACATATGTACAGTTTTTGCCTCCTTTTAAGATTATATACTCTTTTTACTTGAGACTTATAGGTACTATAAGGCAAGTTATGCATTCGTAATAAAATCGAACTCGAGATTTTGATCAAAGTTGACATTACGATGATAGCGAAGACGAAAAAAGTGGATCTTGAAATTTTGTCCCCACACGTTTATTTTTCTTCTTTTTTTTAAGACCAAAAATAACTGTACCTGCAATACGTTTAATTTTATAATTTTTTTAAATAAATGTCCAACAGATTTAAATAAAAATCAAAAAAAAATAAAGAATCGGTACAACCGATTTTTATAATTTGTTTTATGCTAAAGCGCCTCAAAATTTTCAAAACTTTTTTTTTGGATTTAAATTTTTTTTTTCGAAACTCAATATTTCGAAAACCCCATGCTTGATTTTTTTAAACTTGATAAATAAAAGTTTTCAAAATTCATGTTTTTCTCAAAAACGTCTCCGAGAATTTTGATAAATTTGTAGGTTCTATAATTAAACAAAAAAAATTGAAATCAATATATTACTGATTGTACCGAACATAGAACCATTTTGACGATTTTTGAATTTCTCACTACCGACTGAACGGATTTTAATGATATTTTTTATATTTTCTTTTTTTTTTTGGAAAATTTTATATTTCAAAAAAGGGCTAAATATTTTTTTTCGAAATTTATTTTTTATTCGTAAAGTAATAAAAAAAATGTTTTAAAAATGTTTATATAAAAGATTATTTGACTTATAACTTATAACTTTGTTATAAATTTTGTTCTTGCATAAACTAATAATTGCGTGCATCACATGGGATCCTGTTCTTAGCTCCAGCTACCACTAAAAGAGTTGTTTTTGTCATTAAATAAATGAACTTTATAGACTAAGAGCCCACAGCAATTTTTGGGTGTGATTGATAACAAAAAATAATTAGAATAATTAGATAGGCCTTTTATAGTTGTTTACAAATGTGAAAGTCTCGCATACTCTAGTGGGAGCAATAGTGCATAATAGTGCATCGAGTATGCAGTTCTTTCCAAGTCCAAATAATTGTGATAAAAACTTTGCCAAAATGTAGAGTTAAGCCCCTTGATTGAAAATATCGAGGTCCAAGACCTTTTACAGACAGCCTTCTGCCTGCCAGACGCGATAAGAATAGGCTACTTCTTGCACTAAAAAGACCACCTTCAAAACGTCTTGGACCTCGTTATTTGCAATCAGGACACTTAGCTTTTCATTTTGAAGTTACGGCAATTTTTGTATCCCAATTTTTTAGACTTTGGAAAGAACTGCATACTTAATGCACTATAATGCACTATTGCGCCCACTAGAGTATGCAAGACGTTCACATTTATAAATAACTTTAAAAGGCCTATCTAATTATGCTAATTATTTTTTGTTATCAATCACACCCAAAAATTGCTGTGGGCTCTCGGTCTATTATGTTTATGAACAGTTTTTCTCTAATAGCATTCATTCTTAGTCTTTTACATAAGAGCAAGTTCGTGCGATTATGGCGATTGCGAATAATTTTCTTCAACAATATCATTTTCATATAAAATGCAAATATTCGAGTTCCTAGCACAGTTTTTAATTTATGTATGTCAAATCAATCCTTTGGTAAAAACCAATAGTTTATAGCTTGGCAGAAAAAAGACAAAGTACGAGTAGTTTTTGATATTTTTAAAAGTTTTTGTTTTCACTTTCTTTTTGAAACACTTAATCATTTACTTCCGGATCTGGAAATATTATACATTCTTATAAAATTCCTTGACATCTTAGGTATGCTTTGATGAAATTTGACATTTTGTGGCTTGTGTGGGAACTATATTTTGATAATATGATTAGAGTCTGAACTCTGAATGACAATTGAAAGCTTAAACTCGAACAACCAATGAAACGTTAAATTTCTGGGTTATTCCGATTTTGTTCAATCCGTTGACATTTAAGTTATTTATCAATTCAGTTCCAAAATTAATCAAAAAACTATTCGTAAACCCTTATTTAAAAAGAAACATAAATATTTAGAGACACAAAACATTTTTTTTACTATAGGTTTTTTTTTGTTTCCGTTGTAAAGATGGTTTGTTTACATTTTGCATTGGTAAAATAAGGAATGTTTTAAATCACCTTCGATAATTTTGTTCTTGTTACCAACTTACATTTAAGATATTTAGCTATACGAGTATCATTGTAATTAGAATATTGATACCCATTTATAGAAAAATACGAGTAATTAGTAAAATGAATGTTTTCGAGACACTGTTTTCATTTTATTTTATGGGAAATACATGGGCTGTGAATCTAAAAAAAATCAAAATCCTTTTCTAGCTTATAAGTCTGAGATGTACGTTGCGTGGAAAGCTATTTCCCAAGTGTCAATCTATGGCGACATGTCGTTAAGCAGTTTAGACTATGACTGCAATCGAAGAGGTTATTTGGATTTGGTGTGAGAGGCGACAGTCACAAAAAAAATATGAATAAAGATTGCTTGTGGGAACTATGTACTCGTACGTAGTGAACGGTCAAATGTAAACAAGTTCCAATAGCTTAAGGAAAACTTTTGGAGTATGCTGTATAGGTTGAGTAAGATCGATCTCTTAATTTTCCGCACCTAGACGTTGGCGCCCTTGTGCGCCGCACATTTTGCACATACGGTAGCGGCGGCCCTGATTGCTTAACACTTCTTCTTTAATGTGGCGTTGCATCTTGGCGGAGCTGCATCCAGCAGTAGTCACTCATTATCCCTTGGTCCCAAATGTCCTCATACCTATTTTCCATGATTGCAAGGTCCTGGTTGAATCTTTGTTTTTGAAACACTTATCTGCTAAATACTCACCAATAGCATGAAATGAATAAAATCATTTTTTTCGATCAATTGACGATAGTTTGGACTTCTGTGGTTTCCCAAAATACCTTGAACTACGTCTTGAAAAGCATTCCATGCTCATTTCTCGTATTTTTGATGTGTAAACATCTTTGCCGGCGGTAGAGTTAATCGAAAACGTGTGTAAAACTTATACGTTCCGTGTAACCCGTTAAGGTTACACGTTACGGTTACACGTTACGGTTACACGTTCCGTGTAGCTATCTACCTTACCGACAATTGCATTTAACACCATGTTTACATTGGAAATATTGCTTGCTTACGGCATCGTGTTTACATTGGAAACTTTGAGTACTGAAATCTCGATTTTATTACTTTCCATTGCTGGCTAGAACTTAATTCAATCCCTTAACATTTCTTCACCTCTCGACCAATATGTCAAAAAGACGAAAGACAAATCAACTGGTGTAAAATTTCATAGCGGGTTCATTTAATGCCTTAAAAAATCCACTTCATGTTATTGATGGACGATAACATTTTATTTTATGCTCGCAAAAAATGCATTTTCAGAGTTAAACTTTAAAAATCCTAAAAATGTTGTTCAGGGCAATCAGTTGACATCTACAACGAAATATTCTCGATACGTCAAAATTTATTTTGTCCCTTATCTGTCATACCATATAATTATTTTAATTATTGAATTAGATATTCTTTATTATATCAAAAATTACTTTTAGCATTCACTATATCAAAATATAGATCGTTCTCCATCTGTCAAGACATGAACTTAATGATGACTACGACTTGGATTAAAAAAATTAGTTTTTGCACTTATAATTCCATTACAAGTTGGGAGTGATGTCAATCCGTTTGTAAATCTCTGACAGAGGGAGAAAGATAAAGTACAGAAACCTAAAAAAAAAGTTAAAGAATTGGTTTGATTTTGATAAGGTGAACGCTCCATCTAGTGGCTTGTCAAAAAAAAGTTTTGACTTTTTCGCTGCATGACAAGTTTATTTGTTGGTGGCGTTAAACCAGATATACATTGTTCAAATGCATGACAAGCTCGTGCAGGTCTATTATTTCAGTGGTGAGAGGACGTTGCCCTTTGAGTTTTTTTTCTGCAAAATTGTGTTTTTTTTTCGTATTTTTTTAAGATTTTTGTAATTTTATCCAAGTGATTTGTTTTATATTGTCTGTCCGTTTCATCATACAATTTTCGTTTGCTGTTTTAATATTTTAATCAGTGCTTATGCTGTGCTGTGTTTTCATCTCTTCAACGTAGATACTATACGCAAATGAACCAATAAATACATGATCAGTCATCAATCTTGCATATACAATATTTTTATGCCGTACGCTAGATTGAAAAGATTTAGATTTTTCTTCAAGCCTACATCCAATCTATACGTGTGACTTTTTACTAATTTTTTTTTTTTTTTTTTTATAATCTACCCGCGCTCAAGGGACTAGATTACCCTTTAAATGTTTCAACACAGCGCGGGCGTGAAGTTAAGAAGAGAAAGAAGGATACAATAATTGCTGAAGTTGAGAAAAATGCGGAGTTATCGTTCATTCTTCTTTGTGGTTTTCTTTTTTATATTTGGCGTTCGCTCAGTGAAATTCGCTTAACTGAGTAGAGTAAGGAGTGCGAAGAGATGACTCCTTTTCGCATGAACAAAGTTAACTTATATTAAAAATCGCTGTGCTTAAAAGCACATATGCACTCGAAAGGAAGCCAAAAGAGAAACAGAGATTAAAATCGGATTCGTGTAAAAACAGTCTATTTTCTATCAGTCAACATCTTTGTTTGAATATAAGTGTACAAATATAATGCTGTCTCAAGCAACATCCCTGTTTAAACATAAGTCAAACAAACTTTACGTTACGTAGCGGAGTCCACTTACTCCTAACACATGCCACGAACTACTTCATCGAAGCTTATTGTCGATAAGGTTTTTGGGTCGTGTGAAATGAATAAGTATCGACACGGCAGTGCGAACTTTGGGAATCGAAGTAGTATGCCGACATGGCGTGTAAGGCTAGGCGCGCACATTCAATTTTTAGTTGCACAACTGTTTGGTTGCTTATAGAAAACAGATGAATGTCCGCGCAAGTGCATATAATTATATTTTACACAAAATAGCGAACTCATTTTAGGCTCGAACCAAGCATTTGCATTTGTTTTTAAAACCTTTCGAATTGGGCATAAAAAAAAAACTTGCCAAGTAAGCCCATCAAATTTTAATCCGTAATCATTAAATAATAAAATTTCTCTATTACATTATAGCTGTTTCAATATTATTCTACTCTAAATATTCGGTATTAAACCTTCATGAAGTAAGAACTTTTAGATCTCAGTACTTTTCACGGCTGACTTGTTACACATTACAGAAATGTTTTTGTATAGAAGAACTTGGCTCTTTTTTAACATTTATGTTTTTGGTCTGATCTCACTCCTTTTTGCAAAGATTTTAATATTTTGCCTTGTCAAAATCTCGAAAGATACGGAAATACAGAAGGATGACCTCAACTTAGTTTAAAGCTTCCTATTTCTTTTGGTATATTTTCTTTTTGTTATTGGTTGTTTTGATTTGCGCTTCAATTATTTCTTCTTGTCCTGGCAAGATACCTAACACTAACATACCTACCTTAATTACGGCAATCAGAAGTGCTCCATATAAATTAAACATTTTCTTAGAAAGTGGGTGGATACCACGCCCCCCGAATAGAAAACCCCAATTTTTATTTTTGGTCGTTTATATGCAATTTGAGCCATACCGTTCTACCAAATTTCATTGTTCTACTGCAATCGGAAGTGCCCCATGTATAATTTACATCAGTTCTGGGGAAGTGGGCGGATACCACGCCCCCTGAACGGAAAACTTCAAATTTTCGATTTTTTCCTCTGCTTGCATGACAAGACCTACCGTTGTGCAAAATTACAAGCTTCTAAAATGTCGGGAAGTGCTCCATAATTTTGATGATCTGTCAGTCAGTCAGTGAGTCAGTCGGTTTTTGTGATTTTTGAGGCCTTATATCTCAGGAACCGCTTATAATAGAAAACTGAAATTTGGTGAGGCGCCTGTGATTGACTAGCTTAGCAAATATTCGGAATTTCAAGTTTCAGACTTCATTGGTACTGAAGATAGGGAGGGGTCAAAAGTCGCCTAAGTTTGTTCCTGTAAAAAGGGTGTAGTGCCAGAACTTGGCTGGGCACTACCGTGCCCTTTGATATGGTAACTATGGTATTTTTCCGATAAAAGTTATAGATAAAATAATTTAAATATGCATTATTTTGAAGGCGCTTTGTGTTTTTTCGACGTTAAATGTTGGAATTACTCGTAGTAGATATAATTTCAACCGCATTTACATTTCGGTTCCCATGTGTGCAAAATAATAAATATAATGCATCGCCATTATAATAAAATAATTGATAGACTTACAAAATAAAATACTCGTACTATCAGCCTATGAGTTTGTTGGCATAGCAAATCATGTATACACATAAACTTAAAAATTATTTTGTTTCTTTCTTTATAAAGCTTACAAATATTCTGGTCTCTTTTTATCACCTCTCATTGGAAGAGACGCTTTCTCGTAATAGGAATTTGCCGATCTTTATTAGAGCCTTAGAATAGAAGTGCCAGAAGTGAGTAGGAAGAGCCTCTCATAACTAGGCCATTTAAGGCTTTTAACAGTTTTAAAAGATTCTCGTAGTATTCTTTAAGATTAATTTTAGCTCCTCTTACCTAGTCTAGTTGAACTCTTGGAGTATCTTATGAGATGAAAAATGTTACTTGGGATAGAAAAATCTCGTTCTAAATAAAAAGTTTACATTCTATTTTGTATAGCTTTTTCAAAGATCTTACTGAATGAGGATAAAAGTGAGATCGATCTATAGTTACCTAATTCACTAGCTGCGCCTTTCTTAAATAGAGGTAAGATGTTGGGTGATTTAAGTGCATCGGGGAATAATCCAGAAAAGATACTTATATTAAAGATATGCCAATACATCAATTATAAAACTTGCTATATTCTTTAAGAACAGATTAGAAATACCATCAGAACCAGAGGAATTTGAATTTTTCAAAGTGCCTATTATCTTAAGAATTTCTAGGCTCAAACAAAAAGCTTTGCCCTTGAGAAAGTTCACTCGGTATACAAACAGGACTACAAAGTTTACAGAATTGCAGGCTGTAATTCGCCCGTAGATTGCTAGATTCACCTGAAATTGTTGAAAAATAATAATTAAATGCATTGTAAATGCCTATTTTAGCCATTGAGATTGTCAAAGGGATATTTTAAAACTGCAAGTTATATTTTAAAAAATTTACGAAACCGATTTGAACTGACCTGGCGAACTCATATGAGATTAATTTTCATGGACAAGGTAAGTTATATACGAGTATCTCGATAATTTTATTGCGGATGATCTTGTCTTGTCAGATCATGACTTATGTTTTTTCAAGAAAAAGAAAAATGCATATTATGTAAATTATCCAGATAGAGATAGACAAATTATATGCCCAACAAAATATATACAAAAGCATAGTTTTGATTTCTATTAAAATGTATAACAATTAGGTGTCGGGTTTCTTAAAGGAGAAGGGTTTTGTTTTACGTATTTCCAAAAGAAATATATATAAATCCATGAAAGAGAAGGAAATCCTTTTTACTAGAGAAAAGAAATTAATTAATCCAACTTACTTGAACTTATAATTTTAATTGAAATAAAATGCACGACTCGGTCCCACGAACGAATGTTATTAGAGAAAACTGTTCATAAGGATAAAATTCATTTTTTAAATGACTAAAACAACTCCTTTAGTAGTTGAAGCTAAGCACAGGATGCCATGTGTTAAGCAAAAATTAGTTTATGCAAGAACAAAATTATAATTCGTTGTAGTGGTTTCTTAAAAAAATAAGTTTTTGTATACAAAATTTTTAAAACATTTTTAGGAAATTTTTTTTTATTATTGTTCGAATAAAAATTACATTTACAAAAAAAAATACTGAGCAGTTTCTGAGATATCCAATTTTCAAAAAAAAAAATAGTTTTTTTTCAAAAATTTAAAAAAAATTTATTTTAAAGTTTTGAAATGCAATTTTTTTTAGACTTTTTAGAAGCTTCTCTATAAAAAATTTCATTAAGATCCGTTATGTCGATAAAGAGATATTCAAAGTTCCAAAAAATCGTTCTATGGTAGGTACAAGCTGTAATATCTTACTTTAAAATTTTTTTTTATTAAAAAAGATCATTTTTTTTTATATTATATGCGCACTCAAGGGGTTATGACTACCCTTATAATGTTAAATACACAGTGCGAGCAATTAGGAAATTTGCATAGGATTAGAAAGGAAATACAGATGCACATTGGTTTTGAATGTCTGCACAAATTAATTGAAAAAAAAAATTATCGTTTTCGAGGAAAATACGATTTTTTAAAAGCATTTTTTTTCTAATTTTGTAACATTTATATGGTGGGTACCTTTATTTATAAAATAAAGTTTTTTTTTTTCTCACATCTTGTAGATTATATTGAGAAACTTTTATTTATCAAGTTTAAAAAAAAATCTAGCATAGGGTTTTCGGAATATTGAGTTTTGAAAAAAAAAAAAATGTTGAAGTTTTTATTAAAAATCCAAAATAAAATTTTTTGAAAATTTTAATACACAATTCTATTTAAGTTTTTGGGGAGCCTAAGCAAAAAAAAGTGATCAAAATCGGTGGTACCGTTTTTTGAGAAAATCAAAAATAAAAAAATGGTTCCAGGAGGGGTACCCTCAATAACCATTTTTCGGAAAAATTTTTTCAAACTTACCTATCTTTAACGAAATGAAATTTTTTGGTTTTTTTTATTTTTTAAATATGTCGAACAGTTTTTGAGAAAAAAAATATTTATAAAATTTCGAAAAAAATTCGTATGACAGGTACCGTTATTTTTTGTCTTAAAAAAAAAGAAAAAAACGTGTGGGGGAAAAAGTTAAAAATCATATCTGCTTACCAAGCTTAAAGAAAATCGGCCGAGCCGTTTAGGCTCTAGTCGAACAGACAGACAGACAGAAT
Organism: Chrysotoxum bicinctum; assembly: GCA_911387755.1. NCBI lineage: Eukaryota > Metazoa > Arthropoda > Insecta > Diptera > Syrphidae > Chrysotoxum > Chrysotoxum bicinctum. The sequence continues at coordinate 102,375,812 of OU426987.1, read as the reverse complement.
TGCGAGACCCACTTTTTTAGTCTTCGCTATCATCGTAATGTCAACTTTGATCAAAATCTCGAGTTCGATTTTTTTTTACGAATGCATAACTTGCCTTATAGTACCTATAAGTCGCAAGTAAAAATAATATTGAATAGAAATCCTATAAATACAAAACTGTAACCATTCACAAATTTAAAAATAGTGTCCGTCGTGTTTTACTTCCAACCAAGTGTAGAAATATAACTTCATGCGAGCATGGAAATAGAGCGCATTTTTCTGTTGATGGATAATTAGCATCATTAAGAACATAAGATATAACTACAAAAATATGTATTTGCGAAGGAGTAAGGATTATCGAAAAAAATCTGTTCCAGCCAAAAAATATTTTTGTTTCAGTTCATTAAGAAGAAGTGCAGTTTCTTGTTGGTCTTCGTAAAGCATAATTAAAAAAAAATCTGCAAACAACAAATAAATCAATCTATGAAATTATAAAAATAAGGCAATATACAATCGAAAGAAAAAATAAAATAAGGTCCTATTCTAATATTTCAACTTTAAATATTAAAATGGTAAAGATATGAATTATTTTATTGATATCACATTGATTTTCATATTTAAGAAAAGAATAGTGTTTTGTTTAAAAAAAGGAGCAATTCATACGATTATGAAACAAATATAGCAATGTTGCTGCAAACATAATTTCCTCATAGAAAAATAGCAACCGTTGAGTGTATAGACTAAAATCTAAAACAAAAACTAAACAACTTTTGCAGGCAAATTAAAGGTAAAAAGGAATGAAACCGGCTCTACTTAACGCAGTTGTTTAGCTTGGAGACTTGGTCTAACTTTTGCATAATTTTAAACACGTTAGACAACTCTTCTAACTGATGTGGGTTTTACAAAAGAACCTAAGACGGTTTTTAAACGAAGCAATATTACCTTGCGATTTTTAAGCCCGTTGTAGAGAGACGTGTGTGGTGGCGGGGTTACATAAGGCGGAAGATGACTCCAAAAGAGAAACTAAGATTAAAAATCGCTTTCGTGTAAAAGCAGTATAAGCGAATTTGCGTTGAACAACCCTTAATATGACAGATACATAACTCACACAACTACAAAAACACAAAAAAAAAAAGTAAAAAGAACAGGCAACTTTAAACCAAATAATTTTTCGCCGAAAAAAGTACATTTTATATACTACCTCGGTACAGATTTTGATTGTTTATAAGTTATTAACATTATTTTAGATGGAAATAAAGTAGGTATAAATCGGAAATTCACAGCATAAAAACTCAATTTCTTGTTGCAAGGTGCAGATTAATTTAGCTATACTTGTCTCTAAAATCGATTTAGAGTAGGTTTTAAATGTTTAAAATTTTGCGCCAATATCTATACATGAAGATATATTACAGTGAATCACAAAATTGGTCACGCGTTCCATAAACAAAATACAAATTCTCTTTAATGGCTCTCATTTTAATTGTTTTCTTATTTTAAGGTATTATATTCCTTAGATAATTTTCTCTTCTAACAGTTTATAACGGTTTTTATTCTCCTCTACTCAAAAGTAACTTTTACTATATGACTGCATTCGGAGTTGCATCGTGATCTTTTTTGTGAGTTAGATCGTAAAGTCGCCATTTTTTATTTATTGATCTTAATTTAATAAAAAAAAAGTGAAGTAAGAGCTCATCAATATTCAGTGCTTAGTTTTGTTAATTAATGAAGTGAAAATTTTATATGTTCTTAATTCAGATTTCTTATAATGGGATCGAACAATAAACCAATAAAAATAACCCAAAAAAAGCAGGTTGAAGATTTTTTGAGAAAAGGTGTACCACACCGGAAAATTACGGAATTGACGGGTATATCACTAGGCTCAATCAGTAAAATTCGGCAAAACCTCGAAAATTTATCCTGCAAAAACAAAGCTAGGCGAAAGCGAATCTTGTCTTCGGTCGAAGAACGGAAAATTGTTCGAGATTTAAGAATGAACAAATTTCAAAATGCTGTTCAAATCAAGCGAGCTTTGGACCAAGACCAAAACATTCGCATTTCAGCGGAAACAGTTCGCAGGACACTAAGATCCGCTGGTTTAAGAGGAAGAGCAAAAGTAAAAAAACCCCTTCTAACTAAACGACACCAAAAATTGAGGCTGGAATTCGCAAGAAAATATTCTTTTTGGACAGCTGATGACTGGGCGAGAGTGGTTTGGTCCGATGAGAGCAAAATTAACCGTTTGGGCTCGGATGGAAGAGAATGGGTATGGAAAACACCAGGAGAAAAGTTACAACCTCGTCACGTTAAACCTACTCTGAAGTTCGGTGGGGGATCCATCATGATCTGGGGATGTATGATGGCGCGAGGAGTGGGAAGTATACACAATATTCAAGGACGTATGACGTCATCATATTATATTGAGATTTTGAATTGTTATTTGAGTGAATCGATGGTAAAATTCGGTGTTGAAGCTTCGGACATTGTCTTCCAGCAAGATAATGATCCGAAGCATACTGCCAAGATCACCCAAAAATGGTTAACAGACCAATGCTACACAATGTTGACATGGGTTATTTTTTCAGGACCGCGAATTCAGTCTAGTGTTGCCACTTGTTAGGCCTCCAGAGAATATCGTTCCAACCAACAAGACTTTGTCAAATGACACACAGCTCGTGTTTGATGCGAATCTTACAAGAATTTTTTAGCGGCCAGTGTACATCCACAAACCAACCACAACCTCGATGGATAATATAAGAAACAAAATTGCTGAAATTACAACAGAAATCTGCGAAATTGTATTGCAAAATGGGCTTAAAGGGGTCGCCTTGCGTAATGGCCGGAGGCGCCCAATTGACCGACATCATATTCTCCGTTTTGTGTCCGACACTCTTCCTCGTTTTTATAAATGACATCTTATCTGAAAATTCGAATCCACTTCATCATTTTGCCGATGACTCTACTTTCAGATTTTCATACTCGTTCTCAAATTCACATCCATCTCCTTCGGAAGTTGAATTGCAACGGTATATAGCTTGATGCTTGAACCAATTCAGTTGGCCAACGGTCGGTTGCACAGAGAGAGGATTTAAGAGAACACAAATGGTGCGCAAGATATTTAATGAGTAAAAATTTTTCTTTAAATCTTACAGTGCCTAACTCAGCTTTGCTTTGACAAATAGTTTAGGGATTATTGTTTATTTCTACATATGTTTTATGATTTGTGGCTTAGCAACAGAAAGGTTCTGGGGGCGTTATGTTTATATTTATTTTATGGTGTTAGTGTTTATACATACATACATTATATCAAATGTATCAAGAATATCTGGTAATGTATTAATAACATTAATACGGTGAAATGGGACGATCTGCTCAGAAAAAGTTTTAATTAATTTGAATTAATTTTGTATTTAAAAACTAGTCTTTTTTTTAAATTCACTCAGTTTGTTTATTTTTTCTTAATTACATTTAGTATTCTTTTTAAGGAAAAAGAAATTTTTTTTATGAAAATAAACTGGGCTTTAATACTAAGCGAAAAAAATTAATACTCATTAACGTGTTTTTTTGAATAAAATGATATAAAAGTGAAAAAACAACTTAAAAAACGAAAAAATTGGGTTCGATGCAAAATTGCGGAGAAACGGTTGTCCGCAGAAAAAAACTTTTGGGACAAATTAAAACTGTAATAAATTCGTGATTGGTTATAACAAAGATCTTACGAATCGGATGTAGTTTGGCAAAGATAAGGCCAGTTAAGGAAAAAATCATAAAAACCGTTATAACTCGAAAACGGTACGAAAACGAGAAAATTACCTCTTAAGTTTTTCGACTTAAAATGACCTCAGGAATCCATAGTTTTCGTTTGGGGTGGTGACTGTGGGACACCCTGTATATCTTAACAACTATCTTACGCGCCTGGCTTCCAATAGGTTTTCCTTTTCTAAATGGATCCATTAAAATTTCTTTTAAATGTATTTCAATGTATTATTCTTGGTTGTTTTTTTTTTAAACTGAATTGCAAAACAAAGCAAATATCATTTAAATACGTTAATTCCCTCTGATGCAAAAATTCATTCTTAAAAACTCGTAGGTAAAAATTGTTCAAACTCGTAAACACTAATCTAACTAATTAATACTAATCTACAATTAATCCCAACCCCACAGGTCAAAAAAAAAAATATATCAAATATACACTAACGCCATAAAATAAATATAAACACAACGCCCCCGGAACCTTTCTTTTACTAAGCCACAAATCATAAAACATAGAAATAAACAATAATCCCTAAACTTTTTATCATTAATCCTATGTCGCAGCTCGCAGGTAGTTTTTTTTGTCTAACCCAATTGCATTTTGCAATAGAATTATTTTTTTTATTATAGATGAACTGAAATTTGTCCCAATAATAAAAACGAAAATTATTAATTTTATTTTTTCGAAGTAAAGTTTACACCTAAAAATCTTTTCTTTTTATCTCACCAGAGATGAAATAGTTTTTTAGACATCAAGCTATGAAAGAACAATAAACCATGATCATATCTTATTCAAAGAAAGTCCATCGCTGGAAATTCATTTCTATTTAACTGTGAGCGAAGCTACTCGCATGTATAAACAAAACTCACCCTCCTAAGGTCCTAAGAGCTTCAGTATGATCATGATCGCAGCAGCGTCATTGACAACAACGCCGGTATGTACATCTTTTTTTTCTTTTTTTTCAGTGATTTTTCTGTCTCTTTAAAAATTAAAGAGTAGAACAGAGAAATTTAAAGAGACCTGCGCAGTAGAATGGCCAACTGAATTGGTTCAAGCTATAGTACGATAAGCACATTAAACTCCGATCTTTACAGCATTATTAAAGGGGTAGAAAAACCATGTTGAGTTTAGTGCTTCGAAAACTCAATTCAGTTATTGTCGTTTAAGCAAAATGAACGCCCTATGAAATTTTCCTTGAATGGCACTTGCATCGAAGAAGTCGAAAAGCTTTCAGTACTCGGTATGTGTGTCAATGACGTTCTTCGTTGAAATGATAACATTCTCCAGACCCCCAAAAACGCTGCTTAACGCTAAGGATTTTTATATCGATGTAAGAAATTTTTCACCCCCTCAGATCTGGCTATAATAATTTATAAGGAATTTATACGTTTAAAACTCTAGTATACCTAACTCACATCTTTGAATATGTGCAGCCCAAACTTCTCTTCATTTATTTGTCAACGGCCTTGGCTTTGATGAAAGCATCGCTTCCCCGTGTGGTTCAATGTTGTCCTATCTCAAATGAAAAGATTCGGGTGTTTGAGAGGCAGTGTGTTGCCTTGGATTACACAGAACACCAGTATCGGAGTACAAACATTACTATTCCAACAGGACTCTATACAACGGAGCCAACATTAACAGAATTGATAATTTTTTGATAAAGCTGATTCGAAGTCACATTGCGAGAGCGATGACCTCAGCAAGTAGCTTAATCTTTGGGGCTTACTACCCCAACACTGAATACTTTGAGAGTGTGCGTTTAAGTGGTTATATTGCACCTAATGCATTCCTCTATTTAGATAGTGTAGGGCTGATCCAGAATATAGAGGCGGTTCCGCTACCACGTCGGCCGTAGTACTGTGGATAGGCGCCTCCTTTATAGTCGAGACGTCCTCGCACAAGACGGAACAGAGCGACTTCGGTTTAATAGGACTGTGTCCGATCGGGACCTGAAGGACAGGGTGAGACATCAGAATCAGTTTTGGTGGTTGTCTAATGTTGATAGCTATAGTTGACAAGTTGTCTTGGCCGACTTACGTAGTTTTAAGGGTATTCTTAGGTAGGGACAGTCAGGTGGCACCAAAAAAAAGTTAATTCTTCCAATGTATATTAAAAAAAAAAATCTCTGCTGCTGTGGCTGTTCTAGTTTTCAAGTAGTTTTAGTTTAGTTTTAGTTTATTTTAAGTAGTTTAAGTTGGTTTACGTAGTTCTTAATTAGTTTTACTTTAGTTTGTAAGTTTTATATAAAAAATATAAAAAGTTAAAGAATCCGAGTTTTTTAAATTTTCTCGAGAAAACAAAAAAAAATAGACATAGTTTGAATTTTTGAATTAAAAATAGTTTTTTAGGCCGAAAGGTATTAGATTTAGGATATAGTATAGCTTAGAGCGCCCGCATAGAGCCAGTAAGTTAGTTTTAAGATATTGGATAAGTAAGCTAGTTTTTTATGAAATTTTGTCTAGCTTTAAGATAGTTTGAATGAAAATAGATGAATGAAAATAAACATGAATTACAAAAAAAAGCATCGCTTCCCATTGATCAGCGAAATCAAGCATCATTGCGCATGGTTAGTACGTGGATGGGGGACCGTTCAAATACCAACCGTGTGCTGTTGACATGTGTTCTTTCTGTTGTTCTTTATTTCTGTCTGTCTCTCTGTCTGTTGTATTGTCTAAGCCGATGGCCTCAGTTGCCAGTACTTTAAGTGTCTCTACTTCGTTGATTTATCTACGGAATAATGTAATATGTAATGTAATGTAATGGATAGAATCCAGCACTAAGCGTTAAAACTGGTAGAAAATAGAACTTTCATGGAATCATTCACATCTCTTGAACATCGTCGGAATGTTTCCTGTCTTTCGTTGCCTTATCGCTTCTTTTAAAAGCAATGTTGACTTGAATTATCCAATTGAATTCCTCCCCTTGATCAATTCACCCATGACACCCGTTGGACGTACCGTCAAACACATATATTCGTATTTTAGTGGAACACCACGAATATTGAATAATTTACCCGACATGGTTTTCCCTTGCCAATTCAATTTACAAACATTCAGGAACGCGTGTTAATTATAGATACGTATAAAAAGAATCCTCAGCTTAATTTACCTGTTTTGCAAGATATAATACAGAGAGAAAATTAATTTGCGGATTTATTGAAGTAGTCGTATATTTATGATATTTTTTTTCCCCAAGTCGGTCAACTAAAAATGTAGTCGCTATTTAAGTTTTCAAAACCATAAAATGTCTTTATTTTTTGTATAGTACCCAAAAGTGCAATTTGGGACCTAGACAAAATTATTAATTATTATTATTATCATTAATGTTGAATTTTATTTTATTTTGAAAATCTTAGGTAAAAAAAACTTTGCTATATAAATATCAGGTATGATTTTGTTACAGTCAAATTACTAAGCATTAGAGAAAATAACTAGATGTTTAATTGGATTTTTGAGATAATTGAAAACTTTAATTCTTTTCTTAACTAAGTAAAACGAAAGGTCAAACATAACATAATTTATTTGTCTTAAATACATATGTATATTAATAATTTTATAAAATAAAATAATTTCAAATTATGTTTTATTCTACATACAAACATAACTCTACCTTTTTTCTGGTTTCTACTAAAAAAAATGTAATTAAAACTGACATTAGTGCTCAAAACTAATTTATATTTTAATTTCTGCAATAATTCGTTATATTTATGTTTAAGAAACTAAAAGCAACTAACAGCGTTAAAATAGCAACGCCAATACATTCGTCCATTACTTGGTCTAGATCCAGTATCCTCATCATGCGGTGCTCTTCTCTGAAAGCTCTTTGCCATTAACTGAAATTTCTTTTACTATGTCCATCAAATGCATTAAGGCTTTATTATCCAACTTACAGTTTCCCCACTGCCGCGATTTGCCGATTTGAGATCTCTTAAATTTCTTAAATCATAATCGGGCTGCTCTTCGTCGCTATACATATTATCATGTTCAGCTAAAAAGATCAATAGTGATATTAAATATGATTTCTGTCACAATATTTAATTTTTGATGATTGGAAACATACTTGGATCAAAATCAGCTAAAGAACCACCTTTCAAAAGAAAACTTGGAGTTTTACTCGTATCTCTTCCGTATATTTCGCTTAAGCGACGATTGCCATTTCTCTCTTCTTCTAAGGCGTGGTGTAGAGCCACCATGAGTCTATCAAGTAGAAGAGCTGCTCGTTTTGGTACAATCATCTAAAATCGAGGTTAGAAAACCAAAAATTATTATTATTGTTGTAAGAATTTAAATTGGATGATCTTATTATAATAAGTAGCTTTTCTTGATTTAGTCGATTGAAAGGCAAAAAGACCACAGAAACTGAGATCGTTATTAAGTAAAAGGGTGTATTATATAAATTTTGTGGAATAATAAATTACAATGAAAGCTGAAATTGATACCTTAGGTCCGATACGATACCCCCGATAATTATGGATTTTAAACAGTGCATTTTTTATTTTTATTTCTATATATTTATAGTCAGAGCATTTAATTTAAAAATAAAACAGCTAAATGGAAAACTCCAAACAGTTTCGAAAAAAATTCATTAATTCAACAATTCGATTGAAGTATACAACCCTGTGAACGCCCATAACACGGTGCTGCAGTTTTGGAGTGAAATTGAGTTTTTTTGTTTGTCTCAGGGCCTCTACTGCTATCTTCTAGAGAAGGTGTCCCACATTTTACTGCTACATTTTACTTAGAATCTTTCAATCTGCCCTCTAGCTAGCAACACAAGTATAACATTTTCGGGATCAGTTTTCGATGTTCGATTTCATCTATTGCATGTAGCCAATAGAACCTTAATCGTATCTTTTCCATCGTCTTTTTGACTCCCAAATGGCTCCATTAAGAATTTCTCTTAAAGAGTTTCATAAACATTTCAACGAGTTTCGACTAGCTACATAATATAAAATTTGCCATCTGCAGATTTCCAATTACGTCTTTGTGTCCCTTATTGCACATGGACATGACATAAGACCTTCTGTACCATATTTGAGAGCGGAACTTTATCAAAAAAGTCACCCTCTTTTAATTTTTCCTTCGATAGTCGAGACTATATACTTGTTAAGCATTCTTCAATACTTCGTTTGCAGTGCTGACGGTCACCACGATAGCCGAGACTGTTGCAAATATGAAATCAACCATGCTCTCATTTGAATAGAGATATTGAGTTGAACTTAAATAACATATGCGTATTCAAGAACCGATCTAACAAGAGATGAATAAAAAGAAAGAAGTACATAAGGATCTCTGAAATCCTTTGCATTCCGCTTAATGAATCCCACCAACGAATTGGCCTTAGAGATTAAGTAATCAAATTGTTGTCGAAAAGAAAGGGCAGATTGAAGTATAATACTTAAACATTAATTTGTAAGACCTGATTTATAGACTTAGATTAAATGGCATAATTAAAAAGTAGAATTAATGTTTTTCGCGAAAAATAAATTGAATAACACTTTTTGATATTAAGTCTAAGACCATTTATATGGCACCAATTTGACAAGCGATCGAAGTTAGATTGAATCAGCTAAAATTTAACTTTTTAAAAGAGTTTAAGATCATCTGCGTATATCAGGCAATCACAATGATTAATCGCAGAAATAACATCATTAATAAAGATATCTAATGAAACGAAGTGGGCCAAGATGGCTTCCCTGGGGAGCACCCGGTGAACAAATAATTTTCCTAGAGCAAATATTATTTATCTGCGCCTGTTGACTTCTACCAGTACATTAAGACGACAAACAACTTAGTAATTTTTAGTGAAATAGAAAAATATTTAAAGCTTTTTTAAAAGTGTTTGATGATTGGCAGAGTAAAAAGCCTTGCTAAAGTCGGTGTACACAGCATCAATTTGACATTTTTCTTCCATGTAATTAGTTACATAAGATACAAAATGCGCTAAATTTATTAGATACTGTAGACCCAGATACAAAACCATGCTGTTCTGCTGATAAAAATGTAAGAAAACTCAGTCTCATTTTCACTAAACTTTCAAACAATTTAGGAATAGCAGAGAGTTTACAGATAGGTACCTCTATCACCAGATTTATGAATAGGTACGAGATACAAAAACTTCCACTTCTCTAAGAAGTAGTCTTCTTCAAGAGATTTATTGAAAATAATGAGCAACGAAAGATAAATTAAAATGCAGCAATATTTGAGGACTATAGCAGGTATTCAATCTGGGCCAGGGTTTGAGTTTGACTTTAGTAAATTAATCGCAGATATAATTTCCTCATGATTTAATTGGATAGCTCCAAGTTCAATTTTATCTACAATGTTGTTTAATGAGTTGCTAATAAATCTAGAAGAAGAATTAACCGATTGAAAAAAGTCAGCAAACAATTCTACAGCGGAGTTTAAATCAGAAGATTCAACATCTCTTAAAAACATAGAACTCGGAGTTTATAAATGACCAAAACGATTTACTGTTACTTTTTATGTTACCCCCGATATTCAAGATAATGCTCGATATAGAAATTTACTGCACACTTATCGAAACCTATTACTAAAATTCCAATTATACATATTTTTCAAATCTAGAAAAAATAAAATGCACGACTGGGTCGCACGAACTTGCTCATATGTAAACGACTAAGAATTTCCAAAATTAATGTTACTCGTATTAGAAAAAACTGTTCTTAAGAAAAAAAATCAATTTTTAAATAACTTAAACAACTCCTTTAGCAGTTGGAGCTAAGCACAGGATGCCAAATGTTCTAAGCAAAAATTAGTTTATGCAAGAATAAAATTTTAGTTCGTTGTAGTGGTTTCTTAAAAAAATAAGCTTTTATATACAAAATTTTTAAAACATTTTTAAGAAACAATTTTGGTACGCCAATTTAAAGTGTTTTGTTAAATATATAATGAATCAACCTAAGCTAAATATATAATAAATAAAATCCAAGCATTCCCAAGGAATCAACCTTAGCTAAAATCAACCCGACCAATGTTTTATCACAAGGCTTTGAATTAAAAGCTGATGCGGTGTGAAATGATTTCCTATCACTTCTCACAAAAGCACCAAATACATTTTTTGTCAATTTTTATTATTTAATTATTCCAATTCCCATTCTCATACCTATCCTACAACCCAACCCACTCAACTCCTTCAGCAGCGTGAGCCCAGACGAAATATGATCTCCAAATAAAGTTCAAGGTCTTGCCTCACGCCTTATGCAAACCTTCTGGCAAATAAATTATAATTATAAGTTGTCAATCAATCAAAGTTCTAGTATTTTGTTAACCTTTTATTTAAAATATATTTGTGCGAACAAACTGTTTGTTATTGTTAAAAAAAAAATTAAAATTCAAAAAATTAAAGCTTTTGTTAATCTTTTATTTCCAATACATTTGTGCGAACATGTATATTAATGTACGAATAAAAACTAAATTTACAAAAAAAGAAAAATATTGATCCTTTTTTGAGATATCGAATTTTCTCAAAAAAACTAGATTTTTTGTTTTCATATTTCGAAAAATTATTTTCTTAAAGTTTTGAAATGCAATGTTTTTTAAACTTTTAAGAAGCTTGTCTATTAAAAATTTCATTAAAATCGGCTATGAAGATAATGAGAAATTCAAAATTCGAAAAAATCGTTCTATGGTAGGTAGAGTCAGTAATATCTTAATTTCAAATTTTTTTCATCAAATTATAGATGTAGATATAGTATAGATAGATAGATATAGTATAGATATATAGATATAGTATCTGAAGAAAAAAAAATTAGCAAAATTCTTGGAAGCGTTTTCCAGAAAAATACGATTTTCGAAAACCATTTTTTAACTTTTGTATGGAAGGTACCGTTATTTTTAGGTAAAATAATTTTTTTTTCTCATATCTTGTAGATTATATTGAGAAACTTTTATTTATTAAGTTGATTATATTGAGAAACTCTTATTTATCAAGTTTTAAGCAAATCGAGCATGGGGTTTTCGAAATATTGATTTTTCAAAAAAAAAATTGAAAATTTTTTTAAAAATCCAAAAAAATATTTTTTTGAAAATTTGAATTCACAATAATATTCAAACTATTGAGGACCTTTAGCATTAAAAAAATGATCAGAATCGGTTGTACCGTTTTTGAGAAAATCAAAAACCAAAAAAATGGTCCCAAGCGGGGTACCAAAAATAACAATTATTTGGAATTTTTTTTTCAACCATCAGCTAGCTTTAACTCAATGAAATTTTTTGATTTTTTTTTTAAATCTGTGGGACAGTTTTTGAGAAAAAAAATATTTATAAAATTTCGGAAAAAAATCGAATGACAGGTACCGTTATTTTTGATCTTGAAAAAAAAGAAAAAAACGTGTGGGGAGAAAAAATTCAAAACGATATCTACCAAGTTTAACGAAAATCGGCCGAGACGTTAAGTCTGTAGTTGAACAGACAGACAGACAGACAAGCAAACAGAATTGCGAGACCCACTTTTTTAGTCTTCACTATCATCGTAATGTCAACTTTGATCAAAATCTCGAGTTCGATTTTTTAACGAATGCATAACTTGCTTTATAGTACTTATAAGTCGCAAGTAAAAATTCATTACACCAATCAATATGTAAGAGATAGTTATTTAGTTCTATGAAATTAGCCTTAACAAAATTATTTTTTTTTAATTGATATCGTTTATTGAATATGCATACATAATACTTTATTTCAAACAGCAGTTCTTTGTGGAGTGCTGATTCATTCAACAGAGAAAGGAGCATTAGTTACATTACTTTGCAGATCATCACATCACAAATTTAACGAATAAATAATAATCTATAAATGTAAACTCAAAATCGGTCAAGACGATAAGTATTATACTGTGTGCAATCAAAGAATTCAGTAGAAGTGATTCCATTATAAAGCTAGGATTCAACAATCACAATAATATCATAGAAACAATGCCATGAGTTATTAAAAAGGTTAACGACTTTCATTCGAAGACTACTAGCGTTATGATAATAGATTTTTAACGATGAAAGTTTCACGTTTTGCAAAGATGTAAGATTAGTCGAGATTAAGAGACAGCTATTTTGCCACTGGAAAGTTTTTTGGCTTATAAATAAAGGGAAGAATCTTAACACCTGTTGGCCAAAAAGTATCAGTAAAGATCAAAGCAGCTAATTCAACCGTAACACCGATCTTAAAATTTACAAAATTCAGCTTACGATCACTATCTTCATGTCTAATCAGCTTATGGCATAACATTTGTCATAAGTTTATTTTAGGCCGCACCTCCATTAGCATTATTTATGTCTGCTATTATGTCAGACATTATATCTGAAGATTATATTTCTTTAACTCTGTGGGCAAATTATGTCGTGATTATTCATTCCACGCCATAATCTTACCAGGTAAATCACGTCGTTTGATTTTAGCGATGAACGCAGTGCAAAAACTGGAAGAGGCAAAACGTGAAGAATACAAAAGGAAGCACAGGTTTTGGGTCAGTCCATTTTTGAGCAAAAGAGATTTGCACGACCTTGAAGAACATTTGCTCGAAGACATAACTGAGTAGTCCCAAAGCATGAAAAGCCTTTGAATGCCCTAACTAATTTTTAAAAAATTAATCAAAATACTTACTATCTTTAATGTTTAATTTTTTACTTGCGATATAGGTACTATAGGGCAAGTTCTGCATTTGGAAAAAAAATCGAACTCGAGATTTTGATCAAAGTTGACATTACGATGATAGCGAAGACGAAAAAAGTGGGTCCGACAATTCCGTCTGTCTGTCTGTATGTCTGTATGTCTGTATGTCTGTATGTCTGTATGTCTGTACCTCGAACTACAGCCTAAACTACCGGAGGTATTTTCTTCAAACTCTGTAGTTAAGGGTCTTCGGTGATTCCCTAGAGGAGAAATTGAAATTTTTTTTTTAGCTCCAAAACTAAGGGTACCCCCCATACACCCGTAATGCAAAATCTTATTTATCTCAAAAACGGCTCTAACGATATTGATAAAAAAAATTAAGTGTGATATTATGGACATGGACTATATTTTGGTGAAAAAAAAATTTGAGGGGAAATGTTATTAGGGGTACCTGTCATAGAACGGTTTTTTTGATTTTTGAATTTCTCACAAACGGCTCTAACGATGTTAACCAAAATTTTTATGCAGGAGCGGCTTAGCATTTGAAAAAATATAAACTAAAAATTTTTTCGAAAAAATAGTTTTTGGATTTTTAAAAAAATAATACAATTTTTTTTTTGAAAATTCAATATCTTGAAAACCAATACACGATTAAATGTTTAAATTACGTTTTAAAATGTATTTTATTAAATACTAACAATTTGCATATCAATTTTTTTTATAAAAATTTTAAGGAAAATTTAGTACACAAAAAACATGTTACAGTGTGTCTGTATGTCTGTACCTCTCACTACAGCCTAAACCACTGGACCTATTTCTTTCAATCTCGGTAGTTAAGAGTCTTCTGTGATTCCCTAGAGGAAAAATTGAAATTTTTTTTTTAGCTCCAAAACTAAGGGTACCCCCCATACACCCGTAATGCAAAATCTTATTTATCTCGAAAACGGCTCTAACGATTTTGATAAAAAAAATTAAGTGTGATATTATGGACATGGACTATATTTTGGTGAAAAAAATTTGGGGGGAAATGTTATTAGGGGTACCTGTCATAGAACGGTTTTTTTGATTTTTGAATTTCTCACCAACGGCACTAACGATTTTAACCAAAATTTTTATGCAAGAGCTACTTTGCATTTGAAAAAATATAAACTAAAAATTTTTGCGAAAAAATAGTTTTTGGATTTTTAAAAAAATAATACAATTTTTTTTTTGAAAATTCAATATCTTGAAAACCACTAGACGATTAAATTTTTAAATTACGTTTTAAAATGTATTTTATTAAATACTAACAATTTGCATATCAATTTTTTTTATAAAAATTTTAAGGAAAATTTAGTACACAAAAAACATGTTACAGTGTGTCTGTATGTCTGTACCTCTCACTACAGCCTAAACCACTGGACCTATTTCTTTCAATCTCGGTAGTTAAGAGTCTTCGGTGATTCCCTAGAAGAGAAATTGAAATTTTTTTTTTAGCTCCAAAACTAAGGGTACCCCCCATACACCCGTAATGCAAAATCTTATTTATCTCGAAAACGGCTCTAACGATTTTGATCAAAAAAATTAAGTGTGATATTATGGACATGGACTACATTTTGGTCAAAAAAAAATTTGGGGCAAAATGTTATTAGGGGTACCTGCCATAGACCCGTTTTTTTGATTTTCGACTTTCTCATTAACGGCTCTAAGGATTTTAACCCAAAATTTTTAGCAGGAGTCCCCTTAAGTTTAAAATAATATTGTATATAAAAATATTCGAAAAAATATTTATTGGGTTTTTAAAAAAAAAAAAAAAAATTTTAAATCAATATCTTTAAAACCTATCTATAAACGATTATTTTTTAAAATTATTTCCTAAAACCAATATTATTAAATACTTAAAATTCGCATCCCACATTTTTTTCTTGAAAAATTTTAGAGAAATTTCTTATATAAAAAATTTATTTAATAATAAAACGATTTTTTTTTTATTTATTTGCATAAATTCATACTTTTCCGGAAACCAGACGGCAATTTTATGCATTTGAACATTATTATCTCATTAAATCCATGTTTTATATTTATAAAATGTATCTTAAATTCCAAAGTACTTTTACATAAGAGCAAGTTCGTGCGATCCAGTCGTGCATTTTATTTAATGTTAATTTTGGCCTGCAACCAAACAACATTATGTTTGTACTTCAACAGACAGTAAATGGTAAAAAAATTACATATTGGCTTCACAGGACATAATTTCTATACGAAGTGAAAACATAACATGAGTTTGTCAATGAAATAAATAAATGGTACATGAAAATGTGGGAATTGGTGTCAAGACTCGACGTCTTGTGAGAAATTTGTGTCTAGTGAAGTTGGGGTGTCACGTAACGTCAAAATTTATATCTGCATTTATTTCTTCTACGAAGACAAGAAATAAATAGAAAAAACTATGTCTAAAAATAACAAAAATCGAGACATAAGGGGGCTCCACAAGAAATATTGGCTACATGACATATTTCTTGCAATCATTTATTTCAAGTGGAGGCTCATTGTTAAGATTTGTAGACATAAAATTAAGGATTTTCATCTGCATTCATCTGCAGTTGTAGAGCTTTTAAAACTACCAATGTAATTCCATTTGAGTTTATACGCTACTTTTAGATCGCTCTGACAGGTATTAGAAGCGAGTATCATTTTTTTATTTTTATTATTTGAATCGACAACATTTTGTACCTTGATCAAGGAATTCGTACATCAAAGGATAGTGGATGGATTTTCTTTCTGTTTGAACTGTCACCAGAACTTCATTGGTTTTTCTGGTTTTTCGAGCTTTATCTAATTTGCCTTCTTGAATTTCTCTTTTAAGTCGAAATTTGTTTTTCAGTGTCTGCGTAAAGAGCAACAAACTTGTTCTCGAAATCATGTTTTTTACCTTTAAGGACATTTTTTGTCTGTTCAATCAGGAAGTTTGTTTTCTTATTTCCAGAACGTTTAATACACTCTCTAGAACTTATTTGCTTTTCCAGCATTTCGATTTCAAGAATTTTTATATCGGACTGATCTTCGTTGGACTGCGAACTGATAATTTACTTCATATAATATATATAAATATAATATAATTTTTGGTGTTTCATAATGTTTTCCTGTTGTCACCTCCTCTATAATATCCCGGGAAGTTCTTTTTTTTCAGAACTTTTTTATAGGATATCTGAAGTGAGTTTGCATGATTTTAATTACTGACAAACTTTGTTCAGACTTCTTGGAGGAAAATTAGCTAACCTGACCCATGTTAACAGAAATTGCTCTGTTAATACGAATGTTAGAATTTTCTTTTAGGACTTTATTCTTTGAAGAAATACTACCCTCTATAGCGCCGTTTAAATAATGTTGATTTCGTATTTTTTTAATTTTAAATTTGAAATGTTTTTCTTTTATTTTTTTCTTCTGAAGGTAAAAATAATACAAATAAAAATCAACACCAACCTTACGGAAAAACCTATGTTTTACGATACTTGTGAAAACCTGCAGGCAAAAAAAAGCTTTATTTCTTACCCACGTTCCGAAAAGCAGTTGACAATAAGAGTTGTTTTCCAAGTATTAATTATTTTCAAATATTTCTCAATCTTGCATAGCTACGTACTCGTTTATCTGACTACCGCTCAAAGCTTTAATTTATGTCACTATCTTTAATTCAGCGTCAATATGGGTGTAAGTAGTTGAAAACAATTCAATCGGTTCCTTCCAACTACGACCAAGGCTTGTTCTAAAAACTTCCTAGATATTTTGCAAAAACGATTTACCAAAACTATTTTAGAACATTCCACTGATTCAACTAGCTTCATCATATTACCAGCAGGATGATACTTCAGCCCATTACCGTTGCGATATTAAGAATTGGCTATATGTAAGGAGTACGGGGGCGGCGCGGCGGCGGCGGCGCGGTGATCATCGGATGGGAAAAAATGGACCACTCGGCTGGCTAGCAAAACTTTTTGCATAGCAGTTCCTGTGAACTTGATTTAACGAACCGATTTTGGCAGGCCTTTTCAAAATTTAACGTTATGGACTTCTATACAACTAATTTCTATGAACATCGAACTATCTTATTCTGGAAATAATTATGTATGGAGCTTAAAAAATTATGTTTAGGTCCCTTGTTGGAAATATCCTAAAACTTTAAATAAGAAACATTTTAATTTTAAAATTTATACTTTGATTTTGACTAAGTGAGTTTTCCGACTTAGGCTACGGCCACGCACTAAGCGACGAGCGACTGAGCGATTGAGCGACGAGTCGCTGAGCGACGCAAAAAAATTAAAACATGAAAATGTATGGAGGTGGCCATGTAAACCCTGAGCGACTTGTGATTTTTTCAAGCGACAGAGCGACGTCGCTAATCAAATCTGTTTTAATTTTTCAGTCGATCGCTGAGCGACGAAGTTAGTCCATGGAGAAAATAAGCACAGAAAGTTTAAAATTTGAAATTTTTTAAAAGTCTTTTGCCATTTAAGCCTAGTACTCAGTTCAAGTGAAAATGAAAATTTCATATAAAAGTGACTGCTGGTTCACTGGCATGAAATCCGCAACGAGAGGTGAGTACTAAAATGTGGATTGGAAAAACAAATATGTTCCACATTTTTTTCCACACTATGATTTTCATTTCTCAATGTACAACCATCAGGAAAAAGTTTAAGGCAACGTGGAAAACTGTGACATTTGTCAGTTGATTTCAATATTTTGTTTCAAAACAAAAAATTGCAAATTTATAAACAGAAAGAACGAATCAGTTTAAAAATAATTGTCATTTTATTTTTCATTCAAAGTGAGTATCAAAAATTCACGTGGAAAAGTTTATTCTATTTTCATTTTTATTCTTCGCGTGTAATTTGGAATGTATTTATTTTTCATTTCACGCTAGGTGAGTACTAGGCTTTAGAGCAAAATTTACGAGTTTAAAAAACTTGAGATAAAAAGCGACATTCAGAACGTTATTTTGGCAAAACTAAAAAATAAAAATAAAGAATAAATAAAATGCACGACTGCATTGTACGAACTTGCTCTTATGTAAAAGTATTTTGGAATTTAAAATGTTTGTATAAATAAATATAAAGCATGGATTTAATGAGATAAAAATGTTCAAATGCATGAAATTGCCGTCTGATTTTCAGAAAAGTATGAATTAATGCATACAAAGCTCAAAAATCGTTTTATTATTAAAATAATTGTGTATACAAGAAATTTCTTTAAAATTTTTCGAGAACAAAATTTGGGATGCCAATTTTAAGTATTTAGTAGTATAGATTCAAGGACATGATTTGAAAATAAACGTTTTGAAGATATTCAAATCGAAAAACTATTTGTTCGAAAAATTTTATAGACCATTATAGACTATATTTTTTTCAAAGGAGCTCCTGCATAAAAATTTTAGTTAAAACCGTTAGAGCCGGTTGATGAGAAATTCGAAAATCAGAAAAAAACGGTGCATTCATGCAATGTATAGTCCATGCCTAAATACGATTTTGCATTACGTTACTTTTGGAGCTAAACAAAATTTCAATTTCCCCTCTAGGAAATCTTCGAAGACCCTTATGTTCCGAGTTTGAAGAAAATAACTCCAGTAGTTTAAGCTGCAGATCGAGGAAGAGACATACAGACAGACAGACGGAATTTCCGGACCCACTTTTTGTTTGTCTTCGCTATTATAGTAATGTCAACTTTGATCAAAATCTCGAGTTAAATTTTTTTTCCAAATGCAAAACTAGCCCTATAGTACCTACATCGCAAAAAAAATCTAACTTTAGTAATAAGATTAGTCGCTTTTCTGCACTAATTTGCTTCCTTTGTTTTGTTAATCTTGGCCGAACTTTTCCAACAACAGATCGAAAGATTCTTTTGACATACGACAGTTTTGCCAAAATAGGTCTGGATATCTGCGAAGATTCAACATAATTTGCCATTTCACGATTTATTGGGTTTACATCAAACCTTCGTTTTCTCGATCTTATAATACTCGTAGCTCTTTAAATATGAACGCGACTTTCAACTAAAAGACTGCGACGAACTAGATTTGACAATTGCATTTTCGCAACTAATCGCTCAGCGATGACGCTCAGTAAATGGCCACCCATAGCTCAGACTCAACGCTCTAACCCTCGTCGCTCGGTCGCTCAGTGCGTGGCCGAAGCCTTAGTCGTGCATTTTGTTTAATAAAGCAAATGAGATAAAAGTAATCACAGAACCACGAATTGGATTACTCAGCAATATTTTTTAGTTTTGCTGTCAAATACTGAGAAATACAATTTGGTGAGCATTTGTCTGATGTTAAAAAGGATTATTCATACAATATTTTAAGAAGAATATTTGCTTTTATATCTTGTTCACTTAAATACCCTTAAAATTTAAATTTAGACAATACAAATTATAGGTACAAGTTTGACAAATTTAAATAGATTGCTATTTTTTTTTAGGAAATCTTATTTGTTTTAACCAGGTTTATAATTAAATACTTCCTACAATTTACAACTAGGTACTACAAGCCCTAGGTTCATACGAATACTGTAAATAACAATTAAGCTAGGTGATATTGAGGTATTGGTCAGTAATAGCTCAATGAATAATGTTCACATAAAAACGAGGAGTTGGGGGAAAAATATTAAAAGTTGATATTTTCGAACTCGATTTTTTAAGAATGGACAATGATCAATCGATATTTTTTTAAATTAAAAATTTTCATTCTGAAATTTTGTGAATTAATTTTTTCAAATCGATATTTAAAAATCGACATATATGTAATACCCAACCCTTTTACAGTATTTAACTCTAAAATGTAAGTAAGTTGATTAAAATTGTCATACCGGGTATTCGCCATAGCTTACTTGCCGATTAGCCGCGTTGACGAATTCGCCCGTTTCACTTTCTCCAGAATCTCCTCGTTTTCTTTCAATCGAATAAACTCCTCCTATATCTCCAGGAGAATTGATTGTCTCCATAGCTTTAATAGAAACAAGTATTAAAACTATACAGGATCCAAATGTCAACCCAGATATCGTTGCCATAATTTGAACAATATTCTATATATTATATGTATTGTATGTCGAATTTTGTTTTTTTTTTTAATTACATATGTTCGTAATAAACTTCGAATTCTTAAAAAAATCACATTCACAGTCTTTTCAACGATAAAATTTTACTTTTGAACGATAGATTGCCACTGGCCGTCAAAAACTAACTGGTAACTGATTTTAAGTGCCACTGCCTTTTGGCTTTTATAGTGATTTTTTCCTCTTATATACGTTCATAAATAATCATCATATCAGTACATATATCTATACCACCCTTCGATTATCGCATTGTAAGGGGTTTTTGCGAAAGGAAATTGGTACAAATAAAAATGATTAGGGACAGGAATGGGTATCAGAAGAATCAACACCCCAACAAGAACGCATCGTAAGAACCAAAAACAACCAGCAAAACCAGGACTACTCGTACAATAACGACACTTTGGCGGGGAGCAATCACTCTTGGACCAATGTTCTGTGATGGAAATGGCCATGTTTAAACTGCGACATTCCATTTGGGTGAAAACATCGACTGCACGTATTCATAAATCTGTAAACAAGTAGCACCTCTTTTGTCTCAGAATCGAAAATGGGATGCGCAGGAAGAATGCATGAAATATCTCGTAAACCTTGAACAAACAAAATGAGTATCATGATTTGATGTTACTCGTAAATGATTCCGATCAAGTTGATATTCTTCACGTTCATTAAAATTTGTAGACTGGAACTAAATTTAATAAAATTTTTGGTGAATTTATTCCATTTAAACTTGGCGAGTGAACATATTGTTCATTTCTCCTACTGCTGGATTTCTTTGACTGGAATTTAACTAAAAAGTAAAACAAGTTTTGAGATATATTGAAGTTATGTTCGTTTAAGATTTAAATAAAATGCCAATGCCCTACTTGAGTAGATACTTACCGCAATTCATAAAACAGATCAAATGACCTAATAGTGGGCTCTAGGTCAATAAAAGACGGGTTAAATTAGCAACGTTTCGAGCATGAATACACCCTTCATCAGACAACAATAATTAATTGACTTTTCGACAAAGCATTTACACAAGTTGTACATAACAAACTTTTTGTAAACAAATTTTCTCAAAACAAATTTATTTTAATTATGCATCACTATCCGGCGTCACTTACTTTCGGTTCAACATACCGAACTAAAAGAAAGTGAACTAAACGGTATATTTATTACGCATTTTCTGTAGAAAATTGCGCCCTAGGTCAAAAAATTAGCAAGGGCAACAAAAACGGAACATGTTAGAAACTGGATATCTCAAGACTAAGATAGGATTTCAAATCTGTTTAAGCGCGATTACAAAGACTAGTATTTCTTCTAAAAATAAAGGCCTAAATGAAGTTTCTATCATTAGTACTAACGGCGCAATTACCGTTAACATGGGTCAGAGTACACCAAAGTAAGCCTTTTCTTAAATCCCCGATATATGATATAAAAATTAGAGATAGGCCCTTACTGTAGAACGATTTTTTCCTTAGAATATACCCAAGAATCACGCCCTAAAATATTATGAACGATTTAAGAAACACCCTGTATACAGTTGAGGGCGTACACAAATTCTCAAATTTAATATTATCAAGGTTATAAATATTAAAATATTTTTAATACTTGTATCGAAATAAATAAAGACCCTACTTAAAAAATATTTTTACATTATGTGCATATGTATATATTCATAAGAACATACTCGTAAAAAATTTTCAATTTTCAATCTTTATTCATAGTTTATTATTAATTTTTCAATACAAAACATTACTTTCATATAAGGATAATAGGAAAATTAGTAGAAACTTGAAAATAGTACAGTAAGATTCTTAGGTGTAAAAACAAATTTTGTTTGTTTTTGATTTATGCTGAAAACAAATTATGTATGTACATATGTATATGTATATATTGTTTATATAGCATTCATATGCTAACCGACTTCTTTTAGAAAAAAGAGTTTAAAATGTTTCAATAAATACAAAAGGTTTATTTTTTTACGAATTGAAATACGAGCGTCGCATTTTTAAATAAATAGCGTTTTAAAAAATAATTTTCAATCATTTGATTGGTGCGATGTTTAAACTAAGCATTTAAGAATGATACTCGGTTGTAAATATGATTTTGAAAAATTTAATCCAATTTAGTATCTATTATTGTATTCTAATATTTTATTAAAGCTTAAATCATAATTTAAAATTTTGTACTGTCGATTTCTTAGTCATATTGCTAATCGAACTCTAAATACTTCTAGTTTTGTAAAATCCTTTTATATTGTTAATTTAAAAACATATTGTCATTTTTCTTAAATATATTTTTGTTTTTATTTTTAAAATATTAAGTAAATTTTCCAAGCGTACTTGTACTAATAAAAATACACATGTAATTAATAATATTCATAATTAAGGCAATAAAGTAAATAAATTCATACGTTTGTTTTATGTATGTATTATTGAACCGTTATTATGTTTTAATGGTTTTCAACGTTCACTTTTATTTATTTAGCTAGTTCAGATATCTGAAATCTTAGGGATCTCTGCAATATAATAAATATGAGCTAGGGATATACTTAAAATTTAACGTTCGAGCCGTTTTATTGATTCCCGACCAGGAGTTTAGTTATATTACAAAATATAGAAAAAAAGTAGAATTAGATACTTTGTGATAGAAAATATTTTTGAAACTTTTTGAAACGAATGACAGGATTGCAAATTGTTTGTATTATTTCAAAACGATGCGTTGTTGATAGAATTTCGGTGTTTTGGGTTAAGCGTTTTTAATTCTACTATTGATATGTGTTGGTCTGTGGACTTCTTCTCATGAAGATGTTTGTTGTAACAATAAGTTAATAAAATGTAATTTCTTATACACGCAATTTCAGGCTAATTGGGAATACATAATGCTATAACTATAACTATGACTAAAAACATGCCAATATAAACAATTTCTGAATATACCAATTGTCTATGTGGACCGATGGGCCTGGGTTTCTCAAATGTAAAAAAACTGGGTAGAAATAAGTTATTGGGCGGGCTGTAAAATAAATCAAAGGTAATTTAAATGTTATTTATTTTTGCCTAAGATACGAGTTATACCGATTTTTTCACTAAGCCTTTTCTATATTAGTTAACACTTCGGATAGTAAGAAATCCAACATAATTCAATAGTTATACGTGAAAAATATTGATATAATTATAGAAAAATTAATCCTGACCATGGAAACTAAGAAATTGTGTATCCAACTGCGAAACAGGAATGAGCTTTTACTTCGTAATTAAGGGCCAACCAATAATACATAGTTCATTCGTTCATTGAAATCAATACTGGCATTCGGTAGTGCCACATTACTCAAGTACCTATCTTTGCATTGGCTAAGTGCACAAATAATAGAACACAAGTAAGTTGATGATAAAGAGTAGGTGATTTGCTGTTGAACCATTCAATACAAAATAGATATAGATATACAAACCAAAAAACTTCGAAACGAAAAAACAATACAGGTTGAAAATAGTCATTTAGCTTCAAACTTTGAAATTAAAAAATAATAATAAATTAGGAGCCAACGGCTCGTAGAGAGTTTAAATTTAGTGAATTACAACTCTCATCTAGGGGTTTCTGTGTGCGTTTTAGAGTTCAAACGGACAAGATTTGAAGTAGCTATTTACTTTCCATAACAAAAGATAGCTTCCCCTAAGGCTTGAAATTGATATGATTCTTTCTGAAACCTCCAAAGATACAGTTTGTTTTGTGAATGAAAGTAAATTATTTTGGTGGGACAACAGTTTGAGAAGAACCAGAGCCTTACTTACGACCTGTGTTTGTGTTTTCAGCAGAAATAAAGACCCCGAGAATGAGAAGCTCACCTTCTCGTACGAGGCAGTATCAAGGAAGGTTGCAGAGACAGGAAATTCATGGTTTTGAACATTTTTCTATAATAAATTCATTTGTAATTATATACATAAGTACATACATGTGCAGTAGTTTAAAATTAATTAGGAACACGATGTCTTGCTAAGATTTATGAAAACAAAGTCAAAATACGAGTATTACGTGTTGTTATAGAAAAATGTAGGTACGTTTAAAATGTTATTTCGACACGCTTGCAAGCAATGCACTTCTGAAAACCTCCTTATAAGAGTCGATTTTTTTATTGTTTTAGCCGTAATTTCCGGACGCAATTGTGTAAAAATAGGCGCGTGAGTATTCTTACTATTACCGATTAGGCGATCCTCATTTGGTTTTGTTTTTTTTTGCATTCGGAAAAAAATCTAACTCGAGATTTTGATCAAAGTTGACACTACGATGATAGCGAAGACGAAAACAGTGGGTTCGGCAATTCCGTCTGTCTGTCTGTGTGTATGTACCTCGATATACCTACAGCCTAAACTACAGGAGGTATTTTCTTCAAACTCGGTACTTAAGAGTCTTCGGTGAGTCCCTAGAGGGGAAATAGAATTTTTTTTATCTCCAAAACTAACGATACCCTCCATACACTCGTAATGCAAAATCTTGTTTAACTCGAAAACGGCTCTGACGATTTTGATAAAAAAAATAAGTGTGCTATTACGGGTATGGACTACATTTCGGGCAAAAAAAATTTAGCAAAAATTGTTATTAACGGTACCTGTCATAGCACGTTTTTTCGACTTTCTTATTAAGGATTTTAACCAAAATTTTTTACCAAAAGCCCCCTTAATTTTAAAATAATATTGTATATAAAAATATTCGAAAAAATATTTTTTGGGTTTTTTGAAAAAAATTCAAATTTTTTTTTGAAAAATCAGTATCTTCAAAACGTGTGAACGGTTATTTTTTTAAATTATTTCCTAAAATAGAGAAATTTCTTATATACAAAATAATTTTAATAATTAAACGATTTTTAAACTTAGTTTACATAAATTCATACTTTTCTATGAATTTGAACATTTTAATCTCATTAAATCCATGTTTTATATTTATAAAACGTATTTTAAATCCCCAATTACTTTAACATAAGACCAAGTTAGTGCGATCTATTTTATTTCTTTACAATTTGCACACCCTTAAGGGGTTATGACTTCCCTTACATACAATGTAACACAGTGCGAACGTTAAGTTAAAGTGGAGAGGAGAGGATTTAATAGGAGATGTCGATGCACATTGGTTTTGTAAGCTTGTGTATCACAATGAGGGGAAAAACCGATAGGGGCAAAGTATTCCACTTTTTACTAGTGCGGCTAAAGAAAGAATCTCTATATTTGACAGTATGCCTGAAGTTAGGCTCAACGGTAAACTGATGAGCATTCCCAGTTAAAAGAGTACTACGGCGGAATTGTTTGAAGGGAGAAATGCAACTGGCTATTTTAATTCAACATTGTCGATAAAAAAAAAGCGATAAAACAGTGAAAGACACGAGATGTTACAACGGTGTTCGAGAAAAACAAAAGTTTCCGTAATGGATTTGTCACCTATAAGACTTAGGGCTCTATTCTGAATTCTAAATAATTTCGTGCATCTTTTAAGAAAACATAAGCATTTCGCTGCGTTTTTAGCTACATCGAATATATGATTATTCCATAATCATTTCTATTCAGTTTACCATAACCTGTATATATATTTTTTTCAAAATTCTAACCCTCTAACCACAACCGCAAGTAATCATATTTTTTGTAATCAGAATTGTTTTTTATTTTTGTAATTACTATTTAATATTCAGCCTTATTGTGAGTTTCGCCCGGAAAACATTTCCCCCGAAAAATTTTTGTTCCCCCGAAATTTTAAAAGCTATTATGAGTTTCGCCCGAATAAAACTTTCACTTCGAATCAGGAGTGACAGTTCGAAAAATAGGCACGTTCAGGAAAATGAGGTCCGCAATAAATTCTCACTCCACTGTGATGGAAACGGAGAATGAAATGCAACCTCCAAATTCTCTGTTAACTAAAATAGTAATATATAATTGATTTTTGGGCATCAGTTATTTGTCGAAATTACTTGCAATAGAGATAAAATTGTGGCTACACTATTAGTGCCACTCATTGTGGCTCCCAATTTTTAATTGGTTTATCTGAAACGAATAATTTGCACACCTATTAGTAAACAGCGGACTTATCGCGTTCGACAAATGAACAGACCTTCTTGTGAGTTTGAACAAACATATGTTTGTTTTGACAATTGTTAAATAAGAATTTCAAGATATAAAATTAAATTGTTATTTTATAATTAAAGAAAGGATAATTATCATAAATATAGCATAGCATAGCGCTACATATCTTGTGTGAGGAAGAACAAATGTTTGAGTTTGAGGAGCGAGCACTTCGAAGGAATTCGACAGATTACTCATTCTGAACCACAAAAAGCAACACAACAAAACAACACAATACAATATTCTCTCTTTTCAGTTTTATATAAATAACTAAAATTAGTTTAATATTTTCGTTGTCTTATAAACAATCAAATAAACAATGTATTAATTTAATCAATAATGGACCTCTCGCCTTCAGAATCTATTGATAAAATTCAACAAATTAATCCAAACAACAGTCGACCAGCTCGATATCGAACTTTTACCTGTTATAATACAACATTATTCGTTGTGTGGAAAAGGATCTCAAGAGTCAACTCCAACTGAAACAGCAGTTAATTAGAAAATATGAGAATATACAATTTTAGAAAATGGTTCTCCAAATCCTCTTTCGATATCTATGGCCAACAATGAGCAGCTCATTCAGAAAATGTTCGAAAGCTATCCAATGACAAGGGCTGCCCAGCTGGTTGTTGCAATGATGTACAAGACGAAGAGCATAGCCGATCGGCGTGGTTTGACTAATATGACCCCGGAGAAATTTAAGGAATTTGTTAGTGCGTTCAATAACAATCTGAAGCAAGAGATCGAAGACGTAAGGGAAGAGCTTAAAAGGAAAAAGTGATATGTTAAGAAGCCCAGAATAGAAACTTTTTTAATAAACATGACCTAAGCAATATTAATCCTTTGGAAATGCGTGAATGTGAAAAGGAATTAATTCAAATTAGCTTTTTTGGCCTTTAGTCCACAAAAATTGGCGTTTCGTCCGGGTTATCTCACATGGACTCATCAGTTGACTTGTGAGGACCTTGTCAATACGCAATTTTTGTTAAGTTCAGTTCATCTTACATGAATTTTTTGACAAAAATCCAATGTGAACTATATCCAACAAAGATTAGAATTGTAATCATTAATGTTGGAATTTTTTTTTTTTTTTTGCCCGTGGCCTGGCATTGAAGAGAGAAGTGAGATAACCCGGACGAAACGCCAATTTTTGTGGACCAAAGGCCAAAAAAGCTAATTTGAATCAATAATTCAACAAGTCCAATAATAGTGCTAAGTCTTCTACTTGGCTGATTTATTTCAGTAGTATATAGAGTTTGTATTATAAAAAACCTTCATAGCCAAATCACAATCTCGCGTTTGGTCGGTCGGGCTTTGACATTTTGAATAAAAACAATAGACTCTTATGAGGCAATCTGAAATGTTACCTCCGGCGTTGCTACCGCTTTATATCGTAATATCGTAAACGTCAGACCAACGCCAGGCCAAGGCAAAAGTAGATCTATTTTCTATTCGGTCGGGCGTTTGACAGTTCATTGTCGGCCGTATTTTGTATTTGTTTTGAAAGTTTAAAATTGAAGTGAAATAAGAAGTAAGTAATTGAAGTTCTTTTTTGTCTGGGAACTCCTTGCGAAAAATACCTTTAAAAAAATCACTTTTTATTGCAAACAAAAATAATTTCAGTGGCAGATACTGCTTACATAAGGGTGAGAAATAATGTACACCTAGGAGAAATTGGTTTTCTCCAAGAATGTTTTTCTAGTTCTGGCTCGATAAAAGTTCTCAACAAATCGAATGTCGCCGGTTTCATTCGGGTTATTTTAAAAAAATGTTCTTGATCATGCTTTTGCATTGCATCATAATTAAGAGCAAAGAATCCATCAGTGTCTCTCCTTAAATTGAGCTCCCGAACCCATCGCTGCCTTTCTACTCTTTTTTCGTCGTTTTTAAATGCCTCATACCCAGCATAGCTCACAACACCGAACAAGGAAAAGTCAAGGAGGTCATCAAGATCATCCATATCGGCCATATCCATCTCTTGTTTAAGAAAATAGCTTTACAAATTAACTATTTTAAATGCCCAAAATTTAAAATACGCAATATTATATACCTTGTAAATTAATAAACAGTAACAAAATTCATTGGAATATAACAATTAAGTAGGTACTTATCAAAGATGTCATGGAAATGTTATTCAACGCTCGAGGTTTGAAGCTAAATTTCGTTTTACAAATGCTAGGGTCGAGCTTTTTGACACATAAAATCGTAAATACGACCAAACGCCCATTAACGCCGGACCGACCGAACGCGAGGTTGTGATTTAGCCATCATATAAATATTCAATGCCAGGCCACGGGCAAAAAAAAAAAAAAATTCCAACATTAATGATTACAATTCTAATCTTTGTTGGATATAGTTCACATTGGATTTTTGTCAAAAAAATTCATGTAAGATGAACTGAACTTAACAAAAATTGCGTATTGACAAGGTCCTCACAAGTCAACTGATGAGTCCATGTGAGATAACCCGGACGAAACGCCAATTTTTGTGGACTAAAGGCCAAAAAAGCTAATTTGAATCAATAATTCAACAAGTCCAATAATAGTGCTAAGTCTTCTACTTGGCTGATTTATTTCAGTAGTATATAGAGTTTGTATTATAAAAAACCTTCATATAAAAAGGAATTAATCCTTATTTTTTTTTTTCAAATTTCATCAGTAATGCAGGCAGAGGGTTTCTTTGAAGAGAGGGAGTGGGTACCAAAAAGGAGTTGGCAAAGACCGCGATGTTGGTTTGGCACAATCCTCTTTTAGCCTTAAACTCACTCTTCACTTCTTCCAAAATTCGGTCACTTTCTCCCGATTTACTTTAAGTGAAGCCTTTGGCAATTTCAGGGTTCTCCTACATTTTATTAAGCAACATATCGCTTTGGACTTTTTTTTATTGTTTTGCTCCTGCATTTTAACAAAAAAACAAGAATTTTAAATTATCTTATCTTGAAAAAATAAACAAACAACTTACATTTTCCGCCTTATTGTGCTATCGTTCGCCTAATAAAAATAAGTGAAAATTATGACTGTCAATGGCATATCATTCCGCCCGAAATGATTGTTCACAATAAGGGTAATTTTTCGAACATGAATAATTTTTCGGGTGAAACTCGCAATAGGCGAAAAGTGAAATGTCAAATTTTCCGGGTGGAATGTTGTTCGATTGAAACTCACAATAAGGCTGATTGTTTCTCAAAATTTTGTGTTTGGTTATTTTTGTTGATTGATTGTGATGGTTTCAAAAAACGTTTTAGTATGAATTTTTTTAACTTTCCTTATTTAAAAGCTCGAAGGAAGTATAGATATCATTACAACATTACCATATATTTGTTTTGGATTCAAAAAAATTCAGCATGTTTTTGAAGTTTACATTAGATTAAATGAATCTTTATTGTTGATTATAATATGTACAATGTATACATATGTATATGCAATGATAAAAGTTTTGTATAAAAGATTATAAAGCACGGCTCTTAAGCCGTCTGCCGAAATTTCTATACTTCGAAAATTGATTAAAGTTTTTTTTTTCTTAAATTTCATCTATATAAAAATAGAGATAAGATGACGGAAAATAAAAATTATACACTTAAATAGTAAAAACTATAAATTTGTGCCTTGAAAATATTTCAAATAAATTATAAATATACATACTAACTAACTAACTCACCTACTTATTTATTTAGATACTATAATATCTGTTTTTTTAAAATACATATCAGACCAAAAACATAAATGTTAAAAAAAGAGCCAAGTTCTTCTATACAAAAACCTTTGTGTAATAAGTCAGGCGTGAAAAGTCAAGTTTTTAAAACCTTTCGAATTGGGCATAAAAAAAACTTGCCAAGTGAGCCCATCAAATTTTATTCAGTAATCATTAAATAATAAAATTTCACTATTACATTGTAGCTGTTTCAATATTATTCTACTTTAAATATTCGGTATTAAACCTTCAGGAAGTAAGAACTTAGCGCACTTTTAGATCTCAATACTTTTCACGGCTGACTTATTACATAAAGGTTTTTGTATAGAAGAACTTGGCTCTTTTTTTAACATTTATGTTTTTGGTCTGATCTCACTCCTTTTTGCAAAGATTTTAATGTTTTGCCATGTAAAAATCTTGAAAGATACGGAAAAATAGAAGGGTGGACTCTACCTTATAAAATCAACTTAGTTTATAGCTTCCTATTTTTTTTTGGTATATTTTCTTTTTGTTATCGGTTGTTTCGATTTGCACTTCAATTGTTTCTTCTTGTCCTGGCAAGATACCTAACACTAACATACCAACTTTAATGTGAAATAATAGTACCTACATCCGCTCAAAGCCATAAAAAAGCAATAATTGTTGAGGATGCGATGGTGTTTTTGTTGCAATTTTAACTTCTTTTTACTTGCGATATAGGTACTATAGGGCAAGTTCTGCATTTGGAAAAAAAATCGAACTCGAGATTTTGATCAAAGTTGACATTAGGATGATAGCGAAGACGAATAAAGTGGGTCCGGCAATTCCGTCTGTCTGTCTGTCTGTCTGTCTGTCTGTCTGTCTGTATGTCTGTACCTCGATCTAGAGCCTAAGCCACTGGACCTATTTTCTTCAAACTCGGTAGTTATGGGTCTTTGGTGATTCCCTAGAGGGGAAATTGAAATTTTTTTTTTAGCTCTAAAACTAACGGTACCCCCCATACACCCGTAATGCAAAATCGTATTTATCTCGAAAACGGCTCTAACGATTTTGATAAAAAAAATTAGGTGTGATATTATGGGCAGGGACTACGTTTTGGCAAACAAAAATTTTGGGGCAAAATGTTATTAACGGTACCTGTCATAGAACCGTTTTTTTGATTTTCAACTTTCTCATTAACGGCTCTAACGATTTTAACCAAAAATTTTCAGCAGGAGTCTCCTAAAATAATATTGTATATAAAAATATTCGAAAAATTATTTGTTGGGTTTTTTTGAAAATTTTTTTTTTTTGAAAAATCAATATCTTCAAAACCTATGAACGATTATTTTTTGAAATTATTTCCTAAAATCAATATTATTAAATACTTAAAATTCGCACCCCACATTTTTTTCTTGACAAATTTCAAAGAAATTTCTTATATAAAAAATTTATTTATTTAATAATAAAACGATTTTTTAAAGTTTGTTTGCATAAATTCATACTTTCCTAGAAATCAGACGGCAATTTCATTTTAAATTCATGTTTTATATTTATAAAATGTATTTTAAATTCCGAAGTACTTTTACATAAGAGCAAGTTCGTGCGATCCAGTCGTGCATTTTATTTTAAATGAAGGTAGACCACCAATTAGCAGCCTAATTAGTGGTTTTATTATAGTTCACATCACAGTTAAGAGTTTTTTTTATGTAAACTCATAATTTTGTCAGGTATGTAAATGTTTTCTTTTTTCATTCATGTTAACATAAAATAGAATACCAAATCGAGCGCTCTAGTTCTAAGAAAAGTTATGAAATTTCAAAATGCATGTATAGTTTCAAAATGACAATAAAAAGACACTTCGAATGAAAAATCTTAGATTTTCTATTTTTCGCTTTGAATGTACATTAAGCTATACCCTTCCACCAAACTTCATCATTCTACAGCAGTCGGAAGTGTTCCATATAAATCAAACTTTTTCTCGGAAAGTGGGCCGATACCACGCCCCACGCCTTTATATGGATTTTGAGTCCGATCGTTCTACCAAATTTCATTCTTCTACTGCAATCGGAAGTTTGCCTGCTACTTTACCAAATTTCATCGTTTTACAGCATGCTCCATTCAACCAACACGAATTCGGTGAAAGTGGGTGGATACCACGCCCCCTGATTGGAAAATTTCAAATTTTCGATTTTTTCCTCTGCTTGCATGACAAGACCTACCGTTGTGCAAAATTACAAGATTCTACGATGTCGGGAAGTGCTCCATAATTTTGATGATCTGTCAGTCAGTCAGTGAGTCAGTCAGTTACGGTTTTTGTGATTTTTTAGGCTTTATATCTCAGGAACCGCTTAAGCTAGAAAATTGAAATTTGGTGAGGCGCCTGTGCCTGACTACCTTAGCAAATATTCGGAGTTTTAAGTTTCTGACTTCATTGGTACTGAAGATAGGGGGGGGTCAAAAATCGCCTGAGTTTGTTCCTGTAAAAAGGGTGTAGTGCCAGAACTTGGCTGGGCACTACCGTCCCCTTTGATTATTGAAGCATTTGATTGTTGTTTTAATATTTTTTTTCGGTTGTGATAAAAATTTTTAAAAATTCCAGGCAACTTGCTCAAGTGACGTGTCGCCTACGGTATCACAGCAAAGAATTAAATATGTAATCATCATCTTTGCACTAAAGTCTATCGAGAAAGCATAATGACCAGTTAAAGAACCTGAATAAATAGTTGAGATCAATCTAGTTAGCTTGCTCGTATTGCCAAATAGTTCTCTTATGTATATATTTTTCCTCTAACTGGGTTTTGTCTGCACGAGAAATTAGCAGATAATTCGAGATGGGCAACAGACGAGCACTTTATTGACCTCTATAGATTCCCGAAATACTTATAAAATAATATACTCAACAATACTAAAATATTTGTATTAAGAAAAAGTAATATATTTATTTGTGGCCACACCATTCCAGAAAATCTATTAAATAGATCTTTTAGATCTCCGAAGCCTTTGATGCACGTTTGGATTTCGCTGCCATCGTTTATCATCTGAGATTTTTACCAAATTATTAGATACAAAATTCAAAATTTATCAGATCAAAAAAATTTGACATTTGAGATTTCATTTTCACTTGTCGAGAATCGAATTATGATAAAATTTATCACTTCACAAGTTCATAGATCGGGAATTGAACACCTGTTGAGGTTTTTACTGTGAGTCAGTGCTCTGCTATTGTAGTTATTGGCTTGGAAATATATTGTTATGTTTATTTTTTGTTGTTGATACTATCAAATATTTACTTACTCTTATTACATAATTACTTACGTTTTTACATCCGTACTTACATATATTTTATAAGTACTTGCTTATTTAGCTAATTACTTACTTACATACTTACCTACTTACTTACCTAATTATTCCTTTATACTTTAATCGTTAGAGCCGTTGATGAGAAATTCGAAAATTAAAAAAAACGGTTCTATGACAGGTACCGTTAATAACATTTTACCCAAAATTTGTTTTTCACCAAAATCTAGTCCATATCCATAATATCACACTTATTTATTTTTATCAAAATCGTTAGAGCCGTTTTCGAGATAAATAAGGTTATGCGTTACTGGTGTATGGGGGGTACCGTTTGTAACGAAATTAAGGTGTTGAACTGGGAAGAAAACTTCTATTTGAGTTTATCTAAGGCTCAAACCCCGAAACCGACCAATTAATTGGAAAGTCCCATATACATATAGGGTGAGTTCGTATTTGTAAAACTTCCGCAGTCCTGCAAAAATTGCGTTCATAATTGTAAACAAACAGCATCATCTCTGCATGAGCATGGCAACACTTGTGTTCATAAAAGTAAACTTACAGTCAAAATGCGGGCAATTTGGCATGTGTTTTTTTTATTTTGCTGAATTTGAAGGAAAACGGCAGAGGAAATATACAAATACTGATTATACGTACAAATTTTGATTTTTTCATCTTTGATAAGAAATTAATAACTTTTCATCCACAGGTTTGAATACGAGGCCAAAATCTGGTCGGATGCTGATATCAAACTTTTGGTTTCCATCCGTTTCGGAACGGAATCTCAATTTTTAGCTGGGCGCAGGAAGAAAAAAGTTCTATGGGAAAGGTTTTCCAAGAACATAAAACTATTTTGCCCCCGTTTCCGTAAGATAGGGAGAATATTTATTATAAGGAAGTTCCAAAATTTAAAAGCTTCCTATCAAGCATTAAAAAAAGAAATAAACTAAGCGGTAGAGAGGCT
Organism: Chrysotoxum bicinctum; assembly: GCA_911387755.1. Lineage (NCBI taxonomy): Eukaryota > Metazoa > Arthropoda > Insecta > Diptera > Syrphidae > Chrysotoxum > Chrysotoxum bicinctum. Next base: position 102,341,379 of record OU426987.1, on the reverse strand, counting down.
TCTTCATTGTATTACATCCATCAGTTCGATGAAGTTTATGGATCTCGACACAATGTTGTACTTTCTCCAGAGCTAATGGCTGAGGTATTTGATTGTTTTGAGGAAATTCTTATTTTTTTGAAATATGCCTAAATATCATTCTGCAGGTTCTCTTATTCAAAAACATTTTTCTTCGTCTTCGGTTTTTCAATTTTTTACCAATTTTTGTCCCATGTTTTCAAAATTGGTTCCATCCGGAAGACTAAGGACAATGAGCTTTAAAATAATGTTTTTACCAGCCATTTTTAAAATAACATTAGAAAACCAAATAAAAGTTCCTGAAAAATAATTAATATTTATTGAACATTTAGACCGAGAGCCCACAGCAGTTTTTGGGTGTGATTAATAACAAAAAATAATTAGCATAATTAGATAGGCCTTTAGTAGTTATTTACAAACTGACAGATCATCAAAATTATGGAGCACTTCCCGACATCGGTAGGTCTTGTCATGCAACTAGACGAAAAAATCGAAAATTTGAAGTTTTCCATTCAGGGGACGTGGTATCCGCCCACTTTCTCCGAATTGGTGTTGGTTGAATGGGGCACTTCCGACTGCTGTAAAACAATGAAATTTGGCTAACCGGTAGGGCTTAAATTGCATATAAGGGACTAAAAGTAAACACTGAGGTTTTTCATTCAGGGGGTTAGGTATCCACCCACTTTTTCCGAATTGGTGTTGGTTGAATAGACCACCTCGGAGTGCTGTAAAACGATGGAATTTGGTAAAGTGGTAGGGCTTTAATTGCATACAAAGAAAAAAATATAAAATTTGAGGTTTTCCATTCAGGCGTGTGGTATCCGCCCACTTTCTCACAACTGATGTAAATTATATATGGCACACTTCCGATTGCAGTAGAACAATGAAATTTGGTAGAACGGTAGGGCTCAAATTGCATATAAGGGACCAAAAACAAAAATTGAGGTTTTCCATTCAGGGGGCTTACTTGGGCAAGTTTTTTTTATGACCAATTCGAAAGGTTTTAAAAACTTGACCAGTTAACCCATTAAATTTTAGTCAGTAATCATGAAATAATAAAATTTCTCTATTACATTGTAGCTGTTTCAATATTATTCTACTTTAAATATTCGGTATTAAACCTTCATGAAGTAAGAACTTGGATGGTCTGATTTCACTTCACATAATTTATTTGTCAGAAAACTATAACCAAATGATCCACTGTAATAAATAATTTCATCACGAAAACAAAATCTCGTATACCATCGCCGTCTGTCATCGCAAGAGTAAGTTGTCACATCCACCAACAAAAGCTCTTTAAACGCAATAATCCATATCAATAATTAATATCGAGAAGATCATCTCAAAGAAAAACAAGAGAAAACAAAACAAACCCACTGAACCATCTAAACCAGTGTTAAATAATAACACTAAATTAAAATTTTCATACATATGGAACTACTAGCGTACCCGTGTGGGAACTCCCGCAAGCAAATTTCTTTTTTCGACTGAAGTTTTTCAAAATAAATCATGTGTCTAAAAGTTTCTGTAGATTCGCTCAGTTTTTCTTGCATTGGAAATCTTGTGTAAATGGAAATCTTGTGTGAAGTACGGAATGTTGTTTTTGGGTGTTTATTTTACTTCTGTGTGTCATCGTTGAACAGCTCTATTTGAAAAAGACGACTTACCACTGAAATAATAAACACGTTTAGCTTAGGGCTGATGATACCCGGCTACCCGAGTACCCGGGTAATACCCGGGTACCCGAGTAATTCGGGTAATACCCGGGTACCCGGGTATTACCCGGGTACCCGACTACCCGATTACTCGATTACCCGATTACCCGGGTACCCGGGTATTAAATTAAATATATCCGAATCAATACCGCTATTCGTTTAGGATGGCTTAGATTAAGAGGTTTAGCAAGTACATAATGAAATGCACTGATTAAAGTACAGATACAACGGTTAGGCTTAGGTATGTTTTACAAATGGAACACCTGAACTTGTTTTCATAATGTTTTGCAAGTACAGAGAGATTTGTAAAAGTTCGCAAAATGATTCAACTCAAAAAGAGAGAATACAAATTGGTTTGGATTATTACCGTTAATGAATGTGGGTGACAATGTGAATTGTGCTGCTCACAACCTACAACTTTGTGTAAAGCATATATTTAAGCCTGTTGAGTATTACGAAATTGTCGCAATAAAATGTCCAAGAGTGGTATCACATTTTCACCAATCGAATGTTGCTACGTCGGCCTTAAACAGAAAACAATTGGCGATCTGAATGCCAGAGTGGGTCAAGAAGCGGGAATGTTGAATGCAGTTCATGGCGTCAATAGGCGATCAAAAGACAACTTATGAAATTAAAGAGGAAGGAGACTAGTAGAGCTTTGTGATTCATACGAGCTTAGAATTCAAAATGGAACTAGTTTGAGTGATGATTCGGGTAATTTCACATTTGTTGGTGGTCAAGGAACATCAGTGATAGACTATAGTCTCATAGGGACGGATTGGGAGCCATATATTTCAGACTTCGAAGTTAAGGAAGTACTTTACTCGGACCACTTTCCGCTAGTTGTCACTTTTCACCACCAAAAGTATCCATCACCTGAGGAAATTACAAATATGCGTTTACTACCTAACCATCTAGCGATGGTTCATTCAGTCAGAATTACATTGAGGACAATAAGAAATATAAGGATCTATGTAGAATCAAAAAAAGGAGATATGGTGAAATTGAAGCCAACAGATTGGCGACGTGTAAAGACTCATCGGAATTTTAGAAGCTTGCATGGAAACTGAATGGGAAACAACTTAAAATCAACTCAAACCTTAGTAAGAGTACATTGCGGGAATATTTTAAGGAATTACTTAACCCAATTGCAAACAATATAAAGTGGAATTACGCAGTTCCTGGATTTAGTAATGAAATTTTAGCTTTTGCAATCACTTGCCAAGAAGTGCTGGGTGGCATGAAAGATGGAAAAGCTTCTGGAGCAAACGGAATTCCAATAGAATTTTATAAATATGGGACTAATATTCTGAAAGAAAATTTAACAAAACTTTTTAATAAAGTTATGGATGGTGATGCTACTCCTAAAGAATTCCAGGAATCAGTGATATTTCCCATACATAAAAAAGGTTGTTTATCAGATCCTTCAAATTATCGAGGAATTTCATTTTTGAATGCCACGTATAAAGTATTCACATCAGTGTTACAAAAGCGCCTTACAACATGGATTAAATCTCAAAACCTGTTAAAAGAGTTCCAATCTGGATTCAGATCAGGATATTCAACTATTGACAATATTTTTGTTTTGAAAAGCATAGCGGAGAATTTTATATTACAAGGCAAGAAACTTTACGCGTTTTTTATTGATTTCAAGGCTGCATTTGACACAATTGACCGATCTGCCCTGTTTTACAAATTGTATGGATTGGGTTTATCGCATAAGTTTGGACGTGTTTTGGAAGAACTGTACAAAGGAACGCAAGCTGCAGTTTGGAACGGAGAAGAACTTTCGGATTGGTTCGAAACAACATCTGGAGTAAGACAAGGCTGTACATTAAGCCCTACATTGGTCGCACTTTTCATCGATGATTTGATCGATTATCTGCCCGGTGGAGTGGACTTTGCTGGAGTGCGTATTAAGGCATTGCTCTTTGCGGATGATGTAGTCCTGTTTGCGTACTCACCCCAAACCTTACAACTCATGATCAACAGGGTTAATGACTACTGCCAATTATGGAACCTCATAGTTAACATAGAAAAATCCAAGGTAATGATTTTTAAAAGAGGGGGTGGAAGAATTGCTTCAAATGAAAAATGGGTTTTTAATGGAGAACGCTTAGAATGTGTCAACGAATTCGAGTACCTTGGTGTTTATTTTACAAAAAATCTGAGTTTGGAGAAGCATTTCAAGGTAAAACTCTTAAAAGCCAAAACTGCAATCAATGTTTCCTAGAAAAGATGTTTTATGAACAAAAATATAGCGCATAGCAGCAAATATAAGGTATTTGAAGCGGTTTCGGAGACGATTCTTCTATACGGAGCACAGATTTGGGGATGTAAAAAGTTCGATAAAGTAGAGAATCTCTTAAGACACTATGTGAAGAGAATATTTCACCTACCGGAAAACACGCCGAACTACGTTATAATGCTAGAAACCGGGATATCGCCTCTATTTATAAAAACACTAAAGCTCCAAGCTTAAAGCCTTTGCTATGCCTGAAACCCGGCTTACGAGAAAGATAGCCCTCAAAGCTATCCAAGATAAAAACAGCTGGTATAGAGATTGGTTGGAATTAGCCCGAGGATGTGATATGAGTTTAAGCATTAACGTTGAAGATATATCGAATAGTAAAAGTAATCTTTACGAAATAATGCAAAAAGTAGATGAGCAATGTAGAGCGGAATTTATGGCTGAAGCATCTGGCTCGCTGTACAGATCAATCTACAGTAGACTGAATCACAATTTATTGGACAAAAATTATTTTCGAGATACAAATAGTGTACACATGATTGCCACAATGCTCAGGATTCGAAGTGAATTGCTTAACTTAAACTTTATACCCCACAGACCTGATCTACCATTGATATGCAGTATATGCAACTTAGCAGAACGGGAAGACGTCATTCATTTCGTCGGAAGGTGCCCAACTCACAGGGAAACTAGGAGACATATTTTTGTATGTGATTTCTTATCGGAGGAACAAGTTCTGATGAAGCTTAATGAGATGGATGTTCCAAAATTGTATGAGTTCTGCAAAATTTCATTGAAGTATAGAGAACGAATAATTAATGAAGATTTTTGAAAATAAATTCATGTTAATTCGTGTGATGTTATTACTACATTAAAAAATTTAAATTAAATTAAAAATATTTAAAACATTGTTTAAAATAATCTGGTAAAAGTTATGTAAATTTAAAAGGTTAGGTTAACTTTTTGCAAATATGTCAAAAAAAATATTCTGTTGTCAATCTGGCAGACGGCATTTTGCCATGCTATAGAGATTTTGTGTAAATTATATGAAATGTATATTCAAATGATAAATTTAATAAAATCAATCTAATCTAATCTAATCTAATCAGAAAACAATTGCAGCTAGGAATGAAGGAGGAACGTTTAGTTCAAAATTGTCCAACCCGATGGGATTCCATCTATTTTATAAGTGATATTTTGCACCACAATCGCTCCGCCGTTATTGCAGTTCTAAGTGATAAGAGCTATACGAGTTCTTCTACAGCACTGAACCAGGAAATATCTGAGTACGAATGGGGAATAATGGAAGAGTTAACCACCGTTTTGAAGCCACTATACATAGCAACAAAACTGCTGTGTCGTGAAAGTAAAGTAACGCTTTCTGCAGTGCGCTTGGTTATCAAAACTCTGATTGAAAACCACTATGCACCTAAGCTCGAAGACACAGAAACAGCCACCATATTCAAAAATAAAATCGTTTCTCTAAAAACGCGCTTTCACCTAGGCGAAATGTCCTCAGCCGAAAATATTTTACCAAGTAGCATCATTCTTAGACCCAAGGTCCAAGGACCTTAAAACTGAGAGCTGTGAAGTAGCAGACTAAATCCGTACTTTTGTTAAGAAAAAAATTCTGGGAATGTGCTCTGACTGTTGCATCTACAACTGAATTGCACTTTGAATTCATTGGCAACACTTACCATATCTTAACGAACATCAATTATGACATTTAATCTTATCTACAACAACTAAACTTATACATGTAAATTTTCATGCCTCGTGGCTAACCTTCTTTCACTTTGAATTCGGCTTTCTGCCAAAGAGGTTATCTGCGATTTCTTCTATATTCAATTAAAACTAGATTAAGTTAGTATTAATCAACCCAGTCTTTTCATTTGGGAAATTAAGTAAGAAACTTAACACTGACAAAGTAACAGAAGAAGAACCTAGTGGAAGTAGTGATGACCAAGATTTGGATTTCCTCTTTCCAACTGAAGGGCAATTACTTTACAACATCTCTTAGTTTGAGCAGTACATAGCAGAACCTCGTATATCGAACCGTTTGGACCCTCTTGTATGGTGGTGCTCGAGAGAACGCTCTATTCTCGTTATGGCATCTTTGGCAACAAGATATCTTGCTGTTCCAGCTATATCAGCAAGTTCAGAAAGGCTCTTTTCGACTGCAGGCAATATTATTACTGCCAAAAGATCATGTTTGGCCCCAGAAAATGTTTCTTTGTTGGTGTTCTTGCACAAAAATCAAGATCTATTAAATTAGAATTTAAACCCATCAAATTTTCCTCATCAACAATTTATGAAATTTTGATAATTCCTTTGCTCATTATTAATATAATTGTATTTCAGAGCATTGTTTTTATGTTTTTTGACTACCTATTGAATAAAATGTTTAGTTTTTCTGAAATTTTGTCGCTGTACCTAATTGTGTCATACATATAATTATATAATTTGTTCCAAGATTTGTAGGTGTTTTTGAAAAAGCGATTTACATAGCCACGAAGGAGTTTTTCGTTTTTATACCCGGGTACCCGGGTAATACCCGAATACCCGGGTACCCGGGTTATTTACTACCCGGGTACAAGCAACCCGGGTAACCGGGTACCCGGGTAGTTGATTACCCGGGTAGAATCATCAGCCCTATAGCTTAGCCAAGAACTGTCACAAGTCACAACTGATCTCCTATTCAACATGAGAAGTTGAAAGCGTACGAATTATTTTTATTTAACGTATGCATGTACCTGGATTAAAACAAAACAGCAAACCAATAAATCCAATCAAGTCCTTTTTTAAAGGTAATGGAGCCAAGCGAAGGATATTTTGAAAAAAACTAACAAACAATGAGCAAATCACATACGTATGTAACTATCCTATAACAATGTATGTAGTTAAACCTTTAGGCACATAAAGTTTAACTTACCTTAATAGTTTAAATTCAAAGACACACAAATATTTGTCAAATTTTTTTTGTTTTTAATTCGGAGAATTTTATTTTTGTTTTATTTTTTTAAAAACTTTTTTTTAGTGTTTTTATCGTCACTGCTTAGGTAAATTAATCAAACAATGCCCCTCCTCTGGGCCCGCACCACCAAAGTATGGCATTTCAATGCAACTACTTATGTATATGTACTACATTTCAGTGCAATACGAAGATAGAAGTAGAGATAAATAATTTTGGGGTGTTTCGACCACCCAATACCCCTCCCCTGAAACAAAAAAAAAGTAGCCTATACGGTTATCCAGACTATAAATTTTTTGTGTGTTAAATTTTATCAAGATCCATTCAGTTGTTCAAGCGTTATTGAGTAACAAACATCCATACATCGTAACATTCACATTTATAATATTAGTAGGATAGGATTAGTAGGATTTATTAAAATCAAAATAAACCTTAAATACTAACAAAATAATTATTCGATTTATTGATCGTTTTATTTAAAATAAATATTCAAAAAAATCTTCCTGATATAAATAAAACTAAACTAAATAAATTACTTAGAAAATTGAAAAATAGAAGAAAAATGAATCAAAACAACCCAAAATAGGTAAACTGTAAATTACAAATTGACATTACCGGTTTCGCTCTCTTTTTACCTAACAGCACAAAATTCATTACGTCACTATCTAATCAGGAGAAATTAAATTAAATTAATTAAACTATATTTATTCGAAAAGAGATGGATGTAATATTCATATGAGTAGACTATATTATTTTCTTATTGTTAAAATTCACTAAGTTGTGGCAAAAAAAAAAATTAATATGGTAAATAAATTGCAAGAAGTACGAGCATATTCAAAAATTAGCTATAATACCTTAATAGCTTTCAAAATAAAGTTAATTAATTTAATTGTAGGTAGATTTTTTTTTTTTGAAATGTATGAATAATCTTTTTTTTTTTTGTGTGGTAACTTTATAATTAGCTAAATAGTAATTACTATTATTATTTTATGTTTTTTTGTATAGCTATAGCTTTTTTTTATATTAGGTTATATAAGTTTAGTATATCGCATAAGATTCAAAATTAAATCAATCAAAATAGGAACCAAATTTCGTTCAAAATATAAATGTAATTGGTCATAATAAAACTTACCAAATTAAAATAAAAAAAAAACAATATCTTGCAAGATGATAAATCCATGATGTTGTGCGCACAGAATTTTGGCCAGGTTATCCTTTATTTACACCTGTTTTTAAAAGAAAATTAACCGGAAATATATTGATCGAACTTTGATCTAAGTATGCTTTCATTTTGATTTTCTTTTTTTATTTCTTTAATGAGCAGGTAATTATTATATCACTTATTGATTAATTTAAAAATTATTTTTTTTCTTTATTCTTTTGAAATTAAAAATAAATTTAAAAATAAAAACAAATTTATTTAAACAAAATAAATAATTAAATAAAACCGCTGCAGATGAACGACGAAAATTTACAAAGCGAGATGGTCTTTTGAAAGCGGATAGCAGCTCAATCCGATGATAGAAGCTCTTTTTGTAACAATCGTAAGAAAAGGCATCATGTAATTTTTTTATCACCAGAATCTAACAGTTATGTAGGTCTTCTTGTACAAAGACAAAATTTGAAGACGAAGACACAGGTTGGAAAGTGACATGTAAATTGATGACGTCACTGAAGAACCTTTTTTTATATTGCTTAGCAATTTTTAATTCTTTTTGAATTTGTAAAGTACATAATGTATATGCATGTAGGGACTTTTACTGTAGATTTGCGTTTCTTTTTTTTTAATTACAATTTTAGATGAATGTTGGACGAAAATGTATTTGACGGAAAATGGCAGTACATAGTTGTAAACCCTTTTTTTTCGGTTTTAAAAAGAATGATTTATATTTTAGTTTAAGAGCTTGTTCGATTTCTCTTTGATTTTAGTTTTTTTCTAGATAAATTCGACACTAATATTTTCCAACATTTACTTGCGAAACGACTAGATAAATAATAAATAAAATATTAGGGCAACACGTGTTAGAATTTTTAGTTATTCTAGCTTCCTTTTTTTATTCTTTCTCGAAAGATACCTTTATTTAAGTTTTGCACGAAATCGATTATTTTCGTTATCAGGCTATTTATATAATTTAAACGGTTTAGACTTTTTCTTTTAAATTTAATCTTAAGGTACTCGTTTGTAGTTTGTATGAAGCACGCGACTTTTTTGATGTCTCACGCAAGAGCGGTCCGCGTTTCCGTCGTGTTTCAAGTCGTAAGCCAGAATCCCCAAATAGAGAATCGAGCTCGCTATTCGAAGATCTTTGTAATGGGAGTTCCACAATTTGACTTTGACCAAAGATATATAATTAGTATTTCAAAAATTATTTTTGAATTTATTAATAATAAATGTGAGATCTTTAAACTTTTTTAGTCAAAATCTTCTGAGATACAAGGTACCGGAAGTCCTCCATTATCGCACACACTCACATCTACATTCGTAGGATGTTAATTGATTTTTTTTTGTACGACAAGCTCGTGCATTATAATAGCTGAATAGCTATTCAGTTTAAAAGAGATCTCATTAAAAGAATTGTTGATAGACAATACTTAATTTATTTTCTGTCGATCATTCTCCATTCGATGGACTCTAAGGGGTCTGTATTGGAGCCGTGATTGTGTTAAATAGATTTTGCTAAGCTAACCCATATAGAGATTTCCTACACGTTAGTCTTAGAGCTAAAAAAAAATTCAATTTCCCCTCTAGGGAATCACCGAAGACCCTTAAGTACCGAGCTTGAAGAAAATAGCTCCAGTGGCTTAGGCTGTAGATTGAGGTACAGACATACACACATACAGACAGACAGACGGAATTGTCTGAGCCACTTTATTCGTCTTCGCTATCATCGTAATGTCAACTTTGATCAAAATCTCGAGTTCAATTTTTTTCCAAATGCAGAACTTGCCCTATAGTACCTATATCGCAAGTAAAAATATAAGGTAAAGTATAAAATGTTAGATATACGTTAAAGTAAAAAACTAATCTTTTTGATTTAATTCAATTAATATCCTAATAAAAGTGGTTAATAAAATAAGAGATTAGCAATTTCCAATAATTGAGTTAGCTCTAAACAGAAAGAAAATTATCAATTTTGTAATTTGAAACACAAGGAAAAATATCAATTTTGTACTCATTTAAACACACAAAATAAGTAAAGGTAGATAAAAACTGCAATAACTGGCTGAACTTTAAATTTAAGTTAAGAAACTATAAAGAACGTTTAATGCATATTTACAGTATTTATATAGGGTAAACCATCCTAGAGCCCCATTTAAAATTTTGTAAAGTCGACAAATTTTCTGTAGAATTGGAGAGTTTGCAATGAAGTGTGTTATATCTTTAGATTCTCTTGTGTTTTATAGAGTGGAGATAGATTAGCCATAATCTTTTAGTTTGAAATCTCAACTTGTGCTTAAAAGATATAGGCGCAAAATTTTAAATAGAGTATTATATTATTAAGGTAAAAGTATCATACTACTTAACAATTTGCTAACTTTAAAATGGTTTACTAACTCATTCTTAATTTTAAACATTTTCTAACTAGTATTATACTAAAGCAATTTTCTTAATAAATTAAACAATGACAATTCGTGCAAAAAAATAAGAAAACAGAACTTTTGTGGCGTTTGCAAATAGCACGATCCTAAAACAATAAAATAGTTATTCGATGAGTTAAACCTTAATAAAAAGGTAAAGGAAGTAAAGTATATTCGATTAAAATTTGCAAAATCGACGTTTTAACCTAGTTTCATACTTAAACAGCTTTAACATCGTACTAATTCAACTAAAATCTTGCGCCATAGCTTATAGCTTTCGTCGATATGTCGTTTCTGAAATAATTAGCTTCCGACGGCAATTGGTGGTTGAGGTATCCTGTATATGCTTCTGGATGTTGTTGAGAATGCTTTCGATACATTTAGAGTATAAACTTGTTGATCTTGCTTAGCAATTACATCTGCAAAACATAGACCGTCATTCCTTCACACTTGAATCCAATAAGGATAGGTTAGCCTACAGGGAAAGAGCTAGCTGGTTGCATTCCTTAAAGGGGGAAGGGTTGGTGTGTAGTTGCCTTAGCATGAAATATTTGTGAAGACCTCCTACGTTTCGGCTCATGATATAGAAAAATAATTTTAAAAAAAACCGCTCCAACGGTTTCAAAAGTTTTTTTTTTTTTTCATATTTATTCGAGAAATCAGTAAGCATTATGTATTTTTAGTTCCAAACGATTTATAAAGCGTAGAAATCGTTCTAATCGACTTATTTCTTTAACATTCCATATTATGAAGTTACTTACCATAACAAAAATTCCAACTGAATAATTTAATTATGTTTTCCAAAACAAACATACCTACCAGTATCCATATATAGGTACACTCATAGATTATCCTGCGACTTTTACCTTTTGACATAACCCTAGTATGTACTTACCTAGTATAAATAAACATCCAAACATTATAAATATAATTTTTTGGGTGATTTTTTGAAAATTAACTTTTTCTTTTATTGGAGCAAAATATACCATATGTACATATCTTTTTTTTTTTTTTAAATAAAAACATGTTTTTTTGGGTAGTAAAGGAAAAACCACGTAATAATTTACAACTCATTATTAATATTATGTACATATACAAATGCAGGCATTTTTATTAATGATTTAAGGCACTATTGATTTGCAACTTGTGTTGTAGGTATGTACGAGTAGATACAACATACATAAGTACTTAATTAAGTATTAACTTATTTTTTTAGGAAATTACTTGATATTCTATATCTACATTTCCTGTTATTTACGACTACCGATAACATGCGAGCATGTTTTTTTAGAAAATAGAAGCAAATTGAAGCTATTAAACTGAATCCGTTTTTTTTTTTTTTGTATGAGGTAGGTACATGTACAATTTTAATAGGTGGCCATACGTCCCGTCTTTGCGGAAAAGTCCTCTATTTCAATCGGCTGTTCTTTATTTTTTTTTAATAAAGGGTATGGAATTTGGCATATTTTAGTTCTAGTTCCGTAATGTTTGCTTGTGTTAATGAAAACTTAAAGTGCTCTCAAGGTAGGTACATATATAACAAACACTGGAACGAAGGGAAAAGGTCAGTTGTCCTTGTCTGACCAATTCAGTTGGTTTAATACTTCCCCGATTTCTCAGAATAAGGGATTTTTCTTATAAATTTTAGAGTTAAGCTTGTACCTGAGAGGTTAAAATCTGTGAAACTGAGGTTTATAATAGGTTTACGGGTTTGTAAATCACCAGGCCCGGCGCCAACTAAAAGCAGGACTGCTAGTATAAGGGTTTTGTAGATCGAGCGCGTCCTGTAACGTGTAAAAAGTTTTGAGCTCATTTATTTCGTCAACCAAAATAGCACCGGTTTCCTAAAGTCATTCTTCGTCCGGTCGTTGAGTTAATATTTACTCGAAGGAAGAGGAATTCATTTACTCCATGTTGTTTTTATCAACGTTCTACAATTAGTGTCTATCTTCAATGTGGACAGCATTAAGAGAGAATTAAAAAATATATCATAACTTAGAATACAAGTACAAGTTATGTTGTACGCAAAACAGGTATAGTGATAAATATTTCGCTATATCTTAGGAAGAGAATTTGCCTTGTAACTTTGAAAATAAAATTATTATCATGTAGATAGTATTTTTGAATTATACCACTGCGCCGACGCGTTTATATTATTTATTTTACCATTTTGTTTAAAAATTACTGCATTTGTCAAAACTCAAGAAAAAAACATTATTTCGGTCAATGATTTTTTAGAAATTAATTCTCATTTGAACAATAAAAACTTAAAACTGGAGTACTAAAATTTTTCCTAAATAAATGCCTCTGCTACATCAAATATTTTTTTCGTGGATGAATTCACACTGCTTAAAAAATGACACGTCATTATTTTCTTGCCTCAAACAACTTAAGAAGTTTTGACCTATTTAAAAATTGAGTTTCGAGCCTCTGAAGATTTTTCTGTAATATTATCCAATTTTTATTAAAACTCTAAATCTCATAAGCGTTCAACCAAACCAGGCATTTATTTTATTAGCTATTAAAAAGTGTTAAACTGTGCTCGTTTATCTGACGACAGTTCCTTTATTTATTTATTTGACTACCCATCAAAACCGTTATTTCCCTACGCCATTCCTTAGAAGCCCAATAGTGAGTGCGTTAAACTTCCAATGCGGAGGATCTTGGGTCCGATTCTTAGACTCTACAAAAATCAATATCTTGTCTTAGCCCTTCCTTCGAACTCAGCAGAAAATTGTAGGTGGCCTAGTTGGAAAATTTACTTAACAAAAATTATCTATATAAAAGATTAAAAAAAGGTTAGCTAGAAACGCTATGGTAAAAAACTATGAAGTTTATCCTAACTGAGATAGGTTAGGTTAATGCGCTGACAGTTGATCTTGTTACCGCCACACTTATATTAATGTAGATCGGTTGTGATACCCTAGGGATTGGTAATCCCATGTATTGAAATCTATGATAATCCTATGTTATCAAGTCCGTTAAAGGTGTTAATGAGTTTCAGCAAGCTATAGCCTAACATTTTGAAGGGTACTTCTAAGTCATTGTAGAAGTGTCTGTTGTCTATTATCACCTGGGGTGGAATCGGCTAAAGCGATTTGTGACTGTCACATTAATGACAATTAAATTTTTGCATCTGTGTAATGTGATCACCAGTTTTTTTTTTTTATTTGGAATCACTTTAGAACAAAAACTGATGCTTGTTATGAATTTTTTTCAATCTACCGGCAAGTTAATTTGTCTTTTTGTTTGTCTAGACGTTAAATAAACCTAATCGTACAGTTAAATTAATTTAAACAAAATTTTAATAAACATTAATTTTATTAACTAAACCATAATTAAAACATTTGCATCAATAAGATTCCAGCAAATAAAGTACAAATTCAATTACTAAGCAATTTTATGGAAAATTCATAATTGGCCAAAATTTTTTCGGGAAACAGTTTAAATGCAAGAGATTCACAGAAAATGCAGTTGGAAATGTTAAATTTGAATGATCAACCTACAAAAACGATACCAGAGCCTTTGCTAAGCACCACCTCCAAGAAAATTTAGTGCTAACGTTAACTGAGGTATAGGGTAAATGCGTGTTGTTTGAGTTCCACTTGGCAAATCCAGAAAGCGTAGGGTAATTATATCTACATAATTATCAAAAGCAACTATTACCTTACCCGGACCGAATTTTTCGGTTGTGATTGTCAAATAACAACTTAACTTAGCCGATTCCACCCCTAGTTGGACACCTTTTAAGGGGGTGATTCATTACTTGACCGAGAAATAGATATATATTTTAAGGCTTCAAGAAAAGCAACCTGGCACGGAAGCAATGCAAGTAGAAATAATTTCGGCATTATAAAAATGTACTCGAAGCTCTTGTAACTGATCCACATAAATCAGCATCAGACACTTAGCTCAACAATTCAATGTTTCCAAATATTATTTTTTTTTATATACATACTGCAGAGTTTTTGCAAAATGATTTACCAGAACTGTTGGAGGACATTCCGAATAATTTCATCGTATTTCCAACAGGATGTTGCTCCAGTTATTATAAAATCTGTGGGGTTTCCCGCAAACTTATTATTTAGTATAGTTTTTCTTAATTTTTTTTTTTTTTAATAAAACCAAATTCTAATGGAGATCCTTAAACTTATTGGCGCAAAATTTTAGTTAAATTAGTACGATGTTAATGCTGTTTTAGTATGAAACTAGGTTAAAAAGAGAATGCTATTTTAATCGAATACAGCACCATACTTTCTCTACTTTTGTATCAAAGTTAAAATCATCGAATATCTATTTTATTTTTTTAGTATCGTGCTAACTTTATATGACTCTTTGGCACAAACATCAATACCTACAGGTCTCTTTACTTAGTTTTTTGCATGAACTGGCATTACTTTAGGTGTGTTCAGAAGCAATTTATTTTTAAAAAAAATGTGAGTGCCAGGACTCACGGTTAAGATGTGTAAACATCAACGTTCGCCCGAGTGCCGAATTTTTGTTATCGAGCGTACCCAATAAACATACAATGCAATCGTATTAGTTTGTGACTTTAGATATGTTGTATATTCAGATGAATCTAGTATTTTTTCCACAATTTATCCTTTCACTTATACTTAAATCCAAAAATATCTCTATAACTTTCCCCCAAAACACATGTATTTTTCGACCATGCCCTGTAACTATCGCATGGATAGAAATATGGGCGACTAATGCACCAGTTATACACATGCATAGATACGCAGCCATCATTTAAGCTTATGATTGACTTTTTAATCTTTAATTTCAAGGCAGTGTTCACATTATAATTGAACTTACTCCCCAGACTTATTTGGATGTGGTAGAGTTTCAAAATAAAGAAACAAATCTATCTATTTCATAACTTAAATACTGTAAGAAAAAGAACGCACCATTGGACTCCGCTACGTAACGTAAAGTTTGTTTGACTTATGTTTAAGCAGTGGTGCCAGCACGTAACTTGATACAATCGAGTCTAGTCGATGTAATCGAGTATAGGGAGTTATTTAATTTGATTCAATCGAATCGAAAACAATCGGCTGATCACAACAAGGAACTGCCTGTTCTCGATTGTATCGAGCTAACTCGATCGTATCAATTTACGTGCTAGGACCCCAGGGATGTTGTTTGAGACAGCATTAAATTTTTACACTTTTACACTATTTTTTACACTATTCATGTGTATAGATGTTTTCTGATAAAAAACAGACTGTTTTTACACGAATCCGATTTTAATTTCTTCCTTCCTTTCGAGTGCATGGGTGCTTTTAAACACAGCGATTTTTAATATAAGTTAACTTTGTTCATGCGAAAAGGACTCGCACTCCTTACTCTACTCAGTTAAGCGAATTTCACTGAGTGAACGGCAAATATAAATAAAGAAAAACACAAAGAAGAATGAACGCTAACTCCATATTTTTCCCAACCTCAACAATTACGTGTTAAGCCAAATATACTACATTGTTCAAATGCATGACAAGCAGGTTTAAGTGTATTAGTGAAAAAGTCATACGTATAGATTGGATGTTTTTTGATATACAGTTGACTCGCGTTAACAAAAACACCGTCTTACGTGAACACCGGCTAACGTGAACACAATTTTTTTTACATTGGCTGCTCTGTAGCGTGAACACGTTGAGAAAGCCCTATAACATGAACAAATTTAAAGTGCATTTAACATACAAAACGTTGTTTTCTTTTCTGCATTTGTCGGTTATTCGAATCGTTTTTATAAAACGGGAGATTCCCGTAAATGATTGGCATTTAGTCCTGGACTGAAGATCTTCTGAACGCAACCCAAACGAACGAGGTTTTGACCAGTGGATGAAAAAAAGCGAGGACAGAATTTTGGAAAGAGCACATACTAGAATAGAGCCTAGTGAAGCAATTAACATTTTCAATAAATCTTTGGAATGGACAGAAAAAGAAAACATAAGTATAACAGATATCAGCGTACTTGAACGTCTTCGCCCAAAGGCCTTGTTCAGCAATTTGCAAAAAAAAAGAAAATCCGGACAAAGACAACCACTTTTTTAAATTGATTTCAACTTAATTTTTTTTTCCTAACAAATTATAACGGATTAGGTACCTACATACTTACAAACCGAAACATATAAAATATATATGAATTTGAGTAAAAACATAGGTATGTCTAATTTATTTGAAAAATTTAAAGATTTTCACCTTCGTAAGCATGAACAACTTCGCAAACGTGAACACGCTCGGTTTTTAATAGTTCACGTTACCGCGAGTCTACTGTAGATTGATTTTTTTGTTTGGTAATCCACTAGATGGAGCGTTCACCTTATTAAAATCATGCCAATCCCTTAACTTTTTAGTTTTAGGTTTCTGTACTTTATCTTCTTCCTCTGTCAGAGATTTATAAACCGATTGACATCATTACCACCTTGTAATGGAAATTGTTAAAGTAAATATAAGTGGCAAAAACTAAATTTTTTAATCCATTGAAGTCGTAGTCATCATCCAGTTCATAGCATGACAGATGGAGAATGATCTATATTTTGGTATAGGGAAAGCTAAAAGCATATTTTGATATAATATAGAATATTTATTTCGATAATTAAAATAATTATACTCGTATGGTATGACAGATAAGGGACAGACTTAATTTTGATTTTCAAGAATATTTCGTTGCAGATGTCAACTAATTGCCCTGAGTAACAATTTTCTGATTTTTAAATGTCAACTCTGAAAATGCATATTTTGGGAGTATAAAATAAAATGTAAGTAATCGTCAATCACTAACGTGAATTGGATTTGTTTAAGACATTGAATGAACCCGTTTGAAATTTTATGGGCACCAGTTGTTTTGTATTTCGTCTTTTTGGCATATTGGTCGAGAGTTGAAGAAATGTTGGGGGATAGAATTTAGTTCTAGCCAGCAATGGAAAGTAATAAAATCGAGATTTCAGAACTCAAAGTTTCCAATGTAAACAGCTTGTCGTAAATATGCAATATTTCCAATGTAAGCAGCGTGTTAAATGCAATCGTCGGTAAGGTAGGTTGCTACACGGAACGTGTAACCGTAATGTGTAATCGTAACGGGCTACACGGAACGTATAAGTTTTACCCATGTTTTCGATTCACTCTACCTTAGCACGACACTCTTCCGACAGTGCTTGCTTCCGTGTCGCCGTTGCGTCGGCAAAATTAAATGTAACCTAAATTTTTTGCCGAACCGATAAATTGAGAAGCAATTTTAATATCATGAAAAATTTCTTGAAGGATTTATTTTGTTTTATGATTGTCTTCTAATCAATAACTTGGAACTTACCCGAATGATGGAATGGCTAAATACATTAGGTGCGTTTTATTATTCACAAATCTATCTGGATCCGGATCTGGAAAATAAAACGATACGGATCTTACTGACAGCAGTATTATAAGCCCGTCTCTTTTTATCCTTGGGTTTGGAAATTTTAAATTATGTCTTGTCTTTTTTCTTTACACTATACCTTACACTACCTTACCATTAAAAGCCATCTACTCGCCAGTGTAATAACTAATTTTTGGATCTTTGAAATAGATCCCGATAGAAAACAGGATCCCAAATTGTTTTTGTAATATATGTTAAAACTTAATCCAGATCCGGATCCAGATAGATTTGTGAATAATAAAACGCACCTATTATTGATCAATTGTGACGAATCTTTAACGAGGGAGTCTGTGTTCGCCGCCGTCTGTTTGCTGAAAATATTGAAGGGTGGCAAATAGATCAGAACGTCTAGTGTTGCAGTCTAGTCCGTCTTAAGTCTCAAACTCCAAATAAAAAGTACCATGTTTCAATACCTTTGTGATTAATTAAAATAATCATAAATAATTAAATTTCTAATCCCCAAGTAGGCATTGACAGATAGAAACTAAAAGTTATAAAGTGGTAGCTAGTTTTTTACTTGATAATAAGGAAGCTTTTACATTAAAATTTTGCTAAGCTTAAACTATAAAAAAACACTACATAGTTATACTGTTAAGTTGAATAGAAACAAAATGCACGAATGGGTCGCACGAACTTGCTCCTATGTAATAGACTAGGAATTTTAAAAACGAATGTTATTAAAGAAAACTGTTCACAAGGATCAAATTAATTTTTACTTGCGACTTATAGGTACTATAAGGCAAGTTATGCATTCGTAAAAAAAATCAAACTCGAGATTTTGATCAAAGTTGACATTACGATGATAGCGAAGACTAAAAAAGTGGGTCTGGCAATTCTGTCTGTCTGTCTGTCTGTCGGTTCGACTACAGCGTAAACGGCTCGGCCGATTTTCTTTAAACTTGGTAGATATGGGTTTTGGTTTTTTCCCCCCACACATTTTTTCCTTTTTTTTTAAGACCAAAAATAACGGTACCTGCCATGCGAATTTTTTTCGAAATTTTATAAATATTTTTTTTCTCAAAAACTGCTGTACAGATTTAAAAAATAAAAACACAAAAAAATTCATTTAGTAAAAGATAGGTAATGCTTGAAAAAAAATTTCCGAAAAATGGTTATTGACGGTATCCCCCATGGAGCCATTATTTTTGTTTTTGATTTCCTCAAAAACGGTACCACCGATTTTGATCATTTTTTTTTTGCGAAGGCTCTTCAAAAATTATAATAGAACTGTGTATTCTAATTTTCAAAAAAAAATTTTTTGGATTTTTAAAAAAAAACTACAAAATTTTTTTCAAAACTCAATATTTGGAAAACCCCATGCTAGATTTTTTTTAAACTTGATAAATAAAAGTTTCTTAATATAATCTACAAGATGTGAAAAAAAATGTCATTTTAACTTAAAACAAAGGTACCCACCATACAAATGTTAAAAAATTTAAAAAAATGGTTTTCAAAAATCTTATTTTTCTCGAAAACGGCACCTAGAATTTTGATAAAATGTTTTTTCTTTCAATTAATTTTTATGATCTTTAATTTATTAAAAAAAATTTTGAAATTAAGATATTACAGCTTAAACCTACCATAGAACCATTTTTCCGAATTTTGAATTTCTCATTATCCACATAACGGTTCTTAATGAAAAAATTTAAAGTTTTTATTATTGTTCGAATAAAAATTAAATTTACAAAAAAAACATATTGAGCAGTTTCTGAGATATCGAATTTTCAAAAAAAGAAAAAAATAGATTGCTTTTTCAAAAACTCAAAAAATATTTATTTTAAAGTTTTGAAATGCAATGTTTTTAAGACTTTTTAGAAGATTCTCTATAAACAATTTCATTAAGATCCGTTATGTGGATAATGAGAAATTCAAAATTCGAAAAAATGGTTCTGTGGTAGGTACAAGCTGTAATATCTTAATTTCATTTTTTTATTAAATTAAAGATCGTAAAAATTAATTGAAAGAAAAAAAATTTTATCAAAATTCTAGTCGCCGTTTTCGAGAAAAATACGATTTTTGAAAAACATTTCGTTAACATTTGTATCGTGGGTACCTTTATTTTTAGGTAAAATAAAATTTATTTTCTCACAACTTGTATATTATATTAAGAAACTTTTATTTATCAAGTTTAAAAAACATCTAGCATGGGGTTTTCGAAATATTGAGTTTTGAAAAAAAAATTTTAAAGTTTTTTAAAAATCCAAAATAATTTTTTTTTTGAAAATTTGAATACACAATTCTATTAAAATTTTTGGGGGCATTAGCAAAACAAAAATGATCAAAATCGGTAGTACCGTTTTTGAGAAAATCAAAAATAAAAAAAAATGGTTCCATGGGGGTACCCTCAATAACCATTTTTCAGAATTTTTTTTTCAACCATTACCTAGCTTTAACTAAATGAAATTTTGTTGTGCTTTTATTTTTTAAATTGGTCGAACAGTTTTTGAGAAAAAAAATATTTATAAAATTTCGAAAAAAATTCGTATGGCAGGTACCGTTATTTTTGATGTTAAAAAAAAAAAAAGAGAAAAACGTGTGGGGGGAAAAATCAAAACCCATATCTACCAAGTTTGAAGAAAATCGGCTGAACCGTTTAGGCTGTAGTCGAACCGACAGACAGACAGACAGAATTGCGAGACCCACTTTTTTAGTCTTCGCTTTCATCGTAATGTCAACTTTGCTCAAAATCTCGAGTTCGTTTTCGTTTTCGACGAATGCATAACTTGCCTTATAGTACCTATAAGTCGCAAGTAAAAAGTAACATGTAATATGCATTTTTTAGAGAAAATTGACATGTACAGTGCCCTGCATAAGTATAACCACACCCTGTAAAAATGAGTTTTGTAGAAAATTAAAATGGGAATGACACTTACTATTTTTTTATTGAATGGCATCACTAATCAAGTAAATTGAGAAGAAACAAAAAAATCCGTTATTTTCTCATCTGGTGTTTAAAAATTAAAAACAGATTTTTATGTATTGCAAAAGTATAACCGCACAATGCAAACCTTTCTGAAGCTTCATTCAGTTATGTGCTTTGAAATGGCAAACAACAATGCCGCTTGGTACACATTTAAGCGATACCAAAAAAGGTAAAATTCAAGCTTTTCGGTTAAGTGGCCTAAGCTTAAGGGCTATTGGTAGAAAAATTACAAAATCCGATCCTGTCGTCCGAAATTTTTTCAAGATTCATAATCTTACGAGACAAAAATAAGACCCAGGCGTCCGCCGAAGCTGGTATGCCGCAATAAGAGGCGTTTAATCAATCATGCATCCAATTCGATGCATTCTTTGACGGATGTTCGTGACGAATCGGGGTTAGGATTTTCGGTTTCAACTGTTTTTCGTGCCTTAAAAGCAGTGGAGTGATTGTTCGGGGCAAAATGGTGCCAGCTCCAAATCTGACAACAGCCCACAAACAAAAAAGGTTAAAATTGGCCCGAAAAAACATGAACCGGAATTAGAAAACCGTAAGTAACATTCAATTAATTTACACTTAACTCTTGCTATTCCAAATGGCATAATCTAATGATTTTTTTTTTAGATTATTTTCAGTGACGAATAAAATTTTAATCTCGATGGGCCAGATGGTTTTAACGGATATTGGCACGATCTGAGAAAGGAAAAACAGTTTTTTCCAAGAGGAACTTCGGCGGTAGCAGTTGTATAGTTTTGGGGGCCTTCTGCGACCGTGGTAAGGTTGCACTTGCCTTCATCTCTACAAGGATGAACTGTTCAGATTACACCCAGGTGCCTTAGGATAATTTGCTACCCTACTTAAGACTATTTCGTCGAGTTCAGCATGTCTTCTAGCAAGATAATGCCCAAATCCACGTTAGCCGTCAAAATTTGGAGTGGTTCGAATCTAATAATAAAAATTTAATGGAGTGGCCGGTACGTTCACCAGATCGTAACCCTTTTGAAAATCTTTGGAGAATTTTGACCCGCAAAATGTATGCCCATAATAGGTAGTTTGTCAGTGTTGCTGAGTTGCGAGAAGCAATTGTGGAAGAATGTAACTATAGACGATTTCATATTAAAAAACCTTGCCAGTATGCCAAAAAGAATTTTTATCATGGTCGAAAATAGGGGCAGCAAGATCCCTTACTAGTTTTTCCTAAAAAATTTACTTAAGATAAAGAAATAAAATGCACGACTGGGTCGCACGAACTTGCTCCTATGTAATAGACTAGGAATTTTAAAAACGAATGTTATTAGAGAAAAGCTGTTCATAAGCATAAAATGAATTTTTAAATTCTTTTAGTAGTAAGAGACAAAAACAGAATGCTTTTCAAATATGAATTTATGCAAGAACAAAAATTATAAGTCGTTGTAGTGGTTTCTTAAAAAAAAAGCTTTTATATACAAACTTTTTAAAAGCTTTTTAAGAAAAAATTTTGGTACGCCAATTTAAAGTTTTTATTATTGTTCGAATAAAAATTAAATTTGCAAAAAAAATATTAAGTCATTTCTGAGATATTGAATTTTCAAAAAAAGAAAAAATAGATTTTTTTTTTAAATGCAATGTGTTCTAGACTTTTTAGGAGCTTTTCTATAAAAATTTGTATTAAGATCCGTTACGTGGATAATGAGAAATTCAAAATTCGAAAAAATGGTTCTATGGTAGGTACAAGCTGTAATATCTTAATTTCAAATTTTTTTTTATTAAGTTAAAGATCGTAAAAATTAATTGAAAGAAAAAAAATTTTATCAAAATTCTAGGCGCCGTTTTCGAGAAAAATACGATTTTTGAAAACCATTTTTTTTTAAATATTTAGCATTTGTATGGTAGGTACCTTTATTTTTAGGTAAAATAAAATTTTTTTTATCACATCTTGTAGATTATATTGAGAAACTTTTATTTATCAAGTTTAAAAAAATCTAGCATGGGGTTTTCGAAATATTGAGTTTTGAAAAATAAAGTTTTTTTTTAAAATCCAAAAAAAATTTTTTTGAAAATTTGAGTACACAATTCTATTTATGTTTTTGGGGAGCTTTAGCAAAAAAAAATGATCAAAATCGGTGGTACTGTTTTTGAGAAAATCAAAAACAAAAAAAATGGTTCCATGGGGGGTACCTTAATAACCATTTTTCGGAAATTTTTTTTAATCCAATACTTAGCTTTAATTAAATGAAATTTGTTTGTATTTTTTTTTTAAATCTGTCGAACAGTTTTTGAGAAAAAAAAAATGTTTATAAAATTTCGAAAAAAAATCGTATGTCAGGTACCGTTATTTTTGGTCTTAAAAAATCAAATCAAAAAATATTCGGGAGTAAAAAATTAAAACCCATATCTACCAAGTTTGACGAAAATCGGCCGAGCCGTTTAGCTGTAATCGAACAGACAGACATAATTGCGAGCAGTGGCGGCTGTACCTTAAGTGCGCTCGTGCGCTGAACCACCAATTCAAAAGATTTAAAAATTACAAAATATTACTGCATCTTTATTTTTAGATTCCCATATTAATATTTATTTTTTAAACATACAAGAACACAAACAAGTAAAATTTCCAATTATGACGAAACAATGTAAGCGCTTTGCTTTACTATTAAGACTCACTTTCCCTGCAAGTAAAAATTCTCGTGCGCTTCGGCGAGCGCACGAGGACTGCTAATATAACTTGTATGAGTTACAAGCAAGTATCCCTGACGCGTGAGACAAAAGATATTTCATTGAAATGTATGAAGAATTAGCCTGCTCTCGTGCAGCGCACGAGAACCGAAGATTAACTACAGCAACCGATGTTTGACTAGAATGCGCTGCGCCTGCGAATATGTAATGTTGTTTCGCTCTATCCGTGACTGGTTAAATAGTGTAGGTTTGTAGGTGTTAGGTTAGTAATTGTTTTTTATTTTGGTTTTGGTTCGATTCTGGGCCCGAATTACCGCTTCAGTGACGAGTGAGTGAGTCCCATCAGTGATCGAATGAAAACGTCAAATTGGAGCAATTTATTGCTCGATAACGTAAGCGGTAATGCCAAACTCACATAATTCAGTCACGTATTACTCGATAACTGATGCGGTAATTTGGCCCCTGTACTGTGTACAGTGTGTGGTGTGGGATAAAATTAACAGTGATTAGGTATATTAAAGACAGTAATAATTTTTTTTTAAATAAAGTTACGTGAATCCACGATTTGACGCATTTAAGTGAAAAAATAAAAAAATGATTCCTTGCCAAATGTAATAAGTGTGTCAGTTTTATACATGGTCGAAATTCTTCGAGCAATTATACAAAATAACAAAAAATCGACATATACATGTAAATTTTTGTTTTTTTGCGATTTCTAATCTTAATACCTACTTAGTGAGCAAGTAAAGTGCACCACCTGTTCAACAACCCACCAGCCGCCACTGATTGCGAGACCCACTTTTTTGGTCTTCGCTCATCGTAATGTCAACTTTGATCAAAATCTCGAGTTCGATTTTTTTTCCGAATGCATAACTTACCTTATAGTACCTATGTATAAGTCGCAAGTAAAAATAGTAAGGTGTCATTCTCATTTTAATTTTCTACAAAATGCATTTTTACAGGTGCGGTTATACTTATGCAAGGCACTGTATGTCAAAAATATGGATGGCAGAGAAAAATAGTAGAATTATAATAATAATATCTTAAGACTCAAAAAAAATAAAAAATTTATTTAAACGCAGTTGAATACAGTAGTATTTCTTCTAAAAGTTAAAATATAATTTAGTTTTCTTTTTTCCACTAATATTAAGAGAGCTATTTGCTTTAAAATTAGGGTAACTGAGTCTTTTCTTGTATCCTTGGAAAATAATGTCCTTATTAGAAATTTTTTTTAGTTAGAACATGTCTATGAATCAGTTCCCAAAGTAATCTATATACATAAATAAAAATGTAAATGTATGTTTGTTCCTAATCGCTAATCTCGGAAAGTTCTTAACCGATTGTAGTAGCTTCACTGAGATATAAGGAATATAGGACCTTTATTTACAAAAATCCTCAGTTTTTGTTGTCAAAAAATATAAATAAACAAATAGAGAAAATAAAATTTAAACAAATGTCTCATACAGTTTGAAATGATATCGAATCGAATAGCTGATTGTTGAAAATCAAGCAATCTATTACTTATCAATATTAAGTTTTCATTGAAAATATTTTTTATTCCTATTCTAAGCTTTGAACGAATAACATCGTTTTATAATTTAGCTGTAATAAATTTTTATTCAGAAAAACAAAAGGTCTTTAAACTCAATAGGTTATGGGCGACGTTAAAGATATAATGCTTGGCATACCGCAATTTAACGGTTGTGGATATGATGATTGGCAATTCCGGGTAAAAATTTATATGGAATCGAAGAATCTGTGGGATGTTATAACGAGCGATCCTCCAACACAAGAAGAAGCTAAAGCTGCGTATATTAAAAGGGATAAGGTAGCTAAGAATTATTTAGTTAATTTTATCAATTCAGATTATTTGAGCTATGTGAGAGATGAAGAATCTGCTAAAAAGATGTGGCTAAATCTGGAGTCAGCTTTCGCAGGAAAATCAATTGTTAATCAATTGTTGTTACGTAAACAACTTACCAAATTGAAAATGCAACGTGGAGATTCAGTGAATTCTCATTTGCTCGTTTTTGAAAATTTGATTCGTCAACTGAAAATGACCGGGGCTACGATGGAAACAAGTGATATTCTCACACAACTGTTTTTGACCTTACCAGACAAGTTCGATCCGTTGATAACAGCTCTTCAGAATTTTGAAGAATCAAAACTTACACTTTCTTTGGTCAAGGATAGGCTAAGAGCTGAAGAACTCAAGTTGAATGAGCGCCAAGAAGAAGATGTCAAAGATATAAGCGCATTTTCTGGTAAAAAGAAATATTACAAAAATAAGAAGTTCAATGGAAAATGCTTTAAATGCAATAAATTTGGTCATCAGGCAAGGGACTGTCATGTCAAAGAAACTAAGAGTGCTAAAGACAAGGGTTTTATCTTTATGGCTGACAGTAATTGCATCAAGAAAAACATGAATGTTGACAAAATAATTTTTAAATTGGATTCAGGCGCTAGTGATCATCTCACTAATGAAAAATGGTGTTTCTCAAAGATGGATAATTTGGACTTTCCCATTGAAATTAAAGTCGCCAAAGATGACCAATCATTGGTTGTAAAAGAAGTTGGCCAAATCAATGGATTAAGCAATCATGGGACTAACTTAATCATACAGAACGTGTTATATACATCAGATTTGCGAGACAATTTGTTATCTGTCAGGAAGCTTACGAGTGCTGGAGCAAGAGTGATCTTTGGTGAGGACAAAGCAATAATTATGAAGGACAAAGAAATTATTGCAACGGCAATTTTACATGGTACATTATATGAACTAGAAGTTACCGTTAGAAAGCCAATTATCAATGTATGTGAAAAGGATGATAGTATGTTGTGGCACCGTCGTCTTGGACATATAAATCAAGGAAGAATGAATATCCTTGCCAAGAATAACTTGATTCCAAACAATATTCAAAAATTGAAGATTGGTTTTTGTGACGTATGTATGGAAGGCAAGCAAGTACGTGAACCTTTTAACAAAACACGCAACAGAGCCAAACGGGTACTAGAAAGAGTTCATTCGGATGTTTGCGGTCCTCTTAGTCCAATGGCATGGGATGGTACGAGATATTTTGTTTCCTTTATAGACGACTTTAGCCACTATGCAATGATTTTTCTGATGAAGAAGAAGTCTGAAGTTTTTCAAAAATTGAAAGAATATGAGGCTTTGTCTACATCTATGTTTGAAACATCAATATCAAGAATGACAATGGATCAAGGACGGGAATATCTTTCCAATGAACAAATGTGTTGGTACAAACAAAAAGGAATTCAAGTTGAGCCGACGATTGCCTACTCACCGCAACAAAATGGGGTAGCCGAAAGATTCAATAGGACTCTTACTGAAACAATAAGAGTCATGTTAATTGAATCGGGTGCTCCACAGAAGTTTTGGAATGAGGCCGGACTTGCTGCTGTGTATACAATCAACCGAAGTCCTACACGTTGCTTGGATGATTCGAAAACGCCAGCCGAAGTATGGTTTGGTATTACACCAGATTTAACCAAATTAAAAGTTTTTGGATGTAAAGCATATGCCTGGATTCCAAACCAATGTCGAAAGAAACTTGAACCAAAAAGTAAAAAATTAATTATGATTGGTTATGCCCCAAATGGATATCGTCTCTGGGATATAGAAGAAAGAAAGATAAAGACCTGCCGTGACGTAAAATTCGAAGAATCAATTTATCCATTTAAGAACCTGAGAGAACAAGCCAACAAAGACAAAGAAAAGGTAATAGTAAGTTGCAGCCACGAGCGAGAGGGGGATGTTACTGAACTCTATGATGATGTCGCTGTGGCTATTAACGATGAACCACAAATTTTGCAACATAACGAATCAGCCAGTAACAATCAGCAAGAAGATGAACAAGAGGAACCTCAATTTAGTGAAAATTGTTGAGGACAAAATGGGTGTTTAATATTAAAGAAGATGCAAATGGTAACAAAACTAAGTACAAGGCACGGTTAGTTGCTAAAGGGTTTCTTCAAAAATTCGGAATTGACTACAAAGAAACATATGCACCGGTAGCAAAGTTATCCACGATTCGTGTTCTACTGGCAGTTGGTGTTTATCGACAATATCACTTTCACCAACTTGACATAAAGACGGCATTTCTTCACGGTGACCTTGAAGAAGAAATTTATATGGCAATACCTGAGGGTTTACCAGCAAGAGAGGGAAAAGTATGCAAACTTCAAAAATCTATTTATGGCTTAAAGCAGTCACCTCGTTGCTGGAACAACAAATTAAATGAAAGGTTGCTTAATGTTGGATTTCATCGATCAAACCATGACTATTGTCTTTACACCAAATTTGACGAAAAAGAAAATGACGTTTTGTTTTTGGTAATATATGTCGATGACCTTTTGATAGTTGGAAACAAATTGTCGTCTATAGCGAAATTGAAGACTGCACTATCATCAAAATTTGAAATGTCTGACTGTGGACTTTTAAAATTCTTTTTGGGTATGAAAATGGATTTTTCAGAAGGTTGTTTAAATATTTCTCAAGAAACAAGCATTGAAAAACTTCTTAACAAGTTTGGTATGGCGGAATGTAATTCTGTAAAAAGTCCTATGGAAAAAGGATTACAATTAGAAGCTAACACTGGCAAAGAACTACAACAACCTTATCGTGAGCTTTTAGGAAGTATGATGTATTTAATGCTTTGTTCAAGACCAGACATTTGTTACGCAGTTAGTTATATGGGAAGGTACCAACAAAATCCATCTGAAGTACATTGGCAGCATTTGAAAAGAATTGTGCGTTATTTACAAGGAACAAAGAATTTAAAACTTAATTTCAATTGTGATAGTGATGTACCATTAGTTGGTTATGCTGACGCTGACTGGGCATCTGACATCCTTGATAGAAAATCAGTTAGTGGCTATATATTTCAAGTGTTTGGAAATAATGTGTCCTGGTGTAGCAAGAAGCAAACCACCGTGGCAATTTCATCTAGTGAAGCTGAGTATATTGCCCTAAGTTCAGCTGTAACTGAAGCTATCTGGCTAAGAGGCATTATGCAAGATTTAGGTCAAATAAAGAACGAACCAGTGTGTATATTTGAAGATAATAGAGGATGTATCGGCATGGCTCATAATTTAGAAACAAAAAGAGCTAAGCACATTGATATAAAACATCATTTCATAAGAGAAAACATTGCAAAAGAAATCATAAGAGTCGAATCTATTGGTACAAAAGACCAACTGGCTGACGTCTTTACAAAATCTTTGGATTCTAAGCGATTTTTGGACTTAAGATCAAAATTAAATTTATGTTAATGAAAACCGAATTAGATAAGAAACGTTACGATTGAGAGAGGGTGTTGAAAATCAAGCAATCTATTACTTATCAATATTAAGTTTTCATTGAAAATATTTTTTATTCCTATTCTAAGCTTTGAACGAATAACATCGTTTTATAATTTAGCTGTAATAAATTTTTATTCAGAAAAACAAAAGGTCTTTAAACTCAATACTGATACACCGTCGATATAGAATTGCGTTGTGAACAAAATTATAATATTGGTGCACTTTTGTCATATGTGCAAACAAATATATGTACCTATACTAACGCCTGAGCAAGAAGATGTTTACAAAAAAAAATGCAAGCTGTCAATAACAGGGTTGCAGAAAGAAATTTTTCTTTAAGATCCGCCAGAACCGAATTTCGTTTGACGTGGACACCTGCCAGTTTAGGCTTACTTCCAGGGTGGACCTACCCACACTAACGGAGTCAGATTAAGCGCTGCCCACCACCATGAGTTAGTACAAGACCACCCAGTAGTAATTCTGCGAACATGTTGGGTCATGTCCACACACCTGGCTGAGGAGCGAGGTCTACCTAGCACCTCTTGAATCCAAGTAAACTTGGAAACCATATACTCCCACAAGGGGGCTTACCTCATAGATAGTCTGAAGTAGAGGGGCCGAGCGTCTGCGACACAAGAAACCACCTCATGGGCACTATCTCCCGTGGTACCAGAATATAGCTTCCGGTGGAGTTTCGCGAACGTGAAGGTTGCTTCTAGATGAGTTCCTCAAAACTCGAGGCCTAGCAACCTCAGATGCATACACCCAGCCATCAACCAAGGCAGAAGCTAATAACTAGCCACCACCCGCTTGAATTGGTAGGAACGCGCACTAGCCGCATTTCACCGTGTGCCCCAAGATAGACCGAGGGTTACATATTGGGCACCCCCTCTCCAAGCTCTATCCGTGGGTCAGGCCCCAATACCACTAAGTCCAACGATTCAGGACAAAGGGTGCAATAGCCGCAGCAGGTTCGCGTTGGAGTGAGCCCATGACGGTAGGTGAGTGAGTCAGGATGAAACCTGAAATGGCCCCTGTCCCACCCAAACATTCATCAGCCCCAGCCCAAGAGAGGAACTATTAAAAAGTTCCTTATAAAATTGATTCTGGCGGCAATTCGATCCCAAAATGACATAGCCTTAGCTCATGCGAAGCAGTCTTCAGGAATTGGTGTGACAATGGTACCAGGTGGGCTAACTGCTTATTCTGCTTCGAAATGGCCATTGAATATGCAATTTATTGAAAATCACACGTGCAACATTTTCAAATCATCAAACATGGGAAAAGTATTGCAGCAATCCAAATAAAAATTATGGGACGAAATCACAATGCAAAAAAAAGTCGCTCGAAGCTCTTGATCGATCATTGCAAGATTTACGTCAAAATTCTAGACAATTGGGAAATGCAGTAATATTGCTTGAAGTGGATTTCATTTAAACTTTACAAGTAATTCCTCGATTGACTCGAGCAGATGAGATAAACGATTCCCTTAAATACTCTGCTTTGGGCTATATGTAAAAATATACGTGTCCAGCTGCAAAACGAGAGATCAGCTAAGATGTTCTCAAATCAATTACTGAAAATTGAAAACGGAAATGTTCTACAAACAGATTGCACATGGGCTATAATATATCAGACCAAAAACATAAATGTTAAAAAAAGAGCCAAGTTCTTCTATACAAAAACCTTTGTGTAACAAGTCAGCCGTGAAAAGTACTGAGATCTAAAAGTACGCCAAGTTTTTACTTCATGAAGGTTTAATACCGAATATTTAAAGTAGAATAATATTGAAACAGCTACAATGCAAATAAGAAATTTTATTATTTAATGATTACTGACTAAAATTAGATGGGTTCACTTGTCAAGTTTTTAAAACCTTTCGAATTGGGCATAAAAAAAAAACTTGCCAAGTGAGCCCATCAAATTTTAGTCAGTATTCATTAAATAATAAAATTTCTCTATTACATTGTAGCTGTTTCAATATTATTCTACTTTAAATATTCGGTATTAAACCTTCATGAAGTAAGAACTTTTAGATCTCAGTACTTTTCACGGCTGACTTGTTACACAAAGGTTTTTGTATAGAAGAACTTGGCTCTTTTTTTAACATTTATGTTTTTGGTCTGATCTCACTCATTTTTGCAAAGATTTTAATGTTTTGCCATGTATAAATCTCGAAAGATACGGAAAAATAGAAGGGTGAAATATAAGGTAAAATCAACTTAGTTTATAGCTTCCTATTTTTTGTTTGGTATATTTTCTCTTTGTTATTGGTTGTTTTGATTTGGGCTTCAATTGTTTCTTCTTGTTCTGGCAAGATACCTAACACTAACATACTTACTTTAATGTTAAATACTAGTACCTACATCCGCTCAAAGCCATAAAAAAGCAATAACTGTTGAGGATGCGATGATGTTTTTGTTGCAATTTTAACTCCTTTTTTTAAATGAAGGTAGACCACCAATTAACAGCCTAATTAGTGGTTTTATTATAAGTTCACATCACAGTTAAGAGTTTTTTTTTATGTAAACTCATAATTTTTTCAGGTATGCAAATGTTTTCTTTTTTCATTCATGTTAACATAACATAGAGTACCAAATCGAGCACTCTAGTTCTAAGAAAAGCTATGAAATTTGAAAATGCGTGTATAGTTTCAAAATGACAATAAAAAGACACTTCGAATGAAAAATCTTAGATTTTCTGTTTTTCGCTTTGAATGTACATTAAGCTATACCCTTCGACCAAACTTCATCATTCTACAGCAGTCGGAAGTGTTCCATATAAATCAAACTTTTTCTCGGAAAGTGGGCGGATACCACGCCCCCTGAATGGAAAACCTCAATTTTTATTTTTGGTCCTTTATATGCGATTTGAGCCCTACCGTTCTACCAAATTTCATTGCTCTACTGCAATCGGAAGTGTGCCATATAGAATTTATATGAGTTCTGAGGAAGTGGGCGGATACCACGCCCCTGAATGGAAAATCTCAAATTTTATATTTTGTTCTTTGTATGCAGTTTTAGCCCTACCACTTTACCAAATTTCATCGTTTTACAAAAGTCGGAAGTGAAAGTGGGTGTATTCCACGCCCCCTGAATGGAAAACTTCAATTTTTATTTTTGGTCCTTTATATACCATTTGAGCCCTACCGTTCTACCAAATTTCATTGTTCTACTGCAATTGGAAGTTTGCCATATATAATTTACATCAGTTCTGAAGAAGTGGGCGGATACCACGCCCCTGAATGGAAAACCTCAAATTTTATATTTTTTTCTTTGTATGCAATTTAAGCTCTGCTACTTTACCAAATTCCATCGTTTTACAGCAGTCGAAAGTGCTCCATTCAACCAACACCAATTCGGTGAAAGTGGGTGGATACCACGCCCCCTGAATGGCAAATCTCAATTTTTATTTTCGTTCCTTTATATGCAATTGAAGCCCTACCGCTCTACCAAATTTCATTGTTCTACTGCAATCGGAAGTTTGCCATATATAATTTACATCAGTTCTGAGGAAGTAGGCGGATACCACGCCTCCTGAAAGGAAAACCTTGGTGTTTATTTTTGGTTCTTTATATGCAATATAAGCCCTACCGGTTCACCAAATTTCATCGTTTTACAGCAGTCGGAAGTGCTCCATAATACGATGTCGGGAAGTGCTCCAAAATTCGGAGAAAGTGGGCGGATACCACGCCCCCTGAATGGAAAATTTCAAATTTTCGATTTTTTCCTCTGCTTGCATGACAAGACCTAACGTTGTGCAAAATTACAAGATTCTACGATGTCGGGAAGTGCTCCTTAATTTTGATGATCTGTCAGTCAGTCAGTCAGTCAGTCAGTTACGGTTTTTGTGATTTTTGAGGCCTTATATCTCAGGAACCGCTTATGCTAGAAAATTGAAAATTGGTGAGGCGCCTGTGCCTGACTACCTTAGCAAATATTCGGAGTTTTAAGTTTCTGACTTCATTGGTACTGAAGATAGGGAGGGGTCAAAAATCGCCTGAGTTTGTTCCTGTAAAAAGGGTGTAGTGCCAGAACTTGGATGGGCACTACCGTGCCCTTTGATTATATGTAGCGTGTTCAAGAGTCGGTAACCCAAACAATCTTTATATTTGTATACAGATAATGTAACAATTATTAACAACATTATACACACACCCCTATTATGATTGTCAACTATCAATTTGATAGTTGATAAATTTTTAATTCAATGTTTAAAAACCCAACTGATTAAAGTTTTGATCATTGAGAATGATTCAGACCATTGCGAAACACAAGCAAATTGAAAAATTTAAAAGAAAAATTGATTAGTTTTTTAATAAATTGAGTTTTGTAACACAATTTTCAAGGTTTATCAACTATCAATTTGATAATTGACAATCGTAATAGGGGTGATAAACAAGTGTTATAAAAATAAAAATATTAAAAAATAAGTCCTTTTTCTTATCTCTCTTTTCCATTTGCCCAAAGCAACGAGCTGACCAGTAGAGCAAAAAGCTGCAAATTAAAGCTTACATCTACATACTCGTATTATTCATTATAGATACGTTGAGTTCTTGTTATACATCAGCTGTTTTTTTCAGGAGATTACAAGAATATAAACCTATTCGTATAGCTATTATATTACTCAAACGAGATCGTTATTATTGAAATTTATTATTATTAATTAAAATAGATTGATAGAAAGATACGAGTAGATAAAAGCCATTAAAATTTTTAAATTTTTATTATTTTAGTTTTATATTTTAACTGTTTTCTTTTAACAAATATTTTAAAAACAGAAAATATTAGTAATGGATGCATATGAACAGACTTTTATAGAATGTTAATTAATTCGTTATTTGATTTAAGATGTTCTAAGGAAAAACGTCCGAGTGGAAAAGAAAACTTGAAAAATAAAATGCACGACTGGGTCGCACGAACTTGCTCCTATATAATAGACTAGAAACTTTAAAAACGAATGTTATTAGAGAAAACTGTTCATAAGGATAAAATTTATTTTTTAAATTCTTTTAATAGTAAGAGACGAAAACAGAATGCAAATATGAATTTATGCAAGAACAAAAATTATAAGTCGTAGTGGTTTCTTAAAAAATAAGCTTTTAATTTTTAAAAGATTTTTAAGAAAAAAATTTGTTACGCAAATTTAAAGTTTTTATTATTGTTCGAACAAAAATTAAATTTAAAAAAATATATTGAGCCGTTTCTGAGATATCGAATTTTCAAAAAAAAAAGAATAAATAGATATTTTTTTTAAAAAATCCAAAAAATATTTATTTTAAAGTTTTGAAATTCAATATGTTTTAGACTTTTTAAAAGCTTCTCTATAAAAAAAATTTCATTAAGAACCGTTATGTGGATAATGAGAAATTCAAAATTCGAAAAAATGGTTCTATGGTAGGTACAAGCTGTTATATCTTAATTTAAATTTTTTTAATAAATTAAAGATCATAAAAATTAATTCAAAGAAAAAAAAAATTTATCAAAATTCTAGTAGCCGTTTTCGAGAAAAATACGATTTTTGGAAACCATTTTTAATTTTTTTTTTAACATTTGTATGGTGGGTACCTTTATTTTAAGGTGAAATGAATTTTTTTTCCCACATCTTTTAGATTGCATTAAGAAACTTTTATTTTTTAAGTTTAAAAAAAAATCTAGCATGGGGTTTTCGAAATATTGAGTTTTGAAAAAAAAAAAATTTTTTTTTTTTAAATTCCAAAAAATTTTTTTTTGAAAATTTGAATACACAATTCTATTTAAATTTTTAAAGAGCCTTTGCGAAAAAAATGGGGGGTACCCTCAATAACTATTTTTCGGAAAATTTTTTTCAACCATTACCTATGTAGCTTTAATTAAATGAATTTTTTTTGTGTTTTTATTTTTTAAATCTGTCCAACAGTTTTTGAGAAAAAAAAATATTTATAAAATTTCGAAAAAAATTCGTATGGCAGGTACCGTTATTTTTGGTCTTAAAAAAAAAATAAAAAAACGTGTGGGGGAAAAAATTAAAACCCTTATCTACCAAGTTTAAAGAAAATCGGTCGAGTCCTTTAGGCTGTAGTCGCACCGACAGACAGACAGACAGACAGAATTGCCAGACTCACTTTTTTAGTCTTCGCTATCATCGTAATGTCAACTTTGATCAAAATCTCGAGTTTGATTTTTTTTTACGAATGCATAACTTGCCTTATAGTACCTATAAGTCGCAAGTAAAAAATGAAATTACCAAAAAGAAGAACAAGCTTAAAACCAAGTATCAGCGACAAAGAAAAAATAGATATTTTTGAAAATCAAAATATATTTGAAGATGTCGACGAACCAGCACAAAAGCTTAATAATATTGCTATTTCCAAAGGTAAAAATAAAACTACAGATGACTCCTTAAAATAAAGATACAAATTAGTAAATAAAAAATGATACAAGTTCTTTAAAAATAATTTTAAAATTGAAAATTGTATTGCTCTCTCACATTTTTGTATTACATAATTTAAACATCACCCAGCTAAGCGGGCTGGTAAAAGCTAGTTTTTGATAAATAGGAAGTACCTTAGAGTGTAGAACTCTTGACGATGAATGCTGTCATATTCGGCTTTGAAGGCTATGAAAAGGTGGTGCGCCTCGACTTGAAATTCATTGGTCTTTCAGGATATACTTCAGTGCCAATCACACAATACGAATAGTAGCTTATATGGATCTATTAGCAGGATAGTTTTTGTAGGACATCACATTTTTTGTAAAGTACCACTTCGCACAATGGTAAGAGCGATGGAATTTCATGAAAGAGTTCTGAATTCATTTCTTAGCTACTGCCACCTTAAAAAAAAGTTTGTTTTATTCAGGTGTACTGCCTCTTCCGGGGAAGTGTAAAATCCTCCAAAAGTAGCTCTTGTCATACAAGCATTTAGACACGGCAAGAAATTGTAAGTCTTCTCCATTCCTGCCGACAAAGTGCAAAAGGCAATGGTTGAAGATTGTAACTATGTTTATGTTGTGCCTTTTATTTATATTTATTTTTACCAATTCGATAAAATATGTGTATAGCGCGAACCAATACACTTGTTATTTCTATTGCACAGGCATTTAAAACTCTCTCTTAGATAATAGTAGAATACTTTAATTAGAAGCTTATGTGGGACTGTTTTTTAAATAAAAATAATATTTGTCCTAAAGTGGACTCGAGGTCAATTATGGATTTTTTTTTTATTTTTTGAGTTGTAACGTTTCGGGTTGTGATTACATACATCTTGAGACCTATTAATGAACAAAATTGAAATTAGGTTAATTGCTTGTATTAAGCTTATAATAATAATAGGAAAAATTCAAAATCATACACTGAGAAAAATATCAAACATATTTATATTTAAATCAAACACATACGATTTGGCATGGAATCGATATCTATTTAATTTTAATAGAAACGTATTTACCCATGTTTGACCCAATTTGAACATGATTTTGTTTAAATTTACCTCGTTTTCTATTTGATTTAAACATGCTTCTCTTTGTTTTTATTAACTTTATTTGATGTTGTTTCAAATAGAATCATATTGATTTTTTTTTGAATATTTCCGTGTTTGAGTCAAATACGTATTTTGTTTAAGACAAATATATTTGACTTCAGATTTTTCAGAAATTCAGAAATTAAAAAAATTACTCAACACAAATAAAAATTTATGAGTATATATTTATATTTTTATTTTAAGCGAAATTTTGTGATTACATTTTTACAAAAAGTATTTAAATTGTTGTGGAGCGTTTTGAGATTTCATCTTTGTCAAAAGCACCAGGTGAACTTAGCCCCACATGATTTTTGTTTAATATCTATGAGAACATCTTCGTCAAATTCTGGTTTTTCATATTTGAATATTTAAATTCAAATGATTTCATTCATTTTATGCTTCACATAAATGTTGCAAAATTATTTATGAAATGTTATCTTCAAAACCTCCATTTGACATAATAGTACATACTTGAAGAAGTTATTTTTTGATACACAAACATTTCTCAAAAAGACATTCTGAAAGGGAATGCCCATTTTACTATGGAGTCTTGGCCCAGAATGAACACGAACGAGCTTGGTATCAAATGAAAAGTAACGTTGAGTTTGTTATGTGACATACATAAATAAACAATTTTTAAATTTTTTTTTTTTTAAATTTTAAAAAATTTTAAAAAAATTACTAATGTATTTGAAATATTTTCAAAATCGTTCATGAGAAAGTTGAGATATTTGAGTTTGCGTCTGTAAGAAAGAGCAGGACATATACAAAGAAGGTGTGAGATTGTTTCCTCTTCCTCTTCGTCCAAGCAACTCCTGCAAAAATCGTTTGATAGTATACCGAGTCGTGCGGCGTGTCTACCAATGAGACAGTGTCCAGTTATGACACCTATTACGGAGCTGATCTGAGATCTACCGCGGGACAATAAACACTTTGACCGCTTCACGTCTAGGTTGGGCCAGATTTGTTTGGTCGCCAAGCAAGGTAGTGTTAAGCCAACTTGTGTTTGATTGTTCCAGAGCGATTCGCTTCAGCGTAAGTTTACTTGTAGCTATAGGCATACCTATATTTACCCTGTCGGGAAAGATAGGCATTTCCGTTCCAATTCTGGCGAGTTCGTCGGCCCTGCAATTCCCCGGAACGTCCCTGTGACCCGGTACCCAGAATAGGTGAATATTAAACTGTTTGGCCATTTTCAACAGAGATGAACGACAGTCGTGGGCTGTAATGGAGTTTGAAGAGACTGATGCGAGGGATTTCAAAGCAGCCTGGCTATCTGAGAAGATACGGATATCCGTGCTAGATACCACGTTTTCTTTAAGCCAAGACAATCACCCTTATTCCGATAGTCGTTTTAATAAAACGCCTTTAAAACGAGAAGGTTCCAGAGACCACATTTTGGGTTTAAATAATACAAAAAGGGTAGCATTCTCTATGTTCTTCACTTTTCTAAGCATTATAACGATAGTCGTTTCAATAAAATTCCAATTTTCGTTTCTAGAGCCTTGTCGTTTTACTGGCGTTTTAGTAAAACGACTATCGGAATAAGGGTGAATACTTCCTTTATTGCCAGAATTTCCGCTTGGAATACGCTACAATAGTTTGGAAGGCGGAAGGAGAGACTAAAGTTTAGTCCATCTGAGTATACTCCACAACCCACTCCGGTTTCAGTTTTCGATCCATCTGTATAAAAATTTACAGATTTTTCTTCTATCAAAGCCCCTTCCTCCCAAGCTGACCTTGAGGGAATGGTGACTTCGAAGTTTTTGTCGAAAACTAATGAGGGAGTGATGTAGTCAGAGTGACTTGGGAAAGATCCGAATAAATTCAGAATAGTGGTGTGGCCAATAGAGTTATTGGTCCATTGAGAGATGGCTTTGAGACGCACGGCTGTGCTCGCGACCATTTGCTTGCTGTAAATATCCAGGGGTTTGAGGTTAAGAAGCATGTCTAGTGCAGCGGAGGGTGTCGAGCGGAGGGCTCCGCTGATACACATACACGCTGAACGTTGCACTTTGCTTAGGTTATTGCGATTTGTCGCTTTGTCTAAGGCCGTCCACCATACAGTCACCCCGTAAGTGAGTATAGGTCTAATGACCGCAATATATAGCCAGTGAGTGATATGTGGAGACAAGCACCACTTGTTCCCCACGGGCCACGGCTTTCTTACAAGAAAAGAGAGCTACTGTGACTTTCCTTACTCTTTCCTGTATATTAGGTTTCCAGCTTAACTTTTTGTCTAAAATAAGACCCAGGCATTTAGCTTCGTCTGAGAAAGTAAGTGGAACGCCTTTAATCTAGACTAGTTCAGTCTTGTGGGGATTTACTCCTAGTCAACAGCGATCTGTCCATTTGAGTAGCTTATTGAGAGCTGTTTGGATGAGTTCTACTAGAATTTGAGGATGCTTTCCTGATACGGCAATGGCAATATCGTCAGCGTATGCAATCACTTTGAATCCCTCTTCTTCTAGGTCTATTAGCAGTTCATTAACTACCATATACCATAGAAGTGGGGATAGGACTCCACCTTGAGGAGTACCTCTACTGACTGACCTTCTTGTAGTAAAGCTACCTAGTTCCGCATTTATAATTCTGCTTTTCAGCATGAAATTTATAAGGTCACCAAGTGAGCTATCTACGCTGAGATTCTGCTGTGCCTTTGCTATTGCAGCGCTGTCGACATTGTTGAAGGCGCCTTCTATATCTAGGAATGCAACTAGAGTGTATTCTTTGTGATTTAGGGAGTGTTCGATGGTGCGTATCAGAGTATGTAACGCAGTTTCTACCGATTTTCCCTTACAGTAAGCGTGTTGTGCTGTAGAAAGAAGGTTTGGTTCTATAGCACTACGCAGATGAATGTCAATCAATCGTTCCAGAATTTTAAGAAGAAAAGACGATAAACTGATTGGTCTAAGATCCTTGGGTGTAACGTGGGAGCATTTACCAGCTTTGGGTATAAAAATTACCTTAACTTCTCTCCATATAAGGGGAATGTGAACCGGATTTAGACAACCGTTCAATATTATCTCTAAAGTGGGTAAGATAATATCTGAAGCAACTTGTAGTTCAGCTGGTATTATACCGTCTGGTCCCGCCGATTTGTATGGATCGAAGCTATTAATTGCCCATATTAGTTTGTCCCTTGTTATTAACCCTTGGACATTTATAGGTTTGTTGTTTGACTCCATTGAGTTCATGTTGCAAACGTTTTGCGAGCTACCTGGGAAGTGAGTGTCAAGTAGCAAGTTGAGTGATTCTTCACATGAATTTGTCCAGGAGCCATTTAACAATTTCAAAGAGCTTGGCATGACTGGATTTGTTGAGAGGATTTTCCTCAAACTAGATGCTTCAGAAGTATCTTCTATTTTATTACAGAAGTTTCTCCATGAAGATCTTTTGCTTGTCCTCAATTGTTTCTTATAAATCTTTAAGGATTCTTTATATAAGTCCCAATCTGAGGATTCTTTTGTGTATTTAGCTCGATTGAAGAGTTTTCTGCAACTTTTCCTGAGTGGTTCTAATCCTGAATTCCACCAATAAGGTTTCTTTTTTTCTCTAACTTGCAGAAGAGGACAAGAAATATTCATTGCATTGTTCAGGGTTAGTGTCAGATCCTTGACTTTGTTATCTAGATCTGAGGTGTTGGAGGGGATATCTAGAGATTCGGCTGTAAGCGATCTTTTCAGAATGTCTCTATACGTTTGCCTTTTTGTCTAAAATAAGACCCAGGCATTTAGCTTCGTCTGAGAAAGTAAGTGGAACGCCTTTAATCTAGACTAGTTCAGTCTTGTGGGGATTTACTCCTAGTCAACAGCGATCTGTCCATTTGAGTAGCTTATTGAGAGCTGTTTGGATGAGTTCTACTAGAATTTGAGGATGCTTTCCTGATACGGCAATGGCAATATCGTCAGCGTATGCAATCACTTTGAATCCCTCTTCTTCTAGGTCTATTAGCAGTTCATTAACTACCATATACCATAGAAGTGGGGATAGGACTCCACCTTGAGGAGTACCTCTACTGACTGACCTTCTTGTAGTAAAGCTACCTAGTTCCGCATTTATAATTCTGCTTTTCAGCATGAAATTTATAAGGTCACCAAGTGAGCTATCTACGCTGAGATTCTGCTGTGCCTTTGCTATTGCAGCGCTGTCGACATTGTTGAAGGCGCCTTCTATATCTAGGAATGCAACTAGAGTGTATTCTTTGTGATTTAGGGAGTGTTCGATGGTGCGTATCAGAGTATGTAACGCAGTTTCTACCGATTTTCCCTTACAGTAAGCGTGTTGTGCTGTAGAAAGAAGGTTTGGTTCTATAGCACTACGCAGATGAATGTCAATCAATCGTTCCAGAATTTTAAGAAGAAAAGACGATAAACTGATTGGTCTAAGATCCTTGGGTGTAACGTGGGAGCATTTACCAGCTTTGGGTATAAAAATTATCTTAACTTCTCTCCATATAAGGGGAATGTGAACCGGATTTAGACAACCGTTCAATATTATCTCTAAAGTGGGTAAGATAATATCTGAAGCAACTTGTAGTTCAGCTGGTATTATACCGTCTGGTCCCGCCGATTTGTATGGATCGAAGCTATTAATTGCCCATATTAGTTTGTCCCTTGTTATTAACCCTTGGACATTTATAGGTTTGTTGTTTGACTCCATTGAGTTCATGTTGCAAACGTTTTGCGAGCTACCTGGGAAGTGAGTGTCAAGTAGCAAGTTGAGTGATTCTTCACATGAATTTGTCCAGGAGCCATTTAACAATTTCAAAGAGCTTGGCATGACTGGATTTGTTGAGAGGATTTTCCTCAAACTAGATGCTTCAGAAGTATCTTCTATTTTATTACAGAAGTTTCTCCATGAAGATCTTTTGCTTGTCCTCAATTGTTTCTTATAAATCTTTAAGGATTCTTTATATAAGTCCCAATCTGAGGATTCTTTTGTGTATTTAGCTCGATTGAAGAGTTTTCTGCAACTTTTCCTGAGTGGTTCTAATCCTGAATTCCACCAATAAGGTTTCTTTTTTTCTCTAACTTGCAGAAGAGGACAAGAAATATTCATTGCATTGTTCAGGGTTAGTGTCAGATCCTTGACTTTGTTATCTAGATCTGAGGTGTTGGAGGGGATATCTAGAGATTCGGCTGTAAGCGATCTTTTCAGAATGTCTCTATACGTTTGCCAATTTGTTTTCCTATAATTGCGAAAAACTGGCCGTGTGGTGGGTACATCATTTAAACTGAATTGAATGTGTCTATGGTCTGAGAATGAATGTTCCTCTGATACTTTCCAATTCGTTATCATTTGATATACAGTGTCAGAGACAAGAGTGATGTCTAGCACTTCTTGTCGGTTCCTGGTAACAAAGGTAGGTTCATTGTCGATGTTACTGACTATAAGGTTAGTACTTAGAATATAATCAAAAAGAGACTCACCTCTATCATTTATGTCCGTACTGCCCCAAACAGTTTGATGGGCATTAGCATCACACCCAATAAGGAGGCTGATATTTTGCCGTTTTGCCTCAGCGATGATCCTCTTGGGAGTTTCGGCAGGAGGGCCAGGGTTGTCGTGGCCAAGATATGCCGACACTATCCAGTACGTCCCATTTTTGGTGTGTAGTCTGGCGGCGGTTATATCTCGATCGCTGAAATCAGGGAGTAAATATACATTAGAACTACTTTTAACTAATATGCAGGATCTGGGTTCACCTTTGTCCGATGCATACAGCAAGTAGTAATCAGG
Source organism: Chrysotoxum bicinctum (assembly GCA_911387755.1). Taxonomy (NCBI): domain Eukaryota; kingdom Metazoa; phylum Arthropoda; class Insecta; order Diptera; family Syrphidae; genus Chrysotoxum; species Chrysotoxum bicinctum. The sequence continues at coordinate 102,299,297 of OU426987.1, read as the reverse complement.
AGTCCTGAGTCCCTGAATTGTAGATTTGGCAATCCATGGTTCCTGGATCAGGACTATATCCTCTCGGTTCTTGTGAAGACGGAGAAGAAGTGAGGCCGAAGCCTTGATGGAATGTTGAAGATTAATCTGAAGTAGCTGCAGCATTTTGGCTACACTCATCCAGACCAACCCCCAACATGGTTTGATTCAGGTCTTCCGATTCAGAGGACGAATCCAGTAGCTCGGCTTCAGAGTCCGAGCCAATGGGTTCGTCTTCACTCAGAAGAGCCTTCCTCATGGAGTCTTCAGCTTCCTTCTCGGAGAGACTGTCGACAGTTTCAGGAGCCTTTTCGGCGATATTTGTGGTCTTCACTTTAAGACTCAGAGCTGCTGTGAGCATCAATTTCCATTGCTGGGTCGATGTCTACCGCAGATTCTTCGACTGTGGAAGTACCTATTGGTTGTGGAGGAACGGTGTTATCCTCATCTTTTTTATATATCTTCAGAGTAATCGAAGAGAATCCGTACTCAATCACACATTTGGTTGCCAGTAGAGGAGCCAAGGACTCTTTATTCACTACAATGATTGCAGATCTTGAAGCGCCCTTTGGTTCCTCCACTTTCGCAACTTTCCAGTTATGAGTGGGCAGGTCTGGATTACTACTTTATATAATTTTAAGGATTACATTCGGACGAGAAGGTTCCCCTGGAATCTAGGCACGAGCCCTTGGCCTTATTATAGGGATTTGCTCTCTAGCAACAACCTCGAGCTTCGCGCCTGTCCAGATTTCTCCTAACTTGCTGACAGCAAGCTTATATAGATCGCAAGATCTCTGATCTCCACAAGAGATAAGCTTTACTTGGCCTCGGTGCCAGCCGTTATCTCTAATAACTGGGGGTGGTCCTGGATTGGCTTTCATGATGTCCAGGTAGCGTACCGAGAGCTCTCTTGTTACCACTGCCCAGTGATCTACTGAGATCTTGCCATCGATATAGCTTCTGTCGGTGACTGCAACAATGATGTTGGATTTTAGCGCATCGCTGAAAGAAAGATCATCCTTCCTTAACGCAGTTGATCCCCCAAGCCGGGTTTCCACCTTGTTGCGGTGGGGAGGCTTACGTTTGAAGCCTCAGCTGATCGGCTTTAGATTTATATTTATTAAATCCTCAGCCGATCTGCTGAGGTTTTAAGCAAACTAAGAGGAACGCACAACGATAAAACCATGGACTATTCACAACAAACGAACAAAACACCAGCGGGGATATACGCTGAAACGTCGACAGAAGTCACGGCTGCCGGCGCGGGCTTGGCCTCTCCAACAGGAGGAGGGGATAAGTCGCCAGTGACCAACAACAACGAACAACAACAACAAGACAAGACGACAACGACAATTACAACACAAGAGGAAGAAGACCTTCTCCTCACCCCTTCAGACGACGACGCGTGTTCCGTTGCCAGCTCCGCCTTCTCAGGGTTGTCGACCACTTCAGTTCGGAGTAGAATCTCCAACTGTAAGAAGACGGTCGAACGACTTGAAAGTCGGAATTGGAAGGAACTCAACAACATTAAACGAAAACGTCTTCAAAACGCTCGTGCTTTTCTGGCGAATGATCCTAAGAGGATAGGAAGCCGTCCAGAAGTGAATTCTACAGAGGGTACGAGCGTGAATACTCTAATGGGACCGCCCAATCCGCCGACTGGTAAAATCCAATCAAAGGAAAGTCCGATCTCATTGGAGACCCCCTCGACGAATACACCTACGACGACGCTGCTGAAGCAAACAGCGGGACCACTTCTCCCAACCAGACCTGGTATGGAGCCACTTGCTCCATCGGGACTGGAGGGCGGGAAGGTGGAACCGTTGGAGATGGATATGGTGGGGCCGTGTGGGAGTGGCGCTAGGGGCACTAGCCCCATAGGCAACTCCCGCACGTCTCTTCCATCTCTATCGAGTGGAAGTAGTGTCATAGACTTAACAACAAACACGACAACGAACACGATAATGAACACGACAAAGAACACCGTAATCGAGAAGAAGGCCTCACGGAGTGCTGGAAATCTCACTAAACGGGTTCTGAAAAAGAAACGACGGAACGCTGAGAGGATTGTCGGGCGTCTATCTAGCAAAAATCCCGAATCCTTAACGGCCAGGGAGAAGATAGCGCTGGGCAATGCTACTCAAAAACTAAAGACCTTGACGACCACTGACATAACGAACAACTCGACGAAAACAAAGGCAAAGACCTTTAGAGCGGGAAAGGAGACAGTCGGCACTACGCCCCACCCTGAACCAAACTCAACGGCGTCTAAAAGAACGAGGCAGGATGATAAATCTTCGCCTACGAATCCTTCACCCAAAACGAAGAGAAGAAAAACCTTGATCACGGAAGGGACTACAGAGAAGCGACAATTTCCCGTTGCGGATTTCGGTACACCCTCCCGAAAGCTCTCCAATGATCAATGGCAGTTGATGGAAGTCAGAATCCTGGACGAGGTGAACGACGTTATCGTTAAGAACGGGCAACCGCCTCTCTTCGGTAATCTCAGAACCGTCCACGGATTCAAGATGCTGACATGCGAAGACGATTATACTCTCGTGTGGCTGCAGGACTTCGTCAAAAGAACGATTGCTCCCTGGCCAAATGCAAACCTTCGCCTTATGGGGCTTAAGAAAATAAAAGACCTTAACAGACCCAAAGCGAAGATGATGATGCGAGGACCGACCATCCCTAGGGACCGCATTGAGAGGTACCTGCAATCCCTAAATACTGAGCAGCTCAGTGAGAACTGGAAAGTGCTTGAGATGGGAGAGCAGACGAAAGACGGCACAGAAGTGGTTGTACAGCTCAGTAACAAGTCTATACCACTTTTGAGGAAAATTGGCTTCAAAGTTCGGATCGGGATAAACCGGTCAAATTGCGACTAATAGCCAACAAGAACAAGCAAGTAAGTAAGGGGCGGGAGGTTTTTAATAAACTATGAACATGAAATTAGTACAAATTAATCTCCAACATAGTAAAGCAGCCAGCGCCAACCTTGGAGAGTAGGCAAATAGACATCGCCCTTATTCAAGAACCCTGGATCGCAGGTGGCAAAATTAAGGGCCTGCACTCAAAACGACTTACACTTTTCAAAACTGCACAAGTGGTATCAAACAGTAATTTTAGAACTTGCATTGTAGCTAGGAAGCAGTTTAATCTTTTTCTTCTATCTACATATAGTAATCTAGACCAGACTACCGTGAAGCTAGAGCGGATCGGGCTCCCACCACTCATCCTGGCATCTTGCTATATGCCATATGACGGGACGGAGGGACCACCTGCAGACCTAACAGTTCAGCTAGTAAAGCGAGCAGCAATCGAAGGATGGGACGTGGTTCTAGGATGTGATGCTAACTCACATCATGCTCAATGGGCAAGTACCGACACCAACAGTAGAGGTGAGTCTCTTTTTGAATTTATTAGGGTCAGTTGGGGTAAATGTAAACATGGGGTAAATGTAAACGGCCGTTATTTTCACGTTTTAAAACAAATTGTAGCAACGCAGACGAAAAAAAAATCAAAATATGGAATGTCGCGACACCAGTGCATATTATGTCTTTCAGTTTCAGTGGTTGTTCGGGTTTCGTTGAGAATTTTAGTCGTAGAAAAAAGCTGTCTCTGAAAAGTGAAATTCAAGTTTGTGAGTGTTTGTGACTTTGAAAAAAAAATTGATTATATTGAAAACGTAAGTATTATTTTCTTGTTATATACTCGTATGTAAATAACAGTGCATTGAAGTAGTTCCTGTGAAAACACCAAGCTCTTGTCATTCCTTGTATGTTTTTTTTGCATGTTTACATTTACCACAGTAATTGAAGCATATGGGGTAAATGTAAACATGTTTTTGGGGTAAATGTAAACGTCGCTTTTCCTGTATCTTTTTTTCGCTTGACTGTATTTCTAGCGTTTAAATTGCCCCGAACATATACAAAGAAGAAAACACAAGTAAATTATAGTGTAAACGATCTTTAAAACGCTGTACGAGATCTGTTGAATAAAAAAATTACATACCGCGCAGCCGAGGAAAAATACAAAATCCCTTCTAAAAACGACTGAAGATGAAATAGTTAAATGTATAATTACTCGTGCGAACATGGGATTACCCTGTGACAAACATGAGCTTAAGGAACTTGTTGGAGAACATGTAAAAAACAGCGGAACAAAAACTCCATTCAAGGACGGTACCCCAGGTGAGGACTGGTACTTGGGATTTATGAAGCGCCACTCGGATAACTTTAAAAAAAACCAGAACATCTGCAAAAATTGAGAGCTCGAGTTCTGAGGAGTCAGAAAATGAAAAAATCATCGAATATGATGAGGATAGCCCATGGAATGAGGAGTTTGATGACGACGATGACCATGAGCAATTAGAACCTGTTGGTTCCAAAACACTTAATGAAGGCCAGTTTCTCCTGATACAATTAAAAGGAGGTAACAGACTATCAGTTACCTTCAGAAATGTTTGTGTTATAAAGTCCGTTGGAGAAAACAACGAAATTCAAGTGATGCTATGGACACCACAAAAACAACTTTTGCATTGATGCCGACTGAAAAAAGGAAAGTTCTTTTGGGAGATATACTTGGAATTCTACCAAATCCAACTCATATTATGTTAAAAGCACGTATTTACTACAAATTTAAGAAAGCCATCAATGTAAAAGAAAATTGAAGAATGAAAACATTATTTTCTTTAAATAACTGCCTACCTATTTACCTGTATCTTGTTCATAACAAAAAGCTTTGAAAGCATAAGATTAAATATAATTTTTTTTAGTAAAAATGCTTTTGTTTTTATTTAAAAAAATATTAAGGTCCTTCTCCAAATCTTTTTTGATGGGTAATATTCATTGAATGGAGTAAATGTAAACATTGCGGTAAGCTACTTTTCAAGTGAATAATTCAAATGAAATTTATATCTGTTTACTTTAACCCCATAGGCGATCTCCTAGTACTTAGGGAACAGGAGTTAGTTGTCCACATTTACCCCAGAATTTTAAACATTTTGGGGGAAATGTAAACAAGGAAGGGGTAAATGTAAACACTGCCCAAAATCGTGTTTGTGTTTTTATGCATTTATTTACACTTAATAAGTAGAATACTAGTTTTCTAATTATATAATATCCGTTTTCAAAAGTTAAAAAAAAATTCAAATTTAATACATTTATATTTTCTGAAAAAACATTTCCCTAAAAAATGCAAAAACTGTCCACATTTACCCCAACCGACCCTATAGAACATAATTTACTGGTAGCAAATAAGGGCAATGAGCCCACTTTTGTTAGATATAAGGCGTTTTTCTTTTTTAGTTCAGTATAGAGCTCTGAACAGAGTCCGAGCATGTCGAGCATGTTCCGAACATTCTCTGAACCAAGCGTGCTCTGAGCGCTCTGAGTATATTTTGAAACAGACCTGAACACTTATGTAGCTGTCGCCATTTTTTTTTAATTTCCATCTGTCAAATGCTTGTGTTAAGCATTTTACTCTGTCTGCTCAGTTATTTTATTCTGAGCTCATAGAGCGCGCTCTGAACACGCTCAGAACATGCTCAGAACGAAAAAAGAAACACATTTTCGAAACTCTGAACACTCTGAACTAAAAAAGAAACACAATTTATTTTTTGACAACTCAGGTTCTGTTCTGAACTAAAAAAGAAAAACGCCTATAAAAAACAGGGACGAAGTGATTGATTGTTACTAATAATTCAGATACAGTTTCAATCGACCAATGGAATGTTCTCAAAGAAGAATCATTCTCAGACCACAGGCTTATTGGCTTCTTTATAAATGATACAGTGGAAACTCCGAAACCTTATAGGAATTTCAGAAACACCAACTGGGATCTCGTTAATAGGGAATTAGAGAAGAAACTCAAAAATCTCAATAACACTGCGATTCAAGAACCCAAGCATATTGATCAAGCATCAGAAGAACTCAGGGTGATTCTTAGTAACGCCTTCGAGAAAAGTTGTCCACTGAAACATATAGGGAAAGGAAACAAGAAACCACCCTGGTGGACGGTAGAACTCGGTAACTTGAGAAAAGAAACAAGAAGACTTTTCAATGCTGCCAAAAACACTAGAAATGAGAATGACTGGGAAGTATATAAAACCAGTCAACGAAAATTTAAAGCAGAAACGCAACGAGCGAAACGCAGCTCATGGAGAACCTTTTGCAGCGAAATCGAAGGGACAAACGAATCAGCTAGACTAAGGAAAATTCTTTCCAAGGATTCAATCCCTTTAGGATCTCTTAAAACGCCCACTGGGTGCTGGACAGAGTCCTGCAATGAGACTCTTGAGCACCTGATAAATACTCACTTCCCGGGTTGCGGATCAAATAACAGAATCCTACACGGAACACATTATACCATCGGATATTATAACGGAAGAAAAGATAAGATGGGCAATCCATTCCTTTTCTTTGTATAAATCCCCTGGACTTGATGGCATCTTCCCAATGATTCTACAGAAAAGCGAAATCCAAATAATACCGCTCCTGAAAAACATATTCCTTAACAGTTTAAAATGGGGATATGTTCCTCTATCATGGCGCGAAGTCAAAGTGGTTTTCATTCCAAAAGCTGGCAAGCCCATACAGAAGCAAAAGATTTCAGGCCAATTAGTCTGACATCGTTTATTCTTAAAACGTTTGAAAGACTGATAGACCTACATATTCGTGGCACTCTGAAACTGGTTGATTTATCCCCAGCTCAGCACGCCTACACAAAGGGACAGAGAAGACAATGAGCGACAAAGAATATACCCTTGCTGCGTTTCTCGATATTGAAGGAGCCTTCAATAACGTGAACAATAAAGCGGTAAAGACAGCTCTAGTAGACAATAAAATCGATAATTCGATAATACGTTGGGTTATGTGCATGCTAAAGAACAGGCAAATTAACTCGGAACTGACAGGGATACAGATGAGAGTATCCACATCCAGGGGCACCCCACAGGGGGGAGTTCTCTCACCACTCCTTTGGGTGCTTGTTATGAACACAATTCTCATTAATTTAAAACACTGTGGTGTAAAGGTAGTAGCCTACGCTGACGATCTTGCGTTATTAGCTACAGGTAAATTCTTACCCACTATCAGTGAACAGATTGAATACGCCCTTTCTAAGGTTAATAGATGGACTAGAAAGTGCGGCCTGATAGTTAACCCGTCAAAAACAGAATACCTTCAATTGAAGGCACCCCGCTGAAGACTTCAGATCATGCAAAGTATCTTGGTGTGATTCTAGATAGGAAATTAAACTGGAGTCTTAACACTAAGGAAAGAGCGAAAAAAGGAATGATTGCATTCTACTCCTGTAACAGAATCTTTGGGAAATCCTGGGGACCTAGTCCAAAAATTATCAGGTGGATGTATTTGGCGATAATCAGACCAATACTAACCTATGGTAATTTGGTATGGTGGAATGCAACGGAAAAAAGCACGAACCTCAAAACTCTGGCAAAAGTACAGAGACTCGCGTGCATTGGGAATACGGGTGCCATGAGATCCGCACCAACTGCAGGGTTGGAGGCGATACTCAACCTGAAACCCCTAGACCTTTTCGTACAAGAATCCGCAGCATATAGCATAAGGCTAAGCCAGACTAATACCTGGAAAAACAGCGCAATAGGACATGCTCAAATTCTTCAGAAATACTTGGGTGATAGCATCATTACAGATTATACAACACCTGAGCTTGACTTTTATAAACCATTCCAAACTGCCTTTCCAAGCAGAGAAGAATGGCTGAACAACCAACCCTACACCAGTGAATCAGAAATAGCAATCTATACTGATGGCTCCAAAATGGAAATAGGTGTTGGTGCAGGCTTTTTCTCAGAACCTCTTGAGCTAAACAACTCACTTAGGCTCCCAGATCATAGCAGTGTCTTCCAAGCGGAGGTCCTGGTAGTGACAACAGCTGCTAGACAAGTATCAATGATGGCGATACCACGGGCTGATATCACCTTTTACATTGACAGCCAAGCGGCAATAAAAGCGATTTTTGCCACTGTGATAAAATCGAAGCTTGTCTCCTGCTGCCGCGAAGAGCTTAAGGTTCTTGGCACGCAGCACAATATTAGACTCTGCTGGGTACCGGGACACAGCGGCATACCAGGTAATGAAAATGCCGATAAGTTGGCAAGACAGGGATCAGCGATCGACGCTAGTCAAGCAGAGATGGTAAGCATCCCACTCTGCAACATTAAACAGAAAATTTCAGATATAATCCTAAGGAAATCCAATGAAAGGTGGAGTCTACTTGACACCTGTGATACTACTAGGAAAATATGGCCCTGCTTTAACAAGCAGAGAACTGACAAAATTATACAACTTAGTAAGAAGTCCCTTCGCTCTCTTACGAGCATAATCACCGGACATAATTTATTGAAATACCATAAATTTAAAATGAAACTAAGTACAGATGACCTATGCAGAGGATGTGGTGATGAAGAGGTACATGAAGACACATCACACTTTCTCTGTCATTGCCCGTCACTATGCCACCAGAGAAGGAAATGGCTTGGTAGCTACTTCTTTGATAATCTAGAAGATATTTCTAATATTTCAGGAATACACATATTGAACTTCGTCAATGCCTCAAAATGGCTTGACTGATTAATAGAATATACATAGGTTTTATCAGGAAAGAGTGATAACACTCGCGGGTAACACAATGGATCTACATTGATCTAAGTGTGACAATAGCAACATCAATTGTCAGCCCAAAACCTAACCTAACCTAACGCAGTTGATGCCGTGCTGGTCTTCTGCACTTTGGGGCGCTTGGGTTCTGAAGTGGTTCCCTCAATAGACCTTTGTCGCTTTGACGTGGAGTCGCCGCTGGTCTCAGCATCTTGCTGTTTAGCAATGACGCTTTTGGCCCATGCTAGAGATGGTTCCTGCTTTGAGTCACCATTAGTTTCTAGTTTATCACCTAGTCTTTTGATGATCCCCTTAGCATTCCGCAATTCGCGAACGCTTTGCGATAAGGGATGTCTCGTAGTGGTTACAGCAGACCCTTTGTTTTTATCAAAGAAAATTAAATTATTAAACAATAAACAAAACAATTACAAATAAACAAAGATTTCACAAACACTTCTCTTTTGTTTTTGATATTTTAGTGTGACCAAGTGTATACGAAAAAAAAAATAAAAATTTAGAACACGTCATGAACAACTTATTGTTTTTAAGAATAGTTTCAAAACAGCTGAGTTGACACAAAAAATGTAATTAATATGTAGTTCTTTATGGTTAAACTTTACTTTATAATAAAAAGTTTATTATTTATTTTATTTCTTGATTCTTTATCCAACATCTATAAAATGTTTAGAAACAAAAAAATGTAAAACGGTCATACTAATTCAAATAGAAACTCGCAACAATCGCATCAAATATCGCTTCAATGCGCGCACATATATAATCACTGACTTATTGTATGTATATGGACTGCTAGTTGTGTATAATTCCCATACAAAATTTGCAACCAAAATGGTCCAACGGATACAATCGAAACTAGCCCTCGTGCCGACACTAGTGGCAAAAATAAACAACATATTTAACGCCATCTCTTGTTCTACTAGTGCCAACAGAAATGTTTACTCATAGAAACTAAGGACATCCATTGACATTGCTTTGAAGAAACGGTGCCCTCTATGGTTAGAGAGATAATCGGCTGAGAATAGTGCTAAGGGATCTCGAAAAAAAATACCCTTTAAAATATTTTATGAATCATTTTGGTCTACTTAATGATTTTATTGTGTGCATTCTTTTTTGAGAAAATGTTGGCCATCAACGAAAAAATGCAACATGCCAACATGAAAAATTGACTAAGCTATATTACACTAACTGAAAAGATCAGGCAAATCGTATCGTCGGTTGAAAAACGAAGTGACATTATTTAAAAGTTTAATTTTTTTTAAATTAAATTCCCATAAGGATAAAAATAATGCTTATATTTATCAAGGCAAACATAATTGTTTTTAGAATCAACACTTTGAAAAACATACATCAATAAAAATATATCATTAATTCTAGATTTAATTTTATAAAATGAAAAATCGATTTCAAATAAAAAAAATGGACTTACATATGTCACTTTGCAACGTTATCTTTTCCTTATTCCTCAACACGACCGAACAACATACATATATCTTCCTTGAGTTTTACGCATTCCTCTCAGATTGTTACAGTTCTAGTTTAAGAAAGAAAGTTTTCTGTAAATTCGATACAAATTGTAGGATTGGTTTTTCTCTAACGTGAGTTGTTAATTTAAATCAAAATTAGGATTTATTTGCATAACTAATTTTTTTGCAAATATTTTTGCTCTAGAAAAAAGATCTTAGCTTATCTCTTGATTTCTAGTATAAAAATTAAAATTATTTGTAAAAGCGTAACCACATGAAACTTATTGCTTTAATAAAAATATTTTTACAAACAATAATAATATAATGTTAATAGATAATACAAGTAAATGCAACGAAAACTGTTTTGCAGTTATTTATACGTTGAAAACAAAAATGAAAAAGGGAAATTTTCAGATTTGGCTATTGGACTATTTCCACATTAGCCCCTTTAGCACTGGTTCCATTTCATAGTATTCAAATTTTCCGTCAGTGTCGGCACGAGGGCTAGTGTCGTTTGGTAATCCGTTGGACCATTCTGTAATCAGCTACTAGCAGTCCATATCTAGTATGTCAATGTATATAATAATCAATGTAAATATTTTTCTCGCACGCAAACGCTTCTCGCATCGTATCGCTTTGTCGCACTACTGTACGCGCAACCTTAGGTGTGCTCAAAAGCAATTTATTAAGAAAATTCTTTTAGTACGATACTAGTTAGAAAATGTTTAAAATTAAGAATGAGTTAGTAAACTACTACCTATAAAGTTAGCAAATTGCTAAGTAGTATCATACTTATACCTTAATAATAGGCTGTTTAAAATTTTGCGCCACTGAAATTACAAATGTATAGTAACGTTGCATTTTGATTAGATGATATCAAAATTGAACAACGTTACTTTGATTTTATTCCAACAGACCTAAGAAAAAAATGGACAAAAAACTAAAAATAACAATAGAAAGTCCTTTCACAACTTTCAAAGAAAGTTTCTTAAAACTTATGTTTCGTTGACTAATGTCTTGGTTAGTCAAAATCTGGACTTAATAAACTTAATACATATCGATACCTTCCCGTAAGAATGTACTAAGCGACACTTTTTTCGAAAATGACTTTTTGATGAGGAAATATACTATATGTTAAGGGTCACGTTTTGGCCTGGGTTTCGCCAACCTATTATGCATGAAAACGAAACTAGAGTACAAATAAAAAAATCTATCAACTGCCATGTTTTCTCATTAAAATAATGTTGATCCCTGAAATTTATATTATGCGCCAAAAAATTATGCTAAGCGACATTAATAAAGATCTCATGTCGTGAGCAACAAAAAATTTTGTTTGATGTCACTTAGTTTAACCAAAATTGTCTCTTAGCACACCATGATTCAACTAGAACTTTCTTCGTTTTTTTCGTTTCCTGAACAATTTTGGAAATGTCGCTTAGTACATTCTTACGGGAAGGTATCGATATATTAAATCCTATCTTCCATACAAAGTTCGATAATTCTAACTGCCAATACCTACCTAATTGCATTCCTTAAATCCTAAATACCTACCTCTTTCAAGTTTCCTACGTCTTTCCAAACAAAAGATTCAAAATCGTTGAATCAAATAAATATCAAAAGAATAAAATGCAAAATCCAGGCTGAAAAATGAAAAATATGAATGTACCTACATACGTACAACATACAGTGAGCGTCAAAAGTGAGTAAACACCAATATTATTTCTGGAGTTACATGGAATTCGAACAAACAAATAAACAATGGATTCTAATAATAAAAACTAATAAAAATAAATCAAAATACAAATAAAAATTCAAAATATAGCTTCTTACAATTTTTCCCAGTAAAAACTAAACATACTCCATATTACCGCGTCAGAAGTAAGAAAACATCATAAACAGAATATAAGAAGCACAGTTAAACATGATGGTGTTGGCAGCATATTCGATCTGGAATCTTGTTTTCATTGAAAGTACAATGAATAATCAAGACTATCTAAACATCCTTAGCAATAACCTTCAACCGACCTTACGCAAATTAGGGAAGCTTAACAATTGGATCTCTTAGTAAGACAATAATCCCAAGAATAGCTCGCAGTTCCTTAAAGAATGAATACTTTATAGGACTTCAAAGCAGTTCCACCAACCTCTCCAATCGCAACACCTAAGGCCCATACAACATTTATGAAATCATTTGGACCGGAAAATTTCACAAACGGGCCATCAAGAACAAAGATAACCTTAAAAGGCTTTAATTGAAGAACTGTCCCAAATATCCTCCGATGTTAGAAATAATATTGTTGTTTCCATGTCACGCTGACTAAGAGATGTTATGAAGTCTAAATGTGATCAAATGAAATACATAGTTTTTTACTTGAGGTACTATATTTATAAATAATTTTAAGATATAACAGATGTTTACTTACTTTTGAGTTTTGACGCATAAAATATGAAGTTTATTTAGTTTTTATTGGGTAAAAATGCATTAGTTCGTTTTTTGGAATTTTTATTTTGGTTTTGATTTATTGCTATTAAATAAAAATTTTATTTTGTATTATTGGAAATCAATTTTTGTTTATTTTTGGGTTTCAATTCCATGTAACTCAAGAAATCATTTAGGTGTTTACTCACTTTTGACGCTCAGTGTATGTATATCCATATAAACACACGACCAAGGTCAACAAAAAGAAAAAAACCAAGCTACAGCAAAATTTTGTAAACAAAATTTCTGCATTTTCTGCAATTTCTGCATTTTTTGGCATATTATGTATTACAGTTGTAAAGACGAAACCAGCTGTATTTATCATCTCCCTTTGCCGCCTTACTGATATAGATATCAATAATCAACCCTTTCATTTTTTTACTTCTTAAAATTCAGTTTATATACAATGTTCACACTCTTCGCAACGTTTTGGCCATTGTGTATAAACTTTTGGTGCTTCTACAGCGCTCCTAGTGAGTGGCCAAGTAAATAAAAATTGCCTCATGAGTCATGAGAATACTATAGTTTATTACAAAGGTGTCATTCACATTAAGATAATACCGAATACTATTTGCTCTTTCTTACTCTTTCGCAGTATCATGTATCAACATGGCGAAATTAATTAATTTATTGGAAATTCGTTGTCAGCGATTATGATAAAAAGAACTAAACAGTTTTGTATAAAAAATTAATAATTACTTTATTTTACTTTCCTTCACGGATCTTCTTCAATCCAGATGGACCCAAAAATTTGTGAATCAATGAAATCACGCTGGGATAGAATTGTGATAGATAGAGCAATATATTCACTGGGAACAGTCCAACCCAGGCGAGCGAAACTTTGTTGGACAAAGCAACAGCAAACAACTGAGCACATCGTTCAGCAGTCATTCTATGCTGGTCGCCAACAGTACTCTTGCCTAATTTTTCATTTCGTTTACTAGTGAATGCCTCTTGGAGAAAATCAGTTGCGATTGGGCCAGGACAAAAAAGTGTGACGTCGATAGAGGGTACTTCCACGAGAAGTCCCTTGAAGTAACCATGCAGGGCATGTTTAGCTCCTAAATAGCTTCCGGAGAATGGAACAGCTGCGATGGCAGCACCGCTTGATGTTACAGCCAAATGACCTTGGTTGCCCTTAGCTTCTATAAAGTAGTGCAGTACTTTTCGAGATAAATTGATCACGGAAAAAACGTTCAATTCGAACATTTCTCGATCGACTTCAATGTCAATAGATGCCCAACTTGCTCGTTGGGACCTTCCTGCGTTGTTCACTAGAATGTCGATTGAACCGAAATGGTCCAAAACAGTCTTCAGGTATTTTTCGTGCGATTTAAAATCCAACATATCCATAGGCATCACGTAAACATCCTCATCACTGAGAAGACCGTTTGATGCCGCCAAACATTCTTGTCGCACAGTTTTGAGCTCATTTTCTCTTCGGGCAGACAGCGCAACCTTCACTCCATTTTTGGCCAGAACGATGGCAAGATATTTTCCGATTCCACTAGAAGCACCCGTTATCCATACTACCTGACCCCGAAGGGAAGAGATCGGTCGACCGAAACGCTCCTTGAATGAAAGTTGAATGTCAGCATCTAGCACGATCCAAAGAATGATATTACTCAAGAAGTAAAGGATAACAAAAAGACCAACTAATTCGAGAAACCCCATTTTCCATTTCCAGGTTTCGTAATTTAACTACATATATTTTTATGCATTATGCATATTATTTAAAAAGCAATTTGATATGATATAATAAAAAAATACAAGGCAGCTTAAAGCTTGCCGCTGGCGATTGTGCTAGCGCACAGCCAACAATCAAATAAAAAATTACACATGTGCTCAAACTTTAAAAATTAAAAGACTGCAGTTACACGGAAGCGATTTTTTCAAAATCTTTTTTGTCTTATTTGTCAAGTTCGGCATTAATTTTATTTATGAGTAAGGGAAATCCACATTTATTGAAACGTCCTATTAAAGTTCAGTAAACGAGATAAGCAGACATCATAACATCGATACCTTCCCTTAAGAATGTATTAAGCGACATTTTTAAAATTCTTCAGGAAACGAAAAAAACGTCTCAATTAGTTATTTTTTGTGTATTTTATTGGACGAAACAAATTTAAAAATGTCGCTTAATACATTCTTACGGGAAAAAAATCTGTTTCGTCCAATAAAATACACAAACAAATAACTAAATGAGACGTTTTTTTCGTTTCCTGAACAATTTTAAAAATGTCGCTTAATACACTCTTAGGCTAGTCGCGCACTGGCAACTATGATCGAAATCAAATAATTTAATCACCAGTTGAAAGAGAACCGCGCACTGACAACTCTTTACTCACGCTCACACTCTTTTCTCTCTTGCTCTTATAGAAAACAGCTCAACTGTTGCGAATTAATTTTAGGCAATCGTTTAGTTTGTGTCAAAACACAAACTTTTTAGTTGCTCGAATCGAGTTGCTCTAAGTGCGCGGTGTCCCATATAAGCCCATATGTTTCATTTTAGCAACCAAACAGTTGCGAAACTAAAAATTGAATGTGCGTACCTGACCTTACGGGAAAGTATCGACATAATTTTCTTAAGCTAAAAATAAAAAATGCAATGTCTTTTATGTTAAATACCAATTTTAAAATTAAAGACTCCTGTGGAGGCCGCCAATTATAAAATTTTATTTTGTTCACGTGAAAAGAAGTAAAGCCTCCTAACTCTTTCTTTTACCTAGTTTTGCGAAGATTACTGAGCGAATGCTAAATGGAAAATGAAATATACGCGAACAATCCAATAGCAATATTTATTCGTACATTATGTCAGGCGGCATTTCTGAAGTTTATATTTCTTGAACTATGTGGGAAAATTATATGTTGATATTTCATACTTCGCCATGATGATCTGATCAACGAAATAATGTCAATTTAAGAACTAAATGCATTAGAAAAGCTCGAAGATACTGTACGAGAAGAATATAGAAGGAAACCGTATTTCCATATCACGTAACATGATTTTTTCAATAAAATGTAGAGATTTAACAAGAAAATGTAGAAATTAGATCTTTAAAATCAAATGCGCAAAACAGACAAACGCAGCAATAATAAACATTTTTTTACTATCTGATATAATCCATATAGATCATACATTTAATAACATATATAATCCATATAGCTCATACATTATTTGAACAATAACGGAGATCATATTAGGTGCGTTTTATTATTCAAAAATCTATCTGGATCCGGATCTGGATCTTCCCTTGAAAATAAAACGATACGGATCTTATACTACGTTTTCACCAAAGGTAAATCCGGGATTTAAGTGGATTTACCATAAATCTCCTTTAAATCACGTAGATTTACTATACAAATATAAATCACCTCAAATGAAGATTTAAAATAAATCTCCTTGAAATCTTCTCGCAATCAGAAGGTTTGCAAAACAAACAAACCTTATTTTGTAGAACGCACCTATTTAAACCCACTTTCTTCATTGACAATCAACACAAAATAGAAATATCTGTTTTTTTTTCTGTTTACTATCCAATTGCAATTTTTTTTCTCTTGTCCAAATTGACAATTGAATGACAAGACAGAGTAAAAACGTCAAATAAATCTCAGTTTCTTTGGTGAAAACACTTCAAGATTTATTTTAAATCTCTAGCGGATTTACTCTAGGTGAAAACGTAGTATTAGTGACAGCAGTTTTATAAGTCCGTCTCTTTTTATCCTTGGGTTTGTAAATTTTCAATTATTTCTTGTCTTTTTTCTTTACACTAAGCTTACATTACTTATCATAAAATGACTGATTTTTGGATCTTTGAAATAGATCCCGATAGAAAACAGGATCCCAAATTGTTTTTGTAATACATGTTAAAACTTAATCCAGATCCGGATCCAGATAGATTTGTGAATAATAAAACGCACCTATCATTAAATTTTGTAAATATTGTCAATTATGACAACTACAAGACTTCAAAGTGAGTCTGGAGTGTTCACACTACTTTTGTGTCTGAACACGACACGGTGGCCGCTTTATGTCAAAATAAATTGGTTGAGTAATAAGTCCAATGTGAACACCGTCAATGAGAAAAAAAAATGTAATGAACTGTAAGAATTTTCACCAAGGTCTGTCAAAGTTCAGGAGCTGTCATAATTCGCTCTATACCTTCAAAGTTAAGTATTGCCGTACTCTTTTTTAACAGAAAGTATTGAAGTACGAGTATTTATAGTACGTCAATTGATTTGAAGTGTCGGAGTAAATTTTCAATTGTTTTTTAATTTAGAACACCATATTTTTTAACTAGGAAACATATTTCTATATTTATTTTATATTATTTTAATATTTTTCATTCGCAATGTAACATATAGGTACCAAAGTAAGAAAATCTTAAACTTTAAACAGCCATATATATAAAAACCGTTTATTCCACCTATATTTCACGGTTTTACTAAACCATGGAATAGGAGTTAAGTCCTGGATTAAATTTGTACATTAATAAAAACGAAATGTTCGAGGATAGTTAAGTGACGTTTATCAAAAATCCTTTTAAGAAATCTACTGCAAAAAGTAGGCCATCTAATCATCATCGAAGCATATTGTCGATAAGGTTTTTGGGTCGTGTGAAATGAATATGTGTCGACATCATAGCAGTGCGAACTCTGGGAATCGAAGTAGTATGCCGACATGGCGTGTTAAAATTTACAAATCGCCTGATAAATATTATTATCGATTACACAATACTAAAGTCCACTTTATTTAATAAAATATTTCTTATATAAAATGGTTTTATATATATATAATATTTGAATACTTATCAGAGACGTGTGTATCACACGAGGTCCAGCAAAGAGAAGAAAGTTAGAACAATTCATAACATTTAAAAATGTCTATCAGTCTTCCGGCATTTGCTAATCAAGTACACTTCTTTACTATTCTTCAGTATAGTTAAAACAAAATTATTTTTAGTTTAGAATTGAGATGCTAGGGTTCGCCACAACTTCATCCTTTCCTTAAATCCTTTCATAGTTTGTTCTCATTTTATTAAACTGCTTTGCTATCAAAGCAAATGATTTGACAACTCGTGAAGACACGTACTTCGCACTTCGTTTATTTCTTTTTTTGATAAAACAAAACGAGTTTGACAATTCTATTTCCTATTCCTTCGCTAAGCTATCTATTTCGGTGGTTTAGCTTAGTCATAAGTTAGTAAACGTCACTCAGCAGAAAATTTGTTTTATTAATGAAATATTGCACTTAGTCCAGGACTTAACGATAAACCTCCACTAAACCATATTTATTAATATGGGTGAAAATATTTTTAAACTATAAATAAGTGAACTGGCATTTTGTGTGACAATATTGTTTTTTTTTTTAGGTTTTATATTGATAAACAGTAGAGGCCAGTTTTTTCACAGTGTGTCATTTAAATCCATAATTATTTCAACTCGTAACAAAAAATTCAAAGTTTGAGTTTAGTTTTTAATCATGAATTTAGCTAATCAGTCGATTTTAGTTAATTGATTAACACCATTCAACCAACACCTTTTTGTGTATCAAATCAAAAACTTATCCTAATATGAAAGAACGTAAACGTCGTAAAAGTCATAAACTGGGTAAATATATCAAAATTATAATCCTTTTCAAAAATAAATAAACAAATGCAATTTTAATTTGGTTGTCCGGTTTTGAAAATTGAAAATTATAATGTGTTTTTTGTACTAATGAAAGATCATCCCGCTATAAATTTGTAAGATAACTTTTTCAAGCTCATCTAACTCTACTTAAAGTGGTTCAAATATTATTTTTGTTTTTGTTTTCAAAATAAATACACTTGGATACACACAATTTTACCAATACAACAACAGACAAAAATAAAGTTAAATCGATTCCTTTTCAACATAATTATGTAAATACATAAAATGGAATCAACAAATTTACCACATATTTTAAGTAAAATCCGGACGTACTAAATATTTATGAAAAGAATGAATAATGTATTCCTGTTGTACATAAACATACAAACAAACAAACCGAGTACTTGCTTTAAACAAAAATCTGAAAAATCGACCTGAATTAAGGTACCATAAACAACACTAAAGCAAGGCTTTTTATTTAGTGTTCGACTTTAATCATGGATTTCCGTATATTAAATTTTGACATATAACTAACGACTAAACTGGAGATTAAATAAGTTATTGGTATGGGGATTTTCTAAAATCTGGAGATTTTCTTTTAACTTTTTATTATTTTCAATTTTTTTCAAAATTTTTGCAAAAGAACCATGCAGATTTTTATGTTCGATTAAGAACTGATAGTTACATGGAACACATATAAGCTAATTTACAATACCTCAACAACCATTGACATGAGTAATTTAATTTAAATACATGATTATAGAACAAACTTTTGGCTTTCAAATGCAGTATAGCACTTTATTGTAAGTGTTGCCATTGTTTTTTAATATTTTTTTTTCAATTTAAAACATTTTTTCTAAAAGTGTCCCTACCTCCTAAACGGGTGGAGATAGACCCCCCCTCCCATTGTAAAAAGTGCTTGTTTTTGACCCCTCTACAAAAATCTGTTATCAAATCTTGGCGGCCACGTTATCGTACTCGTGCCCACTACCTTATCATAAATGCCATCTACTCGCCAGTGTAATAACTAATTTTTCTATCTTTGAAATAGATCCCGATAGAAAACAGGATCCCAAATTGTTTTTGTAATACATGTTAAAACTTAATCCAGATCCGGATCCAGATAGATTTGTGAATAATAAAACTCATCTAATATAAAATAAATAAAGAAATACCTATGTTTCTTTGTTAAAAAATATGGTGTTCAAAATTAAAAAAACAAAAATTTGCTCCACACTTCAAATCAATTGACGTACTATAAATACTTCAATGCTTTCTGTTAAAAAAGAGTACGGCAATACTTAACTTTGAAGGTATAGAGCAAATTATGACAGCTCCTGAACTTTGACAGACCTTGGTGAAAATTCTGACAGTTCATTACATTTTTTTCTCTTTTGTTGTAGATTCACCGAGCGCTCTTTACTTAAGAAGCTCATAAACTAGAAAGACTAGTTAGTGAAAGGATTAAATTGTTTATTGGTAGCATTTTGTTAAAGCTCAGACTTTTGTTTTAACCTTCCAGTTAACTAATAGTCAACATTAGCGTTTGATTGTTACCCAACTAACATTTCAGCTTCGATTCGGTCTAACTAAATATATTTTCGAAGTTCTTTAATACATTTGTAAAGGTTGTTTAAGAACAAAAAGGAGAATATTACACAAGCTCACAAAACCTTTTATGTACTTCTATAAGTGATTCTGAAAATCCTCTTAGAAGTACCATGCACAGATCTTTTAAAGGTGCCAGCTTCTTGTATGAACTATTAGAAGTTTAACAGAGTAATATTCGAAATTGAACTGAAGTTCAAGTTTTGACAGATGGCTTCAATAAAGCTTCGCAAAAATTACAAACGTACGGCTTTTTATGTCTATTACAAGCTTACACTCAAACTTTTACCGAGCCTGAAAAATACGAAAATAAAAGTAAATTTATATTTCTTTGAAGACGTTTTTCCGACATTTAATCAATTTTAAACCTGAAACTATGTATGACATTGGAATTGTTATTAATTAATGTATTTGGAATAATTTTAAAACATGAATGACATTATACCTTATTTGGGGATCGAACTCGGCATCTCTTGTGTAATAGTCCATCTCTCTACGCACTGGGCCATATTGAATATTATTTGGAAGATGCAAAAACTTAATCAGCCTATTTCTTTCTCAAACTTCAAAATTAAGACAAGACTGCGATATACAATATTGCCTAGGCCACGTTCACACAAGAAAAACAAAACCTAAGCAAATGTCTTAAGTTTCCTTTGTTGGGTTTACCTACAAAATGTTTATTTAATTTTCAGTATTGAGCCCTAATCTTCATACCTAATGGGAGCGCACAAAATATCTTTAAATTGCTGACCGTAGTGATTTGTTTTATGTTTTACTTAACTCTTTCTTTGTTTTGATTTGTGTCCTTAAAAACGATTCATTCATTCATATAAAATGTTTGTATTCCGTTTAGTTTGACATTTGTTATGTTAAGTATACATTATGCCTTTCTTCAATATCGTGAATTATTTTCATGTAATATTTATTTATATTATTTGTAATAAAACCATCAAACATTTTGGTCAGTTCACCCATCTATAGTTTTATGCATTTCCACTTTGAGGGATATATAGAGATATCATGCTGGATTTACATATATGCCTCTTCCAAAGAAATTCACATTTATATCTAATATGGGCACAGATATACTACATTATATGTTTGAAAACAAAAAAGTTCTCGGATATTCAAGTTATAACTTCGCACCTGTGTCGAGACGCTCGTTTATAATTGCAATTCAACTTTTAAGAGCTTTCGAAGGTATTTTTTCTTAAATTTTGGTTATTCGTCACTTCATCTTCGCTAAACTCTTACAGCCTTATTTATTATTTTTCACTAATACTAAAACGGCTCTAAACCTCCTATCCACCAGTATTAGCTTATTCCACCGCTATTATTACTCGTGCATTTTCATTGGCCCTGAGTAATAGATCCGAATCTAGCCTAAGTTCGATTTTAACCAAACATTCGTAGAAATAAAACAAATTTCAAGTATAAATACTTAAAAGCGGCTTTCCTGTAACTAAGTTAAATTTAAAATGATAGAATCACAATAGAACTTTACGAATCTGGTTAATAGAAATCTGTTTGTGTATCAGTTCACAATAACGAAATTATGAAAATGAGTCACAATTATTGGTATAAATAAGACTTTTGTAAATTTGATCTGTTACTACGAAATTTTAAAAGCAACTTTTCTACATCTAACAAAAAGTGACTTTAAAACCGATTATATGAATGTCTATTACTAAGGGCCATTGTAAATAAGCTTTTCAGGATTAGAGTCGTTGTAAATTCGAAGTAACTTTACTCCGGCGCTAAAACGAAATAATAAATAAGGCTGTTAGGGTAGGCGCGCACATTCAATTTTTAGTTTCGCAACTGCTTGGTTTGAGCAACTAAAAAGTTTGTGTTTTGACATAAACTAAACGATTGCCTAAAATGAGTTCGCTATTTTGTGTAACATATAATTATATGCACCTGCGCGGACATTTGTTTTCTATAAGCAACCAAACAGTTGTGCAACTAAAAATTGAATGTGCGCGCCTAGCCTTAAGGTTCACAAGGCAAACAATTAAACTAATTGTCTATGCTATATATCATAGGGATCTCGATTTATACTCTTATACTTGCCTGAGTAATATCTAAAAAGTACATAGATGGATTACAATAAATGTATACAAATAATTAGTTGATGCATGCAATTTAATATTCCTAACTTTAATTAAGATTAAATGTATTAGTTTCTGTTAAAATTCATTTGCAGAGTTCTTAGAAGTTTGAACACTGATGTAAACTTCTATATCATATCACATTGCAATCTTTATACAAGTTCCAGCTTCTCTATTTTCATTTATAAAACCATATCCAAAAAATTGGTTCTAGTCTCTGAAAAACTTTGTGTCTTACTTGCAAAAGGTTTAAAAGAAGATGATATTGAAACCGTGACTTCTATAGGAAAATTATTTTTGAAGAAGGTTCTTTAGAAGCATTATATAAATTGAAACATCCAGCATGTCCATATTTCTAGGCTAATAGAAACTGAAATGTTAGTTGGGTAGTAAGGCCCAACCCAACTAACAATTTTGTTTCCGATTTCTGAAATTAAAGAATCATTCGTAGCTATAGTGCTCATATAACTATTCTTGCTGGAAGTCAAATAGCTATAGGAGTAAAAATTGATATAATTCATGTCCTAGACATTCTCTGGGTCACTTTTTATCACCTTTATAGGCGTAAAGACTCAATATTCCTTTAATCATTCTATATTTATACTATAAGATCACAGGCAGCTCATACTCCGATAGTCGTCCGAAGAAACTGCTATAAAAGTCCTAATTTGGTATTCGTTATCTTTATAGAATAATTATTGGACAGTTTAAGTCAAGGTGGAGTATAGTTCCTGTAGTACTTTTATAAAACTGTGCAAATATATGCAGTCAAAATGAGTCATTGACCCAGAATGCACCACGTGCTTTTGTACACATGAGGGACATATACAAGTACAACAACAAAATGCGCAATCTGCGTAACTCTGTATGAATTAAATGTACGACTGGGTCGAACGAACTTGAACGAAAATGTAAAAAAATGCAAATTTTAACAAATTAAAGTTTTTAAACCAAAAAAAAACTTTTTTTAAAAATTGTTTTAGTACGACAAATAAAAATGAAATGCCATGTAATTTTTTAGAAAATATGAATTTATTAAAAAAAAAACAAAAATTAAAAAATTTTAGCGGATTCTTAAAAAAAATAAGTTTTTATATACAAAATTTTTAAAACATTTTTGAGAAAAACATTTGGTTTATCTACTTTCAAAAAATTTTTTTTTTTTTAAGATTGGATAGAATTTTTTTTAGCTTTTAACAAGCTTTTCTAAAAAAAAAACTATTATTAAAATCCAACAAGCTGTTACTGAGAAATTCAAAATTAGAAAAAAAATTATGTGGTAGGTAGGCAGTAAAATCTTAATTTAAACCTTTTATCGAATTATACATCGTTAAAATTAATCGAAAAGAAAAAAATTATTAAAATTCTCTAGGTGCCGTTTCCGATAAAAATAGGATTTTTGAAAACCAAACAAATTTTAATTTAGTTTTAAAAAATTAAAGCATGGTGTTTTTTTACGAATGCATAACTTTCTAAATAGCAGCTATGTCGCAAGTAAAAAGTCAACATTGCAATTTATTTGAAAAAAATAAATTAAAGCTTCATTCATATAAAACTTAGAAAGCATCTATAAAGAAAGTCTATGTGGCTTTATAGGAGATAAATCACGATAAAAGCGATCCCAATTCAACGCCGGCTCTGACATATACCAGTTTGGCCGAGCGGTTAGCGAGCAAGAGATTTGGTGTGAGAGGACTCGAGTTCAAATCCCAGGTCCGCCTATTCATGTAAGTAATTTTTAAATTAATTTTAAATCTAAAAGTAGAAATTAAATCATAAATAATAATCAGCTTTTAAGATCTTCACAGAAATCATGCGGAAAAACCCGAAAAACATATGCAAGAAAAGCATCAAAATAAAAATGAAATCAAATAAGCACAAAATAAACATTTTTTTTATTTTATGCATACTCCTATAAGTATTTTATTCTTGTGACAGTAAATCTTCTTTTCATTGCCACTATCGATGCAATTGCTGCAATAAAGCATATATTACCTCTATAACATAACGATAAGTATGTTCTTCGGAGTAACACAATTTACTCCATAAAGGTCCAATAGGAGTTAAAAAAAAGTCGCCCTTTTAACTCTATGGAGTTTTATATAACCCTTAAATGTGTGCAATAGACAGTAACAAGAAGCTTCTCTAGATGAATATAGAAGTAAAATTGTTAGTTGGGAATGACTTAGGTGGGACGCCACTTCAAATTTTACATAATATTTATGTATTTATCGATTTCACTTAAAAGCATACACCATAAGAAATTGTGATCATGAATGTAAAACTTAGACGAATTATTAAATATTTGAATAATTAATTTTACAAGTACAAATGTCAGACTACTTGCTTTTCAACTTGTTTGCTATTCGAATTACAAATTCGATGCCAATTGACGATCAAGTTGCTTTTTAGAGAAAAGGAACGCATTTCGCTTTAAGCACACAGAAGACAGAAACAGAACTTTTACGAATGTCATTCACACCGAGAAAATAAGAACAAATTAAAGTTCATAATACAATCGTATCGTAGGCCATTTTGTTTTTACATTAGTGTGAAAAATTTTAGCTAAACACATTTTTTAAGCTAGTACATAATTTGCTTGTACTATTGTTATTTAAATTATATTTATAATTAATATATAATTTTATCTATATAAATATGGGACGCAAAAAGAAGAAGGCTTCCAAACCCTGGTGCTGGTATCTTTTTTAAAATAAAACTTATTGAAACAGAAATATAAACCTAAGATAGGTATAATATATAAGTAATATGGATAACTCTATGTACATAAATATATATATATTTATTTTTACATAACCCAATTATAATTTTCTTATTTATATTACACGTTCATGTTTTATTTATCAAACGTAAAAGTTATTTCCTTAATTTAAAAAAAAGGTATTGTAATCGAGAATTTGAAGATGAAAAAATTTTAGTTCAACATCAGAAAGCGAAACATTTTAAATGCCACATTTGCCACAAGAAACTGTATACAGGTCCCGGGCTATCGATCCATTGCATGCAGGTGCACAAGGAAACAATTGACAAAGTGCCGAATTCTCTGCCCAATCGATCTAATATAGAGATCGAAATATTCGGTATGGATGGGATTCCGCCAGAAGATTTGCGTGAGCACGAACGGCAGAAGAACGGCGGCAAATCTGACTCTGATGACGATGAACCAGTCGCAAAGAAGAAAGTTGAAGGTTAGTTTGATTACAAACTAAATGAAAAATGTATTTTTAAAATAATATGTACCTATTCAGTTTCCTTAGCTGGTCCACCACCAATGATGATGCAAAATATGATGCCACACATGATGGGACAGTTCAATCCTATGGGACATATGATGGCGCCCATGGGTATGCCTCCTTATATTGGGCCTGGAGGCATACCAATGATGCCACCACACGCTATGATGGGTGCGCCTCCTAGAAATCTCTTTCCTGCTGTGATTGTGTCAAGCGCAGCAGCATCTCAACCTAAGCCGACGTTCCCCGCTTACAGGTGAGTCACAATTCATTTAAATTGAAACCTTTTTCTACAAAAAAATACATACATAGTTATGTTTATACATAGATGTTACTAAACTAAACTTCGTAAAATGAGTACCTACTTAAATATAGTTTAAGTTAGAATTTCTGTCAATTTTCTTGCAACAATGGAAACTCGATAATTTATGAATTGTTGGTCGTACACATTCACGTAGTGCAGTAGACATTTAGGGAATGTCGGGCAACGACATGTGATGTGCAAGCAAGTGATTCGGATCCGAGCACAACGAGGATTTGTAACACAAACACATGAATATGATTCACATGCGTTTATTCTCTGAGCTAGGCTCCCCACGTCTTGTTTTTGAATGAATAATTCTGAAAACTGCAAATGAATGAATTTATGCACCTCTGTTCCAGACCAAGACATTCTAGAAACAAAAAAGTTGTGGTAGTATAAGGTTATTGAAGTAATTATATCCCCAATTTAGTACGGAATTATTGTTATTTACGCCCCAGTTGGAAGACTATTGAAGTTCATACTTGTACATACCCAAATATATTACGGAATTCTTAATTGGTTTTACAAATTGATGTTATTGCGGTTTATCCATTTATTTTTTTTTATTTCAGATATTTCTGTAATAAAATAGAAATAAATACCAAATATTCACCCCTCCGAAAATTTTGTTACGCTACGAATAGGAATAAATTTACATCATTGGTCCCGAACGGAATCAAAAAAGCATTTTTCTAATTTCGGAGTTTCAAAATCAGTTGATTTGCGTCAAAATGTGAAAAAATAAATATGTACATTTTCGTTGTTCATCTTTTGATTTGATTTTAATTTTGTTGGTCGTTAAAAATGGATATTATTGCCGTTGCAATCTTTGTAATAAATGTGGAAAATACGCGAAGAAGACAAACACTAAAAATAAGATTCATTACGGAAGGATACCAATATTTATTTGTATTTACTTTATTTGCCCTTCAAAAAATAAAAAATATAAACAAATTCACATGAAAACAATAATAAAAATTGTTTTTATATATTTTATTTGCATGTTTTTAATGCTAGAAGTTTAAATGATTATAAATTTGACTACATAAAGAATGTTTTCGATGGTACTAATATAGATGTTATTTGTGTAAGTGAAACTTGGTTTAATCCTGACATTCCTGACCATATTCGTAATTTAAGTAACTACACTCTTGTGCGAAATGATAGGTCAACTTCTAAAAAGGCGGTTGTGTTGCAATTCATTGTAGATCGAGTCTAAGGTCAGATAATAATGACATAGAATTTATTAGAACAGAAATTTCCAATATAAAATGTTTGTTAGCATATGTTTATAACCCTAACATAATCTGTTCACCCACTCCTTTATTCACAGCTTTATAATCTTTCTTAATATCATATGAACCAGGCACGAGGCGTGACTTTTTCGATAGCGGAAGCACTGAACATAAAACCAAAACTGAAAGACGTTTGAGATCCAACCTTTTAAATTCCACCTTATGACAATACACATAAAATAATATACATAAGTAATATATTACAGTAAAGTCTAATTAAAAAAAGAGCTTGATGCCTTGCGCAAAGATTTATCCTTTTTCTTTTAAGACAAAATTATCTAAGTACGATTTGATGAGAACTAAGCTACGAGTAGATAACCTTTCTTGTCCACATTTATTTCAAAAAAAAAAATATTTAATTCTATTAAAACATGAATATGATCTCTGTACAGATGCCATTATTACGGGATATTAAAAATCTTAAGATTCCTTGAAGTTTTTTTTGATTTAAAATTCTCATAATTGAAAATAACCTTTAGTTATATTTCTGCTGGAATGGGAAGAAACCTCAGATATGAATATTAGAACTACTGTTTTTGACCACTTTTTTTATAATAACAAAAAAATGAACAGAAAACAGGTGGATTGAATTTATCGCCACGAAAATAATTAAAAAACTACTTCATATTTGTTTGTTTTCTGATAGTTATGAATTGCACCTAAATTTGCACACACATTATATTAAAATTAAACTTCTACCCCTTTTGTCCATGAAATTAAACTCATTATCAGTTTGGGACAATAAGCAACTCAATAGATACATCTTTGTTTTTCTATCTATCTCTTGTAGGAAATTCTCGTAATGCATTCACTCAACTCATTCTTCACACATTGGGCAAAAGGCAAGAAACGAGACAAAATTATTTTGAATTTGGGTTGAGATCTAAGTTAAGTATGAGAAATAATGGAATGCCCAGCTGTTGTGCATTCTATTGTTTGAGAATCATTGTTTAAGCATTTTGTGAATATTGGTGAGTGATGTTGTAGGTATATTTTCAGTGGACTTGGAGTGGAAGGGTATTTTGAAATTGAGTTAAGAAGACGATAATAAGGAATGCATAGTTGTTAAGCATTTTAGCAAGAACTTTCATGAGATTGAGCATTATAAATAATGGAGTGATATTGAACATTCTCAGTTGGTTTGCAGAGTGGCATTTTAAGTTGTAATAACCAGAGAGATCTTGATTTCTCTCGTAATTTTAGTGAAAGATGATAATGTTGTCATAATGATGTTGGATATAATTTACAAAGTAAATGAAGATTCATTAATAGATACGAATAATATAATAAAAATATTAATGAAATTTGGAATTTTGAATTTAATTCCTTGCTAGGTACGATTTTTTCAAATGGTTCAACGGAAGCACTCATTCCACTCAATATATGGACGCTTCGTCGCTGATATGAACATATAATTGTTTGTGGTGATTTTAATGTTGATCTTCTTAAAAGGGACTCTACATCAACTTCTCGATGATATTGCTGCTACAGGTCTCAATGTCATAAATACATATCCAACTAGATACGCTACAAATTGTTCCCCTAGCCTACAAGATCTCATTAATGTATCTGAACCAACAAACATACTTCTCAATGATCAATTATCCTTTGATGGAATATCAGATCACGACTTAGTTTTTTGTGCTTATGATATTGATTTTTCTCATACCCAAGTTCCATGCACCTTACTGATGCCTTATTTAATGATGCTAACAGTGTGGTGTAGAGAGATTGTTACAATATTGTTCATGTAGATAACAAACTTAATTTCATTTACAACCATAAATGTCCGTGGTACAACTTGGAAGTTAAGAATGCGATTAAAAATCGCAGAAAATACTACCACAAGTGGAAGAGTTCACCAAATCCTGCAACCCGGCGACAATACTGCTATTTTCGCAATCAAGCAACTCTCATCACCCGTTCAGCCAAGAGAAATTTCTACGCCTCGAAACTCAACACAAATCTTTCTCCTAAGCAACTTTGGAAGAATCTTCGTGAGATTGGTGTTGGAAAAAGGACAATTTCTAAATGTGACCTTGATCCTAATGACCTTAACAACCAGTTTACTCAGACAACTTAATTACCAACAAACTTTGAACCCAAAGCTGCTTTA
The DNA here is from genome assembly GCA_911387755.1 of Chrysotoxum bicinctum. Classification (NCBI taxonomy): domain Eukaryota; kingdom Metazoa; phylum Arthropoda; class Insecta; order Diptera; family Syrphidae; genus Chrysotoxum; species Chrysotoxum bicinctum. The sequence continues at coordinate 102,270,352 of OU426987.1, read as the reverse complement.
ATTTACGATCAAGCAGATAGTTTTTGTTTTCAGACTGTAACTGTAGACGAAGTTATCCGCACTTTCAAATCTTTAAGGTCTGAAGCTATAGGTCAAGACGGTATTCCTTTAAGATTTGTGAAAATTATCTTACCCTACATGATTAACGCTCTCACCCATGTTTACAATCACTGTGTTGTCTATTCAACATTTCCAACTGCTTGGAAAGCAGCAAGGATAACACCAGTTCCAAAAACGTCTATACCTACGGAACCCGCCGACTACCGCCCAATAAGCATTTTACCGTGCATGTCAAAAGTCCTCGAAAAAATCCTTACAGGGCAAATGATTGACCATCTCACGTCCAAAAAATTGTTATCTCCATACCATTGCTCTACAGCAATGGTTAAGATCTTAGAGGACATTAGACTCCAATACGATAAAGACAACGTCACGTTACTGTGCCTACTGAATTTCTCTAAAGCTTTTGACAAAGTCAATCATCGAGTTCTTTGTCAAAAACTTAAGCACTATTTTGGCTTTTCGAATTCTGCTGTTTCCCTCGTTAATAGTTATTTGTGTAACAGAACTCAGCGTGTAGCTGTTGAAAACAAATCTTCAATGCATACGTATTTGAAGATGGGAGTGCCTCAAGGTTCTGTTCTGGGCCCAATTCTGTTTAGTGCTTATATCAACGATCTGCCTTATATATCCGATATCAAGAATGGTGGTGCTCAGAAAACTGCACTTGCACTTCACTGTATAGAAGAAGAACATAGACCAGACTTTGAAAATGTGAGGGTATTAGAAGTAGAGAGGCACCATGGAAAAAGAATGTTGTTAGAGATGTTGCACATCATAAACGCAAAGAACACAGTCAATAGACGGTCTGATTGTGATAATCTCTGCAACATGTATAGCCAACTTGTTAGGAGAACATGAAACAGTGGGGAATTACTAAATTAAATTGTTCTTTTGTGTGAAATTAAGCAGTTTTGTTTTTTGGAATGTTTTGCTTATATAAAAATTTTCAAAAATTGTAATGAATTATTTAAATGTTTGTCAGTTTTTGCTAAATTTTAATTTATTTTATTATTATTGCAGTGTTTCAAGTGTGAATAATATTTTATAAATGCCTTAATGTTGTTAAAACGAGTTTTTTAATTTTCATTGTAAGTTTCTTTTTTTTTTTTTTTTATAATCTACCCGCGCTCAAGGGATTATGATTACCCTTTAAATGTTTCAACACAGCGCGGGCGTGAAGTTAATGAAGAGAAAGAAGGATAGGAAAGATGTGTGGCACGATGTTCTGAGACTGTTGGTGGTTGTCTCGGATATTTTTATCTCCAGGGATGGCGGCTGAGCTAAAGCGGAGAAATGCCGTTTCTTATTTCTATGTCGCTTATAATTCACATTATTTTATTCGTGTTCATCCTTGTTGGGCATACTAGTTTAACTCAATTACATGTTGTTAGTTTTATGCCTGAACAACATGAAATGAGTAAACCAGCAACCCATTGATGACAATTTTTAGAAGGTTTTTAATGGAATTAAAGCGACATAGACGACGGCAGGGATCGAACCTGTCATCATGAGGTTGACAGGCGAGCACACATCCATCGCGCCACGGCCACGGCGGTGAATAATAACGGTTAAAGTTTGACACCTGAAAATGCAAAGTCAGGGTTGTCACACATGATCGTTAATGAAATAATGCATAATGGAGACCGATGGTGCACAGTATGCGAAATATGTAGTAAAATAAATTCAACTAACAGGCACTACTATTTCATTGCTCGCAGCTGTACATACATAAGATTTTCTATAGGGTTGAGGTCTCAAGACTGTGGGGGCCATTCCAACACAGTAACCATTTTTGGGCTGGTATTACTTTCAGTCCCATTTAAAACTACTTCGTCGTTGTGTCCTCGAGGTCTCGCCGGCCGTACGAACACGAGGTAATCGTCCTTGCGTCTTTTTCTGTAATGTCAGCTTGACATTGGCAATTTCCACCAATTTGCAGAATCGTCTATTTATAATTTGACCTAATTCATCAAAGTTTTTGGGACTTTTACCTTGCATTTGACGTTCAATTAGGAGACTGAGCTGGACAATTCAAACAATTTAAAAAACCTACCTCTAAGTACGCTTTCACCAACCGAAAAGTATGTTTCGGATCGTTGTCGTACATAACACGCCATGTTTTTCTGAGATAAACAAATTGACTCAGCTCGTTTACGAGCCTAATCGAATTCCTGACCTTGCAGGTCATTCCGTCAAGGCTATACTTGTTTCATATCTCTTATCCTGACAAATACACTATAAGTGTATAACTTCTAGGCATATCAGACAATTGTGTTATATGTATATGCCAATTTCTCGGATCAAAAAGCCCAGTTAGAGAAAAAAATTCCTAAGAAGAAGTCAACTGGGACAAAAACTTTAATTGGTCAATATGCTTCCTCGATAGTGGCATGGACTTCATTCGTACATTTGCCTTATCTAAAGAACTAGTTATCGGTTTGTCATTGTAGATGAGCGTTGGAAACGAAGATGAAGTTGAATTGTTTATGTTCTTGACAAATGACCTTTGGGACGTTACAGGATTTTTTGCCTTAATTTCTGATCATGTAAGAATGTGGTTTCTTTTATAACAGTGCTGCAATGGTTTTGGACTTGTTTATACTTTTCCCGATATTTCTCAGTTGGGTCGGCTTTGTAAAATCGGAAATTATCTTCTCTCAACCAGACTTTTCTTTAGGATTTATACTCTTAAATCTGTAAAGAATAAAAGAAACAAATCAAGAGTGTGAGCGTTTTGCCCAGCAACATCTGGTATTCGAGTGGGCTCATCTACAAGCTGAGTAATTTGGTGCATCTCAGCGAAGATCTCAACATATCATATATACCCGAAGGGTGTTTTCTGTCCTGAATAGCGGAGCCAACTTGAATTGTGTATATTGAAGAGTTGAATTGCTGTTAAGATTTGGACTCTTATAAATGAAACAATAATGAAGTTAAAGTTCGTATTAGAAAAATGGACGTATTAGGGAAGGCTTCGGCAAGCAACATCATCAACAAAAAGGCCGTGATGGAGAAAGAGTAATGGCATTAGGTTATAGACAGGCAGGCGAAATTCTAGAAGATCAGTATTGGCACTAGCCTGTGTTTCTCCTAGTGCCAAATAAGCTGGGCTGTACTTAACACAATGGGCGTACCCCTATGTCCAAAAATGCAGGCCAACTGGTTTTGTTCTAAACGAAACTCAAGTAGTTGAAAACTCAGATCTTATCCGGCAAGACGTTGTTTCGCAGTCACTTGTACACTTGATTCACTTAATTTATTCACCAATATGTGGATAAAGATTTATGTCTGTAAGTAAGTCTTCCATTATAACTTCGTTTATCGTAGCCCCAATTTCGACGGCACTCGTACGTCAACTTTAAATAAGTTTGATGCGATGTCGGACTGTATACAAACATTTGTTTTTAGAATTCAACCATGTGACTGAGTAGATGAGCTTACTAAAATACCGGATGTTGTAGGTCAAGTCAAAGTCCTAACACCCACGACTTGTTCCGTATGTCTCACCACGAAAAATATCGAGTGGAGTGTATTAGCTCTTCTTGGCACTTCCGATCACTGTATAGTGTCGGTTTTTTTCGAGTTCAAACATCTCAGTTAAGAAAAAATCATGAAAAGAATTGTTTGGCAATGTGTGTGTAGAGCAATTCGCAGCAAACTTTACTCGTACGTTGTCTAATAGTGACAGGGTTCCACCTGTACTTAAGGACGTACATATGTATATTTTTCTTTGCGGTCATAACATTTTCGTTCGTTTTTTTCGTAAACCCGTTCAGTTGCTAGAGAACTAAAAGATCTCAATATTCGCAAATCCGCTGACCCTGATTGTCTATCACCAATCTAATTGTCTTGAAAATATGTCTTCTAATTTGGCTAAACCACTGCGTAAGCTTTTTCACCTATTCTCTTCTTTAGGCTCTGTATCGCCAATAGCTCTGGCAACCATTCTTTCCAAGTTCATGGAAAAGCTGATCAATAGTAACCTCATGAAATAGCTCCAACAACAAAAGCTTCTCAATGACTGTCAGTACGATTTTCGTTGCAACATATCCACTGGTGATTTATCAATCAATCCTTACATCGCTCTGGAGAAAGCAATTGTTCTGCTTTCCATGTTTTTAAAAACAATATTCTATTCTAGTGTAATAGCGAGTTATATTCCTATTTAACCGTAATACTCTCGCTTCCGGGAGTGCCCATCAGTTTACTCTAGATCCCAACTTTTGACGTACTGTTTAATTCAGAGATTTTTTTTTAGCCGAACTACACGAATGTGTTTCCCTCCCATTATGATATTCAGACATACAAAACTAATGTGCATCGGTATCCCCTATTAAATCGTGTCCAATTTCCCTAAAACGTTCACACTGTGCTCAAACATTTTAAGGATATAAAAAAATGTCAAATGCAAATTGTCTTCACCGTAGGGATACAAAAAAATAATCTTGAATATTGTTCTTCAATTCCAGAATAATATAAATTGCAATTGGAATTTCCAGGGCTGCACATTACTAGTGTTTTTAATACGAGTATTTAAATGCTCAAATCGAAATTTACATTTAAGCTGTCAATAATACTCTTCCTCATAGAAAATAGTTAAGGAATGAAATTTCCGAAATTTGAAAGCAATAAGCAGAAGAAATACTTACTTTTTATTTTGCGTCGAATAACAGAATCAAAAGCAGAACTCATGCATTAATTATAATTACATAGTTTCAATTTTAGTGTATACATATATCGTTATATGAGAATTATAAAAAATTCATTTTAAATATTTTTTTAAAAGCACTTAATTACCAATGTGACAAGTTTCACAGACATATGTAGAATCGTTTGCTTCTATTTTTAAGGAAGAGGCTGGAGAATATAAATCTTACCAACTGTATGGTTTTTCGGAAATTTAACTTCTGGGCTCTAATAAACTGAAGGGCATCAATGGATTAAATAAACGCATACTGATATAATTTCATTTTATGATAACTTTTCACTGTTTACTTTTTAGTTTAACATCATCTTGTTTGAGTAATTATTTGAAATACCAGAAAATCTTCTTTATTGATATGAACAATGAACATATTAGTTTTACAAAACCTCTTTGTAAACAATATTTGATGTAAGATTGAAATCATTTAGAATTTTTTGTTTATCATTTTCTGTAATAGATACAAATGTTTTTTTGATTTTTTGACTTTTGAAAATGCTACATGAGTGTTGGTCTGAGGGCCAACGACCAAATTTTTTTGAACTAAAACAAAGGCTGTACTTACATCTGTCTGGGTTACAAATTAGTTCAAGAAATTAATGTTTAAAAATGGCCAACCAGATATACTAGTGTAATTTTACATGTGCTTAGATTAGCATTTTGCGAATTAAGAAAATGTAAGGACAAAGATAAAGAAGAAGATAATATGGTGGATATAATAATAGTGAATTAATGAAATGTAAAGATAAAGAAGAAGATATACTTTTGGATATACTTTTACAGTGTAGGTTTACACGACACATCTGCTAACACTCCCCCTTGGTATGTCCAGACTCGCTTATCTTCTTGTTGGGGTGGTAACGTCCAGCACAGCCAGCTTAACGGTGGGTCTAACGTAAACACCAGAACGTTTTAAAACAGTTGCACTTCGGACTTGCCCGTCTTTTGCAACTTTGGTTTGAATGACACGACCCTTCAGCCAACAGTTCCTCGGGCTATTCTGGTCAACAATAAGAGCTATATCACCTTCTTTTATAGGTTCGACTGGTGAAAACCATTTGGACCGGCGTGTTATGGTCGGGAGATATTCACTTACCCATCGCTTCCAGAAGTGATCTACTGCTGTGATGTTTGCCAATTTTTTCTAACTACTTTAACATCATCGTTGAATACTACTAAAGGCTTCATTCCATTTGATGACCCCAAGAGGAAGTGGTTTGGAGTGAGTGCTTCTTCATTTTCGTTGTCGATCGGAAGGTATGTAAGCGGGCGAGAATTGACGGTATTCTCAACTTCTAACAGCATGCTTCTTAGTAACTCATCTGTAGGGTTTCGCAAAGGCATAATTCTGTAGAATACTGTTTTTATTGAGCGAACCAGCCGCTCCCAGCATCCTCCCATGTGCGGAGAACTTGGTGGATTGAAACTCCATTTTGTTCTAGGAGAGGTGAACGCTTCCATCAATTTATGTTTGTCGACGTTATTAAGTGCTTCACGCAGCTCTCGTTCCGCACCCTGGAAGTTAGTGCCATTGTCACTAAATTTTTTGATGGGAGTTCCTCGACAAGCTATGAAGTTTCGAAGGGCGAGAATGCATGAATCTGCTGACAAGCTGTGTGCGATCTCGATGTGGACGGCTCTGGTGGTGAGACAAGTCAAAAGAACTCCCCACCTTTTTTCACTTCTTCGGAGAATGGATATACTCATTGGACCAAAGTAGTCAACTCCAGTAAATTAAAAAGGTCGAGTAAACGGTGACAATCGCGCTTTGGGTAGCTGGGCCATCATTGGTTCACGAGGTTTGGCATTCTGGTTTTTACAGTCTTGGCACTTCTTCTTTCTCATAGAATGAAATGCGGTTCTTAAGTGTGGGATTTGGTACATTTGCCGAAGTTCATTGATAGCTGTCTCATGATTTTGATGATGGAATCTGTAATGCATGTCCATCATAATAAGGTAAGTAATTTGATGGTCTCTGGGAAGTATGATTGGTCACTTAAAGTCGTCGTTCGATTCTATAGAGAGGTCAATTCTACCTTTCGCTCGAATGATGTTTTGATCGTCAAGATTAGGGCTGATGATTCTACCCGGGTAATCAACTACCCGGGTACCCGGTTACCCGGGTTGCTTGTACCCGGGTAGTAAATAACCCGGGTACCCGGGTACCCGGGTATTCGGGTATTACCCGGGTACCCGGGTATAAAAACGATAAAATCCTTCGTGGCTATGTAAATCGCTTTTTCAAAAACACCTACAAAGCATGGAACAAATTATATAATTATATGTATGACACAATTAGGTACAGCGACAAAATTTCAGAAAAACTAAACATTTTATTCAATAGGTAGTCAAAAAACATAAAAACAATGCTCTGAAATATGTACAATTATATTAATAATGAGTAAAGGAATTATCAAAATTTCATAAATTGTTGATGAGGACAATTTGATGGGTTTAAATTCTAATTTAATAGATCTTGATTTTTGTGCAAGAACACCAACAAAGAAACATTTTCTGGGGCCAAACATGATGTTTTGGCAGTAATAATATTGCCTGCAGTCGAAAAGAGCCTTTCTGAACTTGCTGATATAGCTGGATAAGCAAGATATCTTGTTGCCAAAGATGCCATAACGAGGATAGAGCGTTCTCTCGAGCACCACCGTGACCATACAAGAGGGTCCAAACGGTTCGATATACGAGGTTCTGCTATGTACTGCTCAAACTAAGAGATGTTGTCAAGTAATTGCCCTTCAGTTGCAAAGAGGAAATCCAAATCTTGGTCATCACTACTTCCACTAGGTTCTTCTTCTGTTACTTTGTCAGAGCACATTCCCAGAATTTGTTCCTTAACAAAAGTACGAATTTAGTCTGCTACTTAACTGCTCTCAGTTTTAAGGTCCTTGTACCTTGGGTCTAAGAATGATGCTACTTGGTAAAATATTCTCGGCTGGGGACATTTCGCCTAGGTGAAAGTGCGTTTTTAGAGAAAAAACGATTTTATTTTTGAATATAGTGGCTGTTTCTGTGTCTTCGAGCTTAGGTGCATAGTGGTTTTCAATCAGAGTTTTGATAACCAAGCGCACTGCAGAAAGCGTTACTTTAATTTCACGACATAGCAGTTTTGTTGCTATGTATGTATAGTGGCTTCAAAACTGTGGTTAACTCTTCCATTATTCCCCATTCGTACTCAGATATTTCCAGGTTCAGTGCTGTAGAAGAACTCGTATAGCTGTTATCACTTAGAACTGCAATAACGGGGGAGCGATTGTGGTGCAAAATATCACAAATAAAATAAATGGAATCCCATCGGGTTGGACAATATTGAACTAAACGTTCCTTCTTCATTCCTAGCTGCAATTGTTTTCTGTTTAAGGCCGACGTAACAACATTCGATTGGTGAAAATGTGATACCACTCTTCGACATTTTATTGCGACAATTTCGTAATCCTCAACAGACTTAAATATATGCTTTACACAAAATTGTAGGGTGTGAGCAGCACAATTCACATTGTCACCCACATTCATTAACGATAATAATCCAAACCAATTTGTATTCTCTCTTCTTGAGTTGAATAATTTTGCGAACTTTTACAAATCTCTTTGTACTTCCAAACATTATGAAAACAAGTTCAGGTGTTCCATTTGTAAAACATACCTATGCCTAACCGTTGTATCTGTACTTTAATCAGTGCATTTTATTGCGTACTTGCTAAACCTCTTAATCTAAACCATCCTAGAAACGAATAGCGGTATTGATTCGGATATATTTAATTTAATAGAGTTTAACTTCAATGTCTTTTATTTTGCTGTACCCGGGTACCCGGGTAATCGGGTAATCGGGTAATCGAGTAATCGGGTAGTCGGGTACCCGGGTAATACCCGGGTACCCGGGTATTTCTAGAGTCAGACCAAAATACACGCTGAGAAAAGTTAAAGGTATGCGAGTTAACCACTGATTTTGCAAACCGGGCACCTAGGATAGGTTTTTAAGGGGTGCAACTCTTGTCTTCGCACATTCCACATGGTTACCATATGAACTCCTCACATATGCCACGGCTGCGAAACCACTTTCGCTGGCATCGACGAAGATGTGAAGCTGCCGTTCTACTGTGTATTCAGTCACATTCGACATATAACATCTAGGTATGTTAAGGTTTTCAACTGAGGGCAGGAGATGTACCCATTTTAACCACTTTTTAAATTCTGGATCTTGTATTACCAATCGATTTTCGAGCGCCATATATCCTGCAATAAGATTTTGACAAACATAAGAAAATGTGCCAAGAACCCCAACGGATCAAAAATAGTCATTAAGCTCTTCAAGACTTCGCGTTTTGTGGGTCTTCGGCCATCGAAAAGAACTTCTCTTTGCTGTGCATTTTTCGTTAGTTGGTAGGTGAAGCTGTCATTAGAGGTGGACCACCACATTCCTAAAACTTTTTCGGTAAAAATTCAAATTTTTACTTTCGGTGAGCTCAGATTTTAAGGCTTGAAGTACTCGTACCACTGGTGAATTTGAAATCCAATTTCTGATGTAGAAACCTCCTTGTTGATGGATGTACCGAATTCGCTTTGCTAGGGTGATAGCCTCTTCTTCTGTCGTTACGCTATCCATAAGATCATCAACGGAATGATTTTTTTGGATTGATTGTACTGCACGAGGGAACTCTTCAGCGAAGTCGTCAGCATTTATATTTTTGGTATATTGAGCGCAGCACGGAGAACAGCTAGCACCGAAAGTCATAACAGTCATAGCGTAGACAACAGGCGGTTCTTCAGAGCTGCGACTCCACAGGAATCTTTGGCAGGATTGGTCCTCATTTCTTATGCGGACTTGGTGGAACATTTCCAGTGAAGATGTTGTGTTTTTGGAACACACAGAAATATTCGAGGTCCGCCGGTTACCAAGGGCCACTGCATCGGGTTTGTATATCTTCGTAGACGTTAATACATTGCCTGTAGCGATTGAAGGAAAGGCGACTGTGGAGTATTTTTTGGTAGCTCCAGTCACACCTGTATTGACGACACTACATATATTGGAAGTTGAATAGATCGTAGTCAACGAGGGTAATGGTAAGGTATAACCTGTGTTGTTTGCAGAAACCGAACTATAAGATTGAGAGAGAGGTAGGCTAAAACTATTTGACGTTGCAGCGAAGGGTGCGATCGATGATGTTAAGGCTGAGGGATTTGTTGTGGTGGCACGTGGTAATACTGGAACGTTGGACGTTATAATTGCCAATGTAGCAAATTCAGAGAAACTCTGACACGTTGTTGCAGTAGTAGTAATATTCGTGGAGTTATTATCAAAGGAGACTTGGTGAGCACTTTTAGTAATAGTAGTTTTGGTAGGGGTTGCACATGTCGCACATTCATTTGAGGTTATGGTGGCTAAACATACAGCAGCCGCGGGATTCACATATGAAAGCTTAGAACAAGGAATACTCTTACCTGAAACACAGTTGGCGCAGATCCAGTCCTGTTCAGCGACTAAACTGGTTACTCCAGGACAATTGAAGTGACACCAAACTTCACAGTTGTCACAATTGACCATGTTGTCCGCAGAATCTAGGTCCTCGCAGGCATAGCAATTATATTCGTCAGATGATGATCTTGGAGCTTTTAATTTCGGGTTTTTTACGGGCTTTCCTGAAAATCCTGTTGGTTTTAAACCTTTTCTTGAAGATGGCATCCTTGAAAACACAATAAGTCACTAAAGATGATTTTGTAAAATGTTGGTCTGAGGGCCAACGTCCAAACTTTTGTGAACTAAAACAATTTTTTATTGTTTTCTAGTTACAAAATCCTTTATTAAATAAATACAATTGTTAATAAATTATACAATAAAGTTTCTTATATAGAAGGCTGTACTTACATCTGTCTGGGTTACAAATTAGTTCAAGAAATTAATGTTTAAAAATGGCCAACCGGATATACTAGTGTAATTTTACAAGTGCTTAGATTGGCATTTTGCGAATTAAGAAAATGTAAGGACAAAGATAAAGAAGAAGATAATATGGTGGATATAATAATAGTGAATTAATGAAATGTAAAGATAAAGAAGAAGATAATAGAATGGATATACTTTTACAGTGTAGGTTTACACGACACATCTGCTAACAATGAGTAAAAACTGAACTTGGTAGGTATAATCAAGCTCTTTCAAATGTTTGCCCTTGAGACTTGTTGATAGTCATGCCTTCTAATCATTAGGAAAGGCATAGTTGGGTCAGATGGAGTAAGATTTATGTGGCGTATAACAAAAGTTTTCCCATATTCAATCAGCTGAGCCTTATACTCGTAGTGTACTCATGTAGGTATGTGACAACCATTCTGGCCCCATTAATTAAGCCACATTTAGCATTTAAATTTCTTATTAACATAACGATAGTGTTTTTCTTCAAAATCAATGTATGTTTTGGCAAGCCTGACGGGTTTAAACTATTCAAAAATTCAGTAAGATATAATGTGTTATCAATTTTCAACAACTGTAGTACGCTTTACAACATCCTTCTACAATACTTTGGACAATGTGTTCGTTGATTTTTTTGCATTTTTCAGGCAAATATAGCTGTGTCGATAAAGCTGTTGACATATTTTTTGTCACTTCTGTCGTTTTGTATTCTTTTTTTCTCATTCGGTTTTTTATAAATGAAAGAGAATTTTAAAATACAGAAGTAAAACATATTTTTTCTCGTTCACTCATTGAAATTGCCGAAATGTATACAAAATTGTGTGGTGTAACATAAAGTTTTTGTGCAATGTCATGAGTATGTGTAAATTCCTATTCAGTGATACCTAACTTAGTGGATTTGACTATTTTATAAGAGAGATAAAGGGAGTTTGACAACAGAGATAATATATATGATTTATCCCTTAATGTATTTTTATGGGATACAAATATATTACGAATATAATCGATTTTGAGATTCAAATCCATGCGTATAAAAGCTAAACTAACTATAGATTTTGAAAAAAAGAGACACAATGACATTTTTTATTTTAATACAAACATATAACATGAATAATGAATATACTAATTATTTTTTTCAGCAATGCTACAATAAGTGCACCCCCAACAACAAATAATCCGAATGGTACAAGTGCTACTTCAAGTAGCACAACAGAAGGAGCTCAACCACAAAAACCAAACATAGTCACTAGTGGAACGACTTCAAAAATTATTCATCCTCCCGAAGATCTAAGTTTAGAGGAAATTCGTGCCCGCAAACCAAAATATCAGAATAAACTTTCGAATGCAACGACTCCTAGACCATCCAGTGCCCATAGTACTGCCCAGTCTTCAAACTCAACAACGACCGGAAATACTACAGCAGCAGCAATTTCAAAAGCTCAAGAAGTATTTTAAATATAAAAAATATTTACAATTTTATAAGAAATAATTTTATTTATATTATAGGCCGCAGCAATGGCAGCGGTAGCGCAAGCTCAAGTTGCCCAGGCGCAAGCACAAGTAGCTCATGCCCAAGCACAAGCTCAGGCTCACGCCCAGGCTCAAGCGCATGCACAAGCCCATGCTCAGGCTCAGGCGCATGCCCATGCTCAAGCACAAGCCGTTGCTCAACATCAGCATCAACAACAAAAACAATTAGAAGATTTGAATCGTGCAGTTATGCTGCAAAGACTACAAGCTGCTAGACCAGGTGGTCCCCCTCTGGGCATGGTAAGTCTTGTAATTAATGTTCTGCTTTAATATTTTGTTTACAGAGATAACGTTGGGTTTTCTGCGTGCTGTAAGTGCGATTCATTTTTTTCTTTTCACTATTACAAGCTGTAAGTAGGTTACTTGAGTTATTATTAAAAACAAATTGATTTTGCATTTTTAAATTTAGTTTATGGATTATGGTTTAACTATATAAACATTCAGATACTCCTGAATTCGACCGCATATCAATAAAAAAAAAAAAACATTCTATTTTTAATAATCATATATATGTACTTATCCTTCGCTGATAAAACGTATACTTTTTTTCAATATTGTAATGCTCCTACTTAAATTTCAATTCTTAAATTTAAGAAAGAAAATCTATTTTAAACACGAATGTTTAAATTCAAAACATGATATCCTGTCGTATTATTTATTAGTATTTTTCCATGTCAATAGAAGTAAAATAATAGAAAAAAAATAATACATAAATTATGTATGTACAGCTACGAGAAGTGAAATAGTAGTGCCTGCTGGTAAAAAGAATTTCGCTACATTTGCATCCTGTGTACCACTGGTCTCCATTACGGTTAAATTTATGAACAATTATATGTGACAGACCTGGCCATGCTTTTTCTGTTGTCAAATCAACACCGTTATTATGAGCAGCATATTTTATTTCGAAATTTGATTTTTCTTAGCGAGCAATAAAATAGTAGCAAAAGTAAAATTATTAAAAAAAAAATATTTACAGTAAAATATTCGATTTTTTGTAAAAAAAAAGTAAGTTTGTTTTAGTTTTTACGTATTATTTATGTATTAAGTAAAAAAATATGACTATGCATAATTTTGTGGGACGAAGCAAACATTGCAGCGAAGAAAAAAAGAACATGGAGTCAAAATCTTATAAATCAAGGCAAGACGTACAGGGAAGTGGAAAAACTCGTCGGATGTTCAGCCCCAATGATACGTAATGCAATCATTTAAAAAAAGACGAAAAACGGGGCAAACAGCGGATTCTTTCGGAGACTACCGTACGACAAGTCACAAGGTGCGCTAAAAATCGACCAACAATGTCAGCTGTGGAAATCCGCGACGAGTTAAACCTAACTTGTGGCGTTCATACGATAAGAAGACGACTACGAGAGCATAAATTAAATGCCCGCAACCCACGCAAGGTGCCACTTTTGAAAAAAAAACCATGTGACCCGGCGTCTTCAGTTCGCAAAAGAACATCTCTCTTGGCCCATTGAGAAGTGGAGGAATGTATTGTGGACTGATGAATCCAAAATCATTCTATATGGAGGTAAAGGGTCTCGTCAGTATGTAAGGCGTCCCCCTAATGCACAATATGATCCCCGATAACACCATAAAGACGGTTAAACATGGCGGATCAAGTATTATAGTTTGGGGTTGCTTCTCCTACAGAGGTGTGGGTCCAATACATAAAATTAATAATATAATGTACAAGCATGCATACGTAGGAATACTGCAGAACACTATGCTGCCCTTTGCTAAGGAGGACATGCCGCTAAAATGGACGTTCCAACAAGATAACGACCCGAAATATACTAGTAAGTTGGCAAAGGAATGGTTTCGGGCCAATAGAATTGAGGTTATGGATTGGCCAGCTCAATCTCCTGACCTCAATCCCATTGAAAACCTGTGGGCAGATATTAAGAAAGCGGTATGGGATGTTAGGCCCACAAACAACAACGAACTTTGGGCTGTAGTTGAACATGCATGGCAGACTATACCACTGAAGAGATGCGAAGGCCTTGTAGATTCTATGCAAAAGCTTTGTATAGCTGTCATAAAAAATCATGGTCATGCTACTAAGTATCAAGTTTATTTATAAAACAAAAATTTTAAAATATAATTATTTTTCGAATAAAATACTTTTCACTATCATACTACTATTTTATTGCTCTTGAAAATTTTGTTGCATCATTTATTTATTTATTTATTTCGTCAATCAAGTTACAAAAACTTTATAAAGACTATATATATACATAATTTAAACTAACGAATAAATAACATATTTACAAAGTATTAAAATAATAATATTATAATGAATTCAATATATCTCTTAATATTTATCCTACTTTTATTAAAATCAATGACAAGATCAAGATCATTCAAAGCAATACAAGAGCTAGTAATTGGATTATGTTTGGCGTAACTTGTACTATGATATGGAACATATACGAAATTTCCATCTCTAGGTCGCAAAATACGGGAAGGTGCATAAATATAGTACATTGAAAGCAGCATCGAACAGTTAATATTTGAATTGAGGATATCAAAAGCGAAAAGAGCAGAATATAGTTTCCTTCTGAGTACTAGGGGCTTTAAAGCAATAAAGGCACATCTGATCTCATAGCAAATTTAGTAAACCTTTTCAGATTTTTTTCAATACGAAGAATGCTTGTTTGAGTATATGGATTCCAAATAACACAACAATACTCTAGCAGAGGTCTAACAATAGATAAAAACAGAGTCTTAAGGGTGTAAGGATCTTCAAAAGACTTTGAATTCCTCATTATGAAACCCAATATCGAATTTGCTCTGGAGATTACTTGGTCAATTTGAAGCGAAAAATTCATTTTAGAATCAAAGATAACTCCTTTATAAATCAGTTTGCATTTTTGTATGGACATAGTAGGGAAATGTACTCCTCTTTCACAATGCAGTTAATGCTAAAAAACTTTTGTATTTCCACAAACTCAAAGATATATAAAATGACAGTACCCACTACTATTTCACTGCTCGCAGCTGTATGTAAATGCCTCTGAAAACTCTTAAAGTTTTAGCTACTAATATTAATTTCAGCCAAACCCCATGTAAGGATACATGTCTCTTATGTGGAGAAAAACTTTTAATATTTAAAATCAAAATCTGATTTTTATAACTTAATTTAATTTGTTTTAATGTTTTACTTTAAAATTTGGCGCTAATATACCCACATGATGTTTAAGAGGGTGCAATAAAAACATTTGTATGTAATTATTCCCTTCTAGTAGAGTCGTTGTTTCTAGAAGGAAAAGAATAAACATTTTTCTAATATGTACTCCCTTTTAATAATGACCTTGGAACCATAAATGAAAAGAGTTCGGGTGTAACGAGTTAAAAACCAAAAATCCTTTTGATAAAATTATACTTCCGTTCTTCGCTTTGTTATTATAAATTAAATAAAACAAAGAAAAAAAAATTATATGAGGTAACTTATTTTCACGAAAACAAGTTCATAAAATTTTACAAAAACATGAGAATGAAACATGAATGAAAAAATAATCAGGTAAAAAGCTGTTTTTTGAAGGAGAGAAAAGAGGTAGATGATGAATGGAAGATCATAATTTAATAAAACAGATAAAACTGTAACCGAAGTCGCTGCGAAAATTTCAATTGTTAAGTCATACTTACCCTTACCTTTTAAAATGCCCTCCCTTTCATCTTAGATATTTTGTAAAAAGTAATACAAAACTTGAAAAGCGCGCGAAATATCATTGAGTAGACATAACAAGTTTGTTAAATACGTCCTTTTCATCGAAATGTTTTTTTTTTTTAGAGAAAATTATTTGAACCCTTGCATTAAAATGAATGTACAACTCCAATTTTCTTAAAAACTAAAAAAAGAAATATTTTTTTTTTTTAATTTTTGAGTACAAATTCATGGTTATTGTTGGTGTTGCCATTAGGAATACAACTCGTAGTTTGAAAAATGGAACAGGTGTAAAAATTAAATTTTTGGTAAATTAAATTTTGTAAAATTAAATTATGCTGCGGGCAACACGCACTCAGGAATGTTTGTGAGTAGTAAATCGCTAGAATTATGTTCTCCCAAATTTAAAAAAAAAAACTAACTTCGTATAATTTTTGAAAATGTGGTGGAAGGTGTAATTTAATTACTAAAATGTTTCATAAAATCGTAAAATTACTGTAAGGATGTCAAAAATTCTTCATACAAATCTGAGGCTTTATTGATCTCCTATATCTCTTTAATGGATTTAAAATTATGGTTGTTTTTTAGGATATATTAAACATATTTGATAATCCTGTATAGATATGTATACTAACTTATAGATATATCGGGTTTTTCAATAAGAGCGCTACAAAAGTTTTTTTAAATAAAACAAAAACGGTTTTGGATATCAATGAAATTCTTTATTCCTGTGAAAGTACGTTCGATGCCATTATGTATGGAACCCCATTTCTTTTGCATGGCCACCACGGGCACGCCAGACGCTGAACCCAATTTTCGACGGTTTTCAATTCGCCACAACGACGTCACAGAGATGCCCAACGCTTGAGAACGACATGTGAGAGACACATTTGGGCTTTCTGCAACTGAAGCCTCAGCGGCAGCAATATTCTCGACACTACGGGCACTTCTTTGTCTCACTGGCACGGGAACATTTTGTACTGTGCCTGTGGATTCAAATTTTTCCACTAGACGCTCAATTGTTGATCTGCTAGGACGATTATGACGACCATGAATTGGACGTAGCGCTCTTAACGTTGAGGCCACTGACTCCGAATTTCGGTAGTAAATTTTAATAATTTCGACTCGTTGTTGGCTCCTATATCTTTCCATCATGAAATGGCAAACCTTACTGAAGAGAAATGTCAAAAGAGCGGCAAGAAATATGGCGTCGTTTGCTGTCCCTGTCGCTCTACTTTTGTAGCGTCCCTGTTGAAAAACCCTTTACTACTGTGTATGCCAAGTAGGAGGCTAGGTTAGGTTAGTTTAGTTGAAGTGGCTGTCGGAGAAGAACCAACATACTAAGGCCTAATGTTGAGCCTTTGATTTACCACATGTATCTAGGAAAGCTTTTCCCTGCTCTTCAAATCGCATTGAGCACCTTTAAAAAGCGTGTAAGATTACTTATTTCATTATCACTCAGATCTTTGCTTTGTAGTAGAAGTCTCTCCAATGGAGTCCACGTTTTTGGGATCGAGCAGGATATGTACATAAAAGGCATATTTGCAAAGCAGGACGAGCACTACCTAATTTTTTAAGGCAAAGGGTGTGTTTATGATAGCATTTATAATGAGTACCAAAATGCCTGTAGTTTGAAAACGAAAATTTAACTATTTTATCAGCGAACTTGCTGCAAAATTACAGTTCATGCTCCCTTCTCTAATCTAATTATTTTTCTTTTGACTGTTTTTACTTCAAAGATAATAATAACATCTGGATTTATTTCATCAACACAATCTGTGTTGCACTGTTTATCCACCTGAAAGGAAAAATACTTCTGGGTAGAAATTGTTTTCCCTACTTATGTACATACATATATTATGAACGTTGTCTTTAAACGTTACTTTCACTGGAAATTTTTTAACAACAATTCCCAAGGCTCAATTGACCATTCAAAGTTACGCTGAATACATACAGCTCTTACTCATGTGGAAAAATCCCTTCAAAAAATTGCTTAGTCCATGTTCAGGTTTTCCGACGATCAGGTATTCATTAATATACTCAGAGACCAAAGACAATTACTTGGCATTCTGAGCCACTCTGGGTAGAGTTCACTTGATTCCATAGTGTGCTTTATACTAATTTATAAATGAATCTATCTACGAGGCCAATATAAAGTGAATGGATATCGAACATTTATGAGTGAACTATGAAATTACAATTAATTTATTTTTTAAAGAGATCTTTTCTGGCATCAATAATTAGTTTGAAAAAGCATTTAAATTATGTATTTGTATTGGTTGCGGTCGCGAAAAGATTAGTTTTTTTCCTGTTCAGAATAAAAAACTAATGGATAATTAAAAATTGAATTTAGTTTCGAAGATAAATAATTGCGATTAGGTTCAATGCCTTGGTCCATCTTTCCGAATTTGAATGTACATAATAATCAATTTTTTAGTCCAGTCCAGCTACATATCTGTTTATTAAATATAACTTTTTATCTTTTAGTGCTAGATTATATTTAAATCAGCTCTCTATTGAATAAGTGTTAAAAATTATTTTTATAATGCTGGATTATTCGTTTGTTTGTATTAATCTATGCACAAATACATAAATTAATTCAATAAACAATTCCAGTCATTTGGAAGACGCGAACCACTAACCAATTAGTACAGACAAAAAACGTTGTATACAAATGTGTGAACATTCCAA
The DNA here is from genome assembly GCA_911387755.1 of Chrysotoxum bicinctum. Lineage (NCBI taxonomy): Eukaryota > Metazoa > Arthropoda > Insecta > Diptera > Syrphidae > Chrysotoxum > Chrysotoxum bicinctum. The sequence continues at coordinate 102,251,788 of OU426987.1, read as the reverse complement.
GACTTGTAAGTACGTGCAAACATTTTTCAAACCCTTTTCAACCAAATAAAAAAAATCATTAGTAAAGCTTTTTTATTAAACTATTGTAAGCACTATTGTCTAATATTCGAATATTCTTTTAATATAAGTTTTCATTAAATACAAAAACAACAATCAAAACAAACAACACCTTCTAACATGGCATTATTGTTTTTTCACTTAAGGTTCAGATGGGTCCAGGAATGCAATTAGTTCAACCTATGATGCGTCCAACTATGGGAATTGGACCGCACGGACAATTGATTAGTGGAAATATGATGCGACCTGGACCACCTGGCATGGGTGGAATGCCTGCAGGTATGTTCAACAATTTTAATTACTATCGATAGACAAATGACACGCACTCCCACAACATTCCAAGTTCAAAGAAAACAACAACTTCGATAAACACATTTATTTTGCTTATAATATTATATCTAAAAAATAATAATAATAAAAAAATGTGAAAACAAGCTAATTAGAAAAATTTATAAAATGCATCAGCTATCAAAGGAAATACAATGCCAACAAATCGTCGCACAGACGATACATTTTTTTAACCTTCTGTACTTTTTTTTTAACCCAAATCCCATCTTATGTGTAAAATAAAGAAATCATCGTTATTTGTTGTTATAGACCGTATTGGATTTTTTCTTTGTTTTTATGTTCATAACACACATTCATTTGCAGGCATCAGGTGTAAACATATTTTTTTTTAATTTGTTTAGTAAATTTCAGTTTTCTGTTATTTTTTTATAATATGTGTTCTAAAATGTACATTTTTTTATTTGCATGTTTAATTTTTATTTAATTTAAATTGTTAAAACAAATGCTACCGAAATGATAATAATCAATAAAATGTTCTTTAAAAAATGTCTTGTGTAAAACATTTTAATCGTCTACATAATCTTTTCGAATTATAAAATATTAGATCAGTTAGGATGAATACGAGAAATTACTTAAAGCCGGCGGCGTCTGAAACTAAGTTAATTTCTTCTTGCTTTATTTAAAACTGATTTAAGCACAGTTTAAATAGACAGATACAGGAACTTTTTCCAGAAAGTTAAGGCTTATTATTCTTACAAGTCGTCGTCTAATAAAAATAATCAGAAGTGAATTTATAAAGCTGCAAGGATATAGGCATTTATGATTTTCTTCTTTATAAATGAAACATTCGACGTTAGTACAATGAGGCGCTGTTGTAAAATGTGCTTTAGCCGGCCATTTTGACTCGTCGTACAAAAATTGGTTTAGATTTTTTCATAGGAAATTTAATTATCTTCCTTTTTTGTAGGAATTAATCTTGAGAGTTAAACTTGTAAAGTTTCCGTTTTTGCTACTGCTTCTAGATTAGGAAGTCATGCGGGAAAAACTTCTCATCTCTTACTTTTAAAACAAAACTCCTATGTATGTGTGTACAAAAAAGAAATATAATTAAATCTACTATACTCTGTTCAATTTATATTTGCAGTACAGGGAAGATAGGATATTTGCCTTTCAGTCTGACCATTATGGATTTCAATAAGCTATCTTTAATTTAAAGTTCTTACAGGATTGCCGTAGTGAGCATTAAAAATTGCCGCAAATCTCAGAAAAATATTTGCTACCAAAAGCACGAAAAAGCCTGAAAGTTACATAGCAGAAACCAAAGAAAATGCCATATGAATTTCTATCAACTTGTCAATGGTAACTCTGATTCAGTCTTTTTTTAATAAACACAATAAGGGTTGGTTGCAAATTGGCGATCAGTCTTCTTTAACCCATGGAGCAGATAGGTCATGGTGGGTTGTACGTGAGCTCAAAGAAGATTACACAAACAATTTTAATGTAACTCAGTGATTTTCTTTCTTATTTCAGTAGCAAATTCTTAAGTTAAGGTGCCGTGCAAACAGCAGCAGGCACCAGTGTTTCTGAAAAAGCTCTCCCATAAGGCCTGTACTGCAAATATAAATTGAACAGAGTATAAAAAAAAAAACAGTTCTACCGTAAAATGACGTAAAACGGAATTAATTTTTGTTTCAAGCTCAAATACATAGCGTATCGTTTGCCAACGTATCTTTACATCTTGAACTCGGCGCAGGTTAATTGTTTCATTAATATTTCATTGAATATAAGATCAGCAAATAAGTGTGTATGAAATTGTTCTATTTTTCTGTAGTGAAACATATTTGGGCTAAAGTATACAAAGTATTTATTTATATTCTCGTTAAAACGTATTTCCTCTTTATTTTGAATATAAAATTACATACACACATACATAAATATAAAATAGTTTATTTGTCTTCATATTTGTTAGTTGCTGCTAATAGAAATATGGTAGAACTATTTAGACTACCTGGTGCAGAAAAATAACTCTTTCCTAGCCCTGCTGTTAAACAAGGTAAACATAGTAAAAAAACATCAAGGATTGATTCGTTCTAATAATTTTTGTAACGGACCCATATTCTGTCCCAGTTGTGATACTCATAAACAACCAACAAGTTTTCATGTGATTATTAATGAATTTTTATTGTTTTTTTTTTTTTAATTACTCTGGAAACTTGATCAAAATAACCCCGATTTAATATACTTTTATTTGTTGTAAAACAAATCCGACCAAAATATTTCAAGAAATTAAACATCTTAAATATTGATTATTATGGTTTTTTGAAAATATAAATTGTTTTTTGACGCTTGAGGAAATACATAGGTATAGGCACAAATTCGTAAATATTTCCCGCACTAAAAAATAATTTATGCATAAATTGTTATGATTTTACTTCTTAATACTAACAACTTCTCACTTCCCTCCTCCTTAACCTAATAGCTTCGGAGATATACATACGGACATATATACAGTGTTGGCTAAAACTAGACCAGGAAATGCCTTCACTTTAAACAAAAAGTAAAAGAAATTAAGAAAGTAATTTCATAATTAAATTTTGTATTTAATCAAAATATATTTGTCTTCAATTTACAGTTACTAATTTTATTATAACTCTTACCTTATTTAAAAATCAACTAAATAATTGGAAACTCATTAAAAATTAAGCTGACAGAACTAAAGTACATTATTGAATCCTAATACTTAGTTGCGTAGCCATTATTTTTAATAATTGCACTACACCCAAAAGGCATGGAGTCAATAAGGTTGTCAATTATTTGCATGTGGATGTTATTCCAGGCAATTTGTGCTTGTTCTGAGGTCCAAGTTCCCATAGATTCTCCATGATAAGGGGATCTGACGGCCCACTTCATAACAGCAATACGATGTTCGTTAACCAATCCTTTACAACATTAGCGGTAGTATTAGTATCGTTGTCATGTTGAAAGATCGATCGCAATGGCATTTTTTCCTCAGCATGAGGAAGTATGATATTTTGAAGAATCTCCCTGTACATGAAACGATTTATTATACTGAATTATTTTATTGAATTTTAAATAAGGTTTGAGTTATAATATAATAAATAACTTTTAATTGAAGACTAATATACTCCACAAAACACGTCTTTCTGGCTAACATTAAGACATCACGAAATATATAGACATCTTTTTGATGAAATAAACAATTCGTTCGCCAAATAATTGTTAAAACTAAAAGTACGTGAAGCACAGAGTTTTTTAATTTGTTTTTTTTTTTTTAATTATCTGCTGTATAGCAGAAACCAAAGAAAATGCCATATGAATTTCTATCAACTTGTCAATGGTAACTCTGATTCAGTCTTTTTTTAATAAACACAATAAGGGTTGGTTGCAAATTGGCGATCAGTCTTCTTTAACCCATGGAGCAGATAGGTCATGGTGGGTTGTACGTGAGCTCAAAGAAGATTACACAAACAATTTTAATGTAACTCAGTGATTTTCTTTCTTATTTCAGTAGCAAATTCTTAAGTTAAGGTGCCGTGCAAACAGCAGCAGGCACCAGTGTTTCTGAAAAAGCTCTCCCATAAGGCCTGTACTGCAAATATAAATTGAACAGAGTATAAAAAAAAAAACAGTTCTACCGTAAAATGACGTAAAACGGAATTAATTTTTGTTTCAAGCTCAAATACATAGCGTATCGTTTGCCAACGTATCTTTACATCTTGAACTCGGCGCAGGTTAATTGTTTCATTAATATTTCATTGAATATAAGATCAGCAAATAAGTGTGTATGAAATTGTTCTATTTTTCTGTAGTGAAACATATTTGGGCTAAAGTATACAAAGTATTTATTTATATTCTCGTTAAAACGTATTTCCTCTTTATTTTGAATATAAAATTACATACACACATACATAAATATAAAATAGTTTATTTGTCTTCATATTTGTTAGTTGCTGCTAATAGAAATATGGTAGAACTATTTAGACTACCTGGTGCAGAAAAATAACTCTTTCCTAGCCCTGCTGTTAAACAAGGTAAACATAGTAAAAAAACATCAAGGATTGATTCGTTCTAATAATTTTTGTAACGGACCCATATTCTGTCCCAGTTGTGATACTCATAAACAACCAACAAGTTTTCATGTGATTATTAATGAATTTTTATTGTTTTTTTTTTTTTAATTACTCTGGAAACTTGATCAAAATAACCCCGATTTAATATACTTTTATTTGTTGTAAAACAAATCCGACCAAAATATTTCAAGAAATTAAACATCTTAAATATTGATTATTATGGTTTTTTGAAAATATAAATTGTTTTTTGACGCTTGAGGAAATACATAGGTATAGGCACAAATTCGTAAATATTTCCCGCACTAAAAAATAATTTATGCATAAATTGTTATGATTTTACTTCTTAATACTAACAACTTCTCACTTCCCTCCTCCTTAACCTAATAGCTTCGGAGATATACATACGGACATATATACAGTGTTGGCTAAAACTAGACCAGGAAATGCCTTCACTTTAAACAAAAAGTAAAAGAAATTAAGAAAGTAATTTCATAATTAAATTTTGTATTTAATCAAAATATATTTGTCTTCAATTTACAGTTACTAATTTTATTATAACTCTTACCTTATTTAAAAATCAACTAAATAATTGGAAACTCATTAAAAATTAAGCTGACAGAACTAAAGTACATTATTGAATCCTAATACTTAGTTGCGTAGCCATTATTTTTAATAATTGCACTACACCCAAAAGGCATGGAGTCAATAAGGTTGTCAATTATTTGCATGTGGATGTTATTCCAGGCAATTTGTGCTTGTTCTGAGGTCCAAGTTCCCATAGATTCTCCATGATAAGGGGATCTGACGGCCCACTTCATAACAGCAATACGATGTTCGTTAACCAATCCTTTACAACATTAGCGGTAGTATTAGTATCGTTGTCATGTTGAAAGATCGATCGCAATGGCATTTTTTCCTCAGCATGAGGAAGTATGATATTTTGAAGAATCTCCCTGTACATGAAACGATTTATTATACTGAATTATTTTATTGAATTTTAAATAAGGTTTGAGTTATAATATAATAAATAACTTTTAATTGAAGACTAATATACTCCACAAAACACGTCTTTCTGGCTAACATTAAGACATCACGAAATATATAGACATCTTTTTGATGAAATAAACAATTCGTTCGCCAAATAATTGTTAAAACTAAAAGTACGTGAAGCACAGAGTTTTTTAATTTGTTTTTTTTTTTTAAATTATCTGCTGTATAAAAAAAATAAACAATAGAAATTTAATTTTAAGTAAAAGAAATAAATGTTAGTTTTTTATATAAACAATTTTAAATATTTTTATTTTTACAAATTTTAACAACATATAAGAATAATTTAAACGTAGAAAGCGGCGCGTTTCGGAATTTTATTCCATCATCGGGCTTATCAAAATTTTTTTGTTATTAGCTAAGCTGTTGTGTCATTAGGTTTTGTTGTAGTTATGTTTGTCCTTTTTTGCATTATAGTAAATTGCGGTATCGAATAGTGTGTTTGTTTTTATTGTCAATTTATCGTTCATTATCTTGTCTTGATCTCTTTTGCACGCTTTGTAAATTTCATATTCTTCCAGTGCATCGAGCTTTGTGCCTTTTTTACAGAAGTGTATTGGCGTTAAGTTCTTGCCAAATTTAAAAACGAATTCAAAAAGATCAACATTAGTATATCTTTCAAAACTAACAACAATATACAAAAAATATTAAAACCCAAAACAATAAAAGACAAAAAAACTGGCTCTGGCGTTTACAAAATTAATTGCGACGACTGCGATAAATTCTACATAGGACAGACAGGGAGATCTTTTTACGAAAGATTCTCTGAACACAAACCAAAACAAAACACAAAATCCACATACGCCTTACACCTAATAGACAAGAACCACAATTACACAAACTTTGACAAGAACTTAACGCCAATACACTTCTGTAAGAAAGGCACAAAGCTCGATGCACTGGAAGAATATGAAATTTACTAAGCGTGCAAAAGAGATCAAGACAAGATAATGAACGATAAATTGACAATAAAAACAAACACACTATTCGATACCGCAATTTACTATAATGCGAAAAAGGACAAACATATGTAACTACAACAAAACCTAATGACACAACAGCTTAGCTAATAACAACAAAATTTTGATAAGCCCGATGATGGAATAAAATTCCGAAAAGCGTCGCTTTCTACGTTTAAATTATTCTTATATGTTGTTAAAATTAAATTTGTAAAAATAAAAATATTTAAAATTGTTTATATAAAAAACTAAAATTTATTTCTTTTACTTAAAATTAAATGTATAAATATACAACATGAAGACAAAACCACATACATATAAACAATAGAAATACAAAAACTGAATATTAAAAACTAACTTGATCGGTTTTCTGTTAAGCGAATTGTAATTTTTTTTTGTTTCTCAAAAAATTTTATAAATGGATTTCAATAAATATAATTTTCCAAGAGCTTCAATTAAATCAACATTTTTTCAGTCTTCTCGGATTTCAAAGATAGAACGTTATTTTTTAAGATTTTAAAATTATATTTACCGATCGCCAGCATCAATTTTATTTAAAAACTAATAAGTTTTCAATAAATAGATACGTATAACCTATTATAATTCTAAATTATGTGGTAGCTAATGGCCGTGTTGTGTCAACCACGAATTCGTTTTTTGTTGAACCTTTTCGGACGGATTTCCTCCCTACATAAATATTAATTTTTAGCATAGTACAAAAGTACACATCACAGAACTAGAAAATATCGAAAACAAAAATAGCCTGGGAGTTTTAAATTATAATTTCTAGTTGCGTGACACCTACATTGTGTTAAAAATCCATTTATTAAAAAAATAGCTAGAAGATGACTTGCAGAATGCTTAGACCGTCATATTTGCTAACGGGTAGCTTTCTTAATTATTACTTTCCGGAAAAAATCCATTTCGGATGCATTGTTAATCAAAATTATTTCCACAAGAGACACTAATATATAAATATTTAAGCACTATGTAACAATCTTAGGAAACATACATACATATACATGTATGTATGTATATGAGTGAGTGAAGTTAATGTGGAATACGTATGTATATTTTTTTGTCGTAAAATGAATAACTTTGTCACGTCCTTTTAAATGTTTAATAAAAATAATTAATCGCTTTCAAGTCCTGAAAAGAAAATTATAAAAAGATATTAAGTCAGTCAATTGCCCATTGACTGGTTATAAAAGTTATACAAATAAAATGATTATTAGTTTATCTATTATAAGGTATGCGAATTTGAAATATGAATGAAAAAGAAGGTATAACACTAAAACAAAGATTTATTTTTTTCGTGCTTCTATTATTTTTCGTTGCCTTCTTTTTCTAAAAATAAACTAAAAGAAAATAAAACAATTTATTTGTTTTTTATTTAACTACCAGTAAGTAAGAAACAGAAATTTTATGTAAATCGGCTATTATCTTAATAATTAACCTTATTTTTTCACTTTTTATAGTTTCGTTTTTATTATAAAAAATGAATTCCTGATGCATTAATAAAAAAAATTACCGAGAAGATAAAAGTATGTTTTAAAATTTATAAATTATGTATTGAATTTTTTTTGTTTAGTGTTCACATTAAAAGCATTTATTAACAACTGCATGGAAATTAATATAGTTAGCACTATTATGGAGTGGTTTCAATTGTTTTTGTTGGGATCATATAATAGATACATATTTTTATAATTAACTTTTTCGATTTTTGTTTAAATTTTTTTTTTCATTTCTAGAATTTTATTCAAAGTTTAAGAAAGTACTTGTTTGTATATTTCTGTTGTATATTTCTCTGTATCTTTCAATTTAATATTAAAATTATTAACATTGCTTAACATACTTTGCTGGTTTAAATAAAAAAAAATCCAATTTAGCAATTGTTTCACTACATTGTGGTGAGTACGGAATATATATTTCAAGGCAGATGTTATCGTTGATACAATTATTCATTTTTATAAACCAACAATTTTGTGTGTGTAACATTAACATTGTCAATGCAATATCGAATTATATGGTCATTAATTAAGGTTTCTTAGGACTCGGCTATTTTTTATTTAAATAGATTGAATGAGATTCTTGCTTCTATTGTTGAATGCTTAAATTTATATGAATATAGTAAATATTGAGTTATTTGCATTTTAAATTTATTGTTTAACAAAAGTTTTTGAAAATTGTATGTTTTTTAGCAAAAACCATAAAAACATACATAGAACTATTAGTAAATAAAATATAAATTATTTATTATTTACTTGATGCCATTACAGTCAAGGATCGATCTGCTTCTTAGAAAAGAATAAAATATTTTGTAAGAAGCAAATCATTTCCTAATAAAAAACCAATATATGTATATCTTGACTCAAATGTTTTCTAAGAAAATGAAAATTCTAGATCAGATCTCAGAACCAAAGATAGGTTCAGGTGAGGTCTGGTGATTTGATTTGCATTCACAGTATTTCTTTTAAAACGTCTTTCCAACATTTATTATGTTTGAATTTGGTATGCTTACGAAGCACATTGGCCCATTTTGCTTATAAAACTAATATAATTAAAAACTTTTTTTAAGTTCACAAAATTAACAAATATTTGGTAAATATATAGTAAACGAAACAAATTATTCCCTTTGGATCAATGGTTTCCCTTATAGAGCTCAAAATAAATAGCCACTGTTTTCGCAACTTTCAATGTATTTTTTAAGAGGTATTTCACGTTCAGGCCAAAATTTAAAAAATATTTTTGAGAACACCTTCAAACTGCATTTCAAACTGGTTAGTTAGTTAATTGATCCTTTAAGCTTCGAATTTATAAATATGTATCATGTATATGTAAAAGAACAAATTACTGAGTTAAGAATTTTTTTTTCTGCAGTTGTGGAAGAATGTTCGTAAATAACTGATCAATTTGTACAGATTGTGCAGATTTGCGAACTGAAGATTTCGAGCAGTCCATGTACAAATCCAAATTATAACATATTTTTATATATTTTAATTTCTGTTCTGCCATGGCTTGGAGTGTTTGTTAGATAAAAAAATAGCAGTAAATACTAAACGAACAAGTTCGGAAACAACTCCACACAAAACGTTCACTCAATTGTTATAGTCGTGTTGAATCTAAAAAATTATCGTTTGTCGTATATCGATATTTATATCAATTTAAGACGTATGTATATTCGTAAACATGACTATGGCTACCCATATCATCCCAGTAATTTTTGAATTATTATTTATTCTTAATTCTAAAGGCAACAACACCATCATTATATGGGGCAACACATTTAATTTATTAACACTTATTATCTTTTAACTGCAAACATAAATCAATATTTGCCATTATATTTTCTCTAAGTTTTGGATGTTTAGTTTTAAGGCTTGTTTAATGCTTATATACCTCTAAGTATATACCCTTTATATTTAAGTCTGAACGCCTACGCTCAGGGTTGCTGTCCATCAAATCAATAAGACGCAATGAACTCCTTACACATTTCTTTATTTAACTAAAATCAACTTTTGTTTTGATTAAATTGTTTTATAGAAAATAAAAATTATAAACAAATTTCAAATACACGTGACTAACCTTTGACTTGAAGATTACTTTAATAAAAAAATTATATTATTTTAGAAAAGCTCTCAAATACATTTTCAGAACTTTAAAAAAACCAACAAATATATTATATTTCTTTCATTATTTCAGTTAACTAATGTTAAGTTGAGTAAAATAGCAAAATAAAAAAAGATGCGAGGTGATTGGATAAATATTTTATACCTGTTGCTTTTTTTCTAATTGATATTATATCGTATTAAAAAAAGCAAAAAATGATAAAACATAATTGTTTTAATAATATTTTGGTTAATTTTTTTTTTGTTTTCTTTTTGTTTTTGTTTATGTTTTACTCAAACAATGCATTAATGTAGTTAATATTTTGCGTATTTTTTTTTATATACCTATTAAACTTATGTAATTATATATGTACTTAAATACATTGTAGTTTTCTATAAACCAATATATTTTTCGGTGTATCGTTTTGTAATTCACGAAAAGTTGAGGGTTCGTGTGTGATGGCTTATTTTTTATAGTGGAAGTTATATAATATTTTTTGATTAAAATTGTTATTTTCTTTGCACTTATTGTTATATAAATCCATGACAATGACTATGCCATTCACGTGTACTCTGGAATAAACATGAAATCAATTTGAAGCACAATCATTATTAAAGCCCATCTTATTCGATTTGACCAAATCAAGCAAACTTTTTGGTTCTTGCACTAGACACTTCTGGAAATACCAAATGCAAATGCATAATGATAATATTTGCATTTTTGTTACTGAATATTTATATTTGCAATTGGCTTTAAAATAATTTACATTTGTGTTATTGAACGTTTACATTTACAATTTATTGTCCTAGAATTAATTTACAAATACATAATTAAGATACATTGAGTTTAAAGTTTGCTGGCAAATAAATGAAGCCTAACGTTACACATTTTGTCAAGGTTTAAAATAAACATAAACTCGTAATACATGAAACCTTATTATTGTAAGTGGGTGGAGTTTTTATGGCAGTTTTTAAAGGTAGTCACTTTGACAGATAGTTTTTCAAAATGCTGAAAAAAACTGTTTAGCAGCGATAAGAATCCTAAAAAAAGAATGTTTAATCGAACTTGCTTGAACGAAGTATTACGTTATCAATTTTGTTTGCCTGTATGTATTTGTATTTAGAATTTTTAAATGATTGACAAATGAAAACTTTTCTATACCATCTTAATTTTAACTTGCGATAAAAGTACACATGTATGTATGCACTACACATGTAATAAATTATGAAAATAAAGCTACTGACATTGATCAAACTTGACATTTCGATATCATACAACTTATCATATTTCTTCAAAGACAGCTTCTACGATTTCGATGATTATTTGTAGGATGCTAATATTAAATTATTTGTTTTTTGATTTTTAAAGATAAAAATTCAAAATACAGAAAAGGGTCAATTATATTTTTATAAATATGTTTTTATTGTACAAAAATATAAATTTGAAAACGGTCTAATAATAATAATAATTTTTAAAATGTTATTTGGGTTAATTCATATTTGTTAGGATGGCATTCTGGGAAGCTGTAATAAGCCTCAGCACACTGCTTTTGTCCGTACAATTTATAGTGAGATAAACGCTTAGTATGAACTAAAAAATTCCGAAGTGGAACATGAAATATAGTTTCAAATTAAGTTTTCAACATTTTCTTTGTTATGAGGTTATCTGTGTTTACCAGTCCATTATCCACCAACCCGGAGAAATCCTTGGGCTTACACAATCGTATACAATTTATAAAATAATTCTAAGGTACGAAGTTCGATATTTTTACGAGATCACATACGTTTTCATGATAATTAATCGAACTAAAAATTGTAGTTTTTTCTTCAAAATTTGATAAGTCAAAAACGGAAATTGTTTAAGAGAAAAAATACCGTTAAAAGCAAAAAGAATCACGATACATTTAAAAAGCGTTGATATCTGAAATACATTTGAATGTCCAAATATTATTTATTTATCAAATTCGTAAGAAGTCTGAATTAATATTATTCGGTAATGTGCAGTGACAACACCATGTATGAACAAACTAGACACCAGAGAATTATTGCTAGAACTGAGCTAAGTTCTTTTACACGACGATTTATCCCTATCTCTTTTCGAAATTTAATGAGTACTAGGAAAAATATCAGATTTCACATTCGTACTCATTTAATTTTGAAAAAGGTTATTGTGTAATAAAAGGCAGGAAAAAGTTCCGTGAAATTCGTTTTTGAAATCGCACAAAAATATTTTCCAAAGATGAGCTTCATTGATTTTTGCTTCAAATATAATTTCTTACTTCAAATTGCACACTCTATAGACTTTGTTGACGTTAGACTTTAATTTTTTTTAATTAATCATTACTAGCAACTATTGTTACTATATATTAATTCAAAAATATTTGCTTTTAAAATAAATCAAATAAGAAAAAAAAACTGCCGTTCAAAAATTTAATTTTTCTTAAAATTCATGTTGGTTTTTGTTTCCCTATAGTCTAATTACATACGAAATAATATATTTTTTCTATCATACAGTAACTATAACACTCTGGTTTATTAAACTAGTATACAACAGAATTTATTTATTTATTTTAATATGTAAAACATATTAATTTTTGCTACAATATAAAATTTTAATTAAAAACAAAATCAAATTTAGAATTGATCATATTTATTTTTTAATTCTTCGTGAACTAAGGGAAGTATTAAATAATACATAATTAATTAAATATTTTAAATTTAGCTTTTTGAGTAAATATCTCTCGATGCTGTACTTTTCCTAATGCGGGTTATTATTTGTTTTCTATTTGGAACAGCGTACATTTTTTGTAACAAAATTAACAAAAATATATAATTATGGTTTATGAAAAAATGTATTGTTTTTGAATGTTCTTTTTTATTTTTTTTGTTGTTTTTTTTTTTAATTCGTATTTGCGTTTATTAGTTTAATTTAAATATGATCAGTAATATATACACTTTATTTTTTGTCAAATAAATCGTTTACTATATATATATATTATATAATAAATAAAAATTAATGCAATGCATCTGAAAAAGAGAACAATTTTGTTTTAAGTTTTCTTAATTTAATTTTATTATTACCCACATTTTCGTATGCGATACTTTCCATATATTCATTTTTCGTTTTCTTTTTATCTTTCTTTTTTTTGGACGATTATAGGTTTGTTAGCACCTGTCCCAGGTATGGGAGTTCCTGGAATGGGTGTTATGTTGCCCGGCCATCCAATGCTCCAAATGATGCAGCCACGATTTCGGTGATCCACTCCTCAGGGGCCAATTTGTTTGGCCCCCATATTGAATTTTCCGATGCCAATTATTTACCCGGATGGATGAGAACAACAACAGATGATACCAACTTATACTACTTGTCAAATATCAACACCTGAAACAAGTGCACCAAGTGTACAATAACAACAACGCAACCGGATCCATAACAATTAAAACAACTGAAGCAACAGAAAGCAAGTGAAAAAGATTTTTCTTCTCTCAAATTAAAAATCTAATTTAATTAAAACAAATAAATTTATCACAGTAATGTTAAATTTAAAATATAAATGAAAAAAACCGTATATTTAAAAACAAGCAAGCGAAACAACAACAACACAAATAAATAATTCCTCTTAGTTTTTCGTTCCACTCTCAACTTTTCATTCTACTATTTCGTTTTGCTTTTAGATACATTATTCTAAAAGTGCGCATTTTTTAAGAAGTCGTTCATGTTAAATGAAATCTTCTATACAGATTGACAAATTATAGATAGAGGAAATATTTGTCTGTTAAAAAAAAATCAGTTTGGGTATGTTAGTTTCGTGCAAAGCAAAGTAGGAAATTCAGCAAGCTTTTCTAGTACACTTAACAATATAATTACAAAAGAAAAAATCTAATTTGTTTGTAAATATTAAAAAAAAAAATCAAAAATATTAGCATCCAAGTTCTATATTTAATTTAATAAAATTTTTAGTAGTTACTTTTTTGCAGTTAGCTTATAAGAAAATAAGAATTTATTAATTTTCTGATAAATATCACTGTTATCCTTTTTTTTCTAATGAATTCTTAACAGGTCAAACGATTTTCCTACGCAAGAAAAAAAATTTTTGAGGGCGTTTTTTGTTAATTTTATCCTGCTACTCCTCTTCACATCACACATGCTTGACAGTACGTACTACTACAGCTGGTATGTCGAAAGAAATAATACAGATTTTCCCCTCAATTTTCATATTTTTCTTGAATGAAAATAAAACAACTTTTAAAAAAATAATTTTAAAAAATTACTGTCTGGTAAGGATTTCTCAATTTTATTGTTTGTAATATTTTAATTATATTTTTATTTTGTTGTGCTGACCTTTTTCCTGTTTATTCATTTAAATTTTTGTTTTATCATTATCACAAGTACATTTAACTCTCATGTATTTGTTGGCTTAAAGTTATTTAATATATATGTACTACATAAATATTCATGGAAAACATCTATTATAGGTAAATTATTTTTTTGTATATTCCCCGCTACTTGCGTATATTCTTTCTATATAACCCCCTGGGCTTTGTTGTGTGTTTGCACAAGTATACAAAATTGTTGTCATTGGTTAGTTTTTTTAAATTAGTTCAATTATTTTATTTAGTTAAAAAAGTATTATATTAAAACAAATTATTTACAATGAATGCTGGATATCATATTGTTGGCAAAACAGCTATTCTTGCGGATTTGTTAAATATCAATTAGCAAATAGTAACATATGTAATGGGAAAATCAAAGATGCGTAGTATTTCCTCTATATACGAGTATTATGGATGTATTCCTTAATTTAAAAAATGTGCATCATACGGTAATAATATTTTTTTAAGCACTACCATTTACTAAAATGCATTTGTGATTCAAAAATTAAAATTGCTTTGACATTCTTCAAGTCAAGTTGTAATAAAAACTCATCAATATATTTTTTCCGTGTGAATGGAATCTGTGTAGCACATATCTTTCTAGTACAGCACCAATTTATTTCATATTGACAAAATTTATATGTCTATATAGTCAACTGATGAGACCAAGTAAAATCGCTGGGACGAAATGCCATTTTTTGTTAGCAAATGGCCACTATTTAGATTCCGTATTTTGTTCATAAATGAATTTCTCGCATTTTATATTATTTTAAAATATAAAGACAGAGGAATGTGACATACTCGTAAATCAGATTGCGTTGCAAATGTTGTTTAAAGGTGAGCTTAAACTGCAACTGTAATTATTTATGCCGAATATGGAATTCAAAACATATTACTCCCCCTCTTTTTAAGTGAATTCCAAATATAATATTTAAGAAAAATGATAATGCCGATACTCGATGGGTTCACAGGTTCGATAATTGTGAATGGCAAAAGGAAATCTGAAACCCGCCAATCGATTCGATAATGGTATCATTACATTAATATTGCGTTACTACCACTTAACGTTGCGTCAGTAATGCATTAATGAATTTAGCTGATATCATTCAGATTTTTGTAGATGACTAACTAAAGAGATAATGTGTTTAATTTGTTTTTCGTAATTCGAAAAATTAAAAAAATATTCAATCAGTATCTACGAAAACGATAAGAAGTTAAAAAATATGCTTTCTAACATTTTGTGTAAAATAATGTGAGCAGTGAATTTTCAATACCACGTATTTCAACTAGATGCATTATTCTGTCTTAAATTTTCCCATAATTGAATTGTTCGAATTTTCGAAAGTTTCTGAAATTGTCTGTTCTTGAAATTATATGCGAGCTGTTGCATTACGAAACAGGCGGGTCAAAATGTTCTAAAAGTTAGTATAGGTTCAGTAGATATAAAACCTTAAATTTTGGAAGTTTGTTTCTGAGACCAATATTAAGATATTTCGACAGGCCCAATAAAACGCCCATATTTAATATTTATCCAATTTTTCTACACAGACAACTTTTTAAGTTGATTCATATTAAGGTCAAAATTCGCGTTTGCGGCATGTGATTGTGACGGAATGACAGTTTTCAGATATCTCTTTAACCTTTGATTTTTTTTGATAATGCTAAAATAATAAATTATATTGGTCTAAGGTGGTAAATGAACTGTTTAACATAAATTGTTGCTATTCAAATTGCCTGATTCAGAAGTAAATATAAAGACTATTTTTCTTTTTCCGGTTGATTCTATGTTCAAAAATATAGTTACTTATTGTTGTACACAATAACAATTATACATATATGTACATACAGTGTTGGACAAAACTAAAGCACTAAAAAATATCACATTGGAAACATATGAATAAAAAGTGAAAACACTCGTGATACTTTTATATTTTTTAGTTTTTCTTAATCACAACATATTATTCTATATTTTACAGCTTTTAATTTAATTTTAAATCTTAACATATTTCTAATAAATAAAAATAGTTCAAAACTCATTAAAAAGTAGCGCGACAAAATTAAAGCACATGTACCATATTTCTGTTTATAGTTATCGAATTTTACCGCTTACTTTTTAAATGCTACTACCTTCACTTGTAATTTTGTCAAGTATGTTCTAGGCAAAACAAAAAAAGTTAATCGCGGATCTTTGCACCATGCTAACGGTCAAAGCTAATGAACAATTTAAAATTTAAATAAAAATTTTTAAAATTGCGCGGAATAAATATTCCAATAAATTAAAAGAAAAAATAGTGTCCGGCTTTCAAAGCGGTGAATCAATTACATTTATTAGCAATAAATATGGTATAAGCCATACGGTTATTTCTCGGATAATAGCTCGATTTCGTGCTCGGGGTAGTGTTCAAACAGTGCACAAAGGTGGTAGACCTCGAAAAACCACGTCGCATATAAAAGAATAATGAGGTTAATCAAAAAGGACCCTTATATTACCCTAAAAAAAAGTAAAAAAAAGAACTAGACTTATAAATCTCTTGTAGAACGATCTGGCGAGGAGCGGTTGATAGTAGCTCGAAAGCGCGTCGTGCTGTAAAAAAGGCCATTTATTTCCCTTAAAAAACAGACGTGCAAGACTAAACGCACCTTAGCTGGACTAGGGAAAAATGGAAGACGGTTCTATTCTCCGATGAATCGAAATTTAATTTAAAAGGATCAGACAGATTTCGTACGGTACGAAACCCGAAAGGTGAACGCCTCAATCCTCGATTCACCAAGGCAACTTTGAAGCACTGTGGGGGGAACATTATTGTCTGGGGATGTTTTTCCAGTCAAGGGATCGGGCCACTTCATAAGATAAGTTGTGTAATGGATCGTTTCATGTACCAGGAAAGCCTTCAAAACGTCATGCTTCCGTATGCGGAGGAGAATATGCCGTTGCGATGGATCTTCCAACATGACAACGATCCGAAACATACCGCTAAATCGGTGAAAGATTGGCTTAATGAAGATTATGTTACGGTTATAAAGTGGCCAGCGCAATCCCCTGATCTCAACCCCACAGAGAATCTATGGGAATTGGTAGATCAGAGGATTGATCGAACAAAATATAACAATTTTGACTCGTTACTTGACAACAAGTACAAACTGCCTGAGAAAACATCCCCATACAAATAATTGACAATCTCATTGCATCCATGCCTCGTCGATGTGATGCAATTATCAAAAATAATGTTTACGACACCAATAGTAACATTAAAACTTTTTTTTTATTTATTTTGTATATGAAATCAAAAATGTGCTTTAGTTTTGTCGCGCTACTTTTTAATGAGTTTTGAACAATTTTTATTTTTTAGAAATATGTTAAGATTTAAAATCAAATTAAAAGCTGTAAAATATAGAACAATATGTTGTGATTAAGAAAAAATACAAAATATAAAAGTATCACGAGTGTATTCACTTTTTATTCGTATGTTTCCAATGTGATATTTTTTCGTGCTTTAGTTTTGTCCGACACTGTATATGTATGTACATATAAAACAAATAGGGTCTACCCTGATCCCACTCTAAGCCGACGGTATTGCAATTTTGTGTATGTTAGTGTGAGTACAATTAAACTTAAAAAGAATTACAATCATTTATTTATGTTTATCAAAACAATAATTTACCAATAATGAAAAATAGGAAAGTTTTGATTGTATTTTACAGTAAGTGTACTCTGTGTGGTGTGTGTCGCAGGTTTAAGTTAATTTAATTCTCTACTTTTCCATAACCCGCTACGATCCCGAAAACTCGTTAATATAATGAGATGTTACAAATCACATATAAGTAAAATTTTGTCATTCGATACATTTGTTTTCATTTTATTAAACAATAAAATAACTTTTTGATTACAAAGAATATCATGATAATGTAGGTATTGTTCTTTAATATTTTGTTTGTTCTTTAATATTTTTATACTCATTATTAGTCAGTGC
Source organism: Chrysotoxum bicinctum (assembly GCA_911387755.1). Lineage (NCBI taxonomy): Eukaryota > Metazoa > Arthropoda > Insecta > Diptera > Syrphidae > Chrysotoxum > Chrysotoxum bicinctum. The sequence continues at coordinate 102,233,393 of OU426987.1, read as the reverse complement.
TTAGAAAATACTGACTCCCTCCTAAATGGGGGATATAACAGATTCCATTACCATTTGCATATTTAATTTTAAATTAAATTAAAAAAAAAACACAACCACCAATAATTTTAAAACTTGCAAAAAATTGTATATATTAAATTAAATTATTAATTTTTAAATTATTATATTAAGATATGGATACGTTTGACAAGCGCTTAAAACAAGCCAGCCGAATTGACTGTGGCTTACTGGGAAATTAACTTTTAACTTGCATATTTGAACTTATTTTAAATAACTCTAATTGGAGAAAGAGTTTTCTTTGAGTAGTGCTCTATTGATTCTGCACCAGATATAACTAAAATAAACCATTCTAAAATGCGTACCTTAAGCTTCTGAATCCAATTTCTTATTAATTTAAAAACTATCACACTCAGAAAAAAGTATCATGTAAAACCAATAAATAACATTAATATTTAATAAGTAAGCTCATGCCTTAACGGTATTTATCTGTGCGACTTTGCTGACATCCAAATAATTAAATTATCTCAGTACACGGGAAAGGAAAATACAATCGATTTCAAAATAAATCATTGAAGTTTTTGCACATCGAGGTTTCTGAAGTCAAAGACACTACGTTCATTGGCTTTTTCTGATGAACTATTAAACCTTTTATTAAAATTGGTACTATTGTCTTCTAAGCATTTTAACAGAAGAAAATGTCTGCTAAGGTTAGATCAATATAAAATCCATTAATTTGAAGAACTAATAACAAATACACAAAACTCAGATTTATTTCATCATTTGCATTTAAAAAACAAACCAATTTGGCTCGAGATTAATATAAAATAAAATTTATTTACTTACTCAAAAATGCGCTTAACAGTCTTATTGAAGGAGTTGATCTTACCGGTTTCAAAACTTATACAAATATAATTCTATTTAAAAAACGAGGTCTATTATAAATCGCATAAAACCAGCGTTTCGTTTGTACTATTTTGAATCACATGCATTCCAGCGAGTCTCAACTAAGCAAAAACATTTTGGTGAAGGTACATTAATTCTTAGTCTATAGGATCCAATCGCTTTTCCCCAATGATTCAATAAAGAATATTGTTTATTTCGCGATAGCGCAAGGTAAGACATTTAAGAACAAAACAAGTTTCTTATATTATTTATTTTTTCTATACCAATCATCGCATATACATAAATAAAATAAAATATTGTAAGTACCTCTTTTTTTACAATATTTTGCATTTTCAATTTTGTAATGTAATTTTTCCTTTTTCCCAAAAAATCTTTAACAATCACTCAATTATGGCGAAACAATTTAGTGAAAAAGCAGAAATAGGAAGAAATTAAATGCTTTTTCTTTATCCTATTATTTTATACATTTCTAATTATTAAATGTTTTCCACGTTTTCACTAATGTTGTGTTGAAATTTATTATTAAAATGTATAAATGAGCAAATAAATTTAGTTTGATAAATTTATTGCTTGATATTTATGGAGAAAAAAAAATTAGTCGAATCCGAATTTTATAAAGTGACATGCAAATATTATTTGTTGCAATTGCACGCTTCTTAATTTATATTTATTCAAGAAAACAAAACAGGAATTATTTTCAGAAGAGCCAGCGTTTTATGGAAAGGTATTCACTGATTTTTTAATTGTGTAGATTTAGAAGTAAACAATTAGGGAATGGATTGTTTTATACTTTTCTTAAATGAAAATTATAATTTGTGTCCCAATCTTTGCTTTCAAATCATTTTGGGTATTATTTTTCATATTTTTTGTTTTAATTATGATGTGGTAAATCCTTGATTGTATCATAATTGTACATTTTTTAATTATACATTGGAATGTGTGGGTATAGTCCATGTAGGGATTGATTGCTCACTTTGAGGATAATTTTAAATCACAAGCTATCATTCTTTTCTGTACGATTTTCCAGATTCAACAAAACACGCATGGGATAAATTATATCATAATGATCTCTTCTGAATTCACCATTCCAATAAAAATTACTTCTTCTATTTCCATTCTATCCCAACTTATGTTTAAGTATTCTGCGATCCAAGGTTGTATTGAAAATACCTTAGGTAAAATTATTATAACTAATATCGCCCCAACGGTTTCTCTTATCTTATGTCTTATCTTTAAAAATAAAACGTTGCAAGGAAAAACACCCGATTCTTGTAACCTATATTTGAGTGCCTTAACAGCAATAAATAAACAAATAGTTAAATTGGCAATGGACATTACAAGGCTTTTTTCAGATTTTCTAAACAATTTTCTACAAATTTGATCCCCCCATTAAATAAATTTGCATTATACATTAATCGAAATCCTAGGTTTCTTTAAGTATTCACTATCAGGAATCATAAAGCTTTTGGTGAAAAAATTCAAAGAACCTTTTGTTTGTATATATCAAATAGTCATTACGGCTATCAAAAGTACTGAAACTTGTATGTATATTTTGTGTAAACAAAATTAGGTAGTTATTTATGACTAAATATAAGCTGATATTAAATGGTATTAAAAGGTATGCAGTATGCCTTTAAAAAATGGCTAATCGATTTGCTCTTATTATTTGCTATTATTTTGTATTTGTTTAAACACTCATACTGATAGAACTGGTTAGTAAATTAGCAAATGATGATGATATAAGTGGCCTGATTTGGGAATACGAAGAGTATCGTTTTCAATTCGATTTCTTCTTTAAAACTCCTCTCGGTTTGTTTCCAATTCGAAAGTAGTGAAAAATAAAACCTCAAAAATTCCAGTCAACACGCTAATTCTTTTTTTTTTTTTTTTTTTTTTTTATAGAAATATAAACATACATATGTCAATTGTAATATGCCCTAAAATACAACATAATTATAAAACACTAATCTTTGGTGTATATGAGTCACAGCGATTATCTTATATCATAATTACTTTTGATATTGCCAGTAATTTGTGATTTCCAGTATTCTTTAATTTGGGAAACGTGCGGGGAATGATTTTTCAAAAAAAAAAAAATAACATTTTTCATTATGATATTCAAATGGTTTGTAGTTCGATATTTCTATAAACGAGTGAATCGCAGTTAATTTCTTTAATTTTTTACCCATAAGGTATGTCGTCTTAAAGAAACTTCGAGCATAGTTTTGGTGCTTATTTTGACATTCTCTTTCGTTAGAAAGTGAGTCGAATTCGTTGAAACTTAATTTTGAGACTCGGCGATTAGAATGTTAATCGAACAAATCGAAAGTTCACCTAATCCATAGAAAGTTCATTCATTTGCGAAAACTAATTCAATTTTGACATTCGAAAGAATAGAATTAAATGTCATTGTTGTGTCGTTTGAATTTTTCTGTCGAGTAAACAACAAAACATGTAAGTTTTTAATTATTTCATGGAAAATAAATTACTTTTATTATTTTTTTGTTGTTTTATGTTAAAAGGTCGCATTCCAACTGAACAAACCGCGAACAAAAGGAAAAGTTAATTAAAATAATGGAAGAAAACCCGGAGGTAGCGGGTTTTTTTACCACCGTTGATACGGAAAACATCCACTATCCTTCTCCTCTGCACTTCTTCAACACCATCTTCATTTATAAACAACACAAATGCCATATTTTTATTTTTTATTTATTATTTTATGTTTTTATCACAGAAATTTAAATTATTAAACAATAAACAAAACAATTACAAATAAACAAACATTTCATTTTTTGGTTTTGACATTTCACAAACACTTGTTTTTAATATTTTAGTGTGACCAAGTGTATACGAAAAAAAAAAATAAAAATTTAGAACGCGTCATGAACAACTTATTTTTTTTTAAGAATAGTTTCAAAACAGCTGAGTTGACAGAAAAAATGTAATAAATATGTAGTTCTTTATGGTTAAACTTTACTTTATAATGAAAAAGTGTATTATTTATTTTGTTTCTTGATTATTTATCCAACATCTATAAAATGTTTAGAAATAGAAACGGTCATATTAATTCAAATAGAAATATAGTAAATGTCAAACAGCTGACAATGAAAATGAATCTTTTTTGAAGTTCATTTTATGCTATCTTTCGCAAATGAATGGGCGCATTCACTAACCTAGTCACTACGTAGTCAAAAAGTCAACTAGCTTTGTGAATGCAAAATTGCACTACAAAGCTAGTCAATTCAAACTGTCATATTAATGACAGATGTAAACATATAAAATAAGAAAAATTGTGTTTTGAGAACTTTAAATAAACTTTTTTTTACAGTTTAAACTAAATAACATCAAATATAAGATATAATATTAATTTGTTTAATAATTTCACTTCGAAAATATCTTCCACCAAAAATTAAATTTGTATTTTCAACGAACAGCTGATTGTGAAATGTGTCGCTCAATTTTATAGTGAACTATCTCCATACAAATGAATTTCGTGAAAATAAGGTTTTTGCGAAATGATGAATAGACAAAAAAACAAAATATGCGCTTTAGGTTAATATTTTTTATTATTCGTAAAAAGTCCAAGATTATAATAACCTTTACAGATTTTATTAATTATTTTATTAAACGGATTTGTGACTTACTTAATTTTTATAGTTAAATAATAAAATCACTTTAAGAACAAAAAACATTAACTATCGGAAATATAATTCGTATTTGGAGTAGATTCTCTTTTATATTGAAAGATATTAACAAATATAATACTATTAAGCAAAGAAATCCATTTTTTAAAAAAATGGATTTACACCACTTTTATAATGAGCGACACAAATGTCAACTAGCTTTGAAGCAGAAATTTTTACACTACGTTTGAGGGGAAATTTCAACTAAATTTTTAGTTGTCTTTAGCCAATCAGAACGAGTTTACTACGTAGTGACTAGGTTAGTGAATGCGCCCAATGTTATTCGTTCGAATCTCAAAATTAAGAAAGTTCATTCGAAGGAATAGAATCATTCTAACGAATAGACTATTCATGAGAATGTCAAAATAAGCATGTTTGTCTGTTACCACGAGTTCGAATCTTCTTAAAATGGTATACATAATTGAATTATAAAAGTTGTAAAGTTCATTCAGCAGAGTTTGAGACTTGTAAAACTCAAAGTAAAAAAAACATGGATTTTTATTCAATTAGTTGGAGACGCGGCAACTCCAAAACAAAACGAAAGTCATAGTAGAGAAAATTAAAATAAAATAATTAAAAGATTGAATTATTAGATGTTTCTTTTGTATCCTATGATGTTTGCGAATAATAAAACATGTATATACATATATATATACGATTATATACAGTAGTCTCTCGATAATAGTTCTGTTCAACCAGCTGCACTGGACTACTCTGGGCAGAAAAGTGTAGCTCTTTTGTGTTCATTGAGAAAATTTCTGCACTGACTTACACTGATTAGCGTTCATTGAGCTGAACTAGTGTACACTAGTTCAGAATATTTTGCACTACCTTTTGAGCTAGTGCAGGTTAGTGAAAACTGTCAAAATCAGCTGATGTCATTATTCGATTATATTTTGTTAACGAATAAAGTTGATTTTTTCCGCGCTTTGTATTTTTGATTAAAGTTTTTAAATAATGCATTGATTAGAGCCAACTTCGAGTGAAGGGCAATCTCTGGTGATTCAGTGTTTTCGAATTAATCCAATAATATCTTAATTAAATCTATGTATGTATATTTGCACGAAGTATTCCGAACGCAAGTGTTTGAAAGTTCGATGGAAAAAGGTGAAGAGGAGGAAGAGATTTTGTGCCTAAAAGGCCAACAACGTCATCGCAGGCACTGGGAATGAATTTCCTCCCTTTGGCATCGACTTCAGCGCAGGCATAATGCATTTTACTTGCGCCGAATTTAATTTTTCTTTTTTTTTAACATCTGACGTATGACGTTTCTGCTTGAGTTTGCTCTGACAGTTTTCATGAACCTGCACTGCACTACACTACTCTACACTGGCATTTTCTTGGTTGAACACAACTAATGTGAATTACCGATAATGTGAATTTCTCTAAAATGTGAACCGCCAAAACTTTACATTGTCATCTCTATAATGTGAACTTGTGAACTTGAAATATCGCACTCTAAAATATGAATTTCTTTTTGTAAAAGTTTTTATATTTTCCTTTTTTCTCTTGTTAGTTTTGCGTGCGATATAAGGGACTAATTTACTGTTATTTATCTAGACAGATTTAAATGTTTTGAATGCAGCTGCAGTCAAGAGAGTGTCTCCTGCAAGTTGTGTAGGTACACTATACATTGTTATGCCTTCTGTTATGATTTTTTTTTATATCAGTTTGTGTAATGGCACCTAAACAAAAAGTGCATCAATTTTTTATCGATAAAGAGGAACTGAAAATAATTTCCAGTAATGTGAATCCCTCTAAAATCCGAAATAGCCTTGTTTTAATTAGTTCACATTATCGAGAGACTACAAGTTCTTTCCACAATATCTCTTTGTTGGCAACAGTATCCATTTTCTAAATTATTTATAAAATAACTGTTTCTTATTCCAAATTAAGATTTGAAAGGTAATGAAGTGATACATATTTAAAATAGTATTCTAAAGTGAAGAAACGCAAACAAGATTCCCTTACGTTTAACAGAATTGTGACCACGAGCTAATGTGAAAATATTATTACATACATACATATATCGGGTTTTTCAATAAAGGCTTGACGACTTTTTTTTCGAGTTTTTATTCAAACTTAACATTACAGTGATAAGTGGATCCGCCGCAATTCCGCTTGTATGTCCGAATAGATTTTCTTCAAACTTGGTATTTAAGGGTATCGGTAATTCCCTAGGTGAAAAATTAAAGTTTTTTTAATGTCTAAAATTATTAAAGGTACCTGCTATACAAACACCTGTAACAAAAACTCAAAGTTAGCGTACTTAATTTTGTTCTTAAAAACGTTTTGTATGTAAACATTTATTTCTTTAAGAAACCGCTGCAACGATGTTTAATTTTGCATAAATTCATATTTGAATATTTTTCTCTAATGGCATTCATTTTTAAAATTCTAATGTCGTTTTTATTTGGCAATCCGGAAGCCTTCTGGACTCTTCTGAAAGTGTTCACTTGGGAAAAAATGACAGTTCTGATTCTGAAAAGAAGAGAAATTTGCTTCTGGATTTGAAGTCAGGATCAAAACCAGAAGCACTCACACATTCATACATATATCTAAACGTCAAACTCAACAGCTGTGATTTTTCGTATCCTAATTGTACGAAGTTTATCTTTCATCAAACATTATTCTTGATTTTCATTACTGTCCACATTTGATGTTTCACATATACAATCATAAAAAACTTCAGAATCATCAGAATCAAAAAAAAGTGTTCAGTTGGGATTCCGGATCAGAGAGAGATTCCGGATTGCCAAATAAAAACGACATAAGTTTATAGCGCATGACCAAGTTTGTGCGACCTAGTAGTCGTGCATTTTATTTGTATGGAATGCGTCGTCATTTATATGTCCACCACGGGTAAGTTTGCAGCTCGGCCGCACATTTCGGCGGAAATGTTTACTCTGAGCAATAATAAGTGTCTCAGAGCTCCTCTAAGGACGTCCGCTTGTTGGCAAAGGCCAATGATTTAACGTAGTCCCATGAAAAAAGTCTAGATGTGTTAAATCGCTCGAACTAGGTGGCCAATCGACAGGATCATTTATCGATGACACGTTCATCTAATTAGTTTTCAATAAGTCGATGGTTACACCCCTATGTGGCTTGTTGCACTTACTTGTTAGAACCACATACATTTATGTACGTATCATTAATGTAGCATTGACCAAAGATATAACTTTGTTAACCTTTTAACTGCAACGTGACGGTCATTTTCATCAACGAACAAAATATATGGCCCAATGATACCAGCGGCATGAAAATCACACCATAGACTTATTTTTTGAGAATTATTTTTTTTTCTTGAAGCACATAAGGGGTTTCAGCTGACCGATTCCGAATTTTTTGGTTTGGTTTTGCTTAAGAGTGTGTTCACAATGAAAGTCCAAAGTTTTTATGTCCCAATTTTAAAGGCTGGTAAGTAAATGGTAAATTTTTCAAACAACGGATAGCCGATGAAATCTTTAGAAATTAAAATTAAAGATTAAATTAAAAAGGCAAAATTATTCATGATTCGAGGTCTTCAAATGAAGTCTGCGATATACAAGGATAAACCCTGCAAAAGCTTGGAGTCACTGTATAAATCGGTCTTAAACCGATTGACATTAAATGCCTTTTTCTAAAATTTAAACAAACAGCTAAATTATACAAAATAAAACAAAAGGATTTCCCACATCATTAATTATCTTATACTTCTTTCTAACACTGTCTCCCCTTGCCCACATTGTTCAAATAAAACTAATTAACAAAAAACAAAAAAAGCACTTGTGTTCCCTTAATTCTTAATTTTGGGTATTGGTATATTTTTGCAGCTAAAAAAATAAAAATAAATTTAATTTAAAAAAGCACGTTAACATTACGAAAACATAATATAGGTATCAATATATAATATACATGACAAGTGAAGTTCTAAAATTCTTACTAAAGGTATAGAATTTTGAATATTCGCAAAATTGATGTTGGACTTTTGTCTAAGGTAAAATTTAGACGAATGTACCTCACCGTTTTCCAGACAAATAATACATGTACAAAATTATTACGATTATTTATGTGAATATTTATAAGTTATTATATATATATATACATACATATTTATATAATATACTTTATATTAGTTTAAAACACCAGTGTTTGCAAAAAGTAAAACTTATATTTCTCTATTTCTCTATAAACCTATATCTGTTTCTTGAATGTGTAAGAATGTCTACAAGTAGACATATAACTCGTAATTAATTATTTATTGTAGAACAAAATGCTTTTTTAATTTATTTTTTAAATTTAAAATTAAGTACCGCTTCAACATACTCGTATATATCCATAAATTTAATTTACGTCTGGAAAAGATGGGCGACAAGCAAGTAGATGGATCGTGCTGTTCAATTCAAATAAACAAAGCATTAAATTAAAAAAGGACAAAACGCCATTTAAAGTTTGTCACATTGGTTTTGTTGATCGAGAAATTCCTTATTGGTGAATTATTTTAAAATGTTTAGTTTTTCTTAACAAATTTTTGCAAATAATTTATCCCACAAGTGGATACTAAATTACATTTGTTGGAAATTATTATAAAAAAACACTATCGGATTTCTCGGTCCTTGTCCTTGTATATTATATCAAACTACAAAAAGAAAGAATTAACAAAAACAAAACATATTTTAGGTAATACAAAATATTGTAAGGTATTGAGAAAAATGAAAGGAGAGTTCCAAAATAGTATAAATATAAATAGTAAAAGAAAATAATAAACTAATTTACGATTTGTTTGTTTTTGTGATATATGTCGCATCTGCATTTTCTCCGTTCCCAATGAGAACATTTTAATTTTTGTCTTCAATTAAATATGGTTGTTTCGTTGCAGATTGCTACTTTAATTTTTTTTATTTATTTTTTCATATGTTTTACTTAAAACAAAAAATAATACAAATTTCAAGACGTATGAGGTCATGTACATTTTATTCATCTATCTTTAGAAATGATTAATGTTTAAACAATAAAAAAAGCATTAAATACAAATATTAAATTTATTGAATTTATTAATATTATTAGTCTTATTTTAAAACTATAATAATTACTATTATAATAATTATTACAAATCTGAAATAATAAAAAGAAGAAAAATGCTGATTCTAAAAAAGATGTTTTATTTAATTTACTTCATAGTGAGTTATTGACTTATTTTTAGATCCATGTCCAATTTTATTAAGATTCCTATATGTTTAATATGTAAAGAAATAATTAAGTTTCTTTTCTTTCCAATTGTAATGGGGTCGCCACTTGAGAGTTCAATATAGATAAATAAATAAAGACTGGAAGCTGAAGTCATAACCAACGAAAAGTAGTTTTTCGAATCGTCAACAAAAGAAAACTCCCGTAATATCTTATGTGAAGTTAATCATCTATTTCTTATGTTGTATTCCTTTTTCACCAAATATCAGGTTTAATTCAGTGAGGTGTTCTCAGCGATGTTCTAACTTCTATTTTAGTTTTACAAAATCAATTCCGAAATAATATTTATAATAATATATAATATATAATATATAATAATATTTATTAATATATAGAACTCTTAACTTCAAAGATAAAGGTGGGCTTATTATGGTTTAGGGGATTTTGTTCGTGTTGCGGTATAAGTTCAATAAATTTGTGTAAAAGTAAGTTTTGACCAGTATTTATGAGCGAAGATATTGAAAAAGTTTTAAGTTTCGATATGCGATATAGGAAATGCCAGAGGTATTATATGCTCGATAACTTTTCAAAGCGCACGGCGCGGGGGGCAAAATCAAAAAGCTGTCTGGTGTTCTGAACCGCACAATCTTCAAACCTAATTGAAGCACCTAGTGCAACAACCAGATAACTCCACTTTTTTGCGAAATTTATGTTTCTTAATGCAGAAATACAAAAAAAAATCCTGGGTCGTTCGGTGTGCAAAAAAAAAGACATCTAAGTTGGCTCTTGGATATTAAAACTCAATTTTGGTATTATCACTGTTTGCAAAATTTTTCTTATTTCTTATTTTTGAGATAGTTATTTTTAATTTTCTCAACATTTCTAAAAGTGGAGTTATCCGGTTGTTGCACTGGGTGCTTCAATTGAAGGGTTGTAAGTCTAAAGGGTCTAAGAGCCATTTTTATAATTTAGAGGTATACGAGAAAAACATAATAAAAACAACACTTGGCACTTAAGCTAAGAGCAGACGGCATATAAAAGCCGCAAATGTTTGCGGTTCTGACGTCATTTTTACGTCATCATTTGCGACTATTGACGCTTATCATCTGAACACTCTTTTGGGACATTCCACAAATGCACGCAAATGGTTTGCAGACGATGTGCGGGGGCGAGATCGCACATAAATGTGCGGCGTTTTTGTAAATCGTCTGAACTACCTCGCACATTTTTTGTGACAGTTTGCGTGCATGTGAGAGCATGTGCGACCGTCCCATTTTGCGATGACACGAAAACAAGACCACGCAAATGTGCATATTTTCAGTAGTTGTGATAACATAGGTGTTCAATTTCAAGAAAAAAAGAAATGAGCGAATCAGCACAAAAAGATATCGAGGAGCCTCGGGAAAGTTACATCCGCCGCATAAGAAAATCTGAGTCTGGTAGTCAAATAGTGCAGCACAATTGGACGACTGACGAATTTATATCTCTGATTACTGCTGTGGAGAAGCGCCCTAGGCTATGGGATGCAGGTTGGGCAGAATACAAACTCGAAAAGCTTGATTTTTGGCGTGAGGTGGTCGAAGAAATTGGCTTGGATGTTACGGTTAAGGAAGCCAAGTCCAAGTGGGGCTGTTTACGGGTAACGTTCAAGGCAAATTTGGCAAAACTTCGCAACAAAAAGTCAGGGCATCTTCCGCTGCATGGAAGTTTTTTAGTCAAATGATGTTTTTTTTTTCGTAGGAAACCGTGGTACAATTGTGGTTCACTCCCACGCAGTTTCATTAACAATTTCGCGTAGAATCCTTCCGTCTGGCGATGCAGAAGCCAGTCATTTGTCCACACACTGCGCACCCGTAATTGCTCCACACTAGATTCTTCGCGACTTTTTTCAACTTTATCTTCTTCAAGATCTAATGCTAAAACAGCAATAGCAGCCCACTTTACTTTCGACATTTTCAATAAATTTCGTTCGCCAACAATCACAAACTATGAGCAAAACACAATATTAAACTATTTTTTAAACTATCGCAAACATGCATATGATCGCAAATGGATGATGTGCGGATTTTTCCGCATATCGTGTGAACACGTCGCACATTGATCGCACAATTTGCGCACTCATTTGCGTACACTTGATGTGCGAATAAATCAACGCAAACAAATGTGCGGCTTTTGGGACAGATTCTGCACATCGTCTGAACACCCTTTTATGCGAGTTTGCGTACACTGATTTACGAATAGCATTTGCTCTGCTTTTTAAACTTTTTACGTGACGTCAGCACCGCAAACGTATGCGGCTTTTTATATGCCGTCCGCTCTTAAATTTAGACTATTCCACAACTTTATTTCTGTGTATGTACAGTTTTAAAAGAAATAGGCACTTGAATCCATTTTGATATTATAAGGCTTGGCACTTAGATTGTATTTTGATAAAAATATTGGCGCAAAATTTTAAACAGCCTATTATTAAGGTATTAGTATGATACTACATAGCAATTTGCTAACTTTATAGTAGTTTACTAACTCATTCTTAATTTTAAACATTTTCTAACTAGTATCGTACTAAGCCAATTTTCTTAATAAATTGCTTCTGAACACACCTAAATCAATAACATTTCGTGTAAAAAAGTAAGTACACGAACTTTTTTTGATGTTTGCAAAAAATGTCAAAGAGTCATATGAAGCTAGCACGATACTAAAAAAATAAAGTAGGTATTCGATGATTTTAACTTTAATAAAAGGGTAGAGAAAGTATGATGCTATATTCGATTAAAATTAGCAATTTCGTTGTTTTAACCTAGTATCATACTAAAACATCTTTATCATCGTACTAAATCAATTAAAATTTTGCGCCATTGACTTTTGATTTTTTGGTACTTAGACCCTTTAGACTTGCAACCCTTCAATTTACTTGGGATATTTTAAGGATATGACATTTAATGTGCTTTTTCTCACATGAGAGCGCGACAATATTTGATGTAATTCAAACAAAATATCATTCAAAGCGATACGATATACTATGCAATAAAATAGATCATTCTGATTCTTGTCCATATACAGAAGCAACTGATACAAGATCAATATTTCCATGACAACATTCTCCAGTCAATTAATATTACTTACCCCCAGTTTCACGGTGGAAGTTTAAACCCCGCTTTTGGTTTAAACTTCAGTTCAAAAATAAATTTGGTTTCAGTCCTTGAACAGAGTTCATTCTGTAGTTTAAGTTAAACGACACTATTCTGCCGTTTAAATCTCAGTTCGACAAGCCCTTCAAACATTTGAAAATATAATTTATTTTCATTTTTAATTTTTTTTTCCTGTCACAGGTCACAACTGAAACAAAGCAAACTTTCTTTGATTGTTTTTTCCTTGATTCCGATAGAAAGAGAAAACAATTTACTTAAACTACGTTTAATGAACTGAAGTTCAGATAAGACTGTGAAACCAGACGAGTTGAACTTCAAATTTAAACTCCAGTTCAGGTTCAGCAGAACTTAAGTTTAAACTCTCAAAGAAAAGTTGTTTAAATATATTTGAGCAAAATACCAGACAAAACGATTCCAAGAAAACAATAGTCATGCTCATGACTAGGGTTCGGATTTCCATGCAAATGCATATTTTTTTAGGCAACTAAATATGTATACGAATCAAGAAATTTCCTTTAAAATGGCATTTAACCGTTAGTGCATATTTTTGCATATTTTACTATAAATGCATGTTTTGCATTTTTGTGTGCATATTTTACTAAGTATATGTAAATGCATATTTTTTATATTAAATTTATATTTTAAGAGCACCTACCTATGTATATTGTTCACAAACTAAACTAGGCAGTAAAAAAATATAAATTTTATGTCAGTGCAAACGAACCTTCAGACTACGAGTAGTATTATCTATTTCTTTTATTCATTTCACAATCTTGAACCATATTCAAATACCACAATATAAATCAATATATAAACAAAGGTGCATATAATGTTGACTAGATTGTGCCGGCAAAACATTGATACTACGTTTATATGCAGTATCGAAAGATCGAGTTGGATTAGGGTCGGATTTTCGACCCAGGTTTTTCGTCATTTGAGTTGAGAGCTCGATTTGGAGTTGAGTTGAAATGGTGTTGAGCGATTCTGAAACATTTTGTTAAGCCAACTCCTCGACCCAGGTTTTTCGTCTCATATTTCGACTCGACACCGCTGAGCGAGTGAGATCGAGTCGAACGAAGCTCATTTCAACTCAATACCCGTTTACAAAGGGTCGAAGCGAGCTTCAAGCTCGCTTCAATACCTCATATAAACGTAGTATGAAATGAAAAAAAACAAATATGCTTGTGTGTATAAATGTATAAATGAGATCGAAATTTAAACGATCATCTATCAAAAATGTGGGTATAAAGTGGTAAAGCTTAAAGCGCGAAACAGATTGAACCAGCACCAGCAACGTCACCAGCAACAGCAGAAGCCATTGTTTTAGAACCGATGCACAGTGGTTTCGCCCATACGACAAAAATAAAAAAATGAAAGCAATTGTTTTTTGTTTCAAGTGTATTTTTCTAATAGATTACAGTTCAATATTTACCATTGCAAGTATTTTGACATACATGTCACGTGTTATCTCTTTTATTTTCGCTTTCAAAGTGAGCCAATTATTTAATTTTTTGTGAAAATAAATTTAAATAATTGTAAGTATTTTGAAGTGAATTTTTTTAAATAAAAGTTATATTATTGCAATTTTTTCGCAATGGAATTACAAAAGTAAGGTATTTAGAGTATTTTATTAATTCGTTGTCAATATTTGGATGTTTGGTTTATAATAAATGTTAGTAAAACCGTGTACCATTTTAGTGTTTTTTGTCATTTTGTTCAATGTTTAAATAAAGTTTTAATATAGTAATTAGCCACACATAGCGGTAACAGTCCTTGTGTTATATAGAGTGAATAGTCAGCTTTTAGAAAAACCTTATCTCGGCACCCACAATCACCCACAACCAGCACAATAAATCCTTTAGTTTCACGGTTTTGAGCAAAAACGATTTCTTTTTTCTGTACAAATTTTCTTTAGGGACGAAGTATTTTTCCTTGGTATCAAGAAAGAATATCTGCGAAATTTGGTCAACGAAAAACGGCGAGTTGGGTGAACAAAAACGTAGGTTTTCAATACCGTTATGGATAATATAAGTTAATGATGGAAAAAACCGGACGGTTAAAACCGAAACCGGTTTTTTTTTTCTCGGTTAAAACCGGTGTTTTTTTCTAAAATCCAATAACCGGGAAACCGGTTATATACTTTGGTACCACAGAAATAAAAAAAGTGTAGAAAACGTCTTTGAAACAAAATCTCCTTGTCTCATAAGAACTGCACTTGTGTGCAACATGCGACGTTATTCACCACTTCCATCTTTTCTTTTATAGAGTAATTAACTGTAGTGGCAGGAAAGTGAAATCGTTTTAAACTTAACACTATCGAAAATTGCGTTGTATTGTTTTGTATATTATTGTGTAAATGTTATAGTATGGAAAAAATACCGTGTTCGCTTAAGGAAATTCTACATTTGCATTCTACATTCTACAAATGTAACCATGTAAGTAGGCGTGTCAGTGGGCTGAAATTTTCTTAAGTGATTTCTTACGATGTGTTATATCATATCTAAAAGTTTCTTTACAATCGGACATGTGGTTCGAAAGTTATTGAATTATGACGTCGTCTCCATACAACCCAAACCACTGTGCGATGGCGCAAAATTTTAATTGAATTAGTATGATGCTAAAATTGTCTTAGTATGATACTAGGTTAAAACAACGAATTTGCAAATTTTAATCGAAAATGGCATCATTCTTTCTTTACCCTTCTATTAAAGTTAAAATCATCGAACACAAACTTTATTTTTTTAGTATCGTGCTAGCCTCATAATGACTCTTTGACATTTGCAAACATCAAAAAAGTTCGTGTAGGTACTTACTTACGAAATGCCATTTTTTAGGCGTGTTCAGAAGCAATTTATTAAGAAAATTCTTTTAGTACGATACTAGTTAGAAAATGTTTAAAATTAAGAATGAGTTAGTAAGCTACTTTAAAATTAGCAAATTGTTAAGTAGTATCATACTAATATACCTTAATAATAGGCTGTTTAAAATTTTGCGCCATTGTATTTTAATCGTTCAACACAAAATAGTCCAGTACCAGCAACATCAACAGCGTCGTTTGGTCAAAATCCAAAATTTGCTGTTTACAATAAGACAAAATGCAACAACAATAAGACGTATAAATGTCAAAAAATTACAACACGTTGCTGGTTTAATGTGTTTGAAAAGTATTTGCTGGCCAGCCAGCGTGCTGTTTGCTGTTGACGGCGCTGGTGCTGTTGCTGGTTTAATCTGTTTCGCGCATAAAGCTTAACACGTTTCATGTACAACAGCCAACTGTTTTCTGTTGCGACTACATATAAACCCCTACATATAAACTAAAAACTGTTGATTGATGCACTCATCCTTAGTTTTTAAGTCTTATTTTTAAATTATTTTAAGAGATAAAGAAAATGTGTTTTATGTTGAATAGAAATTAAGTTAAATTGGTTTTAAGTGCATATTTTAAATGCATATTTTGCATTTTTGAGCGCATATTTTCAGATTTTAAGTGCATGAGAATCCGAAGCCTACTCATGACAAATGACATGACAAAGACCGATTACGAATTACTAGAAAGAATGCATGAAAATAATGTCGGTTAAAATAAAATTTTTCTTAAGCGCATCTAACTTCCTAAGTCCAATCAATAACATAAATAAGTACATATATTGTGTAACTGACAAATAAATGGTGGGCCAAATACAAGTTTCTTTTTAAAAATGCAATAAAATGAACAAAATTAAATTTTGTCCATGTATTATGGATTTATTAGTAAGAGTAACATCCCCATTAATTATGGAACGCAACGTCGTCCAAGCGGATGGGGATGCGCCTTAAATTGCTGAGTCAATTGGACATTGTAAGCGAGTTGATGTTCGTGAATTGAGTCTCACACTCTGGGCTCTAGCAGCCACATTCTTGTCCGTGTGCACCGTACGACGACGAGGACGATGAGTATTGTTCAAAAGCATACCAGTCTCACGAACTTTTTGCACATACTTGCGTACAGCAGGCGCGGTGGGTGCTCTCCCTTTGAAAATAAGTTTTCAATATTTCCCAACGTTGTGTAATCGTAAAACGACTCATTTCTTTCCGCAGAAGCATGGTACTGTCATTCTGTCAAGATTTCGAGCGGGAAACAGCTGTCAGTGCCAAAATAAGCTATGATTTAAAAAGAAACCACTAAATAGCTTACGTTGTACATTATGTACAATAGGGCGTTTCAAAAAAAAAAAAATATTTTTTCTCGGAACCACGTTCAAAAGTTTCGTTTCTATGCCAAAATAGGCCTCTGAAAATATGAGCCCTTAATATTAAGATTTAGGTTGTCCGCATCGCACTTTTCGATTTCCCATAAGAATAACACAGGAAAAAATTTTTTTTTTCTGATTTTTATAACTCATGAACGATTAATTGCATTGCAATACCCTTTATGTATTTTGTAGAGAATTGAACGCTCTACAAAAAAAGTATGATGTCATTTTTCGATAAATCAACTCAGTCAAAAGTTATTCAAGGTCAAAGTTTAATTTACCCTCAATTTAGCTGTTTTCTTTACAATACTCTTAAATTTACAAGTTTACAAGTTTTAAAACAAACTGAAAGTTCATTTCTAAGCTCTTACCCCCAGTTTCACAGTGGAAGTTTAAACCCCACTTTTGGTTTAAACTTCAGTTCAACAATAAATTTGGTTTCACAGTCCTTGAACAGAGTTCATTCTGTAGTTTAAGTTAAACGATACTATTTTGCCGTTTAAATCTCAGTTCGACAACCCCTTCAAACATTTGAAAAAATAATTAATTTTCATTTTTAATTTTTGTTTCCTGTCACAGGTCACAACTGAAACAAAGCAAACTTTCTTTGATTGTTTTTTTTTTTGATTCAGATAGAAAGAGAAAACAATTTACTTAAACTGCGTTTAATGAACTGAAGTTCAGATAAGACTGTGAAACCGGACGAATTGAACTTCTAATTTAAACTTCAGTTCAGGTTCAGCAGAACTTAAGTTTAAACTCTCACTGTGAAACTGGGGGTTAGAGTTTAAAAAAAATAGAACTATTGTCTTTTGCCCTCAAAGATTGCTGAAATTTTATTGAAAAAAAAGTTTTAAATAATTTGCGCTCTAAAATAGCTGAAATTTTTTACATGGCCTGAAAAGTTATCAGTGTTATCAAGTTTTTATTACTCCATAACCAATTAAAAACATTTTACTTCTAATAAATTCGAAATTTCTTCATCTGACTGAAATTTGATGGGTTCCCTTGTCAAGTTTTTAAAACCTTTCGAATTGGGCATAAGAAAAAGTTGCCAAGTAAGCCCATCAAATTTTAGTCAGTAATCATTAAATAATAAAATTTCACTATTACATTGTAGCTGTTTCAATATTATTCTACTTTAAATATTCGGTATTAAATCTTCATGAAGTAAGAACTTGGCGTACTTTTAGATCTCAGTACTTTTCACGGCTGACTTGTTACACAAAGGTTTTTGTATAGAAGAACTTGGCTCTTTTTTTAACATTTATATTTTTGGTCTGATCTCACTCCTTTTTGCAAAGATTTTGATATTTTGCCATGTCAAAATCTCGAAAGATACGGAATGATAGAAGTGTGGACTCTAACTACTAAAATCAAATTGGTTTATAGCTTCGTGTTTTTTTTGGTATAATTTTCTTTTTGTTAATGGTTGTTTTGATTTGCGCTTCAATTGTTTCTTCTTGTCCTGGAAAGATACCTTACACTAACATACCTACCTTAATTATAAATACTAGTACCTACGTACATCCGCTCAAAGTCATAAAAAAGCAATAATTGTTGAGGATGCGATGATGTTTTTGTTGCAATTTTAAATCCTTTTTTAAATGAAGGTAGCACACCAATTAATAGCCTAATTAGTGGTTTGATTATAGTTCACGTTACAGTTAAGAGTTTTTTTATTCAAACTCATAATTTTTTCAGGTATGCAAATGTTTTATTTTTTCATTCATGTTAACATAACATAGAGTACCAAATCCAGCACTCTAAGAAAAGTCATGAATTTTCAAGCTGCATGTATAGTTTCAAAATGGCAAAATGACAATTAAAAGACACTTCGAATGAAAAATCTTAGATTTTCTATTTTTCGCTTCGAATGTACATTAAGCTATACCGCTCTACCAAATTTCATCATTCTACAGCAATCTGAAGTGCTTCATATAAAACAAACATTTTTTCAGAAAATGGGCGGATGCCACGCCCCCTGAATGGAAAACTTCAATTTTTATTGTTGGTCCTTTATTATGCAATTTGAGCCCTACCGTTCTACCAAATTTCATTGTTCTACTGCAATTAGAAGTGTGCCATAAATAATTTACCCCTGAATTGAAAACCTCAAATTTTATATTTTATTCTTTGTATGCAATTTTAGCCCTACCGCTTTACCAAATTTCATCGTTTTACAGCAGTCGGAAGTGCTCTATTCAACCTACACCAATTCGGAGAAAGTGGGCGGATACCACGCCCCTGAATGGAAAACCTCAATTTTTATTTTTGGTCCTTTATATGCGATTTGAGCCCTACCGTTCTACCAAATTTCATTGTTCTACTGTAATCGAAAGTGCGCCATATATAATTTACATCAGTTCTGAGGAAGTGGGCGGATACCACGCCTCCTGAATGGAAAACCTCAATTTTTATTTTTAGTCCTTTCTATACAATTTAGGGCCTACCGTCTTACCAAATTTCATCGTTTTTTAGCAGTCGGAAGGGCTCAATTCAACCAACACCAATTCGGAGAAAGTGGGCGGATACCACGCCCTGAATGGAAAACCTCAATTTTTATTTTTGGTCCTTTATATGCGATTTGAGCCCTACCGTTCTACCAAATTTCATTGTTGTACTGTAATCGAAAGTGCGCCATATATAATTTACATCAGTTCTGAGGAAGTGGGCGGATACCACGCCCCTGAATGGAAAACCGCAAATTTTTAATTTTTTTCTTTGTATGCAATTTAAGCCCTACCGCGTTACCAAATTTCATTGTTTTGTAGCAGTCGGAAGTGCTCCATTCAACCAACACCAAATCGGAGAAAGTGGGCGAATACCACGCCCCCTGAATGAAAAACCTCAAATTTTCCTCTGCTTGCATTACAAGACCTACCGTTGTGCAAAATTACAAGGTTCTACGATGTCGGGAAGTGCTCCATAATTTTGATGATCTGTCAGTCAGTCAGTTACGGTTTTTGTGATTTTTGAGGCCTTATATCTCACGAACCGCTTAAGCTAGAAAGTTGAAATTTGGTGAGGCGCCTGTGCCTGACTAGCTTAACAAATGTTCGGAATTTTAAGTTTCTGACTTCATTGGTACTGAAGATAGTGAGGGGTCAAAAACCGGCTGAGTTTGTTCCTGTAAAAAGGGCGTAGTGGCCTACCGTCTTACCAAATTTCATCGTTTTTTAGCAGTCGGAAGGGCTCAATTCAACCAACACCAATTCGGAGAAAGTGGGCGGATACCACGCCCCTGAATGGAAAACCTCAATTTTTATTTTTGGTCCTTTATATGCGATTTGAGCCCTACCGTTCTACCAAATTTCATTGTTCTACTGTAATCGAAAGTGCGCCATATATAATTTACATCAGTTCTGAGGAAGTGGGCGGATACCACGCCCCTGAATGGAAAACCGCAAATTTTTAATTTTTTTCTTTGTATGCAATTTAAGCCCTACCGCGTTACCAAATTTCATTGTTTTGTAGCAGTCGGAAGTGCTCCATTCAACCAACACCAATTCGGAGAAATTGGGCGGATACCACGCCCCCTGAATGGAAAACCTCAATTTTTATTTTTGTTCCTTTATATACCATTTGAGCCTTACCGTTCTACCAAATTGCATTGTTCTACTGCAATCGGAAGTGTGCCATATATAATTTACATCAGTTCTGAGGAAGTGGGGGGATACCACGCCTCTGAATGGAAAACCTCAAATTTTATATTTCATTCTTTGTATGCCATTTAAGTCCTATCGCTTTACCAAATTTGATCGTTTTACAGCAGTCGGAAGTGCTCTATTCAACCTACACCAATTCGGAGAAAGTGGGCGGATACCACGCCTCCTGAATGGAAAACCTCAATTTTTATTTTTGGTCCTTTCTATACAATTTAGGGCCTACCGTTTTACTAAATTTCATCGTTTTACAGCAGTCGGAAGTGCTCCATTTAACCAACACCAATTCGGAGAAAAAGGGCGAATACCACGCCCCCTGAATGAAAAACCTCAAATTTTCCTCTGCTTGCATTACAAGACCTACCGTTGTGCAAAATTACAAGGTTCTATGATGTCGGGAAGTGCTCCATAATTTTGATGATCTGTCAGTCAGTCAGTTACGGTTTTTGTGATTTTTGAGGCCTTATATCTCACGAACCGCTTAAGCTAGAAAGTTGAAATTTGGTGAGGCGCCTGTGCCTGACTAGCTTAACAAATGTTCGGAATTTTAAGTTTCTGACTTCATTGGTACTGAAGATAGTGAGGGGTCAAAAATCGGCTGAGTTTGTTCCTGTAAAAAGGGCGTAGTGCCAGAACTTGGCTGGGCACTACCGTGCCCTTTGATGTATTTTTCAAAGAAATTTTAAGGACTAAAGTTCATTTTCAGTGTTTTTCATAATTAAGTGTTAAAATACTTTATCATTTTCATACCTTTCTTATAGACTTGAAAATAATTCAATGTGTTATAGAGGAAGGCATAGCCACTAAATTGATATTCCTTTTTGTTTTATGTTTTTATCACTCAAAGTAAAATTATAAAAATTGATAATGGTAGAAATTTTTATTTTTTTTTACTATTTTTGCTTTCCTTATTTTCGAATGTCCAGTGCACCAAAGTCCTATATCCATAGGAAATTTTCAATTTGGCTTATCGTATCGCATTCGTATGGGAGAGGGTTGCTTATCCATTTCTGACTGTTTTCATACTTTTATTTTTATTCTTACAACAAAGATATTTTCTAAAAATGTATATAAAAATTCAAACATCACATTTTTCTGGGGAATATTTTTTTTGGATATGGGGCACTCAGGCGGCTATTTGTCAAAAAATTAAAAATCGAACATTTTCATTGAAATGGTAGGGAATGCTACTGGCTGTTTATAAAAATAACCATAAAATAATGAAACACATGAAACATTGCTGCGGTGCTTAAGCGAAGGAAATGTTTCTACTATAGTTGAATCACCTATCATTTTCATAGCTCTTTTTTGGATTATATCTAAGAACTGGTGGGTTATTGGAGCACCTGCCTAAATATGTATGTGAATAATACTCAAGCTTTGGACGAATATAGACTTTAAAGATTACAACCAGATCAGAAGGAGTAAAAAACTTCTTACATTGGCGGAGAAAACCGTGATCACTCCACAAAAGATGGTCTGAGAACTGAACTGAAAGCTGTTCAGTCTCCTCGATGCAAATGCCACCCATAGAAAGTGGCAGTTAAAGAGGGTTACGCTTAAACGACAAAAACAGCATTGAATTTTCGAAGCATTAAATTAAGATCAGGGCCCGTACCCTGTAAGACTAAAGCTATCGTTGAATAATTGATTGTCGTTTTAACTATTGCTGTCTTTATCATATCAATAAAGAAATATGTATAGAGAGAGGGATTGTCAAAATGACTATCAATTATTGAGCGATGGCTTTATTCTTACACGATACGGACGCAGAATTTAATGAGCTTATCATACGCTGCCGTCGGAAGTACACATCTGAAGGACAAGGATGTGAATCTAAAAACGAATATGAAAAGCTGAGGGTACTGTCGTCAGCAAAACAATTTAGTGGATTAGAAGTTTCAAACAAAAGATTATTTATGAACATAAGAAAGAGTGTCGGAGACAAAACGGAGCCCTGGGGCACACCAGCATTTAATTTGTGGATATCAGTTTTTTATTATCGCCAATGATAACTATAGATTATCAATTGAAAATATAAATATAAATCCCAAATTGTTTTTGTAATACGTATTAAAAATTAGTCGAGATCCAGATCCCTATTATATTGCAATTGTATATAAGTATAGGTATAATATTGCAATATATACATACCTATGTGCAATGAACTTACTATTTCCAAAACGATGGAAAGATGTGTGCCATTGTTCGGGGAAATATACCATCAGATCACCATTGGACTCATTACTACGAAAACCGGTCTTTGAGAAGTTTTCGTCCTTCAATATATTTCTTGAGCTGAGAAGGGACGTATATAAGTGCAGTTGGACGATATTTGTAGATAAAAGACGCCAGGAGAGTAGGACACATAAAAAAGCTTACGCAATGGGCTTGCCAACGTTGAAGAACACCCCTTCCGAACAAAAGTGGAACGGGTCAGCGGATTTGTATACATCGAGATATTTCACTACCTACACTTGTAACTGCATGAGTGCCAAAGAAGATAAATCTCATAAAATCGTTTACGCTCTCAAGTACAGAAGGAGTCATGACATTTTCTGGCATCCTAGCAGTGTCGAATTAACAGCAAACTGTGCTGCAAGCAAATTAATTTTATCTTATGAGCGTCATTGAATATGAGCGAGGGAACCGAAGACGAAGTAGTGTTTCGTACAATTGTCAAAAATGACCAAAAATGTTTACTACCTTTGAGACATTGTAGTATTCTTTACCTTAATTGTTGGTTATCCAAAAATTTGGTTCGTCGAATATGATCGTTACAAGTCTTCCTATTGAACTAATTTCAGTTTCTCATTCCGAAAAGAATTAAATTTAAAATCATATCTGCACTGGAGTCCACGTCACTATCGAGGAAGAGTAGCGACCAGTCAAAGTTACTGAAGAAGTCGTTGAGACCGCCCAGTTAGCATTCCCGTATTTCCAAACGGTTCTCTAAGGATTTTTTTCTCGAACTGGGTTTTGTTGATAGGAGAAATTTGCAGATATGACACAATGGTCATATGGTCAAGGTCAAAGGTAAGAAACGAGTTTATAGTGTGTTGGCGGATTGACCTGCAACGTCAGGTCTCATGAACGAGCTGAGTCAATTTTTTTTTACTCAGCAAAAATATCGACATACCTTCCTTCGGGTGTTATGTGACCAGAATAGCTCAGTCACGACGAATTGTGTACATTGAACACAACAACTATTTCACAGTGCGGATAATGGGGAACGATTTTTTTGATAGAGGCAGACAGCGCATCGACTTCATTGGAAGTCGAGTTACTATGTAAACTGGGCTTGCGATAGATAAAATAAGTATGAATGATGCGCTTATGTATTGTGAATTTTAGCCACGTGCAGTGCCGGATTAGCCACGAAGCAAGAGTAGCAAATGCTACGGGCCCCGCGCATTTGGGGGCCCCGCGCACCAACCTTTTCTGACCATAAAAAAGTATTATTTACATATTAGATTTAGTCACAATTACTAAGAAGAAAATATTTGCATCAAAATGATCAACCAAAATTTTATTTTTCTATCTGCTGGTCTTACCAAAAATCATGTTTCGCACGGCACCAAACGCAAATTGGACAACGGTATGAAATTCAGGTATTTATTGTCACCATTGATAACGTACTCACTGCTTTAGGTAAACGTATAAACGTATCATAAAATTGCTGTTCGAGAGCTAAAATCTCTTCCTGATTCAAAATAGCTTTTTTGGCCTTTAGTCCACAAAAACTGGTGTTTCGTCCGGGTGATCGCACATGGACTCATCAGTTGGCTGTGAGGACCTTCTCAATACGCAATTTTTATTGAATTCAGTTCATCTTACATCGATTTTTTGACAAAAATCCAATGTGAACTATATCCAACCAAGATTAAAATTATAATCATTAACGTTGGAATATTTTGCCCGTGGCCGAGCATTGATTCTATATGAAGGTTTTTATAATAGAAATTCTATATACTACTGAAATAAATCAGCCTAGTAGAAGACTTAGCACTAGATATTAATGGATTTGTTGAATTTGTTGAAAATAGCAAAATATTTCAACATTAATGATTACAATTTTAATCTTGGTTGGATATAGTTCACATTGGATTTTTATCAAAAAATCAATGTAAGATGAACTGAATTCAATAAAAATTGCGTATTGACAAGGTCCTCACAGCCAACTGATGAGTCCATGTGCGATCACGCGGACGAAACGCCAATTTTTGTGGACTAAAAGCCATAAAAGCTATTTTGAATCAATAATTCAACAAGTCCATTAATAGTGCTAAGTCTTCTACTTGGCTGATTTATTTCAGTAGTATATAGAATTTGTATTATAAAAACCTTCATACAAAATCTCTTCCACCAGAAGAAATTAAAAATCTGCAACCATAGTAAGTGCTTACGCAGATGATTTGGAGGACAGTCTGGGCAACGAATCAGTGCAATTCGCTTCAATGCACAATTCTGATGTGGCTGGTATTTTTGACAGCAGGAATCATGAGGCTCTGGAAATGCAGGTTTACAAGCTGTTGATGAATAATTCTTTACAATCTTGTTTCCCGAACGTTGAAATTGCTTTGCGCATTTATTTGTCTCTCATGATCACCAACTGCAGTGGTGAACGATCTTTCTCAACGTGTTAAAAATGAATTGAGGAACACGATGAGCCAACAACGTCTTAATCTCCTCACTTTAATGAATATTGAACATGATTTACTCCGAGAAGTCGATATCAACAGCATTATTTATAAATTTTCCCAAATTAAATCAAGAAAAGTTTGTTTGTAACAGTTTTGTTTTATTTAATACCATAAACTTGATAAGTGCCTAACCTAAAACAGTCTAAGGGCCCCTTGATAGAATTTGCTACAGGCCCCGCGCTGGCTTAATCCGGCACTGGCCACGTGAAATTAAAGTTTCGGTTGAAACTGAAAAGAAACATCATTACGTACATACGAGTAGATGACGAGACCATGACGAGGAAAAAATAAAGGCACTAAGCTATCACCTTGTATAGTATGAGTGATCAGAATTTTCACTCACCTAGGTTTGAATTAGTTCCAAATTTGCTGACCTATTTTCACAGAATGGACATGCAGCACAGAAATTCTTCGTAAGCCTCTGGATGTTGCTGTAACCGACCTTAACTCACTTGCCTTACGACAAACAAAACAACAAAAAAAAAAAAAAAACAAATCAGACAAGTATCTTTGATGAAATCAGGGCTGGATTCCTTAAAAAACAAACAAAAGCAATTGAAGGGTTGTAAGTCTAAAGGGTCTAAGTGCCAAAAAATCAAAAATCAATATTTTTATCAAAATACAATCTAAGTGCCAAGCCTTATAATATCAAAATGGATTCAAGTGCCTATTTCTTTTAAAATTGTACACACACACAAATAAAGTTGTGGCAGAGCCTAAGTGCCAAAGGGCTTTTTATTTTGTTTTTCGCGATTTTCTCTAAATTATAAAAATGGCACTTAGACCCTTTAGACTTACAACCCTTCAATTTATCCGATGTTGCTTTCATTCAATCAATTACACAGAACGCATCATGCATGGCATGACCCAAACATTGAATGCAATGACAAAACTAAATGAACTGTGGATGGTGACAGAAGGAGAGAAGGTTATTGTGCTGTTGAATTTACGTGGTAAAACATCAGTTTTTATTTTTCTTGCATAGGTGTACTTCTTTTACTTGCGAGATTTTGATCAATGATGATGAGAATACGAAAAAAGTGAGTACCACAATTCCGTCTGTTTGTCTGTATGTCTGTACCATAACCTATATTTCAAACCGCACAGTGGATCGACTCCATACATTTAGACGTGAAAAATTCTAATCTTCTTGGAAAATATCTGTCTCCATCTATAATGTAGAAAAGTATTCTATTCTATTGCATTGTTTAAGTCTTTAAAAATTTCGAACACCTCTAGTCAATTTTTATGTTTTAGAATAAACCGTTCCAGCCGACTTCCAATTTAAATCAAAATTGGCTGATTTGGAACTGATGATTCTCTTAAGCTTAGCAATATTTTAACAGTTTCTTGGTTCTGATGAATTAAACTAGTTCGAAATACCATATGACGTTATAAAAGTCTTTTTTACGGAGTCGAACACCAAACTTAAAAAAATTCCTTCCTTGGGACGCAGAAATCTTTTCCTAAAAAGTGGGCAAAAAAGGGCTTTGCAAATCTTTGCGAGGTTAAAAACATATATTTCCAGAAAGTAGACGTCCATTGCTATCCAAAACACATAATTTATTTTTAAAGCAACCTTAGGCACATATTTAGATTTTCCAAAAAATACACGTTAAAAACAATTTTTTTTTGTTCTTTGAATAACACAATTTTTTTATTCGACAAAAAAACTTTAAGACAATTTCAATACAGATTTATAAAAGTAAATACCTTCACGAACATCTGCAATTTTTGTTTTTCAATTTCATTTAAAATTGTAATTTTAACAATTATTTTTCCAAAAAACTTAAAGGCACCAGATCAAAAAAAGACTTTTCACTTTCAAGTTTGGAGGTCATTTATTCCATGCTAAACTGGTTTAAAGAAGAAAAAAAAGGTGTTTTCAGACTAAATAGTTATCCGTTATAGATAAGAAATAGAATTTATTAGAATTTTAGACATTGACTTTTTCACGTCTAATTGTATGGGGTCGATCAACTGTGCGCTGGAGCTATTTAGCCCCGTCGGAATAGTTTCGTAGTACGAACCCCGAAAAAAAGTATCATTGCTCCCGCCGTACTAAAAAAAACTTGCTACGAAATTCGGAGTTCGTGAATTGTGGTATCACTAGTCCCGAATGAATATGAAGTTGGACAGTTTTTTCTACGAACAGTTATTTTGATCGGAGCTCAACTTAAAACGAAACACAAATAAAATTAAGCGAAAGAAGATAAAGAGCATGCAAATAAAATATATTGTTTTCATGTGAATTTGTTTATATTTTTTATTTTTTGAAGGGCAAATAAAGTAAATACAAATAAATATTGGTTCCTTCCGTAATGAATCTCTTTTTTAATGTTTGTCTTTTTTGCTAATTTTCTTCATTTATTACAAAGATTGCAACGGCAATAGCATCCATTTTTAACGACCAACAACAGTAAAATCAAATCAAAAGATGAACAACGAAAATTTATTAGTTTTACAACATTTTGACGCAAATCAACTGATTTTGAAACTTCAAAATTAGGAAAATGCTTTTTTGATTTTGTTCAGGGCCTATGATGTAAATTTATTCGTATTCGTAGCGTAACAAAATTTTTGGGACTTGATACGAGGGACTCTGTGATAGGGGTGATTATCTTCAAACTTGGTACTGAAGGGTCTACGGTGATTCCCTAGAGGAGAAATTGAAATTTTTGTTTGACTACAAAAATAACGGTACCTGTCATACATCCGTTATGCAAAATTTTAGATGTTAACTTAGCTAAAACTTTACTGATGCTCATTAGCATTACTAATATTAAAATACCGCTCTTCACTCCAAACACTGTCCTTGTGTTTTAGTGCAAAATATTTGGGAGTTATCCTGGACCCTTAATTAAACTGGAAAATAAATATCAAAGAACGGGTTAAGAAGGCTTGCGTAGCTTTCTATGATTGTTTTAAGACATTTGGTAAAAAAAAGCGGCATGCAATTGAAGATGATTTTGTCGCTCCGATTTTAGCGTTTGGTTCGATTGTATGGCGTGCAAAGGGTACAACGTTAATAAACTTAAGAGAACAACTAGCGTTGGGCTTACAGGCAATCTACGATCCTGCCCAACGGGTGTTTAAATCGTTTTTTTCACCTTTAACCACTACTTGTATATATATATACATATACAGTGTTGGAAAAAATAATAGAAACAAAGCTTTACATAATGATCAACCATTAATAACTACATACAATTACGTCTTCCTTGGTTCTAATTTTTTATATATTAATTGCACCTAACATGACTTTGAAATGGTGCAGCCGTTTGTTGTCATTAGCTCTTTGTTTGGACTTAACGGTAACAAAAATGAGCTAAGTGATAATCTTGCCTGGAAAAAATAATAGAAACAAGGTACTTTGACTTTCAATTTGACTTAAATTTCGTTTTTCATTTTTATTGAAATAGACGTTTTAAAGTTTGTTTATTAGTTTTGCACGTGTTTCAGTCGTTTTAATAAAAAAAAATATAACAGTTATTTTAAAATTTTATAAAAATGGGTCGTGGAGTACACTGCACTATTACTGCGCGCAATTTAATAAAAAACTTCAGAAAAAAATGGGAAAACTATGGAAGAAATAGCACAAGCATTAAATTGTTCAAAAAAGAAGATATTTACAGCTTTCCATTCAAGTCCAAAGCCAGAAACAAGAGGCAGAAAACGAAAGACCTCAACGCAGTTTGATAAGATATTGCTACGACTGTGTAAAAAAAGGCTTCTTCTTCTTCCAATGACTTGAAAATTGAACAAAATGCGCCTGTTTCAAGTCGTACAATAAGAAACCGACTAAAAGAAGCAAGGCTTCCTGGAAGGGGTCCCAGAAAAGTACCATTCTTGAGCATGAAAAATATTCTGCAGAGGATGAATTTTGCAAATAAACACGCCCAACGAGCAAATTGGAACAACGTTTTATGGTCGGATGAAACAAATATAAATTTATCTGATTCCGATGGCAAAATGTATGTCAGACGACCTAAGAACGCAGAATTCGATCCAAGGTACACAAAAAAGACTGTTAAATATGGTGGAGGAAATATCATGATTTTGGGGGTGCTTCTCAACATCTGGGGTTGGTCCAATTTTTTGTATAAAAGACAAAATGTGTGCTACTGACTACGTCCGAATCATAAATGAAGTTATGCTGCCATTTGCCAAAGAGAACATGCCAATTAAATGGGAATTCATGCAAGATAACGACCCCAAGCACTCCTCAAAATTGGTTAAGGAATACTTTAAAAAAATTAAATAAATGGTTTGGAGTGGCCATCGCAGTCCCCGGATCTTAATCCCATAGAACACCTGTGGGGCATACTTAAGAGGAAAATTGGAGACTTCAGAGCCAAGAATAAGGAAGATCTGTGGTCTATAATACAAAATGTATGGTATTCCATACCTTCCGAGACATGCGCCAAGTTGGTTCATTCCATGGGGCGGAGATGTCAAGCCGTCATTAAAAATAAAGGTGCAACGACCAAGTACTAAACGAATATGAACCAATTTAACTGTTAAGTTACTCTTTACCAAAAAGAAAAACACAATTATAATATTGTTTCTATTATTTTTTCCAGGGTAAAATGGCTGTTAATATTAATTTTAATTTTTCTCATTACTACTTTTCTTTTTATTAATAAATATAATATTGTGTATATTTTAAACTTTATAGAGACTTATTGTATGTATTTTTAATTTTCAATTTCTTCCCAATAAACTTTTTGTTTTTAAAAAACGGCACAGAAGAAGCTTGTTTCTATTATTTTTTCCACCACTGTATAGTATCTTGTGGCGGGTTAAGACTAAAAACATCAGATTGTTGGTTTGCCAAATCGTACGGACACAGCAATATTCACCCCCATTACAGAATTCGGCGAATGAGCTAAAGTGACAGTTTCAATTCATTTCCAAACTTTTGCTATTACTGAATCCGACGAATGAAAGTTGAACGAATGTCGGTAACAATCCCTGCACCACTGACATTTTGTTCAACTTATATGGTATTACAGAATTCGCAATCCATTCGCACTCCATACAATTTCTATCATTTTACATTCGCACCAATTTCGAGACGAATCTGAAGTGAATTTTTGATTAAACGAAAATAAACAATGGAGAGTGCAAAAATGTAAGTCAAAAGCTTATCATACTGAATGCTAAAGTGTTTGTTTGACAAATTTTAGTAGAAAACGCACAAATAGCAACGCAACTAGAGAGCAAGAAATCTAAAAAAAAAAAAACACCTTTGGTTTTGAACCGTCCTCCATCTTCGTACTAACCACTCTCAACAATGCTTGATTTCGTTGATCAAAAGCGATACTATTATCACAGCCTATGCCAGTTGAATAAATGTTTGTAGCTGACAGTGTCGATACGAAAGTTCATAAAAGATAAGGTAATTTTAGGAATCGACAATGTAGTTCATCCGACGAATTTCATAATTGAGTTTTACAGCGGATGCGAATCGAGTCAACTCACCGGTAGTAAAATTCTGCGAATTCTGTAATAGACATGATTATAAACCTGATCTAATCAGACTTTTTTTTCGACAAACACTGACTGCACTCCTACAGTCGGCACCAATGAGGAATTTAAAGTTATTTTTCAACCATTTTTAATAAATGGGCCAAAGATGAATGATGTGAAAGATGATGATGTGTGATGTTGGTTCGGGAATTTTTTCTGAGTCTTTAAATCTCTAGGTCTTTTCGGCTACCTGATTTGGCCTCTGTATTTTAAGCTGAATTACTGGCAATAAGGGAAGCATGCAAAATTATTGAACTAGATCCAAATCAAAACTGCTTAATATTCATCTTGGTGTTATGAAGGGTAAAATCTTCTCAATTTAGAAAGATGTGGCCCACATAGAACTTAATATAAAGGGTAGTTGTAACATGCAGTCGACACTAGCCAATTGGGGAACATGCATCAAATCCTTACAAAACTCATTGTCGTAGTAATGGGGATCAGCATAGAAAGGAAACAATTTCGTAAAATTATTCTTCGACGACTTTAACGAACTGTTTGAACTGAAGACCAAAGACTTAATCTTTTTATGCCGTTGAATTAAAACCTGCGAAACCGAACAAATTGTTGAATTTATGTTCAACGGTGTCCGAAAACGGACCATAAACTTCTTTAATCAATACCCCTTCATAATGTGTTTGGGTGAACGAAAGACACATAGCCATAGCCATAGATAGTTAAAAGTGTCACAGTCACATTTTGATTTATTTACTGTAAAGATGTAACGTGAAATTGTGATAAACATTTTTCTAGGAACTTAACTATAATAAAAACCTTTGTTAGAAAGTTGTATTGGTCGAATAAAATAATTTAAATGAGTCATTGGAATAAACCTGATATTTTTATATTTTTTTCTCTTTAGAAAACCACAAGCTGTAGGAAATATTCAGAGTGTGTTTATTTAAAAGATGTTTAAGAACGGTTGTGACTATACTAAGATATTACGTATGATTGTGTATCGCTGTTGTTAATTTGGGGCCGCAAAAAACCCATCTGCATATTTTTCCAATTTAAATATCTGTATATGGGGAAGTGACGTATGTACATATGCATGTATGTAAATGTATATGTAGACACATATCATGAACTCGATAAGACTGTTTTTTTTTCGTTTGACTCAATCTGAATCTGGGATGAGAACGATTTTGGACAAAATTACGCTATTATAAATATAAATCTTATAATTTGAGTTACATATGTACATATCTACATAGGTACATATGTAAATATCTTAATACTTTTTTAAGTGTGAATACCTACATACATACAATTCTTTGAAGGAATCATAGGTATAAAATAAAATTAAATAATAAAATCAATTAATGTAGGTTTAGTATCTTCATAGGGATGTGCAGAAATACATATGTATAATATTTACATATAACTCGACATAGTGTCTAACCTAGGCCACCTTCAATATCTCCTACTTTTACATTACAATTTATTACTTTTGAGTGACTCACTGATGATTATCCTCAACATACGACATGGTTCATTGTTAGGTATTAACTTTTTTCATGGTTGCCAGGTGAAAAAAAAAATATTTTGTTGGTATAAACAAAACTCAAGGATAATGACGTTAAATTATATTTCGCAGCAGATATGTATTTAAGTCTCCGGGAAAATAGTATACTTAATCACTTAATGGGAAACAAACAAACACCTTAGCGAAGAAGTAATTCTGTTGCATTAATAAGAAATAAGTTCTTATTGACACTAATCACACAATTAATAATAGCAAAATTAAACTAATTTTGGTGTCGTGAAACATTCTCCTTAGATTTAAAGTTCCTACGGTATAATAATGGTCCACAAAGAAAAAAAATCCGTCTTTAGTTTCTTGAAATTTTAAACTAAATCCTAAATTTCTTCTTAAACTTATTTATTGAAAATGCTAATATTTTAATGGACTTTAAAATTACTTTCAGCGGCCATAGCTAATTTCTTATCTGATGTATGCAAATAGATTTTTAACTTAAATAAAAATGGCATTTTCCCCGAATTTTTAAACTTTATGCTTGAACTTCCTGGAAACTCAAACTAATATAGTAAATACATAAACCGCGCATTAACACAGGAATGATGCGACACCATTTACGCCAAACGCACAAATTTGGCATCATTTTAAACACCAACTAGGTATTCATTTTATTTATAACAAAGTTTCATAAACTGATGCCCAAAAATTAAACCAATAAGCATCGATGAAAATCGTGATTAGTTATTGATGACGGTGATCAACTGACTGAGCGGCATTTTGGAACATATCAACCATTCATTTTCCAATAACTTAGAAGTACTACCTATATAGTTTATAATTTTTGTAGTTTTCCTTTTTTATACTGTATTTTAATAAAGCATGATGTGTCTTAAAGTGTCTTGCCTTTCGTATACGAAATTATGAATTTTGCCATAGTTTCTAACAATTAAAGATTTTAATAAGAATACAAAAAATAATTAGGGTTTTCAGGGTTACGATTTCTTAATTTGTGTTCAAACGCTTTATTCTTGTGTGTGAAATTTTTCAATCTATATTAACTAACAATTTATATTTAAATTTTCAAGGCTGGTCATTAGGAAAGTCGCTAATCCAACCTACAACATAGGACAACTATGTATTGCCTTATACTTCATGATCGTATAATTAAGTATAATCTATTTCGATTGTTAAAATAATTTGTTGTCATCCAATTTGGAGTTTTATTATTTTTTGTATTATTTGCTATATCCAAACATATTTTTTTAGCGTTTTATCTGTTGAACCCCCAGTTTCACAGTGGGAGTTTAAACTTAAGATCAGCTGAACCTGAACTGGCGTTTAAATTTGAAGTTTAACTCGTCCGGTTTAACAGTGTAATTTGAACTTCAATTCATTGAACGTAGTTTAAGTAAATTGTTTTCTCTTTCTATCTGAATCAAAGAAAAAATAATCAAGGGAAGTTTGCTTTGTTTTAGTTGTGACCTGTGACAGAAAAAAAATTAAAAATGAAAATAAATTTTATTTTTAAATCTGTGATGTGGTCTTATTTGAACTTCAATTCATTGAACGTAGTTTAAGTAAATTGTTTTCTCTTTCTATCTGAATCAAAGAAAAAATAATCAAGGAAAGTTCGCTTTGTTTTAGTTGTGACCTGCGGCAGAAAAAAAAATTTAAAAATGAAAATAAATTTTATTTTTAAATGTGTTATGTGGTTGTTGAACTGAGGATTAAAATGTAAAATAGTGTCGTTTAACATAAACTAATGACACTGTGAAACCAAATTTATTGTTGAACTGACGTTTAAATCAAAAGTGGGGTTAAAACTTCCACTGTGAAGTTGGGGGTAAAAGTTTAAAATTTGAGTTGTAGATCTTTTGTAACATATGTACATACATACATACATTTCTACGACCATGGCTACGACTTTCGAGCCCTAACTGTTTATACTGAGCAAATGTTTGTGTTACTATTGTAATTGAATTTAGTAAAGTTTGTTCTCATTATTAAAGTAAACTACATACATACATATATATGCACGGATGTCTTTTAATGCTATTAAAAATTATTTAAACAAAAATTTGCTTAACGACATTCCACAAATATATAAAGTTTAAAAACAAAATTTTTGACACTGTTCGAAGCCTTCCTCTTCAATTTTTAAACATTTAATAAACAAAAAAGCTAATGCAGTAAAAGTGAAGTAAGAAATCGAATTATTTACAGCATTGTTTAACGAAAATGTTTTGTTTTTTCAAATCATACAATCAATTAAATAATGGCAACCGCGATTACTTACATACCATTCGGCTCTCTTAAGATAAATAAAACATTTTTCGACTGCGAACGCAGAAAAGGCCAACTAACTTCAAATCAATCAAAGTATCTCTTGGATACTCAAGGCAGGCTGGCTGAGCCGACATTCAGTCTTGAATCGTAGATCGAGCGAGTAACTTTATCACGGTATTTTCCTACTCTCAGAAATGTTTGCTTTTTTTATTTTGGAAAGTGTGTGATCTAATGTGTTTTTATTTGTTTTCCTATTGTTACTACTATACTATTACGTGAAGAATAATAAATGCCAAGTATTTGTTCATCAAACAAGAAATTCTGCTCAAAAAAGCCGGTCAGATATTTTTTATTGGATGATTCAAAATCCAGTTAAGACCGGAATTTATGAAGTCTACAGAATCCCATAAGACAATCTTCTGAGTTATATAACTGCTTCAATACCAAAAATCAAATAACTTAGGTATCTACATACGTATATCTAGTTTTTGTATCAGTTGCACATGTGCATCTCACTTGTAAATGTTGTAACAATATTATTATAATTGTGTTTATATTATTATACCACACGGGTTTAAAGTTTCTTAATTTAACTAATTTACAAGAATTTCGAGACCCAAAAAAGAGGACAGCTTTTTTGGACTATTAATAAATAAATTATTATTCAGAGTTTTAGTTTAATACGAAGTGTTAACAAGCTCAAGAATCTTGCGATGATTTTGAAACGAAATGTTTTCCGATCAAATGCACTAACAAAACAAGTAGGGCTTGGACTTTTGCTTTGCTGTTTTGGTTTGATGACTTTAGCGGCATGTAATGATAATCTTCGTGTTGCATACGAATGGAAAGAAATCGACTTTAAGTACCCCAGTAAGGAACACAAACAGCTGGCAATCGAAAGGTATGAATTTATACCTGAGAATGTTATACCAGTCGGTTTGGAAGTATACCGTTCAAGGCTGTTTGTGACGCTACCACGGTGGAGGGAAGGCGTACCAGTTTCGTTAGCTTACCTTGATCTTAATGGTAAGTTTTGAATTCAGTTTTTTTCTTGTTTGTTATTATGAAAATATAGGTAGTCTCAAATTCAATTTAGATTGTCTAAGAAGTTCGAAAGTAGTTCAGTTGGTTTTAATTCAGACACTCGTCGCAAGAAATTATTTTTGTATGACCAAGCCACACCTTGAGTTGTGGGTTTTCATACTTTTATTACAGATTTTTGAATATACGTATGTATGTACTTAATTTGAAGAAGATCGCACATGGAGATACGAACATAATACTCGTTTCTACCTACATATACATATTTAGTTGAGACATTGTATATATATACAATGGTTGATACCAAGAATTTGGAGAGAACATTTTTAAACACATTTACATATTTTAAATTACATAATATATTTACCAGTTTTTTTTTAGATATGTATCGTATTTATGTTGTGTGAATTGTGATTTAAATAATACCTAATCAATATTTTAATATGCTGATGAGTAGGTACCTACCTACAATTATTATAGATTTGTTTGAAAAAATTGTATATTTAAGAACATTAAAAGAATTGTTTGTCTAAAAAGTGTTTACATACTATTTTGAAATCGAATC
This sequence comes from Chrysotoxum bicinctum, assembly GCA_911387755.1. Classification (NCBI taxonomy): domain Eukaryota; kingdom Metazoa; phylum Arthropoda; class Insecta; order Diptera; family Syrphidae; genus Chrysotoxum; species Chrysotoxum bicinctum. The sequence continues at coordinate 102,196,988 of OU426987.1, read as the reverse complement.
GGAAATTAGTTGGACTTTTTTTTTCATAAAGTGTTCCAACAGAAATCAGAGGAAAATAATGGTAAATTTTGGAAAATATTGCAAATTTGTTTTGTTTTTCACTACACTTCTTAGGGTGAACATTTCAGTATAATTCAAATAATCGATGTCCGTTTTGTTGCAAATGAGTTAAATTATCCTGAGGTTATACTACGGGAGATAATAAGGATTACTTAAAAAGCTTAGGTCTTAAGTTTTATTTATCGGATCGTCAAGATTAAGATGTTTAAGCTTGGAGAATTTGACGGAACATCACTTTCTATTTTTAATGAAGGAATTGACACAAAACAAAATATTTCTTTTCAATGGAATGACAATCACCCATATTCCACAAGTCGTATTTTGTCTCGTACTCGTAGTCGAACTCGAACTCGTTTCGTATCAAAATCGTTATTCTTCAAGTCGTATACGTTGCGTACGAGAAGCTTAAAAAAACAACGTATATTGTCGCCCGTAGGTAATTGTCAAAATTAATAAATTTGAATTGAAAGTCATTTGTTGTTTTTTCAATTAGATTATTTTATTCATTATTTTATTCTGATGAGCTCCATTGATTTGAAGTAGCTCTTCTTCTATTTTATTTGTTTTTTGTTTTTTTGTTTGTACGAGTGGTGTTGTGTTACTGGCTTGTGAATCCTTGTTATATTCTTGGACTATGTCAGTTTCATCTTCAGTATTTATCGTGTCGACTACAGGAGGAGGTCGAAAAACTCCAATGTTTGATCCTTGGGGATTAACAATTTAAATTTAAAATGTTAATAATGCACTCAAATTTACCCTAGCTTATGGTTGTAATTTCACCACCCCTGTGCCTTTAAATTGCTGCTTATTGTGATACAGTTTCTGTTTTAACTAAATACTTTTGATCATTGCAGACCTAAAGAGGCATGTATTAAAATTTGTTAAATACTTCTTACCTTAAGACAAGCTGGACCATTTCGGATGGGTGGCCCAAGGCTATTTATTTTTATCGAAAGGTCCGCCCAAAACTGTTAAATATTTCCTATAGCCCCTTGCTACCACCAAATTTTCTTCCAATGCACATACCAATGCCTCAAATTGAGAACGATTTATTATTTTACTAAATATGAACGCGTTAATAACGTTGAGACCAAATAAATAAACCAATAAAAAATGTACTTTAAAAAATTTGGTGGTGCAACAGCTCGACTAGGAACGGAGGGGTCCTAGAATTTTCTGCCGCTTCCGAACGACGTATGTGCAGCACTTTCCAAGACAAGAGATGTACTCTTAGAGGATTTTTCAATTCCTTGCAAGATGCAGTACACTCCTGAAAAACTTTCTGCTGCGGCTCAGAATCGAACTCCAGACCTTCCGCATGACAGTTTAATGCGTAAGCATTGTGCCAAGAGGTACCAAGGTACTTACATTAACTTTTTGTCCATTTATATCGAAAAAAACAAGTCTCGTTTAGAAAATTTAATACGAGTAATAAAGTACACAAAAACGACTTCAAGTAAATCGAATACGAGATTCGGAATAACGATAAAATACGAATAGTCGTATGCGATGTTTTGCGTTTCCCGATATTAGTACAAGTGAAGTCGAATGTACGACTCCTGGAATACCAAAATACGACTATAGTCGAATACGAGTCATAAATACGAGTTTCAGAATACGGGTGATTGTTAAGACGATTCGAAAGAACATTCTTCAATTTATTAAATGTGAATACAAGAAAATAATTTCGATATTAACCCCCGTATTACGGTTTTCATTAGCGAACTACACATTCGACATACTACGGTTGGCGAACTTTACAATTCGAGTTCGAAATTTGATTGTTTATTAAAATATTAAATATATGACATTTAAGTCGAATCAAAGGTTCTCGATTCGCCAACCCTAATACTAATTTCTCATATACTCACATGTTTATTTGTTCGACTCGCCAGCTGTAATAAGGGGGTCAAAATTTGTTTGTATTCACCCGCGGTCGAAAATTGAAGACACTGGATTTTTCAAAAATATCATTAAATTGAATATATTTTTCTTGCATTCAAAGTAGGAATGAGTTGAATTATTAGCTTTTTGACAATTTCCTCACAGAGTTCTGACGCTAGAATTGCTACTAGTTTTAAGTTAGAACGCGAATCCGTGCAAATTATTTTTTTCATACATGTTCCGAATATAAGTTAGAACTTGATACAAGCTACAATAACGATAAAACAGTGCAATTCCTAAATGTCTTAAAACTTTTGCAGTGTCCTATTCGACATTTTCGGCACTCCAAGTATTTAAGAGGCTTTTGGTTCTCGAGTTTGATCTTGTAAGGTTATAAGCTCTTTACGGAAAATTGCCCACAATGTGAAGAAATTTTTCATCCGTTCTGATCCGGCTGTAATCTACGAGTATATGTTATGTATAGCTTTTATTCGTCCAAAGCTTGACTATAATTTCCATATTTGGATAGGTGCTTCAATAACCCACTTGAGTGTCTTGGACAGAATCAAAAAAAAAAAGAGCTTCAAAAGTGATCAGTGATAGAAGTATAACAGAAAAGTTTGAATCTCTCGAGCACCGCCAAATGTTTCATGTCTTTCACTATTTTACCGATATTTTTATAAACAGTGTTCTAGTGAAATAGCCCAGTTGAATTCCTCCGCTTAAGCAATTTAACATTAATACTCGCGCTTCAGGAAATTCCCATTAGTACTTGAGACCAACTGCTAAACTTAGAGATTCTTTCTTTAGCCGCACTAAATCAATGTGGAATGCTTTACCCGGCCCAATATTTCCTTCTCATTGCGATAGTAAAACATTCAAAATCAATGTGCATCGGTATCTCCTTTGAAATCCTTTACAACTTTCCTAAACGCTAGCACTATATTCAAATATTTTAAGGGTAGCCAAAATCCCTTTAGGAAGCGCAAAATATAAAACAAAATTAACAGATAACTTTTGTCATCAATGTTTGAATTTTATTTAGGGTATTATGCCACCGCGGCTGGCTGACTGGATGAGCACAAGATTATTTGTTGAGCACGATGACGAATTGACACATTTTGATTATCATCAACACTTCGCTGCACAACAACAATCGCGCGCATTAGTTCATATTTGTATTCCTCAAGTTTAGTTTAGTTTTGAATTATAATTTTTATTGCTTAAACAAAATGTTAGGGGTTGGTGATCGGTTACTATTTTGATTTTTTCCATCGTAAAGGTGGTTCCTGAGGTTATATAATGTCCATAATTATAGCAAGCATTTCTTTTTCATTAGTAGCATAACCTTGTTCAGTTTTTTAAAGATAGAGATAAACTCTATCTGCCTTATTTGTTAAATGTTAGAGTAAGTGCGGCAAATATGGCCTACCCTTAACATTTTTTTAAATAAAACCATACATTTAAGTGGAATTCATTTATTTTTTTCGTAAGCAGTTTAACAAATTATTTGTACTTTAGTCTTTAGAAACTATAACTAAAAAAAAACACATAACAAAAAGTTAAAAACAAAAACTTAAAGGAACTTCATATTTGAGTTTTAAAAAAATTGCGGTTAATATGGCCCACCTGGTGTTAAATATGGCCTACCCTGGGGTTTTGTGTGGAACTAAATACTTAATATTTATTGGGGGCTATGGGGAACAAAATTTCCCTCGGAATTTTCCCCATCTTTGAAAATTGGGAAGGTCAATACTTCTGCACTGTTCATTGTAAGCTGGCGACTGGCCTTTTTTAATCCAAAGTCACTATAAAACTTAATTCCCGACATCAATAAATTCTAAGGAAAACTTTCGAAATTAGTCGAGATGACAGTTTTGAAAGTTAGTCATAATTCCCAAGGAAAATTTATTCACGATAGACCCCATTGACTTTGGAATGAAATTGGACTTTGGAATGAAATAACTTTCCTGAATTTCTTATGAATAAGCCGTTTCTGCGCGAATGCGTTTTTTTTGTTCGGTATCTGTTTGCTTTCCAACATCATTTTCTTCTTCTTAGTTTCTTTTCTCTCTTATTCTTCAGATTTATTGATTCTTCTAGAAAAGTTTTATAAGGAGATGAGGAAATGATCTCCGATTTTCCTTGTTTTCGTCCACGATTCGATGTTTTTTTTTAACCTTTACAGGAATAGGAGAAATTTCATGAGACGTCTCATGCCCCCTCAATATCACATAGATTGGTAGGCGCAAGATTTTCTACGTTGAATTGAGATTTTGTTGAATCAACTTCTTCTGCTGATAAAGAATCGTGGTCTTGAAAGATATTTTTTTAACAAATGGCCATATCCCTATCGACGAAAAACCTTTAACTGCGATCTGTCCAGTTTGAGTCTTAAGGTATGCTCGACCGAATAGCTCAATCATGTCGAAGTGTGATAAGGCTTTTTAGTTTTTGATGACCAATCGTCCAGTTTCCTCGGTCAAGTATGTACTTATTTAAGGGTCCCATAAAAGTCTTGTCCAGCGGCTGTATCTTATAGCTCGAATGCGGATGAATGGATAGAACGTGGATACGATTTTTTCTTGCGAGGTCCACAAGCTCTATATTTCTTCCATGGTTTTTGACTTCATTTAGACATTTTAGTCTTCAAAATAAAAAATTAAAATAATTTAATTTCATTCAAGCAAACGTGTCAAATATGGCCTACTGGGCCATATTACCAACACATGGGGTAGGCCATATTAAACACATTGTGATTATTTCAATGATTTTAATTTTAAATACACTTCATAAACTTTTTTTCTTAAATAATATCACACAAATTAAGAAAATACATAACAGTATTTAATTTTAGAAAAAAGTTACCAATTTAATACAAAATTCGATATAAAAACACTTAAGGAAACTTGCCAAAAAATTACATCAAAAATACAAAAAACGGAAAACGCCGTATATTTTCCACGATCGGCGCGCCGCACTCACCACAAAAGGCTGATGCTAAACCGGTTTGAAGGCGTTCGCAATCGTATTTTTTTTATTTCCCTGTGGGTTTTGGTTTGCGAAATAGAGCAGTAGGCCATATTACCCACGTAGGCCATATTTGCCGCACTTACTCTACTAATCTCGGAAAAGTAAGACAAATCCCTACTTTTAAAATAGGTTCTTAGGCTACCCCTTCCTTATGTCAAATATATTATTAAAAAAATCACCAATTTAAAACTCTGGTTATTATAAACGTAAACAGCCCCCAGCTAAATTCCATTATTATTCAACACCATATAGCTCCCTTAACTTGCAAATCAATTGGGATATGCACTCCTCTTTTATCATCGATTAGGAAAGGCCGAGCTATAGCTATTAATTTATTCATATTTTCTTTCGAAAATCGATACTTGGAGTGGAAATCACGTCACTGTTATGGGACTTAAACGAATTTTGAACTTTTTTTGCCTTCTCCTTGTTCCAGTTAGAGCTTTTAAAGAATGTGAATGTAAATTTATTAATGCAACAAACTATCTATTTTGTCAAAGTACCAGAAAGGAAAAAAAAATGTTTACACTGGTTTTTGTAAATTTTACACACGCCTTAAACCTCCTATGAATCAGTTTTAGCTTATTTCGCCTTTATTCCTCGTGTTTAAGTTTTTCAGGATAAGAGTCGTATAGTAAAGTCGAAGTAACTTTTCGTCGCTAAAACAAGTTAATAAATAATGGTGTATAGGTTTATTTTTACCTAAGTCACTTTGTAACAATACTCATATAGTTAGAAGTTTCTTTAAGTTATTAAAAGCTTGAAGTTGTTGCTTTCCACTATATCAGATTAATTTGCCCTAATTTAAACATTTTTTTTCTCTTGTAAGATTAGTGAATAGTTTTGCAATTCTTGCAAAATCTAATGTAATGAGATGTTAATCCAATGAATACTTTCAGGTCCTTAAGATTGTCTGAAGGATTATATATAGTTAAGTTTCCTATAATCAATAACCATTCGTAATTTCTGTTTCCTGAAGAATCTAATTTCTTCGGAACAACCCATATAGGTGAATTGTAAGGGTATCTAGATGGACGAATGATTCCATCGTTTAAAAGTTTCTTTTTTTAATTTGTTTTTCGACCTCCATTCTCATTTTACTGGATAAGGATAGGATTTAGTATAGACTGGGTCGTCCCTAAATGTTTTAATTTCACCTTTATTTTAGTTTCAATTGCTTCTTTATTATTTACTGGACCAAAATGTTCTTTTACATTCTGTTAAATGATTGTTTTTTATTTCTAAGCTATTAACTTGTACGGATAATTTTTCCTTCAGTGGAATTTTAATGATTGGTTTAATTTTTTGAATATTTCATTTTCTGTCTATAACTGCTTCTAATTATCATCTCCGATTATCTTAACACAGGACATGCACAGGTTTCCAATACATGTAAGGAGCTTACATGTAATCGTGTTATCTAATTGGAGTTCTCCTTCTTCCGATTGTAGTTTAAACGGTTTTATTTCCGGAATGGAATAAACGCAAGATCGTTTATTTATGAAATTTTTATTGACAGGTGATTCTATCAAACATTTCAAGATATTCCCGCTTTTAGTTCTATGCGTATGGTATGCTATAGAGAGTCTTATGTCGTAAAATTTACTTCAGTATCATCCTCATCATCCTTGTTGTGATTACGTTGATTACTTTGGTCCTGTGGTCTGAGTAATTTGATATAACGCTCAGATTTTTTGGTTGATACGTTTATTCTCTAAGTACAAAATAATTAGATATTTTAGTTTGATGTTTTACAAATTATTCTTTTTAGGGACTTACCTTTTGGCATCTTTACTCCTGCACGTTTTCGAACTGACTCGTGGTTTTTTCTTTTGCAATTCTACTTCCTATTAATTTTATCTATCAAAATTTAGTTCTGTTCACTCGTCAATTCGAGAATGGGATGAGTTTACATAAGTGATACCAAGTAGGTTTGTTCGTTTGTTATTTTTACATTTCATTTTCAAACAATTTAGATCAAGGTTCATTTCTTGTTTTAGTTTAATACATGTTTTGAAGTGTCATCTGCGACAAAAAATATTTAATATAATTCTTAAAATATTTTAAATTTAAAAGCTTTTCACGAAATCCGAAATATCTGTTGTTTCGTTGTTGTTCACTTCCCTTTTAATTTTAATTTAATTATTTTTTGATGTTAGTTTCAACTTTTATTTCGCCTTTCTCCAATTTTTCAATTCATCAGTTAAGTTCAAATTTTAATTTCGTCTTTAAACCTTATTTTCTTTTTCACTTTAAATTTTAATTTTTTTCCAATCTTAATTTGCTTTATTCACCATTTAGGTTGCTCATTGCTGATGAGAGGAACTTAGCGGGACAACGCAAGGGGAAGTTTTATTTTAAACTTTTCCGTTGGCGCGGCACTTGGTTCTGCGGAGCTTTTACCAAGACAACAGTTTGTCCCCGAAAGAGCCGAGTTGGTCCTTTTTATAAAGACGTTTTTATAATCACATTTTAATACTTATGGCTCGGATTCGCTTCTACCAAGAACTGGTTGATTATTTATTTATTTTCTCATTGCAACCACGTTAGGCGCCAGTTATTTTTATTTTATTTTTTTTTTTAATTTTCGGACTTTATTTGGACTTTTGGCCACCGAAATCATCTTAAGACTGACTTAAAATATAATTTTAAAATGAAAAAGTGCTCAATGCCTTTCAATATAATGATATAAACATTCGCATGTGGATCAGCGGATATGATGTGAATAAAGATGTTTTTGTCTTATAATGAACTGAAAGTTTAATTCTTTTAGCTAATACAAAATAAGAAATATAATATGTTCTTTGATTGACAAAAAAACCATTAGTATTTTTGACTTACAAATACGAAATGATAATAAAAGATTTATACAGAGTAATACAATGTGTGTAATATATGATATGTCCTTAACTTTATTTGTATAATTTATACTGAACTACATAACGTTACAAAATATTATGAAATTTCACATTGATTTTTATTTCACTTCGCATGAATGTGTAAACTAAACAAAATATTAAAACATCGAACTTTTAAAGTACAGCTCCGAGTATGATGTTTTTTTCCAGATTGTTTGTTTTTATAAAATTATGTAAAACATTTTGGAAGTGATTGCAACTATTTAACTATTGAAGATTTTTATAAAAATAATTTTGTTCACAACAACGCACACTCGCTAAATCTGCCAACTTCCACAAAATTTTATTTTTGTATATAAATTTTGACAAACCTTGAATTAAGGTTTGTAGAAATTAGTAGTTTTGAGCAAGTAAACGAACAGACATAAACTTTCGCATAAAATACAAAAAAAACTTGATCATATAATTTGAGTCGAGAAGAGAAAAAAATTGTTTAACTGAGAGGGTATGCAGGAAAAGTATAGAATTCGCCAAAGTTTCCTCAAGACTGCAAATGACATAATTATGGTCAACAATAGACACTTGTTGGGTTTCAAGGAATTTTTGGCCAGATTTATTAGAGAAAAAATTAGAGTATCTACTGAAGCTTAGCAGACCTCAATTGTATCTCTTGGTTCAAATACTTAAGGGTCACAATTTAAAGGGATTCCACATGAGCAGAATGGGCATCGACGTTTTGCGACGAACTGGGCGACATCTCATTTTTGACACTAATCCTTGATTTCATTCGAAAGTCGGGATGGTTCTCTTAACCTTCCCATTCCTACATAATCCCCACCTTGGGGATCACAATGAATCCATTGAGATCCGAGTGATGTAATACGGCTTGCCGCATTATCCTCCACCTTACCTAACCTATGCAGCCCACCTTTTAGTAATGAGGTAAAGTTATCTTAAACAAATGTTTTATAAGGTTAAAAACTCAATTTTTTCGAAACTAATTTTAAATTTTTTTTAAATTAGTTTTTAATCAGTTGTTACTTGAAACTGTCACATACAATATTTATTATGTAAAAAAATATCATTGATGGTAATAAATTATAAGTATTTTTGCTGTTAAAGAGTTCATTAAATTAATTAAATAAAAATTAATAATATACGATTATAATAATAGTATAAATTTTCTTTTAAGCTAATACGAGTATGTAAGAAAATTTACCTGCAATCATAAGATTGGTTTAAAACATTTTTTAATTTTAAACAGGTTAATTTTAAAGTTAGTATGATCTTTGTATATATAACCTCTATAGTATTATCATGGAGCGTGCTTTTGTATTGCGAACTCTAGCCTGATGGTGGTGCTGAAATTAGCGCTAGATTTTACAGCGGAGAGTAGGATAAGATACAAAACAAGTAGTAAAAAAGAGAATATTTTATTATTAAATTTAGCAGAGACAAATCAAGCAAGTACTGTCCCTATACTTAAGATGTCCCCACAATCTTTCGTCTTCTTGATAGTACTAGACGTTTTATATACAAAGGTATGATACTACCATATAAAACTTATAGTACTATCAAGAAGACGAACGATTGTAGCAACATCTTAAGGCTAGGGACTGCAATTGCTAGATTTGTCTTTGCTAAATTTAATAATAAAATGTTCTTTTTTTTACTACTTGTTTTGTATGTTATCCTACTCTCCACTGTAAAAGCATGCGCTAATTTCTGCGCCACCACCAGGTTAGCGTTCGCAATACAGAATCACGCTCCATTATAATACTATAGGTTATTTATATACAAAGATACTACTTAACAATTTGCTAACTTCAAATCAGTTTAATAACTATTAGATTTATATTTATTACATTACTCCTTAAGGAGTACATTAAGCCCTCAAAACAGCGGTTTTTTACTACTGACAAAATGTTATCCGTGTACCTATTTTTTGAAAAATTCTGAACGTTTTTTTGAAAACTCAATGTTATGCAAACTACGTGCTCGATTTGTTTTGAAACTTTGTCCTTATTATTTTTCCAATATAATCGAACAAATTTGAAATCAAAATTCTTTGTGTTTGTACCTTATTTAAAAAATGTTCCTTCTATTTTTTGTGAAAATTCCTTTTATGTTTATGTACTTACCTTATACACCGTTGAGTCTTGCAACAAGATAAGGCCAAATTAAAAAAAAATACCAAGGTTTGAGTTTAAATACATCTATATATCTAAATACATCTTATTAATGTTTGGTTTGAAAGATTTTACGTAAATAAATAAAATTATTTATGAAAAATCTTCAAAACAAAACCTTTATAAAATATTTGTATCATTTGTCCTTAAAATTAGATCTTACCCAAAATTATTTTTATTCTTTCAGAAAATACTACAAAGTCGCCAGCTCTTACACCATTTCCTAGTTGGGAGGCCCACAAACTTAATGAAGATTCACCCGAACTTGTATCTCCCTTTAGAGTTCGCGCTGATAGATGCGGTCGTTTGTGGGTATTGGATTCAAGAATTTCCAACATCTTGGACAAGTCAACTGTGTATGGATCAGCTCAACTTTTGGTTTATGACTTACACAATGATAATCTCCTGCGAAAGTATGTTTTCCCAAAAGACCACATGAAAGAGAAGTCCTTTTTCGCTAACATAGCTGTAGAAGATGGTGACTGTGGCAATACATTCGCTTATGCAAGTGATTTAGCAGCTCCAGGCTTAGTGGTTTACTCTTGGAAAAGTCAAGAATCATGGAGAGTTCAACATAACTTTTTTCATCCCGATCCACTTTCTGGTAATTACAGTATCGGTGGAATTAATTTCCAGTGGGATGATGGTTTATTTGGTTTAGCTTTGTCTAAGGGTCAACCAGATGGTTATTCGACTCTATATTTTCACCCCCTTAGCTCTACAATGGAGTTTTCTGTGTCCACAATGATTTTGCGTAACAGAACTCTCGCAACATCTAACCAGATTTATAAGGAATTTAAAATCCTCGGATCAAGAGGTCCCAACGCCCAAGCTGGTGCGGCATTCTTGGATCAACTAACTGGAGTTCTTTTTTATGCTTTACCCAACTTAAATGCAGTTGCTTGCTGGAAGACATCAAATCGGGCTTACACAATTAAATCACAAGGACGTGTCTACATGAGTTCTGTAGAAATGGTTTTCCCGAACGATGTAAAGGTTGATGATCAAGACCGTTTGTGGGTTCTTTCGGACCGGCTCCATGAATTTATATATTCCGAATTGAATCCAGAAGATTTTAATTTTAGAATTTTAACAGCACATGTCAAGGACGCAATAGAAAATACTGCATGTGACATCAAAACAAAACCCTTACCAGATCTTATTAACAAGCTTGGTGATATCCTAAGACCAAATCGAACAATTTCATCTGGAAGCAACATTTTTGTTTCTCAAGCCTTGCTGACTATTGGTATTTTATTCAGATTTCTTTTGTAGAATTGTATTTTAGAGCTTCAGCTTGTCTAGAATATTGTATAAGGGATAAATTTAAATTTAAGCATACTTTACTCATACAATTTCTTTTTAAAAGACTACTGTCATTTTTGGTATTGTAAATAAATCTGAAACAAAATTTATATTTACTTTTGTATCAATATTACAGTGTATAGGTATTAAATTAAAATAATACATTTTATTTTTAAACATTCATAGATTCAATTATATAGATACACATAGCGTTTTTTACCTTAACTTTAATAAATTTTTGTGTTATTTTTAAGATTTGTGAAATATATTTTAGAACATTAGTCATAAATATATAGATTTGTAAGACCAGATAGAATAAATAGAACAACTTATTTTGTTTTGCATTAATTGTTTTTGTTTTTTAAAATCTATTTTTGGCCATAGAAGAAACGTCTAAAGTCGTATTACTAGTGTTGGATCGCCGTTCTTCCTCTTCCTTTTCAGCATGAAGACGCTGCTCTTCTTTGAGTTGTATTTTTTTGATGATACCACCGAAAACCAATAGCGTAATCTGAAGATAAAATATTGTAAAAAACAAACATAACATAAAACCCACAGTAAAATGTGTTATTTAAAGTTAAATAATAAAATTAAATAAAACGTGGTGATTTTATTGAAATAAGAAATGTCACGTTATCCCGTTTCCTCATTTCAAAGCTCCAATTGTAAACAAAAAAAAACTTTGTTTAGGCCAACTCCACAACACGTGACCGGAAAGCGCTGATAAAAAGTAAAATACTACCTACAGAAAGTAGAGTTAGTCTGCCTGCGATCCTAAACATCAATTTCAGCATCACTAGGCAGTGTGTTCTCTATTCGTCAATCAGATATAAATCATTGGAGCATTATTTCATGATTTTGTTTTATGATGATATGAAAGCATCGTTATTCCAGTAATTTTTGGTTGTAGGAATTTCGATACTGTCAGGCCAAATGTCTGGGATTGATTCCCAGCCACTGCCTCCTAAAATAAAATGCGTGATTGGATTGCACGTACCAGCACTTATGTACAAGTACTTCAGAATTTCAAACTTTTGTACAGATAAAAACACATATGTAGATGTAATTAGAGAAAAATTTTCATTTAAAACTTACATGCTCCAAGATACCGATCAGTCCAAGAACTGAAAGTCCTAGCAGAAACCCCAATGTTCCTCCCATATCTGCAATAAACTGTGTTGAATCATAGCTCGGTCTATCTTCAATCATCTTAAATAAAAAAATTATTTACTTATTTGTAATTGTATATAACTTAGAGTTTTATTTTTAAATCACCGTAATTAGTTTTGAAGTATAATAAACCCAAATTTGGGTTGTCGGGTTTGGTTGAAGAAATGATTTACGGTTTTGAATATAACTTGAAAAGATTTTTGAATGACATGGTTCCACGCATTCACAATAAGGATTGTCTTCGTTATTATATTTGCTTGAGAAAACAAATTAGAAAATGTATTTTTAAAAGCTGAACTAAATTTAATTTTAAGAATGAGATTTTGAAAAATACAGTCCACGCAAAATAAAGCTAATTACTTTATATTCGAAATCTTGAAATTGGTTCATTAAATTAATAACTTAAACACCTTTGATATGACACCGTAAGATTTTTCATAGAATCGTAATTTTGACAAGACGGTTTTTGTATACTTGGCATCCATGGTCCAGTACAATCTGAAAAATCGGTAACTTCATTCCATATGCAAGTTTCTCCGCACTGGAAATTATTCAAAACAAAATTAATACCCCATTTTCAGCACTATAATTATTAAGTTACTCTGAAATCACTATAACCTTTGTTGGAATCACAGGCATTATCGATTGTTGGAACAGTTGAAAAATGTTGGCTTTGCAGTTTGATTTCTATTTCTTCGTCAATCTCTGCAAAAACATACTCAACACGCCCTGATGCTTTCATATTGATTTCTAAAATATAGTATTAATTCTGATTCCTGAAATTGTATTATATTTGTTTGCATAAAAACAACCTGTGAACTCTTCCGCAGCGTCATGAATGTACAAATGCCATCCAGGCTCAGCTTCATATTGATAGCTATTTTTTTTTAAAACATGATGAGTTAACATCATGGAAAAACCTGAATATTTTGAAACTCGTTTCGAAGGAAATTTTGCTCTTATGGTGTAACATCGTCCAAGATTAAAGTGTATACTACTTGTTATCTCAACATCTATCAAAAATAGAACAATATCTACTATTAGCATTTTTTTATAAGTGAAAGTGCTAAGGTGCGCACTTGATTTTTCATTATTGTATCCATAGAATTGAAATGTTTCAGATTGGTCAAAAGTGCCATTGACAAATACATCAATTAATGAAATCTTCTCGAACGGAAAAGAGCTCCAACATTGTGTGTATTTTGGATGATAACAATTTGAATCGTTAAATATTTCCTAAAATGATACAGGTTAAAATAATTTTTTAATAATAATATTATTATTATTATTATTATTATAACTTTATTAATAAGCAAATAAATTACATTATTAATATACTTAGTCTAGCGCTAGCTGCCAGGGCTTTCGGCTAGTTAATAATAATAATTAAATATAATTTATATGTATAATAAATACATACATATTATAACCAATTATTTATCGATAATTAGAAAAATGTTCAAGTTAAACTTAAACGTTTAAGTTTTAAGTAACGAAGTTGAAGAAAACTAGAAACCACGTCTCATTTAGTGGGGTGATTAAATAAAATTCAATTTAAAGTTGAGGCCACTTGAAATTTCGAATATTTACTCGTATATTACATATATTTAAGCTTTGTTTCAACAAATATTTATCTGTTCTTTCAGACGAAGAAAATAAAATAGTTGACGGAGAATAGGAGGAAGACGAGAGTTAAAATTATAATTTCGGTTAAAGTAGAAGCACAAAACGACTTATGTGCAAATAAGAGACAACTTATTGAAAGATAGCAAGCAAATATTTGAAAATGCTGTATATCTTCTAAATTCCCGCTTTGTTGTTGATATTTTGAATTCAAGTGAGGGAATGGAAATTTTTCCTGTATGTCTAAGTATGTCTAGTAAGTTTTTATTAAATCTAAAGCAGGAATTTCAATGCACAATTTCAAAACAACGCAACATTCCATTTGAGCTCCAATTTTGAATAAATTTATATGCAGAACAAATAAAAAGTGAAGAGAATAATAAAACGAATTAATTTTAAATAAATAGAAAAATTGAAATTGAGATGAATATGAGGTTGAAATTTATAAAAATTTTGCAATTTTTTTTATAGTTTATAGTTTTTGTCAAAGAACCTTTAAATGAGCGAAACAAAAATTAAAATTACGTGTTACAAAAGTACTTCACAAATCACATTTCAACAACGAATGATACATACGAGTACGAGTAGGTTGTCTAGAATTATCAATTAAAAAAATTTGTTCTGAGAATCTATAAATATTCTTTTACTTAAATCAAGTGTTAAATATCCGATTTTGATGTATGATTTTTTCCTTGGTTTATTTATTTTACATTAGAAAAAGAAAAATTTTCACTATCTACTGAAATGTTTCGATGAGTAACGTCATTTTTTTATTTCAGAAAAATATACTAAAATGAAAATGAAATGAAAGAAGCGAATATAAAATAGGATATATTTTAAAGGCAGTTTTTCACTGGGTGAACTAATTTTCGATGAGTCAATGATTAAATGACTCAATTAATGTAAGGAATTTCATAACTTAACAAAGAATTTTATTTTCACTGTATATGTTTACTATGATGCCCAGAAGTTTCTGTAAATTCTTTATACTGCTTTTATTTATTTAAGAAACTTTGGATTCATAACAAATTATTTATTATTTGTACCTTAACATGTTTATGTTCATTTTATTAATCAAAGGGCACGGTAGTGCCCAGCCAAGTTCTGGCACTACACCCTTTTTACAGGAACAAACTCAGGCAATTTTTGACCCATCCCTATCTTCAGTACCAATGAAGTCCAAAACTTAAAATTCCGAATATTTACTAAGCTAGTCAGGCACAGGCGTCTCACCAAATTTCAATTTTCTAGCATAAGCGGTTCCTGAGATATAAGGCCTCAAAAATCCCAAAAACCGTAACTGACTGACTGACTGACAGATCATCAAAATTATGGAGCACTTCCCGACATTGTAGAATCTTGTAATTTTCGAAAGGAAAAAATCGAAAACTTTAGGTTTTCCATTCAGGGGGCGTGGTGTCCACCCACTTTCTCCGAATTGGTGTTGGTTGAATGGAGCACTTCCGACTGCTGTAAAACGATGAAAATTGGTAAAGTGGTAGGACTTAAATTGCATACAAAGAAAAAATATAAAATTTGAGGTTTTTCATTCAGGGGCGTGGTATCCGCCCACTTCCTCAGAACTAATGTAAATTATATGGCCAATTCGAAAGGTTTTAAAAACTTGACCAGTGAACCCATCAAATTTTAGTCAGTAATCATTAAATAATAAAATTTCTTTATTACAATCTAGCTGTTTCAATATTATTCTACTTAAAATATTCGGGATTAAACCTTCATGAAGTAAGCACTTGGCATACTTAAGATCACGGCTTACTTGTTACACAAAGGTTTTTGTATAGAAGAACTTGGCTCTTTTTTTAACATTTATGTTTTTGGTTTGATAAATGTAACACTAAAAAAGTAAAAATAACAAATTTAACAATTTTTTGTTACACAAATTGTTAAATTTTAAGAAAAAAGGTTGCCAATAGTTGGTTCCGGAAAAAAGTAGGGGTTCAATTATTGGCATGGATGTGACAATTATTCATTCTATGGGGCTACAATTATTGGCACTGACAATAATTATTTTACTGTCTTAACCTTAGAGGAAAATGAACTTAATATCATTGAATAGATAAATGTTTCTCAAAAAAAGCAAATGGAACTATGTTTTATCTTCCTTAAAATGAGCTACTATATGAATTATTAATTTTAATTGTTTTTAAACTATTTTTATTATTATTTTAATAAAAATCTGTTAAGAAAAATATGTTTTTTTTTTTTTAATTTTAGGGGTGCCAATAATTGTACACATGGGTTCCAATTACTGTAGTTTAGCTTTTCTTTTTTTTAAAACATACATATTTCAGCCTAACTTTTGTTTCCCACAGAATCATGAAAATAATTGTTTAAATGGTTCAAAAAGCCTTTCATATTTCGACCTTAAGAAAATAATGTCATTTGGTTTCTTAAGCACGAATTTATGCGAGAACACAAATTAAAAGTTTTTATTATTTAAAATATCGAATTTGCAAAAAATATATATTTTTAAGTTGAATTTGGAAATTTAATATGCAGTGTTTTTTTTTTAACTCTTAAGAAGCTTCTGTATAAAAAATATAATTCCGCTTAACCGTTAACAAATCAAAAATAAAAAACAAAAAAATGTTCAATGGTAGGTAATGTTTGTGATGTCATTTATTGTCTACATATTCAGGGAGTTAATAAAAAACTATTTACTGTCAAGTTATTTTTTTGAGGTTGTGGTTTTCGAAAGAATTTTTAAATTTAGATACTTCTTAGGAGCTGAATCATAAAAAAAATATAAGAATCCGTTGTACCAGTTTTGAGAAAATCGAAAAAAAAACAAAAGTATCAATTAAAAGTACCGTTAAGAACCATTTTTTGCAAATTTTGTTGAACCAAATTCATACCACAAGGTAAATTTTAATTTTAAAAACGGTTGCCATTTTTTTTTAAATCTGTGAAACAGTTTTTGAAAAATAAAATATTTTTTTGAATTTAGAAAAGTTGTATTGCAGGTAATTTTGGTTTTAAAAAGGGGAATGGTTACAAAAATACTATCTACAAGTATATTTACAGAGCCGTTTAAGCTGTGGTCTAACAAACAGACACACATGATTGCGATACCCAATTTCTTCGTCTTTTCTATCATCGTTATGTCGAGTCTGATTAAAAGACAGAGTTATTTTTTATGTATTTAATCACTAATAAAAATTTCACTAAAATGAATCCTTTTATCAATTAAGATACCTACATGAAATACAAAAAATATTTCGGTTTAAGTGGAGTGATTGAATTTAATTTAATTGAAAGCTCAAGTGACCTCAACTCAACTTTTTATTTTTAAATTTATTGTCTTTAAATATTTATCTTTAAGTTTATAGAAATTATTTATTAATGTACTAAATCGTAGAATATTTTATTCTTTAAAATACTAAAAATAATAAACTTTTTGATTTATTCTCAACATTTCTCTTTAAAGTGTTTTTTTTTTAAGTCGGCTATTCTAACAACCATCTGTTTAAATAAAAGAAAAAATAACTTACTGCTAATATATTTGACTTATATGGAGGTTCACGACAAATGGTCACTGCTGGCATTTCAATTGTATCATTCAAGTTAAAATAAGAATGAGTAGATATTGGTGGATTTCGAAGCTTTGAGAAACATTCGTATAACTGCAAGAACAAAAATATTATACCGTTAACCGAATATTTTTATTTTGCATAACACATATTTCAATTTCATAAAAGAAAAAACAACTTTAGTTTTAAAGACATTCAGTAAGTAGATATTTGGTTTGTATGTACCTACCTGAACGATTACAACTATGCTACAAATAAACAATACTGTATAACGTATAAGTTTCTTAGGATCACGAAGGATGATCCAGTTCCGTAGTTCCGTCCAATAGCCCGACATATTGGAAACTAGATTGTTAGTATTTGCTTAGAGATATTCGTTACTTGTGTTTTTATTATGTATTATCTTTTAACTAAGGGCAGAACAATCTCGTCTCGGGGTTCTGTTACATTTCCCACGCTAAAAATACTATATCTCATAGTGAAATAAAGATAAGAAACTTAACATTTGATTATGAATAATAAAGACATCAGAATTACTTAAGTTCAGTGTTAAATGTTGAATTTTATCTTTAATAAAAATTATTCATAAAATCAAATGTCATAAAAGAACATACTACTTAAATATGTGGTGGTTTTAATTTATATCGTTAGAGTCGAATATCTTGCGACCGATAACTTGATTGACTTGATTATAACAAAGAAGAATCAAATCATCGTACAGGCAATGAAAAATCATAATTTGTAAGGTAAGTGAGGCTATCCGAGGAACATAACACAATTTTTATAAATAGTAGACGCATTTGTTATCTAAGTATAGCGCTGTACCCATCACTATAGTGTTATTGTACTCACTAGATGAATCCATATCATACATTAAGGACGAGCAATTCAGATCTATTGAAGCAGGATTTAAAACCAGATTTATTATTAACAGTTTATTCTTGAGAGTAAAAAAAGACATCTATTCAAAGTATGTCTAAAATTCCCGCATATATGTGAGAGAAAAAATGGTAAGTATCCTTGTGTTGTTGTTTTCTCGACAGTCTGATTGCAAATACGATTTCATTGAATAATTTATTTCCCCACTGAACTCAGAAATACAAATATACAAAAATAAAAATTACTTTTGGAGGTTACACGTAAACTTATACTGCGTCTCCACTGAACGATAATCTGAGATTTACTCAAATCTACTTGAAAATAAATTTGGTGGTGCAACAGCTCGGAGTGAACCAGGAACTAATGACTTACAAACTCTCAACCATTCCTGTGTGCGTATTACCAGGAACGGAGGGGACCTACAATTTTTTGTCGATTCCGAACGGCTAATGAGCAGCACTTTCCATGACAAAGAGATACTCTTGGAGAATTTGTCAATTTCTCGCAAGAGGCAGTACACCCCTGAAAAAAACTTTGCAGCGGCTGAGAATCGAACTCGAGACCTTCCGCATGACAGTCCAACGCACTAACCATTATGCCAAGGGGTACTATTCAAATCTACTTGAAATCTTCTTAAAATCACTAGATTTATCATACAAAAATTAATCATCTCGATTCGAGATTTCAAATAAATCTACTTGAAATCTACTGTACTAAATGGATTCACTTTTCCATTTCCAATGAATCTGACAGTTTGATGGAAGAAAAAAGAAAAAAAAAAACAGTCTGTTGATAAACTGCACAAAAAAAAAAAAAAAACATTTTAATAACTGACACTGCTTGTAGTTAAGATTTTAGATGTCAAAATAAATCTAACAAGTCTAGTGGAAACACTACTAGATTATTTTAAATCAAACTGGAAAATAATCTAGATTATCGTTCAGTGGAAACGTAGTATTACGGAAGAATGCATTTTATACCCTTATTACATTGGGAATATTGTGTACCTACCATATCGTTTTTACATTGGAAACTTTGAGGAGCCTCAAAAGAGTTCGCCTATGCTGACAGTGGATTGAAATCTTGATTTTAGTACTTTTTATTTATAATTAGAAATAGAACTAAATATTTTCATTCCCCAAACATTTCTTCACCTCACACCCAATATGTCAAAAAGACGAAGCAAATGGTGTCAAATTTCATTGCAAGTTCAATCAATGTTTTAATCGAATCCCCTTGATGGACGATTGCATTTAATTTTATGCTCCGGAAAATGCATTTTCAGAGATGAAATTTAAAAATCCGAAAAATGTTGTTTTATATTTTCTGCTCCGAAAATCCATTTTCAGGGCAATCAGTTGAAATATGCAACGAAATATCCTCGATACGTCAAATTTTAATTATTCTCTTATTTCCTTTATTGTAAGTCTTATGACACTATATTTTGCAAAAATATGTTTTACTGACATACTATTTTGTTTAAATTTCAAATAAAAAGGCCTGAAGAAGAGCATATTCATGCTCGAAACTTCGCGTCGCTTAACCAATAATATCTTGTTTCATTGACCTAGAGCCTGCCAAAATTATTCTCTATGATAAATTTGAGAGGTCACAAATAATACCCACTTGTTCCTTACCTGTCAAACCACATAATGCAAAATTTTGAATTAAATATTCTTAATATGTACACATACTTATATACATCTGTACATATCAATATACATATTTATAAATCGTTCTTCATCTATGAAGCCATGAACTGGATGACAACGATGTCAATGGTAATGGATTAAAAATTTAATTTTTTCGCTTATATTTACTTTGACAATTTTCATTACAAGATGGCAATGATGTCAATCGGTTTATAAATCTCTGACTGAGGGAGTGAGAGAAAGTACAGAAACGTCAAAAAAGTCGGAGGATTCAATTCAGTGTGAAAACCACCAATAGCGAAGAAAAAAGACCTCAAGTCTCAAGAGCCTGATTACACGATTCTTTCTTTCAGTTGGTTCGTCTTTTTGACATTGAGGTGAAGAAGTATAGCGGAATAAAGCTACGATTCTACAACCCTTTTGATGATGATGATTTTTGAGGAATCGGAACGCTAATGGTTTTCATTCATTAAATATTCATCATGCCTTGTTTGCAAACAAATTCGAGAATACGAACGCGCCCATTAATGCTCCGAGCAAGGTAGTATCTGATAACATGTCTGTTTGAATAAAGGAAGAAAAAGCGGAAGTGGAGTGTGGTGCTTCGTTCATTTTCTAATAATATTTAACTTTTGAAATAAAGAGATTCGTTCCTTTACTTTGAAACTCTACTACGGAGATGTACACAAAAGTGGGAGGAGTAAGTTTAATTTGAACACCGTCTTGAAATTAACGAGTCAATTGGCCGTACCAACAATCAAATTAAGAGGCGACTTTAATATTTGAGCGAAATGGACCATTATTTAAAGAGCTCTATAAAGTCAGCCATAGATGTTATGAACTTAAAATTTATTTGAACTCTAAATGAACCTTTCATTGTACGGAACCTAAAAAATAAAACGCAGCATATATGGTTAGTTATATAGAGTCCATTAAATAATGCTTTATTTAGTTAAAATATTAAAGTCGTCTCTTAATTTGATTGTTGGTAAGGTCCAATGATTAGTTTCAATGATAGCTACGTATGCACATTTATAACTGAATGGCGCCTTAAGCGGAAAATACACACGACACTTGTGTGCACAGCATTCCACCACACACGGCACACCGAATCGTGCACACTTTAGTTGTGCAAAAGGTTTCAAATCGGAAAGATCTTACCATGCAACTGAATAGCAAATGTGCGCACACATCCCCATACACATCACACCGATCGAGACACCGACACCAAAAATCAAAAACTTTTGATTTTACTCACACGGTGTCTGACACCGAAAATCGGTGTGTGCACTAGCCCACATACGGCAACGACACATATTTCCGTACACCATTTCACCACACACGGCACATCGAATTGTGCACACTTTAGTTTAGAGCTGCGTAAATCGTTCATTTCAAATGATCGAAGTCTTCAACAATCGATTACGAAAATGATCCGATCATTTCAACCAAACCAACCGATCATTCGATCATTTTAATTTCACTGAAATGATTCAATATACTGTTCCTATTCGATTTTAATTTCGATTTCGATGATAAGATTGACTTGTGGCCTTGATAGTTCTCACAAAATACTCTATTATTGTAAGCCTTAAATTGCCAAATAACATCGAATGATGGCTACTTTGTACATAAATTAAAGTGTCAAAAAATTCAAGTAAAATAAGAGATTTTATTTGTTGCAACGGAAAAGAGCAACTTTAGGGCTTTCGGCTGACATTTTGTACGAAATATACTTTGTACGTTATAACTGAATTATTCGTCAAGTCATAAACTGTCAAATTCCATCAAAGGATGGCCACAATTTCGATGGATTAAAAAAGGCTGTAAATATCCAAAAAAAAAGGCATTTTATTTGTTGCTCCGGGAAAGAGCATTTTTGGGGCTTTTGCCTAACATTTGGTACGAAATACTCTTTTTACGTCAAAGGATGGCTACGATGTCGATGGATTAAGAAATGTCCAAAAATCCACCTTAAACATAACGCGTCCTGATACATCAAAAAACATCAGTTCAACCCAACAATTGTTTTTTCGGCCTACAACATTAACAACCAACACGATCAATCATGTTCTTCAATGCCGAGTTCAACGCAGAAATTCCAGTCCACCGTCCGTTTGGCATTCATAATCCACATTGATTGAAATCGAGTAAATCATGGTTAATCGAGTTAACTGATATCAAAAACCGAGACTCATTGAAATGATTGAGATTGAAATAGAAAATCGAGAATCCAGAATAGAGAATCATCTAAATAATTGAGATTGAGATCGATTAAAATGATTGATTTCGATCATCAATACTTTTCGATGATCGGATCCAAAAAATCGAATCGATCCTGATTGACACAGCTCTACTTCAGTTGTGTAAAAGCTTTCTAATCGGAAAGATCTTAAGCGGCAAATACACACGAACACGACCTTGTGTGCACAACGGTGTGCTTACATCGGTGTAGCATTCCACCACACACGGCGCACCGAGTACACTTTAGTTGTGCAAAAGGTTTCAAATCGGAAAGATCTTACCATGAGTGCCATTTAACCAAATATTAAAATTCTACACTCCTCACAGCACAACAATTCGTCTGCAACTGAATAGCAAACAGTGTTCCCATAAAATATTTTTGTAAATCGGGAGATTTCCACATCAAAAATCGGGGAAATCGGGGAATTAGAAGTTCAAATAATTTTACTTATTTAAAAAAAAATTTTGTTCATCATTTAATTTTATTTTATTAAAATTCATTTTTAAAATTCATATTATTTAAACACAGTAGATAGATAAGTTCTTTAAATTAAAAATAAATATATTTCTTCTAAAACAAACAGTCTTGTATATGAGTACATTATAAAAAAACTTTAACATTAAGTGCTTAAAGCTTACAATGTAAAAAATATGACATAAGCGTTTAAGTTCAATTACATACTTATATATATTTAGAAACATGTGTTTCCTATCGCACTCACAAACGAATTTAGTGTTTCAATTTTTATTTAAATTGAATATATTTGTTTTGATTGAATTTTCTGAATAAATCATTAGAAACCTTAAGGTTCAAACAATTACACTCCTTATATTTCAAGAAGTCCTTAGATAGTAAAATTCCTCGTAAAGTTCCAACATCAAGGCGATTTCTGAGTTTTGTTTTATTTAAATTTATTTGAGAAAAAGTTCTCTTAACATTAGCTGAAGAGTTTGGTAATGTTAATAGCGATTAAATAAAGTTAGCCATCAACGGAAAGGCCAAACTTTGATTGTTCCTTTTGATTGAACAAACAATTTTCCAAAATATTTCAATTTTAATAGTATCAAATCTTTCATATATTAAGCTTTTAAAGTCGAGATTTCTTATTTCTCTATATTAACAATAGAGTCGCTGCATATCAGAAGAATGAATAATATTATGAAATAACTTAATAAGGTCAAAGCCTTATAAGGTCAAAGCCTGAAAAATTTTATTTTTAAAATCAAACCTTTGGAATATTTGATTGTAAAGTTCAACGTAAAAGCTTATACAGTTGTTTTTAAATCGTTCAACTTCAGAGCTTGAAATAAGATTTTTGTCCAATTGTAACTTAACATCGCTCCCGAGGTTTTGACATTTCGCTCAAAGGTAAAGAAAATGGATCTACATTTATATTATTAGTAAACAGAAAATCAAAAACTTACGTACAGTCTTGGCCAAATGTATTAGGCACCCCCAAAAAGATGCCATAATTTTAAAACCAAGTAAAATTTAAAAAAAAAACAAGTATGCAGAAATGTTGTAATTTTTTTTTTATTAAAGAAAATTTAATATTTTGTATGGCCACCCCTCGCTTTTATGACGAGTTTACGGCATTCGTCAGAACTTATTTTGAGCCATTCTTGCTCAATAACCTTTTTGAGCATCTCTTTTGATGTTGTTGGGTATTGTCGGACTTTACGCTTTAAAATTCCACATAGATGCTCAATTGGGTTCAGATCTGGGGACTGAACATGCCATGGAAGCAGGTCAATGGCATTTTCAGCAAACCACTTCCTTGAGAGGGCGGACTTGTGGCAGGGTGCATTGTCCTGCAGGAACAACACCCCCCGCATATTTGTATCACCAACAAATATGCTGGAAGGATAGCTTCAGAGTGTTTTCCATCAAATTAATGTATTTTTTTGAGTCCATGCGACCCTCACAAATGAACATTTTGCCACTCCGTCCGCAGCCATGCAATCCCAGATCATAACGCTTCCTCATCCGTGTATAACGGTTGGAACTACACATTCTGGGTTGTATTCCTCACCAACTCGCCGCCTCACAAAGGTTACACCAGGGTTTCCAAACACCTGTAAAAATAAAAAAAATAACCTTTTTCAAAAGCTCAAAATAACTAAGTGGATGGCAATTTAAAACAGTTTTTAAAGTTTCCGAATTCGGAGCTTCATTATAATGCTTACTTCAAAGTTTAATTCATCTGACCACAGAACGTTACTCCAATCTTCTTCAGTAAAGTTTTGGTATTTTTTTGCCCATTTCAGCCGCTACTTTCTGTTTTTTTCTGAGAGCCATGGCTTTTTCTTCGCCTTGCAACCTTTCAATCCAACTTCTCCGAGTCTCCTTCTAACGGTTCTAGCCGAAATCTGTTTCCCACAACGATGTGTTATGTCAGTAACTAGCTCATTTGATGTTTTTTTTACGTTTTTTTTATAGAGGTTCGTACTAAAAACCGATCTTCTCTTACCGTGGTTACTTTTTTCCTGCCGGATTTTTTACTATTTAGATGGGATCCAGTTTTCTGCAACCGATCTAAGGCATTTTGCATGGCACAACGCGAACCATTCATTCTCCAAGAGAATAGAATAAAATATAGGGTGCCTAACACTTTTGGCGAAGACTGTAGTCGTTGAAACTACTTTTCCATTTTAATTGACACCAAATCAAACAAAATGAAGAAGAAAAAGACAAAGACAATGACAACGCAGGCAATGACGACGACGTTAACAAAAATTGCAAGGAATAGGTTTTCATACTAAAGTTAAAAAGAGAAAACCGATTTTATGAAAATGACATTTTTAATAAAATAATAAATTATGTTCATTCAAGAGCGAAGAATATATGAACGTATTTTTAAAATTTGAAAATCGGGAGAAAGTGCACTATTTACATCAAAAATCGGGGTATCGGAAAAAGGTTTAGAAATCGGGAGAAATACGATAAATCGGTGTTTCTGGCAACACTGATAGCAAATGTGCGCGCACATCCCCATACACATCACACCGACACCAAAATTCAAAAACTTTTGATTTTACTCGGTGCCTGACACCGAAAATCGGTGTGGGCAACAGCCCACACACGGCACACATTTTCGTACACCGACCCCAGTAAGTATCGTGTGTATTTGCCGCTTAAGTTGCAGAACATAGTCCCATGATACATCTATATCTATACTATATATATATATATATAACCATTTTAAAGCTTGTAACGCACGATCTCAGAAAGAAGTCAACCGATTTATTTGAAATAAATTTTATTATTTTCTATATTGTTATAAGAGTGTTTATGGCTATAATTTTTTTTTTCATTAATAATTTGTCAAACTTAAATATTATTAATTTTACATTTTTTGTCCATTTTTCTTCATTAGTTGACTTATACAACCACTCATATCTTAAGACCTATACAATAATCGACAAAGATTAGCATTGCTTCATAAAGTAAATATTGTGGCGCAAATTTTAAGCCCGAAATCACTTCTTAGTTAAACACACAACCTGAGAAATAAATAAAAACAAATTATAAAATTATAAACTTTTTGAATTTATTTTATCCAGGAATTAGATTTCATCACAATCGCGAGGTCGCTGCTTTGTTTCATTTCATTATCATTCCATTATTTTTAATTTAATTTTCTTCCCGTTCCCATACTCTCTCTCTCTTAATATCTGTTCCATTCAATTGTTATGTTTTTCCGTACCTACCTACCCAGTGGCGTAGATAGGGGGGGGGATCAGGGGGATATATCCCCCCCATTGGGATCGATAATTGTTCAACATAACCAGTCATGAACCAAATAAGTTAAAGAAACGCACTCTGAAAATTTTTTTTTACGTCTCTCACCAATTGATAATAGGTAAACGTGCAAGAAAAAGAGCTTACATCCAGCTTTCCATCACATAGCACAAAAGCCCACACCGACACAAAAAATGAAAATTATTTAGATTTCTTTATTATTATAGGCTTTTCGCACCGAATTAAAATCTCGGATTTCAGCAACAAGATTGCGAAATCTCGTTGAAGCGTTCGCACTGAACAGAATCAGGTTTCGTTTGACGTTTCTTTCATCTTGCCAATTATTTTTAATTTCTTGTTTATATGAACAAAAACTGAATCCTGATTATTAAAAATTCTTGATAGTAAAAGTGAGGAATTTTTGTAAGGTTCTTGTAGCCCACACTATATAATAATGCAATTGTAAAGATCTTTTTTGTATACTCAATAATAATGTGTACTAAAAAGTTACAGATTTCTTTATATGTATGTATAAATGTGCTAAGATTTTCAGATACCTAATGAAGCCATATCCTTTCTCAACTTCTCAATCGTCCGAAGAAAAAAATTTAATTACTCTTTGTTAAAATGTCGTCGAGTTGTAGAAAACTGTTTCGGATATTTAAAATAAAAGCAAGATTTCGGAAAAGGCCTTCACAACTATATTGACAACACGTCTTTAATTTTAAAAGCATGTCGTGTTCTACAAAATTTAATGCAAATAATGATCACATAAACAATGGTATTGTTGTTATTGCTAGAAAACAATTTGGAATGAGAACATTCAGAACATACAACGCATATAAATATATCGACGGTTAACTATGAATACCTCCTAACATACATTTTTGTGAAATTCACTTTTTGATGCAGTTTCGTTAATAATTCCCATCTGCTTCGCTAAATTTTTAAAATTTCAACTATTTCACATCATAGATATTCAAAACTGATAATTATGCATACAATTTTATTATTATACGTTTTAATTTTGAGACTATAATCAGTTTTGTGTGTCCCCTGTAAAGTTTACAAAATGCGACATAGGAGATATTCATAGTTAACCGTCGATATGTGACTTTAATTCAACACAGCAACAAACATACGGAATGCTATTAGTATCCATTTAGGTAAACAAAAACATATATTTTTATTTTTATTTTCATTTATTTAAATATTTCAATACACCTCTATGAAATTCCTTAGCTGATTCAATATATTCTTTTAGAATGTTGTTATTGTCGGCATCCATTTCATTTAGTTTTTCTACTATTACTTTAAGGCGCTCGTCAATGATTTAAATTTCATCAACAATGGACATTCCTTCAAAAGCTGCAACTATTTCTTTATAAATCTGTCCATTTTTCCTGCTTCCTCGGATATAATTTACCTTCTCTCCTTCTCTCCCCACAATTCAAAGAGAGAATCGTTTATCTGCCTTGTATCTGCCTTTTCGCTTGCTGACAATTTGCTGACAAGGCAAAAAATTTCGATAGGTTTGTTTATTTTGACAATCTTGTGTTCGAAAGTAGATTTTGAGGAGATTTTGTCGAAATCTAGTAGATTTGGAAATCTGAAAATGTATGGGAAATCTAGTAGACTTGGATGAGATTTTGAGAATTTTGCTCGAAAACTAGATTTTGATTAGGTGTGAATAGCATATTAAGTTGGTGTAAGAAACCACCCCAAACACGCAGCACACTCATCCACACAAACACAAAAATGTTCGCACAACTGCGGTGTAGTTAACGCGAATCCTAACGGTAACGATAACTCACACTCATTCATTTTGACCAGAAAGCAAAATGCGCTACTACCCATTACATAAAGCATGCCTTACACAAGCGGCAGATTGACTGTCATTCGTCGTAATTTTGCGGGTTATTTGTGCAAAGTCATACCAATTTTGCTGAAAAAAATTTTCAAATGTATGTCTCCTTAAGCTTTTCTTCTTACGCACACCAGGCACAGTAGGAATAGAAATAAGAAAAACATGACAAACGTATACGACTATGAGATGCATGATTTTGAGTGTGAATGTACATATTATGAATGATGATACTACTCGTAATCAAAATTACTAATGTACTGTATTTAACTGCGAGCGGTCGAAATATTATAACTACTGTGTACGTGAAGTGATAAGTTTTAGTGATTAAACTTGCATTTTAGTTCAAAATGAAGAGATCTTTAGTGCCAATTAAGCCAACATCATCTGCTTAAACGGTTTCAAAAATACCTCGTTCCGATGTAGTGAGCATTGAGAATATGAGAATAAAACAATGAAAGTTCCACAAGTGATAAACATTTTGAGTAATGTCTTCCTAGTGAAGTCGAAAAAAAATGAGCGAACTAGATCCATCCCCCCCCCCCCCATAGTGAAAAGCTATCTACGCCACTGTACCTACCTACCTACATATTCAATTTTTCTGTATTGTATAGTTTATCTAACTAACCGCCACACACACATTTTTTTGTTTCTCTAATTTTATCGTCACATCGCTTAGCAATGTGGGGGTGGGCTCTTTTTACTTGCGATATACATACAAAGGTAATAGGTACTAACTATAGTAGCCCGGTCAAATTAGCTTCAAAAATAGGGGTAAGGTTACATTAATTCGCACAAAGCTGAAAATTGGCATGAAAGTTGGGACCACTATTACAAACAATTTGTCGAAAGTCCCCATCGATCCGACGTGTGGAAAAAAAATTATTCAAGGTCAAATGTTGCAAAAATCGGTTTTTTGCATATTTCAGCTAAACGGAAAATTTTATCATAAAATAGGTGAGACAAAAATTATTCATCATGCAATTATCTATAGAAATTGTTTTAACACTTTTTCTCCTAAGAATCACCATTTTGGAGATATAGCGATGCAAAAAGTTGAAAAAGTTGTATTCTTCATAACATGCACACGGCTCCGTGCCACCCTTGAGGTAGTGCACTTGGCGCGTTTTTTTTAAGGTGGCTTCCCCGGTAGGCATATTCAACGATCTATTGTGGTCCTGTTGAGTTGAAAATTTTGTATCTAATTGAAAAATAGTACTATTGGAAATGACGAAAGCGATTATGAGTATTTTTTACAAAAGATAAGTACCGAAACTTATCTAAGCACGTACTTACATTACAAATTTGACGCCGATATTGCAGTGCTTTTTTCATTTCAAATGCTTCATTCAATTCATTGCCACAGTATAAACAGCACTCTTTTAAACAAAAAACAATTCCGACATTCACTGTCTCAAATGCTTCATTGTTAGCTCAAAATGGTTTAACGAGTAAGGGTGATTTTTAAAATCCTGTGGTATCACAACGGACCAAATATTGGTCTAAGTGTGTTGGCTTTTCCGGTCAACAGGCATCTTAACCTAACGTAACCTAAACAAAAACCTGTATCATTTACGCGTGCTCTAGTACGAGGAGGACTTATTATTGATGTACCAGCTTGTTCTTGTTCGTGACGTCTTTTAACTGCAGTAATGGTACTCTTCCGAGTGTAATTTTTCCGACACTGCACACGAATTGTCACAGAAGTCCGGTCTTTTAAATATTCCGAAAATTCATCACCTTTTTCAACACTTGCATCAATTAATGTCTTTAGGCCACGCTCAACAGTAACAATTTCACTTTCGGCCAAATTTGTACTACAAATAAACCAAAATTTAGACATTTCTTTTACAAACAAGAAACTGCACAAATTCTGTTTGCAATAACTACATATGTACTTGTTCTTAGTACGAAGGAACGCTTGGGACCAGGGTTCAGACTTTACTTCGATCGAAGTAGATCTACTTCGATTTTGAGAAATAAATTTAATCTACTTCGCTACTTCTCTTTTTTATGATCTACTTCTCTTTAAAATTCTTGACAAACATATTTAAAGACAGCGCTGGTCACTCTGTATTACATTAAAAACAAGTTTAGGAATCGTTTAAACGTAAGCACCGTGGAAAATTTAATGTTTTCAAGATCACTTACAGAAAAACGCAAAGATATTGATAAAATTCATACAAAAATACAAGTTCGTCGATAGGAAATTTACTTTAAAATAGTTATATTTAATAACTATTTTTTTACAAGTCTGAAGTCTGAATTTACTTTAATATCTTATGTTTATATAATTTAATTTCCTAAAACTACTTCGAAAATTTTGGATCTACTTCAGTTTTTTTCCGTATTTACTTCGAAAATTTAAAACATAAGTCCGAACCCTGCTTGGGACTAATAATATTTAGATGCTGCTCAATGCCGTACGGTCACATAAAATGAGGGAATGGGTTTTCTTTCGAGTTTATATTCTTAAGCCAAATATACATTGTTCAAATGCATGGCAAGCACGTGCACGTGCACGTGCAAGTGTATTCGTAATTCGGGTTAAAGTTGCATATAGACACATCAAGCATGAGCCTTCAATCTTTTATTTTTACATGGACGGTGTGGTGAGAGGACGAGTTTTGTTCTGCAAAATTGTGATTTTACGAATTTCTTTGAGATTTTTTCAATTTTATCCGAGTAGGTAATTTGTTTTATTTTGTCTGTCCACTTCATCATACAATTTTTGTTTACTATTTTAATATTTAAATCAGTGCTTATGTTGTACTGTGATCTCATCTCTTCAACGTACTATACGCAAATGAACCAATAAATGCATGATCAATCATCAATTTACATATACATACATACACTACTTCAATGCAAGACGCTAGATTGAAAGAAAATCAAAAGATTATCATTTTGCTTCAATCCCACATCCAATCTATACGTGTGATTTTCTCACCAATACACTTGCGCGTGCTTGTCATGCATTTGAACAGTGTATATCTGGCTTTAGAATTGTATATTATAATGTATGTATACGCCACGAAAACTAATATTTTTACTTGTATTACCGTTCTGTAATGTATATAACGGTAATTGACATACATATTACGTTCGTATGTTCGTGTTCGTATGAAGAACACAACTTTTTCAACTTTTTGCATCGCTGTATCTCCAAAATGGTGATTCTTAGGAGAAAAAGTGTTAAAACAATTTCTATAGATAATTGCATGATGAATAATTTTTGTCTCACCTATTTTATGATAAAATTTTCCGTTTAGCTGAAATATGCAAAAAACCGATTTTTGCAACATTTGACCTTGAATAATTTTTTTTCCACACGTCGGATCGATGGGGACTTTCTACAAACTGTTTGAAATAGTGTTCCCAACATTCATGCCAATTTTCAGCTTTGTGCGAATTTATGTAACCTTGAATGTCTATTTTGACCGGGCTAATAGGGCAAGTTCTGCATTTGAAAAAAAAATCGAACTCGAGATTTTGATCAAAGTTGACATTACGATGATAGCGAAGACGAATAAAGTGGGTCCGACGATTCCGCCTGTTTGTCTGTATGCCTGTATGTCCAAACGCGGATACGGGGGGAGGGCAATGGGTGCAATTGCCCCCCCCCTGGGCAGTTCTTCGTTTCACAATTATAAAAACCATAACACTTTTTTCTTTTTACTTGCGACTTATAGGTACTATAAGGCAGGTTATGCATTCGGAAAAAAAAATTGAACTCGAGATTTTGATCAAAGTTGACATTACGATAATAGCGAAGTCCAAAAAAGTGGGTATCGCAATTCTGTCTGTCTGTCGGTTCGACTACAGCCCAAACGGCTAGGCCGATTTTCTTTAAACTTGGTAGATATGGGTTTTATTTTTTTCCCCCGGGTGTTTTTTGATTTGATTTTTTAAGACCAAAAATAACGGTATCTGCCATCCGATTTTTTTTTCGAAATTTTATAAATATTTCTTTTATCAAAAACTATCCTACAGATTTAAAAAAAACAAATCAAAAGATTTCATTTAGTTAAACCTAGGTAATGAATGAAAAAAAAATTCCAAAAAATTATTATTTTTGGTACCCCCCTTGGAACCATTTTTTTGTTTTTGATTTTCTCAAAAACGGTACAACCGATTTTGATAATTTTTTTAATGTTAAGGCTCCCCAACAGTTTCAATATTATTGTGTATTCAAATTTTCAAAGAAAAAAAATTTCAAAATTATTTTTTGAAAACTCAATATTTCGAAAACCCCATGCTCGATTTTCTTAAAACTTAATAAATAAAAGTTTCTCAAAATAATCTACAAGATATGAGAAAAAAAAAATTAATTTTACTTAAAAATAACGGTACCCTCCATACAAATGTTAAAAAATGGTTTTCGAAAATCGTATTTTTCTCGAAAACGGTTCCGAGAATTTTGCTTAAATTTTTAGTCTTTCGATTAATTTTTAAGGTCTATAATTTAATATAAAATATTTTGAAAACAAGACATTAGTCACTGTACCTACCATAGAACGATTTTTGAAAATTTTGAATTTCTCATTATGGACATAATGGATTTTAATGAAATTTTTTATAGAGATGCTTCTAAAAGCTTTAAGAAATATTGCATTTCAAAACTTTAAAAACAAATATTTTTTGAATTTTGAAAAAAAAAAATCATTTTTTTTTTTGGAAAATTCGATATCTCAAAAATGGGTAAATATTTTTTTTTGGAAATTTAATTTTCATTCGTACAGTAATAAAAACCTAATGTTGACGTACTAATTTTTTTTTTTAATATTTTAAAAATTTTTTATATAAAACCTTATTTTATTAAGAAACCACTACTAGACTAGACTTATGTATAATTTTTGTTCTTGCATAAATTCATATTTGCATAGCATTCTGTTTTTGTCTCTTAATACTAAGAGAATTTAAAAAATGATGATAATTGTATCCTTATGAACAGTTTTTTTTAATAACATTCGTTTTTAAAATTCCTAGTATTAACATAGGAGCAAGTTCGTGCGGCAAGTTATGCATTCGTAAAAAAAATCGAACTCGAGATTTTGATCAAAGTTAACATTACAATGATAGCGAAGACTAAAAAAGTGGGTCTCGCAATTCTGTCTGTCTGTCGGTTCGACTACAGCCTAAAGCGCGGAACAGATTGAACCAGCAACAGCACCGTCAACAGCAACAGCGGCCGCCATTAATTTAGAGCCAATGTATTTCAATTGTTCAACACACATTAGAACAGCAACAGCAACGCCAACAGCGTCGTTAGGCCAAAGTCCTAAATTTGCTGTTGCTGGTGCAGTGTCGTCAACTTTTCCCCTGCAATATTCAGTGGCACCACAATGAAAAGCTTTTTTTCCATATGAAATGTCAAGCAGATGAAATGACGTTGCTGGTGGCAATGTGTTTGAGAAATGTTTGCTGGTCAGCGTGCTGTTTGCTGTTGACGATGCTGGTGCTGTTGCTGGTTTAATCTGTTTCGCGCATAAACATTTATCATTTTTAATTTTTCCCCCCACACGTTTTTTTCTTCTTTTTTTTAAGACCAAAAATAACAGTACCTGCCATACGAATTTTTTTCGAAATTTTGTAAATTTTTTTTCTCAAAAACTTTTCTACGGATCTAAAAAAAAAGATACAAAAAAATTTCATTAAGTTTAAGATAGGTACTAGTTGAAAAAAATTTTCCGAAAAATGGTTATAGAGAACCATTTTTTTGTTTTTGATTTTCTCAAAAACGGTATGACCGATTTTGATCCTTTTTTGTTTGCGTAAGCTCCAAAAAAATTTTAATAGAATTGTGTATTCAAATTTTCAAAAAAAAAATTTTGGATTTTTAAAAAAATTTCAATTTTTTTTTCAAAACTGTTAAAAACCCGTTTTCAAAAACCGGCCACACAAAAATGTTAGAATTAAGTATTTAAGAACTATGTATATCATGTACAACACTATAATTCCTTCATTTAAATTTATTAATTCATTTTTTTTAATACGTACGAGTTCCTATTTAATACTTTAAGACATGCATACAGAGCATTATTGAAAGAGGCTAAAGTAATGTAAACGAAGATGTTTAATTTACTATTTAATAGTTATTTACATACGACCTATATATGTATGTACCTGCACATGCTTTCCTTAATTCAATTTAATAATTTGTTATTTTTATAATCGATTATGTTTATACCTTTTTAATATTTTAAGACAGAAATGCAGAGAAATTGACCTTTTTTTTTAAGTTAAGCAATATCACGAAAATTGCCACCCCTCCCTGAACGAAATCCTGGATCCGCGCCTGTGTATGTCCGTATGTCCGTATGTCTGTATGTCTGTAACTCGATCTAGAGCCTAAGCCACTGGAGCTATTTTCTTTAAACTCGGTACTTAAGGGTCTTCGGTGATTCCCTAGAGGAGAAAATGAATTTTTTTTTAAGCTCTAAAACTAACAGTACCCCCCATACACCCATAATGCATAATCTTATTTATCTCGAAAACGGCTTTAACGATTTTGATAAAAAAAAAAAAATAGGTGTGATATTATGGACACGGATTACATTTTAGTAAAAAAAATGTTTGGCGGGAAATGTTATTAACGGTACCTGTCATAGAACGGTTTTTTTGATTTACGAATTTCTCATCAATAGCTCTAATAATTTTAACCTGAGCTTCTATACACTCGAAAAAATTTAATCTAAAATTTTTTTCGAAAAAATAGTTTTTTGATTTTTAAAAAACTAATATAATTTTTTTTTTGAAAATTCAATATCTAGAAAACGGATACACGAATAAATTTTTAAATTACTTTATAAAATGTATTTTATTGAATACTAATAACTTGCATATCAATTTTGTTTATAGAAATTTTAAGAACAATTTAGTACACAAAAAACATGTTTCAGTGTGTCTGTATGTCTTCACCTCTCCCTACAGCCTAACCCACTAGACCTATGTTCTTCAATCTCGGTAGCTAAGGGTCTTCGGCGATTCCCTAGAGGAGAACTTGAAATTTTTTTTTAGTCCCAAAACTAATACATAATCTTATTTATCTCGAAACGGTTCTATAACGATTTTGATAAAAAAAAAATTAGGTGTGATATTATGGACATTGGACATATGGACTACATTTTGGTCAAAAAAAAAAATTTGGGGCAAAATGTTATTAACGGTACCTGTCATAGAACCGTTTTTTGATTTTTTGACTTTCTCATCAACAGCTCTAACGATTTTAACCAAAAATTTTCAACAGGAGCCCCCTTAAGTTTAAAATAATATTGTATATAAAGATATTGGAAAAAAAAAAAAACTATTTCTAAAATCTATACTACCTAATACTTAAATTTGGCATCCCAAATTTTGTTCACGAAAAATTTTAAGGGAATTTGTCATATAAAAAATTACTTAAATATTAAAAAGATTAATCAAACGGCAATTCCATACATTTGAACATCTTTATCTCATTAAATCCATGTTTTATATTTATAAAATGTATTTTAAATTCCAAAGTCCTTTTACATAAGAGCAAGTTTGTGCGATCCAGTTGTGCATTTTATTTTTTAAGTTACTTGAATACACTCAATAGCATTTTGGGTGACAAAAATGGGCATTTAATTGACTACAATGCCGTGCACATGAACTATTCTATAAAAGCGTAACCATTTTAAAGTTTGGTTTGAATGACCTCAGAAAGTAGTCAACCCGTTTATTTGAAATTAATTTTATTATTTTCTATATTGTTATGTTTATAATATGCACAAATATGAACAAGCTCTTTTTTTTTTAAGTGTGAAAGAGAATCTAATTCGATACGGTATACTAAATTAATATTTTTGTAGCAAATATGCTCAGTCCCATTGAGAAATGTTTTCATATGCTAATATAAATACTAAAAAAATATTCGTAGTTACAATTTGCGAAGCAACGCGAGTACGGGTCGGCTAGTTATTTCATATACATATGTATGTAGATAATGTTTTTTGTACATTCAAATATTTTAATTTATAAATGACCATAGAAGTTTTCTTATGTTCTATAATTTTTTTTAATATTACACATGAGCCTCCCTATCTGCTTACCTATGTATGTACATAGTATTGTATAGTTTCATCTTCATATTTTTCATGAAATTGAACTAACGAGAAACTGCCGCAATAATTGAATTAGCTATCATGAAGAATATGATTCTTTTGAAGTTTGTTTCCTCTTGAGTTCGTTCTCTGTCTTGGTTCTTCTCAAAAACTCTCTTTAATTGCTTTTTCAGGTTAATGAAACGCATAGTTGCGAAGCAGTTGTAATCAAACTATATCAAAAACGTTTTTTTGTGAAAACGGAATCCTCAACTCATGCGAGAAATAATTTTCTCTATGACCAACTGAACGAATCAAATGTCTGTGTTTTCGCGAGAAATAAATTTCTCAACGACCAACTAACTTAATAATAAATTTCTTGCAGCAAGAAATGAAGTTTTAACAACGACGAAAAGTTTCCCTCAAAACACCATCCCATCAAAAAATTAGGTTAGGTAAAAATGAAAAGATTTTAACTCCCTCCTTAAAACCTTTATACAGGTCAAGTAGAATCAAGTCTTAGAATCAATACACCTATCTTTTATTTCAGGGGTTTCTATCCTGCTGGGCGAGATTTAAGCAAATGTCTAAATTTCACTCAAAGGTTTTTATTTTTTTATCGCCATATCAGCCGATTTCATGGAATTGATCAGTTTACATATCGCAGACATCACTCGTTTTTGACGTCTTCCAAATTTTCAACCTCAGTTGTTTGCTTTCTTAAATTCATAAGCCTATTCTTATGAAGCACAGGACAAATTCCTTAATGCAAATCTTGGGAAAATAATGCTAAGCAAACATGGTAAGGAGTGTTCCACTATGCAGTGGATACTATTTTCTTCTACAAAAATTCAAAAACTACTTTTTGAATGTGATAAGTATTTAAGAAAAAAGTAGTTTTCATAATGCTGAACTATTTCTAAATGAGAACATAAAACACATAAAGGAACTACAATTGATAATTGAGCACTGAATTATGTAAAATAAATTAACCAGCAATAAATATACAATTTGGTTTTCAATTTCAATCTTATAAATTTCGATAGTAAAAGTTTTGTTTTCAAGAAAAAAAAAACTTCATTAAAAAATAGATAGAAAAAAATTGCTTACACTTCTTTTTGTAAATTTCGCAAGATGTCATTTCAAAATCACATTCAGATACTAAAACGGCCTTAAACCTGCTATGAACCAGTTTTAGCTTATTCCACCGCTATTCATCGTGCATTTTCATTATAAATAAGGTTTTCAGGATTAGAGCCGTTGTAAAGTCGAAGTAACTTTACTCCGTCGCTAAAACGAGTTAGTAAATAAGGCTGATAAAGTTTATTTGGACAATATTTTGAAAGCTGTAAAACGCTTAGAATAAATCGGGTAAACAAAACTTAAAATTTTCTATTCTATTTTTTGTTTGGAATAAACTCTGTACCAAATATTTTTTTGTGAATAAATAAAACACTGGACTATGAATTTAGTACTGCTCAGTTAAATGATTTGATGTGAGTAGAATATGTTTAAATGAAATGCAGAAGCGATCAGCAAAGTCCCAATCATAAAAGCAGTGGTGCCAACAGAAAAGAATTTTTTCACACAATACACAAATTTATTTTTAAAAAATTGCTGTGTAAAATAATGTTGAAAGCAATTAACTCGATTCCATTTTTAACTTTGTTCTACCTGAAGTTCCATACATGCGCAAAAGTCAAATTTTGTCCATAAATATTTTGTTCACAGTAACAATTATTAAGAATACAAACCTGCTGTCCTCCTAGTATTTCTCTGAGCTAAACACATACATAAATAAACATTTTGAATTGGACATAGAAGAACGAAAAAAGTGAAATTCTTTCAACGTGACGTCATAGTTCTCACCCAAAAACTTTTGATGATTGTCTAAAAAAAAACTTTTCTTAAAATAATTTCTATCTTAATTCGAATGAATGTTTGTACCAACTCTTCACACCTATTCTAAGCTCCGAAAAAATTAAAAAAAAACTTAATAGTTTAATTTTACACCCATACACTGAACAAAACAATCCTAGACAAAATGATTGTTCCAATTCTACACGAAAAACGGTTTCGGCAACTTTAAACAAAAAAAAATCTTACAAATAAATTCTCTAGCTTCTACATGAGTATGTATGAGTTCGAATAAAAAGTTGTGTTTTTTGTTATAAATTTAGATTTTACTATTTATACTATAATATCTAATATGTATATAAACGCGGATGCATGGTTCTTCTTTCTCCATTATCAAGTACAGAATGTTTCGACTAGATGGATACGGCTGTTATTATGCAAAGAAAATTTCAAATTTGTGCGAAATTAGGTATACCAGAAATGAAAAAATTAAAGCGATTAATGCCGTAAGGTGATTTTTCAAAGAAGGATCTTAAAAATAACAATAAAAAAACGAGATAAATTTGGTTATCTATTCATTTCCAATATGTTAAAGAATTGGGATGAGTGTCCGGAGATGCTTTTAAATGGTGCGATTTTTTAAAGGTTGTTACCTGTAAAAATCAAACATGTTGATTCTTAGTAAGTAGCTAGGTATCTGTCTTATTAGCAGGTGAATCAACATGTTTGATTTTTACAGGTAACGCAGCCTTTAAAAAATCGCTCCATTTAAAAACATCTCCGGGCACTCATCCCAATTCTTTAACATATTGCAAATAAATAGATAACCAAATTTATCTTATTTTGTATATTTATTTGTAAGATCCTTCTTTGAAAAATCACATTACGGCATCAATCGCTTTAATTTTTTCATTTCTGGTATACCTAATTTCGCACAAATTTGAACCAAATGTTAACCAAATTATTTGTCAAAAATCCCACATATCTGTTTAGGTTATATTCGAAATAAAATTCTTTATATATTTGTATACATATGTACATACTTCATTTGTGGATGCATGTTCAAGTTTTGATATTTAATGATAATTTTTATTTTTTGGACTTCGAATATTGAATCCACTTTTTGAAATAGCTCACAATTGAAAAAAGAAATATTCAAGCAACTGATACACATTTTTGGGTGATAAAAGTCATCCCACATTTTAAATATCCATATGATGATTGTCAATATGATATTTGTACTGTATTAATAAAAACAAATATTCTTTTCCAACGGAGATTCGAAACCAAATCGCACTTCAACAGAAATGTGTTTTGATATTAAAATTATGAAATTGTCGTTGAATATCGAGAAAATTTTGATATAATAAATTGATAGTATAATATGAAAAATAACTGTAAATTCTACCTTAAGCTATCAGAGTGATAGTTGTATAGTTATAAATTCAAGGTTTGCATCAGTTTTTTTTTTTAAATTGGTATGATATATCAATTTTATCAGAGTAATAGTTGTATAGTTATAATTACAACGTTTTGCATCATATTTTGTAAAATTGATATAATATACAATATACATATGTAGATTGATATTAATAAAACATATGCAGTTTTTTTTCTATGCGATAGTACCTAAGTTACTGTCTACCAAGAAAGCGATGATGATGGCCATTTAAAGTGCGATATATTAGGTAATATATGGCAATTTATGTTTTTGGAAGAAAAATGAGTTTCTAGTGAAACAATGGAAGAGAATACAAACAAGAGGGTCCCATAATTTCATCTATCTGTATTCCTGTATCTCGACCTATATACTATAAGACTGAAGGAAGCAATTTTCTTTAAACCATATATTTAATGGTCATTTTTAGCCCAAAAAAAGCGGCATACCTGTTACTACCATTCTAAAAATAAAGTTAAAGTTATTTAAAAAAAGGCTCTAACGGTGTGTATGTACTATTATAAGTTTGGTCCAATTTTTTTAAAATAAAATTACCAACAAAATTTCTTTCTTATCTCATTGACTGCTGTACTGCCTTAGTTCAATTTTTTTTATTAAGAAATCCATTTAAGTTTCAAATAATAGTACATATATGTTTTTAAATGTATATGTATGTATGTATGTCATTAAACACTAAGAGTTGACATACAAAATTTTGTATAAGAGTAATCCACCGTCACATTTGTAAAACAATTTTTTTGTTTCGTTTTCAAATTGAACACAAATTATTGTATAAAATGTACACGTACTTCACGGAACCAATAATTTTATTTCTAAACAAATGTTTGCTGAAATAAATGACAACTTTATGTATTTTCAAAATAGAGAGGATGTTTTTTCTGTCACGGATGGGACAAATAAAAGACATAATTTCCAAATATTGTATGTTTTTACAGAAACTCCACGGATTTATTTCACATTTTTATTTAGATCCTTTGGTTTCTTACACTTTCTTCCTTTAAAAACTTTTATAATCTGTTTGTTATATACTATATGAATTAAAGAGTCCAAAATGTAATCAATCGTATTTAAAATAGAAAAACCGCTATATTTATTTTTTTCCACAGAGCACACAAAAGATTGCGCATAGAAAACGAGGTTAAGGTTGCGATGCGACCAAGAAAGTTATAAGTACTTTAAGCTTTTGATGAACATGTGTAAAAAAATATTATCAACATAATTTTTTTGAATTATGTTAATTCGGTGTTTTTTATTTATCTAGAAGTTTATAAAATATAGTAAAAATTATCTAAATTGATAAAATTACTCCAAAGAAATCTGAATTTTGTTTTTCTAAATTCGTATATGTTCCGGGAAACATACGCCATTTTTTTGAGCTGAAACTATTTAAAGTTTTGTTGTAATAACTTAAAGAATTAATTTCATGCATTAAAAAATTTGTCTCCTTATTTTTATATGTACATACATACATACATTATGCATGTATATATAATTTTTTTAAGTTTCAAGGTGCTTGTTCCTAAGATTAATACATTCGATCCAATCATGCATTTAATATATTTTTTACTTTTCCTCTCTTGATATGTACATATGTATATATATTTTCGAGTAAGACCATGGCGTTCCTTACACAACAAATACTTTTTTTTTAGTTTTATACATATACAGGGTAATTTGCATAAGGTGTGACAAAAAGCTAGGGCGTGTAGGTTGGACTTAGACAAGAAAAAAATCGTATGGGAGGGGGGGGGCCTATTTCCCCTCGTTTAGGCGGGAGGGGCAATTTAAGAAAAAAATCACTTAAAACAGAAAAAAAATTATTAAAAAGTGATACCTACAGAGTAATACTATAGCATTTTGAAAAGCCAGAAATACATTCTTTAATTTTGTTTTTAAATAAAGTTGTTCGAGTGAATAGTTTTTGAAAAATTAATTTTCAAAATCAAAATTTTGAAAAAAAAAATGAAAATTTTTTTTTAAACAAATTTTTTTAAAAATTTTACGTTATTAAGTATTATTTTTTTATTCAATATTCAATGCTCTTATTAATTTTTGATCAAACACAAAAAACCGGATGTCAAAATGTTTTGTAGTTTTTGAGAAAATCAAAAATAACAAAAACTACCTTTGTTCTAAGAAAAGCCTTTTATTTTAGTTTTTACGTTTTTGGATTCTTAGGTGAATTTACGATTGAAAGGATTAACTTTCTTTTTACTATTTTTTTAATTATCGTCTAATAAGCAAACAATAATGTGACAAATTACTGGATTAACAAATTTTTACATTGAGAACACCTGCGCTGCGTGAGAGCATTGGATTAATATTGACCTGCGAATGTTTTTTAAATAATGCAACGTTACACGCCCTAACTAGTGACAGAAAGAACAAAAATGTTCCTGAATCTTGAAATCAATTAAAATAAGAAATACATGCATATTTAGATAAAATACACAATTACTGTTTATTTAAATTTTTAACTATTTTTTAACTAAAGCTTATTACAAAAAATTTTCGATATGATCCCCATTTTGTAGAAGGAAAAGATTATAGCGCCTTCTTATTGCTGCACATAAATTTATACTTGATAAATTTTCCTGTAATTTGACTCCAGCCACTTCAATCCGTTGTTTCAGTTGTTCCAAAGATTCTATTTCCACTTCGTACACATAATTCTTCATGAATCCCCAAGCATAAAAACTAACGGAGTTAAATCTGGCGATCTAGGCGGCCATTCTATTGGACCTCCTCTTCCAATCCAACGTTCACTAAAATGTTCATCAAGCCAGTTCCTTACAGTGCGGCTGTAGTGTGCTGGAGCTCCATCTTGCTGGTAGATTAAATTGTCTGCTATGGCCAAGGGAACGTTGTCATTCAAATCGGGCAGAAGGTCTCGTAGTAACTGCAGATAGGATTCTCCATTTATGACTGAATTCAGGAACCGTGGTCCAATAACTGTTCGTCCAACAATACCAAGCCAAACATTACAGCTAAAGCGGTGTTGAAATGTGTTAATCCAGTACTTTGTCACTTTATTGTATGCTTATAAGACGATAATTAAAAAAATAGTTAAAAGAAAGTTAATCCTTTCAATCGTAAATTCACCTACGAATCCAAAAACGTAAAAACTAAAATAAAAGGCTTTTCTTAGAACAAAAGTAGTTTTTGTTATTTTTGATTTTCTCAAAAGCTACAAAACATTTTGACATCCGGTGTTTTGTGTTTGATCAAAAATTAAAAAAAGAGCATTGAATATTGAAT
The DNA here is from genome assembly GCA_911387755.1 of Chrysotoxum bicinctum. NCBI lineage: Eukaryota > Metazoa > Arthropoda > Insecta > Diptera > Syrphidae > Chrysotoxum > Chrysotoxum bicinctum. The sequence continues at coordinate 102,154,294 of OU426987.1, read as the reverse complement.
AAAAAAATAATACTTAATAACGTAAAATTTTTAAAAAAATTTGTTTAAAAAAAAATTTGCATTTTTTTTTTTCAAAATTTTTAATTTGAAAATTAATTTTTCAAAAACTATTCACTCGAACAACTTTATTTAAAAACAAAATTAAAGAATGTATTTCTGGCTTTTCAAGATGCTATAGCATTACTCTGTAGGTATCACTTTTTAATAATTTTTTTTTCTGTTTTAAGTGATTTTTTTCTTAAATTGCCCCTCCCGCCTAAACGAGGGGAAATAGATCCCCCCCTCCCATACGATTTTTTTCTTGTCTAAGTCCAACCTACATGCCCTAGCTTTTTGTCACACCTTATGCAAATCACCCTGTATATAGGCTACTCTCTACAGCAAATCCATTTATCTATATTTCATTTCTGTTCGAATCATTTTAACTTTCAATTATCTTCTGAAAATTTGTGACCAAATAAAATTTGTTTTAACTTTACTGTGCAAATATGAAATGTAGGTGTGTACATCACACCTACATTTTTTTACAATCCTTTTCATGACTAATATTTGATTTATTTATTTTCTTCGAGTATATCCATCTGTTCGGTCAGCGGACGCCAATTCTTTAATAAAAACTTTTTTCAGTTTTTATTTTTTACCTTTTGCAATTGTTATTAAGTCAGTCAAGTAAGAGTAACAAAACATGAACTGGATTTATTAATACTTTTTGATGGTATTATTAACCTTTAATTTGCTTTTATCAAAATTTGTTGTTCGTTTGTCTCGTTGAATTAACCCCAAAACAAGTTCTGTACATACGAGTACAAACAAAGAAACAATAAAGCAGGTATTCAAGATTTAGTTTTCTCTTAGTTAACTTTTTTTTGGATTGATTGTGGCTTCAAACATTATATGTATATAGTTTAGTTTTTTTACTTTGCAATAATTTGTGAACTCAAATCTAGCCCGGCACGTTCAAGACCTTTATCTTGAAAATTAATAATGTTTCTCATTGAGGGTTAAGCTTAATAAAGAGTTTAAAAATGATAATTCAATAATGTGAATTATACAAAATTATACAAAACTTTAACTATCGGAGAAAATTGCCAACATATGTTTGTATGAGTAGCTATGTTGGTAAGGGCCATGATAAACCCCAGAATTTGGCTTATGAGTTAAAGGTTTCGTAACTTACCTGACCCAATTTTCGAAATTGTGTGAATCAAAATTTTAGATATACTCCTACACAACAAAAACAATAAATAAATGAAATAATATAGATTTTATACGTATTGAAAAAAGGAATTATGCATTATGCAACTTTTATAATCTTAATCATCTTAGGATTACATTGGAAAACAATTTCTATGCATATTTAAAATGGATAAAAAGGTCTCTCTACTGGGCATTTAAAACCCACAGTCACATCAAATTAAATGTGGATAGTTTTCTGTGTATTTTAAGCTAAGTTACTTTCACAAGAACCTACAAGTTTTAATACGGTGTGCAGAGTTATAATTTCTGCAACAGCATTTTTACAAAATCTACTTCAATCGTTTATACATATGGATTCAAAAATCAGTTTCGACTTTACAACAACTATGAGCTTTAAAATCAAACTGTGCCCAAGCCTTCGTTCGTTCACTTTGTCACATTTTTTGCATAATGTAATGCACAATGTTAAGTTACAATAGCAAACAGAACAATATGGTGTATAAAGGCATTATTCGATAAGATGGTGTTGTCGCCATTAAGAGCATTTTCGTCACAAAAAGTAGTAGTAGTAGTAGTAGTAGTAGTAGTAGTAAAAGTAGTACCCCTTGGCATAATGGTTAGTGCGTTGGACTGTCATGCGGAAGGTCTCGAGTTCGATTCTCAGCCGCTGCAAGAAAGTTTTTTTCAAGGGTGTACTGCCTCTTGCGAGGAATTGACAAATCCTCCAAGAGTATCTCTTGTCATTTAAAGTGATGCTCATTATAGCCGTTCGGAATCGGCAGAAAATTGTAGGTCCCCTCTGTTCCTGGTAACATGCATACAGGAATGGTTGAGAGTTGTAAGCTACTAGGTCCTGGTTTACTTCGAGCTGTTGCACCACCAAATTTAATTTTAGCATAAATAAACTTAAACACTACAACTTATTTTGAATGAAATTTACGGTACTTATTGCAAGATTTTTATTTTTGTGAAGTAAGGTTCTTTTAAATTATTTTATTCAAAGTTTTTTTCTTTTTCTATAGGAAAATATTACAAGTATATATAACTTATTAATGCTAATATTTTTTTAATTTTAATTAAAACTGAAACTTACAAACCAGACCAGGTTCCGTCATGTGATCCATATTCCACCGACCAGTCGGAAAAATGGTAGATAGATATATTAAATATAAATGTCTACCTCTTTCAACCATCTTCAGGTCATATACTCGTATCATATATCGGGGTCTAGTGCAACAACTCTGCCCTGTACATAGGGTAACTATATAATCTAAATAACCGACTTAAGTGGGTTGTTCTCATTCATCCCGCAAGCCAAACAATTCCTTTATTATTTCAAGAACCAACTGTACTTATATTATCAATAGAAACGAACTAAGGGGGTTGTTCTATTTATCCTACCGATTTATCCAGAAATGAGCCTAATCGCTGAATATGATTTTTCGACAAAGCGCGCAAAATGTTGCACGAACGCCCACTTTTATAAGACAATTTAATCATTTGCAAATGTTGCTTAATGCTTTAACTCTCCATGTTGATTTGGCAGACAATCTTAATAAATTACTGACAATTTTTCAGCTATAGGCTTAACAATATAGCCGTAATGACCTGTCAAAGCTTGAAAATTCCTGTTGGAAGACCGCTGATTATATTGGAAACTTATGAACATTTGCGCTCAAAGTGCTCAAACAGATTAAGCAAGTGCGTTGAATTATAAAAAAAAAAACTGTTTAATTCAAAAATTGAAAAGTAAAAGTATATTTTATGTTAGCAAAATTGCTATTCACACTTCTTACTCATCCTAAATTTCTTGCATAACAATTTTGCAGACTTCGGTTGTAATTTCGGCAATTTCATTTCTAATGTGTTTCTGAAGCGGTTGTGGTCGGTTTTTTGATTTACCTCTTTTGCCTTTTATTTAAAGTACCCCCATAAGAAGAAATCGAGAGGCGTCAAATCAGAGGATCTTGGGGCCAGTGGATATCACCGCTTTTAGACATTATTCGGCTGGGAAAAATTTATCTTAAAATCACGACATTTTCTCCGCTTATTTGCAATCGAACAATTATTTAAATAATTTTAAAGACATTGTTGCTGCTTTAGATGCTCCATTATAAATTGTTTTCGTCTGCTCTCTACGGTTGTCAAATACCAACTGACAAATTTTGTTTACACGAAAATAGCAACAAATAACATCGACCTCGAACATAAAACGCACCCTGTACGTACATATACAATACGTATCTATGTAGCAATTATAGCTATGTTTGTATATAAACTGAAAATTTATGTGGAATGCCTTTGATTTGAATAAGGTTTAAGAGGGTCTAACACGATATCCAAACAAAATAATCTAGAGACCAAAAATCTCAAAAGTAAACATTTCGAAAAAAATCTTCGTAAATGAAATCTATATATATAAAAATCAATGCCACTTTTCGTTGTGTTTCTACCTATAACTCAAGAACGGGCTTACCTATCCAAACCAAATTTTATGGCTTTGTTTGAACTATTTAGTAGATGGTTTATGTGAAGTTTGCATAAAATCGGTCGAGTGGTTCTTCATTTATCACATTTTTTGTAAAAAATGAATTCAATAAATGTCGGATCATTTTGTTAGTGGGGATTTTGCTGTCAAATTGAAACTTATATTTTTAATTTGATTTATTCTTTTTTATATGAAGGAATAATTTCACAAGCCGGGCGAACAAATATAGGTCGGCGAACGCGTAATGCAAATGATGTGGTATTACTAAGTCGATCACAGACTGCAGATGAACGCGCACAAGCTAATGCATCGCAGTAAACGTAATGCACGAAATATGTAGATCTGTTGACCCTCTGTACCTGTACTGAACCTTGCACGCCGATCACGAATGCGTCGTGCTGCTCTTTTGGCTAAAATGATGCGTGCTGCTTTTAATTACAACAGTCCACATTGTGATGCGGCTAACTTTCCACGTGAAAAGCCCGGCATGTGTTGTGCTAATGGCAAAGCGAGATTTCCAGCATTAGAAACTCCACCCAAACCATTGTATTCATTTATTTTTGGGATATCTCAAACGTCGAAACACTTTTTGATCCATATTCAACAACACAATTCGGCATTTCAAATGACCTCTTTTAGTGCTACTAAAATTATTAGAGATAATTATGCCGACGTTTAAGGTAAATACTTCAACATGATTGTCCCATGTTTATATCAATCTGAATCATAAAGTATTCGATAGTTTTAAAAATTCTGATCCAACATCTACCTAAAATTGCATACATGTTACAGATTCAGGGCCAGATTTATCATCAAGCTGGTTCGTTATTGCCATATTTCGACGCTGATCATCAATTTTTGCAAATTTATTTTATTGGTTATGAAAATCGTGAATTGGATCAACATTGTGCAATTGTTTCGAATACAAGACGAGAAATTATTCGTGAGCTACAAAGGTTTTTCCATCAGCATAACACATTAGATCAATTGTTCAAAATTGCTCTCGATCGTATGCCATCTGATAATCACAAAATCGTAATAAGGGCTGATAGAACACCTGTTGGAGAGCATGCAAGGCGATTCAATGCACCCACAATTGATGAGGTTGCAATTGTAATTCTTGGTGATCAGTTTCAATCCCGTGATATTGTACTTCATCGCAGAAATGAGCAATTGCAACATGTTTCGGAACTTCATCGTATATGACACAATCATGCAAACCGTTTCCAATAATGCAGGTGGATTATATTTCTTGGATGCGCCTGGTGGTACAGGCAAAACGGTCCTTATGTCATTGATTTTAGCTATTCTAAATATTCGATCGGAACAAAAAATTGTATTGGCACTTGCATCTTCGAGAATTGCTGCTACATTATTAGAAGGTGGTCGGACTGCACACTCTGCACTAAAATTGCCATTGAATGTACAGGTGATTGAAACTCCAACTTGCAATATTTCGAGAAATTCTACTATGGCAAAAGTTCTGCGATTAATGCCAATTATTTTATGGGATGAGTGTACAACAGCGAATAAAAAATCACTAGAAGCATTTAATCGAACAATGCAAGATTTACGTGGTAATCAACAGTGTTATGAATTAAGATGAGGCAATGAATTATCCAATTGAATTTTTAAATTCATTGGAACTAGCTGGTATGCCACCGCATTGCTTGAATTTGAAAGTTGGTTCTTTGATCATATTATTGCTAAATATTAATCCACCAAAACTGTGTAATGGCACCAGATTGGCAGTGAAAAAGTTATTGCCAAATTTGATTAAAGCTACGATCTTAGCTGCTAAATCAAAAGGAGAAGTTTGTTTGATACCACGTATCGCTATGATTCCAACTGATATGCCATTTGAGTTCAAACGATTACAATATCCTGTGCGTTTATCATTTGCGATGTCCATCAACAAGGATCAAGGGCAAACACTTCAAGTTTGTGGAATTAATTTGGAGGAATCATGTTTTTCACATGGTCAACTTTATGTTGTCTGTTCCAGAGTCGGTACCCCCAGCCGTTTGTTTATTCATGTCCAAAATGGAAAAACAAAGATTATTGTTTATCCAAACGTTTTGGATTAAGTTTTAAAATAGCTAGCAATTAATAAAATATTTTTTTGTTTGAATAAATGAATTTGATGTTGCAATTATTTTTTTTTATTATTTCACTTTATACGTAGCGAAGCACGTACCGGGCCGCTAGTAATCTATAAAGCATATAATCTTGTATTTTGCTACTTTTGTAACAGTAGTTTTTATTATTATTGTTAAATATTATTGTTGAAAGGAATGTTAATTCATTTCATTGGGAATTGTTTATATTTCTTAAAGGCTGCATTATTTCATTATGAAGCGTTGCTCCAATTGCGAGACCTTAATTTTCGAACATAATTTAAAATGCAATTTAATATTTAAATATGTAAATCACATTTGACAAGAGACCGTACTATAGGGGATATGAAGTTTAAAGTAAGTTCTAATAACGTGATTCATGATTTTTTGTGGAACATATTCTATAAGCAAAAATGTATTTTAGTTATATTTGTAAGACATATTAGCTTATTTATATGTTAAGAGTGGAATCTTGTCTTTGTTTTCATAAAGTGGTTCTTCCATGCTTTAGACAAAATTTCAATTGTGAATGAAATAAAATCCTGAAATCCAAAGTCCATTGAACTCAAAAATCAGAAAAGCTGAAAATCTTGAAAACTTAAAATCCCGACAACCATGAATTCTTTAAAATACATGACGTGTTTTACGATAAGGATCATAGTTTAACAAAAACACGGACAAATTATTCCAATTGAATTTTGATACTTCTGTTTGAAATTACTTTTTAAAAATGGGTTGAACTCCATAGAGTTAAGGTTATCTCTATTGTTAAATATTTGTTTTTTTTTTCATTATTTAATATATGTATGTATTTACTCAAAAACAACTAATAATATGATTCAAACAAAACTTAAGATGTTAAAAGTTTTATTATAATATTATTATAATAATTTATGTTTTTAACTTTCTCGTCAGCAAATATGTTTGGTGATTGAAATATTTTATTTATTATGTATATACAAAGCTTACCTTTATAGTTTACCGCAAGTTTATAAAATTATCCTTCAAACAAAACTTAAATTTATATCAATATAGATTCTACGTTGGATTCGATTTCAGCACCATAAATACTATGTTCAACAATTTTTTGGCACTTTTATTATTTATCGACGACCGTATAAGATAGCTATTTTTACATTCCGACATATGCAAAATAACATTGCGTTGTTTTATTTTTAGAAGAGAAAAAACCTACACAAGAATGCTATCTAGTCCATCTTATTTCCTCCTTTAGATGCATTTTTATATAATAGTTTGATCTGACTAAAATAAACACGTTTACTATCACCTCTAAGGTAAAAAAATTAAAACATCTTTAGTTCGGCGATTTTTTTGTTTGCATGGTGACGAATTAAAAACTGAGTCATATGAAATTAAAACACTTACCATTTTGTTAAGTTTTGTTTTTAGTTTTTAAAAGTACATACTCGTACATTGCATTTTATGGATGATTATAACTTTTATTTGAATGGCCATTAGTCTTATAATAACTTTAAAACCTACTAAGATTATTTTTGAATAATCTAGTTAACCTAACTGTATAATATAATACCTATTTTATTGGATACAACATTTAAATTTAGCATACATGTGTGCATACATATGTATGTACATATGATATTTTTTAAGTCATACAGGTAGTCCATTTTGTTTTGGAATGCCAAATAAGAAAGATTTACATGACACAGTTTAATGGGTGGGTAAGTTAGCCTATCTCTCGATGTGGGATAAAAACATTGAAATCACTCCTTTTGATATACAAAGCTGAAAATGATTTATATTTAATGATAAATATTATAGTCAAAAGCAAATGCCAACAACAACCCATAAAAGAATTAGTCATCCTCATCATTAACATATGGCACCCGAAATAGAATAGAGGACTGACACATGTGGAAGCATTTCAAATAGTTTTTAATGTTCAAAAGATAAGTGCCAACGAAATAATTTGTATAATAGTGTGCTTGCATAAATTACCGTTATTTAAAAGGAAATAATGCAAAATAATTGAATATAAAATTCATAAATTAAAATGATTTAAAATTTCAATATAATATATAATAATTATAAAAAATAAATTATGATCACAAAATGTTTACGGCTATTGGAGTTGTTCTGTTCTTTCGAATCTGAACTTAGAGGAGAAGCAAATTATAAAACTTTGTTTCAAATTTGTATAAATGTGCAAACTAATGATCTTTTTGATTGGTAATAAAAGGGAAATATCTTTCAACAGAACAGACGAGTAGATATTAATTGATTCCAAAATTTTTCATGCACTGTGTTTGTTATAAATAAATTCAGTATTTTATCAAAACGGATAAGTAACAAGTTATTGATTTCTCTTAAGAGTGATGTTTAAGTTGGTATTGCGATTAACAATACAAGCAGTGATGCGAGCAACGACAAAATCAAACCTTGAGTCACTCAGAGCTATTATGTGGTGTTGGTATTGGAAAATTACCTTAGCTCAATTTTTCTAATTTTTTTTATTTCTTTTTTGGACATTAGATATACTTTAATAATTAAAGTAGACATTTTTTTAAATTCTAGGCTATTACAAAGACTTTAAAAATTAAAAACACAAATTTCATCGTTAGATGAGCTGTTTTTCTTAATAATCCGAAAAAGTTATTTTCAAACAACAAACATTTAATTGAACTTACTATAACATTTTTTTATTTGTTTAAACTCATTTTTTAGATATTAGCAAATAACCATTTTTACCAATAACTTTGTGTACTTGATTGATATTCACCACTAGCCACTGACAGGGCCGCCGCTACCATATGTGCAAAATGTGCGGCGCACAAGGGCGCCAACGTCTAGGGGCGGAAAATTAAGAGATCGATCTAACTCAACGTATACAGCATACTCCAAAAGTTTTTCTTAAGCTATTGGAACTTGTTTACATTTGACCGCTCACTACGTAGTTCCCACACACAATCTACTACAAATCTTTATTCATATTTTGTTTGTGACTTACGCCTCTCACACCAAATATCTAACCTCTTCGATTGCAGTCATTCGGAAAAAAACCAAAGGTAAAAAAAATGTTTTGTGTCTCTAAATATTTATGTTTCTTTTTAAATAAGGGTTTACGAATAGTTTTTAATTAATTTTGGAATTGAATTGATAAATAACTTAAATGTCAACGTATTGAACAAAATCAGAATAACCCAGAAATTTAACGTTTCATTGGTTGTTCGAATTTAAGCTTTCAATTGACATTCAGAGTTCAGACTCTATTTATATCAAAATATAGTTCCCACACAAGCCACAAAATGTCAAATTTCATCAAAGCATACCTAAGATGTCAAGGAATTATATATAATACTTCCAGATCCGGAAGTAAATGATTAAGTGTTTCAAAAAGAAAGTGATAACAAAAACTTTTAAAAATATCAAAAACTACTTTGTCTTCTTTCTGTCAAGCTATTAACTATTGGTTTTTACCAAAAGATTGATTTGACAGACATAAATTAAAAACCGTGCAAGGAACTCGAATATTTGCATTTTATATGAAAATGGTTTTGTTGAAGATATATCTATATATTTTTTGTTTCCTCTTAAAATAAAATGCACGACTGGGTCGCACGAACTTGCTCTTATGTAAAAGACTAAGAATTTCAAAAATGAATGCTATTAGAGAAAAACTGTTCATAAACATAAAACATAACTCTTTTAGTAGTAGCTGGAGCTGAGGACACGATGCCATGTGATGCAAGCAGATATTAGTTCATGTAAGAACAAAATTTATAACAAAGTTATAAGTAAAAAAATCTTTTATATACAAATGTTTAAAACATTTTTTTTTACTTTACGAATAAAAAATAAATTTCCAAAAAAATATTTAGCCCTTTTTTGAGGTATCGAATTTTCCAAAAAAAAAAATCATTAAAATCCGTTCAGCCGGTAATGAGAAATTCCAAAATCGTCAAAATGGTTCTATGTTCGGTACAGTCAGTAATATATTGATTTCAATTTTTTTTGTTTAATTATAGAACGTAAAAATTTATCAAAATTCTCGGAGACGTTTTCGAGAAAAACACGATTTTCGAAAACTTTTATTAATCAAGTTTTAAAAAAAATCAAGCATGGGGTTTTCGAAATATTGAGTTTCGAAAAAAAAATTTGAAATCCAAAAAAAAAAGATTTGAAATTTTTAATGCACAGGAATATTTTAAATTTTGGGGCGCTTTCGCATAAAACAAATTATCAAAATCGGTTGTACCGATTCTTTAAACTTTTTGATTTTTGTTTAAATCTGTTGGACATTGTTTAAAAAAAAAAAATTATAAAATTTCGAAAAAAATCGTATTGCAGGTAGAGTTATTTTTGGTCTTAAAAAAAAGAAGAAAAGTAAACGTGTGGGGACGAAATTTCGAGATCCACTTTTTTCGTCTTCGCTATCATCGTAATGTCAACTTTGATCAAAATCTCGAGCTCGATTTTTTTACGAATGCATAACTTGCCTTATATGTAGTACTCGTACCTATAAGTCTCAAGTAAAAAGAGTAAATAAAAATAAAAATAAAGGATGCAAAATCTGTGCATATATGCTATAATGACTGCGTTCATTGTATAAGAATTTGGTGCAGCTCGGAACGCGACAACAATAATGCACGTTTGCTTAAATTTTTCAACTGCGTAATCTAGAATAAATAAAACTTTCACTTATTCAACGTAAATAACCCCGTGCACCCGAGACATGGGCGGCAATTTAAGGTTCTTGCACAAGGGCGCACGAACATCCAGCGGCGGCACTGGCCACTGAATCTATTCTACATACATGTTACCTAATGTATTCCTCCGTAATAATGTCTAACAGATCTATACATAGGTAAGTTATGCATTCCGTAAAAAATTAAATTTCGATTAAACTTAACATTATAATATAGGAAAAATAAATAACTCTACCCTTATTTCGTTTTTGCAGAATATCCATTGTATCGTTCCCTGTTGATCTGTAGGGGTTGCTGTTAACGGTGATTGCCTCACCACCTTCGTTTTCGAAGAAGTTGCTCGCGCAGAATCCGCACAAAACGGTAACTTTTTGCCATCTGGTGAACTTCGTATGGATGGGCGTATTAGAATACACTGTAATTTAGCTTGTTAACATAATAAATCATCCAAAAATGTGCCTCTTGGTTAAAGATGATTTTCCCAGCAAAACTAAAGTCTTCCAAACGCTCCGAAGACCAGTCAGTGAACGAAAGGCAGCAGTTGTTTCAGTGTCTTGTACGGGTGTGGGCCCAAGGTGAGTCTATTTTGAAGAATAACCGCATATGCCGGACAATGGACACAACGCACCCTAACGAAAGACCCTTTTGATAATATAGTTTTATCATCAGTTACATCAGTTACATGGGTCATCTTAATCAGAATTGGTTCTTTTGAATATGTTGAACATCCTTTGATAATAATCGAATTCAAAATTGAAGAGTTTTTAAATAAATCGCAAAATAATCACATCTAGTAAGCCAAGATTTATATTCGTAAAATAAATTAGTTTAAAAACCTCCATTTCTTCAAACACACACAGAGAAATGGTTGAGTTGTAAGACACTAGGTTTAGGCTCTCTAATTTATTTATTTTAATTTTGTAAGTCACTATACTCTGGTTCTCCACGATCTAATTAAGTTTTATGATAGTATACTGTTTTATAATTTATTTTGATTCAACATTTAAAATATTCTGTGATAAGGGTTTTCAGATTACATACTACTAGTGCAGCACATCAAATTTTCAGTCTATGCACGCAACCATAACCGAACCACTTGCTGGCGCGAAAACCTTAGGGTTCTTGGTACACAGCACAACATATAGCCCGGTCAAAATAGACATTCAAGGTTACATTAATTCGCACAAAGCTGAAAATTGGCATGAATGTTGGGAACACTATTACAAACAATTTGCGGAAAGTCCCCATCGATCCGACGTGTGAAAAAAAAAATTATTCAAGGTCAAATGTTGCAAAAATCGGTTTTTTGCATTTTTCAGCTAAACGGCAAGTTTTATCATAAAATAGGTGAGACAAAAATTATTCATCATGCAATTATCTATAGAAATTGTCTTAACACTTTTTCTCCTAAGAATCACCATTTTGGAGATACAGCGATGCAAAAAGTTGAAAAAGTTGTAAACATTACAGAATGGTAATACAAGTAAAAATATTAGTTTTCGTGGCCTATACAAATACATACATATTATACAATTCTGAAGCCATATATACACTGTTCAAATGCATGACAAGCACGCGCAAGTGTATTGGTGAAAAAATCACACGTATAGATTGAAGCAAAATGAAAATCTTTTGATTTTCTTTCAATCTAGCGTCCTGCATTGAAGTAGTGTATATGAAAGATTGATGATTGATCATTGATCTTGGTTCATTTACGTACAGTACGTTGAAGAGATGAGAACACAGTACAACATAAGCACTGATTTAAATATTAAAACAGTAAACAAAAATTTTATGATGAAATGGACAGACAAAATAAAAGAAATTAAAATTGAAAAAAATCTCAAGGAAATTCGTAAAATCACAATTTTTGGAGGAATAACTCTCTTAGCTTAAGAACCAAGCTACGGCTGTTTCGATCCAACGTCGAATCCGTGTTACTTTACGGTTGCAGCACTTGGAAAGTAACAATAGGTGCCACTAAGAAGCTGCAAACGTTCATTAATAGATGTCTACGAAACATCCTCAGGATTTTCTGGCCCAATCGTATATCAAACGAAGAGCTCCTTAGGAAAACGGGTCAGGAACCTATTGACTCTATTATACGACGTCGAAAGTGGCAGTGGATCGGACACACGCTTCGAAAAGGCGACAACTGTATTGCGGCGCATGCAATGCAGTGGAATCCGCTTACTCAAGAAGGAAGAAGAGCTGGACGACCGAGAAGCTCATGGAGAAGGACAGTCGAGGAGGAGTCAGCCCAACTAGGCAAGAGTTGGAGGGAGCTGCGACTCATATCCAGGAACCGAACACGATGGCGAGCTGGCGTTGTTGACGCCCTATGCCCCACTAGGGGTCCCCCACGGACATAAAAGGTCTGAGGACCTAAATAAGTAAAGTAAGTAAGTATATTTGGCTTAAGAATATAAACTCGAAAGAAAACCCAGTCCCTCATTTTATGTGACCGTACGGCCTTGAGCAGCATCTGTCTGCTATTCATTTGTCCGTGTGGCGACACTCGTATACCTGCTCCGTTTCTAAGGGCCCAAACAAAATAGTATTAGGCCCAAGCGTTCCTTCGAAGGAAGAACAAGTAGTTATTGCAAACAGAATTTGTGCAGTTTCTTGTTTGTAAAAGAAATGTCTCAATTTTGCTTTATTTATGCAAGTGTTGAAAGAGGTGATGAATTGCCGGAATACTTAAAAGACCAGACTTCTGTAACAATTCATGTGCAGTGTCGGAAAAAGTACACTCGGAAGAGTACCATTACCGCAGTTAAAAGACATCACGAACAAGTACAAGCTGGTACATCAAAAATAAATGAATCAGTTTTTTGTTTAGGTTACGTAAGGTTAAGGTGGCTGCTGACCGGAAAAGCCAACACACTTAGACCAATATTTGGTCCGTTGTGATACCACAGGATTTCAAAAATCACCCTTACTCGTCAAACTATTTTGAGCTAACAATCAAGCATTTGAGAAAGTGAATGTCGGAATTGTTTTTTGTTTAAAAGAGTGCTGTTTATTCTGTGGCAATGAATTGAATGAAGCGTTTGAAATGAAAAAATCATTGCAATATCGGCGTGAAATTTGTAATGTAATTACGTGCTTAGATAAGTTTCGGTACCTACTTATCTTTTATAAAAAATACTCATAATCGCTTTCGTCATTTCCAACAGTAGTATTTTTCAATTAGATACAAAATTTTCAACTCAACAAGATCACAATAGATCGTTGAATAGGCCTAACGGGGAGGCCACCTTAAAAAAACACGCACCACGTGCACTACCTCACGGGTGGCGCGGAACCATGTGCATATTATGAAGAATACAACTTTTTGCATCGCTGTATCTCCAAAATGGTGATTCTTAGGAGAAAAAGTGTTAAGACAATTTCTATAGATAATTGCATGATGAATAATTTTTGTCTCACTTATTTTATGATAAAACTTGCCGTTTAGCTGAAAAATGCAAAATACCGATTTTTGCAACATTTGACCTTGAATAATTTTTTTTCCACACGTCGGATCGATGGGGACTTTCGACAAATTGTTTGTAATAGTGTTCCCAACATTCATGCCAATTTTCAGCTTTGTGCGAATTAATGTAACCTTACCCCTATTTTTGAAGCTAATTTGACCGGGCTAATAAGGCTCTGTTGAGTTCCTGGTCACAGTGGTGTCCCAGGTAATGAAAGCGCTGAAGAGTAGACACAATTTGTTTCAACTGTCTGGCACGAGTATTTTTTTAATACTTCAAGTAAGTTTATAGGTCAATTACAAACGTTAGAACCGGTACAAAAAAAAAATTCGAAAGAAAACTTGTTTTCAAGTTAGATTTTCAAGTGTAATAACAGATCATCATATATTTTTAAAAATGTTGAAAAAATTAAAGATATGTGCGTAGTAAAATATGTATAATAATAAATGTATAAACATCAACAAATTCAAAAAAAAAAAAAATACTAAGCAAATAGCGTTTGTATAAAATACACGATAAAACAATACCTGCCCTATCTTTTACAACTTTAACAATAAATAATAATTTCGCAAAGTGTCATGAGTCATCTTAATATTTAAGTAAAGAAATTTATAATCCTAATATCTCATGAATGCAATCAGTCATTCACGAATTAAAAAGCTAACATAATTTCTACCGAAACATGCAATTAACCTCTTCCTATATTGAAACATATATTTCGCGTCAAACTAATCGACTCTAAGACAACGATCACAAACATAAAAGCAGAGGTTTTAATAAATGACAAACTAATCACACGTATCTACATGTAATTGAAAAGTGATTTCTAGATAAAGCTTTCTGCGATTTGACATTATTTGTTGACGTCTGAGATGGTTATACATATTCTATATATATATAAAAACATATGTTTAATTTCCTATATCAAAGTAGAATGGTTAATTGATGTCTCTTTTTTGAATTGAATTTTTTTTTGATCGAAATATTACTCGGTTGCGCTCGTGCGTCCGTCGCCGTCTCCTTCATCTTGTGCAATTTAAGTGAACAAATGCCAGAGCAAAAGTATACCGTCTTCAATCATAGAACATAAATCTGTGAGGTGATTTGAAATTGTTGGTATTGATCTTTTTCTTTGGACTTATAGGTACTATAAGGCAAGTTAAGCATTAGTAAAAAAAAAATCGAATTCGAGATTTTGCTCAAAGTTGACATTACGATGATAGCGAAGATGAAAAAAATTGGGTCTTGAAATTTTGTATGTCTGTTCGACTACAGCGTAGACGGTTCGGCTGATTTCCGTGAAACGTTGTATATTTGGTTTTTAGATGTTTCTCCCCACACGTTTTTTTTTCTTTTTTTTAAGACCAAAAATAACGGTATACGATTTTTTTTAGAAATTTTATAAATATTTTTTTTTCTCAAAAACTGGCCCACAGATTTAAAAAACAAATTAAAACAATTTCATTAAGTTAAAGCTTAAGTAATGCTTAAGACAAAATTCCAAAATGTTACCCCCCATGGAAGCATTTTTTTTTTTTTTGATTTTCACAAAAACGGTACAACCGATTTTGATAATTTTTTTATGGTAAAGCTCCTCCTTTGAATACTATTATAATTTTTAAATTAGATTAAAATGATTTATTTGTTAACATCATAAATATATACAAATTTACATAAACAAAATCTGTGTGGCGTGGCTATGCCGTCTGTTGATTGGTACTGATTATGAAAAATTAAAAAATAAATAAATAATTGATTTTAAATATAAATAATAAACTTGTAATTGGGTTACTTTGAAAGATAACTTATTCCTTTAGAAGCCAGCATTTATTATTCTATCCCGATAAGTTAAAGCTGTTTTGCAAAATTTTGATAATGGGTCGGTCATTTCGTTCAATAAATCCAAAACTTGATCTGATGAGAGCGTATCATTACCGAGGAAGTGTCGCCTTGTTTCGCGAAGAGTCGGGCATTTACCCACAAAATGAAATACGTCTTCTCTTTCTGCTGTATTACATATATTGCACAGTATTGGAAGGTCATCTCGGTGCGGTCTATAGTTGAGATGCAGCAGTTCTACCCTAAGCCTTAGTATCAATGAAATTGATTCTACGCTAATTTCGTCTCGAAAGTAGTTTGCCTTTTGTAGGTTGTAGTTGAGTCTGCTGTATACCGATATGTAGAGGGATTCTCTTGCTTCCTTTTCATATTCATTCCTAGTATTTTTTTTTTTTTTTTTTTAAATCGAAGTTACACAAATATGCTAGCTCCAACCACTCTCCATACCAAACCAACTTTGCTGCTCACTGCTTTCATCATGATTCTCTTCGGAAGTCGACTTTTATTCATGTTTAATACTTTGTTAACGTAATCTGCCTCTAATTTATGGGTTTTGGTAAACAACGGTGATAATCCAGTCTCTAGGTTCAACGTATAGTTTGGTGTGTTTGACGGTAGTCTGAATGCTGGTTTTAGGTAGAAGCGTAAATATTTTTCCACTACATCATATTGATAACCTCCCCAAACCTGCGCTGCGTAAAGCATGACTGATTCTGCAACGGACTCGAAAACTTTGAACTTAGTAATGTGGTTTAGATATTTGTTGGAGAAACACATCTTCCAAGTTGAGTGTATTGCAGTTTTTGCCTTTGCAAGCTTCTCATTAAAGTGTTTCTCCATTTTTAAATTACTTGTGAATATCACTCCTAGGTACTTATACTCGTTGACCACTTCAAGCCTTTTGTTATTATAGTGCCAATTTTAGCTTGCTCGTAGTCTACCCCTCCCTCTGTTGAAGATCATGATCTTAAATTTCTCTTGGTTCACAACTACGTTCCAACTGGCATAGTGTTCACATAATCGATTGATCATCCGTTGCAGCGTTTCCGGTGAGTGAGCTAGGATTACTATGTCATCTGCAAACAGAAGTGCTTTGATGGTGGTTCTGTCGATTTCAATTCCACCAGGCAGGATTTCAGTTATATCATTGATGAATAGTGCAAACAGCAAAGGACTTAGAGAACATCCTTGTCTCACTCCCATCTTAGTTTGGAACCATTCGGGCAGAACTTCACCATCCCAGACTGCAGCCCACGTATGTTCTATAAAGTTTTCTATAACTTTTCCAAATTTGTGAATTTTTCCTTTGCAATATAATATAATTTGTACAACAACGACTTTCAGTCCACAGTATCAAAAGTGGCCCTAAAATCCACGAAGAACGCGTACAGCTTCTTCCCTTGTGACACAAATGTTTCTGCTACATTTCGAAGTACAAATATGTGGTTGAGTATCCTGCTCTAAATCCGGCTTGGTACTCTTTAAGCAGGTTTTTGTGGTTGATCCAAGTTGTAAGGCGCCGCCGCCGTTGCAAAATGGTCGTAAAAATTTTGCAAGCCACATTTAAAAAGGAGATTCCCCTATAGTTATTCGGATCTGTTTTATTATGCCTTTCTTGTGTATCGGAAGTATCAAAGCCTTCTTAAACTCTCGAGGAACAACGCCGTTCTTCAAAATGTCATTGCTAACGGTTGTTATAGTTTGTATATGAGCTCAACAGAACCGTACTTATAAAATTCTCCTGTAATGCGATCCAATACTGCGTACGTTTCTGCCACTGTTATTTATGCATCCAAAATGTCGTCTTCGAAGCGAGAAGAAGCAGATTGGACCGAATTCGAAATACTATGTGGATTAAACAATGTTTTGAAATGTTCGCACAATGTAGCTGCATCTAGGTTTTTGCTTATGGTAGGCCTCGTTCCATTAATGTGACGCACTTCTTTCCAGAAGTAGGCTGCATTTGTGCAATTTTTTAAATTTCTTGCTGTTTCTTCAGCAAAGGTCTAAAAGCTTTAAAAAGTTTATTTGCTTCGATGTATTGGTCCCTAAATTCATCTCCATTGCTTTTTCGAAATATTCTAAGCCACGCAAAGGTTAGTTTTCTTTCTTTTCCTTCAAATCTTTCGTTGACATGTGTCAAACAAATGTCATTGTCACCCAGTAATTGTTGTAGAACTTCAGCCGCCTTTTTTCCATCGCACATAATTTCATTTTTTTGATCGAAATAAAATATTTTATCCTCAACCTTAAGTGTTTGTGCCCTCAATTGTATTTTAATGCTTTTATTTTGTTCGTTTATGTGTCTTTTTATCCTCATCAAAGTTTTCCTCTTCTCTCGAGTTGCTGCTGTATAGTCTCTATGTATGGATACACCTGTACCTCGGAGTGCTGATGCCGCTTTCAAGGCTCTACCAACATCTTCGCTATCACGCAGTTTCACCATATCGTTCGCAACTTCTCCTACTGAACTCAATGAACTTACAGATTCAACAATGTTATGATTGTTAGTTTTTAAGAGATCCATACATAAAACCTAGGCTTTGGCCGTTGGGTCTAGGCCCGCTTGGATTAATAAATATATGTGCAATTTGATTTTTCTCGTTTGCGTTTCGTTCCATCCGCTCTACCTGTCTTTCCAACGCATTGCACCGCGATTCTACTTGTTGCAGCTGAACTTGCAGGGAGTTATTGCTATCCCGAAGTGCTTTCATCTCTATACTTACTCATTCGAAATCGGCCTTTCTTGGCCAGTTTGCCAATTTCTCGTCGAGCATTGATTCCATTGAGACTCGCATCGTTGCAATCAAACTAGCAGCGTTCATGTTACCTACCAGCGTATTAACAGACTGCTCTCCTAGTTTATTTAGGTTATTATTTTGGGTTTCAGGCACTTCTGGAGAAGAGTCTATAAGACATCTGCTCCTTTTTGCTGCCGACTCGGCGCCTTCCGCAAGTTTGACAGGAGTTCGACGCATTTTCAACTCACAGAATTTTTGATATGAGGGCAGATTGTTTTGCTCAGATTATCGAAATTTAAAGCGACTCACCTCGGTTTTTTTTGCAGATGCAGTGATCGGTTATACTTCTTTTTAGACAGTTTACACTCAAATCACTTGTATAAAATAATTACTTAATTTAATTACTAATTACTTAATTTTCAATAAAATTTTTCGGAGGTCTTTAAAATCACTTGTTGTCTCTTACGGTTCAGTGTTGCCAATCCACTATTGTGTACTACGATAACATAAAACCATTTTTTCTAATTTTGCATTTCTCATTATTGGCATGACGAAATTCAATGAATATTTTTTATAGAGAAGCTTACATATATTTTTATATAAAAGCTTATATTTTGAAAAATACTACCACGACTTATAATTTTTGTTCTTACATAAACTTATATTTGCTTGAATCACATCCTCGTTTTAGATCTAAGTACTAAAAGAGTTCTTTTAAGAAATGAATTTTATGCTTATGCACAGTTTTTGTCTAATAAATAACATATATTTTTGAAATTCTTAGTCTTTTACATAAGAGCAAGCTCGTGTGACCCTGTCGGGCACTTTATTTTTTTTTTTTTTTATAATTTTATAATTATAAAAGGGTGCTCAGACGATGTGCAGAATCTGTCCCAAAAGCCGCACATTTGTTTGCGTTGATTTACTCGCACATCAAGTGTACGCAAATAAGTGCGTAAATTTTGCGATCAATGTGCGACGTGTTAACACGATATGCGGAAAAATCCGCACATCACCCATTTGCGATCATATGCAGGTTTGCGATAATTCAATAGATAGTTTAATATTGTGATTTGCTCATAGTTTGTGATTGTTGCCCAACGTTCATATGTATGTAAATTATTTAATAAAGTGCTGAAATTAATTGAAAATGTTGGAAATAAAGTGGGCTGCTATTGTTGTTTTGGCATTTGATATTGAAGAAGATGAAGTTGGAAAAAGTCGCGAGGAACCTGGTGTGGAGCAATTACGGGTACGCAGTGGGTGGACAAAGGACTGGCTTCTGCATCAGACGGAAGGACTCGTCGTCCACCTCACGCCAAAAATCCAGCTTTCCGAGTTTTTATTCTGCCGAACCTGTATCCCAAAGCCTAGGGCGCTTCTCCACAGCAGTAATCAGAGATTTAACTTCGTCAGTCGTCCAATTGTCTGCACTATTCGACTACAAGACTCAGATTTTCTTATGCGGCGTATGTTACTTTGCCGAGGCTCCTCGATATCTATTTGTGCTGATTCGCTCATTTCTTTTTTTTTTTGAAATTATACACCGATGCTATGGCAACAACTTCACAATTACTACTGGAAATATGTACATTTGCGTGGTCTTGTTTTCGTGACATGGTAAATGAATGGGACGGCCACACATGCTTTCACATGCACGCAAACTGTCACAAAAAATGTGCGAGGGTGTTCAGACGATATGTAAAAACGCCGCACATTTATGTGCGATCTCGCCGTCGCGTCGCACATCGTCTGCAAACCATTTGCGTGCATGTGTGGAATGTCCCAAAAGAGTGTTCAGATGATAAGCGTCAATAGTCGCAAATGATGACGTAAAAATGACGTCAGAACCGCAAACATTTGCTGTTTTTATATGCCGCCTGCTCTTATCTTAAGCCTCATTTTATAAACTCGGCTCTACCTTTTGTGAGTTGTGACTGATATGAAAAATGGTGTATCAATAATAATAACAGTCCTGGCACAATTTGTTGGTAACCTTAAGAGGTCTCTAAAGTCCTTAAACAATTTTCGGAAAAATATCATACATTTTTATGGGAAAAAATTTTAAAAGAACGTCGAAATATGCAAAAGATATTGAATTGAAATATTATAAATTAACCCCCATCGTCTTGTAAAGAGAACAGAAATTAAAATGAGTCAATGACTGATACTCGGCAGCTTTGGAATTTAAATAAAATGCGCGACTGGATGGCACGAACTTGCTCTTATGTAAAAGTACTTTGGAATTTAAGATACATTTTATAAATATAAAACATGGATTTAATGAGATAATAATGTTCAAATGCATAAAATTGCCGTCTGATTTCTAGAAAAAGTATGAATTTATGCAAATAAACTTTTCGTTTTATTATTAAATACATTTTTTATATAAGAAATTTCTTTCAATTTTTTAAAGAAAAAAATATGGGATGCGAATTTTAAGTATTTAATAATATTGATTTTAGGAAATAATTTCAAAAAATAATCGTTCATAGGTTTTGAAGATATTGATTTTTCAAAAAAAAAATTATTTTTTTTTTTTCAAAAAACAACAAATATTTTTTCGAATATTTTTATAAACAATATTATTTTAAGCTTTAGAAGAATCCTGCTGAAAATTTTTGGTTAAAATCCTTAGAACCGTTAATGAGAAAGTCGAAAAAAAAATAACGGTTCTATGACAGGTACCGTTAATAACATTTTGCCCCAAAAATTTTTTTTACCAAAATGTAGTCCATGTCCATAATATCATACCTAATTTTTTTTATCAAAATCGTTAGAGCCGTTTTCGAGATAAATAAGATATTGTATCACGGGTGTATGGGGGGTACCGTTAGTTTTGGAGCTAAAAAAAAAATTCAATTTCTCCTCCAGGGAATCACCGAAGACCCTTAAGTACCGAGTTTGAAGAAAATACCTCCAGTAGTTTAGGCTGTAGTTCGAGGTACAGACATACAGACATACAGACAGACAAACAGACAGACGGAATTGCCGGACGCACTTTTTTTCGTCTTCGCTATCATCGTAATGTCAACTTTGATCAAAATCTCGAGTTCGATTTCCAAATGCAGAACTTGCCCTATAGTACCTATATCGCAAGTAAAAATGTTTATAAATAAATATAAAACATGTATTTAATGAGATAAAAATGTTCAAATGCAGAAAACTGCCGTCTGGTTTCTAGAAAAGTATGAATCTATGCAAACAAAACAAACATTTTAAAATTAAGAAATATAGAGTTTAGGAAACAATTTCAAAAAATAATCGTCCACAAGTTTTGAAAATATTGATTTTTCAAAAAAAAAAAATTAATTTTTTTCCAATATTTTTATATACATTTTTAAATGTTAAATTTTTGATTCACCAATTAATTAAGAAGGTATTATATCAAAAGTTATTATTATATCGTAATCGTAAACACAACTCAATATCTAGACTTATGATTATTTATGGTAGGTAAAAGGGGGGAGAGTACGATAACTTAGGCGCCAAAAATTGATAACGGATTTTTGTAGAAGGGTCAAATACAAGCGTTTTTTACTATGGGAGGGGGGGGGGGGTCTATCTGGCCCCGCTTAGGAGGTAGGGGCGATTTTAGAAAAAATGACTTAAATTGAAAAAACAAATATTAAAAAAGAACGGCAATACTTACAACAAAATACTATACCGGTTTTGAAAGCCAGAAGTCTGTTCTATAATCGTAAATTTAAATTAAATTATTTATGTTAATAGTTTTTGAAAAATTTGCATGCAAACTCAAAATTTTGTTAAAAAAATGAAAAAAAAAGTTTAGACCAATTTTTTTCAAAATTGTAAAATTAAGTGCTTAATTGGCTTTTTGTGGTCAACGCTACTATTAATTCTGAATCGAACACAAAAAAACCGAATGGTTTTGTCCCTTCTAGTTTTTGAGAAAATGGAAAATTACTAAAACTACTTTTTATGGAATTTTTGATTTTTGGCATTTAACTACGGTGATTTTGAGGATTAATGTTAATGTGGTTCATTTGTAGGTAAAGTACAGCAAATCATTTAGGGTTACCAAGAATGCACCAGAGGAGTTAGAATTGCATGGCATTTCGCGTCTCAGTCAGTCAGTTTGTGAGTAAGTCAGGTGTTACTTAAAAATAGTCAAGTCAATTTTTCAATGTTCAATGTATTAAAACCGTGTTTACAGGTATTTTGATCACAAAAAAAAAATTATAGCAAGCACCTCCCGAATCTCTAGCCAATATTGAGGCCCATGGAAAAATGTGCCGATAGATGGGTTTATTGCTCTGAGATTAACTTTTATATGGATTGCACCAGAGAAACTTTTTAATCATTAGTTTTAAGCAAAATTTAAGTAACGTTATTTATTAAAATAAAAGATTAACTATGTAAATCATTTAAATGTAATTTGAATTTTATATACCCACCTACAAATTTGTAACTATATATTTACTTATGTATCTTTGTCTGTAAGAGTATAATATGCTCTGGTTGATGAATAAATAATAATAATAATATTGTATTCTTACAATTTTTGTCACCTTTTTGAGTTGTAGTTGAGGGGAGTTGACGCTTTAGTTGGAATTAAACCAATTTCTTCTAAGAACGCGATGCTTTTGAAATATTTTTTTTGAGATATTGAAAAGTTATTTAATTTAGGATGAAGTAGTGGATGCTTAGTCGCCATTCTTTATTCAAAGAAAAAAATACTTCACTCTTACAAAGGTTGAATAACGAATGACCTTGGTAAACAATAACCTGTACCATATTAGCATTAAAAATATTAGACACAAACAATAAACATACACATTAATTAAGGAATTATATAAATTTGCTGCATTCGTACAGTAGTACCTAGGTAATGTGAATTTTTCATAATGTATTAAATTTTCATGTCTGAACATCTTAAATGTGCAACTTTGGGCTACGTACATACATATATTTAGTAGACATTGGATATAGTCAATAGGGTAAATTCAAAGTTTCTTTAAATCCAGATTCTGCAAATGCAAAAGAAACCTTGCATACACCCAACCTCGCACCTACCCCAAATCCCATAGTGTGCAGGGGGTTTGCAGGGGGGCAGCATGCCCCCCCATACATATCTCACTGTTTATACGCCGTAATGCGTAAGCAAGCAAAAAAAAGCAAATATCCCATAAAAAGGTAGTTTCAGTTAATTTCAATTTTCTCAAAAACTAGATTACATAAAATCATCTAGTTTTCAGTTTTTGAATAAGAATAAATTAGAGCAACGAATTTTAGGAAAAATAATAATATATAACTTTGCAGGTTTGAAAAATTAAACTTTAACCTTTTTTTTTATGTTTTTTTTTACCAAAATTTGAGTTTAAAACTCGTTTTTTCAAAAACTGTGCATAGATTCTACTTGATTTAAAAATTATCTAATAGATCAGAGTATTGGCTTTAAAAAGGTATAATACTTAATTATAAGTATTACCGTTATTTTTTAATATTTTTGTTTCCATTTTAGTACCTTTTTTATAAAATTGCCCCTCCCGCCCAAACGGGGGGAGATAGACCCCCCTCCCGTAGTAAAAAATGCTTGTATTAAACTGTTCTACAAAAAACCGTTATAATTTCTTGGCGCCTAAGTTATCGTACTCTTGCCGTAAAAGGTAAGGTAACGTCTGATCTGTTCCACAGCTAGTATAATAAAGTAATAATAGTAATATAATAAAGTCAGATTGGGTATACCAATAATCGCGCTGTGCTACAATGCATACTCTTTTTAATATTATAATTATAATATTTTATTAATATTATATTAAATTCAAAGGAGCTCCTGTACAAAATCGGTATAGCCGTTAGTGAGAATGTCGAAAATCAAAAAGACAGTTCTGTGACAGGGTAGCGTCAATAACATTTTTTCCCAAAATTTTTGTTGTCCAAAATATAGTCCATGCCCATAACAGCATGCTCAATTTTTTGTTTGATTTTGCTTTTTGGCTGTATGGCAGGAACGGTTAGTTTTTCAGCTAAGCAAAAAATTCATTTTCCCCTCCAGGGAATCACCGTTTAAAAACGTTGCAGTGAAATAATGCAAAATGTCGGTGTTTGGCCCAATTTCATTTTGTGAAGGTGAAATGAGGACTAAGCTAAAAAATCTATCTACATTTTTGTGAAAAGGTGATGATAAATTTCATAAAAAAAAACTTTTTGTAGACAGGGCCATAGAGGATATTTAGCTCATATTGTACTCCTTTATTATCAAAGTTTGATACAAATACAAATATTTCACTTTTCGAAATGATTTTAAGTTTTTGTTTTTAATATTTGGGTTTAAAAGCTTGCGAGTCTATGTGCAAAAATATTTTTGTTTTAAAGCTTTTAGATATGTATAGAAAGAAACTAGTGTTTTATAATTTATTTGTTTTTTTTTTTTCTTCTTTTCTTTTCTTTTCTTGTCTTTTCTTTTCTTTTCTTTTCTTTTTTCTTTTTAACATTGTGCTGAATTAGCTGTGTTGAAATTTTAATTCTAAGCCAACATCAGTTCAAGCTGATACCAAGTCAAAAATGTATGTTTATTTTTATTTATTTATTTAAATTCCATCAACCAGAAAAAGGATTGCGATCAAAATCAGTACACGTGACAAAGTAAAATAATTTGGTGGCACTACAATTCAATCAACCATTGAAGTATGAGATTAATAGATGATTTGTCACTTCCATATATTAACCAGGAAATTGTTTGCTTTTTTATTGGCAATCCGGAAGACGTACAGTCCGTAACATTTGGATAGCCTTATATTATTGTTTTTTTGGTCCTCATTCGGAATTGCCCCCCCACCAAAATACACTGTTTTTTTAATGAATCGATAAAAAAAGTGTGCTGTTGATAAAAAACATCAAATTATGGAGGAGAAATACTTTTTTATGGTAAAAAAGTTAAGGGGTGAATTCCGAATAAAGTCCGTTTTTTTTTTAACTAACTGTTTGAAGAGCTTTTTGATGTTTACCCAAGAAAATATGCATTGGATGACAAGTAAAGAGCGAAAGTTTCTGAAATTAAGAGAGCTTTTAACATTTTTTTGACATAGTTTTGTATGCATTTAGAGATTTAGAATAGCCTCAACTAACTTTCTTACTCAATATAAGCGGAAGTTTAGCAGCGCGATCATCGGATAGCTATCGGGAGTGATAATCGGTTTATTTCTTGTGTTTGTGATCTGTTTAATAAGTTTAAATGAGTAGAAAAAAATCTTTAAATGCAACAGAAATTGTTAAAATAGAGGCTTACCATGAACAAAATTTGTCTAATCGCGGACCACGGACAATTAACATTCTAGGCGTCAGAATTTAACCAAATTCCCCTAGAAATAATAAAATTCACAGTATATTACTGCTGTGAAAATTATAAGTGTCGCTAAACATCGACAAAAAATAATTGCGTCTTAGAAGGGTACGACAGCATCTAACTGATGAGCCCACTGTCGTACCTGGGCGAAACGCGCTTTGGAGTTGAGGTCGCTCAAACTTTCTATTGAATTAAATTCAATCACTCCGCTTAAAAAATTGAAATAATTTTCTTATTTCATATAAATTCGTTGATTAAATAAGTCTGACCACGGACAATTAACACTCTAGGCGTCAGAATTTAACCAAATTCCCCTAGAAATAATAAAATTCACAGTATATTACTGCTGTGAAAATTATAAGTGTCGCTAAACATCGACAAAAAATAATTGCGTCTTAGAAGGGTACGACAGCATCTAACTGATGAGCCCACTGTCGTACCTGGGCGAAACGCGCTTTGGAGTTGAGGTCGCTCAAACTTTCTATTGAATTAAATTCAATCACTCCGCTTAAAAAAATTGAAATAATTTTCTTATTTCATATAAATTCGTTGATTAAATAAGTCTGACCACGGACAATTAACATTCTAGGCGTCAGAATTTAACCAAATTCCCCTAGAAATAATAAAATTCACAGTATATTACTGCTGTGAAAATTATAAGTGTCGCTAAACATCGACAAAAAATAATTGCGTCTTAGAAGGGTACGACAGCATCTAACTGATGAGCCCACTGTCGTACCTGGGCGAAACGCGCTTTGGAGTTGAGGTCGCTCAAACTTTCTATTGAATTAAATTCAATCACTCCGCTTAAAAAATTGAAATAATTTTCTTATTTCATATAAATTCGTTGATTAAATAAGTCTGACCACGGACAATTAACACTCTAGGCGTCAGAATTTAACCAAATTCCCCTAGAAATAATAAAATTCACAGTATATTACTGCTGTGAAAATTATAAGTGTCGCTAAACATCGACAAAAAATAATTGCGTCTTAGAAGGGTACGACAGCATCTAACTGATGAGCCCACTGTCGTACCTGGGCGAAACGCGCTTTGGAGTTGAGGTCGCTCAAACTTTCTATTGAATTAAATTCAATCACTCCGCTTAAAAAATTGAAATAATTTTCTTATTTCATATAAATTCGTTGATTAAATAAGTCTGACCACGGACAATTAACACTCTAGGCGTCAGAATTTAACCAAATTCCCCTAGAAATAATAAAATTCACAGTATATTACTGCTGTGAAAATTATAAGTGTCGCTAAACATCGACAAAAAATAATTGCGTCTTAGAAGGGTACGACAGCATCTAACTGATGAGCCCACTGTCGTACCTGGGCGAAACGCGCTTTGGAGTTGAGGTCGCTCAAACTTTCTATTGAATTAAATTCAATCACTCCGCTTAAAAAATTGAAATAATTTTCTTATTTCATATAAATTCGTTGATTAAATAAGTCTGACCACGGACAATTAACATTCTAGGCGTCAGAATTTAACCAAATTCCCCTAGAAATAATAAAATTCACAGTATATTACTGCTGTGAAAATTATAAGTGTCGCTAAACATCGACAAAAAATAATTGCGTCTTAGAAGGGTACGACAGCATCTAACTGATGAGCCCACTGTCGTACCTGGGCGAAACGCGCTTTGGAGTTGAGGTCGCTCAAACTTTCTATTGAATTAAATTCAATCACTCCGCTTAAAAAATTGAAATAATTTTCTTATTTCATATAAATTCGTTGATTAAATAAGTCTGACCACGGACAATTAACACTCTAGGCGTCAGAATTTAACCAAATTCCCCTAGAAATAATAAAATTCACAGTATATTACTGCTGTGAAAATTATAAGTGTCGCTAAACATCGACAAAAAATAATTGCGTCTTAGAAGGGTACGACAGCATCTAACTGATGAGCCCACTGTCGTACCTGGGCGAAACGCGCTTTGGAGTTGAGGTCGCTCAAACTTTCTATTGAATTAAATTCAATCACTCCGCTTAAAAAATTGAAATAATTTTCTTATTTCATATAAATTCGTTGATTAAATAAGTCTGACCACGGATAATTAACATTCTAGGCGTCAGAATTTAACCAAATTCCCCTAGAAATAATAAAATTCACAGTATATTACTGCTGTGAAAATTATAAGTGTCGCTAAACATCGACAAAAAATAATTGCGTCTTAGAAGGGTACGACAGCATCTAACTGATGAGCCCACTGTCGTACCTGGGCGAAACGCGCTTTGGAGTTGAGGTCGCTCAAACTTTCTATTGAATTAAATTCAATCACTCCGCTTAAAAAATTGAAATAATTTTCTTATTTCATATAAATTCGTTGATTAATCGCGATATAGCTAAAAAACTAAATCAAAATCCAAAAGTAATTAACAGCTATTTAAGAAATCAAATTTTACGGAAAAAATTACAAAGCCCGTACTGCTACTGTACTTTCAAGCCGAGAAAAACGGAAAATTATAAGGCTAGCTTCCAATTCAACCCATTCTCTAAGTAAGATTATGCATAAAGCTGGTATTAAAGAAAGCCGAATGACAATAAGTAGGTTGATTAAGAATGCCGGACACCTGAAGCGCCTAAAACTAAAAAAAAACACCACTTAATAGAGCACGAAAACAACAGCGGCTGAGTTTTGCACGATCGCACATGGGTTGGAACACTGATGGCAGCAGTCACTCAAACGATTGGCGGAAAGTGATATTTTCTGATGAAAAGAAGTTTAACCTCGATGGGCCTGACGGATACAATTGATACAACTATTACTACGAGTACCATAATTTGAGAAAAGAAAAATTGTTTTTGGACCGTCACCATAGCCGCGAGGGAGTCGTTATGGTATGGGGCGCCATATCATATTATGGAACGATCGATTTGGTTTTTGTGAACTGTAAAATGACAGCACCGTACTAAAAAACTGTACTGGAAACAGCTCTACCTCAGTTCCAGGATATTTTCGGACCGATGCCAATCATTTTGAAGCAGGATAATGCGCCGATTCACACAGCTCGAATAATAAAAACTTGGTTACAAGGCCAAATATTGAACAATTTTCCTGGCCACCCTACTCCCCATATTTGAACATTATTGAAAATGGGTGGGGTTAGTTGGCACGAAAGGTGTATGAAGGTGGAAATCAGTACACTAACAAAGAGGAGCTTATTGAAGGTATCAAAGTGCCCTGGGACAGTATTTCCCTTGATCTACTGAAATCTTTGTATGATTCACTAAAAGGAAGAGTTTTTGTTCGTGGGCGGAGATTTGAACGGACATGTCGGGAAGACAAACGAAGACTATGAAGATTGCCATGGAGGCCTCGGATACGGCACCAGGAACCCTCCTGGTGAAGACTTCCTGAGCATGTGCAAAACATACGGTCTTATCGTACTAAATACCATGTTCGTCAAACAAAGCCGACACCTGGTCACTTACAGCAGTGGTGGAAATGAAACCCAGATTGATTACCATTTGGTATCTAGTTTCATGAAACCCCGGGTAAAAGATTGCAAAGTGATACTAGGAGAAGCGATCGCCCACCAACACCGTCTCCTACTGACAGAATTTTTTATGGAGACAGTGAACGACAACAAACATACAAAAACTTTTGGGAAGATCAAATGGTATAATCTGGATAAGGAAAAAGGCGAAGCTTTTATTTCGAATATGCAAAACGTTCTGTATAACAACACCGATATAGTTCGAAATGAAGAGAGTACAGCACAAAGTATGTGGGATCTCCTACAGAGAACTTGCAAAGAAAAAGCCAAAACACTGTTAGGGGTTTCAAAAGGACACAACCAACAAGGCAAAGAAACATGGTGGTGGAATGATGAAGCTAAATCAGTTATAAGTAAAAAGAAAATGGCTTTCAAGGCTTGGTCGAAGTGACTCTCTAACAATACAGAGCAAAAGTCACGCCTCGAAGTGGAATATAGAAACTGCAAGAAAGAAGCGAAGAAGAAGTGCGCCCAAATTCAAGCAAAGAATACAGAAAACCTGTATCGGGAGCTGGATGAAACTTCTACCCCGACAGCTGGTGCTATTCAAGAGCTACGGCAAAACACGAATAAGGGCGCAACTATCTTCAAAATAGCCGCTCAAAGAAGAAGAAATGCCCAGGAGATTTGTTCGCCAAAGTTCATTAACAATGCTCAAGGCCAACTACTTGTGGAAGACAACGAAATTCTTCACAGGTGGCGACAGTATTGCGACGGACTTCTAAACGAACAATTTCCAAGGCTATACTTTCCAATAGCTTCACCTAACTTAAGCGAAGTATCCGACGTCACAGTCGAAGAAGTTATTGAGGCGGTAAAATACTCCAAAAAGGGAAAAGCTGTTGGCCCAGACGAAATACCCTCAGAGTTTTGGAAAAAGATGGGAGACATCGGGTTTAGATGGCTCATGATTCTTGTCTCCAAACTTATACGAGGTGATCGCATGCCTAATCAATGGAGGGAAAGTTACCTTCTTCCAATTTACAAAGGAAAGGGTGATACTCGAAGCTGTGATAATTACCGTTCGATTAAGCTGATGTCACACACCATGAAGATCGTTGAGCGAGTCTTGGGTAGCCGACTGCGAAAAATAATTAGGCTATCTGATGACCAGTGCGGGTTTGTCGGGGGTAAGTCAACCACGGATGCAATCCAGAGTATAAGAATAATTATGGAAAAACATCGGGATTCTTTGGAGGATTTGCATGTCGTATTGGTTGATTTTGAAAAAGCATTCGATCGGCAACCACGGGATCTAATATGGGTGGCCCTCAGGCAACGAGGAGTTCCAGAAACCTATGTGCGGATAATTATGGACATGTATGATGGAGCAGTTACTAAAGTAAGATGCGCAGCTAGAGTCACCGAAGAATTCGAAATCACAGTAGGTGTACACCAGGGAAGTGTCTTGAGTCCCCTGCTCTTTATTACAGTTCTTGATTACCTGCTTGAAGGCAAAGTGACGGATCCAAAAGTACATCAGTTATTCTTTGCTGACGATGGAGCCATCATAAGTGAAGACCCGATATCCCTACAACGAGCACTTGACGTATGGGTGGATGTTCTAGAAGGAAGTGGGTACCGCATAAGCGCGAAAAAGACAGAATACCTATGCTGCCCATTTTCTGATCCACACAGGCCTATTCCAGACATTTATTTGAATGGAGCAGTGCTTCCCAAGTGTGAAAAGTTTAAATATCTGGGGTCTATGATAAATAACGAAGCTACTTGTGATGACGATATCAATCATCGCGTAAGCGTAGGGTGGATGAAGTGGCGGGAAAATTCTGCTATCTTCTGTGACCGAAAAATGCCCCCTAAGCTGAAAGGAAAGCTCTACACTTCAGTTGTGCGTCCAGCACTCACATACGGTTCACAATGTTGGACAATGTACAAAAAGTATGAGAGTAAGCTAACGGCAGCTGAGATGAAGATGCTTCGTATGACAGCAGGAGTTACAAAGCTTGATCAAATTAGAAGTACGAAGATCCGAGGAAGCCTTCATGTTAAGAATACCATTTCCCAAAAAATTGAACACGACCGACTCAGTTGGTATTGCCATGTTCAAAGGAGAGATCCTGAGAACCCCGTCAAAAAGGCAATATCATACAACGTTCCAATTCGAAATAAAAAGAAAGGTAGGCCTAAACACTCCTGGTACAAACAAATGCAAAAACACCAGCATTCAGTTGGCCTCAGAAATGGAACAATACAAAACCGGGAGGCTTGCCGCCGATTTCTGAGGTCAACTCGGCGAACCCCACAGGCGGATCACTAGTGTGAAGCAGATACGTGGGAGAGTTATGATCCCCTCGACATCGAGATCATAATAGCGCCGAAGAAAAGGAAGAAGAAAGATTCACTAAAAGACCGCATTTTGGACGTAATTCAAAACAAGGGAGGTTGTACAAAGTACTAAAGTAATTGTGTAAGCATATGTAATTAAATAAAAATACTAATCTTAAAAAAATGCATTTGGTTTTCATTTTAACAAAAAAACACATAGTGATTCTATTCTAATGTTACAAAAATAATAGTATTTTAGTGAGTCCAAACGAAATAATCTCAGAAAATTCCGTTAGTTTTTCGAAACTATATTTGGAATGTCTCTTAGTCTAAAGAAATCAGTCCTACCTTTTAACCCAATATACAATTTCATATGTACAGTTCGATGAAGTACAAAAACAGGTAGTTAAAAAATAAATTAGGAGTGAGGCTATTCAATTGTTACGGACTATGTGATACGTGTGTCTATTTCTGGTTTCGCAACTATTTTCTCTTCTTTTCAGAATAACAGCCCGTAATTCTGAAATTCTGATACTAATCAAAGGGGTCAAATGTACTAAAAGGAAATACAGCAGAAAGCGAGAGAGAATTAGAAAATAAGAAAAATATCTAAAATATTTAGAGTATTAGGATTTAATAAATTTTCATTTACATAGTACTTCAATAAAAGGGTATAATTTTGTGTTGTGTTGTACTTGTCTAAGATTTAAGTAAAACCTGCAATATAAAGTTTTTTTTTAGCAACAAGTCATCATTCAAAATCAATAATGGAAAATCCGAAGAAGAAAATATGCAAGTAGTTAACATCCAAACTTAGAACTCAAGCCATAAATGGACTTTGTTATTTCCCCCATTTTTTGTTCTCATCTTGATTTTATAAAAATAAAAATGTAGTCAAAAACAAAAATAACGCATATGCCCGAGTAAATGACACAGACTTGTTCGGTATCGTAAAGCTAAAACGTGGCTTAATACACAATTACTTAATACACAATTACAATTAAATATCTTGTCTCAAAGTGCTACTCAAATAACTCTCTCGTGTTTTTAATTATACTGTTTAAGAAGACTTACTCGTAAATACGTATTAATGAATCTGAAAAATACCGATTTAGGACCAAAACAAAAAAGTTATGTTTTTAAAAGGATTAAAGAAGGAATTAGGTAACAAAAAAAAAAAAAAAAAACAATTTAAGAAATGCCAATTTAAGAAGTATTTAAGAATGCTTTAAGTAGAAATAAACAAATTAAGTTAAGTTCATTAAAACAATACCTAGTAAAGATCATATTAGGACGGAATTAAGTAGGCATAAATTGACTTACATAATAAAGAAGGAATAAAGTATGAATTAAGAAATGTGATACCGAAATTATACCATTTTGTGCTACTTGTGTTCCTAGTCAGGCAATAGATAGCTTTTTATAGAGACATGTACATTGTACATATAGGCACATCTAGGATACATCAAGTAAAAACTATATAGCCCCAGTATAAGTAACATCTGAGAACGCCTATAAAGAGGCGAGACTAGCTAAGGCCAATATAACGCCCAGATACGATTCCTTATCTAGGCTACACCAAGTTAAAACTATCCAGGTCCCTTGTATTTTATATGTTACAATGCCAATAAAGAGGCGATACTATCTACAGCCAAGATATCGCCAACATCAAGTTAAAAATATCTAGGCCCAGTCTAAGATACTCCTGGAAAAGCCAATAAATAGGCAGTTCTAGCCAGGTTCAATATAAAGCCAGGCTTGCATCTGTCTAGGCCCAGCATAGGATTTACTATATAATATCCAATCTAGCTGTGCCACTCTATTCGATAGTGTTTCCTAGATAATTCTCTACCCGGGTTACTAAGAATACTAATAGTCCAGTAAAATTAAACTAATTAATTCGAAATATCTACAAAAATTACTGCGTCGATTTTTTTTTTGTTTCTTAAAGAGTACCTATTGAGAGTATAAATCCAAAAAGTTCGAACAAAAAGCGCCCATGCGTTGTCCGCCATTTTGGAAAAGGCTTTGGAGAGCGTGAACTCAAAATCGAGCTCCTATCATTATATAGAGCTGTATTT
The DNA here is from genome assembly GCA_911387755.1 of Chrysotoxum bicinctum. Taxonomy (NCBI): domain Eukaryota; kingdom Metazoa; phylum Arthropoda; class Insecta; order Diptera; family Syrphidae; genus Chrysotoxum; species Chrysotoxum bicinctum. Next base: position 102,120,561 of record OU426987.1, on the reverse strand, counting down.
TTACTTGCGACTTATAGGTACTATAAGACAAGTTATGCATTCGTAAAAAAAATCGACCTCGAGATTTTGATCAAAGTTGACATTACGATGATAGTGAAGATTAAAATCCCAGCAGTACTAACAACGTTAATATGATCATTGATGTTCGCACGCCTAGCCCAAAAAAAAAAGGAGATAAGAACGACATGAAAAAACTAATGCCACATTGAGTTATCGATAGGCTGATATAGAAACGAAAATGATTGAATCGTGGATTATACCTCCTGGGGACACCACATTAAAAAAAAATGCGCCGTAACTCTACCTCGGTGGTGGTGTGGAAAAGAGTTTGAACTGTTTCCTTAAATTTCATAATGAACATAATCAAATTTCAAAATTTTCGAACGTGAGTAAATTTCTTTTTTTTTATTTTTCACAGGATATTGGCCATTTTGAGAGGTTATATTTTCTACAGTTTTTGTTGCACATAAAATTTAAATATACCAAAATGTAGGAAATAAAGTGATCTATAAAAAACAACTAAAGTATTTTTTCGATCAGATGAACATGAGGCGAGATAAACGTTAAAAACATTTTTATACTTCGACAGTTTTTCGTCGATAACTTTTTTTTGGAAAGAGGTTTCAAATTTTTTTCTCAAAAAAAGTTAAAGAAGATATTTTAACGCACAAACCTAAAACAAAAAATACAGCTCTATGATAGGAGCCGAGAAAATCGAGTTCACGCTTTCCAAAGCCTTTTTCAAAATGACGGACAACGCATAGGCGCTTTTTGTTCGAACTTTTTGGATTTATACTCTCAATAGGTACTCTTTAAGAAACAAAAAAAAAATCGACGCAGTAATTTTTGTAGATATTTCAAATTAATTAGTTTAATTTTACTGGACTATTAGTATTCTTAGTAACCCGGGTAGAGAATTATCTAGGAACTACTATCTAAAAACAAAAAAAAAATTCGACGCAGTATTTTTTGTAAATATAAAATACTAATTTGACTGGACTATAAGGTCATTGAGGTGCTGATTAACTCTCAGCTTAAAAAATATCTCGAACATCAAATGCTTTTTAATTACCAGCAAAACAACTTTAGTGGCAAAAGGTTATCTTATGGTTTATCTCATCGAACAGTAGAACCAATTTGTTCATCGTTTTGATGAAAGTAAGGTTAGTACGCTTGATATTTCAAAAGCATTTAATAGAGTCTGGCGTCAAGCTATCTTATAGAAAATGCTTGAGGTTTGTTTCTTAAAGAGTAGATAAAAGCTTTGTATATCCAGAGTTTTCTTAAAGTTCCGTAAATACACCCAATGACGGAATTTATATGGTCTCTACAAAAAACATTACTAGATATTTTGAAACCAAGACTGATCAAGGAGATCACAAAATAAAATTAACATAACCATAAGACAATATTGAGAAATAAGACGAGGAGACCATAGGAGCCGGGTATAAGCTCGCATCATTAAGTTGATTTAGATTATAATTTTCGATGGAAAATGTTTCAAAGTTATTTGGAAGAAATGGTTCGAGGGAGAAATGTGGTAAATAATTACATTAATAAGAATCAGGTGTAAGGAATTCGAGAGTAAAAGCTTTTTTTAAAAAAGTAGCAAGAAAGTTTGCGATTGCTTGTGGTTCCTTAGAAGATTAATTATTGAAAGAAAGAAAAAAAGGATAACCATCTGATTTCGGTTAAAGTTGATAAACTAAAAAAGGGTTTTAGGCTTGAGATAGCGTTGATAGAAGGAGTTGTTAAGTGAAGATATGTAGAATATTCAGTTAGAAATCGAAAATGAAGGAAAATATGCATACAACTTGTTTTCTTATTTCACAAGAATTGTAGCTTGTGATTTCACCAATATGAGAAAAGAGGCGAAGTTTTACGTCGAGAAAAGTGTACATAATGTGAAATAGAATTAAATATTTCTCTATGAAATATGTATGTCTATGGCATTATTTACCTGAGATTTTTAAACTAATGAGCTTTAAGTTACCTAAGTTGAATCAGTTATTATTTAAATGATACTTTTGTCATTTAAAATTCTAAAAGTAGATTATAAAGCCGTAAATAAATCATTTGCGATAAAAGCAATGCTCGTGAAAACAGTTTTTTTTTTATTACAATCAGTATTGTCTTTATACCTTAAGTTGCAAAAAAATATGGCTTCATTACCCTTCACCAAATTTACAAAAGGCCATGTATCCGAAAAATTTGAGAAACAGTTCTTACACCGCCACACCACAGCGAACAATTTTCCAAAACTATTCTCTAAGCTCTAAGGGCGATATAAAACTAACTTGAATGAAAAACAAATATTGTTCATGATTTTTTAACACTACCTGATTTCATTCACAATAATATTTATTGTGACTGTTTGTTTTAGATTTAGTTAGAATTTCACAATAGTAAATTTGAGCTTGTTAAGTTTTGGTAGCTTAAAACTCGAAGAGGATGAAGTTATGGTGAGTTTTGATGTTGAGTCACTCTTTACAAATGTACCAGTTCAAGAGGTTCTGACTGTCATCCGTGAAAGTATCTCAACAGCCGGAATTAACGAGAACTATATGCCGCTTTTGGAGTTCTGTTTGTCATCAAGGTATTTTTGTTTCAACAAAGATTTCTATCTGCAAGTAGATGGCGTTGCTATGGGCTTACCATTAGCTCCCCTTGTTGCAGACTTGTGGATGGAGTACTTTGAGGAAAAGGCCCTGAGCAATTTTGCAGACAAACCTAAAATATGGTTGAGGTATGTGGATGACACTTTTTGCATTCTAAAAAGATCTATTATTGTGAGTTTCTTAGAACATCTAAACTCGCAACATCCAAAAATCAGGTTTACGATGGAAAAAGAAAAAGACAATTCCATTGCATTTTTGGATGTAAAAGTGATAAGACGAATGGATGGAACTTTGGGGCACACAGTCCATCGCAAAGAAACACACACAAACAGATACTTACATGCTACTTCCCACCACCACCCGGCAAATTTAAGATCGGTTGTCTCGACACTATTTCAGCGCGCTCATAAAATATGCGATAATGACCATCTGACGGCTGAGTTGTGTCTTGTTGACAACGTTCTAAGAGCTAATGGCTATTCAAAAATGCAAAGAACTTGGAAGCCATTTGTGTCACAGGAAAGGGACGAGAGTATTGCAGATAAAAAAGCTTTCTTACCATACGTCAAGGGTGTGACGGATAGAGTTGGTAAGGTGCTAAAAAGATATGGAATAAAATCCATATTTATAATACCAAAAAAGGTAAAAAACTATCTTTTGTCACCAAAGGATCAATTCCCTCTCGAAACCCCTGGCGTATATGGAGTCCCTTGTAGCTGTGGGTCTTCTTATGTTGGACAAACGCAAAGGAGTATTGCTATCCGTCTAAAAGAGCACATTAGTGCTGTAAGTAAAAAACAGCGGGAAAAATCGGCAATTTGTGAGCACATCTTGGACAATCCAGACGAACCTCATTGGATTCATTTTGACCAAGCAAAGGTTTTAGCTCAGGAAAAGCATTACATCCCACGTTTGGTACGTGAAGCGATTGAAATCAAGCGCCATCAAAATTTCAATCGTGACGACAGCTTTAAACTCTCTCGCGCGTGGGATCCTATTATCGATACCACACGGGCATCCCAAATTAAAATTGTAACACCCTGCGATGTAGTGAGCGTCGTTTGCTCCCAACAACCTGCACCTCAACAACAACAACATCAAGAGATAGAACCGTCTACGCACCGGTACAACCTGCGGAGCCAAGCTAATAAATAACATTTCAACAGCAGTTTCCCGGTGACCACGCTCAATGTAATTTGATGCGAAACGTTCGGGGTGAGTCCTAAATTGCACTCATATATTTAAATTTCAAATAACGCGGATAATCCGAAAAATACTTATTTATTTTGTTAAGTTTTGTTTATACATAGAAGCAAAATAAAATTTTCATATAAAAGATTAGTATATTAATGTTTAAGCTTTAAGCGAGTGGACTATGTATATTAAAATTTTCACAGGCTATTAAGAACTTTTATAGTCAAACGAAAGGAATTGTTTAGTTATCCTTATAATAATACTCGTATAGAGCATGCTTTATAAGGCATGCACAATTTACAGGCAAGGTTTGTTGTTTATGAATTGTGACTATAATTTTTTCAATTTTACTGATTTCACCTCGTAATGTACATATGCATGATTGCATGTATGTTTGGGCAATATTTCAACACCCCGCATTACTTGAATCTCTAAATTGAAATATACTACGATGAATTATATTTACCCTATTCAGAATTGACAGCTAAAGTGAACCAACAATTCCGAGTGCTTGCTATTTCTAATTTTTGCTACTCTTTCGTAAAATAAAATTGTTCTTCGCAAAACACCTTGCCCAATGTTAGCGGTGAATGTATATTTATGTTTGAACGTTCTATCTAGAATAGCCACAATTATTAAAAAAAATAATCAAATGTAAATACATTTTGAGATACAAGTAAATGCATTGTATGTTTTCGAAAAGAATTTTCTCAAATTCAGGTATTTTTTAATATTGAAATATGGACACATTGGTAAAAATTAGTAAGCCCATGTAGAAACCTAATTTTCTTGTATATGTTTAGCAACTTAGTTGTATTACATACCCCGGTTACAAGAGAAGATTGAGGAATCGAATCGAATCCGAATTGAAATTTCGATCCAGGACCCATGTTCTGTAACTCGGTCGAGTATTTTCGCAGTCGATTAGAGGTGGAACAAAAAATTTCGTCGTTTTTCTATACTGGAAAATGAACTGTGTCTATAACATGATGCGAAAACAGCCCTGTGCGAAAACCATATAGTTTCCAGTTTCCAATGGAAGAAATGTTTACATTTTCCTCAAACTGACAGCTTCAATTTATTTCACATTTAACTAAAAATTATTTTTTCTTTTATATTGAAAAGGTTGAAGTGTTCAAATTTCTATTTTGCAGTAATTCAAATTTTTAAAACAAGTAAAATGTATAGTGTGCTTGTAATTAGTGAACAAAGTGACAATAGAAATATGATATGCATTCACAGACGTAATATTTGAATTTGGTCCACCGAATTGGCCTCTCGCGAACTCTAATTGTCTCGCGAACTCTAATGTAATCTACCAATTTTTCTTTTTGATCTTTTGAGATCCTTTGAATTTTCTACGGATAAAAATAATAATTTTCCTGATCAAACAACATACAAAATAAGTTATTTACCTTTTGTTTATTTTCCGTCATATTTGATTTTTATTATTATTGTCTTGTTCTCACTTCTCACTTGTATCAGAGTGGTCGAATGATTTTGACAGAAAAATCGGAAGATTGTATCGACTTCAGACTTAGGGGCCAGTTATAGCGATCAGGAAAACGAAACAGGAAAAATTTTCAAATGGATTATTTATGATGTTTTCATTCGATTTGAAATACAAATGGTACGCGAATCAATGACAATTAACTCAAATAATTTTTTCCGCCAGTTAAATTTTCATTTGAACAATTTGTTTTTGTTTAAAATGCATTTTTGTATTTTCCTGATGTAAATTCATTTTTCGTGCCAGCTGATTGTCATATCAAACAATATGGAACAAATCGTTCCAATGATTTGTGTTCTATTTTTTTCCTGTTCCACTGACAGCCTCTGACAGATTTGCGAACGAAAAAGATTTTCGTGTGCAATTCAATCAGGAAAAATTGGCGTTGGTCTGGCTGTCGTGCTATATTTTTTTTTTTAAGTTAAAATTGAAGCATTAAAATTGTGAGTTGGAGCAACAAATTGTGTTTAAAATCAAAACATTAACAATATTAAGTTTTTACAGAGAAAAATGAACAGCCAAGAAGTAAAAAGAATGGAAAAAGCTGAAGTCAAAGAGTTTGAGGCCAAACTAATTATGGAAATAACGTCAACACTAATGGTTACATAGAAGAGAAAACGAACGCACTTCTAACCAACTGACATATTTTTCCTGTTCGGTATAAACGACCATCAGGAAAAAATATTCAATTTCATACTGTTTCAAGTTTTCCTGATGGTTTTTCCTGATCGCTATAACTGGCCCCTTACAGATACAGTTTTTCTCACATTTTTCCAATACATCCAATAATTTTTTCCATTTGGTTCTTGATCGAGTGAAAAAAAGTTACAGAAACAGTTGCGTGTGAGAAATAGAATTTTGTGTCATTCCGCAGTGTTTTTGTTCTAATTCGCACCGTTTATGCGAAAACTCACTCGATGTGAGAGTTACAGAACATGGGATCGAAATGACAATATGGTTTTGTACATACACTCGATTCTTCGATTCCTCGATTCTGGTATACAAGCATATTTTCGATTCGATTCAGCTCGTTTAGTGGGATCGGATCGAGAAATCCTATTTCAATCCGATCCAGGTATACATGGAGCTAAATCCTGATTCAATTCCGATTCAATTCTCCATATAAACGTAGTAACAGATAAAACAATTAAATAGTAAATATGTAATATAGGCAATAGCAAATTACTTTATATCTATACACTGCACATAATAATTCATGTTGTCTTATTCAAAATAAATTCCTTTTGGTTGTTATTGTAACTGAAACCTTCTATTATTTTTATCAAATGAAAATAAAATTTTATATTATATTAAAAACAAATAAAAATAAAAATTGTACATATATAATTAAATAGATAAATACATGTATGTATTTATTGGTGATCTCAGTGCTCAATAAGTTGTCTGAGTAGTATTATACGAATATCAATTTGTTTACCAGTATTGCAATACCTTATCCGACGAATCCCAGTTATTTGCTCCAATTCTTTAAGCTTTTCGTAATTCCATTTTTGTTTAGTAAATTAGACCGGAAGACCAAATGTTCTTTTTTTTGGCAAACAGCTGAGCTGTGTCATGGCGGGTAAATGTAATAGATTTTCACTTTTTGGCACTATATTTGACACAAGACCATTATAATGTAGCTTTGATGGGAAGGAAAATGTTTTATAAATACGAATTTGTATAGTGGATGATAGGGCTGTTACTGCATAGCTTTCGTCTAGAAGTAATTTTTATTCCTTTGAAACTGTCATATCTATCAATTTTATTAAGTAAAAATTAGGCGGTTTTTAATTATAGAGCAATATACACGCGCACAAAATGTTGAAATAGTGAAAATTCAAATTCAATTCATGCTCTTCATACACAACAAGCACGATTTTTGGGATGTCGGCGGTTTCATTGGCCCACGTTTCTTCGAAAGTAATGCGGGTGCGAACGTCAAATTTTGTTTGCCTAAGTTAATGTTTTAGACGTCAGCGGCGTTTATTTTCAGTAAGACGCCATGACGATTATAAGGCAAACGAAAAAGTGTTCAACTGCAGTCTAAACGATTGCGTTGATTTTTTTTAAGCTTGATATGCATATCGTTCGACCGAAAGGTTCTTTTTACTTGCGATATAGGTACAGGGCAAGTTCTGTATTTGGAAACAAAAATCGAACTCGAGATTTTGATCAAAGTTAACATTATGATGATAGCGAAGACGAAAAAAGTGGGTCCGGCAATTCCGTCTGTCTGTCTGTCTGTCTGTATGTCTGTACCTCGAACTACAGCCTAAACTACTGGAGGTATTTTATTCAAACTCGGTAGTTAAAGGTCTTCGGTGATTCCCTAGAGGGGAAATTGAAATTTTTTTTTAGCTCCAAAAATAACGGTCCCCCTAATACACCCGTAATGCAAAATCTTATTTATCTCGAAAACGGCTCAAACGATTTTGATAAAAAAATTAGGTGTGATATTTTAGACATGAACTATATTTTGGTCAAAAAAAATAAAATGCACGACTGGATCGCACGAACTTGATCTTATGTAAAAGTACTTTGAATTTTAAGATACATTTTATAAATATAAAAGATGGATTTAATGAGATAATAATGTTCAAATGCATAAAATTTCCGTCTGGTTTCCGGAAAAGTATGAATTTATGCAAATAAACTTTAAAAAAAAAAGTTTTATTATTAAATAAATTTCTTATATAAGAAATTTCTCTAAAATTAATTTAAAATTAAATAATATTGATTTTAGGAAATAATTTCAAAAAATAATCGTTCATAGGTTTTAAAGATATTGATTTCAAAAAAAAAATTTCAAAAAAACCCACCAAATATTTTTTGGAATATTTTTATATAGAATATTGTTTTAAGCCTAAGGGGACTCCTGCTGAAAATGTTGGGTTAAAATCCTTAGAGCCTTTAATGAGAAAGTCGAAAATAAAAAAAACCGTTCTATGACAGGTACCCCAAAATTTTGTTTAACCAAAATGTAGCTTATGTTCATAATATCACACCTAATTTTTTTTATCAAAATCGTTAGAGCCGTTTTCGAGATAAATAAGATTTTGCATTACGGGTGTATGGGGGTACCGTTAGTTTTGGAGCTAAAAAAAAAATTCAATTTCTCCTCTAGGGAATCACCAAAGACCCTTAACTACCGAGATTGAAAGAAATAGGTCCAGTGGTTTAGGCTGTAGTGAGAGGTACAGACATACAGACACACTGAAACATGTTTTTTGTGTACTAAATTTTCCCTAACATTTTTATAAAAAAATTGATACGCAAATTGTTAGTATTTAATAAAATACATTTTAAAACGTATTTTTAAAATTTAATCGTGTATCGGTTTTCAAGTTATTGAATTTTCTAAAAAAATTGGATTATTTTTTTAAAAATTCAAAAACTATTTTTTTGAAAAAAATTTTAGTTTATATTTTTTCAAATGCAAAGCAGCTCCTGCATAAAAATTTTGGTTAAAATCGTTAGAGCCGTTGGTTAGAAATTCGAAAATAAAAAAAAAACCGTTCTATGACAGGTACCCCTAATAACATTTTCCCCCAAATTTTTTTTTAACCAAAATATAGTCCAAGTCCATAATATCACACCTAATTTCTTTTGTCAAAATCGTTTGAGCCGTTTTCGAGATAAATAAGATTTTGCATTACGGGTGTATGGGGGGTACCGTTAGTTTTGGAGCTAAAAAAAAATTTCAATTTCTCCTCTAGAGAATCACCGAAAACCCTTAACTACCGAGTTTGAAGAAAATACCTCCGATAGTTAAGGCTGTAGTTCGAGGTACAGACATACAGACATACAGACAGACAGGCGGAATTGTCGGACCCACTTTTTTCGTCTTCGCTATCATCGTAATGTCAACTTTGATCAAAATCTCGAGTTCGATTTTTTTTCCAAATGTAGAACTTGCCCTATAGTACTCGTACCTATATCGCAAGTAAAAATGGGGGGAAATGATATTAGGGGTACCTGTCAAAAAACCGTTTTTTTTTATTTTTAAATTTCTCACCAACGGCTCTAACGACTTTAACCAAACTTTTTATGCAGGAGCTGCTTTGCATTTAAAAGAATATAAACTAAAAATTTTTTCGAAAAAATAGTTTTGATATTTAAAAAAATAATACAATTTTTTTTTGAAAATTCAATATCTTGAAAACTGATACACGATTAAACTTTTAAATTACGTTTTAAAATGTATTTTATTTAATACTAACAATTTGCATATGAATTTTTTTTATAAAAATTTTAAGGAAAATTTAGTACACAAGAAACATTTTTCAGTATGTCTGTATGTCTGTACCTCTCACTACAGCCTAAACCACTGGACCTATTTCTTTCAATCTCGGTAGTTAAGGGTCTTCGGTGATTCCCTAGAGGAGAAATTGAAATTTTTTTTAGCTCCAAAACTAACGGTACTCCCATCAGTTGCGTGGCGTGAACAATTTCAAATGGTAAGTCGAAGCTTAGACTAATTACCTGCAAACGATAATTAATTCTAATATCGATATGTATCCTAAATTAAAAAATGTATTGCAGTTCTGATTTCCAAAACAAATAATTCATGCCAATTTTGTATACTTCAAATCATTAATTTATAAATAAATCTTAAAGCATAATAAAACTGGCTTCGAAAGAAACCGTTTCTGGCAAATGCAAATGCAGTACATTAAGGAAAATTTAAGGTAATGTTATGAAAAACATAAAAAATAAGGAACTTCAAAACAAAAGTATATTAAATTATGAGATAAATAAGCAAATAAATCAATTAATTTTTTCGAGTAATTCAATATCATGATATAAAAAATATCAATTAAAAATCAATAGTTATGTACAAAAATTTATAAATAGATGATTTATGTATGTTACCAATCTCTGTAAATTGTGCAATATGGGTTTAAGTATAAAAAATATAATATTTGTGGCTACAATAAATATGTATAATAATGTAGGTATGTTATTAAAGAAAATAGCAAAAGTTCGCGTTTCTAAACAAATAAGAAACTATGAAGTGTTACTAAAAAAACTTCTCTTATTTACATATATTCTTAAGCTATTCTACGATCTTTTTTTTATAAAATCTTCAAGTCAGGTCTATTCCTTATTTTTAAAAGAAGCTGCTTTTCTGTGGATATAAGTATTAAATCTGAAAGCCTGTCTTCTCAGTCTTCTCACTGAGAATTTATTAAATATGTATGTACGAGTATGATTGAATAAATGACCTACTCAATTAATCCAAGAAAGTGCAGCGGTAGAAAAAACTCACACAATTCAGCAAATAAGTCGGTGAAAAGCGATTTATTTTTTGCATAAGCAGAGAATAGTACTTATAAAATAAAATATAACAAATACAAATAACCTTCTCCTTCACCTTCAGTTCTTCACTAGTTAAATTTCTTGCGCACCATTTTTTTTGCTCTCTCTGCGCAACCCACCATTGACCAACTGACTTGGTTTTGAAATTGGGTAAACTCAACTCACAACACAAAATTCACCAAATAAGTCGAAGAAAAGCGTGTTATTTTTTTGCTTAAAGCCTAGTATACAGTTCTTTTTGAAGAAAAAAAATGAGTGGTGAAAAAAAAATTTTTTTCTCATGAAAAAAATTTCTGCAAGTTTTTTCCGTCAAAACAATAGGATGCACATTGTTTTGTGTGAAAAAAAATCGTGGTGAGTATAAATTTTTTTTTCGATTTTGGATTACAGTTTGGTGAAATGAAAAAAGGTTTTTTTCGGGAAAAAACTCTCCCATAAGAAATGCATTGGTTTTTTTTTTTAGAAGCACTGTATACTAGGCTTAAGACAGCGGGCGTTAGACAGGGCGACCCAAACTCAGAAAAACCATAAGTAAAACAGAAAAAGGAAACTAACATTGTTCTATTCAGCGAGAGATCTTATAATAACCCGTGATATTTCGGGCTTGTGGTGGGCAGAGATTTTGGAAGAAATTACTCATGATAATAACTTGTGTGCCTGTGTGGTGCTGGTGTGGTGTGTATTTGATTGAAAAATGAGAATAAAGTTCAATTGAGTTGGTGGAGGTTTATGAATAGATACGTATTTACAGCCATATTTATAAACTCATTATAGTGAGTACATAAGGCTATGCAACCCTTATAATGCCTCTAAACGCAAAATCGTTATTTATAAAACTTATGTGACGTTGAATAGAGGAGTATATAAAGTGGGTTTTATGTTGGTCGTTATTTAGTAAACATTCTTGTGCAGCAAGGTCGTTTGTTATTTAGCAAACATTGTTGTTAAGCAGAAAATTTAAAAGGTAACCCGATAGGAATCGGGTTATATGGACGCCACGCCGCCACTGCCCCCCATACACCCGTAGTGCAAAATCTTATTTATCTCGAAAACGGCTCTAACAATTTTGATAAATAAAATTAAGTGTGATATTATAGAGGCGGTCAGCCATCAGACGAATAGGGGGAATAACATGTAGCATACGAAAACATGCACGTGCCGTAACTATTCGGGACTGGTGGAAGTCTGATCATAGCCTCTCCATGGCGGCGCTACAAACAAGCCTTTAAAAAGGTTTGGCTAATATGATCAGGCTGGTTCCTCAGGTTGGCGACAGGTTAATTCCCTGTCCCGTAAAACTTTATGAATTCCGAGACCAACAACAAGCCTCGGAAACGGACTGATCACACGACGACAACCAACGCAACGAAAACTCAAAAACGATTTACGAATTTTCTTATGGAACGTACGATCGCTCTATAGAGCTCGAGCTGCTCAGCAGCTAGCCGATGACCTGTCAAAATATAAAGCTGACATAACAGCTCTTCAAGAAATCAGATGGACAGGGAATGGTGTTCTACAGAAGAAAGAATATGACATATACTATAGCTGTCATAAAAAACACCATGTGCTCGGGGTAGGCTTCCTAGTCAGCGAAAAAATGAAGTCTACCATCATCGGCTTTAACGCTATAAGCGACAGGCTATGCACCCTTCGCGTGCGAGGCAAATTTACGAACATCAGCCTCATTAACGTTCACGGACCTACGGAGGAGTCCTCAGACGAAGAAAAAGAGACTTACTACGAACAAGTCGAGAGGGCCCTCAATGCCTGTCCAAGGTATGATGTTAAAATCATCCTTGGGGATTTGAACGCAAAAATAGGTCGGGAGCCGGTATTCAGGCATTACGCAGGCACCCATAGTTTGCATGAGAACACTAATGATAATGGACTTCGAGTCTTAGAATTGGCAGCATCGAAAAACATGGTCGTTGCGAGTACCAGGTTCCCGCGTAAAGATATCTACAAAGCCACCTGGGTATCACCTGATGGAGTCACTCGTAACCAAATAGACCACGTGTTGATAGACCGTCGCCACTACTCAAACTTGATGACGGTACGAACGTACCGAGGTGCCAATATCGCCTCGGATCACTATCTTCTTGGTATGGTTTTCCGAGGGCGGATTGCCTTGCGAAGACGCATTGCATCCGCCGATCAGGTTCGAATCAACACAGCTGCCCTGCGCAATGAAAACACCAGTAACACCTTTGGTAATGCGTTAGGACTCGCCCTAGAATCACTTGATTTAGGGAGAGTAAGTCCTGGAGCCAGTATGCTGGGCGTAAATGAGAAGTGGACACGCCTTAAGAATATTGTCATTAGTACTGCCAACTCCATCTTAGGCAGCAGTCGTAAAAATCGGAACGACTGGTTTGATGATGAATGCAAACTAGCGACTGAACGTTAGAATGTTGCGTACCGAGCAATGCAACAATCTCATAGAACGCGGGCACGCGAAGAGGAATATAAAGAGCTCAGAAGAACAGAAAAACGGCTTCACAGACAAAAAAAATCAGCCTGGGAGAAGAACCTAATCTGTGAAATAGAAAACAGCCGAGAGCGAGGTCCGCACCAGGCGCGGAAGTTCTACCAATCCGTCCGAAACATGACGCAGTACACACCACGCTGCACATACTGCAAGGACGGAGAGGGAAATCTGATCACCGATCCTGAAAGCATACTGGAGCGATGGGAAGTGTACTTTAATGAATTGCTAAATGGTCAGCTCACTGCAGAAGTGGAGGCTCCACTACTTCAAGAAGAATACCCTATGTTGCCGCCACCAAGCATAGAAGAGGTTGAGAAGGCTATAGGTCGGCTTAAACAGAACAAAGCCCCGGGAGCCGATGGCATACCAGCCGAATTATTCCATCACGGCGGGCCAGCCTTACGTCAAGCAATTCATGATATTATAGTACATGTGTGGGAGCAGGAAGAAATGCCAGAAGACTGGCGAAAAGGTTTAATATGCCCCATACATAAGAAGGGAGATGTCACAACGTGCAGCAATTATAGAGGTATCACGTTGTTGAGTACCGCCTATAAGATACTCTCCTCTATCCTACAAGACCGGATAACCCCATACGCTAAAACCGTTATCGGACAATATCAGTGTGGTTTCATTCCAGGCAAATCAACAACTGATCAGATATTTACCCTTAGGCAGGCGATGGAAAAATGTCTAGAATTTAACATCCCAACATACCATCTGTTTATAGACTTTAAGGCCGCCTATGATAGCATAGCCAGGGTAGAACTTTACAAAGCCATGAGAGAATTCGGCATCCCAAATAAATTGACACGACTATGTAGGTTGACCATGACCAACGTAACAAGCCAAGTAAAAATAGCCGGATTGCTATCTAGACCAATCAACATGTTTAATGGACTCCGACAAGGGGACGGTTTGGCCTGCCTCCTCTTCAACCTGGCGTTGGAGAAAGCAATCCATGACTCTGGCACGGCAACAAGAGGGACCATCGTCAACAGGTCCAGCCAGTTACTGGCTTACGCAGACGACATCGACATCATCGGAAGAACCGAACAAGCTGTACACGATTCCTTCATCCAGATCGAGCAGGCGGCACAAAATCTGGGGCTGCACATTAGTGAAGGTAAAACAAAGTACATGGTGGCGTCGAATGCGAGAGGAACAGTTGGTCAAACAATCAAGGTTGCGGAGCACGAATTTGAAGTGGTGCAATCCTTTAAATACCTTGGGTCAATAGTAGCAGCCGATAACAATATAGAAGAAGAAATACGCTGGCGGCTTCTCAAATCCAACAGAGCCTACTATAGTCTGTCAAAGCTCTTCAAATCCAGAAATCTCACCATAACTTCAAAACTGCTGCTGTACAGGACCATGGTCCTGCCAGTACTCACATATGGATCCGAGACTTGGGTGCTTAGCAAAAGGCACTCCGACCTCTTAGCTGCGTTCGAGAGAAAAGTCTTAAGGAGAATTGTTGGCCCCGTATGTGAGGAAGGACGATTCCGGAGACGGTACAATCATAAACTGTACGCAATCTACCTTGAAGCAGATATCGTGACAAAAATTAAGCTCGGTAGACTCCGGTGGGCAGGGCACCTAGCTCGCATGAGCGAAGAGGAACCTGCTCGGAAAGTTCTTTGTGGTACATTCTATGGTAGACGATAGCATGGTAGACCATGCTTGCGCTGGAGAGATGGCGTAGACCAGGACGCCCGAAGCCTTGGGGTGCGCAACTGGATGACGTAGGCTAGAGACCGGGATAGGTGGAGAGACTTGTTGAAAGAGGCCAGGACCGGAACCCGGTTGTCGAGCCGATGATGATGATGATGATGTGATATTATAGACATGGACTATATTTTGGTCTAAAAAAATTTTCGGCAAAATGTTATTAACGGTACCTGTCATAGAACCGTTTTTTTTATTTTCGACTTTCTCATTAACGTCTCTAACGATTTTAACCAAAAATTTTCACCATGTTTTATATATATAAAATGTATCTTAAATTCCAAAGTACGTTTACCCAAGAGCAAGTTCGTGCGATCCAGTCGTGCATTTAATTTTATTTTCTAAAGATATTTTAATTTTCGACATTTTGGAAAACGGCGTAAATTATTACAATAGTTTTTTTTGTAGAAGTTTTTGGAATCACATCGCTTTAAAAGACAACCCACTCATTATACTCGTGCTAGCTGCTTTTTAGTATTGAATAAAAAAAAAATTGTTCATAAGAGAAGGAACGTAAGATTTAGTACGTACGTGTCGGTGCCAATTTTGATTTCATAAGTTCATATTTTTCCAGAAATCAGAAAGATTTCTTCTTTTTTTTTAGTTCAAAGTATTTTAAGAGTTGTTTAAGCAATTTATACAATCAATTTTATGCATTGTCTCTTCATCTCTAATTACATCCTTGGTCTTGTATCTATATACAGTTTGCTGAGTTTTGGAAATTGACAAAACAAATTAAAAGCAACCAAAACAAAAATACAAATAACGTAATATCCCTTTAGAATAATTGAAACTTTATTTTGGGAATGCTGGAAAGATCAACGATAAAACAACACAATTTTCCTTCGCGGCACCTTTAAACTCTTCATTAGAACTTGACCATAAAATTTTATCGAGGAAGTAAACAAGACTTTTTCAATCTTGAAAAGAAACAAACCGAATTCTACCTGGGTCTTATATAAATGCACCTAAAAATTTCAAAAATACACTAATATGCCCTCTAAATATTATATTTATACATACGCCTTCGGTACAGGGCCGAACCTCTTTTTAAGAGGACCTTACAACAAATGGGGCAGATTCTGTGAATTATACAGGGTGATTGGTATAAGGTGCACAAAAAAGCTGTAATGAGTAGGTTGGGTTAAGACAAGAAAAAAATCGTATGGTAGGGGGGGAGTGTCTATTTCCCTCCGTTTAGGCGGGGCAATTTTCTAAAAACAAATGACTTAAAACAAAAAAAAATTAAAACAACGGTAAAACTTGCAATGCCTTGCTATACTTTTTTGAAAAGCCAGAAACTTCTTCTTTAATTTTAATTTTGGTTTAAGTTGCATTTGTGAATAGTTTTAAAAAAAAAAATGTATGTAATTAAGCATAATTTTTGTTTTTAAAACTCAATGCTCTTATTAACTTTCAATAAAAACAGAAAACCGGATGCTAAAATGCATCTTAGTTTTTTAGAAATAAAAAATAAAAGTACATTTTTCCAAGAAAAACACTCTTTTTATTTTTTATTGCATACCATCTAGTTTTAAGCAAATAATAAAAAAAAAAACTGGATGTAATCTGACAATCTGAGTCCATTCATATTTAAGTGCTTCATAGACGATATAACCGATAACCTTTCTTGCTGAGTTCAAATAGGAGAGGAAAGAATTAAAGGCATATTATTTGCAGATGACGCCGTATTTTTGGCTGAATCACCAGAATCCTAGCAGCAGACACTAAATAAGATAAATGAATATTCCACGTATTGAAACTAGTTCCAGGAAATTTAAAAGTCTTAAAAATGTAAATTTATTTATTTCGGTAATTTATTCATGATTTCAAATTGGGTATCATGGGAAACGCCAGCAACGAGTGAATAGGGGTGCTTGGTAAAACCGTGTTTGGGTTTCGTTCTGGAAGCACTTTTATGTTCTATGCGATACCTGGTAGTTGCAGTGAGAATAATAATATTTATAATTTATATTAGATTTGTATTACCATTTACCACTCAGACAGAAATCCCTAGTGTGTAAAGGAAATCGACGTAATTTGACAAATCCTCGAAGTATATATTAACGTTATTCCATACTGCAACTCCAACACGAGACAAAGTAAAGTCTGGTTTCAGTCTTGTTGCGAGCCAACCAACTTTGTAAAATTTTAATTTAAGTAAAATGCAAGATTAGATTTTTTTTTTTTTTTTTTTTTTTTTATAATTTACCCGCGCTCAAGGGATTATGATTACCCTTTAAATGTTTTCAGCACAGCGCGGGCGTGAAGCTAATGAAGAGAAAGAAGGATAGGAAAGATGTGTGGCACGATGTTCTGAGACTGAAGGTGGTTGCCTCAGATATTTTTATCTCCAGGGATGGTGGCTGAACTAAAGCGGAGAAATGCCGTGTCTTATTTCTATATCACTTATAATTCACATTATTTTATTTGTATCCATCCTTGTTGGGCATATTAATTTAACTCAATTACATGTTGTAGTGTTATGCCTGAACAACATGCAATGAGTAAACCAGTAAACCCATTGATGACAATTTTTAGAAGGTTTTAATGGAATTAAAGTAACATAGACGACGGCAGGGATCGAACCTGTCATCATGAGGTTGACAGGCGAGCACACAACCATCGCGCCACGGCCACCCCCATATTTTTTTTCCAAATGTAACTCCACATACTCGTACTTTATTTTATTAATATGACACTCAAACAAACTGCTAACGGATATTCAAGGCTAATGTTGAGTAAAATTGTTACATCTCAATAAATAATCTTAAAATGTTAACCAACCTTCCAAAGCCCTTCTGGCAATGTCATTTATTTGTGCGGCTATCGGTTAAAGAAAAACCAAGCTTTGTTTATCATTTAAATTTATTTAAAAAAATATATTCTCCACTCCCTTATATTTTCAATAAATTACTCACTCGGCAAGCACCTCAAATTTAAGGATTTTATTAATAGGTTTTTATTTGATCAGTTATTAAAAGAATTTAAATAATCGCTAACAGCTAAAATCTTTAAATTCTGTCATCAATAAGATTTATAAAAAAAAATGTGTGTGTACTGACGTACGCGCGCTTGAAGTAAAACTTCTTTACCCAAAAGCAAAGACTCTGTACGATTCATGTGCTTTTCGGAAACATAAACAAAATCTAGTTTTATTAAAGTCTTGTAAATTACAAGATGTCAAAACCACTTCCAAATACATTTTTTTTAAATAGACATTTCTTCGAATTGAAAATGATAGGAGGTTTAAATTGGAACTCAAAACTGATTCAATTATACAAATGATGCAATTAGTTTTGAAATGACCACTTTGGTCTATCTGCTAATTTCTTGAATTTATTAAGAAAATCATGTATAACTTGCTTTTGTTACTAAAGTTGAGCAAAATGAATGGCGCTTTTTTTGACGCCAGATGCCGCTTTTTTGACGAACAGATGGCTCTCTTTATGACGCAGAGATGGCGCTTTTTTAACGCACATGATTACTAAGCTGGGTGCACATCATGAAATCGTGAAAGGACACTAATACAATACTAGCCGTTTCTTAGTTAATTCTTATCATCGCTAAAATTTGTCAGATTTTGACTTTGAAATACAATTGAAAACGACAGACAAAAGTTTTTATAAGGTTCCAGTTATAGCTATGATTGAAATGCATCATTGAAAATTTTTATTACAATTTTTAAGGCGAATAAACAAACTGCAATGGCTTTAATTGATACCAAAATGAAGGTACTGAATAGTAGAATGTTTTTGCTCTATAAAATACAAAATTCTGATTTGAACTTTCTTTAAATCCACTTTTATTATTTCACTGATAGAAACCAATTTCAATGAACAGCTGATTTTCGTTTCTTTAATATGGAACACAATCGTTCTACTGAATTGGTTCGATTCTCTTTCTGTTCTCAAATGTCTGTTCTCCTTTCAATGATCAACTCTAATCTCAAATGCATAGAATTGGTTGTAATCAGCCATTGAAAGGATCTTTTACTGAAACCAATCTTTCAATGATTGCTATAACTGGTTTGTCAAAAAAAAATGAAGTCAGCATTCCATTGATATGTTCCAATGATGCATTTCAATGAAAGCTATAACGCGGCCTAATTATTTCCGATTCGTAATGTGATGAGAACACGAAACGAGAGCGAGACATGATTCACTGTCACCTTTTCGTTGTTATAAAATCGTTCCGCAATTCCTTAGGCTTAAAGCGTAAATTCAATTTTTATTTTTGCAACTGTTTGGTTGATAAAATGAAACATATGGTAAATATATAGTAAAATAAAACATAAGCATGTTTCATCTCAGCAACTAACAGATGGGAAACTAAAAATTGAATGTGCGCGACTGTTCTTACTTCATTAATTAATTTAATTTAAAGTGACGACAAGAAATGCTTAGTTACGTATATCCTCGTCTGCTTTCATAGTTTGAAACTGATTTACAATAACGACAATGTTTCACCACACTACATCTCTTTTTTCTTATCTCATTCATTGTGTTGGAGCCCAAGGATTTTAAAATTGTAGGCAATGCTAATTTAATTTTGACACAGAATTTAAAATTCTTCGCATATGGCAATGCTAGTTTATATTTGACAACAGAAAGCACTAAAGCAGATAGTTAATTTACAAGTGTTTTTTTTTTTTATATTTCGCTTTAAGTATTTTGTAAATAATAGTGCTTATTTTTCAATTTAAATAGTATATACATAAGTATTCAGTATTGCTTAGATTAAAGTGTTTTATGTTTTAAATAAATAAAACTATAAAAAAATATTTATTTGTTTGTATTTTTTGTACAAAAGAAAGTGGTTTTCAATCGATAAATTGTTCGAACACATAATTCATTGAAAAAAAGCTTTTATTATCTAATTTTTTAATGAAATTATTTTTTTAATTGTTGTGTAGATTAGTTGTTGTGGTTGTGCCATTAAAACAACATTCTTTTTCGGCAATAAAAGGTGATTTAAAAGTGTTTTAAATAACCTCTAACAAAGTTCGAACAATAATTGTAAGAACCATGTCGCCTTCGCGTGCCGTTTTGACATGTCACTGACAGCTCCATAGAAAATTTTTTGCCCCCAACGCCGGAAAAGAAGTTTAACTTTAAAAATATTCTTAACAACATAAGAACTTTCTTAAGAAAACTTAAGAAAAGTCTAGTCAATCTTTATAGCATACATACATGCATACATAACACTAGTTTACAAATTTTCGGTTTGTAGCAAGTACCTCCAAAAGAAGTATTTTCTAGAATAATTTTGACTCTCTGAACACGAAAATGGCACTCTTTTAATTTTCTAAAGAAGCGTTTTCGAGATATGAGCAAAAGAGAGTTTTTTTTCTCCTTTTCCATGTATGAGCCTAATTCTCAAAAACGGTCGAAGTAATTAACATAGAATACTTTATGTTTTTGAATAGATATTTTGTTTGTCTTTCCAACAGTATACGGCTTGTGTAAATCGGCCCAACAATTATCAAGAAAAAGCCGTTCAAAGTTTCAAAAAACACAATTTTTCGCCGTTTTTAGAAAATCGCTTATTTTAAGTCATTCCGTAAGGATAGACAAAAAAATATTTAAAATACTTTTAAGATCTCAGGTGGAAGATATTGTTTTAACAAAGCTTAAACGCATAAAATCAATGAAATCGAATAATAAATGTGGAAGTTATGAAACAGTACGTGAAGGCAGACCATTTCAGTTTTTTTCTTTTTTTTTAATAATTTTTATTGAAAATATAAAGTATTGCTTACACTTCTTCTTTTATGTGGCGTTGAATCTTCACTGAGCTGCATCCAGCAGTAGTAACGTAATGGCCTGTTGGGTGGCTACACAAAATATTGCCGTTTTCTGTGTTTTTGGGATAGCAGAGCAGATAAAAAGCATTTCATTTAGTAGGAAAGAGCAACGTTGCTGAAAAAGCACTCGTTGAAAAACAAAATGTTATACTTCCACCATTGCACACAAATCTCGGGATTATGAAAGTTTTTGTAAAAGCCTTACCCCCAGTCTCACAGTGGAAGTTTAAACCCCTTAAACCCCACTTTTGGTTTAGACTTCAGTTCGACAATAAATTAGTCCTGGAACAGAGTTAATTCTGTAGTTTGAGTAAAATGTCACTATTCTGCCGTTTAAACCTCAGGTTGACAGCCTCTTCAACCATTTGAAAATAGAATTTATTTTCATTTTGAAATTTGTTTTCCTGTCACAGGTCACAACTGAAACAAAGCCAACTTTCCTTGATTGTTTTTTCAGAGAAACAATTTACTTAAACCACGTTAAATGAACTGAAAGTCAAATAAGACTGTGAAACCGGACGAGTTGAACTTTAAATTTAAACTCTAGTTTAGGTTCAGCAGAACTTAAGTTTAAGCTCTCACTGTGAAACTAAGGGTTTGCAAAAGATTAAGAAAACAAAGGATTGACATATATGAAAACAAAGTTTCCTAAGCTGTCAACCGAAAAAATTAAGGCGGGTCGGTATATTCGTTGGTCCACAGATACAAACATTGTATAGTGACACCGGATTTTTGAATTATCTAAAAAAAAAATTCGAGAAAAGTGCATGGAATGCTTTTCAAGACGTAGTTCATGGTTTTTTGGGAAACCACAGAAGTCCAAACTATCGTCAATTGATCGAAAAAATTATGCTATTCATTCCATGCTTTTGGTGAGTATTTAGCAGATAAGTGTTTCAAAAACAAAGATTCCAGCAGGACCTTGCAATCATGGAAAAGAGGTATGATGGCTTTTGGGACCAAGGGATGATGAGTGACTACTCGTCGGCTGAGAATTACAGGGTTCTATGTCGACCGACCCCCATTTTGAGTTATTCAACTTTTAAGTTTTTGATGCTCAGATTTCGTATTAAATGGCTATTGATTTATATTCGAATGATAACAAACGATAGATTATTGATAATAACTAATAAAAATATAATTTATTTGTTTATGTGTTGAGGAATTTCCTTTTAATTGCAAATTAAATTTTTTGCACAAAGTTCTATAAGCCAATTACATGTAGTTCAAATTTCGGTGAAGGTTCTATGTACCACAAAAACCGTAACTGACTGACTGACTGACTGACTGACTGACTGACAGATCATCAAAATTATGGAGCACTTCCCGACATCGTAGAATCTTGCAATTTTGCACAACGGTAGGTCTTGTCATGCAAGCAGAGGAAAAAATCGAAAATTTGAAATTTTCCATTCAGGGGGCGTGGTATCCACCCACTTTCACCGAATTGTCTCCGAATTGGTGTTGGTTGAATGGAGCACTTCCTACTGCTGTAAAACGATGAAATTTGGTGAACCGGTAGGGCTTATATTGCATATAAAGAAAAAAAAATAAACACCAAGGTTTTCCTTTCGGGGGGCGTGGTATCCGCCCACTTTCTCCGAATTGGTGTTGGTTGAATGGAGCACTTCCAACTACTGTAAAACGATGAAATTTGGTAAAGTGATAGGGCTCAAATTGCATTTGAAGGAAAAAATATAAAATTAGCGGTTTTTTATTCAGGGGCGTGGTATCCGCCCACTTCCTCAGAACTGATGTAAATTATATATGGCGCACTTCCAATTGCAGTAGAACAATGAAATTTGGTAGAATGGCAGGGCTCAAATCGCATATAAAGTACCGAAAATAA
Organism: Chrysotoxum bicinctum; assembly: GCA_911387755.1. Classification (NCBI taxonomy): domain Eukaryota; kingdom Metazoa; phylum Arthropoda; class Insecta; order Diptera; family Syrphidae; genus Chrysotoxum; species Chrysotoxum bicinctum. The sequence goes on along the minus strand of OU426987.1, from coordinate 102,098,043 downwards.
AAATCGAGGTTTTCCATTTAGGGGCGTGGTATCCGCCCACTTCCTCAGAACTGATGTAAATTATATATGGCGCACTTCCAATTGCAGTAGAACAATAAAATTTGGTAGAACGGTAGGACTCAAATCGCATATAAAGGACCGAAAATAAAAATCGAGGTTTTCCATTCAGGGGCGTGGTATCCGCCCACTTCCTCAGAACTGATGTAAATTATATATGGCGCACTTCCAATTGCAGTAGAACAATAAAATTTGGTAGAGCGGTAGGGCTCAAATCGCATATAAGGGACCGAAAATAAAAATCGAGGTTTTCCATTCAGGGGCGTGGTATCCGCCCACTTCCTCAGAACTGATGTAAATTATATATTGCGTATTTCCAATTGCAGTAGAACAATGAAATTTGGTAGAACGGTAGGGCTCAAGTCGCATATAAAGGACCAACAATAAAAATTGAGGTTTTCCATTCAGGGAGCGTGGTATGTTTAATCTATATGGAACACTTCCGATTGCTGTAATTAAGGTAGGTATGTTACAGTGGCGTGGCGTCCATATAACACGATTCCTATCGTCTTCCCCTTTAGAAAATCCACAAATAACACAATCTACCAAATAAACATCGAATAAGTTTAAGTTATTCATTCTGCCTCTCGTTTGTATCTTATAGTTACAATACTTTATTCAAACACATTCCACAATCCACAACCAACAATAATCAAGAGAGTCACAAAAATACTCTGACGTAAACTTTTCAATCACCGTCTTATTTATTTGTGTTATATCCCTTTCTTCCCCAAACATTGTTTTTCGAATCCTCTTTGTCCAACATATTCAAAAAATAAGACGCTACATTCCGTCTTATAAAATTTTCGATGTATACCTGTAGGAGTTGGAATTATTTGTATTTTATTCTCCCTTTAGCAATTAGCATTGCATTTCAGTAGGAAGATAATACATTGCAGGAGTTCAGGTGCTCGCCTTTTTTCAACCTTGTGTAAGAAATAAGACGGTGTTCTTCGACTTATTTGTTTTTTTTTTCTTTAATATGTCATATAAATATAAATATGGCATGTGGGTATTGTTGATTCTTGATTTTGAATTTGATGTTGATTTGCATGCTAATGTAAAATGCACGTTTTGCAAATTTACAGTGATAATTTTGAATTATGAAATAAATCGTGGTAGAATATATGGCAATTTGTCAGCAGTGTAAATTTAGCATATCGCTACTCTGGACAAATAAAATGCATTTGCTCTTTTTTTAATAGGAATTTAAATTTAGATTCAATTGGCATTCAATAAAAGACTGTGTTGCATAGGTTCAATAACTTCAAATAAATCTAGTGTTTTGAAAAGCCAATTTGAACTTAATTAAAAATAGTGAAAAGTTAGATGTCAAAGTGAAGATTTAATTCCTTTTATTATCCACTATAGTGATAAAAAAAATTTAGCATCTTAATTTTAGTGCAGTTCTAGATTTTGTCTTGGAAATGTCTTTGAAAAATGTAGATTGCTGTTTAACAGATTACCTATCGGAGAAACCAAATAATTTTAGTAAGTATAGTTGATATTTTATATTTTATCCTTTTTTCGTTTACACATCAGGAATTTCGATCACAGATCGAAATTTTTTGTTTGGTGTGCGTGTTTCACATATATACATATATCTACATGTAAATCCCTCTTTAAATATGGATTTAAAGATTTTGATCCCTGTCAAAGAAAAATAAATTTTTGTTGGGTGTGAAGGAACGCAAAATCTGGCGAGGGATCAAAATCTTGACACAGAAATTGATTTCTTATGTGTAAAGGAAATCAACATATACATAAGAACCTATGACACTTTAATGGAATCCTATTTAGAGTAGTGTTATAGGGCAACGATATTCAAAATGACTCGATACATAGTATCGCGGCTGTTATTAAATCTGAAATTAAAACAGAAATCATAGAAGCTCGGTTCGTGTCAATTATGATCGACGAAACATCAGATTTGAGTCATAGGGGACAACTGAGTGCCATATTTCGGTTCTTGTCAGAGAATGGAATACAAGAAAGATATCTTGTATTTTTTGACGTTAGGGCGAGTCTTAATGCAGATGAGTTGTCCCATCATATATTTTATATTCTTGATACATATGATTGCAAGGAAAAGTTAATAGAACATTCCTAGGAAGGTGCCGCAGTTATGTCCGACGAAGGGGGTGGTGTCTAAAAGGAGGTCCTTTTTTATTATGTTTCAAGCTCATTGTTGATTGAAATATTAATGTCTTGAAGTATACAAAATATAGCTACACATTTTTTGCTAAGTCAATGTGGAATGCATTTGTAGATACCATATCCCTACTAGAAATGTTGTTTTTAAGCTTCAAAGATTTTTTTTTTTTATTTTTACAGGTGAAAAAATTTTAATAACGGGTTCCCATTTAAAATTTTCCACGCCACGCCACTGGTATGTTAGTGTTATGTATCTTGCCAGGATAAGAAGAAATAATTGAAGCGCAAATCAAAACAACCAATAACAAAAAGAAAATATACCAAAAGAAATAGGAAGCTTTAAACTAAGTTGAGTACATCCTTCTCTCTTTCGAGATTTTGACATGGCAAAATATTAAAATCTTTGCAAAAAGGAGTGAGATCAGACCAAAAACATAAATGTTAAAAAAAGAGCCAAGTTCTTCTATACAAAAACCTTTGTGTAACAAGTCAGCCGTGAAAAGTGCTGAGATCTAAAAGTACGCCAAGTTCTTACTTCATGAAGGTTTAATACCGAATATTTAAAGTAGAATAATATTAAAACAGCTACAATGTAATAGAGAAATTTTATTATTTAATGATTACTGACTAAAATTTAATGGGCTTACTTGGCAAGTTTTTTTTTATGCCCAAATTCGAAAGGTTTTAAAAACTTGACAAGTGAACCCATCAAATTTTAGTCAGTAATCATTAAATAATAAAATTTCTCTATTACATTGTAGCTGTTTTTATATTATTCTACTTTAAATATTCGGTATTAAACCTTCATGAAGTAAGAACTTGGCGTACTTTTAGATCTCAGCACTTTTCACGGCTGACTTGTTACACAAAGGTTTTTGTATAGAAGAACTTGGCTCTTTTTTTAACATTTATGTTTTTGGTCTGATATAGTTAACTTCATATATTTAACAGTTCGTTAAAGTAAATAAGAAAATAATGAGAATAAATAATAAATATAATAAAACTAATATTTTAATTATTGATCGAATGAATTAAAGGTACAACATTTAAATAAATAAGAAAATAAATAGTAATTTGATTAAACAAACTAAAATTTTAATTTTCATAGTATATTTTATATAAATTTTACAGTTCAAGAAAATATGTGAATACATTTAAGAAAATCATAGAATATTATAAATTAATTAAACAAACAAGAATTTTAATTAATCATATTGGATATTTGTTCTTGTTTTCATTATATTTTCGAAATTTCTTTATCAATACATTGCAGGCATGTATTTAAACATTGCTTTAAATGGTTTGATTTTTCTTGTTGCAAGGTCATTTTTTAATTGTACCTCTTTTAAATTTGGCCATTGAAAAGACGGCATATTCTTATTTCTTAAGGTTTTTGAACACTAAGTCTACACTTTCAAAAGATTTTTCAAGATGGAAAGACTTAAAAAACACCTCGGTGAGGTTCTGTGTAAGTTGAAGTTGGACAACTTTCGAAAATGGTATTAATTTAATATTTAAAATCTTACAACACTCGGAAACATTTTTAAAATCTAACGGTTGCATTTGCAAAACTGCAAGATTTTGTTTTTTGAATGTAATTTTCAAAAGAATTCGAATTAAAGACAAGGGTGAATGAAAATCGCTAGTTCGTAAGACGCGTTGAATGCAGCTATGGGTATTATCTATTTCCTAAATTGTAGAATGTCCTGGAATAGAGAATTTAAAATGTATATGTTGGATGTCTGACTGATGCTTAAGAAAATCAATTAATATGAATTTTACCAACGAGTTGCGGTTTTGAGGAACACATGAATCACTCCAAAGTATAAATTCTGTAATTCCTGGACAATCTTGCATAACACGGTTTTAGAATCTTCAGCAAAGCACTAGCAATATCATTTCCTGTTCTTCCCATTGTGCTTTCATCACACAAGCAGCAATAGACGTTATTATTAAGCGAAAAATGTCCCGTAAAGTTACACACATTTAACTTTGAGTTGTAAAAAAATGAGCTTACATCAGCTTTTGGACAGGTAAGTACATTTTGCATGTCAAAGCATAAAACTGGAACTGTATTTTCTCTGTCAACTTGTCTTTGCTTGTATGCCTCTTCCTTTTCCTGAAAATGCGCATTATATTTCAAAACCAGCTCATCAGATACAGTGGTGTTTTCAACTGCCATTTTATGCTCCTCGCATAGATTTAATGCTTCAAAAACTCAATGCTGTCTCCTGTCGCTAAAGCGGAATCCACCCCCATGTCGCTATCCATAAGTGACCCTTGCATTGAGGAAACCGAACAGATCTCAGTTCTCGGTATGTGCATCACAGACGACCTTGTGTGGAATGACCACATACTCGACGTTGCCAAAAACGCTGCTAAGTGTTTAGGTTTCCTTCGACGATGCAAGAAATTTTTCACCCCTTCTGATCTGGCTGTAATCTATAAAGCCCATATTCGTCCTAAACTCGAGTATAATTCCCATATTTGGGCAGGTGCTCTAATAACCAACTTGAGTCTTTTGGATAGAATCCAAAAAAGAGCTTTAAAATTGATAGGAGTATAATAGAAACAATTGAATCTCTCAAGCACCGTCGCAATGTTTCTTGTCTTTCATTATAATATACCGTTATTTTTACAAACATTTTTCTAGTGAAATAGCCAGTTCCATTCCTCCCCTTAAACAATTTAACCGTAACACTCGCGCTTCGGGGAATGCTCATCAGTTTACCCTTGAGCCCAACTTCGGACATACTGTTAAATTCAGAGATTAATTCTTTAGCCGCACTACACGAATGTGGAATGCCTTACCCGACTCTATATTTCCTTCCCATTGTGATATTCAGACATTCAAAACCAATGTGCATCGGTATCTCCTTTTAAATCCCCTCCCATTTTCCTAAACGCTCGCACTGTGATCAATCATTTCAAATATAAAAAAAATCACATCTATCTTCCTTTGGATTATGAAAAGCCAAGTTAAATTGGGTGTTGAAAACTTGTCGATATACATTAAATTTGACAGTTTCGTCAGATTCTGCGTTCTCTTAATACATACGAAACATTTCTGAAATTGTTAGACTTGGTTCGAGATACTGCTTGTTTCTAGTTTTTCACAAGCTTTTTGTAAACAATATCAAAAACACGAACAAAAAACCAACGGTAAATTGATCAACATAGAACTTTGTTGCGTTTTCGGCAATCCGATAAGAATTATAAGGTTCTATGTACAAAATTAAGGAATACAAGGTTCTATGTCAATAAGAAGATGTGTGATTTTTTTATTGGTCAAAGAGAGAATTATAAAGTTCTATCCGCCAATTTTGCTACATAGAACGTTGTAATTCTTAAATTAACTTCATTTTGGTTGTTAGAACCTTTATTTTTTGCATTTTACGCTTTATAGGGTGAATTAAGGTGCATGTCCATGAATTCATTCGAAAGCGCTTGAAAATACGAATCCAACGACACCCATAACTAATTTTTTGTAAAAATGGCTGTTAGAACCTTGTAATTCTCAGCCGACGTACTGCTGGATGCAGCTCCGCGAAGATTCAATGCCACATAAAAGAAGAAGTGTAAGCAATACGTCATATTTTCAATAAAAATTATTAAAAAAAAGAAAAAAACTGAAAAGGTCTGCCTTCACGTACTGTTTCATAACTTCCGCATTTATTATTCGATTTAATCGATTTTGTGTGTTTAAGCTTTGTAAAAACAATATCTCCCACCTGAGATCTTAAAAGTATTTTAAATATTTTTTTGTCTATCCTTACGGAATGACAAGCGATTTTCTAAAAACGGCGAAAAATTGTGTTTTTTGAAACTTTGAACAGCTTTTTCTTGATAATTGTTGGGCCGATTTACACAAGCCGTATACTGTTGGAAAGACAAACAAAATATCTATTCAAAAACGTAAAGTATATGTTAATTAGTTCGACTGTTTTTGAGAATTAGGCTCATACATGGAAAAGGAGCAAGAAACGGTTTTTTGCTCATATCTCGAAAACGCTTCTTTAGAACAATAAATGAGTGCTATTTTCGTGTTCAGAGATTCAAAATTATTCTAGAAAATACTTTTTTTTGAGGTACTTTTTTTGTGTAAACTAGTGAATTGATTTAATAATTGAAAACAAACATTCAAAATTGAGAAAACTTTGCCTGAAGAAATGTTGATAATTTTATTTTTATTTACGATGGCGGTCACTGGAATATATCCATTGCTTTTTAAAACTTCAAGTTGAGTTTTGTTTGGACGCGAGTTTTATCGATCAGATAGCTTAGCTTCCTACTAAATATTATTCATAAAGAAAACACATTTACTGATATGTTTTATAAAAAAAAATAATATTTTTTTTCTGTTCACAAGAATAAATCCTGAATGCATAGATTCCTATTCATGCTTTTCGTTGTAATTTCAATTTGTAAGAAGTTGTAAGCCTACATTTAAAAAAATGAGTCATAAAAAGCATTAATTCCTGACAAAAGAGGCAAAGTGCTTCCTTGAGAAAGTTAGGACTATATAGCCGCGAAACTACAGGAAAACTTGGCAGAAATCACAGCGTTATTGAAACGTCCAAGCCACAATAGCCAGTGAAAAAATATGAATTCACGGAGATGCTTCGAAATCACACGATTCTGCTGCAGGAATTAGGGTAAAATCGGACGTTACAGCTAGTCTTTTCATCCTGAAACGTCTCATAACACCAAAGACCAAACCGTAACAGAGAGAGGCAACGATATCGTACATACGGGGAAATCGGACATCGCCATCGGTCGTTTGGCTACAGTTATAATAAATCATGGTTACAGGGAGTAAAAACAACAATTGAATCGTTTTCATAAATGCGAGTGTGGACTGTGGTAAAATGGTTAAGGGAGCAAATCAAAAACAAACAATCTTCGGAGCCACAAAACTACAATTTATTTTCTTCAAAAATGAAGGCTGTTTCGTATATCGGTGCGATGAAATTTCTCAAGATTTGTCGTTTACATACTTACAAGATAACGCCCCTATCCATACTAGTTGATTAGTGAAAGAGTGGATCAAAGGTCAAAATGTTTCATTACTTTAGTGGCTGCCATAATCTCCTGACCTGAAAATCATGGAAAATGATTGGGGTTGGATGATGCCTAAGGTCTATGAGTCAGAAAAACAAAATTATACTAACAGCCCGATTCTCCGCAAAGTCAGTGATGCGATGCCTCACAAGTCACAAGAAGAGGTGAAATTGATTTCGTGATTTTTTTGAATTCTGCCGCTCAGTCACAACTTGTGAGAGTCAAAAAAACAATCGAAATTGTAATCTCCTTCAGAGCAGGTCACAACTCATAAATTTTTAAAGTTTCTAGATTTGTGAATAATTGTGAGTACACAAAAATGGAAGTGGACTTTGTTCTAGTGAATATTATTGCTGATCTTTTCCATGAAAATGAAAACTAATATTTTCACATAAACAACATTTTTTTTAAGAAACTAATCGTATCAAGAAGTTTGCAGCGCCGACGGCTTTTTAAAACTTTGAGAGATACAAATGATGCATTCGCTCTCCAAAACAATATACATTCTTTTATAAAGTAATTTCTTCGTTTTGAATAATCAGCTGTTCAAATAATGACACTTAAAAATCTCACCATGCTGTGGGAGTTTCGTTGTGAGTTTTCTTGTGACGATTAGGGGGAGAATCATCATCATCATCGGCTCGACAACCGGGTTCCGGTCCTGGCCTCTTTCAACAAGTCTCTCCACCTATCCCGGTCTCTAGCCGACGCCATCCAGTTGCGCACCCCAAGGCTTCGGGCGTCCTGGTCTACGCCATCTCTCCAGCGCAAGCATGGTCTCCCACGCTGTCGTCTACCATAGAATGTACCACAAAGAACTTTCCGAGCAGGTTCCTCTTCGCTCATGCGAGCTAGGTGCCCTGCCCACCGGAGTCTACCGAGCTTAATTTTTGTCACGATATCTGCTTCAAGGTAGATTGCGTACAGTTCATGATTGTACCGTCTCCGGAATCGTCCTTCCTCACATACGGGGCCAACAATTCTCCTTAAGACTTTTCTCTCGAACGCAGCTAAGAGATCGGAGTGCCTTTTGCTAAGCACCCAAGTCTCGGATCCATATGTGAGTACTGGCAGGACCATGGTCCTGTACAGCAGTAGTTTTGAAGTTATGGTGAGATTTCTGGATTTGAAGAGCTTTGACAGACTATAGTAGGCTCTGTTGGATTTGAGAAGCCGCCCGCGTATTTCTTCTTCTATATTGTTATCGGCTGCTACAATTGACCCAAGGTATTTAAAGGATTGCACCACTTCAAATTCGTGCTCCGCAACCTTGATTGTTTGACCAACTGTTCCTCTCGCATTCGACGCCACCATGTACTTTGTTTTACCTTCACTAATGTGCAGCCCCAGATTTTGTGCCGCCTGCTCGATCTGGATGAAGGAATCGTGTACAGCTTGTTCGGTTCTTCCGATGATGTCGATGTCGTCTGCGTAAGCCAGTAACTGGCTGGACCTGTTGACGATGGTCCCTCTTGTTGCCGTGCCAGAGTCACGGATTGCTTTCTCCAACGCCAGGTTGAAGAGGAGGCAGGCCAAACCGTCCCCTTGTCGGAGTCCATTAAAGATGTTGATTGGTCTGGATAGCAATCCGGCTATTTTTACTTGGCTTGTTATGTTGGTCATGGTCAACCTACATAGTCGTGTCAATTTATTTGGGATGCCGAATTCTCTCATGGCTTTGTAAAGTTCTACCCTGGCTATGCTATCATAGGCGGCCTTAAAGTTTATAAACAGATGGTATGTTGGGATGTTAAATTCTAGACATTTTTCCATCGCCTGCCTAAGGGTAAATATCTGATCAGTTGTTGATTTGCCTGGAATGAAACCACACTGATATTGTCCGATAACGGTTTTAGCGTATGGGGTTATCCGGTCTTGTAGGATAGAGGAGAGTATCTTATAGGCGGTACTCAACAACGTGATACCTCTATAATTGCTGCACGTTGTGACATCTCCCTTCTTATGTATGGGGCATATTAAACCTTTTCGCCAGTCTTCTGGCATTTCTTCCTGCTCCCATACGTGTACTATAATATCATGAATTGCTTGACGTAAGGCTGGCCCGCCGTGATGGAATAATTCGGCTGGTATGCCATCGGCTCCCGGGGCTTTGTTCTGTTTAAGCCGGCCTATAGCCTTCTCAACCTCTTCTATGCTTGGTGGCGGCAACATAGAGTATTCTTCTTGAAGTAGTGGAGCCTCAACTTCTGCAGTGAGCTGACCATTTAGCAATTCATTAAAGTACACTTCCCATCGCTCCAGTATGCTTTCAGGATCGGTGATCAGATTTCCCTCTCCGTCCTTGCAGTATGTGCAGCGTGGTGTGTACTGCGTCATGTTTCGGACGGATTGGTAGAACTTCCGCGCCTGGTGCGGACCTCGCTCTCGGCTATTTTCAATTTCACAGATTAGGTTCTTCTCCCAGGCTGATTTTTTTTGTCTGTGTAGCCGTTTTTCTATTCTTCTGAGCTCTTTATATTCCTCTTCGCGTGCCCGCGTTCTATGAGATTGTTGCATTGCTCGGTACGCAACATTCTTACGTTCAGTCGCTAGCTTGCATTCATCATCAAACCAGTCGTTCCGATTTTTACGACTGCTGCCTAAGATGGAGTTGGCAGTACTAATGACAATATTCTTAAGGCGTGCCCACTTCTCATTTACGCCCAGCATACTGGCTCCAGGACTTACTCTCCCTAAATCAAGTGATTCTAGGGCGAGTCCTAACGCATTACCAAAGGTGTTACTGGTGTTTTCATTGCGCAGGGCAGCCGTGTTGATTCGAACCTGATCGGCGGATGCAATGCGTCTTCGCAAGGCAATCCGCCCTCGGAAAACCATACCAACAAGATAGTGATCCGAGTCGACATTGGCACCTCGGTACGTTCGTACCGTCATCAAGTTCGAGTAGTGGCGACGGTCTATCAACACGTGGTCTATTTGGTTACGAGTGACTCCATCAGGTGATACCCAGGTGGCTTTGTAGATATCTTTACGCGGGAACCTGGTACTCGCAACGACCATGTTTTTCGATGCTGCCAATTCTAAGACTCGAAGTCCATTGTCATTAGTGTTCTCATGCAAACTATGGGTGCCTGCGTAATGCCTGAATACCGGCTCCCGACCTATTTTTGCGTTCAAATCCCCAAGGATGATTTTAACATCATACCTTGGACAGGCATTGAGGGCCCTCTCGACTTGTTCGTAGTAAGTCTCTTTTTCTTCGTCTGAGGACTCCTCCGTAGGTCCGTGAACGTTAATGAGGCTGATGTTCGTAAATTTGCCTCGCACGCGAAGGGTGCATAGCCTTTCGCTTATAGCGTTAAAGCCGATGATGGTAGACTTCATTTTTTCGCTGACTAGGAAGCCTACCCCGAGCACATGGTGTTTTGTATGACAGCTATAGTATATGTCATATTCTTTCTTCTGTAGAACACCATTCCCTGTCCATCTGATTTCTTGAAGAGCTGTTATGTCAGCTTTATATTTTGACAGGGCATCGGCTAGCTGCTGAGCAGCTCGAGCTCTATAGAGCGATCGTACGTTCCATAAGAAAATTCGTAAATCGTTTTAGGGGGAGAATACCAAAATGTTATCGAATCACAACAAGAGCTTGTGACTTGTGACTCCTCACAAAGGGGAGAATCGGGCTGTAAGGACGAGCTCATCGATTCCAACAAATTAGCAAAAATTGCATTATTTGGCCAAATTATATGGTTCAATACCGAAAAAATGTACGAAGTTACTCTTAAGCCAGGTGGAAGTACTCATTAATAAAAATGTTATGACAATGGAAAGGTAAATTTCAACAGCAGCACAAGAGTGTGTGAATTCCAATAATACAAAATTATAGCTTTATTAGCAATACATCAAAGCCAAAATAAAATTAAAAAAAAAAGTGTGAGTCCCAGGACTCATGGTTAAGATGTCTATACATCAACCTTCTTCCGAGTGCCAAATTTTTGTTATCGAATGTACCGAATAAACATACAATGCAATCGTAATAGCTTGTGACTTTAGATATATTCAAATGAAGCCACTATTTTTCCCACAATTTATCCCTTTCACTTATACTTAAATCCAAAAATATCTCTATATAGCTGTACATAACGCTTTCCACCTAAGCACATGTAATTTTGGACCACGCCCTGTAACACTGATTAAAATATTAAAACAGCAAACGAAAATTTTATGATGAAATGAACAGACAAAATGAAACAAATTACTCGGATAAAATTACAAAATTTTTAAAAAAAATTTCGAAAAAACACAATTTTGCAGAAAAAACTCACAAAGGGCAACGTCCTCTCGCCACTGAAATAATAGACTTGCACGTGCTTGTCATGCACTTGAACAATGTAAAGGGTGGTTAAATTTTAAGGGCCGATGTTGAATGTGAACCACACCTGAAATTCAATTTTTTTTCTGCATTTCATTTGGCATTTCTCAATTTCACACTAACTTAATTTGAACCATGGAAAGATACACAATCGAGCAACGCATTAAAGCTATTCAGGCTTATTATGAAAATGGGCGTTCAAATCCAAATGCATATCGTGCACTTCGTGATTTTTTCGGTCAATTTAATCGTCCAAATGTGCGTACAATCGGAAAAATCGTGCAAAAATTTGAGCAAACCGGGAAACGTAGGAGATGTGAAACCACCAGTGCATGCTCGTACAGCTCGTACTGCAGAAAATATTGCTGCTGTTCGCAATAGTGTGGCTGAAGAGCCGTCCACCTCAACTCGTCATCATGCCCAACAATTGAACCTCTGACCCTCGTCGTTCATGAACATTATGCATAAAGACTTGCATTTACACGCTTACAAGGTGCAATTGACTCAAGAACTAAAGCCTCTTGACCATTTCGAGCGTCGTCAATGGTGAGAATTGTGGCAAGAGGTGGCAATAGTGGATGATCAATTTTCGAAGAAAATCATCTTCAGTGATGAGGCACATTTTCACCTCAGTGGATTCGTCAATAAGTAGAATTGCCGCATTTGGGCGAATGATAGTCCAAGAGTGATTGTCGAAAAACAAATGCACCCATAAAGAGTGACTGTTTGGTGCGGCTTATGGGCTGGCGGCATCATCGAGTCGTATTTTTTCCAAAATGAGGCCGGTCAGGCAGTTACTGTGAATGGTGTTCGCTATCGTGAGATGATTACGAACTTTGTATAGCCCAAATTGGAAGATATGGATGTGGACGATATGTGGTTTCAACAGGACGGTACCACTTGCCACACAGCTAACGAAACAATGGCTCTTTTGCGCGACAAATTCAATGGCTTCGTTATCTCACGTGGTGGCGATGTCAATTGGCCGCCAAGATCATGTGTTTTGACACCGTTAGACTTCTTCCTTTGCGATTATTTGAAAGAAAAGGTGTACGTCGATAAGCCAGCAACAGTTCAAGAGCTAAGGGATGAGATAATTCGGCACATTAACGGCATAGAACCTCAATCGGATAGAGGTGTGCCGCCGAGGTCGCGGCGGCCATTTAGCCGATATTTTGTTCCATACATAATTAAACCATACCAACATTATCATAATAAAAAGAAGTGACAATAATTTCCTAAATATTTTGGGTTTTATTCAAAATCAACCTCGGCCCTTAAAATTTAACCACCCTTTATATCTGGCTTAACGCCACCACCAAATATACTTGTCATGCAGCGAAAATGTCAAAACATTTTTTGTTTGACAAGCCACTAGATAGAGCGTTCACCTTATCAAAATCAAACCAATCCTTTAACTTTTTTTTAGGTTTCTGTACTTTATCTTACTCCCTCCGTCAGAGATTTATAAACCGATTGACATCATTCCCACGTCCCACCTTGTAATGAAAATATAAGTGACAAAAACTAATTTTTGTTAATCCATTGAAGGCGTAGTCATCTTCCTGTTCATGGCTTGACAGATGGAGAGCGATCTATATTTTTATATAATATAGAATATTTAATTCGATACTTACGCGTAAAATAATTATATAAAGGACAAATTAAATTTTTGACGTATCGAGAATATGTCGTTGCAGATGTCAACCGATTGCCCTGAACAACATTTTTTGGATTCTTAAAGGTCAACTCTGAAAATACATTATTTGCAAGCATAAAATAAAATGTAATCGTTGATCACTAACGTAAAGTGGATTTTTTAAAGATATTAAATGAACCCGCTATGAAATTTTACACCAGTTGTTTTGTCTTTTGTCTTTTTGACATATTGGTCGAGAAGTGAAGAAATGTTGGGGGATTGAATTTAGTTCTAGCCAGCAATGGAAAGTAATAAAATCGAGATTTCAGTACGCAAAGTATGCAATATTTCCAATGTAAACAGGGTCTAAAATGCAATCTTCGGTAAGGTAGATTGCTACACGGAACGAGTAACCATAACGTGTGACCGTAACGTGTAACTGTAACGGGTTTCACGGAACGTATAAGTCTAACCTTCGTTTTCGATTCACTGTACCGCCGGCAAAGATGTTTACACATCAAAATGGAACTTATGCATTTTTCCTTATAAAAACTAAAAATACTCCATATTTTACGCGTCAAAATTAAGTAAACATCAGTTATATCCTAAAATTATTTATAAATATAGTACCTTAAGTAAAAAACTCAGTATTTCTTTTGACCATCTTTATACTTCATGACATCTCTTAGTCGGCGTGACATCGAGACAACAATGTTATTTCTAACATCGGAAGATATTTTGGACAGTTCTTCAATTTAAGTCTTTTTAGGTCATCTTTGTTCTTGATAGACTATTTGCGAAATTTTCCGGTCCAAATGATCCCATAAATGTTGTATGGGGCTTAGGTTAAATATGGAGTACCAATGTTTGGTTTGTATTTTGTATTATGTACCTATTATTTTTGTTTTGATTTATTTTTATTGAATAAAGCATTTGATTTTTATTATAAGAATTTTTTGTTCGAATTCCATGTTACTCCAGAAATCATATTGGTGTTTATTCACTTTTGACGCTCACTGTATGTATAGAAGATCACGAATTCGAAACAAAGCTTAAGTTTAATACTTTTTTTTACATATACCGTTCGTAACTATTAATTTTTATAAAATGACATCCAACTAAGTGCATCCACCTATTTCATAATCGTGTTTTTATAAGTAAGCTTTGTTTGTATTTTGTTTTGTGTGTAGTTTTGCTTTTCGTGATCTTCCAAATTTTTCATATCACATAATCAATATGGAACCTAAATTGATTGATTCAATAATTCGTGATCTTCCAAATTTTTCATATCATAATCAATATGGAACCTAAATCGACTGATTCAATAATATTGTTTGATTACATATTTAAGTAAAAATAAGTGAAAAGATATTCTTGTAGAGTATTTTTACCCGCCTCTACCTATGAAATATATTTTTATGTTCAAGACGCTTTCTGAATTTGATCCTATTATTTTAACATTTATGTATAGTTTTATATTACCTATAGAATTCATCAAATTCCGTCACAATTAGGTGCATAGAATACAATAGACAGAAAGAAACATCGTTAGTTAGTAACACAGATTTTATCTATACAATAGCATGTATTTTTAAAACATCTACTTGGAGTCCATCCAATGCATTAGACAACTTATCAGGGGCAGTCACAGAGCTTTTAAGCAACACCAATAACAACAACGTCACTAAAAATAGACTGATTCATACATAGGTTTCTGGCAAATAACTGTATGCTGCCAATAGATTTCTTGATTTACTCTGTGATGCTTTCTGGGCATCTGAGCATCTCGAAATGCCCTTTTCTAATTACCACATTTAAGAAATTCAGAACTTAGACTTTTTAGGTATACCTACATTTTTTACTTTTTTTATATTTTCCTATGAGATGATGCTTATCCAATTTTTGAAGTGTTTTGCGTCATTTAAAAATTCAATGACAATATGCACAGTGCATACTATGTATGTATATCTGTTCATGTTTACAAATGTACATACTACGCCAGCCGAAATGTGCAATTGCTTAAAATTTAAATAAGCCTGAAGTTCAAATAAGGGTTTTAGTAAAAAAACTTCAATTGATAGTCTGTTGAATTGTAAAATTTTACAATCTATTCAAATTAAATTATTTTTGAGTTCGTATTATTTCTCCAAATTGAGTGTTTTAATCATAGAAATAATCCTATGTCATTTAATTATTAAAAATGACTTTGCCTCTGCTTTAAATATTCTTATTTAATTATAGTTTGTTGAATGTTTAAGGCTTTTTTTCCAATTTCAACATTTATGCAACCAATTTCGCTGTCCAAATTAAACATAACTTACATACATTAATTTTGTTCATAAACAGGTTTTTGCGCAGATTTCTAAGAATTGGCTCTAGTACATTTACACTACGCTTACTATCCACAGTTTTTATTTAACCCGATTGATATTTTACGGTCGTATTGTGCTATCTTCAATTAACTTTTGAATATTATACTTTTCGAGTTACTGGTAAATATCGAGAACCAATAATACTAAAAGAAAAATCCTACCAATCTTTCTAGTTTTAAGACAAATCCTGCTCAATATCGTGACGATTTTATAAATAGTTATAAAATAGTTAAAAGTACGAGTACGTCAATTTTATACTAATCCAACAAATAGAAGACTAAAACGAGCAGCTATACGGTTAAAAATTTTGGAATGTTTTTTAATACAGCACTTGTATTACAGCTGTATGCAATACAACAAAAATTAGTTTTTAATATATCATAAATATTAAAAAATAAATGTAATTAATTCGTATTATATTTTAATAGTCTGGTATTAAATTTATTATTTTTAAGATATTGAAAAGCAATCCTCTAGTAATAAAATGTAACACTTTATATTACCTTTTAATATCTTTTTATTAAATTTTAATACTTCTGAAATAAAAAAATTCCGTGGTATTATATTATTATACACTTAGGTCAAGCCACGCCAGTGCCGCTGCGTATAAGATTTGAATAGCCCTGTATTAGATGTTAATACTGCTAGATTTGATTTAAATTCCGTGTTATTTCATTGTAATCAAATTCATTACAATATAATACAATTTGTATAAAACTTAATATTTAGATATTAATTCTAGTTCTCTATTGCATTAAATTAGCAAAGAAATATTATAGATATATTTCGTCATTCTTAAATGTGTATTCATTGATGCCAGTTCCGCTATTTAGTTCGGGTCTTTTTTTAAAACCTTAAGTTTTTTGTTGTGGTAGTGTGTCTTAGTGTGAAGTTTTAATGCGGCTATATAAACACAGATTAAAGGTATATTGTTAAAAAAGTGAATATACAAATACGACACAAAATCGTGTTGTGATTTTTATTGTACTTTTTCGACAAAGAAAGTTGCTTACTGAATTCTTGGGGCGGGTATACCTCGTTTGTGAAAGAGGTGTACAAAGAAACACTGACCGATGATCCAGGAATCGAAGGTTTGTCAGGAATTGCGATCAAATCTAAGTATGATTTTAATTTTGATTTTTTGTCTTTTTTGAACAGATTGGAACAACGAAATGGGATCATTTTTGTTGCTGTTAGGACTTTTGATCTTAACAGATCAGGGGCCAAAATGCAACGAAAAAAGGAGGGATAACTTTCGGAAGTCAATAAATAAATTAATAACAACTTTTTTCATTTTTTTTTTCAACCTACATATATAAAATAAGAGAAAAACCATCAAATGCATGTATTTAAAATTTTATAATAAACAACGAAATATCAAAGGGCACGGTAGTGCCCAGCCAAGTTCTGGCACTACACCCTTTTTACAGGAACAAACTCAGGCGGTTTTAAACCCCTCCCTATCTTCAGTACCAATGATGTCAGAAACTTAAATTCCGAATATTTGCTAAGCTAGTCAGGCACAGGCGCCTCACCAAATTTCAGTCAGTAATCATTAAATAATAAAATTATTTCTCTATTACATTGTAGCTGTTTCAATATTATTCTACTTTAAATATCCGGTATTAAACCTTCATGAAGTAAGAACTTGGCGTACTTTTAGATCTCAGTACTTTTCACGATTGACTTGTTAGACAAAGCTTTTTGTATAGAAGAACTTGGCTCTTTTTTTTTAACATTTATGTTTTTGGTCTGATTGTATCTTAACTTAAAGTAAATGTTTTGCAACGTCATTTGTTATATTTTCATAACCTTAAATAATTAATTGAAGTTCATATAAACTAGATGTTTGTTTTAGTGTCATACAATTTATAATATTTTTAAATTCGATATATAAAAAAGTAAAATGTTAAGAAAATAAAAATAATTTTAAAAAATATTATTATTATTATTATTATTTATTAAACCATACATAAATGTACAGGGCAATACTTAAAAGCTAATAGCTACCAGGGCTTCTAGCTTTTAAAAATAAAATACTTCTTAGACAATTATTTTTTCTTGTTTTTGAAATTTTTGTTCCCTAGATTTATGAAAAACAAGTATTAAGTTATAATAATTTTTCTATTATTATTGTAATACAATTTTTATTATAATGTAATACAAAATATTTTTGTTCCATTTGATATAGTATTAAATTAAAATACAAGGTGATTAGAAATTAATAAATGTATGTATTAAATTTAAATACATTTATATTTGAATTCTAATAAATTTCTTATTATATTATAATAGTATTGGAATTACTTTGCAATGCTTTTGATATTAACTTTTAATATTTTTTTGTTTTATAATCTACCCGCGCTCAACGGATTATGATTGCCCCTTAAATGTTTCAACACAGCGCGGGCGTGAAGTTAATGAAGAGAAAGAATAGGAATAGGAAAGATGTGAGGCACGATGTTCTGAGACTGAAGGTTGTCTCAGATTTTTTTATCTCATACGTTTTGACCAATCTGACCAACTGCTTGAAAACTTGTCTAAAAATGATGCAACACATGCTTATGTCTACAATAATAAAATTTATAAAAATTGCTATTAATTTACTAAAGGAGTTTTTTTTCGACTATCCCAGCAAAACTAGACAAAAGAAATTAACAGACTCCGAAAACCTTTTATTGAACAGTTATTCTGGAATATAAGAATAATAAAAAAAATAATAAGAATTATTTTTTGTTTTTTTTCAATTACCGCAAGTTAGACCAATTGAACACAAATAAAATGATAAGAATTTGGGCATAGCTTCGCCCTGAACGAATTTATTCAAAATAATGACAAAAGGTAACAAAAATTCAATGGTATTTACACTTCTTATTTCTCTGTTGTCAGCATAATAATTATTCGTGAGAACGGCAAGTTGGCATGTTATAAAAATTTGAAAATGAAATATAATATTGATATAAATTATTAAGATTACAATTTGAATTTTATCAAGGGTAAGTATGTAAACAATATGATATATTTTGAAATTATGACTTTACTGTTGTGAGTTTTATGGATGGCAATATAATAACAATACATTTAGAAATGCTGACTTTACAATATGTATGTAAGTATGTAAGGTATGTAAGTTAGGACACTTAATGTGGTAGCACAAAATTTCACACACAAAGACTATATCATGAATAGTTCTTCTAGATTTGAGCATCTGCAAGCCCAAAAGGTTTTGCCTGGCTATGGAGTTTGGACAGAAATTCCAATGCATTTTATGTAAAGCGATTCTGGACCTTTTGAATTCTATCGGAGAAAAGAAGCTGGTGAGGGTTCCAGATAACATCCGCGTATTCAAGTATAGATCTAACTAAAGTAATATAAAGCGCAACATGGGTGTATGGATCAGAAAAGTCTATAGTATTTCTTTTTATGAATCCTAGCATTGAATTAGCTTTAGCAACAAAAGCATCAACGTGAGGAGCAAATGAAAACTTGGAATCGAAAGTTACTCCTAAATCTTTCACTTTTGCAGTTCTCTGAAGAAGATTGCAATCTAGAGAATACGGATATTCGTACACAAAGTTTTTCCTGGGAATAGAAATAACGAAACATTTTTTAATGTTCAGGCTCAGGTAGTTTAGTTTACACCAGCACGACAAGTTATCCAAGTCCATTTGAAGTTTAAGGCAGTCACTATTGCTTGTTACTTTCATAAATAATTTGAGGTCATCAGCATATACAAGACATTGGCTAAAATTGATATGTTTGACAATGTCATCAATAAATATTATAAACAGCAATGGACCGAGGTGGCTGCCCTGTGGAACACCAGAAGAACAACTAATAGGTCGTGAAGTATATTCATTAATTTTTACTTGTTGGATTCTACCCATTAAAAATGAACCGATCCATTGAAGTAGGCTTGAGTGAATACCGAAAATTTTTAAGTTTACGAAGCAATATAGAGTGACAAACTGAATCGAAAGCCTTACTGAAGTCCGTATAGATAGTATCAACTTGGCTTTGGTTTTCAAGAGATTCAACCACAAAAGAAGAAAAGCATGCTAAATTTGTAACAGTTGACCTACCTGAAATAAATCCATGTCGGTGAATACTAACGTGTTCCTTGACTAGAAAATCAAGCTTATTTTTAATTAAGCTTTCAAAAAGTTTAGGAATCGCAGATAATTTACAAATTCCCCTGTAGTTCGCAATATTGTTTTTTGAGCCCGATTTAAAAATTGGTATCAGGTAAGATGATTTCCATTCATCCAAGAACATTCCAGTAGACAAGGAAAGATTGAAAATAATTAGCAAAGGAAGGCAAAGGGAATTTGAACATCTATTTAATATAAGTGCAGGAATGCCGTCAGCGCCAGGTTTTACATTCTGTTTAAGACTTTGGAGTCCATCTAAGACATCGATGAAGTCAAGTTCCATGGACCCAATATCTACCTTAGGTAGGTCATTGGAAGGAATTACAGCATTTCTTTGAGAGTTACAATATACAGATTCGAAAAATTTAGCAAAAAGTTCAAGAGTCTGATTAACATCGGTAGATTCCACCCCATTGAAATTCATAGACTTAGGAATCCCAAGTGATTTGCGTTTTGAATTAATAAAGGCCCAGAATTGCTTTGGATCATTTTTTAAGTTTAATTCAACGTTCATAATGTAGTTTCTGTGTGAGAATTTACTAAGAGTAATGAATTCTTTACGGAGTTTACAAAATTGTATCTTATCATACAAATGATTAGATTTTTTGAATTTGGCAAAATATTTGTTTTTTAAATTTGTCAGGTGACTCAACCTTTTATTATACCATGGGGGCTTAGCGACATTCTTTTTCAGTCGAGTTGGCACAAATAAATCAAACGCATTTTTTATAATACCCGCAAAATGATTAAATGCATGTTTTAAATTTAAATTAAGAAATTCAGTTTTCCAATCGATGTTACCAAGGTATTTATCGAGTTCAATGAAATTGGTCTTTAAAAAGTTATAAGATTTTAGGTTGGTAGAACTAGTTTTTAAATAATTATATAATTCAATTTCAATGTATAATTCTTTGTGGTGAACTGAGTTTTTTAACAATGTATAAGGAACAGTTTCATTTACTGAAGCTTTAAAGTCATCTAATGGTAAAAATATAAGATCTAGAATTTTGTTTAGATTATTAACAATATTATTGGCTTGGTATAAATTAAGAGCGAACAAGTGATCAATGAACGTTATTTCAATATCTCTTTTTAAATTGCAAGGCAAAAGCATATTATCTGAAGAAGAATGCAACCAAGTTACATCAGTTAAATTAAAATCACCAATTACAAAGACTTTTTGCGGACTATTGTTTAGATTATTCACAAAATCAATATTAGCTAGGTGCTTTTCATAAATTTCAATGTTACTTTTCGGAGGAATATAACTTATAATAATGTACACAATAATACCTGGTCGCGTATTGCCAAACTGTATATCAGCACAGATCTCCATAGTCTGTGCTCAGCCATTTTCTGCTCACCGAATTTGAAAGTATTGTAGAGCAAACTGTATGCTACCACAGAGCGCTCTGTGGTCACATGCAGTTTGCTTGTAAAATATTAAAAAAGCTGAAGCAAACTATATGCTAGTTCAGATCGAGCAATGTACCTGCGATTACAGAGCCATCGTTCACGTTGGTATAGTTATTGTGTGTGGTGAGTTCTGGGTTGGTATACATTTTGCTCAGGAAACTAAGAGCAAAGTACCTGTGATTACAGAGCCATCGTTCACGTTGGTGTGGTTATGTGTGGTGTGTGGTGCCGTGACATAAGGCCAAGTGACAAAAGGCCAAACATAAAATGTTTTGTCTTGAGCAACAGTATCTTGGGTGGCCCGCTTCGCGGGTTTTCAGGATTTTAACTTCCTTTTCGGGGCTCACACCCGCTCACGCAACTCCGTTGCTCCGCTTAGGGTATGTTCAGTCGCCAGGCAGGCGCTTGTAGCAACAGTTTTGTATTTTACATTAATTGGAGTAAACAACTAACAGTTATGTATACTGCTGCTCAGGAAAACTGTTGCTACAGGCGCCTGCCTGGCGACTGAACATACCCTAAGCGGAGCAACGGAGTTGCGTGAGCGGGTGTGAGCCCCGAAAAGGGATTTAAAATCCTGAAAACCCGCGAAGCGGGCCACCCAAGGTACTGTTGCTCAAGACAAAACATTTTATGTTTGGCCTTAAGTCACAAACAAATTTGGCCTTTTGTCACTTGGCCTTATGTCACGGCACCACACACAATAACCACACCAACGGAACGATGGCTCTGTAATCACAGGTACTTTGCTCTTAGTTTCCTAAGCAAAATGTATACCAACCCAGAACTCACCACACACAATAACTATACCAACGTGAACGAGGGCTCTGTAATCACAGGTACTTTGCTCTTAGTTTCCTGAGCAAAATGTATACCAACACAGAAAAATCTGCTTTTGATCTGACACAGTATATAGTATGCTCTTAATTTGAATGAGCATTCTGTAGTCTATTATAGACCGTCGGAGCTCTGTACTGATATACAGTTTGGCAATACGCTACCTGGTCCAAGATTAATTGAGACGCACAATTGTTCAACTTCGATGATAGGCAATGGGATTAATTTACATGAGGTACAAGAACGAGCAGCTAAAAGTAGACCACCACCACGATCCTCGGCTGTTATACATCGATCCTTACGGAAGATGATAAAGGAGTTTCCATCGAAGATTTCTATATCAGAGATTCCGCTCCAAAGCCAAGATTCAACAATAATAATGAAATCATAGTCAGCATGGATAGTAGCAAGGAATAAATCAGGTAGCTTAGTGCGGATTCCACTGGCATTATGATAGTACATCTTGAGGCAATCAGCGTTAATGGTATTGGATGGAGAAACATTATTTATAGTTTTTGTGGCTCCTCCATCTTTGACTCGTTTTTTGGGATGTAATCAAATTTTCGAATTTTAATACCGCATGGCCAGAATGATGAGATGAATACATCTTTAACAAATTCTGCAGGAATTCCAATTTTGAAGCATATACATCTTAAGCTTGAATCGGATCCATTTTTTATCAGTTTAAAGCATTTAAAAAGTGAGGGACTCACATTTAATTTAGATGATAAGAAGTTTACGATTGATTCAGCAGTTGTAGAAGAAGTGAATTTTGATAAATGAAACCATTTTAAGTTATTGTAAACAACAAAATCAATATCAGCCATTTGTGTGCTTGTTCCAGTTTGAATCTTATAGAGGCAAGTATGCTAAGGCAATATGAAATCTACATTCTACATATAATCTTAATCTCTGGATATAACCGTATCTCCGGTTATAGATATATCTCGCATATTCAAAGGTTTTTTGTATACTCTGTACTCTATATGCCAGAGACACAGTGTGTGAAGGGTTAGTAGTGGTCGTAATATTCATATATTTGAGGAAAGTCTTATCTTATTTTTTTTTTTGTAAATAAAAGCTTATTTTAAAAAACCCGCTACAACAATTTTTAGTCCTGTTCCAAGCTTATATTTGCTTGAGAATTCACATGGCATTCTGTTTTAAACTTCAAATACTTAAAGAGTTTTTTAAGTCATTTAAAAAATTAATTTTATTGTTATTAACATGTTCATCTACAAACAACCATTTTTTAGTATTTTACATAAGATCAAATTCATGCGATCCAGTCGTGCATTTTATTTTTTAAGTACACACAATCGTTAGCGCTGTTGTTGAGATAAATACGATTTTTCAAAACGGCTGTATTGGAGGTAGCATTAGTTTTAGACCTAAAAAAAATTCAATTCATCCTCTAGAGAATGGCAGAGTTAGAAGAAAATCGATTCCGTGGTTTGGGCTGCAGGTCAAGGTACATACATACATAAAAACAGACAGACATGCAGAACCCACTTTTTTGTTCTCTTATCTTCTTATTATCATTGGGACATCAAAAACTTCAGAAAATTATGTTCGCTTTCCAGAAGTAAAACAAATATTATATTTGGTCTACACACTATGTGAGAAAACCGTGATTTTTGAAAACAATTTTAGCTAAAAACCGAAATGTGATAAAAAACAAATTACTCGTATTTATGCCTTGTGCATCTCTCATGAGTGCAACTATTTTCGGTTTCAATACTTTTAAATAATGTTCCCCTACTATTACAAAATCTGGAAATACTTTTTTTGAGCTTTGAA
Organism: Chrysotoxum bicinctum; assembly: GCA_911387755.1. NCBI lineage: Eukaryota > Metazoa > Arthropoda > Insecta > Diptera > Syrphidae > Chrysotoxum > Chrysotoxum bicinctum. The sequence continues at coordinate 102,074,220 of OU426987.1, read as the reverse complement.
ACATAGTTGTGTGCATAGGTTTGTATAGGTATATTACGTCCATCACCTCATTGGAAAAGTATTTCACCCGAATTTACAATGTGCATTTCAACAAAGCTGAAAACTTTGAAATACTTTGCTATAATATACATACATACAATTGACGCCTGAATATTGTATAAAAGAAAAATAAAAGCACAACAATACGTAGAGAACCTGAACCTTGTGACTTACAACTTTTAGCACAACTTTCACAAGAAACTACCTAACATAACTGTGGGAATGAAGGTATCGTTTTAAGTCAATTATTACATTTCAAAACCTGCTCCGGAAAAACAAATATTTTTTTGAATGATTTAATTTCATTTTGATTCACTTATATAAACTATGTCATTCAACTAAACTAAATCCCGCTTTTGACTTCCAAAATGTAATTACTACGATTAAGGTCTTAAAAGTTTATTGATGTTATGAAAAAGAACCAGCAAATGGAGCACTTATCTTCTAGTGCATCCGCGAAGGCAGTCGTTGTGTCGTGGTGCGAAGGCTTAAGTAGCAAAGACCCACCTGATAGGCCAAAATAGGTAAGAATATACATACATCCCATCCAAAGTCCTTCAAAGATTTGAGTGCAAAGGGTTTTAAGTTTATTGGCAGCTTAAAAACCTTTGCACTGAAATCTTTGGAAAAGGTCATTGACAACTTCACAAAATCAGTAGTTTTAATAAGTGGGCCTCTCAGTCAACGACATCCGCATATACGGCGGGCAGATCAACTGTTTGAACTAATAAATAAGGTATAAAGAGCGTTAGATGTAAACGAAACAACAACAGTTGCTCTTTTAGAAATAGAGGGAGCCTTTGCCAACCAATCCTAAGAGTCTGTAGACAAAGCTCTGGTTAGGAAATGTGTACCCATTACCATACGCAGATGGATTAAAGAAATAATATGCACTAGAAATTCAGGGTCACAACCACAAGCAGGACGAAATGTAAAAACAAATTACCACAACAATAGGCTGTCCTCAGGGTGAGGTATTATCACAATAATTGTTGTGGAGTCTTGTAGTGGATGAATTGTTAGAAAATGCTGCTTTGGGTTTGCTGATGATATTGATGTAATAACTCTTTGCCATATATAATCCAAAAAGGATAACAATTACACAGAAATGGTGTCTATCTGTAGGAGTAATATCTGGTGGAGTAATTGAAATGCAGAGGAGGTAAAATATCTATGAATTAAACTAGATAATAAACTCCTATGGAGCAAACACTGAGAAACTATAATTTTCAATCGACTTGAAGGCAAGTCATGAGGCTGGAAACCTAACCAACAAAAAATATTGGGTAGGAGAAAGATTAAACTACACCCTCGAAACAAATACTATCAAGTGGTACACTGAGCTACTATGTCATCAACTCCATGTTAGTGTGGGAGTGCATAAACAGACTAAATTAACTTGGCAAACAGAACATGGTTAGGGTCACACTTCATTAGCTATCGGGTCACGTGTGTTTTCATGGAAACGAGAAAGCAGACATCTCAGAAAAAATAGGTGCATCAAACCCTTTTACAGGACCTAAGCCTTGTTGCGGAATAGAAGAAAACATTATCAAAAACAAAATTAAACACGAAGAAGTGGCAAGTTAGGTCGAAAAACTGGATTGAACTTTTTAAGTTAAATAAATAAACATCTTTGGTGGTGCAACGTGCAACAGCTCGAAGTGAAATAGGACCTAGTGACCAACACCTCTCAACCATTCCTGTGTGCGTGCTACCAGGAACGGAGGGGATCTGTAATTTTCTGCTGACTCCGAACGGCTAATGGGCAGCACTTTCTATGACACGAGATATACTCTTAGAAGATTTCTCAATTCCTTACAAGAGCCAGTACACCCCTGAAAAACTTTTTTGCAACGGCTGAGAATCGAATTCGACTTTGAAAGTCTGTACCCCTGCAAAAAAGTTTTCGAAGCTAAGGCAGGCGAAAATACAACTGGGAAATTATAATAGGTATCCACACTAGATAGTAATGTAATTTAAGAAAAACACTCTTTTTATAAGTTTCTTTTATTTAGGTTTTATTTTATTACATTAGTTTCAAAGTTTTATTTGTAATAAATAATTAATTATAAGTTCTCAACTTCTTGAGACACGTCTTCGACAAAACACATTTTACAACGTACTAACTTCCAAAGAAAAACTAAGTACATCTTCAGATTAACTTGACTTACAAAACAGTAACAATAAATAAAAAAGAGCTTTTATAATCCATTGGCGTCGCTTTGTTGCTAGGCCAATTCTAAGAAGCTATGCTCTATCTCCAGCTTTATCTTCAGAGAAGATAAGGTTGGAGAAACATTTAATCATGATAAGCAAACTAGGTATTTGCTGGGCAAAAACCTATTGTTATACAAGTTAAGTTGTGTTTACACTAAACTATATAACAATATAGTAAACAGTGCCACATGTAGATTATGCAACATGAGCATGAGCCAACACCAGACCACTTACTAGGAAAATGTTGTACACATCATGCACCAAAGGAAAAACTATGCTTAGCGTGAAGAAGGGAAATTCACGTGACGCACTGTCCATGAAGCCAAAGGTTAGGTACTACATTTATTTTCTAAAGAGTTATGCAGTCGTAAAAAAAGGTCCGAATCTCTTATTTCTTTCTTTTATAGTTTTTATACATAAAGGTGATCAAAAAATAGGAGGTTAAGTTTTTAAGGCTATAAACGGCAAAAAATGAACCTTGATTATTCCAAAAAAAGAAGAAAAACATTTAAAATTTTTATTAAAACGGATACGTTAAAGTAACCAGCCCGAAGCACTTGAAAAAAATCTTGCCACTGCAAACTTTTAAAATTACAAATAAGGCTCACTATTCTCAAACAAAATATATCTACAACAACAAATTATTAAGTGATTTTGTATTATTATTGGTATGTACCTATTGCTGATTTTATGTCAATATTTTTATTAATCATAATTTTAGAATATAGGAAATCTTCTACAGGGTGTCATATTCTAAGAAAAAAATTGTTCTACAGTAAAGTCGGATTTTCAACTTTGACATCACTTTTTGACGATTTAAAAAAGGCTAACTTTGGTGTACCCTGACCCATGTTGAGGTCAATTTCTCTGTCATTTTAGATTTTCTTTTTAGTAGAAATATTAACCTTTAAAACTACGTTTAAATTGAGCTATATGTTCTTAGGGTTGCCAGATATCCAATTTTTCTTATTTTCTTATTTTTACCTGATGAACAAAACAATAATAAAAAAACTCATTAATAAGTGCACCCAAAACCCCATATATTTTGTGATAAAATTAAAAAAAAATGATTGTTTGCCCTGAGGTGTAAAGGGTTTGAATAAAACAATAATTTGTGTAATTTTTAGTAATTTTATATTTTATATATTTTATGTACACACAAATATAGTCATAATAAGTGCTCAAAGTGCCCTCTTGCGTTTTGAATTCATGCTAGAGCCCGTTTTTGTATTTCATTCTGAATGGTTAGTCTCGATAACTCTTGTCTTACTTTTAGTGATCCTTCGGAAATAAGTTGTTCTAATTCAGTTAAAGTTGTTATTTCAGATGAGTAAACGATTTCTTTCATTCTTCCCCATTCAAAAAAAAACCAGTACGGTGAGATCGGGAGATCCTACAGGCAAGTGAATTGGTCAATTTCTGCCTATCCATCGATCACCATATTCTTTATCCAGCCAATCCTTAACTTCGTGACTATAGTGGCACCATCTTGTTGGAAATATGATGAAGCTAGTTGAAGCAGTGGAACACCCTCCAATAGGTCTGGTATATTATTTTGTAAGAACTCCAGATAGTAAGTAGAATTAAGTCAGGTTGGTAATTTGAAAGGCCCGATTAATTTATTTCTAATTACACCTGCTTACATAATCACACTGAATCTGTGCTGAAATTATCTTTGCCGTCTTTAAAGTGAATCGTTTGAAACCCATGTGTGGAGATTATGGAAATTCGTAATACCATCTCTTGCGAATTGAGATTCGTCTGTCCAAAGAATGTTGTTTATAAAGTGGTTGTCATCCAAGCTTCTCTCTAGCAACCAGTAACAAAATTCGAGTCCCTTTTCAAAATCATCGGGAAGCAGTTCTTGCACAGGTGTATGGTGATATGGATACATATTTCCTCCATGCAGTATACTAGAAATTCTGTGTTTGGAAACAATGGAACCAATCATCTTATGCTGATGGAAGGATCGATTTCAACAGCTGCCAGTATTCTTTCATCCACCGAAACTCTTCTTGTGCTTGCAGTTAAAACTGATCCAGTTTCTCGAAGCCTTCGAAAGGTATTTCCAAAAAGATTTGGAGAAGGAAGTCGTCTGTTAGGATAAAGATCCTGGTATCTTCGTTGTCCTCTTCTTGAATTTCCATTACACAACCCAGAAACGAAGTCTGCATATTCTTCTCTCGTAAATGAAGGCATTTCAAAAAGCGCTCTTATTCAACTGTTATCATGACTTAACTTGATAATCTGTTGAATGAATTTGTTTTTCAATTCTTTCATGCCACTTATTTAGTTAATTTACCCATTAAACATTTATACCCCAAATTTAATTCTCCCTGAGAAGAGGTAAGGTAATTAGGGTTTTGACAGTTAGTCAAGTAGGCATAAGTATATTTTTAACCCTTTTTATGATTGCACAGTCTTAAAAATTACCTTAGAACTATCAATTCTTGGAAAACCACTCCAACTTCCAAGTGCTGCAATATAAGTGGGTAAAAAACCCAAATTCGATTTTTTACCTGTTTTAGATTTTCCCAAGTATCATAAAATGTATGGGTTTTTGGGTGCACTTATTAATGAGTTTGTTTTTATTATTGTTTTGATCATCAGGTAAATATTATGTTTATTACGCATTTTTTGAACAAAATTGACCTCAAAGTCAAAATTTTGCTCCGGCAAGAAAAATTGAACACCATTTAAAACTAAATATCTGGCAACCCCAAAGAATTTTCAAATATCAAATAAATAAAATGAAAAGAAAAACGGATTTTTGTTTTATTTTATTTAATTTTAATTTCAATCAAATTATATCACAACTTTATTTATTTTATAATATCTAAGCTACGCGTTTCGGAGTGTTATAGCTCCATCATCAGGCGAATTAAAAGTAGTTCCCTAATAGAAGCTTTGTAAATATATAAAACTTATAGTACTATCAAGAAGACGAAAGATTGTGGCGACATCTTAAGGCTAGGAACTGCAATTTCTAGATTTGTCTTTGTTAAATTTAATAATAAAATATTCTCTTTTTCACTACTTGTTTTGTATGTTACCCTACTCTCCACTGTAAAAGCGTGCGCTAATTTCTGCGCCACCACCAGGCTAGAGTTCGCAATACAAAATCACGCTCTATGATATTACTATAGGTTATATATACAAGACTTTTAGTACCGACAGAGAAATTGACCTTAACGTGGGTCAGGTACACCAAAGTTAGCCTTTTTTTAAATCGTCGAAAAGTCATTTCAAAGTTCAAAATCAGACTTTACTGTAGAACAGTTTTTTTCTTAGAATATGACCAAGAATCACTGTATAGCACACACGAATTACCGGACACCCTGTATATGGAATATTATACATTTTGTATTATACATAGTTAAATATGCATACATACAATGTGATGAGAGGACATAAAAGGAATCCGTTTTTATCTTTTTAAAAATAAAATTGAGTAACACAAATTTAACTCGAGTCAAAAAGAAATTCCTTTCGCGTCAACAAAGTGAATATTGTATTTCAAACATTTATGCCTCACATTTTTAAAATGTACACAATTTATTTCTTGGCACAAACGACAATGTTGACTTTCCTCTCGCATACATTGATGTAGGGTGAGCCAACATACTAACCGGCCGATCTTGTATATTTTTGAATATATGTATGTTCATAATATTCTCTCCCAAATCAAGTAGAAATAATTGTTTTCTGTTTTTAATGCGGATACATTTTTGGCAAGTTGTTCGAATTTTTTACCATCGCACACTTAACCAGTATGCAAGAAACTATAATATATTATTCGGTTTACATTATCACCTTTGCCACACAAATTAAATCATGTATCTGCCAGATTTAAGCCAACACGGATGTGGCCACTGTTTTCAAAAAACTTTATTCGAAAATATTTGGAAGCAAATTTTAACATTAATTCAAATATTTCGTTCTCGGAAAAAATTCAAGATATTTTTTTTGTGATTTGCTTAGGCAAATAATAATTATTTTTTATATATAAAACTGATGCGAAATTTTAAATATATTTTCAGATGCATTTTAAATAGAACTTTGAAAAAGCATTGTGACTGAATTATGAACGCACATTGAAAATGTTGTTGTCTGTATTTTGACAACAAAATATTAGACTAATTTGCTGGTAATGTCAGAAAACAAGAATGTTGCCTGGGAACATTTTACCAGATTTTTATAATTAAATAAAATGGATGACTGGATTGCACGTACTTCCTCTTATGTGTAACTACTGAAACTACTAAAAATAGAATATAAAAACACGGATGTAATTAAAGGAAAATGTATAAGATTTGTTGTTTATTCTGCTTAAACATGTCCTAGAATAGTATGAGGTTAAAAAAATAGAATGCCGTCTGATATCTGGAGAAAATATGAGTTTATGCAAACAGAAAATAAGTTCTTGTATACAAAATTATTAAAACATTCATAAGAACAACGTTGGAGGCTCAAATTTTAAGGTCTTATCATTTTGCAAATTAAATGCAAAATTTCAAAAAAAAAATCATTGACCCACTTTTAAATATCGAATTTTCAAGAAAAAATGTTTTTGTTTTTTTTTTTAATTTCAAAAATATTTCTCCCGTGATAGCCCGATGAGTTCTGCCAATAATGTCAATTTCGTCTGCTTATGTATGGAGTTGTATTGATTTTAAGACGCTGGTGCTGGCATTTGAGTTACGTACAATGCATTCCAAAACAATGTTGAAGATTTCACATGACAACGCGTTATTACCTTGTCTACAACCATTTTCGACTAGAAGCCTTAAAGGTCTTCGTTGAGTTAGTAACCGACCATAACGAAACAGCGATCATTGTCCATTGTTATTCTGCACAGGCGTATGAGCTTGGCAGGGATGCAACAACTAAATATAGCTTTGTATAGCTCGTCTCTATAGATTCTTTCTAAACGGCTTAAAATCGATAAATATTATGGTCGGCAACGATTTGTGCTTCTTTTTTTTTAGTAAATTCTGACAGTTGAATACTTGAAGATAACGGTACGCTATACCCAATTATATATATATATTAGGTGACAGTTATAGACAACAACGTCGTCGTCGGGTCACCAAATGATGGAAGGTCATTAAAAGTGATTGGCCATTATAAACTTTGTTTACAATCAAAAATGTCTAGAAAAATGATTTCCCTAAAAACTTATAAGAATTTCAAAGTCTGGAATCTGGATGCTAATAATATTGAATATAGGAATATGGTGCCGATCTGCATTACATCGTGGTCACATATCGCATGCATGATAGGGTTGCGATATTACTCGTGCTCGCTACCTTCATTCCCCAATTGTCTTAGGAAAAATAAATAGTGTTCTCCTATCTGTCCCCATACGCTTTTATTAATTTAATTGCTATCAAACCGCATCATAAACAAAAAATAATATAGCAAAAAAAATATCCAGAAAAAAAGTCAAAGCAATTACAAGCGCAATATCAGTGCGTGTGTGCTGCAGTGTTTAACACAGTGCGCAATTATATCCCTATTTCTCCTTCCCGGATTGCATTGGTTTAATCATTGCATGTAATGTTTTCAGTTATGCCGTGCAATGTGTGTGATCGATTGAACCAAAGTATTACGGATAAATTTACCCGAAACCATTTTCCCTTGCCATCTCAATTTGCAAACATTCAAGACTAATGTTCATCGACACTTCCTTTCTCTTTCCCGCTTATTTCCCTTGTAACTTGACGTTTAACGAATTCGATGCGATCCAAAGAGTTGGGTATCATTTTCCCAACAGTGAAATCGTTGTTACAGATGCTTTCAATGTACACAATCCTTCAGGGCTGCTCTATTCTGGTCAGACAACACTTGAAGTATGTATTTCTGACGTTTCAGGCCAATCCGTTAACACACTAGACTTCTTTCTTAACTCTGACTCCGATAAATATACTTATATAAGTGTTTTACCACTTCTACGCACATCAGATCATTGTATTATATTTGAAAATTTCTCGTGTCAACATAATCTACGATTTCTTCAACAACTTTAACTGATCATTATTCTTCCTCGATATTGACTTGGACTCCAATACAAATATAATTACAAATTTAATTCCTTTCGGAATGATAAATTTAATCCAGAATAGCGAAAAATTTATCAAACTAAAAGAAAATTAATGGTTTGATTCGAGTTGTAAATAGTTTAGTCAGACAAGTTTTCGATATTATGAAGCCAACCGTACTGAGGAAAATCGTTCAGAAAACTGTTTTACAAGAAACTACCACCGTCATTAAATTGCAAGCACAGTTGAACTAAAGTGAGTTATTTTTCATTTTGGACATATTTTAGCAAAAATTCATACTGCTATTTTAAGATAAATCTAAAATTTTATATGCAAGTACATATGAGTCTTGCATGTCGTGGTTGGGGCTTTTCTGCGTAGTGCTGCATTTGAAAAAATTGTAGCAACTTCAACTTCAACCTCGTTGTAGCCAAGGTTCGGCTGCGGATAACTCGACCCAAGCTAAAACAAGGAAGTACTGCAAGGAAGTTAGACGTTGGACGTCAACAATCGCAAGGTCCTTTTCCAATAGAGTTTCTAACAAACTCTTTAGAAGTCCTTTGCCGCCAGCATCAAGTATTGAGAACCAGGGGCAACATTGTCAAGCAGCCATTAGAGATGCCTCTTCTGACGTGCTGGGTTTTACACGACCATCACAACGAAGCCCCTGGTTTGACTGTGAGTGCCGACAAGCACATGCAGCTAAATAAAAGGCATATTAAGCAAAGTGCTGTACAGAAGGATCAGAGTTGCTCAAGAGCTCTACGAGCAGAAAAGGAGGGAAGAACACCGGCTTCTCAGGAAAAAAAGGAGCATGAGAAGCGCTCGATCGAGCAAAAAAAAGGGATGCCATAGCTGTTATGAGGTTCGGAAATTTTATCAAAAGTTCCAAAAAACATCACAAGCCTGTCCGGACAGTCAAGGGAACATTGAGAATATAGAAAGAACATTTCTCCAAACTTTATAACGGTGATGAAGAAGAGAATTCCGCTGCTGTAGAGATAGTATCATTCGACTTAGGCGCCGCAGACCAACAATACTGCCCACCCGACCTAAACGAAGTGAAGATAGCAATATCGAATTTGAAGTCCAACAAATCCGCTGGAGCCGACGGCCTCGCTGCCGAACTGTTCAAAGCGGCAGGCGACGACTTGGTTGGGAGTATGCACCAGCTCATCTACAAAATATGGTCGGAAGAAAGCATGCCCGATGAATGGAAAATCAGCATTGTCTACCTGATCTTCAAGAAAGGAGACCCTTTGAACTGCGACAGCTACAGAGGCATAAGTCTCCTGAACATCGCGTACAACATACTTTCTGCCATATTATGTGACCGTTTGAAGACTTTTGTCAACAACCTGATAGATCCATATCAGTCTGGCCTTAGACTAGGAAAGTCCACCACGGATTAAATATTTACATTACGGCAGATCTTGGAAAAAATCCAGGAGGTTCAAATCGACACCTACCACCTTTTTATTGATTCCAAAGCCGCGTATGATAGAATCTATATGAACGAACTATATAAAGCAACAAGTTTTAGCATCCCTGACAAACTTGTCCGTTTGTGCGGGATGATGATTGAGAAGGCACGCTGCTCCATCAAGGTCGGAAAATATATCATCGAGGCATTTGATGTCACAATATGTTTCAAGCAAGGTGATGCTCTGTCATGCGACTTCTTTAGCATCGTTCTTGAAAGAATACTGCAAAATTCATGTGTCAACACTAGAAGCACAATATTTCAAAAGTACGTCCAATTACTCGGATACCCTGACGAAATTGACATAATTGACAAAGTGCCGCATTTGTGAGCATTGAGACAGAAGCGAAAAGCAGGGCTTAGCGGTCGATGAGAGCAAGACCAAGTATTATGCTATCATCAAGCAAGGACACACAACACCGCCGCGCCGTTCTTGGACAGAACTTCACCACAGACAACTATAATGTTGAGGTAGTTAAGGACTTTGTATACGTAGGCGCCGCTACAAATTCAGACAATAACACCAGCGCTGAAACCAAACGGAGAATCTCTTGATAATCGTTGTTTCGTTAGACTAAGAGGGCAATTGAGTAGCCAATCCCTCGATCAACTAAAGTGTCCCTCTATACAACTCTCACCATCCCGGCCTTTGTTTATAGTGCAGAGACATGGACTTTGTCGAAAGTGGACGAGAACGCTCTAGGATGTAATCTTTGGTCTCTAGCTAACTAGCTGGGGAAGCTTGTCCACCCCGGACTGTAGCGCCACCTTGAGGAAACTTAAATAATATATTAAACTAAAGAGCTGAGAGTCCTAGACATGAATACATACAATGAAAACTAGTAAGAAATGATTAGAAATTCTTAATTGCAGGTGACTTTAACTGCAGACATCGTTCATGGGGTTGCCTAAAAACAGATAAATGGAGAAATGTACTTTTGGATTTTATCACAAGGAACCCTATAAGCTTGCTTATCATAATGGTCCAACATATTTTCCTAATAATAAAAAGGCTTGACCTTCAACAATAGACTTGATACATACAAATTGTATAGAACTAGTGACACAACCTATTACTAGTTCCGATTATATACCTTTGAACTTTGATAATATACGAGTATTAAGTGATAAAAGATTATCACTTAACAAAAGTGAAAAGAAGTATCCGTAATACACTCTGTGCCCTCAAAAATATTACTAATTATCAACAAAGAGATGAAAAAGTTGGAATTATAACAACAACAGTCCTTCTTTTATTATAAATTTAATAAGACGAAGAAATTATTTTAGGAGAAAAGGGGCTAAATTCAAACAAGAAAACGAAATTATCTTATGAGATCTCAAAGTTCAAAAATAATTATTGGAATAATAAGCTTAGTTCACACTAGCCAAATTCGAAATATCGCCAAAGGCTTAAAAAACAAAAATAAACTCATACACCACCTAGAACATAATAATGAGCTCATTGTGTCTCATGAAGATAAAGCCAATATTCTTACACATGTCAAAATGACAATCACAATCAACTATCACCTTAGCCGATTCCACCCCTGCTTTTGATAGCTAAAAAAATATTTATTGGAAAGAGTTGCCAAAATCAGTCATCTGTTTCATTTGTTTTATAATAAATGCAAGTCTCAAACTACAGTATTTTCCAAAAACATAGAAACTGTCAAAAATTATAACCATTCTTAAATTAGGTAAACCATTTAATAAACGAAGTAGCCATCGCCCATAAGCTGAAAATAGAGTCATGTTTGTTGTGGTAGAGCGCCCTGACAGAAAACCATGCTGCAGTTCGGATCTATGTAGATTCCCTAGTTAAGAATTCTAATTTGGATTTCACAACACTCTCGAACAACTTAGGAATTGCTGATATTTTGGAAATACCTCTGTAATTTTCTATTAGATTCTTAGACCCAGATTTATGAATAGGCACAAGATTAGAGATTTTCCACTCATTAAGAAAGTTTCCTTCCGAAAGGGATTTGTTGAATAAGCAAAGCAAAGGAAAGCAAAGCGATGTCGAGCAATTCCTTAGAAATATAGCTGGTATATCGTCAGCACCGGGGATTGGCTTAGGCTTCAATGATTGAAGCTCCAGCAGAACTTCGTTACCACTTACCTGTAATGCACCAATATCAACCTTTCTTGATATATTGCGCATACATGTAAAATTATCGTCATCGGGTATCGAGTAAAAGGATTGGAAAAAATCCGCGAATAAGTCCAGTGTATAGGTAATAATGTTCGAAGCTTCGGTGGTTCTAAACGACATGGTTTTTGGATAACCAGAAGATTTTCTCTTCGTATTAATAAATGACCAGAACGAGTTACTGTTAGACCTGATGTTTTTTTCAATATTTATTATACCTATAACCTTTATGAAGGAACTTATTAAGAACAAAAAAGTATTTTCGCAATTTTTTGAAATTAGCATAATTTGAATCACTATTTGATTGCTTGTATTTGCTTAAATCTTTACGTTTGACATTTCTAAGGTTGATCAGATGCTTATTGTACCACGGAAGCTTTGGTAGTAGATTTGATTTTGGCTTTCGAGCCAGAGGTATACATTTAGAAAAGCTTTCAAATATGATTGAGGTAAATCGCATGCACATTTGCTCAATGTTATGATTTAAAAATTCATTAGACCAGTTGAAAGTAAAGAAAAAATTGTTAATCTTAATGAAATTTGCCTTTTTAAAATTAAAACATTGTGAACATTGTTCAGATTCATTGCTAGAAAAAATGTACAATTCAATTTCGATAAATAATTCTTTATGGTGAATAGATTCATTTAAAAGTGAAAACAGAACTACTGAGACATTAGAGTTGAAATAATCATTACTTAAGAAAACTAAGTCTAAGATATTATTTAATGAAGTAGGAATCATATAATAAAACGGCAAACATGTTTTTTGTGGTACACTTTTCTCCAAAAGTATTTAACCGATTTCGATAAATTTTATATGGTTGGAAAGCCACAGTTACGGAGATGTGCAGAATATACTTGAGACACGCATTTACACACTGTGGGTCATTTTTGTTTTTGCACTGTCGAACACTTTGCATATTACATAAAATAAAATTTAATTTAATAAATTTGCTTGAAAACACTGCCAATAATATAAATAATAAATACATTGGCACTCGAATTTCGAGAGCTGGGTCGGCTAGTTCTATTAATTTAACTAAGATTAAGTGAATAAAGGGAATCAACAAAATAAAATTCAAAATCTTTTGTCATACTCGTATTACAAGCTACATATTAACATATTGGGCCTTACGAACAATCAAATTAAGAGACGACTTTAATATTTGAGCGAAATGAAGCATTATTTAATGGACTCTATATGTATGTCTGACCATATGTGCTGCATTTTATTTTTCAGGTTTCGTACAATAAATGGTTCATAATTTAGAGTTCACATAAATATTAAGCTCATAATTAAGTTTATAATTAAGTTCATATTAAGTTCAAATATTAAAGTCGTCTCTTAATTTGATTGTTGGTACGGCCCATTATCATTAACCGACCAATTCCATATATTTGCAAATTAAAATCACCAAAGCAACATTGCAGTATCAAATTCAGAGCAATTTTTATTAAAAAATAATTGCTCAATATTCAGGTAAGGCAAGGCAACTTCTTTGCAATCAAGCTTAATACTAACGGCAATCATAATTCCTCCTCCACGTTCACAGGCAGAGTTACATCTGTCACGTCTATAGAAAATAAATAGACTAGAATCAAAAATTTCATACGAAGATATACCAGGGTGTAACCAGGTTTCGACGATTATAATAACATCATAATCAAGATGACTCGAGTTATTAAAAAGTTCAGATATTTTCGTACGAATACCACTTGCATTATGATAATTTATATTCAGCGAAGGTTTATGGCACTTATTCGGCAGAATGTTATGATGAATTGATTGTATATGAGAGCTTGAGCGCATAAGAGATCCCTTTAATCTTACTAGTTTTTTTGGCTTGAGCACTAAGCGACGAATTTTGACGCCACTAGGCCAAAAAGTATCAACATAGATTTTCTTTGAATATTCTGCATCTGCAGAGACGCCAAGTTTAAAGTTGATGAATCTCAAATTACGATCAGATTCTTGATGTTTCACAAGTTTGAAGGACGAAATTTCAGTTGGGTCAATTCCAAGATTGGTGGATACGAAGTTAACAATGCCATCAGTGGTGGTGGAGAGATGAAAAGCATCCGATATGAAACCATTTTAAATTTCTGATTATTTTAAAGTCATTGGCGCAAAATTTTAAACATTTAAAACCTACTCTAAATCAATTTTAGAATGGGAGTCGACTCTAAATATTGAGTATAAAACGAGAACCGACTTTTTGTTAATTTTAAAGGATATAAACTATACTTTAACGTTAAAGAGCTCGTTTTACTTTAACAGCAGCAAATAGCTAGTTTATCTTTTAAACGTATACTTTATCCATATTGACAGTGGTCATTTCATACAAAAGCAAATCGAAGAAAAAATGTTTACTGATGTTTTATTCGATTCTTTAAAGATGTTTTTTTTGGAAATAGACTGAATTTTATAAATTCGAAACAATCGTACGCAAGTGCTCTACGATGAACAAATCTGTAAATACAAATGTATGTAGGTTGTAGGTACATATACATTAGAGCGGAGCGCAGTTGTATGGAAAAAAATAAAGTTGTTAAAATGAAAAACATACCCCTCGCAAAAGTTGTGTTGGGTCCTAAAATTAATTCTAAGATTTTTTTTGATTTTTTAAAATGACCACTAGGGGTCGCGCATTAGCGTTGAAAATTGAATAAAAAACTAAAAATGACCCAATCGCACAGATCCATTGCAAATGCTCTGTAGATTTTAATTTTAATTGTTAAATAATATATTTGCTTAAAAAACCAGCCCAAATGATTTCTAATTGCCATTTGAAGTAGAATAAACTAAGCGAAAAACAGAAATAATGAGCCAGATTATATTAAAAAAATATAGAAAAACACATTAATATGTCTTTATTTTTTTAATTCAATTATTCATTTTAAATAATCTTTTTTTGTTTCAACTTTTGGAAGTTCTTTTCGGGAAATTATAGTGTGTTTCTTATTAATCTATCTCTGTTGGTGAATCCACAGACTGTTTGGGAAGCCTCGGTGACTAATTTGACTGCCCTTTCAACTGTTTGGCTGTGGCATGGGAAACTTGTCAACAAATTTGATTTGTTATTGCTGACAATATCCCAAAGCTCTTCTATCGTAAAATCCATTACCACAGGAGGTTCAGTTAAACGACTTTTCTCTATCTGCCACCAGTCACTAAGTTTGAAATATTCAGCGGCTTCGAAATTGAATTTTCGGAGTTCAAACTGTCTGGGATTTCCAATATTATTGGTTGTTGCTCTTGCTTTAAGAATACGTGGAGCAGCAAGTTCTCGAATGTATTGGCGATCGTCCAGCAGCATGGCTACTAAAATATTCTCACAATGTCCGAAGTATCCATTGCGAGCGAAAACTGGGTCTACTACCTTTTTCAGGTCTTCTGGTAAATATCTTGTGAGTTGAATAGCTTTATGAAAATGTTTCGCACCGTAGACAAATGAAGACTTGGATTTAATTTCAAACCACATCACAGCATAAACTTGGCAAATAAACTGAACTATATGTTGTAATGGCTCTTCTGGGTCTTGTTTTGAAACATAAACTCTTAAAATGCGGTTAGCTGTCGTCAAACATCTTCAATGGCCCATTGCTCCAGGATTTCTCGAAAAAATTGCTCCTTCTTTGACACCATTACTGATGGCCATACAAATTTCATATAGATATTTTTGATCTGAAGTCAGGCATTGTAAGGGTATTTCAGGTAAGTTCACTTTAATGATTTTGTAATCAGCGACGGTTAGATTCTGGCAGTTCTTAAGATCCTTGCCAATATCACCAGGATAAGCGTTTGGACCAGATGTTTTTCCATAAAATTTTTCAAAAAGGTGTCGTAACGGTAGTTCGTTTGCGTGGAGCAAGCAAATACACCATTTGTCGTCGTTTAATTTTCATTTCGATTTTGCGAATGATTCCATTTCTTATTCTGGTGTTAACATTAGTCCCATCGCAACCAATAAGCTTTAAATTATTTGTTGAAACTGCAGATTGTTTAAGAAAATCAAAAATTTCATTTGCTATTGTTTCTGATTTTCTATTTGTTGGCGTTACATGTCCTAGGTATTGCGAGTCAGGTTCTGTTATCAAGACAATAATGTTCTTCGGTGGAAAAGCCTCCAGCATTTTTTGTAAAAAAGTCAAATTCACACACACCTGGTTGTTGAGACCTTGATTTTGTCCTTTCCCTTCGAATCTTACTTCTATCGATAATGTTTGACTGATCTGAAGCATTTATTAGACCATAATCTTGCAAGACCGCTGTAACAAGTGTTGCAGTTGCTCTGTCTGATATTTTGAATCGATCTGCCACCTTCGCAACATTAAAAACGGATTTTGGATTTGGGTCAAGAGCAGCAGTCGAGGCAATCTGTTCCGGTAAAGTTGTTGAATTTTCTTTTAAGGGACTTTTGAAGCTTGGTGGTTTCCGCAACATCGATATTCCCAATCATCATTTTTCTTTCAGACCTTTGGTCTTCCAAAAAAGAACGTTCTTTCACTGACACTTTTTTTTCTTTGGGACATCGACAAATTTCATTTGCAATACATTTACAAGCAGCTATATCAAACAGTTTTTCTCCGTCGTTTTTCAATTTATCCATTCGAAGCTCAAGAACTCCAGGTACTCTTCTGCCCTTGGGCGTTTTAAGAAGAGCAGTTCTTCTGTCGTTGAATTTAATAATGCCTTTCTCAACACAGAACTTACCAATTGTCGGAATTGAAGCTAAGTCATAAATTTCCATAACTCTTGCAGCTGTAAGTGCTATCCGCTTTTTCGATGAACTTTCTTCGTTTTCCAGAAAAGTAAGATGAAGAGCAGTATTTTTGTAGGTTGGCAACAAACGCGACGACATCTTCTGTCCTAATCCAAATATTTGGCATACTTTTTTTTGAGAACGCGTTTCCATTTTCACTTTGGTTTATTAATAAAAAAAAGAGATAATAAAATTTATTAAACTGGCTTTAATTTTGCATTCTTTGTAAGCAATGTTACATTTACAAACTCAACTTACCTTTTCCAAATAACTTATTTTATAAAAAATAAAAAGGCCTGAAGTAAAACAGTAGGGAAACGTTTCAGAACCAAACACAGATGCTAAATAAAATAATTTGAAAATTATGAAATTCAAATTTCCACAAAAGTCATGGCTTCCTTTAACTTAGATTTTTTACAAACCTTTATTTGATTTTATGGACGGCCAATTTCAAATTATTGCAGTTACTAACTACAAATATTTTAGAAGGGCCGAATACAAAAATTTAAAAAATTTAAATTTACGAGGAATAAGGTTTCCCCCTATTGGAAAATTTTTGTAGCAAATATACTTCTATAAATTTGCACATAGATTTAAAAGCTGTAGACACTAAAAAAGAATTAAAAGCAAAGCGAAATCAGGAAATCGCAATTTTTTACTCTGCGTTGCGCGACCCCTAGCGGTGGAAATAAAAAAAAATAAAAAATCTTATAATTACTTTTAAGGCCATATGCAACTTTTGCGGGGGGTATAATTTTGGTTTTCAAAAATGTTTGAAATCGCTCCGGTCTAATATACATTTATCTTATGTATGCACGCGCGCCGCGCCGCCGGCCGAGACGAGTATGTATGTATAGCTAAATGAATCTGAACCTTGCAACAACAATTTGAGTTTTTATGCTGTGAATTTGCGATTTATATTTTATTTCCATCTAAAATAATGTAAGTAACTTATAAACTATTAAAATCTGTACCGAAGTAATATATAAAATGTACTTTTTTCGGCGAAAAATTTTTTGGTTTAAAGTTGTCTGTTCTTTTTACTCTTTTTTTTTTTGCGTTTTTGTAGTTGTGTTAGTTATGTATCTGTCAAATTAAGGGTTGTTCAACGCAAATTCGCTTAGGTTCTGTTGTAAAACCCACATCAGTTAGAAGAGTTGTCTAACGTGTTTAAAATTATGCAAAAGTTAGACCAAGTCTCCAAGCTAAACGACTGCGTTAAGTAGAGCCGGTTTGATTCCTTAAACGAGAACTGTTTAAAATTTTGCGCCATTGCATTGTAACTTAGTACCGATGATAATTTTACTGTCCAAAATTGTAGTTAGTAACTGACAAACTTTTATGTACCTCTGAGTCAACAGGGTCAACACCTTCTTGAGGGACTTTAGAACTTAATATTTTTGACCAGATACCACAAGGTATAACGTCATCGGCAGCGACTGCAGCATCAGCACCTTCCACATCGATAGATTTAATTACAACACCATCACCATGGATCACATCATTACTCATCATAGTCCCTTCAGCAGCAGAATTAGAAACAACGACACCATTAGCAACAAAATCAGCATTCGATGAATAGGTATAATACGTACATTATATTATGCATTCTGACACTCATCCATTTGTAAGTTTGTGAGTTTTGCAGAAGTCTATGATGCCTAAATTTCTAAGTACGAGTATGAATATGATACCTCAAAGACAAAGATATTTTTTGTTGTATAATTGTTCAATAAAATAATGAATATACATATTTGTCTGTTACTGTTACTTCTTGGCGATTTCTTACAATATTATAAATAATAAAATAGATCATTTTTCAAAAACCAAATTAGCTAGGTTTTATTTGAGTGAGCATTAGTTTCCAGAGTGTGGTCAATGGTGTCGAGTTTCATAACAGATACCTACTAGTAATAATAAATTATCTGCCGATTGACAATATTTTTTCTTTCAATTGAGTTTTTGAATAAATTAAAATTAAATTAAAGATTATATGTACAAATGTACATAGGGTCATTTCCCCTATAATCGAACACTTAGTGGCTTACAAAAAAGTAATCCTCAACTGTGAGGAAACCGTTCAACGTAAATTTGTGATATAAATTTAATTACTTGCTGAAACTCAAATTGTTTTTATTAAATTTATGTTTTTTTTATTTGCTTTAACTGTTTTTTTATAAAAAAATAAAAACTGAAAAAAATCCAAATTCCCCAGTTATCGAACACTTGTTTCCTGGAGCCGAACATAGAGTTTCCTAATTTCGAATGCAAAATCTCGGGTATAGACTAAACTTTTAAAAAAATAAAACGCATATATTTTGAATTCTTATTTCAGTTTAAATCATCAAATTTATTATGTTATTTCGTTTTTATTCAATTTTATTGAAAATAGGCACAAGCGTGGTAAATAAACCTTAAAAAAAAACATAAATAGCAATATTCTTAAGCAAAGTAATTTTTGGAATTCATTTTTAAATGTAATGTAATGAGTATTGGTAGGTAATTAACCTAAGAAAATAAAAAATAAATCACAGTATAAAAAGTTATAAAAAATATAATTCAGTCTTCAAGTTTGTGTGCAAAAAAGGCACGCAAAATCTTCATTTTGAGCCTCGTTAAATGTCATTGTACATAGGTTTGTGCACGCTACTAAATGGTACCACTTATTACAAGTATCACAGCCTATATTTTTAAGGCCATCTTCTTCAGCGTCTGTGTCGAGCTCGTCTTCGCAAACTCCACAAGATTGTTTTCGAGGTTTTTTTTATGTTTTTCTTGGTTTTTTTTATGTTTTTCTTGGTTTTTTTATTTTTCTTCACAGCAAGCTTTTGATTTTTACGTTCCATTCTTAGTTTTTTCTTGGTATCAATATCATTTTTTCGATTCTGTTTTATTTTTTCTTGATTTGCATAAAATTCTTTCCATTTTTTAGAAGAAATGGACATTGGTGGCCTATTTACAGGCAGTAGTTGCTTACCTCTTTTTGTTTGTATTGGGTCTGGGTATTTTAAATGTTTGTCAAAACTAGAACATGTGCTTCTTGGTGAGTTTATTGCCTTCGTTATTGATGTGGAAGTGGATGTCCCAGGATCGTGCTTTGCTAGTCTTTTAGGTTCTTTCAAATCACTTGAATTTATTGATGCCACACTCGGGCTTAGTGGATTCAAAACTTCACCTGAAATCAAAATTAAGATTCCATAACTATGTGATTCTAATACTGAAAAATATAATTTGATAGGTATAAGTAATACCGTCAGGAATATAGTCATCGACTAAAATTTCGTCCATAACTTCTTGAAGCCCCTCAAAGTCTACATTCGAGTCGTCAAGCCTAATGGATTCATTGATTTGTACATTTTGGAATGATTCTAAGTCTGCATATGATTGTGAAGATTCAGGTTCGGTGTTAATATCTGTTGTTGGTTTGAAAGAAAAATTGATGTTATCCAAAATGATATCATAGTTTTCGAGATTCTGCAATGATTCCGAATCAATTGTTTCTTGGGTGAACTCGGAATTGTTGCTATTTAAAATGACTTCATTGTTTACACGATTCGGCGATGATACTGATTCAAAAGATATATGAATTGATGTGCCAACCTGTAATTCAGATGTTTCGGTTGATTTCGCAAGCTCAATGTGAATTTTGGCATCCGATACAATTTTAAGCAAAAGTTCAAAGTTGAAGTCGTTTTTTACTAATTCGGTTTTAAGAGATGATAACACTTCAAGTGCTGTGTCGAGCTTTTCGATAGTTTGGGCATTCTCTTTATTTATCATAGTATCTGCAGTAACATGTTCAAAAGTTTCCAAGGTGTTTTGCACGCATTTGCTGTAGTCTACTGCATTTGGATTGAACGGGTAAATGCCGCATTTTCTAAAAGCGTTTCGTACAATTTCAGTACGATCTGATTTGTCTAGGACCATTTTCAGTATCTTACAAAAGTTGGTTTTTGTGACGGACTTACAAGCGTTTTCGGACAAATTCTACCATTCTCGCACTGTTACTTTATAATCACTTTTAATGCCTTTAAACGCTCCCACATCAGCGGGCTGCATTATGTGCGTTGTATTTGGAGGTAATGAATACAAAATTATTTCATTATTAGAACAAAATTCGCTTATGGCCATTGATAAATGGGATTTGTGTCCATCAACCAATAAAAGGACCGGTCTTTTAATATTATTTTTTTCCAGCCACCCATTGAAATCATTTGCTACTTATTCATAAAAAGTTTCGGATCTCATCCATCCCGTTTCAGATCGACCAATTATCCAGTCTTTCGGCATATTTTCAACTAGTTTTGATGGAGGATTTCGTACATACGGGAATACAATTTCTGGCGGTAATGTCACTCCGTTGGCGTTAAAGACTAATAGAACCGTTAGGTTTTCTTTTTCATTGGATAGTTTTACCTCGTATAAGTTCTTATAACCTTTTGGACCGATAACTTTGCCTGTTTTTGGGGCCAAACTAAATGAAGTCTCGTCCCCATTAAATATTCGAGCTGGCTCATCCAAAATATCTTTGGCGTTAATTTCTATTATAGGTATTTTTCCAAATCACGGAACCATTTTCGAATATTTTCTTCCGTTATAGTTGCCCTGGCTTTACATAACGGTTCAGACGTCCTTAAGCTTAGCTCTTTGTGTCGATTCAAAAAATTATAGTACCATTTTTTGCCAGGTCTGTCATTTTTGAATGGTGTTATTCTTTTTTCGTCCCTAACTATTTTTTGAACAACATCCAGAAGCTCATTTATTTTTTGGGGGAAGCCACATTTAGCAATATTTATTAGCCAATCTGCGACCTTGCGTTCTTCATCTTCTGTAAGAACTGTGGAAGGACCCATCCGCTTAAGCCCATCTGAAATTTTCCCATTAATCCTATCATGAAGTGTAGTTATGGGTACCAAACTCCCTACTTGCTGCTCGAAAGCTCAAATGGTTCTCACGAATACCTTTTAAGGCATTTTCTAGCGAGGCTTCACTATATGTTTGATATTTTCGTTTCATTGTGTCTGAAAAAGTTTTAATTTTCAAATTTAAGCCAAGAAACGATAAGACATTAATAACTGTTCGGACAAAAGAAACAAAAAATGCATAGTTTCCTTGATCCGAACACCCGGGAAAAATATGTTCGAACACTGGCCCTAAAGATTTTGTTATCCTTATTGTAAGAAAAACGTAAAAATTATTTAATTGCCAATAATATTTCAAGCTTGAGCGAGAGAAAACTATTTTGACGACGTTGCCTATATTCGAACACAAGCGTTCGAATAGGAAACTCGTACAAATTTAGTTTCCTATGTTCGAACGGTAAAAATATTAAACAATTATTAACTTTTTAGATAAAACTTTTGTTTTATTGAATAATAATTTATTTAAAATAAAGAAAAAACTTTAAAGGATATGTATTTACCTCAATTTTCACACAATACACACAGTTTCCCACAACACTTGCAACAGTTTTTTTTTTCTACAAAACCCGTAAACGACCGCACTCTCTGAAGTCTCAACCCAAACAACCATTCTTATAAATGTTGACATTAGTTGTACTAGTTGAAAATTTCTCAAAGTTAAGGGTAATAACACATTTGAAATTTCGCATTTACATAAGTTGAAAACTTGAGAAATTAGACAGTTTAAAGGGTTTTTTTCAAAAAGTGTTCGACTACCGGGTGTGTTCGAATTTAAAAGACTCTACCCTACATACATAATGTACTCGTATGTATGTAAGTTTTGTTTTTTATTTTTTATTGTACATATATTTTTTCTGATCTTTTACTGGCATTCTAGAAATGTCTATGCATTTTATTTATTACACAGGTAAATGATGAAATAGATGCAAATATACATACCTACGTAAAATATTTCAAACATTCTCTAAAAAGTGTCTCAATCACATACTTTAGTAAATCGAAAGTGCGATGAAAAGAATCAACGGACTAAATATAAAATTTAATATCACAATCTTCACAGTGTTCGAAAATGTTAAATGGTTGTATGCATAATTAACTAAACGAATGAATGATTTGAATTAAATTGAGATGGAAGAACTAGACACACAAATTTCTCAATTTGATTAATTAGTTCAATAAGTATAGGTAATTATTTTCTATTACTGAAATTGAAAAATATCATGCTTCAGTGGAAATATATATGAAATTCGATTAATAATTTCATTATGCACAGGTACTCGTATGTGAGGTGCTTAAAACTTAAAATTGTGTGCAAAATGAAAATTATGTTAGAATTTTTAATACACAGGCTGCATTTTATGTTCCAGGTCGACGTTTTTCTTCAATGAGTTTTAAATAAAATAAATTTTATAATTTATGTTTTATAGTTAATAAATAATACGGTCTTTAACATAATGTATGGGATATAATGATCTTTCAAGGTGAATGCCTCTGGCCGTCACCCAAATCTCGTTTTGCATAACAGACTTCTTTTGTAATTTCAGCAACTTCGTTTGTAATATTGTTCTTGAGCATTAATTTTGGGACTGGTTTTAATTTAAAATTCGCATCGTAGCATGAGCTGTGTGAAAAGTGGCACTGTATAGTTGGAACCACCTGTAGACCTAATTGATCCGATTTGGGATCAAGTGATCTTTGGTATATCAATCTAGGGTTTTCAGTGCCCCAATAGCGGCTATTCTGTTTATTAACAAAGCCATACCCAAGTCGAAATGTGCTTTGTCGTTTATAATGATTTTTTGCAAAAAAAAAATGGCGGTCGTCTATAGATAGCTGTAAAACTCAAACTGTCCAATCTCGCCAACGTTGAAGTTCATTTCCATGCTTAATAGTAAATAAATTGTTGTCCACCAACAATTTTATAAGACCATCATAGGCCAACTATGCACTCTGTACATATTTCACAGAGAAATATATTTGTTAAGCTTTCATAGGGATAAATTTAAATATAAATGAAGCGCTGAAAGGATGAAGGTGTTAAGTGACATTTTTTGAAATTTGGCTTTTTTCTTACAGATGAAAGTCTAATATGGAAACTTAAATTTCTGACTCATCTGTACTGTTCTATCGCCTATAGATTCATAATTAGCCAAAGATGAAGGTGTTATATGCAACCACTTTGGTAATAAACTTTGTGGATGAATGTGTTAAATGCGCTTAAGTCCTTCATACACAAAAATAATTATATCTGAACTTTTTATTTCGTGCATAAAGGTGTTATGTGGGCACTTAACACCTTCATCCACAATGTATTTTCGTTTATTTATTCATGAAAAATTCTTCAAGTTACTGAAAATTATAACACTGTACCTATTTCGCGACATTATAGGTAAACACCACAAAAATCAGTTCATGTGCACTTGGGCAGGCGAGATGCACGAGCCAACAACCCTACTTCAAATTTGAATATTCCAACGCAGGTGGCTTAGCATGATGGCTATATTTTGTATAGTCTTAATTTGAAAACATTATTTTTCACACACATCTATGTTTAGTTATTTGGCCAGTGAATTCATAACGGGACTTTTCCTAAGTTTGCTATGATGATGGGTCTAATTCTGATTATTTGTTAGTAAGTGGAATAAATTAGATCATTAGTGTATCAAACTCTTCGAGTGGACAGAGGTAAGTTGAATTCATCGCTTAGTCATTAAGTCTTCGGAATTGAATCGGAATCATTATTTTTATCTCTTCAAAGAACTTACACAGCGTTTATTTAAATTTAATTAACTACCTACTAAAATCAAGAGATTTTTATTGCCTTTCAATCAACGTGCAACGAACTCGTTTAAAATGTTGCAGAGAGGAAAGATGCTTTATAGAGTATTTAAAGCGAATCAAGAAGCCACCGGTAAGAAAAAGTCATATTCATTGATTATCATTGATTACTTAAAAAAAAATGTTTGTCCAATAGTTTTAACTGAAGGGGATGAAGAAAGAACATCAGTTCGTGAAAGTTCGAATACCGCTAATATTAATGAATGTCAAAGTAAGATAAAAAACATACAATTTTATCGTCCTTTGGTAAACTTAACTTCTTGTACACAGATACTGATGATTACATTGCACCTTCTGAGACTTCAAATGCTGTTTTTATAACTTCCACAAGTAATAATAGAAGCGAAAGTGAAATGGACTTTTCAGTAGAAGATAGCGATGAATACATGCCTGATCTAGCAAATAAGAGTAGCATTGATACGACTTTTAGTGAAAATGAGAACACGGTGGAGCCAGAACCAGAAGTAGCAGCTGAAGAAGCAATAGTATCTGATGTTCTTCCAAAATCACCAAAAAAAGCAAAGAAAAAACCGAAAAACACTTCTCAATGGAAAAAACAAAAGGCTTGTTTGTTAAGAGCACAAGGTAAGGAATATATCTCTCAAAAAGGTGTTGTTATGAAAGAAAAGAGTGTCAATAATGGAAACTTGTGTGAACCTAGCAAAAACTGTCGCTATCATTGTTCAAAAAATATCGATTTGAGTGCAAGAAAGGAGATGCTGTCTGGGTTTTATATGTTAGATATTAACGCGAAAAATGCACTATTATTTAGGAGCATTCAAATGAAATCTCCACAGCGAAGGTCCACCTTAATGAAGAGGAACGTTACCTACAAATATAACATAAATGTTAAAGGAAAATCGCTTCGGGTGTGCCAGTTTGCACTTTGTTCTCTATTCCAAATCGGTTTAAGAAAAGTAAGGGTAATACAGCAAAAGCTTAGGTCTGGACAGTCAGTTCCATCTCTGGATAAAAGAGGGCAACATCTTGTACGTCCAAATAAAACTAAAGACGAAGTTGAGGCTTATATAAGCGAACATATAAAGCAGTTTCCTGCTGAGGAATCGCACTATTCAAGGAATAAAAACCCTTTCAAAAAATATCTTTCCCCTCTTTTAAGCGTTTCCAAAATGCACAAGCTGTACATTGAAAAATGTGACCTTGAAAACAAAGAACATTGCTTTTTTGTGAAGGAAGCAATTTACAGAAATATTTTCAACACGAAATTTAATCTTTCTTTTCGCTGTCCACGTAGTGATACATGCAGCACATGTGATGCTGGAAACAACACTTCAAAGCATTGTTTAAGTTACAAGTCAGCTTTTGAAAGCCAGAAAAAGGACAGAGAAAGGGCGCGTCAGGACGCGAATGTCGCATATTTAACTGTTGACTTGCAACAAACAATGCCCTTGCCGAGGCTCACAACATCAAAGGCATTTTATTTAAGACAGATGTGGTTCTATAACCTAGGAGTCCATTCTATTACGCCGAACGGAGAAAAACCGTATATGTTTACATGGACGGAAGACGTGGGTGATAGAGGAAGCACGGAAGTAGCCAGCTCTTTATGGACTTTTGTCCAACTAAATAACGACATTAAGGATAGAAATCACCTCATTATTTGGTCTGATTCATGTGCTGGACAAAATAAAAATTTTAATATGATCTGCCTGTACCAAGCCTTAATACTTCAGGGATACTTCAAAATAATCGACCACAAGTTTCCAGAAGTAGGACACACATTTTTGGATAGCGACAGAGACTTTGGTAGAATAGAAAAGGTTTTGCGAAAACACGAGACTGTGTACACTGCAGAGCAGTATCGAGACATTATTAGAAGCGCAAGTACTAAAAAAACCATCGTTATTGACATGAAAAATCATTTTCGTTCGTTGAATGATCTTCAAAACAAATTAAACATAAGAAATTCGGTAAAAAACGTGGCCAATGAAAGGGTTCAATTTAGGGACTCAATAAAATGGATTCGCGTAGAGGAATATGGTTCTTACCTTTACAAAGAATGCTATGATGAAGATGTTCCTTTTAGTAAGGTTATTATAGCTAAAAGTAACAAACTTCCTAATAAAAATCAAGATTTTATGCCAAGAGAGAACAAATCGAAACAACTTTCTGCAGAAAAAATAAAAAATTTAAAAGAACAAATGAAATTCGTTCCTGAAGAATATCAATGGTTTTATTCAAATGCAATTTCAGCAGGTCCTGGAAAAGTTAAAGAGAAAAAACAAAGAAAAAATAAATAAAATACAACATATCAAAAAGTCACTTAACACCTTTATAAAAAAAAATTTCAATTAAATACAAGGAAGTTCCTGGATAAAGGTGTTAAATACACAAAAGTGTAAATATCTCAAAAACTATTTGCGCTAAATAAAAAAGATTACTAAAATAAAAATTACCTGAGTTTTATTAACTTTAAATTATCCATACAGTATTTTTATTATTTTTATAGAAAAAGTTATAGGCAATAAACTTTAAACGCTTGTAACTCAAATGTTTAAAAATGTCGCTTAACACCTTCATCCTTTCAGCGCTTCAAATGTAATAACGAATTAATTAATATTTTAATTTAATTTACCTACTTACATACCAGCTCCCGCTCCATAAAGCTGCTTCTGGTCGTCTAACGCAAACGCTCATGGCGTCTGAGTTGGCTTGGTCTTTTAACCGGAGCGGAGGTTTGACCTTTCCTTGTCGATTCGTACCTGGGAATTGGAGCTCGAAGATTCTCATGGCTTGAACACTGTGTTCATTCGCTTCATGTGGCCGAGCCAATTTAGTCGACGTACTTTGGCTTTCTGGAGTAACTTAATCCACATCTTGGTACACCACATAGAACTCCCAGTTGTATGTTCTCCTCGATTTACCCTACTCGCGCATAGGACTACATATTTCTTTTCTTTCAAAAAACCTCAGCAAAAGGTCTCCCTTTGTGCTTATAGTCCAACACTGGGTGCAGTAAAGCACGACTGATAGTATAAGGCTATTATACATCATGAACTTTGTCTTTCGCGTGATTATTGAAAATTCTAGGAAATAATTTGTTCTTTATCAAGAAACGACTTATCTTGAAAGAGTTTGAAACAGGAATAAACAATTTTATTAAGAAACTTAACAAATAAATAATATGACACTAAAGCCAACAACAAACGAAATATAAGATTCTAATAAACAGGTAGATTCTTTTGTAATTCCAACATCCCCACTAGAATCTATATTTCTTTAGACCTATTGACTTATTTAGATTTCTCAGCTGGTAACCCCTTTGTTAATATATCAGCAATCATTTCCGAAATTTGCAAATATGTAATCTTGATCAAATTTTCATTGATGACGTTTCGGATGAAATGGTGTCTCACGTCTATATGCTTCGTCCTTGCATGTTAAACATTTGTTGAAGTTAGACATATCGCGCTTTGATTGTCACAAAATAAAATTATTTTTTTGTTTGTATTTTCCAAAACAAGATCACTTTGAAGACCATTCAACCACAATGCTTCTTGTATTGCCATGCTCATTGCCATATATTCAGCTTCTGTTGTTGATAAAGCAACTGTCGGCTGTTTACGAGAACACCAGGAAATTGCTCCATCTTGCATTTTGAAAATGTACCCTGTGACGGATTTTCGGTCGTCAACATCTCCAGCGTAATCGGCATCACAATATCCAGTTAGCATATTTGTATTGCCATCTTCTCTTGAGTAGCACAGCTTCCAGTTTGAAGTACCTTTAAGATAACGCAGAACTCTCTTAGCTGCTACCCAATGAGCCTTGCCCGGATTTTGATTAAAACGACTTAAATAGTTAACCGCATAACTTATGTCCGCTCGTGAAACTTGTGCAGTAAATAACAAACTGTCAATCAACTTCTGATATGGTATATTTGACATCTCTTCACGCTCGGAGTCTGTGGTGCCATCATTTTTGTCAGTTTTTGATTAATATCGATAGGTGTTGAAATCACGTTGCTATTAATCAGTCCAAATTCATTTACCATATTAAGAATGTATTTCTCTTGGTCGATCCAGATTAAGCCTTTGGACTCAGCTCTTTCTAATGAGCCCTAGAAAAGAATTGGCAGAACCTATGTCCTTCGTGTGAAATTGGTTAAGTAAATTTAATTTTAAGCGCTGTTTAAGTTGGGGATTATTATCTAGTATCAGTAAATCATCCACATATACTGCAACAATTAAAATCTTGCCATTATCATGTTGAAAATAGATACATGGATCCATTTCTGATCGTTTCATTCCGAAATCTTTCAAAGCATTATCTAATTTCAGATTCCATATTCGAGAAGATTGTTTCAATCCATAAATAGATTTTCACAATTTAAGTACCTTCTCACTACTGCAGGTTGTTTGATATAGATTTCATCACTCAGATCCCCTTGCAAAAATGCAGAAACGGCAACCATCTGCTCTATTACTAAATTTTTTCGAGCTGCAAAAGCCAATAAAAATCTAATAGATCCGTACATAACAACAGGCGAAAAAGTTTCCTCGTAGTCTATACCATGACGTTGATTGCAACCCTTTGCAACAAGTCTGGCCTTGTAGTGAATGACTTTTCCGTTGGAATCCGTTTTTGTTTTAAACACCCATTTCGTTTTCAAAATCTTTTCCTGGTGGCAAGTCAACTCTCTCCCAAGTTTCATTTGCCAATAAAGAAGCATATTCAGGTAAGCCTTGGAATTTTCACAGAAGCCAAGTGTTACACATTTGATTGATTTGACATCAAGCTTATTCCTTTTTTGCTTAGGAATAGAACCATTGCTGTTGAACCAAAAACTCGTAAATGAGAAACATCCGGTTTTTTGCCGGACCAGATCTCTTCAGGAGTTTTGGAATTTTCCAGCATTCTACTCGGCGTACGATTAAGCAAATATGCAGCATACAACATTGCTCCTGCCCAAAAATGTTTCTCAACACCAGCATCCATGATCATACACCTGACTTTTTCGATAAGTGTACGATTCATTCTTTCAGCCTTCCCATTCTGTTGAGGCGTATAGGGAACTTGATGTCTTATCCCACATTTCGTAAGATATCTAAGGAAAGCTTGATTGCAATACTCGCTACCGTTGTCTGATCTTAGTTGCTTTATTTTCTTATTCGTTTGATTTTCTACTAAGGTCTTGAATTCAATGAATTTTTCCATTACATCTGACTTCTGTCTTAAAACATAAACGAAGACTTTATGCGAAAAATCATCTAAGAACGTAAGTATGTAATAGGCACCTCCAAGCGACTTCTGTTCCATTGGCCCACAAACATCCGAATGTATTAATTCCAAAAGCTCGCTTGATTTTGACTCTGATTTCGGGAAAGATTTTCTCGAGTGCTTTCCTTCGATGCATTTAAGACATTTTTCATTTTGCAAATCCGAAAATTTCAATCCAGTCACAGCTCCACTCATCAGTTGACTTGCCATGAGCGATGTAAAAAGCACTTGTGTTTCTTGACCTTTCATTGTTTTACGTTTGTTGGGACAATTTTTAGCAAAATGTCCTTTTTGCTTGCCCTCAAAACATTTAAACTCAGCAATACGTTTTTGATTGCCTCTGCGATAGGGTCCTTTGCCAGAATTTTTTCCAAAAAAAAGCAACTGTTTCACCACCAGATTCACAGCAATCATCCTTAATGTCTTGTAAAAGTTTTGTTTTTATTGAGTCTGCCGTAATTTTAATTCCAGAACTTTGCAGTCTCATTATCATTGGCTTGTATTCCTCACCAAGACCTGCCAACAATAACGATCCTATCCATTCATCGGTTACTGTCATTCCAATTGAATTCAATTTATGAGCTGTCGTAATAACTTTGTTAACATACGATTCCACTGAATCACAGGACTTTAAGTTGGTATTCAATAACGACTTAAGCAAACCAACGCGTCGGGTAAGACCATTATCAGCAAACGCTGCTTTTAAACATTCTCAAACATCTTTCGCTGTTTCTGCCATTCGAACATGTACATAATTAATCGGTTCGATCAATAAAATTATCTTGGACTTGGCTCTGGAAATTTGTATCGCATCTTCATCTGTTCCTTGCACACACTGCCACAGATCTTCGAGCACTAGAAAATTTTCAACTGCGAATTTCCAGTCCTCATAGTTTTCCCGTCCTTTTAATTTTTCAATTGTTACAATGGATGACATGGTTTTAAGATAAATTATTTTCCTCTAAAATGTTTTCTTCTTGAGCGATTTTGGGCCCATAACCTATTGAAAATTCTAGAAAATAATTTGTTCTTTATCTTAAAAGAAACGACTTTTTTTGAAAGAGTTTGAAACAGGAATAAACAATTTTATTAAAAAACTTAACAAATAAATAATATGACACTAAAGCCAACAACAAACAAAATATAAGATTCTAATAAACAGGTAGATTCTTTTGTAATTCCAACAGTGATGAGTTTTGGACCCATTTATTTCGCCAAACCGAAATTCCAACGGTTTTCTAAGATAATTTTTCATCGGATATTTACTAAGGTAATTCATCAAATTCATATTTACTCCGAGGTAGATGAAATCCTTGATGACTTTGAAGTATTCGATATCAATTGTGTTGTCCTTATAACTTCAAAAACAACAAACTTTGTGATGGACTGATTTGTTAAAAATAGTGTCCTCGATGTTATCGTCTTTCCCGAGATCCCAAATTTGGCCATCACCATATAGAGCTCCTCACAATGAATACTTTCCTCGTCGGATTTAAAGTCTATGAAAAGAAGTGAGACGCGACTTAAAATTCTTTAGTCATTTCCAGAATTTTTTTCAGTGTGAAGATTAATCAGCCATGTCATAATGTTGAAGCGCGCTTTGCCCTTTTATGGTCGTCATAATCGTCCTTCCAAGAAGCCCATTTCTAGAGGAATAGGTTCGTCAACAAGCAAAATTTTCAAATTTGGGACGATCACAATACACACGAGGTCAACCAAATTACAATGCATCCAGAGAAAGTCATTGTCTGGTGTGCATTTCGGGCTGACGGACGGCCTCATCTGCCCATACTTCTTTGAGAAAGAAGTCGGCCAAGCTATCATCGTCAACGGCGAGTGCTATCGGTCGATGATAACAATTTGCCATAATAAAGTCTGACTAAACAGAAAATCATGGTTGAGAACATGTTCACATCCATCAACAGCAAAGTATTTATTCAATTTGGAATGACGGGACAGTCACCAATGTCCAAGGCAGAGACATGGGGCTAGAGCAGCACTTCGATTCGAACCAGCAGCAACAATATGTGTACAATCAAACAGGACGGTAATCAAAATGCGAAAAAGTCATGCAATGTGTAACAAACGGAAACAGTGGCCCTTTTTTCTTGATGCACTAGAGAGAACAGGCAAAACATGCCTCATAAATTTGATATTAACGTCAGTTCGAATACAGATTTAGATTGCGCTCGCAGTGATACTATCGGGAATTGCATCAATCCTATTGGATGGCGGACGCACTGTGCATTTAGTACTCAAGCTTCAATTCAATTTGAACCAGACAGAAACACCAACTTGCAACATTAGCATAAACAACTCATGGCATGGCTCACAGATGAGGTGAACGCATGTTTTAAATCATTATATCTTTAGAACAGAGTTAAGAAAATCAAGCTATTGACGAAGCTCCATGTTATTTACTGCAAGACCCGTCTATTCAAACATTATCAAAACAAGGTGTAAATTGATCGAAGACAAATGAAATTTCGTTCCCGCTCAAATTCTTTCAAATTCAATTGATTATATTCAAGACGAAGTTTGCAAGATGGATAGATATTAGATACATACATAAGTAGATCACGGTATCCTCAAAGACGCAGCTGAAACCTCCGTAGACTACCACATATCCCAGAAAAAGAAGTTGTGCTATTGAATTAAGTGATGTACTGCAAATAAGCTGCAATGCAAAATAAGAGCAGCGAGTGAAGAGTATCGAGCAAGTACAACAGAGAAGAAACAGACCCTGCGCAGAAAGAAAATACGCGTACGGAACACCTAAAGGAAATCGAAGAGTTATGTTTTGATAGGGGATATCCATAAAATTAACCAAGTATGGATTGAAGTAAGCGTTTTCGATGATGAGAATATCAACTCCATATGCCAAATCGACAAAAAAGGCGTTTCTGCATATTGTAAGAACTTTTAAGACTTTAAAAGAACTTAAATCAAAGTCCTCATCATCTTAAAAACCTCTAAGACCCTCAAAAACTTAAACCATATGACCATGTATGACCCTGTTATCGGACTTCGATCGAAAACAGCTATGTATGTGTTTGATTTTTATAGTCCTAACGGAGACATGCATGAACATTACTTTATTATTTTCTACCGATTTCATGATTTATACTAAAGAATGACATTTCCGGTAGATTATCCGTTAGCCTTTGTTGAAGGTGGAATTATCGTTGCTGTGGGAAGTATCGTTCATACTCGTAGCTGTATTTTCTCAATTCCTGCTAACTTAATAAATATAATTGTCTCAAAGTTGCATATAGCAATAAGTTCGTTGGAAATATATAAAATTGCTTCAAAAGCCATTAACTATATTTCTGATAAAGGCGATGTTTCTAATTATAGTCAAATTAAGGCCAAAACCAAAACTTTCATGTCTTCCAAATCAACAAACCTATAAACCTTATCTTGTTCTTTAACAACATTGCTTTGTGAAAAAAAAAAATCTACTGTTACTAATCTGGTTGAGCTGAATTCATTTACAAATAAAACTATTGAGAACGGCCATCAAGTTGATTGTATCTATACACACTTCATTAAGGCCTTCGACAATATGGCTCATAGACTTTTTTAATTGAAACTTTCATCTCTTGGCTTTCTTTCAGATTTCGCTCAATGGATCAGATTTGTTATTCAAGGTAGTCACCTTGGCCCACTACTCTTTATATTTCCTATGAATGTCGCTGTTTCAATAGTAAAGTCCTGTAGTGTACTTATCAACGCTGTTATAATGTATCCCTTCAAAATGACTTAAATATTTTCTCGAATTAGGGTTCTTATAATAATTTATTTTTGAATGTGTTAAAATGCCAACCGATATTCTTTTCTAAAAGAAAAAATCCAATATTCCATAACAACAGCATAGTTCAATTCGTACTTACAAGAGTAAATTCAACATGTGACCGAGGCGTTAACTTCTCACAAAACCTTTACTTTACACTTACACGGGCAATGCCGGGATTTATAAAAAGTTGTATTAAGTATTAAGTACATTTCGTATAATCGGGTCATCACAAGGAATATACGAGCACCTTAGGGGTGCATCAGTAATCTGCACACATTCGTATTGAATCTGTTCGACGTAAATAAGAACATTATGCATAACTTAAACTGGAATGACCCAATAGTCCAATCCATTGGTAGCGGTCGTCTTTTTTTTACACTTACTCTTAAAAACAAGTTCTATGCGGATTCGTAATATTGTCAATGTATTTCACTTACCGTGTATGTACATACAGTGCCTTGCATAAGTATAACCGCACGTGTACACCTTACTATTTTTACTTTTTTTACTTGCGATATAGGTACTATAGGGCAAGTTCTGCATTTGGAAAAAAAATCGAACTCGAGATTTTGATCAAAGTTGACATTACGATGATAGCGAAGACGAAAAAAGTGCGTCCGGCAATTCCGTCTGTCTGTCTGTATGTCTGTATGTCTGTACCTCGAACTACAGCCTAAACTACTGGAGGTATTTTCTTCAAACTCGGTACTTAAGGGTCTTCGGTGATTCCCTAGAGGAGAAATTGAAATTTTTTTTAGCTCCAAAACTAACGGTACCCCCCATACACCCGTAATACAATATCTTATTTATCTCGAAAACGGCTCTAACGATTTTGATAAAAAAAATTAAGTGTGATATTATGGACACCAGACTATATTTTGGTCAAAAAAAAATTTGAGGGGAAATGTTATTAGGGGTACCTGTCATAGAACCTTTTCTTTGATTTTCGATTTTCTCACAAACGGCTCTAACGATTTTTACCAAAATTTTTATGCAGGAGCTCCTTTGTATTTTAAAAAATATAAACTAAAAATTTTTTTCGAAAAAATAGTTTTTGGATTTTTAAAAAAATAATACAATTTTTTTTGAAAATTCGATATCTTGAAAACCGATACACGATGAAATTTTTAAATTACGTTTTAAAATGTATTTTATTAAATACTAACAATTTGCGTAACGATTTTTTTTATAAAAATTTTAAGGAAAATTTAGTACACAAAAAACATGTTTCAGTGTGTCTGTATGTCTGTACCTCTCACTACAGCCTAAACCACTGGACCTATTTCTTTCAATCTCGGTAGTTAAGAGCCTTCGGTGATTCCCTAGAGGAAAAATTGAATTTTTTTTTTAGCTCCAAAACTAACGGTACCCCCATACACCCGTAATGCAAAATCTTATTTATCTCGAAAACGGCTCTAACGATTTTGATAAAAAATTAGGTATGATATTATAGACATGGACTACATTTTGGTCAAAAAATTTTTTGGGGCAAAATGTTATTAACGGTACCTGTCATAGAATCGTTTTTTTTTTTATTTTCGACTTTCTCATTAACGGTTCTAAGGAATCCAAAAATTTTCAGCAGGATTCTTCTAAAGTTTAAAATAATATTGTTCATAAAAATATTCGAAAAAATATTTGTTGTTTTTTGAAAAAAAAAATAATTTTTTTTGAAAATTCAATATCTTCAAAACCTATGAACGATTATTTTTCGAAATTATTTCTGAAAATCAATATTATTAAATACTTAAAATTCGCATCCCATATTTTTTTTTCTTAAAAAAAATGAAAGAAATTTCTCATATAAAAAATGTATTTATTAATAAAACGAAAAGTTTGTTTGCATAAATACATACTTTCTAGAAATCAGACGGCAATTTTATGCATTTGAACCTTATTATCTCATTAAATCCATGTATTATAATATTTATAAAATGTATCTTAAATTCCAAAGTACTTTTACATAAGAGCAAGTTCGTGCGATCCAGTCGCGCATTTTATTTCTTACAGCATTCCTAGTTGGGATATTCTGTATTCTGTCTATAACAATGAAAATATTAAGACAACTTGACTTGACACTCCAATATTTAATTTTTAAGTGCATTATCTACAAACAGATATGTATAATTATTTTCACTATAAATACATATATACATATCTACATATGTATCTATATGAATGTGTGAAAACAAAAAATCTTCTTGTATTGACCACCTTCAAATAATTCTTTATGAAACACTATGAGAAACCATTTTACTAATAATTTCTCACATTTGTCTTTCATTATCTATAGCCACTTTAAAATTCACATAATGGGAAATGCATTTTCATTTTTAAATTCAAACACAAATAAATCAAAAAATTCTTATTTACTACATTTCCTAGCATGTATGTGTATACGAATATGTAGCATTGAAGAAGTTTTTTGAATGACAGATGATACAAAGCAGTCTCACACGTTAAAGATAAAAATGTTAAAGATAAAAATTCAATTTCAACATTTTAATACACTTAACATTATCTGAAATAAAATATCTGCAGTAAAAAGACGAAAATTCACACACCTACAATGTTTAATTTATTCTAAATTTAACTTTTTTTGTTCTACATCCGACAGTAGGAATATTTTTAAAGAGGAACCTGGTGAAATAGAAAAATGCAGACATAAACTTCTATGTATGTTTTTAAAATGTAGTTTTAAATAATTATAAAGTTTACTTCTTTTAGATAAATAACTACTTTTCGAAATGAAATTGATTAAATAGTTGTCTTTATTTATTTCTCCTAAATAAAAGTGAACATTATGTTTGAGCAATTTTTTTTTATTTTTCATTAAATGTACACAAATTAAATAAAATATTAAATTCTTCTTTAAAAAGTAAAATAAACTTAAAACAAAAAAATAAAACAAAAAATACAATACTTCTGTCAATTTGGATGGCCACGACAAGATGATTATAACGGCCGGCAACAGCAACCGTGTCAACCTCGAATTTCAGAGAAAGAGAGAGAGATGATATCCGTTCAGTGTTGCCAAAATGACAAATCATAAAGTGATCATTATACCACCTTGCTGCTAAAGAGATTCAGTATCATTGATTTGGGGGTGACTAGACTAGCCCCCATCTCACGCAAAACTCATTACAAATAAATAAGACATACACACACGAATGCTTATAATACAATCAATTTTTATTTTTTGTTTTATATTATACTTAATCTTTTTTTTTTAACTCTTGGTAAAATCCGAATATTTGCGCGAACTTCAAAAATTGGAAGAGGCCCACACATTCAAAGAATAACCTCACACGTTTGGTGTTTGGAAAATGATTTTTGATTGTGTTTAATCTGTGGAGAGAGTTTGTTGTGTAGTGGAAAAGATACTTTTTTTATTCATTGCATTGCTTGAAAGTATTGGTGTATACTTCTACATATATTTTTCAAAGATTTTCATTGTGTGTACCAAAAAGGGAGCCAAACCCGGGAACGGGTGTCTGTCGATACGATTTTTGATGCCAATTTCGTTCAACTGAGTGTGGTATCAAATTGCCTCATATAAAAAGGAACATTACCGGCTGTATTGGTCAGAACGGCTTTCGAACGCGTAAGTGCAACATTTCCTCTAGGATTTTTGTTTTTTTTTTTTACTCATTCATTCATAATTTCTTGGTTCTCTTACTTTTATTACTGGTACCCTAAATTAAAAAAAAGAAGCAATATGTTCTTTCTATATCCTTGCTACCAATTTTACGAAAATAATTTTTCCAAAAAGTATTTCAAATTGCGGAGCTTCTGAAAACTGATTATATTTTGGATAACTTTTTACATACGAAACAATAAAAAAGGATTAACCACAAGCGGAAGTCTAAAACAATATTTGAAAAGTGAAAAAGTGAACATTTTCTTAATCCAGGTTAAATTTTGGAACAATTACTCAAAGTTGCTTGAAAAACCTCTAAAAGTGCAAAACAAAAATCGAAAATCTGTGATGAAGTAATAATTGTGTAATAGACAAAAATCATTTTCTATATAAAGACAACAAGTTGATTCAATAAAACAAAACCAAAAGAATATAATATAAATTATATCAAAAACTTTTCAAGTGACGCAGATATGCTGTGATCTTAACCAGTGATAATAAAATATGACATTTGTTTATTAAAAATAATATCCTTTTAACTTCAAAAAGCACCTAGTGTTACGCAAATAGCTTCTTTCTCATTTTTCCTAAAACAAGAAACAGAATTTTTTGAAAATTGGATCATTTCATATCTTTCGCTATCCTCCAATGAAATAAAATAGACATAATAAAAAGAATTACTTGATATAATATTAATTTTCTTTTGTTCGTCGAAAAGAATATCTATAGAAAAAAAGTTCGACACATTCGGGTGCAGGGAAAAGGGGAAGATATCTTATCACAAATACATATAGATACACATCGAATTACGTTACGTACGTATACCTGTTTATTTGAAAAATCGCGATTGAGATCGAAATAGAAAGAGGAAACATTCTAAATTTCTGTATCTTATTTTTCCTCTCGACTTTTTTCTTTTTGGTACGAGAATATTTAAAAATAAACGCGTTTTTGTTGATGAGAACAAATATTTTTTTGTGTACCGTGAAAAAAAGTTTTAATAGAAATTCATTGCGATCTCGCAACTCGGTCGTCTAAGATCAACAGTTCTCTCTTTTAACTGAAATCCGATTTAGAATTTATTTTGTTTTCACCGTCGTCGAATTTTCGAATTGTTGGTTTGGTTTTTTTTTTTTTAAAGAAGGATATCGGAAATATACCCTTTACTACGATACGAATTATATTTTTTGAAAGTAAAAGTGTGTCTGAATTTGAAGTAAGTTCTAATGATAATCGGTATTTCTTTGAGAGTTGGTGCATAATAAAACTAAATATCGGACATTTTATAAAGTGAAAAATTTTATTTAAATAATAAATTAATTAGTTCATTTTCCTTTGTTTATTTAAAAAAATTTTTTTAGTTAAATTAAAATAAAGCTGAATCTTCAAAAAAATATAGTTAAATAAAAACTATTCCTATTTTTAAATTTTTGTTTTCCAATGTTTTCTGATTTAATAATTTTGAAATTTTTCTTGCACTTTTAACAAAAAAAATCATTCACCCAATTTTTGAAGTAAACGTCTCTGTATAAGGATTCACATCCGAGCCACCTATTGTCAAAATTTTGATTCAATAAATTTAAATTAATTTTTCTAAAAAAAAAATATTTCATACACTGCACACTAGAATTTTCGGGAACCTTACGTAATGATTGTTAAAAATATAGGCATTCACAAATGTATACACAATTATAAAAAAAAACTTGCATTTAAAATAAATAAAAGAATGAAAAAAGAAGCAAATAAACAGCAAATTTATCACGCAAGCGTATTACTTCATACTTGCGAGACACATTTTATGTGTGTTGAAATATTCTAAAATTGTACATTTTGGGAAGAGATGCTATCGGATTACAACACAAGCATACATTTGAAACACATATTTGGAAATTAATTGGATTTGAGAATTTTTTTCTAATATTTTTTTTTTTCGAGTGGATATTTTTTTTATTTATAAAAGTCAAATACAAATGTTGAAATATATTTGACTTAATCAAATTCAATCCCTCTTTCGATAGTATATTTATGGTCCAATAGTATGTACATACATACATACATACATATGTATGTTTTTTATATGTTGAATACTTTCGACGACTTAATTTTTAAATAATATACAATAATAAAAATAGAAGGAACTTATTTAAAATATTCTTTTGACTGAATTCATGGATTCCATACTATAATAAGGATATAGAAGCTAAACTCTGGGAAAAAATATTCACATAGTTTTCTCAAAACCCCGCGAAGGCAATATGCATATACAAAAATATTTCGTATTTTTGCGCTCACTATATGAATAAATATATTTTGACAAAACAAAGTAATTATAATTTCTTCTTTCATCAACAATATATCTTGTTACAGAAACCAAGTTATACTTTTCTCATATGATTAATTCATATCTAGGCACAATATTGCTCCATAAGAACATGTTCTTTAGATATTTCCATTTGGTAATTAAATTATATAAAATTTGCAACGTTTCTTAAAGTACAAATCTCCTTCTTCAAATTTCTCTAGACTATCTAGAAATTCTTATTAAGCATATTGAAAACCGTACTCTGAATTCTGTTACAAAAAATTTGTTGACCAGTGTAATTCATAAATGGTATGTTGGCTGGCAGCATTTTTTTTTGCACCAATATTATCGATTTCTGTCCATGACATGAACTCGCATTCCTCGACATCCTATTGATAACGAGTTTTTTGGCATCATTGAAGAATTTTTTTATTGATTTTTCAAATTTTAAACATAACCATATCCGCACAATTCGCTAGCGGAGCGGTGAAATGTATGTATATAGACAAAGAGACAATGGTTATCTTATGTAAGGTTATAAACCTACGTTTATAAACCTACGGTTATAAACTTACGTTTAAAAAATCTCTCCGCAGTATACTTTTTATGGGACAAAGCCTTCAATACTTTATAAATTTTCATATATATAAAAGACTAAACGAATATTAAAGACGAACTACGAAAACAATTAGATACAATTTATGAGGAAAGACCTAGGAGAATCCTACTCGTCACCAATGTAAACTGAACTCAAAACCTTATCCTTTTTAAGTAAAAGTTCGCTATTAAGAGTATATAAGAACAATGTAAATAGTTCTTTTTTGTACGAAATACCTACTTGTACATATGTATGGGATATACAATTCCTTAGTGATAGGTCATGAAACCATATTTGTCTTTTCATTAGTATTCTTTACTTAGTTTCAAAATATCTAGTTAAAAGCATCACTTAAACGGTTAAGATCCTAAATACATAATGTATGTATTCTATGGATCATACATTAAAACACAAATATGTAAAGGCAAAGATATGTTATATCGGAAAAATGTTAAGGATACAGAATAGAAAAAAACATTTATCAAATTAAAAATTCACAACAAATTCATTCACTTAAACTTTAATTAACTAATCACATTTTTTTATCTGCAGGGAAGCATTTGGGCTGAGAACAAAAAATACTTGACTTAATATCATATCAGAAGTGCAAACTCTAGCCCCAAGCTCTCTCAAGTGCTTTTGATTATTTTCTTGAAGTAAAACTTAAAAAAAAAAAAACTTAAAGAAAAATGCCGAAACCACAAGCCAGCCAGGAGGATGATGATCCCACCCCATACTTGTTTGTTTCTTTGGAACAAAGACGTATCGATCAATCGAAACCATATGACTCGAAGAAGAATTGCTGGATTCCCGATGAGAAAGAGGGTTATCTCTTGGGAGAAATCAAGGCTACCAAGGGTGACATTGTCAGCGTTGGTTTGCCCGGTGGAGAGGTAAAAATGACTTATTTCAACTTATTTCAAAAACAAACATAAACAACATTCATCCAACATGAAATTTGATCTTTTTTGAACCATTTTCATACATTAAAAAAATTCGTAATCACAGATTAGAGAAATTAAAGCTGCACAAATTCAGAAAACAAATCCACCAAAATTCGAAAAAGTCGATGATATGGCAGACTTAACAATTTTAAACGAAGCATGTGTGTTACACAATTTACGACAACGATATTATGCTAAATTAATTTATGTAAGTTCCAAAGATACTAATTTTCTTTTTTTATTTATATTCTATGAAAAACAAAGACAAGAGATTTAAAGAAAGATCTGCTCCAACAAGTGAATCCACCAAAATACGAAAAAGCCGAAGATATGTCTAATTTGACATATCTTAACGATGCCTCTGTTTTGCATAATTTGAGGCAGAGATACTACCATAAGTTGATTTACGTAAGTATGCTTTCTTTGTTTGTAACGCATTGTTTTCACTGAAAGAAAAAAAATATTTTGAATACCCGCATTTAAGGCTTGCAAGCCATTAAAAATATATACCTTTCCATTGATGTATACACATAACTTCCTCAAAATCCGCTAACATTATTATTGAACATTAAAAAACTGCAGCTTAAATAAATTTCAAGTGTAAACAAACAAAATTAAATACTAACTTAAAAAAGAAAATAAAAACATACTAGCTTTAATTGGCTTTTCGTTCATGCAGACAAATTTCTTAAATGGTAGAAGCAACTGGAACCTAAATAAATCGGTAAAAAATACCGACCAAATGGATTCACATGAGCTAAAAAACCTTTTTCAAAAATAATGGATCTTTTGCTTGTTTTTCCTTGAAACCCTAGAAAGCACCAAAAAACCTATACACAGAAGTATAAAAATTGTCATTAAAGGCAAGGTGGCTTTCATGTTTTTAATCTCCAATCAAAAGATATTTCAATATATCCTGGTGATCTTTTTACTTTCGATTTTATTTAAATTTCTTCTTGTAGCAAAAAATTATGAAATTAATCTAATTTTATGCATTTTCTCCATATATGTAAACAAAACAGACATACTCAGGTCTTTTCTGTGTTGCCATCAATCCTTACAAGCGTTACCCTGTGTATACCAACCGTTGTGCCAAGATGTACCGTGGCAAGCGTCGTAATGAAGTCCCACCACATATTTTCGCCATTTCTGATGGTGCCTACGTCGCCATGTTAACCGACCACGTTAATCAATCTATGTTGATTACTGGAGAGTCTGGTGCCGGAAAGACTGAAAACACGAAGAAGGTAATTGCCTACTTCGCCACTGTTGGTGCCTCAAAGAAGGATGATTCGCAAAAGAACAAGGGTTCCCTTGAAGATCAAGTTGTCCAAACTAACCCTGTGCTTGAAGCCTTCGGTAACGCTAAGACCGTCCGTAACGATAACTCTTCTCGTTTCGTAAGTTAAACATAACTGTTCTTTATAAATATATCTGTAATAATTATCTCCTTAATTGCACAGGGTAAGTTTATCCGTATTCACTTTGGACCAACTGGTAAACTTGCTGGTGCTGATATCGAAACTTGTAAGTTATAAAAAATGATTATCATTTATTTTTAATTTTTTATTAAATAAATCATATTTTTCTTTTAAATAAAGATCTATTGGAAAAGGCTCGTGTCATCTCTCAACAATCGTTGGAACGTTCATACCACATTTTCTACCAGATCATGTCTGGTTCCGTAGCTGGAGTAAAAGGTATAAAACTAATTTCATTTATTCCAATCATAATTTATTTTTTTACTCTCATTTCTTTTAATAAGAATTCCAATTTTAATGTTAGGATAAAAGTCTTTTTTTAAACAATCCAGGAAAATTATCAACCATTTTTTTCATAACTAATTTGAAATTTTATTATTATACACTCAATTCTTTAGAGGCTTGTCTACTGTCAAATAACATTTACGATTACCATGTCGTATCTCAAGGAAAAATCTCAGTCGCCAGTATCGATGATTGTGAAGAATTCCAACTTACTGATGTAATTTCCAAATTATTTTTTTTTATTCCAACTCTTTCTTGAGCAATGATTTTTTTTAAAAGCTGCAGACCTCTTATAACAGTAATTAGGAGACACAACATACTATTTTTAAACTTGATTTTAACGGTTGTTGAGTTTTCTTATGTATAAATATAAATATTTTTTGAGTGTATTTAAATGAAAAAAAAAAACTCCATAAAACGGATGAAGTGTGAATTCCCAATAGCTTTTAAAGTTAATGTATACTACAAACATCCCTGAAGTTGACAGAGGGATATATTAACAAAAAACATGGGAGATAAAAATACTAACAGAAACACAAAACTTAGTTAATATTTGTTTCTGCAGCCCCCGAAAATTGACATCAGTTTAACGTATCTCTTAAAT
Source organism: Chrysotoxum bicinctum (assembly GCA_911387755.1). Classification (NCBI taxonomy): domain Eukaryota; kingdom Metazoa; phylum Arthropoda; class Insecta; order Diptera; family Syrphidae; genus Chrysotoxum; species Chrysotoxum bicinctum. Next base: position 102,030,868 of record OU426987.1, on the reverse strand, counting down.
TATATTTGTGCTATTAAGAATGATTGATCGAATAATTTAACATATTAAAAAGCTTAGTTATATGATGCACTCTAAAGGTATAGACGAGTATAACAATATAAAAAAATATTGAGTCAGAACTCATACATACAAATGTTGTGATCTAAGGCCCTCTACACACCGATTTACTAAAAAAAACTGTTAAGTGGCCGAATTCTTTAAACAATTCACATTAAGCAACATTCTCAATACATTATTGCGATGTGACAAAGTGACAATACTGGTTACAAGTTTTTGTAATACTAAATAGTATGTTTTAACTTCCAGTTGAATACCTATGTATCTAAATGTCACAAAGTCCATTGTCAAGTGACCTTTTGTGAGAAAGCATTTCATTAATGAATGAGTTACTGATGTACAAAAAACTTCAATCACAAATCCTCAGTACATAGAACACAGAAGTTCAAATGTTCTTTTTGAATTTATACTTTAAACTCTTGTCAATCGGAACCCCTTTTAATTTAATCACATTTTTTTACAAAGTAAAAATGTTTAATATATATTCTGACATAAAAAACATTTTTATTTTTTTTTTTTGTTTTTGGCTTATATTACAATACACTTTTCCACACACAATACCCTGTATTTAACAAATGTAGACGTTTGTTTGCTGTCCAAAAACATCTACGATTATCGTATAGTATCCCAAGGAAAAGTTTCTGTTCAAAGCATCGATGACAGTGAAGAAGCTCTTGTTACCGACGTAAGAATCGGCTAAAAATAAATGTTGTATTTGTTTCATAAATGTGCCTTTCTAAAAAAAATACATTCAAAACAAACGGTATTTTCACAAATAAACTTTTTAATGTAAGGAAGTTTAAACAGTTTTTGGCTTTTAATTCCAAAGGATAATTTTTTTTGTCTTCAAAACTATTTTTATTTTGTCTGGCCATAAAACCCCAAATTCTTATTTTTTTAATTAAATTATGTCTTCAAATTTTTAAACTTCCTTATGAATTTGCAACATACTGTACCAACACACTGTCTGCTTTATATGCTACTGTACCAACACACTGTCTGCTTTTTATTTTGTATATTTTGTATTAACAATTATTTTTAACATAATATGTAGGAACTCGAATTTTTGTCAAGAATAATAAAATACTAAAAACGCATTCGCTAAACATTACGCTTGCTACAGCATCAAAAAAAAAAAAACATTTCTCTAACAACAAGTAAGGTACCTACATAAAACACAATTTTTTAGGAAGGTGGTTAATAGTTATTGCTTTTCTTAAATTCTTGGTTTAAAAATTGAGGAAACAAAAAAATATTTTTAAAAAATAAAATAATATCAATATACTATTATTGTTACATAATTTATTAGAAATGACATTTTTAACGCCACGAATTGGCGATTATCCTGGAATATGTCAGGGTAAAACAAGGATTCCCGGTGTCAACGATGGTGATGAGTTTGAATTAACTGATGTAAGTCGGTGTAAAAAAGTTAAACAAACAAAACCAAAAACTCTTTGTTTTTAAGATTTCATTCCTTCTTTCTGTTCCATAATAATTCCTCAAACTATTTTATATTATATTTCTTATATTCTCTTTAAATATCTTTCTGTATATAGGTGATATTTAAACCCACTTATGTCTCTTCTGATATTCCGGAATTTATCTATTGTAGAAATGATAGAAACACTTCTTTTGCATTTAAGAATTTGTAAAGATACAAAATGTAAATAAACTTTTTCGTTTGGAAAGGCTTGTTTTGGATATTTTTTTCCGCAAAAAAATAGCTGGGAGCAGGTCTCCAAATATTTTATACAGAAAACACATTGGCTTTATCAAACTGACACTGGGATATCTTAGAAAAACGTAAAGTAAACTATAAATGTTGTTTCCTCAATTTAATTTTAAGGAATTTATAGATAAATTATAAATTTAAATTAGTAAAGCCCGCTCCTGGCTTAAATTTGTTATTTTTCTTATACAATTTGTATATAACCACTGAAATGGCTTCATATTACATTTTTGTTTACATAAACGTACACTTTATTTTTAATAGTTTGACTTTTAAATAACCGAAAAAGGCATTCTTTAATTGATAAATATAGTTATACTATTTGTTTAATTGATATAAATACATATATAATATGCATATAATTACCAAGAAGTTCTAGACACAAAGAAATATAAACAGGAATAGGTATCTATTTATTTCAAACGCTAAAGCTTAATAATCATCCTTTGATACGTTTTAAGACAGACAAACATGACTTTTTAGAAATGTATGCGACTTTAAATTTTATTTTCTTCAAGATCTCTCAAAAATAATTTTTATTTTAATTCAAGCTTAACATAAAATATATTTCCCAACCAAAAAAACAGATTTTTCCACAAAATTAAATAATCTCTAAAGTATCAATTTTAACATCTAAGAATAAAAACAATGAAAAAAAACTACATATCAATTTGAAATTATATTAATACCAAATTGCAAATCATATCAATTTTTAACAATGCGATATAACTATAAAATAAAAAATATCACGCTGATAAGGTAGAACTTAAATCTTGTTTTGATATTGTAATCAATTGTACCATTTTCTTTGTACAACGATTTGGCATAGTAGTCGTATTGGGTTAGTGATGAAAAGATTCAAAATTTGAATATCTGCTGAAACTTGTTTTTTTTTTCTAATTGATATAAAATAATATAAATAAAAAAAAATATCATATTGATTTGATCATAATATCGATATTGATTTTTTAAATGTTGGACTACTTTTTTACACTTGTGTTATCGGGTTTTTTTGGGTTGTAGAAAGATACTTCACAGTGCTAAATACAATCATTGATAGTTTTTTTTTTTGAAGATAGCACTAAGACAACGTCATATTTTGTTTTATTTAAAAATCGTTTCATTTTCCATTTGTCTAAAATATTCAATACTTAGTACCAGATATCAAAAATTCAAAATAATCTAATCAGAATACAAATTAATTTAAAAAAATAATCTACAAAACACCGAAATCAGAGTAAACGATTCATAAAATATGTATCTATTTTTTTACAAAACTATTTATTGTAACAAAACTTATTTTAAACCTAAATTGCAATATTTTATACAGCCATGTGCTTCCTGTCAGACAATATTTACGATTACTATAACGTATCGCAAGGTAAAATCACTGTACCAAACATGGATGACGGTGAGGAATTCTCTTTGACAGATGTAAGTTTATCCCTCCGATGTACCTGTTTAAAAATACACAGTTTTCGCTGTGTATTTTTTGTATTTGTTCTGTGTTATACACCACGAAACAAAATGGAACTTAGAAATTTCATCGCACTTTTTTATCCTTATAATGTGATGTTGAATTTTTATCATTATTATTATAATTTTTTCGTGTTTCATGCATTTTGATGAAGATGTTTGGAGAAAAAAAAACAACTGAGGAGAATTCCAAGCAATCAATATTGAAGATTATATTTAATTATAGAAATGCACTTTTACTCCCTTTTCCCTTTTCAGAGGCCAGTCTTGGGAATAAGACTGGTCAACTACTATATGAAAAATAGTCAGTTAAAAAAATCCTTTGAATGTTAAGTTCCACGCCCATTTTGGAATGTATTATATTTTGTCTTGTTATTGTAGAATTATATGAATGCATTTTATTTTTATACCTTCTGATACTTTGAATTCCGGAATAAGCCAAATTTAAAACGAAAACTTGAAATTTTCTCTTGCTGTAAGTTTAGATATTCTATTTACTAGTTTAAATTGTGTGAAATATGTAAAATTTAGTTATGAAAAATAAATAGACTAAATAATTTGGAGAAGATAATGCTTTAAAATATATGCGAAAATAAAATCCAACAAAACGGAAAATAATATATTTTTATAGGTAGCGTAAAGAGCTTGCTTTGAGTAAAAAGAAAAAATATGGATAAATTTTGCTTATTTTTATTACTTTTGTTTTGTAAAATATTTGTTTTGTTATTTTATAAGGGCTTGTGCTTGTGATCCGCATGAAAAGTCTCGTTTCGCTTAAAAATCTATGCTTTAAAAACAATTCACTCGAAAAAAACACAAACTTCCCAAACTAAATTACAATTTTTTCCAAAAACAAATATATAGCAAGCCTTCGATATCTTGGGTTTCACCAAACAAGAAAAGGAAGATGTCTACAAAATTACCGCTGCTGTAATGCACATGGGTGGCATGAAATTCAAACAAAGGGGTCGCGAAGAACAAGCTGAACAAGATGGCCAGGAAGAAGGTGAACGTGTTGCTAAGCTTCTGGGTTGTGACGTAACTGATTTGTACAAGAACTTGTTAAAACCACGTATTAAGGTCGGTAACGAGTTCGTAACCCAAGGTCGTAACGTCCAACAAGTAACCAATTCTATTGGTGCCTTGTGTAAGGGTGTTTTCGATCGTCTGTTCAAATGGTTGGTCAAGAAGTGTAACGAAACTTTGGACACAAAACAAAAACGCCAGCACTTCATTGGTGTACTGGATATTGCTGGTTTCGAAATTTTCGACGTAAGTATAACAATAGTAACTGCAAAAATAAAACGCCTAAAGAAGAAACATTTGGGATTTTGAAAAACAAAAATTATTTTAAGGCAAATAAATTTTGAGTTTTCTTGTATCTCTATGTAACTGGTGAAACGTTTTTTCCTTCTTGTGAAAAGAAAACGCATTCATCAATTTGAACTCTTTATAAACAAATAAATACACACAAAATCTACACATGAAAGTGCTAAAAAAATAATTTCAATTCAATTGGTTTTACATTTAATATACGCATAGCAAAGAGATCATCATGCAGAACTAAATTTAGTTTAGGTAAATAAATAATATCTTATATTTTTATTGTCAGAGAATTTTTTTTAATTCTGGGGTTCAGCTTTAATCTATGATTATATTTATATGATCCTTAGCTACCAAAACTCAATTATAAATACGACTCAGCAAAAAACTTTTATATGAAGCTTTCGTTACTTTAAAGCACTTAAAAAACCAAAACATCCAGAAACAAACTCTTCCCAAAAATCACATTTTTGTATGTACTATTTTTAAACACCTTATTTTAAAACGTAACTATAAATATCAATAGTACAACGGTTTCGAGCAATTGTGTATCAATTTCACCAATGAAAAATTGCAACAATTTTTCAACCATCACATGTTCGTCTTGGAACAAGAAGAATATAAGAAAGAAGGTATCAACTGGGCGTTTATCGATTTTGGTATGGATTTGCTGGCCTGTATTGATCTCATTGAAAAGGTGCATATCCGTGTCACAATTTAAACCTATTTGCTTGTCAATAATATTCAAATATGTGTCATATAAATTAAATTTTTTTTCCTGAAAAGTAGTCGTGAATAAAAAAATGATGGCTCTACGTCCGAAAAATGAAGATAAGTTTATATGTGTAGCACTGTCAAAGTCATGCATGTTAACACAAGTTTCCCAACATTTTCACTACTTGAAAAGATATATAATTTTAGTAAGCACTTTTAGAAATTTTTGTATAGTACCTACATTTTTTTTAATAATTTGAAACTGCTGACGCACAAACCAAAATCCATTTTATGTTTAGTACAACGGCTTCGAACAATTGTGTATTAACTTCACCAACGAAAAATTGCAACAATTCTTCAACCATCACATGTTTGTTTTGGAACAAGAAGAATACAAGAGGGAAGGTATCGACTGGGCCTTCATTGATTTCGGCATGGATCTTCTCGCCTGTATTGATTTGATTGAGAAGGTATATAAGAATATTAAACTGCAAAATTAAGGCGCGCAGAAGAAAAACTTACTAATGCTAAAAACCCTCAACAAAAATGTTTTGAAAAACATTGAGGTTATATAATCTACGTATTTGCTATATGTACTTGTATCTGTCTCAGAAGATAAGGTTTTTAAAATTGTATTATTGTTTTTATGTATGATTTTGTGTAAGACCTTTTTATAAAAAAAAATCCCAAATCATCCATTTACCTTATATATTTCCCTTTCACTTACCTAATAGAAAAAGGTTTTTGTCTTTATTTTTATTTCTAACCATTTTGTTTGATTTTATCCGATGAAATTGATTCGTTCCAACACAGTACAATGGATTCGAACAATTATGCATCAATTTTACTAATGAAAAACTTCAACAATTCTTCAATCACCACATGTTTGTACTTGAACAAGAAGAATACCAACGTGAAGGTATTGAATGGACATTCATTGATTTTGGAATGGATTTACAACAATGTATTGATTTAATTGAGAAGGTACAAAACCTATCAAAGTGGGTTTCCGTCCTATCCAAACACATAATATATCTAATAACATAACACTCTTTACATTACAAAAAAAGGAAACATTACTTATCTTGTTTATGTAATTAAATGCTTGCTAAATAATAAAATAAGAAACATCTGCTAAAAAGCGCTATATTATTTAAGGGCTTTAAATTCGCAGGTAAGAAAGTGTTGATTAAGCTTGTTAATAACTAATAAGGCTTTAAGCTTCAATGTTTTAAAATAACTACATACAAGAAGTTTTTAATAAATTTGTTTTATTTATTTATTTTCTTTTCAACGAAAATAGCCTATGGGTATCTTGTCCATCCTTGAAGAAGAATCTATGTTCCCCAAGGCAACCGATCAAACATTCGCTGAAAAGTTGACCAACACCCATTTGGGTAAGTCAGCACCATTCCAGAAACCAAAACCACCAAAGCCCGGCCAACAAGCTGCTCACTTTGCTATTGGTCATTATGCTGGTGTTGTATCATACAACATCACTGGTTGGTTGGAGAAGAATAAGGATCCATTGAACGACACCGTTGTTGACCAGTTCAAGAAGTCTGCCAACAAATTGTTAATTGAAATCTTCGCTGATCATCCAGGTCAATCTGGTGGCGGTGAACAAGCCAAGGGAGGTCGTGGTAAGAAGGGTGGTGGTTTTGCTACTGTCTCTTCAGCCTACAAAGAACAGTTGAACAGCTTGATGACAACATTGCGTTCAACACAACCTCACTTTGTGCGTTGTATTATTCCTAATGAAATGAAACAGCCCGGTGTTGTGGATGCTCATTTGGTTATGCATCAACTGACATGTAACGGTGTACTTGAAGGTATTCGTATCTGTCGTAAAGGTTTCCCCAACAGGATGAACTACCCTGACTTCAAAATGCGGTAAGTTAAATTTGATGTAAAACCAAAAAAAAACATGTAATCAAATTTAGTTGTTCAGGGCTTAGGATATTTTAGTTTTCTTGTTGATTAAATTGTGTTTTTCAACTTCATATAGCTACATGATTTTGGCACCAGCACTAATGGTCGCTGAAAAACAACCCAAGAACGCTGCCGCCAAATGTTTGGAAAGCGTCGGATTGGATCCTGATATGTACCGAATTGGTCACACTAAGGCAGGCGATAAATGAACTTACAAAATATTTATTTGTTGATTTTTGAAATCCAAATCCATGTGTATTAAAGTTTACCAATAGCATCCTTAAAAGATATTTAGTGAACCACGTGATTGAGCTACCTAGCCCCCAAATCAATTTGTAGTATAAGTGTTAAATCCTTTTTTATTTAGATTTAAATTCCATTTCCAAATAGTTTTTGTTTTATATACAGCTTCCTTTCAAACATCATACATTTTAGAAACATTTAAGCGACATAATTCAAATATTTTCTTTCAAGTTCTGAAAACCTATTTTTTAATTATTGAACATATTAAGGGCGGTAGTTATCATTGTGAAAGCATTTTTTGTACTACCATAAACCTTTTATATACTTATAAAACACAATACTCACTGCCAGTATGACTTTTAAGCATGAAAACACTCAGATGCCCTAAAAACACGAACGATCCACCTATTTTAAAATCAAACCTTTGAAATCTGTAGCCTTTTTTACTAGTACCTATACTCTTCTGGTGAGGCTTTTAAGTTGTTTTTTTTTTATTTTGAATCAAATTATAAGGTCAAAAGATAACACATAAGTACATATACTTAAAAAAAACGGAAAATTTGAAAATACGAATTTAAATTACTGCACGTCAAACTTTTTCAATAGTTTCATTTTAATTTGTAATTTCGCAATTAGTTTTTGTAATTAGGTAAGTTTAAAGAACCCTTTCAATGTTCAAAAAAAGTAAGCAACGTACCTAAATACATATGTAGTTTATTTTGTTAATTCAGAATTTATTTGTAGACCTGAAAACAAACTACATATGTATGTATTTTTTTTTCCTGGCACTTTGTATCTGTCCTTCATTTCGAGCACTTTACTTTATTATTTTCATTTTATTTTGTGTTCATTTTTTTTTCCATTTCTTTCCTATTTTTTTCATTTTACAGGTACCAAATCCTTTGCCCTGCACAAATTAAAGATCAGCCTGATCCTAAAAAGGCCGCTAAGATCATTCTTGAGTCAACTGAACTCGATGCTGATTTTTACCGTCTTGGACACACCAAGGCATGATTCCTTTATTCAATTGTTTGCCAAAAAAAAACATTGCTCTTTTCTTCTGATTTTCATGTTATAAATTTTCGCTATCCAAGAATTGCCATTGATTTTTTTCTGTGCAACGAAACCAAAATACTGCAAAGCTAGTTACACGAAAAAAAATCCAACGGTGAAACTTTATAACAATACAACTTGGATTGCCTTCAACATTGCTTTAACAAGTTGCCCATACAAAATACTTCAAAAAAGCAACAGACTCATTTTATAATCGATTTAATACATTTACCTTTGAATCAAATAAGAACCTCTTTGAAAAGAAAATTTGAATCAAATAATTCATAATACAAGCTACTTTACCCACAAAATTCACAAAATAGAACCAAACCCCATTGTTTGACAGATATAACCTTATTTTGAATCCACATAGTAGTGTTTGAAACCTTTATACAGAAAATCCACTATGTAGACAAAAATATTTAACATAGGTTTTATTAAATTTAAGAAATCGTTTTGGTTTGAATTTCATATACTAATCATATTTAAATAATCATTAGTTACCAAATCATGTGCCCAAAGTTAATTAAGAACGAACCTAAGGAGAAAAAGGCTACTCAAATCATCATTAAATACATTGACTTGCCTGAAGATCAATATCGTATGGGTAATACAAAGGTACACACAAACACACAAACACAATAAATTTAAATGTGCTACAAAATACACACGAACAAATCATATCACACCCTCATTTTAACCCATTTTCATATATACTAAGCTAAGTTTTGCTCCCAGTTTTCCTCATTGTAAACCGCATATGAATGTAAATAACGCTTAGTAAATTTCCTCAAGTTTATGAAATATTCTAACTGTGCATCAGAAGAGAGTGTAATGGTAAGTTAGTCCAAGCAAATAGACTAACTTTCCATCACGTCATCAATCGATTTATTTAAATACATCTGCTAACTGTCAAAACAAAACCGTTGGAAAAATATAGGTGTTCTTCCGTGCTGGTGTCCTGGGTCAAATGGAAGAGTTCCGTGATGAACGTCTTGGCAAGATCATGTCCTGGATGCAAGGTTGGGCTCGTGGTTACTTGGCTCGCAAGGGCTTCAAAAAACTACAAGAGCAACGTATTGCCCTTAAAGTTGTGCAACGAAACTTGCGCAAATACTTGCAATTGCGCACATGGCCATGGTACAAATTGTGGCAGAAGGTCAAGCCTCTACTCAACGTCAGCCGCGTCGAAGACGAAATTGCCGTAAGTATATATATAGTCCCCTTTTTTGTCCAGCTTTTAGGTGGTGGTACGAATTTAACGCAGCTCATAGTCTTATTCAAGATCTGTTCGTAAAACTCAAGACATAATCCATTTTATATTTACAAAAATTAATTGTTGGTTCTTAATCAGTCCTCGATATTAAACAACTCTTCAATGATGCAACATAGATTTTCCTCTAAATTGTTCATATTTAAATTTCCGGTCAACTTAGGATCGGACGTGAGTTTAAGTCGAGTAAATTCAATTAATTTGCAAGGAAGCTTAAATATGGAAATCAATCTTCTAATCGGATGATTTGTTCTCTTTAAGCTCCTGCTCCTCAACACATTTGTAGATGAATAAATAAGAATTCTTTTTGATTTGAGCACAGAACCAAAAAAAAACGATATTTGTACATATTTTCATTTCATAAGGTAAAATTTTTTATTTGGCAAGATTCTCCTGTATCTAAAAAAAATTAATAAATGGGAGGCCAATACGGCTCATAGAGATCCTAAACCTAATGAGTTACAACTCTCAACCATTTCTGTGTGTGCGTGTTTTCAGAAATGGAGGGTTCCTACAATTTTCTTCCGATTCCGAACTGCTAACGAGAAGCACTTTTCATAACAAGAGCTACTCTTGGAGTCGAATCGAATCCAAGACCCTCTGCATGACAATTTAAAGCAATAACCATTGTCCCCCCATTGTTTCTCCCTACTGAGAAACGAAATTAAGAAATAAATCGCACATTTTTCAAATGAATTTTAATACATAGATACACTCTACTGATATTACCTGATTTTGTTCTTTGCAATACTTTTTGAAAGTTCAAGAATCCCAATTTTAAACTACGAAAACACAACTAGGCATAAATGTATAACACAACAATCCTTCAATACCATCAGACCCAAACAAATGTTCACAAGAACAGGGTTGGAACTGATGGGCTCAGTGCTTATCTTAACATACATATATACAAAATTAATCGCACCATTTTTCATCTACAAGCCAAAAACACGACTTCCTTATTTCTTTAAAAAGAACACAAAAAAATCATAATTTTATTTAGCTTCAAATATATCTTACACTAAGAAAAAAATAGTAAACATTATAAATTACAAATTATACCTATTCCAAGTGGAAAACAATTTCCACCTGTCTAATTAGTCACATCTGAAAGTGCATTTAAAAAAATTAAATATTCTTATGACACATTCCAAAGACTGTGAATTGAATAATTGAAATCTTATTTAAGAATCACACAACTAAATTTTGTTTATTTTTAGAAGAAAAAAAAATAAGTACTGTAACCAACTGAAAATGTTAAACCACTCAAAACTGACTGGGTCAAAATATTTATAGGGTATCTTCTTATAAAAGATTTCTTATCCTCAAATGGTTTTGTTTGATTCGAAATCTGTGTTTTTTAAAAATAGAAATAATTTATAAAAATGTACGATGAAGTGTAGAAGGAAGTCTTTAACGCGCAAAGGTGTATGCTATTACCATTGCGCATTCCACAAACTCGTTAATTTTATTAGATACAAAGCTATTTTTAGACCAATCGATTCATGAACATCTCCAGTTTTATATTTTTTCTTTCTACAAAGCTACATATATTATGTTAATTGCATATAAACTAATTAAGTACATCTGTTGGCTAATAAAATTCTGCACAAGAAAGCATTTGAAAAAATGTTTCCTACCTTCCTTTAAATCAATACAAAATATCTGGAACGGTGCAAAATTTTTGAAAGTATGATAGTCCGTTCATACTCAATCAAAACTTCTCTGCCTCATTCAATTAAATTTAGAAATATTTTTTGAAAAACCATTTATCATCCTCTCCCCACAAAATATTTTACTAATGTAATAATGTATGTATCTACACTGTACATAAATGTATAGAAGCTATGTACTACACATGTTTCCTTGCATATATTCTTTTTGTATCGCCAATAAAATAAAATTAATAGTTCTCATTAAAATAATACACATATATGCCTTTAAAAACCAATTCAAATAAATAAAATATGAATATACATTGAAAAGTGCAATATATTGTTTCTAAAGTCTTCAATGCTTGTTTCCTATTGGCTATCAAGCGATGATTTAGTTTTGAAATGATGAACTATGAATATGATGAGAAGAGGCTGCCTAATTATTAACCGTTTCCCCACCCATAATCACTTAATTAGATCTATGACTACTACATAGAAAATAATTTCATCAATTTTTTCTTTTGCAATGGCTTTCCCCAGGAGCAATCATATTCAATAAATTTGAAATTAATATGTTTTTTACGTAGAAGTATGGTGTGGTGGGGATAAAGTGTATCTTTGAGATAGATACACTCACAAAAAGTACCTATGTAGATACATTTGCATACCAAGTACCTCTACACCGTGAGATGAGTAATTTGCAATATTTTTGGTAAAAAGAAAAAAATATTTTTTTTTTTCAAAAACTTACCTGAACTACTCCGTGAGAGTGTTAATCTATCTTTGCCTCGAGTACAGGGCACACATCGAATTGAAATCTACGAAGCAGCAACATTCCAGTTGTTGAGCAGCTATCTGATCGGACCTACATACAAAGTTAATTGAATAAATTGTTTTAAGTATTTTCTTCTAATTAAACTAAATTAATAATTACAAATAAAACAAAATCAACAACTTAATTTTGAATTACTTAAAGAAGTGAGAATTTTAAATGCGAAAAAGGAAATACTTTGTACGGTCCAACGAAAAAACGATTTAGATTTTTATAGAAAAGTGATTTTTATATAAATTAAAGGATTTTAAAGTATTCGAATTAAAAATTGAAAATGGCTGACGAAAGTGAATCGCAACCACCATCAGCGAAAGATGAAGTTTCGAATTCAGTTCCAATCGATACTAACGACATAAAATTACAGAGACTCGAAGAGAAGGCAAAGAAGGCTGAAGAAGCTTTGGGAGCTGAAGTTAAGGTCCGCAAGGAGTTGGAAGGCCTTAACGCTAAGTTGTTGGCTGAAAAGACTGCCCTTTTGGATTCTTTGTCCGGTGAAAAGGGAGCGCTTTCCGATTTCCAGGAAAGGTGTGCCAAGCTCACTGCCCAAAAGAACGACCTCGAAAACCAATTGCGCGTAAGTATAATGTTTTTAAGAGATCAGAACGATTATACCTATTCGAAATCCCTAAAAAAATTAAATTTTTGAAAGTACATTTAAACATATTAAATCATTTTGTCAAATATAACTAAGTAAACTTTTATTAGCATGGAATAAAATTGTGAGTTTTAAATTTAATTTAAAATATGCTGCCATAAATATCTATTTTAAAATATCAATTTATAAATCATGCAAAGCAAGCAAAAAAATTCAACCCCACTTGAGCATCTAAATATAGAACGCACCATTTTGAATTATTTTTTTTTAGGACATTCAAGAACGTTTGTCCCAAGAGGAAGATGCCCGCAACCAACTCTTCCAACAAAAGAAAAAAGCAGATCAAGAGATCTCCGGCTTGAAGAAGGATATTGAAGATCTGGAATTGTCCACCCAGAAGGGAGAGCAAGACAAGGCCACCAAGGATCATCAAATCCGCAGCTTGAATGATGAAATTGCCCATCAAGATGAACTCATCAACAAGTTGAACAAGGAGAAGAAAATGCAAGGAGAGACCAACCAAAAGACTGGTGAAGAACTCCAAGCTGCTGAAGACAAAATAAACCATTTGAACAAGGTTAAGGCTAAGTTGGAACAAACATTGGATGAACTCGAAGATTCATTGGAACGTGAGAAAAAATTGCGAGGTGATGTTGAAAAGTCCAAACGTAAGGTTGAGGGTGATTTGAAATTGACCCAAGAAGCCGTATCAGACTTGGAACGCAACAAAAAGGAACTTGAACAAACTATTCAACGTAAGGACAAGGAACTTTCATCATTGACTGCTAAATTAGAAGATGAACAATCGGTTGTTGGTAAATTGCAAAGACAAATCAAAGAATTGCAAGCACGTATCGAAGAATTGGAAGAAGAAGTCGAGGCTGAGCGTCAAGCTCGTGCTAAGGCCGAAAAACAACGTGCTGATTTGGCTCGAGAATTGGAAGAATTGGGTGAACGTCTTGAAGAAGCAGGTGGTGCTACATCAGCTCAAATTGAATTGAACAAGAAACGTGAAGCTGAATTGAGCAAATTGCGTCGTGACTTGGAAGAGGCTAACATTCAACATGAATCTACATTGGCTAATTTGCGTAAGAAGCACAACGATTCCGTTGCTGAAATGGCTGAACAAGTTGATCAATTGAACAAATTGAAGGCTAAGTAAGTATTTGTTGTGTAAATCAATATGGATTTTATTTATATTTTCAGGTATTTTGTGTTATACTCGTGACCTTATCGTGTTTATAAAAGAAGAACAAAATTTAGGCTAAAAATATCCCAGAAATTTAATTGAATTATCTTTTAAAACTAAAATCAGTTTTTTAAAGATAATATCGGTGGTAGGGCACATTTTAATAGTTATATCCTGAAAATTGATTCTAAAAAATATATAGTTATTGTCCCATTCTTATTGGATAATATTTTCTTCTCTTAAGAGATTTTTAAAACAGAATTTTCTCATATAGAGATTGGGAGCATTTTTTAAATAATGCCTATATTTCTTTTACACTCTTAATCTAAAAACTACTAGTGTATATTTGTCTTCTTACTTTTATATAAAATCCTTATTATTTCTTGAAATCTTAGTAAAATACATTCTTAGGCAAGATTATAGTTATTTTGAATCGATTAGCTCGCACTGATAATATTTAAATATTGTAATGTTTGTCAGTTTGTGTCACAATGTTTTTTGTTCAAAAATTTGTTCAGAAATTTTTTGATTACTATTTAAAAAAATTCAATAAATAAAATAGGGCTGAACACGATCGTCAAAGCTGCCATAATGAATTGAATCAAACTCGTGCCGCATGTGATCAACTTGCTCGCGAAAAGGTAAACTTGACACACAAACTCAAATACAAAATACCCAGACTGCATTTAATTTTTTCTCGTTTCGAATTTCACAACAAGAAAAAGAACTAAAAAAACATATTTTGCATTCAAATTACATATGTATGTCGCATGAGTTCGTCTTGTGCTCAAAAAAAAAACGATAAAATAATTGTATGTATCTGTCCCCTATATTATTTCCCTAAAACCACAATCCTCTCATTCCTGACTTGAGAGGAACCACAAAAAACAGATATCAAAATCTATGATCAATCTTCAGCTGAATGGAAATTTGTATATCCCAAAACAATCATCGAAATTAGTTTTTAACACTATTAAACCATTGTTTTTTTTTTCAATAAGCATTGTGTTTTGAGTTTAACACTTTTAACCTTAATAAACAAAAACATTTATTTCCTTAGGGCTGAAAAGGAGAAGGCCCAATACTACGGTGAATTGAATGACCTCCGCGCCGGTGTTGATCACCTCGCAAACGAGAAGGTATTAAAAAGAAGCAAACTACAAATTTTAAATTATCTGCAAATTTTGTGCAATTATTATATGAATTTAATTTTGCTGTAAATATTTTGCTGAATTCGCTGTTTAAATTCGCCTAGTTTACTGCCGATGTTCCTAAAGGGAAAATAAACTGTTGCGTAAAGGATGAAAGCTCCAGCACTTCAGCTCTAAATTAAAAAAAAAAAATTATTCCAATATCCTAGCTTAAGTATTTAATGCTCTCATATCATTTCTCTCTAATGACAATACTAAGTAAATTCCTCAAAACCTTTGATTGCTAACCATGATTTGCCTTGCTTGCTTTTTAAGTTATTGAGAATAAAACACACTACACAACAACGAAAAAAGTATTTTTTTTAAATTCAATGCTAATGCCTTTTTGCATAATCTGTAGGCTGCCCAAGAAAAGATTGCCAAGCAATTGCAACACACTCTCAACGAAGTACAATCGAAATTGGACGAAACCAACAGGACTCTCAACGATTTCGATGCCTCAAAGAAGAAGCTCTCCATCGAGAACTCCGACCTATTGCGTCAATTGGAAGAAGCCGAATCACAAGTATCACAACTGTCCAAGATAAAGATCTCTCTCACCACACAACTCGAAGATACCAAGAGATTGGCTGACGAAGAAGGTCGTGAACGTGCTACACTTTTGGGTAAATTCCGCAACTTGGAACACGATTTGGATAACCTCCGCGAACAAGTCGAAGAAGAAGCTGAAGGCAAGGCTGACTTGCAACGTCAACTCAGCAAGGCAAACGCCGAATCACAAATCTGGCGCAGCAAATACGAATCTGATGGTGTTGCGCGCTCTGAAGAATTGGAAGAAGCCAAGAGGAAGCTTCAAGCTCGTTTGGCTGAAGCCGAGGAGACCATTGAATCACTCAACCAAAAATGTGTTGCTCTCGAGAAGACCAAACAACGCCTGTCTACCGAAGTCGAAGACTTGCAATTGGAAGTTGACCGTGCCAGTGCTATTGCCAACGCTGCTGAAAAGAAACAGAAGGCATTCGACAAGATCATTGGAGAATGGAAACTCAAGGTCGACGATTTGGCCGCCGAGTTGGATGCATCACAAAAAGAATGCCGGAATTACTCTACCGAGCTGTTCCGTCTCAAGGGTGCCTACGAAGAAGGCCAAGAACAACTTGAAGCTGTTCGTCGCGAAAACAAAAATCTCGCCGATGAAGTTAAGGACTTGCTTGATCAAATTGGTGAGGGTGGTCGCAACATTCACGAAATTGAAAAGGCACGCAAACGTCTTGAAGCTGAAAAGGACGAACTCCAAGCTGCTCTTGAGGAAGCTGAAGCGGCTTTGGAACAAGAAGAAAACAAGGTTCTTCGTGCTCAACTTGAGTTATCTCAAGTACGTCAAGAAATCGACCGTCGCATTCAAGAGAAGGAAGAAGAATTCGAAAACACTCGCAAGAATCACCAACGTGCACTTGACTCCATGCAAGCATCTTTGGAAGCCGAAGCCAAGGGTAAGGCTGAGGCCCTACGCATGAAGAAGAAGTTGGAAGCTGACATCAACGAACTCGAAATTGCTTTGGATCATGCCAACAAGGTGAGTTTTCTTAAAATACTTTTAAAAGAGCTTGTGTCATGACACTTGTCATTCTTTTCTATTATAGGCTAACGCCGAGGCCCAAAAGAACATCAAACGTTACCAACAACAACTCAAGGACATCCAGACTGCCCTCGAGGAAGAACAACGTGCCCGTGATGATGCTCGAGAACAACTTGGAATCTCCGAACGTCGTGCCAACGCCCTACAGAACGAGCTTGAAGAGTCCCGCACTCTGCTTGAACAAGCTGACCGTGGTCGCAGACAAGCCGAACAAGAATTGGCCGATGCTCATGAACAACTCAACGAAATTTCGGCACAAAACGCATCCATTTCCGCTGCCAAGAGGAAGTTGGAATCCGAACTTCAGACACTCCACTCAGATTTGGATGAACTCTTAAATGAAGCCAAGAACTCTGAAGAAAAGGCCAAGAAGGCCATGGTTGATGCTGCTCGTCTTGCTGATGAACTCCGCGCTGAACAAGATCACGCACAAACACAAGAAAAACTCAGGAAAGCACTTGAACAACAAATCAAGGAATTGCAAGTCCGATTGGATGAGGCTGAAGCTAATGCCCTTAAGGGAGGCAAAAAGGCAATCCAAAAATTGGAACAACGTGTCCGCGAATTGGAGAACGAATTGGATGGTGAACAAAGGAGACACGCTGATGCCCAAAAGAATCTCCGCAAATCAGAGCGTCGCATTAAGGAATTGTCCTTCCAATCCGAAGAGGACCGCAAGAACCACGAACGCATGCAAGACTTGGTAGATAAGTTGCAACAGAAGATTAAGACATACAAGAGGCAGATCGAAGAAGCCGAAGAGATTGCCGCCTTGAACTTGGCCAAATTCCGTAAGGCCCAACAAGAATTGGAAGAAGCCGAAGAACGTGCCGATTTGGCCGAACAAGCAATCAGTAAATTCCGTGCAAAGGGACGTGCTGGTTCAGTCGGTCGTGGTGGAAGCCCAGCGGTAAGTTTTCGACATTTTGTTTTAATTTAAACATCAATTTTCTTAATATTCTTACCAAATTATTTTAATGCTTACATAAATTTGAATGACAACAAAAAATTCCAAAAATTTATAGGCACAACAATCGGCAATGAAATTAAAAATTGAGAATTTATTGCAAAGAGAATTGTAGATCATCTTCCAACTAGCACTTTAATCTTCTACTAGTTCTACAACAACTACTACTACTTTCACCAATCCAAAAATCCAAAACTCAGAAAATCAATAGCTCAAAAAAACCATCATTCAATAAAAAAAAAAAAACTGTACAAAATGAATAGATTCTCAAACTAAAAAATAAAACCAAACAATTCTCTACTTTCTTATCTCAGCTTACAACGCCTAAGAGTGGCCGCAAGAGTGCGCTGGAACTATAAATAAATCACTCAAATTCTCATACAACACTCTCTTTCTCTCTTTCATTACATTTGTAAGTGCTATAAAACTGGCCCGGCCGCTAATGTTGATTGATTATGCCGTCTTGTGTGATGGATGTTCAAGTGACGTTTCGTTGATTTTTGTTTTGTTTACATTTCTTTTTTCAATTACATTTTTTAACAGTTAAACAAATTACTTTTATTTTGTTCACCTTGCTCTGGATAAAAAATATAAAAGTCAAACTGGCCAACATGGCCGTTGATTGTTCTAGAGCAACTCATTAACAGTGACATAAGAACCACAGACCCTACCGAAGTGTGTATTATTTTATTGCTGAAGCACCACACAACGTGCATTTTCTCTTAAAGAAACCACAAACCAGTATTTATATAATTTGTCCATTTAGACACTATCTTTCACATTCGTTCTACATAGCTTGCATGTTTTATTCGATTTGATTTCGTTACATATTTAATTGTGAACATAAATAAAAAAAAACTCGTTTTATAATATTTCTCTAATTTACAGCCCCGAGCGTCCGTTAGGCCACAACTCGACGGATTGGCTTTCCCACCCAGATTCGACCTTGCTCCAGAAAACGAATTTTAAATGCCATTTAATTTATTTATAATTAATTAATTATGTTAATTT
This sequence comes from Chrysotoxum bicinctum, assembly GCA_911387755.1. NCBI lineage: Eukaryota > Metazoa > Arthropoda > Insecta > Diptera > Syrphidae > Chrysotoxum > Chrysotoxum bicinctum. Next base: position 102,012,026 of record OU426987.1, on the reverse strand, counting down.
AAACAAAAAATATTTTAATTATTATTTTTTCTATTATTTTTCAATTTTATTCTTTAATTCTAATTTTGTTTTTGAATAAAGTAACTTCGAACGACGGGAAACCAAAAAAATTAATAAGTTTTTATGCACTTAAAAACAAACGACATTTTTACAAATCAAAAAATAAAACGTTTTCGTTGACAAAAAAGGCTATTTTACCTACATATGTATTTATTATTTTTATACGAAAAAAGCCCGGCATCTAAAATAAAAACAAGGACTTGTCGTCGACGATGGGAGAGAATTCATACTTACATCAACATATTTTTATTTCTTATTTTTATTTATATGTAAAAGAAACAAAACAACACACACAACACTATGGAGCTTATGTTACATTATTATTTTTAATTTATCGAAAATACTTTATTTAATTTATAAAATAAAAAATATACAAAAAAGGAACAAAATAAATGTAAATCAATAAAAAATAAAAATGCGTTTTTGATTATTTTTTCGTTAATTGATACAAATTTGCAAACATAAGGAATATTCGCTTTAAGAATCTTCACGAGAATAAATGTAGAATATTCTTCCCCAGCAAATTAAAAGAGATGTTTCTTTTAGTAAGTAGTATAATTCAAAATTATAATTAGTTTCAATGAGGGAAAAAGCAAATAACAATTATTAATTAGAAAATAAGTAAAAGTAATCAGTTAGTGCACAGTGCCGTTCGTCGCTTAACTCAACTGTGTCTCTCTCTCTTGTCTGTGCTTTTGGCCAGGTCTGCCACCCATATAAATTATTGAGAGTTCAAATGAAACAAACAACTATGTAGGTACTCGTACATTGAAGTTTTTGTGTCTTGTGTCAATAAAATTTTCAATTTTCGATGGTGTGAAAAGAATTGCAGCATTAATTTACTGCAAGTATGTTATCATACAGAAAATGACACTAATTTTCAAAACGGGTCTTTTTACCGGAAACATAATATACAACTGAGATAGATGGCAAAATCCTGTCGTTTCTAAGCCACAAGAGATTTCTTTGCCAAATACATTGTGAATGACTTGTGAATGTTTTTCCTTTAACTTGGACAACAAAAAAGAAATATAAAGATGTTCCCTTAATTTTTTAGAAGGACTCATTTTGCTTTTTAGGCCTGTTTTGCAACTGAAACAAAAATACAGCTCCATTTGAAGATTAAAGGTTGAAGATTAAAAAAATATAGCGTTGTTTTGAAAACATCAAATTTTACACAACAAAAATATACTGTTATCTTTTTTAATACACAAAGTTTATAAAAAAGAAAACTATGTACATATTACAGTTTTATCACTTTTCATTATTCAATATTATTAATAAAAAATTGCTAAAACACAGCAATGATAATCATGCTCTAGAAACTCAGCAATCTTCTCCATTTTCAACTGGTAAAACAGTATCAACCTTTCCACCGATAATATTTTTGTAAAACTTTATATCCTCATTTGTTTTCCAATATTTTCCGCAATGATGTTTTAAAAGTTTGTCGACATCCTAAATCTTAGCTTCATTCATAGGCACACCGTTTGGTAATTGGGCTAGCTCGAAATGAGTCAGACTTTTTCCAGGTCTCAAATCGCTTCGCACGACTCTACTACAGGACTTATAACTCATTTCGCCTCTAACATTAATCGTAGTCCCAAATCTTGCTAAAACAAATCGTTCTGTGGGTTTAAAATTGAAATGCCAGTGATTGGTTGTTTTCAAGTAATCGATAGTAGCTGTTTCCAATCATAGACTGCACAATCTCACTATGGTTCTTTGATCGTTGAAAGTTTCGAATTACTTTTCGGGCTTTTAAATTGCTTCTCATGTGGTACATCCTTTTCTATGTCGTAAAATACGCGGTCTGGTGGCATATACAGGTATATACAGATACGAGATCGTAGATTGTTGTAATGCCAATAACATACCATCTAAATTAAAGTGCTACTTTTGTTTTGGCCAACTCATCCGTTAGCAAAAATATGCATCTACATTTTTAATAATTGAGATGTCTAAGCTGCACAATTCCTGATACACGCTGCTGCAATTTCATTTGAGCCCTTTTTTTCTCATGCTTTTTTTTTGTCAGTTTTGATTTTGACGAAAAGGTGGAACTGGCGAATGTAGGATGCAGCCTGCTCTTGAACTTTTGGGAGCACCATATACCTACTTCGGGCGGTCAGGTTTACTCTATTCCCAGTTTTACTGAATTTTGCTCCATTTTTTTGCTTCATTTTGTAAATTACTTCGGTATATTTATTTATCAGGTAAAATAACCCTGTTTTTAAAGTAACATCATATTTTTACGAAAAATTAAAAATAGCCTCAACCATCAACCCACCCGGAACAAAAGCCTTTGTCCGTACTGTATGGGATATTGACTCTGAGCGAGCAATTCGAACTGATGAAAAGTGCACCTTTTCTGAAGTGTTAGTGTTCGACCTGTGTATGGAAGCAGCAGAACAGTCGTCTCAAGGGTCGGATAAGAACACTAGAACTTGAGGAATGTTCCTGCCAGAGAACTGCGTTCCAAAGAAACCAGCGAGTTGAACCTGCTCGATCGTGGAATTGTAAAAAACAGGACATCTCCAACGTCAGTGCCGATTACCACCTAGAAGACCTGCTTGTCAGCATTGCGGATCCAAAAAACTGTAAAAGTAAAACCCAACTTCGAGGGGTAGAAACTGGTGTGTGGTATCGATGGCCTCAAAATCACCATCCAAGTCTCAGAGAATTAACGAAAGAACAAAAGTCTGACTTTGGAGGCAACGTTAAAAGGCAAAAATCAAGTGGCTACGATCGACACCGGTGCCATTGCATTTTGCATCTATTATTCGAAGTTACTTGCACAACACCCATTCCTACCGTTTGAAAACCGCAACAGAAGAGGCAGCCAGAATGCCGGGAGAGGTCATGGAAATTCTTTTATCTGCTATTATTGATGAGAAATAGGCTTAGTTTTTTTATAAAAAATATTATTTTGCGCTGATAAAAAATAAATTAAAAATTTATCCAACAAAGTGGAGAAGGCCTGAAGATACAGGTCAACAACATAACCCCCAAAAGCTAGGTGGGCCAAAGGCAACGTGAATACAGTTAATGAGCTAAATTGGTCGAAGATGTTACAACATGAAGTCTGTTAAGGTGCACAAAATATCTTGAACTTATACCAAAGAATAATAAGAAGTAATATAGTCTCAAGCTTTTGAAAAATAATTAATTTTATCAAAAAAAAATATTTTTTTTGAGAATTATCCGCTTTTAATGTACATACCCCCTAAAATCCCGAATATTATACATATATACCATACGAGTACACTGCCGGTTATAAGGTTAGAAGCAGGCATTTTTGAGACTTTGGATTTTTTAAATAATTGTTGACACAATGATCATTTCGATTTATTTTTCGGGCTATAGCATGGCATGAAAGTCCTTCAGAGCAATAAAAATCCTTTCCTCCACTGTCAAACATTTTTTCTTGCCCATTTTTATTAACGCTCAATCAAGAATAATTAATTTATAAAATGTACCGTTTAAACCGAAAAAAATGTATTCACTTCACAAAACAACGTTGATTTGTTCACTTCTTCTAATCTAATGACCCGATTTATTTTCGCATATTCTTGACTCAATTTACAATTTGTCATAAAAGTTCCGTTAGCTAAATCTCTCCTATACCCAAATTTAATATTTTGTTGTTAACAAAATAGTCTCTCATTTACCATAATTGTTTTTTTCTAATCCATTATGTAACGGCAGAAATGTTGATTTTACTTCTCAAAAATGCCTGCTTCTAACCTTATGACCGGTAGTGTACTGTAGATTAAGGATCTTTCAGGAGAATATTTATTTATTTATTTATTTAGCTTAATACAAGCGTGCACTTAAATCTAAACTTAATATCCACCAACTTAAAACCCATTTTTTTTTTTTTTTTTTAATATTAGTCTGTGCCCGTAAGCCCACTTACCAGTTTAAAAAAAAATAAAAAAATTGAAGATGAAGTGGGCTTTAAATTGAGAGCGGTTAAGAACTAGAAGAGAGTGTTTAAACACAGTGGAGGGATTGTGTGGTTAAGGTTGGGAATAAAGCGAGATTTTGATAAAGTGTTTGGAGGTGTGAAAGTCGAAAGAATTTTGCATAATGTTGGAGGTACGAAGCATGCGTGTCAATGGTTCATTACTACCATTAATTAGTTCGGTGAAAATTGACATCAAAGAGAGACACCAATCTAAGATTTCTAGGGTTAGTATGCAATGAAATTTTTTGGAGAAGCGTAGGACAATCAATATTACCGGCTAAAATGAATGATGAATGAATACAATGTCGGCTACTTTGCGACGTTTATCAAGAGGTTGCAGATTAATAAGTTGAAGACGATCAGCATAGGGTGGGAGGTGAGACGAATCAAGCCAGGGAAGCCCGCGAAGTGCACATCGAAGGAATCTTCGTTGAACGGCTTCGATACGAAGGGAATAGGTATTATAACAGGGTGACCAAACCTGGCTGGCATATTCAAGAAGGGGCCTAACAAATGTGAGGTAAAGGGATTTTTTAACGTAGGGGTCTGAAAATTCTTTTGACCAGCGCTTAACGAAGCCAAGTGCAGAGTTAGCTCTTTAATACTCGTAGATGTGGTAATATGAGATCTAAAATTAAGTTCTTTATCACAAAGAATACCTAAATCACATAGTGAGTCAACTACTGTGACTGTTTCATTGTTAATAAAGTATGTTCGAGGAGGGAGAGGTGAGCGTTTACGGGAGTATGTTATAGCTTGACACTTACTAACATTAAGTTCAAGAAGGTTCTTCTGGCACCAGATAGAAAATCTATTTAAATCTTGCTGAAAAAGAATGGAATCGGAAGGTGAGGAAATTTTTCTATACATTTTTTTATCATCAGCATAAACAGAAATCATAGAATCATTAATGACGCAGTCTACATCGTTAATGGTCAAAATGAAAATCAGAGGGCCGAGATGGCTTCCCTGCAGAACACCAGAGGTTGCAAGGATGGGATTTGATTCGATACCTCTAAAAAGGATTGTATACTGCCTATCGCTCAGATATGATTGGATCCATGCGCATATAGTACCAGAGACAAAATCAACTAGGTTTGTAGTAGTTGATCTACCGGTAAGAAAACCATGTTGATTGGGGGAAAAAATTTGTTTACAGTGGAAAAGCAAAGTGTCATAGACTATGCTTTCAAAAAGCTTAGGAATACACGACAGCTTAGCTATATGCGGTAGTTACATATTTCTTTTATTAGGGCATTTTTTATGGATCGGGATAATATAGGAATTTTTCCAACGAGAAGGAAATATTCCTTGTGAGATTGAGAGCTGAAAAAGAGTGGTCAATGGCTCAATTAAAGTTGACGAGCAATTTTGTAATATTATTGAAGGCAAGCCATCAGGACCACCAGTAAATTTAACCTTGAGTTTATTAATCTTATCTTCAACGATAGAAGGGGGAATGACGATTGAAGTCAGTGAAGTTTGGGAGCAGGTGTCTAAGAAGGAAAAGTAATCCGAGTCTGGTAGGGAAGTGTTATCAGAAAATGATTGACTGAAAAATTGGGCATAAAGGTTAGCGATAATTAAAGGAACGTCTGAACTGGTATTCAAATAAGTAAGCGTAGAAGGGTAGTTATCAGACTTTCTTTTAGCATTAATGAAATTAAAAAAACTTTTTGGGTCAGATAAAATGTTAGATTGAACTTGACTAAGGTATTTATGGTAGAGAGACTTACAGAGTTCAGAGAAATTACGGTTTGCACTTTGAAAGGTAGAGAAATCATAGTCAGTACGAGATTGCAAGTATACTTACGCCAAAGTTTGTTTCTTTTATTTCGAAGAGATTGCAATTCATTATTATACCATGGCGGGTTTGAAGAAATGTTTTTTTGGGGAGAAATAGGGACTGATTGGCTAAGGCAACAAAATATTAGAGAGTAAAAATGGTGAAGGGCAGAATTAATATCGTGACTTTCAAAGATAATATCAAAATCGACGGCACGTAGTAAGTTATTAAGTTTGGGGCAATTTTGCCTCACGAAAATTAAAAGCCATTACTTTTTCCGGAGTGTTATCTATTATTAAAAGACGATTTTGCTGTTAGACGTTCCAGTCACGACTCACTCTTTATTGCCTTACTTATACTTACAAAACATTAATGTATACATTGTCTATGTATATATGAATACTGAATACTATACATATGTATAACATCTCCCTTCTGTTATTGTTATACATACATATGTATATCTACAATTACCTTGTTTTTTTTTTTTAATTAATTATCCATTGCATACATAATTCATTATTACAAAAACAAAACTTTTTTTTTATGTTTTCATGTAAGAAAAAAAAATAATTAAATTTAGAAACAGCATTTTTTATTCCTCCATACCAAATCTTTTTGGCTGTTTTATTTCTCTGCCAGAACGAGCTTTTAACATTTTTTCAAACGATTCCAAGGAACTATCGGTACTTTCACCTGAGTCCGGTACGTTTACAAAATTTTGTTCATTATTATTTGCTTTTGAATCATTATATTTATTATTATTTTCTAATAGTATGTGCTCTCTGTTACGCCTAAACTGACCCTCCCCATCAAGATCCCTTATAATAAATGAATTAGGTTTCTTGCATTTTTCAATAATTTTTCCCGGAGACCATGAAGCTGTTGGAGTCTTTCTAAAAAGAACCTGGTCATCAATGTTAACCGGTGGTAATTTTTTTGCATGTATGTCATAATATTTTTTCATTGTTTGATTATATTTTTCAACTTCAATGTTGTGTTTTTGTTGGTCAATGATTGCTGGTTTAAGGTGTTCTGTACTAACTGGTAACTTTGAACGAAGGTTTCTTGACATTAGCAACTTTGCAGGCGAATCAAAGTTGCCCTTAGGAGTGTTTCTATATTGAAGCAGGCCAATGTATGGATCTGTGTTAGATTCTATACATTTTCTGAAAATGTTTTTTATTGTGCGTTCTGTAAGACCATTCGATTTCGGATAGTAGGGACTTGAGGTTACATATTCTATATCCCAAGTTAAAAGAAAATGTTTGTATTCACTTGAGTTAAAAGGTGGCCCATTATCAGAAAATAAGATCTTAGGAATGCCATATCTGGCAAAAAATGATTTCAGGTGTGTTATGACATTTTTAGCAGTTGAATTCTTATTGAGCTTAGCAATTTCAACATACTTTAAATAATAATCAACAGCAATTAAATATACAAACATACATCATTGTTGAAAGTAAATAAATCAGTACCTACTTTTTGCCAAGGTATGTTGGTTGATGAGGCGTAAGAGGCACTTTTGAGTTCGAAGGTCTATGTTTTTTACAAACTTTACAATTTGAAATTTCATTTTGTATGTCATTGTGAATGGTTGGCCAATAAACAATATCTTTTGCTTGATTCAAACATCTATCTACACCAAAATGACCTTCATGAATTTTATTTAGAATTTCTCTCCGCATAGTCTTGGGTATGACAAGACTTTTGTTTTTAAATATAAGTTCATCTAAGACTGTTATTTCACCCCTAAAAGGAAAATATGGTTGGGCTTCTTATTTTGTTAAATTACTTCTTTTTGGCCACCCATTCATACAATAAAATTTAACTATTTGCAGAGAATTATCTTCTTTTGTAGCATTTTGAATTTGTTGAAGTCTTTTATCTGTAACACATAAATTTGGTAAGACTAAATTGACGTGCACAGTTATTTCTTGCTGAATTTGCTCAAACTGGGGATCTTGAAAATAACATGCTCTTGACAAGGTATCTGCAACAAACATCTTTTTTCCAGGTACATGTGATACTCTCATGTCATATAGGTATTTGAAGTTTCAACAAAATTCTTTGCAACCTAAGAGCTACCTTGCAAAGTGGTTTCGTGACTATCGAAACTAATGGCTTATGATCCGTTTCGACATTAAAAGTTTGACCGTAAAGGTACCTGTGGAACTTATTACAACCAAAATATATTGCTAATAACTCTCTCAATTTGGGAATAATTCTTTTGAGCATCATTTAAAGTAGTGGAAGCATAAGCTATTGGATTTCGGTCATGCAAAAGAACAGCACCCATTGCATCTTTGGATGAATCCACAGATAGTGTAATTGGTTTCTTGGGATCAAAATGGCATAAAATAGGTGCTTTACATAATAATACCTTTATTTTATTAAATTCTTGTTCATGGGAACTATTCCAATTCCATTCTACATTACTTTTTAAAAGAGCTCTAAGATTTGACGTTTCTAAAGACAAATTTTTTATGAAGGAACTTAGGTAATTAACCATTCCTAAAAATCTTTGAAAGTCTTTTACGCATAAAGGGGTAGACATGTTTTTTATAGCAGTAATTTTTGCAGAATCTGATGATATTCCTTCTTCTTTAAATATATGACCTAAATATTTTATTGTAGTTACCTTAATTTGGCATTTTTTTTATTGAATTTAAGACCTTTCTGTCTGGCTCTTTCCAACGACAATTTTAAATTTGTGTCGTGTTCTCTTTCAGTTTTCCCATAGATTAGGAAATCATCAATATATATGAGTAAACCGGGCAAGTCGCCGAACAATTTAATCATATAACCATGAAAAATTTCTGAGGCTGCGTTAATCCCAAAGGGAAGTCTAAGAAATCTGTATCTTCCAAAAGGAGTATTAAACGTACAAAGTCGAGAACTATTTTCATTTAATTCAAGCATCCAGAAACCAGAATTTGCATCGAGAATACTGAAATATTTGGCGTCAGACAGTTGTGATCGGATATATTCAAAATCTGGTATTTCAAAATGAGGACGCAAAATAGCTTGATTCAAATTTCTAGGATCTAAACAAACTCTCAAATCTTTATTTGTTTTCTCAACTAGTACAATAGAACTTACCCATTCTGTGGGTTCAGTTACCTTTGTGATGACATTAAGACTTTCTATCCGAGCAAGTTCTTCTTTAAAACGACCCATCAACTTAAATGGAACCTTCCGAGGAGCATCAATTTTAGGCAAAACATTCAAATTCACTTCTAAATTAACCTTATAAGGCAACAGACGGAGGTCCGTAAAAACGTCACTGAAATTTTTGAATAATTCAAAATTAGTATTTGCTGTTTCATTGACCTTACATATTTTTTTTTATAAGATTAAGTTCCTTACATGTTTTTAAACCAATAATACTCGTAGGAAAAGCATATTCATCTTTAATCACATAAAATTCAATAATAATACCTTTTTGGTTATTTAAGTCACAATAAAGATCACATATACCGACTGAATTAATTTTTTCACCAGTATATGATACTACGAGTATTTTTGACATGCATGCCTTAAATTTTATATTTTGTAAATTTAAAAAATCTAATGTTTTTGCAGATAATACATTCACCTGTGCACTAGGGTGTGTCAAAGTGCTCAACTATGGTATTGTCAAATGTAATAGCTTTTAAAAGTTTCATTGCTTATCAAAATTAAATCCTGCGTTTACAATATTCATTTTAATTAATATCTTTGGCTCCCTCAAAAATAGGATGAAATCCAAAAAATTTTGATTTTTCGAGATTTTTGAAATATGTGTTGTTTTAAATTGCACCGTGTGGATACAAAAAAATTATATAAAATATTTTTAGGCTTTCAAGTCAAAGATAATTGCAAGGAAACACTTTTAAGCTTATATTTGCTTAAATTGAACACTTGATAAAGAAGCTATGAAATAATAAAAGAAGGAAGAAAAATCATTTTTTTATGTAAAATCGTTTTTCTTGTTTTACAAAAAAAATTCTTAAAAATCAACGGAACCACCTACAATATCGTGGTATATCTTTTTGTAAAGACAAAAATTCTTTCTGTATTTTGTTTAGTTTTTTTTTGTAGTAAACGTAAAAAAAAAAAACATTTACCTACTGTAAATTAAATTTTTTTTTCAACTTCAACCGATTTGAGCGAGCCAAAGACGAACGATATCTTACTTTTTTTTTACATGTTCTTATACCTCAGACCCTAATACAACTTTTGAGCACTATTACATTTAAAAATAAGAGTACTTTTTCGCGGCCATACAAAAGTGACACACCCTACTGTGCACCAATATCTAATAAACAATTTATAACTTTTTTATTAACAACTAGATCTACTGTTCATAATTTATTTTCCTCTTTTCCGTGTTTGTGTTGACGTGTAGCTAGTTCCCAAAAACAACTCTTCTATTTCTTCTTCTTCTTCGCAATTATTATCCTCACGTTCTTCTTGTTATTGCAGATGTCTAGCATGCATTTTGCTTTGGCACATTTTAGCAAAATGATTTGGTTTACCGCAATTTTTGCAAATTACACCCATTACTGGGCATTTGAACCTGTGTTGCTGCTGTCCGCATCGATAACAGTAATTCGATGAACTGGCCGAGGGAGAGTTTATGTATTGGTTACTCCTTTCTCCTCCAATTGATGACGTCTTCAAGCCCTTGCTCTTCTCCGTATATACGAAATTATTTGGATGAGTGTTGAATTTGAATTTACCGCGTTGACTTTGATGTGGATGAATATGTGAACATTTTACCTACTTTACCAATGACGGACGTAGTATTTGCGTCTTCAAGCTGTATTGTCTGGGTTTTCATTTGCTCCATTAAACGTGCGATTTCAATGGCTTTATTTAGAGATGCCTTTCCTTCTTGTAACAGTTTTTCTCTAATCGCATGGTTTTCTTTGCTTAAACCACAAATAAAAATGTCTTTAACGATGTCGCCTTGCAATGTACCAAGTTCACAAGATATACTCAAATTTTTTAAATTTGTGATGAATTCCGTGATAGATTCTTCTGGCATTTGCTTACGCGTAAAAAAAATTATGCCGTTCAACAGCTGAATTCTTTTTTGGTGTGCAAAACTCATTGAACTTGTCTATAACTTCGTCGTATTTGAGCACCAAGATAATGAAGGAATATCGCAACTTTTCTTTGTTCAGGTTCATTTTCCATATTTGACGCTCTTATGAAGATTTTAAATTGTAGAATCCAGTTTTTCCACAGATCAGATAGATTTTGTCGACCACATGTGAAATCTAATGGAGCTAAGATTGGTGATATGGCGATTTTTGATTCCCGAGTCTGTCATTTTATTAAAAGACTGATTTTTTGTTTCACGGAGAATTTTTGATTGTTTTTTCCTTTCACTTACTGAATTATCTGGACTATCAGAATGGTTCATTACTTTTTTTTTAAATATTATCAGAGTTCACTTCTGACACCATGTTATCTATTATTAAAAGACGATTTTGCTGTTAGACGTTCCAGTCACGACTCACTCTTTATTGCTTTACTTACTTACAAAACATTAATGTATACATTGTCTATGTATATATGAATACTGAATACTATACATATGTATAACACGGAGCAGTGGCGACATGGGACGAGTCATAAGAAAAAGAAAGAAAAATATGAAGATGGTATGGGTCTAGAGTAGAAAGAAGATGATTACTCGGTGAAACTACACAATTGTCCACATCAGAGGAGAAGATAAGATCTAATTGACGGTCTAAATTATTTTTGACACCACTAATTTGGTAAAGATCTGAGTCAGAGAGACAATCATTGAATAAGATTTCCTTAGTAGTGATGGCATTAGAACTCATATAGTGTGATTCATCATCAGAGAGAGTCCATTGGAGATTCGGAAAGTTGAAATCACCTAAAATTAAAACCAAGTCAGATGGTTCAGCTGCTTCAAAGATATAATCTATAGCATCAACTGCGAGCTGATAACATTGAATAGGCTGGCAAGGTTTAATATAACAGCAAGCTATATAAAGGGTTACTTTGCCGATTGTTGATTTCACAAAGACATACTCAAAGGAGGAGGAATCAGATATTTTGAAAAGAGTCGAATCAAATCGATTGTGAACTGCTAAAAGAACACCGCATCCAACGGATACATCATTGTGCAAAGAGCCGTCTACTCGAAAGACGTTGAAGTCAGGGTTAAAGAGCTCACTATTGTTAATACTGGGAAATAGGTTAATTTAAGTTAGTGCAAAAATGTCATAGGGCAAGGTTAGTGAATTAAGGTAGACTGCAGAAGTTTTGGTACGAAGCCCTCTAACATTTTGGTAATAAAGGGACAAGCATTTTGGAGGATAATTAAAGGAGATTGGAGGTTTAGGAACGAAAAAAACTATTAAAGTTGGACCTACTCCTCTGCAAATGAGTAATACGTTTGGAGTTTACATAAGAGGCGAAAGACGATAAGTCATTTGCAACATCTGCGGGAGTAAGTTGGAAAGATTCGTGAAAACGAACGAATATTTGCCTAAGTTCGGCGGGGTTAGTTGGAAGACCTTCTTGCTGTATAGATACCATGAGATTAGTTCTAGTAACGCCTTCTATAGAAACAGAGTCATGTTTGTCATGAAGGTATGCAAGATAAAGACGAATGTCTTTAGATTCTATGATCTCTAAGTCGTGATTGGGAAGTAGAGGGGACTTTCGTTTAAGGGATTGAGTGGACTTACTTTTAGAAGAGGGGATGCTAGTGATATTATGTTTTAAACTAGATAGATTTCTTTTCCATTTGAGCAGCGTCATGTTGTCAAGTTGAAACGGTCCTGAAGGTTGATGCAATAACCAGTCGTACCTTGAAGGAAACTGGACTTTGAAACATCTAGGCGAAATCCGGTGACATTCAGTTAGTAGGATGGAGAATCTACGCCCAAAATAGAACTTTACCCAGGATTCATTTGCGAAGTTGGGAGTGTTCTTCAGGCAAAAGTAGGTATCATTTGAATGTTCGAGTTTTCTTAATCTTTTATTCCAATCCGCTAGGCTCCACAGGTGACCGAGTTTAACAATGGTTTGTGAAAGAGGTTGTTTGGAGTGTAGAAGGCACGGTGAAGGCTGGTTGGACATGTGGTACCACACGATTAGATGGAGGAGAGCTTCCAACAGCATTTTGGGTGATAATAGGAGGCACGGTATTCGTTTCGGTGTTTAGGATTTCCTCCAAAACAGATAAATTGTTAAACACCGTTACGGGTTCGGGTGTGGGATATCTAGGTTCATTAAAGATGTCATTAATCTTCAGCCGTAATTCACGCGAATTCGAATTCAAGCGGCTCATGTCAGTTTCCATCGTCCGTTGACCATTGCTGCTAACGTCGTATCCGATAGATATCAGCTCTGCTGAGACTCTAGATAGAAAAGACTTCTAACTTTGAAGTTCATCACAAATCCCGATTAGTAAGGGTTGGTCCGGTGAAGAGAAGGGAGATACAGTTTTAGATGAGTTACTTTGGAAGTGTCAAAGTCTGAGAGCTTAGAAACACATAGTGAAGTATTTTGTTGACATTGCTGGTGAAGTTCTTCAACACTTTTTAAAATTATATCAAGTTTTTTGGACACATTCTGAATTTTATTGAGGCGGTCAGTGTTATTGTTATTTGTTGAGTCACTTAGGCATTTGATAGCTAGCATAATATGGGAAAGGGATATGCTTTTACACTCATCAGTCATCACAGTAAAAGAAGAAGTTTTTTTTAAAGTCTTTTAGATAGGCAAGTGGTCTCTTACTTAGACCGACACAGGAAGGGTGAAAAGAGTGTCCACAAATACCACTGCAACTTATCCATTCAACACTGGGTTCGATGTTGACGCAAATGGGGTTTCCGCACTTGGATGACATAATTTGTTATTATAATTTTTTTTTTTTTATTTTTTTTTTTGCAAGAGTTTATAAATTGCTTATTTGGGGCAGTTGCGGAGCGAAAAGTAGATACGTGTGTAGTAAGCACAGTTGAGAAATGAGGAACGGCGGCGGTGGGCAAATTATGTGGGTCACACGCGCTATAGGTTTAGATTTAATTATTTTAAAGCTAATTGGGTCACAGAGTTCGTGGTTGGAAAATGTGTAGGGATAGGCGAAATTGTAAAAGAAAAATTATTCACAGGAATACGAATAGAGAGACAAACTGAAAACACGTCTGTACTAGGCGGCGGCGGTTGATGTTTCAAATAATCTCGAAAAATATAGAAGGAACTTTGGAATATTTTTCAATTATATTAGGGTTACTGGCAATATGCAGTGATAAACACAAACTGCAATTTTGGTGGCGCGTTTGTAATAAACTTCAAAAATTTCCTAGAATCGTTTTAATTGATGCAGCTCATGTCTTGAATCAAACTGGAGTTCAATGCCTTCCAATAGATATTTAAGTTTTAATTCTGGAGATTTATTCCTTTTTTTACCAGTTTTAACAGTTCTAACGAAAAATGTTGCCTCTGATATTAAGATAAATGATGACGCGAACGAATTGAAAAAAATATTGATAGACCAAAAGAAATTATAACACTGGCTACGAATATTAAAATTAGAATGTTGCGTCTTAGTTAGAATTTTTTACACATTTATCAGAAAAAAAAATAGCTTTACAGATGGTCGAGTTCAGCTTGTATTCGGCAGGTTCAAATGCTCCCAATAAAAGCGTTTTTTTTCTCAGTTATGAGGAATATGTGGACGAGTGAAAAAATCCTAAAAACTCGAAGCTCGACTTGTATACATATATTGTTGTGGTGATGCGATCGATAGCCGATCATAATATGACATGTCCGGTGATGATTTTAATTAATAAATAAAAGCAAAAAATCGCGATAAACTAAGCAAAGTGCAGCGTTCAGCACGTATGTGCATCAGCGGAGCCCTCCGCTCGACACCTTCCGCTGCATTAGACATACTCCTCAGCCACACACCCCTCGATATTTACAGCAAACAAATGGCGGCGAGCACAGCCGTACGTCTCAAAGCCATCTCTCAATTAACCGAGAACTCTATGGGCCACACCATCATTCTGAACTTATTCGGAACTTTCCCAAGTCACTCCGACTACATCACTCCCTTGCTGCTTTTCGATAAAACTTTGAAGTCACCATTCCCTCAAGGTCAGTTTGGGAAGTAGGGACTTTGATGGAAAATCAATCCGTACATTTTTATACTGATGGATCGAAAACCGAAAATGGAGTGGGTGGTGGAGTGTACTCAGATAGACTAAACCTTAGCCTCTCCTTCCGCCTACCAAACCATTTTAGCGTATTCCAAGAGAAAATTCTGGCGATAAGGGAAGTATTGTCTTGGCTTAAGGAAAACTTGATATCTAGTTCGGATATCCGCATCTTCTCAGATAGTCAGGCTGCTTTAAAAACCCTTGCATCAGTCTCTTCTAACTCCATTACAATCCAAGACTGTCGATCGTCTCTGATGGAGATGGCCAAACGGTTTACTATCAAACGACTTCTGCAGGAGTTTTTTGGTCGACGAGGAAGAGGAAACAATCCCACACCTTCTTTGTACATGCCCTGCTCTCTCTTACAGACGCAAACTTCATCTAGGACACTATTTCTTTAATGAACCAAGCGATCTCCATCACTTAATCGGAAGCTCCAAATGGTTTTAACTAATAAGGAACTTTTTGTTCCCTATTAGATCGTGGTATCACAATGGACCTCTACTGGTCTGAGTGTGTCAGATGCTTTATATGACAGCCACTTTAACCTAACCTAACCTAGTAATGATTTTTGCTAAATAGTCTGTCCAATGAAGTGTTAGACTTGCACAATACCATACCAGTTTAGAATTATAATTAATAGAATAGGAGTTTAAAGCGCGAAACAGATCAAAACGTCAACGGCAACTTCGTCCGCCATTAATTATTAAGAACCGATATATTTCAATTGTTCAACACAGATAACAACAATTTCAGCAGCTTCGTTAGGCCAAAGTCCTAAATTTGCTGTTGCTTTTGTAGGACCACATAAAAATTGTTTTCATAAAATTGATATGTCAAATAGATGCATTGCAGGGGCTATTGCTACACACAGAAAAAAAACAAGGTAAAATCAACAAAAACCATATTGATTCAACATATTTTGCCAATGTTTTTGCTTCATCGAGCATTCGTATTATTTTAACATGATTTTTTTTATAAGGGAAATTAATATGAGATCATGTTAAAATGAGAACATTTTTATAGTTAAATCAATATGTTTTCATTTTGAAATAAGTAGAAAAAACCTGCAAATTAAAATGAAATCCATACCAAATGAATGCTGAATCACTATGATTTCAGGTTGAATGTCAACGATCATCATGTTGAATCATGATGATAATCATATTGAATTACCATGGTCACTATATTAAATCACTTCGACCATCATGTTAAATCGCCATTATCATCATGTTATATCATTTCTATCATCATGTTGAATCACTGTGATCATCATATTGATTTACCATGATCGTCATGTTGATTCACGATGATCATCATGTTAAATTACCATAATCATCATTTTGAATCACGATGATCATTATTATGATTCGACATGATAATCATGTTAAGTCACGACGAATATCATGTTGAATCACGATGATCATCAAATGGAATCACCACGATCATCATGTTGATCCACGATGATCATCATATTAAATCGCGATGATCATCATGTTGAATAACCATGATCATAATTTTAAATCACAACGACTATCATGTTGAATAACCGTCATCATCATGTTAAATCATTATTATTATCATGTTGAATAATGATAATCATCATTTGGAATCAACATGATCATCATGTAGAATCACGATGCTTTCCATGAAACAAATCCTGCAAAATATTTAATTTCCTTGGCAAAAAAGAAAAACATTTTAAAATCAGTGTTTAATTTCATATTTTATTTTTATAAAAAATAGTTCAATAATACAACACTGAAATTATCAATGATATCTAAATAAATAATTTATGATATATTTTTGTTTCTTAAATGTAGTTTTCATTATTAATTATACATATAAACAAAAAAAGGCTTGAAAAATCTTTCATATATGAAGTTTAACTTCACATCATAAAACATACTTAAAGTTAAATCGAGCAAAATAGAAATTTTAGAAAGGTTTTTACAATTCCTTGTCTATAGTTATATACATACATTTTTATATACTCTTAACATCAAAAATACATATTTTTCAAATTTACATATGTTTAAATCAGCAAAATTATTCACATTACTTTCTTTATCAACTTTAAAAAAAAAATTATAATCAAGAAAGAACGTTGCAAAACTGCAATATGTATAATTTATGTATAGATATGTATAAATTAGTTTTAAACTTAATATTCTATTCAAAAAATGTAATCCTATAATACAGGAATGCAATGATCAAGGATTGGTAAACAAGTTATAATTAAAAGTACTTTGTTTAAATGTATTTGTTTCTTAAATATTCTCTGACTTATGTACTGAGGACAGGAAGGAATTGAAGTGCAGTTTATTTTATGTTTTTTTTTTTTTAAGTGAATAACATTAAAAAAGTAGAAAAACATTTTCAGTTTACGTACCAGTTGGCTACTTTTTGGATTTGAATATAAGAGCCATTCACATGAAAAATCCAAATTCGTTGCTGAGGATTTGAGTTCTTTTTGTCTTGTCGTTCCCCCTGGATTTTTTGTTGCCCCACGTGGGCTGAAATAAAATATTCCTGAAATTAAAAAAAAATCAAATTTTGTATTGAAGCTTTTAGTAAAATCTTTAATCTTAAAACAATTTTAACACTCAAGGATTAAGTGCTTATTAAAAACTTACATCAGAATTTCATAAGAAAGAAAATGCTTACTTTAGTTTCAGCTGAAAAAAGCTATGTTATTTCATATCTTTGAAACTCTCTGATAAAGTAAGTTTCAGTTTCTGATTTTGTAAATAAAACAAAAATGTACAAAAATACTTAATGACGTATTTATACATGTTTACCTTAGACTACTTTGAGCTCCCGACTTTCGAACTTGATATAAAAGTTGACCTTGCCGAGGCTATATTGGACTGGCTTCCTAGCCAAGGAACTTCTTTTTTTGGCAATTGATTGTGACAAGGTATCGGCGTCATCTCCAAACTTTAAAAAAAATTAGCCATACATTACTATTATTATTAAGAAAATAATATACAAGTTAATATACTTCAGTTTTCCTCCAATGAAAAAGAGTTTCCCGAAAACGAGCCCGCATCCCGATTGGTTTGATAGCTTCTTGTATATCCTCCTTCGGCTGAAGTCTTAAGCTTTCATAATCTATTTCAGCTTCTACAACAGAAAACGTACAAAAATTAATTATCTTTTTTCGGTAATCAGAACATTTATATCCGTTGGCCGTGGTGTCTGGCAGAGAGAGACAGATCAATTAAAATTGACCTTTTAATCACAAAGTCATTAAAGTGCGAAATTGATCTACTCCTTTCTTCCAACGCCCTACGGAGATATACGTTACATTATTCTTATTTGATTGTTAATGCGCTTAAAACTTGTATTAACATTTTTTGATTCCCATGATAATTTACGCAGTTTCTAATTGGGACCCTCGTATAAAGTATCGATTTATTGAATTCCATATGAATTTTACATGAAATGTAAATCGATAAGAAGCTGCCAGTTGGAATCTTCTTGAACGATTTGTATTGATTCAAACGTTTCTTAGTTTGAATTTACATCTTTTAAGTAATTCTAAGGTCCGTTTTCAGTTCGATCAAAAATTTCAATTTTTTGCCTTCTAGGACGAATTTAAAGATTTTCATGTTAAATTCATATGGAATTCAAGAAAACACTCAGTTCGTAATTTCAGACTTTATTTGGATGATTTACATGGTTTTGAATTTCAATTCTAGCCAAATGAATTCCTAAAACTTAGAATCATTTGAAGTACCAAATGAATCAAGTAGCTTGGAAATGACACCATGGTTCATCTATCATTTTCACGAATTTCATGAAAATATCATGATTTTCTTGAAAGTGATCGTAAACTATGCTGTCATTTCTTAATTCGGGTGACTGAAAATTTTTTGAATCCCAATCTGAGATCTCTGAATTATCTCGAAACTTATTTTCAACTGTAACAAATATTTCATTAACAAAATAACCTCTACAGTAAAAGCTTAAAATTGAAAAATGTTAAACCTATTTAATTTTAATATTAGAACTATTTAAATTATCATTGCAATCCAAAACTTGGAATGCAACTTTTTTGGAGCGAATAAACCACATCAGAATAACTAACATTTATCTACGACGACACTTAGGTTTGGAAGAAATTCGCACTTTGGGCCAAGAATTTAGCTCGGAGTTCTGCTTTATGGGTATTTTTTCTACTCCCGGCTGAAGAATTTGGTCTATAGAGAATAAATATATGTTTTTGTCATTAAAGAGATATTTTCTTACTAGCAGCAATAACACTTATACATTTTAATAAAAAAAATCTTTGGAGGACGAACCAAAAGAAATTTCAAGACCTTGGACTGGTTCGTCCTTGGAAGATGAAAAATTTATATTGCTGCTTGTAAGAACAAATCTCTAAGATGACAAAATGATATACCTATGTTTGATTCTTTTTGTCCAAATTATTCAGCAGGGGCTCGTAAAAACAACTTCTAAATGATGACTGCTACTGCCAAACAGCCATTCACAAAAGCAACACAATTAAGTTTTTCCGGTCAAACCGGACAATCACAAATATATAGTTTATCCCAATTCCCTGGAAAACGAATATGTAAATGGTAGCAAATACTCACCAATTAGGAAATTTTTTTGCTTCAGTTAGGTTAATTTTTTGTAAAAAGTCATCCAATTTTTGTTTGTTGCTGTCCGGAATATTTAGCACAATGTTACCCTCGTAATCAGTAGAAAAATCGATGCACTGAGCTTCACTAATATCACTAAAACAAAACTATATTTTTTTTTTCTTATATTTGTCGGTTTGACTTCTTCTTCTTGTATCACTTATTTAAACTATCTCAGCCAATAACACAATTTTTTTCCACTTTACATGAAACTCATAAAATAATGTTACTTCCGTCGCGACCAAAACGAAAATGATTTAACTTTTTTCGAACCAAAATATTCGTTATCTTGGAAGTAATAACGGGATCTTTCAAGTTTTGTAGAATTCAACTATAAACAATGATACTTCTACACGATTTCCTTTCAAATGACAAAGGCTTCATTTTGTTTTGTGAGGAATTCATATTGATTCAATATGATTCCACGTTAATTTACAAACCACGATACAGAGTGAACCAAGAAAGGCCAACTTGTTATACTTACATCAATGGGAAGATAATTTATCAATCGATAGAGATCCTTTTCGGGAAATTTTCTAAATTAAATTAAGTTTTTTACTTGCGATATATATGTATGTATGTACATATGTAGGTACGCCCCATGCACCGATTATTTAAAATCCTTTTTATCTCAAAAAACGGATCTAATTTTTGATAAGAAAAATTTATGAGAAAACACTACTTTGTCAAAAAAAAGTTTTAGGAAAATGTTTTATTAAAGGTACCTACCTGTAATAGAACTGTTTTTTATTTCAACTTTCTCATTAATAGCTCTAATAATTTCAACCAAAATTCTTGAGCAGAAGCCCCCTTAAGTTTAAAAAAATATTGTAGGTATATAAAAATTATCAAACAAATATTTTTTGGGTTTAAAAAAAAAATGTTTTTGTATGAAAAATCAATACCTTAAAAACGTGTTAACAATTATTTTTTGAATTATTTTCCTAAATATATACTACTAAATACTTAAAATAAACTCCCAAATTTTGTTCTTCAAAAATTTTAAAGAAATTTATTATACCCGTACCTAACCTATAAAAAACTACTTTAATAATAAAATTATTTTTGAACTTAAATTCATATACATTTATGTTTAAATTCCACACTCTGAACTAGCATCAAACATATAGCAATTAGCCTCGGACGAAAAAGAGCTTCAAAAAGGTTTCGGACCAAAATATTTGTTAGCTTGGAAGTAATAACGGGATCTTTCAAGTTTTGTAGAATTCAACTATAAACAATAATACTTCTACACGATTTCTTTTTAAATGATAGAGATTTCATTTTGTTTTGAAAGGAATTCAAATTGATTCAATATGATTTCACGTTGATTTACAAACCACGATGCAGGGTGAACCAAGAAAGGCCAACTTGTTATACTTACATCAATGGGAAGATAATTTACGAGTATCAAGACTTAAAATGGTAATGGTAAATGCATATGGTTCTATGTATAAGAATAAAAATAACCGAAAGAAAAAATAATTGTATTTTAATGTGAATTTGAGGTAATTTTGTGTATAGTTAACAAATTATTTGATAAACGATACAAAATTATATACATAGGTGACTAATTAAGCTTTTTAATGGTCACTGAATTTTTAAAGATATTTAAAAAAAAAAACTTTCAAAGAGTTTAATCAGAATAGCTCAAAACACATAAAACCTAGCAATATCAATCTCCTGCCTCCTTTACTCTGCTTTACTTTAATTTAATTATTTGACGTTTTGGCATACAGTAAAATGGTGGCAAAACTCCACTGTTAGCCCATACAAAAATGTACGAGTTGGATATCTAGTCAATACATTAAAATCTATAGTGCAAATTAAATTAAATAAGATTCAATAATGATATTAGATTTGCTCGTTGTTTCTCACTCTATGTCTATGTCAATCAATCAATAACAGAACATTAATCATGATACGAAATATCCAATTTAGGTGGGTTGTTTCATATCGTGCTTAAGTTCGATCTCCCATATTGGTGTAAAATGTATTTAATAGATATCAGTTTTTTGCATCTTATTCCGATAACTACTCTTTTCGATCATTTCAAGATAGTATAATAGTTTTTTGTGGATATTCAATTTAATTTTGTAAGAAACAATCATTTATTTTATTAATGGATATTTGTTTTATAGAATGTTGATTCAATATGTAATAAATAAATATCTATTAAGTATGTAAATTCAATATAAAAAAAAAATTGTTCAGGTGTATAACATGAAAATTATTTGTTTTGAAATTTCTAGCTAAGAATTATTATCCAAATCGTTTTGTTTTTATACTATTTTAATTTTAAAATAAGTTCAACATGAACTTATTCGTATCCATATGAAACCTTGATAATTTAACAATATTTCCTGTAGAACAAAAATCATATTGAATCAAAAAGAAAAACGTTGTTTTAGTGTAGCCATGTTGTTTTTACATGAAAAACGCTTGTTTTAACATGAAGTACTTTTAACTTGGAATTAATATGTTAATCATTTTATTTTAATGTCAAAATTATTCAATCATGTTATTTCAACATGATATCACACACGAATTAATTTTTATATGAAACCTCAATGATTTAATAATATTTGCTTTAGAACAAAAATCATGTTGAATCAAAATCACAAACGTTGTTTTGGTGTTTGTCCTGTTGTTTTAACATGAAAAATACTTGTTTTAATATGGAGTACTTTTATTTTTATTTTCAACACAACTTCAAAGTTAAAACAAAGTGAAAACGGATTAATTTTAAATAAAATACCTGTTAACTTGTGTTTCAATTTTAAATTAAGAGGATTTAGTATTAAATTATTATTTTGAAATGTTAAAATAAAATGAAAACGTGTTAAAGCAAAATGAAATCCAATGATTTAAAAATTCATCTTTTTAATCGAAATCAATAATTCGTCATGTTGATTTTACATTGCGTTATTTTTCTGTGTGTAGAGGAAATCTGTTTGAGACATTTTAGCTGGTCAACGTGATGTTAACTGTTGACGATGTTGATGCTGGTTTGATTTGTTTCGCGCATAAAGCCTTAAGTGCTGATTAGCTTTTTAATACTATGGAAATGTTCTGGTTAAAATATTTCCTTTCGAGGTTTCGTTCGGCACATTTTGCTATGCCATTTCTTTGTTCCTATAAAATGCTTTGACAGAGAAAGTTCGGTTCTGGGTGCAAAAATTCTTTGACCTGTTCCTCGATCGATAAGTACACCATTCTATGGAATTTGCATTTAGTGGTGCACTCTCCTACCTAGTCTTTCTTGATGCTTAACTCCGTTCTGAAGGTTTTCTCGAAGTTATCAATTATCTTCTCCAAATTCTTCAATACAAAAGAGGTTTGTTTAACTTATCGGCCTAAAGGACTTTGGATAGGTTGTATCTTTATTCCTTATTTAAGGAATAAAGATGACTAGCTGTTCTTCATAGACTTGATATATAGCCAAGTGTAATATTACTTTGAAGTATGCTAATTAGATAGTGCATTGATTCCTCTTTATCTTTATTTAAAAGGTTGAAAGGTGCTGATTATTTACCCATTCAATCCTTTGTTTTGAGCAGATATGAATCTATCTTCCAGTACTCACGGTTAAGTTTGATAGGTAGATATTTTTTATATTGTATTCCAACTATAGAAATAATATCTTCAAAAATTAACCTTTTTTAGCAGAGTGGACCTTTGCCCTTCATCTTACGCGAAGCTTCCATCATGTTTGTAGTAGCACTTTCGTTTCGCTTGAGCCTTGTACAACCTAAAGGGTACAATGGTGGAGGAAATGTCCGCAGAAGAAACCAGGAAGGTTTTCTTGTTGGCTTTCCGTATTTCTCTATTATATTTTTTCAGCTTTGTGAAGCAATTATTACATTCTAGAATAGTGAAGAAAAAGTGTACAGTTAATCTTTTTTCACTTTCAAGTTTTTTTGTATGTATATATAGTGACTGGGATATATTTGTTTGCTCTTAACCCTAGTTTACATCCTGGGGTGTGATACACCACAGACGACTTTAAAATGCTTGTAACTTTTTTAAAAATCAGTTTTTCGACTTGAGATAAAAAATCAGCCAACAAAATTCTTTTTTCTGAATATTTTTCTTCTTTATTTTATCAAAGAGCTTCAACTTGATTTTTTGGAAATTTCGTGTGAAAAAAGGTCGTTCACACTTGCTTGGGGTGTGTTACACCCCAATGATCAAAATGTGAAATAAATAATTTTTTTTAGTGTTTATTTTATTTTTCATGAATTATAAGTAAATTATAATTAACATTTCGATGCGTAACATTATTCTGGTATAGATGGAAGTTCTGGGAGACATTTAGTACAAACTGTATTGATGTGGCGATGACAGTGTATATTGAAAGTTGCAATGGATATCCAGTTGAACTCTCATTGAGCCACGAAAACTTGATACCATATTTAGCAGGTTTGCTTGGCATATATTGACGAAACTTACAGCGACACGAAAGGCTTTCAATTGCTCGTCAATGGCCAGATTTTCGGATGGAATGTAATTTGATGTCAAGGTTTGATTCAATTCTTTCAAAAGGAATTCAACAGGCTGGAGAATGTTTTTTTTTGCGGCTGACTATCCTCGACGGCCAATTGAATCATCGAATCGCAAAAATAAATTCAACTCCTCAAAACGTGTAAATGACATCACAGCGCGAAGAATTGTATGGACATATATTGTATCCCAAAGTGTACGTAGACGGCGGTGACCATCTTTCATTGCTCCAATGTAAAGCAAAACCCCAAAGTATGCCTGCAGTTCATTCATATTTAAAGGCTTCCAAAAAATACATCATTTAAAACTGGCGTCGTTGATTCTTGATCAATATCACTTCCAACTTCATCAGGTTCAGGCAAACTTTCAATTGGTCCCAACATCTCTGCCGCAGTTTCATCGATGTCCTCATAATCCGCTAGGGAATAAATTTATTCAAAGAACGATTTATACAGAATATCAAAACAAAATATTTACAATCGAATTCATCATTTGGCAAAAAATCTGGATCATTTTGTTCGTCATCTCCACCAGCATAAAATGGATCAGTCTCGCCTTCTTCATCTGATTCCAAGTCTAGCATTGCTCTCAACGCTATTGCCCTCTCTTCTTCATCACCTTTATTATATTTTTTCAATAATTTATCTAAATTAGACACTAAAACAAATTATACATTTACAAAGTTCTTTCTTTTAACATTTATGTTAGAAAACAATATTTTCATACTTACTTTTTGATAAATTCCAAAGTTTTTTGCACTTCTCTACAAAATCACTTTAAATTTTGCCGAACAATACACGTGTTCATAAACAGTAACAATTCCAATGTCAACTCGATTGAAAAAAAAAAAAACGTTGGCAATGCACCAGAACTTCAATTTAAACAATTAGATGCGCTTGAAATTGTTAGGGTGTAACACACCCCAGGCAAGAAAAGTAGTAAGTTTTTTTGGGGCTGTAAACTAGGGTTAAGGGTTTTTTAATAGTAATATGTATCTAGATGTTAAAATTGAATAAATTAAATTGTATTTGTATGTTTTATGACCTTTATGACTTAGTGTAATTTTTATGGCCTGTAGGTAATTTTTGTTGCTCAAATTAAATTAAACACAAGTAATTGTTTAAAACGACGTTTCGTTCATGATTATGAACATCATCAGGTTTTTATTTCTATGAACACATTGGAGGAAAATAATGAGTTAAAGTATGAATTTACAAAATTAATCAAGAGTAATGCAAAGTAGACATTGAAATTATTATAATAAAATTGTTATAGTAACTGACTTACATGTGTTTTTACGATGAACGTTTAAAATGTACACATATAATAGTTAACATCACTATGCATTTATATTGCACTTATTTAAACATTCATATTGCTTTATACATATGTATATATTGCACTTAAATTTAAACTTTAAAATTGAAAACAAAATTATACTTCACATTTTGAACAAGAATGATAGGAAGAAGAAAGCATGAAACGATAGAAACATTGTTTGACTTCACATCCATGCGGGAAGCGGGTATTAGGGGGAACTGGATCTTCTTTTCTTCTTTGTTCTTTCAATCAGGTACTTGTAGTGGGGACTTACATTGTCAAGATCTGTTTTTCTATTCATAGTATTGGTCATGTTGATAATATGTAGTTGTAGTGTTTCAACTGTCATCCTTTTGTTGTAGTGGTGTTCTCTCTGAACGAAACGTGCGTCGTTTTAAACAATTACTTGGGTTTAATTTAATTTGAGAAAAAAAATCTGACCTAAAGCCGATAAACTAACAATAAATTATATTATATGAGATATCCACGAATGTTTTAATTTATTGGAAAGGCACGTCAATGAGATACAATGACGGACCGTTTAAGTCACACCGCCAGCCCGAAGTCTACTATAAACAGTGACTTTTTGAGGGTTTATTGTAACTTGGTGAACCTATATGAATTTAGATTGACATCATTTCAGACCCGGTCTTTTTGCTTTTTAACGTACCCCATTTAAAGACGTCACTGAAGATAATTTTTTTTTTATGAAATCGGGGACGGCTTGAAATTGCTCCAAATGGTAAAGTTTATCATATGAACTTGTTGCTCTAACGACACTGTAACTTACCACGATTATTTGTCATAAGGATCTTAAAAAAATAAAAAATCAGGAAAATTAACAATAAATGAAAATGTAATGAAACCAAAAACTACTAAAATCTATCAGTTCCTATTCTTCTTCTTCTTATAACCGTTTTTTCTATTTAGACTTACAATCGTCAAATTTATCAATTAGAATTTCGATCCAGTATTTTTATAATGTTGTCTGTCTAGAAAAGCTATAAGATAGGTTGCGACGGCTTAGACTTGAAATGCCATTATTAAATGATTATTGCCAAATATCCATTATAACTTTCTATTTATGTAAAAACCTGATGTTCTATAAGATTCCATTTAATCATTAGCTATCTCCAAAAATTTGTCAAAACAATTTGTTTCCCAGTTTTTTGACAAAAATACTTGATTTGTCATTATATTTCTTATTTAAATAAAATGCACGACTGGATCGGATCTACTTCCTCTCTATATACTTATAAATATAAACCAAAGATTTTATTAGAGAACAAATTTCAAAGGCATACAATTGCCGTCTGATTTCTAGAAAAGTATGAGTATAAAAAAGTCGAAAATCAAAAAAAAAAACAACAACATGAACAACATGTAGTCGTCTATGACTATAATAGTAGGTATGCCTAATATTTTGTATGAAAATCGTTAGAGCCGTTGTATGGTAGGTGCCATTAGTTTTAGTCCAGGAAAAATAGACAAAAAAATGCCAAAGAAAGGAAAAAATTAGATCCTGGCTGAAAATTGGCACGATCATTGGTAATTGGGCTCTTAATAAAATGAGAGAGTTCCTCACCGATCCGATGACCGCTACGTAAGTTATTCAAGGTCAAAGGTCACGAAAATGGGTTTTTTTTAATTTACTCAAAAACGGTTTGTTTTAGAAAAAAAATTTGTTCCACAAATATGTTTCTGAGGCAATTTCCAACAAAAATGCTTGTGTGAGTTTTGTCCGTAGCATTTACCGTTAAAAAGTTATTGCATTTTAAAGAATCGTAAGTATCACCCTATTTCGCATTTTCTCCAACATTACTGATAATTACTTAAAACCAGTTTGTTTTAGAAAAAAATTTTTAAGTACAAACTTGTAGATGAGGAAATTTTCACAAAAACGGCTTTAGAATTTTGTTCGTAGCACGTACCGTTAAAAAGTTATAGAATGGTAAGTATCGCAAAAAGTAGCCCTATTTTGCACATTCTTCCACAGCACCGCAGAGGTAAAGTGCCAGGCGCGTTTTTTTTTATGTGGTGTCGCCCGTAGGCCTATTCCACTGTGTTTAGCAAACAAAATTTAGTTAAAATTATTAATTAACATCTGGCAAAGGCATGTTAAGTAATGATTCGTCGTTAGCGTCCTCAGCATATGAATCAATTTGAACTGAGTTTGTACATGACTTTCCATGACATTGACCACAAACTAAAGAACAACTTAATCCCGCTTTTCGACAACCACAATTAGAACCGCAAACTTTACTACAGTTATAAAATATTGTTGAAAGAAGTTCATCCGGTGCTGGTTGAAGCAGAGTTGTTATAGGCTCCAAAACATTATTTCTTAATGCCCATCCCCAGCTTTCCGGATTAATATTATCTCTTCCCAACCAAGCTTGAACTTGATAGTACACTCTAAAAAGGTGTAACACAAACTTTTTAGTTGCTCGAACCAAGCAGTTGCGAAACTAAAAATTGAATATGCGCGCCTGCCTTAGGCTACACGTCGAGGTACATATGTACATACAGACGTACACACATACAGACAGACGGAATTGCGGGACCAACTTTTTTATGTTCTCTATCATCATAATGTATAGGTACTTTGATCAAAATCTCAAGTTGCATTTTTTTTCCCAAATGCAAAACTTGCCCTATAGTACCTAACCTACATATATCGCAAGTAAAAAGAAAGAGAAGAATATATGTATGTACATAAGAACTACATATAATTTTTTTTTTTTAAATATTTACAATTTCCGTCAGCAACCCTTCACCTAAAAAACTATCAACTGCATACACAAAATAGGATAAAAGGCGCAAAATTTTAGTCGAATTAGTACGATGTTAAAGCTGTTTTAGTATAAATCTAGGTTAAAGTTAAAATCATCGAATACCTATTTTAATTTTTTATTATCGTGCTATGGTATTTACAAACGCCACAAAGGGTCTGTTTACTTAATTTATTCCACGAACTGTCATTGTTTTATGTGTGTTCAGAAGCAATTTATTAAGAAAATTGCTTTAGTACGGTAATAGTTAGAAAATGATTAGGATTACAAATAACAATAGGTAGAGTTAGTAAGCTACTTTAAAGTTAGCAAATCGCTAAGTAGTACTCGTATCATACTAATACCTTTATAATAGGCTGTTTAAAATTTTGCGCCCTTCTGTTTTTTTCATACAAGGTAGAAAATAACACAAAAAAACAGATCCGCGATGCTCTTTGAAATAAAAAAATAGGCAATTTCTGAATTGAAAAACATTTGCAATAAAATAGTTTAGATTTCGGTTGGTTGGTTATTTTCAATGCCTGATTGTAAGTACCTGCTTGTAGCGTTAATAAGTGAAACCGATGTGGGTGATTATTGTTTACAATTTTAGTTGTAATGCATTTATTTTTTCAGCATTTTTATTTCATTTTCCAGAACCTGGTGGTATCCTATTTGGTTTTATTCTAAGCAACTGCTTGTGCTGACCAATTATATGCTCTATATATCGTAACTCTCGCAAATGACCCTTAAACTCATTCAATGTCTCATAAAATACAGGGTAAAGTTGGGGCAAAATTCCATGATCCAGAGTTGGAAACAAATGATGAAGTGCATGATCACCGAAATGTGTTAATGTCAAAAATTGTGATCCTTTCAGATCACTTCGATCGGTTATAGTGTCGATTTGGAACAACCCCCAATCCCTGTCCTCTCGATTAGCATCCCCATCATGGTAGATTTCTGGCTCATGATGTGCCGCATTCAGTCCAATAGCCGCAAAACAAAAACTTCCAACTAAGTTTAAAAACAGCCACCTCTGTATTACCACATACAGAGACAAGTCGGAAAAGATAAGCATAGCAAAAGGAATACTGAGACCGATTAGATCATGCCAGTGCATTACGTTGTAGCACCTCAAAGAGTATATGATTCTAGAAACAAGAAGAGATCAATAAGAATAATATAATATATAGTATCAACATATGTAAAAATAAATGTTCATAGTTTTATAATATGTATGTGTATATAATTTTATGTAGTCGATAAAAAAAAATTTTAATTTTAAATTACCTCATTACGATTTGGCTCAAAAATGTCAGCATGTAAACGAAGGGTCCAGCCATTATTGAGAAATATCTTTGGAAATTTGATTTGAAATGTTTGCTTGGTAACCAACAGAGGAACGGTTCGAACATTGACAGTTCGAGATCAAGTAACGAATTCGGGTACATGTGATGTGAAAGAGCATGTGATATCCGCCACGCAAGAAAATTCATCAATGATAAGTTAAATGTGTACATGCGCCAATTATCTTTCCGATGGAAATAATTATGAGCAGCAATTGTATTCCAACAGAGAGATATTCCAGCGAAAATACCTAGAGTATTATTTTGAAAGTATGCGCTTCCAATAGCAAAAGCAAATGTTGCAATCAAGAGCCCAGAATGAATGAGCTATAAGTAAAGTTATTGGTTTGTTTTTAGACATTTTTATCATAATACAAGAACCCACATCAGATCGTTTGGTCGGCTTATAGTCAATTTCTTTCAATTTTTCTCTGACTCGAGATTTTAGTGTTTTGTAGAAGCCTCCATCTTTAATAGTTAAATTATAATTTCTTTGCGCTTTTGCCTCTCGAACTCTATACTTAGAGATCATCTGTCCAGGTCCTAAGGAAATATGATGCGCCTCAAAAGCCTCGGTTATATCAGTTCCCTTATAATATGCAAAATATGACATATAATTTTAATACTATGAAATGGTTCCATAAATTATTCATGTTACCTGCGATTCCTTGATCCAAAACGATCCCCCAGGATGACGATCAATAAACTCGGTAAAATCATAAAGGTAGTCATGGATTCGCCACAGCCCCTCAGCTTGATCATCTTCAATTTTTCCCATTAGCCAACTGAAATATTTTAATTGAAAAATAAATAGATAATAAAAAAAAATAATGTTAAATTTCAATAACTGAATAACATATAAAATTATATACATAACATATGTGTATATCAATATTTCCCAGAAGTCGCAGAATCTTAAAATATTTTCTTCTTTTGTGTTTATTTCAGAATATTTATATTTAGTAAAATTGATAAAGAATTATATTTTAAAAAGTAAAAACCTTTGGAAACTTATGTTCAATAAAGACTAAAGAATTATTTTATTAATTTAATACAGTAATGTATCAATCATTTGAATCACAAATTTTGAAATCGCGAGCTCAGGTGTTGATACACATGTAAACTACCATTATACCAAACTCCTTATCAATCCAAATCACTTTATTGAAACCTATATTTATTTTAATTCAAGTGGTAAACCCATGAGCTGCGAACTGCGAATGCGAATAAATAACTATAAATTGAAATATTTTGTATTTTAATATTTTTTACGCGACCAACAACGTATCTTCTGCGAACTGTAATGTAAAATTGAAATACAAAATATTTCGATTTATAATTTTATAATTTTTATGCAGTGTTTTCCTTTAAACTTGTTGATTCGATCATTAATTCACTTCGTCGTAAAGTTAAAACAAAACAAAAATTGATATAAGCTGTGAAAATAGCTTAAAAAGATTTATTCGCATTCGTAGTTCGCAGCTCATATGTTTAGCACTTCAGAGATTTCGGGTTTGATGGATTTTTAGATTTTCGTTTTTCGGGATTTTGGGTTTTCAGGATTTGAGGATTCCGACCTCAACCCGTATTTTTTACCTAGTCGGAAATAATATTTTTTTTATGAAGATATGCCAGCGGAATTTGTTCTGATTTGTTATTATAGTGAAGTTATTTTTGATACATATACATACTTATATATACATACATTATGTATACTTCGGAAGCCGAAAATACGTGAATTTTAATAAAAGTTATTGCACAGAATAATTTGGGTGTTTTTTACCTTTTTATCAATTCTGAAAAATTTTAAAATCAAAATTTCAAAAAAATCACTAACCCGTTTTTTAAATATGAATATATATTTTGTTTTAAAGGTTTTCGTACGGAATGTTATTAAAACTTCCAAGAAGCTTTCCAAGAAGGTCCGACAATTCCGTCTGTCTGTCTGTATGTCTGTATGTCCGTATGTCTGTATGCCTGTACCTCGATCTACAGCCTAAACCACTGAACCTATTTTCTTCAAACTCGGTACTTAAGGGTTATCGGTGATTCCCTAGAGGGTAAATTAATTTTTTTTAGCTCTAAAACTAGCGGTACCCCCCATACACCCGTAAAGCATAATCTTATTTATCTCGAAAACGGCTCTAACGATTTTGATAAAAAAATATGTGTGATATTATAGACATGGACTACATTTTTGTAAACAAATTATCCGTTTTTTTTTTTTGATTTTCGACTTTCTCATTAACGGCTCTATAACGATGTTAACCAAAAATTTTCACCAGGAGCTCCCTTAAATTTAAAATAATATTGTAAATAAAAATATTCGAAAAAAATATTTTTTTTTTGTTTTTTTGAAAAAAAAAATCCAATTTATTTTTTGAAAAATCAATATCTTGAAGAAGTGTGAACGATTATTTTTTGAAATTATTTCCTAAAATCTATATTACTAGGCACTTAAAATTGGCATCAAAAATTTTGTTTAGAAAAATTTGAAAGAAATTTATCATATAAAAAATTACTTTAATAAAACGATTTTTAAACTTTATTTGCGTAAATTCATACTTTTCCGGAAATCAGGCTCTTCCATGCATTTGAACATTTGTATCTCATTACATTTATGTTTTATATTGATAAAATGTATTTTAAATTCCAACGTACTTTTACATAAGAGCAAGTTCGTGCGATCCAGTCGTGCATTTTAATTTTAATGCACTGCACTGCAAGATTATCATTGTTATGAAAAGTACTTCTTTTGGAAATGGCAGAAAATTGTACGTACCTTTCAACAACCAAAAAAATGGATCTATAATTTTCTGCCGAATTAATTGTTTAGAGTCAGAAGTCACTAGGTTCAAATTTTCTACATTTTAGTCAACACAAAATTTAATAAAAAGTTTTATTAATGGTACTTGTCATAGAAACGTTGTTTTGATTTCGATTTTGGGTTTTGCTTTTTTTTTAAATTATGTTATATATTATATTAATGAATACTTAAAATTGGGATACCAATTTTGTTTTTAGAAATATTTTAAAGTAATTTCGTACATTAAAAAAATTCCTCTAACGTTTCCATCAGAAGACTCAAACTATTGTACGAGTTGTTTTTGTTATATCGTATCATTTATTATTCTCTCTCTCTCAAGTCTCAGTTGTCAAATACTTAAAACTAATCATATTTGGTCAGTCTGTTAATAACCTTTGAGCATTCAACACTTAAATACTAAAATCTATTAAATAAAGAACCTATTTAATCTGCCCAAGGATTAATGAAGTTTTATTCGAGTAGCGATACAACAAGTGGCGACGAGGATGGGATAAAACAGATTCACGAAGAAAGTTAAAAAAAAAAACAAAAAAAACATTCGTTCTTGTTAAATTCCACAAAAAAAAAAAAAATTATACACACTTTGTTTAATTTAATTTATATACATACATACATATATACAACATATATAATGTACAAATATATATATACATATATATACTGACATACGAATTAATTAAATACTCAGTGAAATACCAAAAATATGGCACAAGCACAACAAGTAGTGGTACAGTCTCTTCAAACACCGTTTAGTATCGAACCATTCGACAAAAATATAAAATGGAATCGATGGGTTGACAGATTTGAAACTGCAATTGCTCTCTTTGATCATCCTGTACACAAAAAAGTCCAATTGCTCCTTCACTATATGGGAAGTGAAGCATACAACGTGCTTTGCGATAAAGTGGCACCTGAGAAACCATCAACCAAATCATAAATGATGAAATCATTAAAACGTTATCTGAGTTTTTCGATCCAACTCCGAATGAAATATTAGAAAACTATCGTTTTCATTTAAGAAAACAACAGGACGAAGAAACTTGTGAAGAATTTCTAAATGCACTTAGGCGTCTGTCAACTGATTGTAAATTTGGTTCGTATTTACAAACCGCTCTACGAAACCAGTTTGTGTTTGGTCTTAAAAATCAGCGCATTCAAAATCGACTTCTAGAAAAAGAACAACTTACACTATCATCAGCATTAGACATTGCTAGATCAATCGAAGTGTCGGAAAAAGGTGGCGCGGAGTTACACAAAGAAAAAGAATTCACAGCTGATGTGAACTTTGTAAAAGAAAATAATAAAAAGAAAAAGAGCACATGGGATAATAAACCAAGTGCGAAGCCGATAAAAACTTCAACTTCGAGAAATTTGGTTTGCTATCGATGTAACAGCACGCAGCATTTAGCAAATAAATATATATATACAAATTTAACATGCTCATACTGCAACACAAAGGGCCATCTGCAGCGAGCTTGTTTTAAGATGAGACGAAATGAAGGAGCAGCTACAAATCAGTTAGAAGAAGAATCCGATGCGGAGGAGATCCGTGTTGAAGAAATTTGTCAAATATCAGAGGAGCTATTACAAATCGACAACCCAAATCAAGTAACACTTCGTTCCAAAATGTGCTGTGAACTTATTGTTAATGACATTCCTTTTATTTTTCAAATAGATACTGGATCACCTGTGACTGTTGTTGGTTTAGCAGATGCAAAGAAACAATTTGGCAAACTGCAATTACAAAAAAACGATACCAATCTGGTTAGTTTTTGCGGAAAGAAGCTGGAATGTTTTGTTTACGTTAATGTCCAAGTCCAAACAAAGGCTAGGGTGGCAAAACTTAAAATGTACATTGTTCGATCACAAAGAAATCCTCTGCTGGGTCGCGAATGGCTTCGACAGATCAAAATAGATTGGGGTAAACTTTTCGAAAAACAATTAGGCACAGTAATGCAAATTCAACAAGGCAAAGATAATTTGCCAGTAATTGACGAACTAATAAAGAAGTATCCTCGAGTATTTTCTAAAACAGCAGGAAAAATCACAGGAATTCAGGCACGATTACACATGAAAGAAAATGTTGCCCCGGTTTTCATCAAAGCGCGTCGAGTGGCATTTCCTCTGATCAAAGCGGTTGAAGATGAACTAGAGAAGTTAGTGGAAAGCGATATTTTGGAAACAGTGGAGACGTGTGAATGGGCTACACCGATAGTTGCTGTTCGCAAGCAAAATAATCAAGTTCGAATCTGTGGTGATTACAAAGCTACAGTAAATAAGTTTTTAAAGATCGATGAATATCCGTTACCTTCAATCGATGAACTTTTCATCTCAATGGCGGGGGGGAAAAAATTCACAAAAATTGATCTGTCCAAGGCCTACCTACAATTAGTAATACATCCAGATGATCGCGATTATCTAACGTTAAGCACTCATAAAGGGTTATATCGGCCTAAAAGAATGATGTTTGGTATTGCATCCGCACCAGCAAAATGGCAACGGCATATGGAGCAGATTCTGAGAGATATCCCTGGCGTTAAGGTATTTTTAGATGACATTAAAATTACAGCTGAAAACGACTCGGTGCATTTACAACGTTTAGAAGAAGTGCTTCGAAGATTAAATCACTACAACATGCGCGTAAATTTGGACAAGTCTGAGTTTATGGTAGATCGTATTGAATACTGCGGGTATATGATCGACTGCAATGGAATCCATAAAATGAGAAGTAAAATCGACGCAATCCAAAACATGAAACAACCAAGTAATAAAGATGAAGTAAGGTCATTCATTGGCCTGATAAATTACTATGGTAGGTTTTTTAAGGGGCTGAGTACGATTTTATACCCTATAAATAATCTTTTAAAGGAAAAGATAGTTTTTCATTGGGATGAAAATTGTGAAAAATCATTTCAATCTGTTAAAAAACAGATGCAGTCAGATGTGATATTGGCCCATTACGATCCGAAGCTACCTTTATTACTGGCAACAGATGCCAGCCCGTACGGAGTTGGCGCAGTTCTCAGCCATGTCTACCCAGATAATAGTGAACGGCCTATTCAATATGCGTCGCAAACACTTTCGCAAGTCCAGCAAAAATACAGTCAAGTGGACAGAGAAGCGTATGCAATCATCTTCGGTATAAAAAAATTTTACCAGTTCGTATATGCAAGGCGATTCATATTGGTCACCGACAACAAGCCAATAACTCAGATTTTTGCACCACATAAAGGACTACCAACACTCTCAGCTACACGTATGCAACATTATGCAATTTTTCTTGAATCATTTGACTATGAAATTCGATATAAAAAATCTAAAGATAACGCAAATGCTGATGCAATGTCACGTTTACCTGTTGCAGATAAGTACGATGCCATTGAGGAAATTGACTTACTTGAAGTCGATGCCATAACCAGACTACCTGTGACGGTTGATCAGTTGAGAAAGGCAACTGAGAGAGATGATCAAGTGAAAATTTTAATACAGGCATTGCAGTTTGGCAGAGAATGTGAATCCAAGAACCGTTTTGGGATCAACCAAACCGAATTCGCTATGCAACAAGGTTGTTTAATGAGAAATATACGAGTGTATGTACCAAAAGAATTGAGACCACGAGTTTTAGCCGAACTACACTCGTCCCATTTTGGAATGACCAAAATGAAAACACTAGCCAGAGGATATTGCTGGTGGCAAAACATGGATCGTGATATCGAGCAAATGGTGATGAACTGTACAGATTGCCAACTTACCCGACCAGAAGCCAAACGAATTTATCCCTCACATTGCTGGGAGACGCCTGGAAAGCCATTTGAGCGTGTACATGCGGATTTTGCGGGTCCATTCAGAGGTAATTATTTTTTCATTCTAGTTGATGCCTTCACGAAGTGGCCGGAAGTCCACGTAATTCCAAACTTAACGACAGAAACAACAATACAAAAATGTAGGGACATTTTTAGTACATTTGGGTTACCGGAAATATTCGTTAGTGATTGGGGATCACAATTCATGGCAGAAAGTTTTCAGAGGTTTTTGAAACACAATGGCATCAAACACAAGCAAGGCGCCCCATACCACCCCTCTACCAATGGTCTTGCTGAACGTTATGTGCAAACATTTAAAAACAAATTAAAAACAATCAATTGTAATAAGAACTTAATAAGCCAAGAGCTATCAAATATTTTGTTCGCTTACAGACGTGCTATACATCCAGCTACTGGCAAATCTCCAGCAATGCTCATGTTTGGACATCAAATAAGATCGCGACTGGACTTGATGTTGCCGAGCGAAAACAATGAAGTTCGAAAACACTTCAATGAGAACGTAAAAAGCAAGTTTTCAATAAATGAGCGGGTTGC
Organism: Chrysotoxum bicinctum; assembly: GCA_911387755.1. Lineage (NCBI taxonomy): Eukaryota > Metazoa > Arthropoda > Insecta > Diptera > Syrphidae > Chrysotoxum > Chrysotoxum bicinctum. Next base: position 101,975,233 of record OU426987.1, on the reverse strand, counting down.
TGTACGAAATTACTCATCAGCAGTTAAATGGAAATTTGGGAAAGTTATTGAAATAGCCGGACAATTACATTTTATGGTGAAGTTAGATGATGGCCGAATCTGGAAAAGGCATATTGATCAAATGCGCAGAGTTGGAGAGGAGGTGAGCGCTAGGGAACCTTTTATATGCAACAAGGAAAATTATATCATTGAGGAGGATGAACCTGCAGATATATCAAAGGAGATACCAATAACACCGCAGAAGTCCGCAAGTATAGCAACCGAGTTAACGGAGGTGCCAATTGTTTCAAAATCAGCTGATGAACCAGCAGCGGGTACAGGAGGTTCAGGTAAGGAAATTAATCAGGAAGTGTTAAGACGATCAGACAGAGCTCGAAGAAAACCGGATAAATGGGGATACGAAATGATGTAAAAGAAATTTGAAATACCGTTTACCTTCATATAATCATTTATTATACATAATATACAACTTTTTGATTCAATGGAATTGTAACTAATTATATTAAATTTCTTTTTTTATTATTATGAATTATATTTAATATCAAATTTGTTAAAGAAAAATAATTTTTCCTTGGGGGGGAAAAGCTGTTATATCGTATCATTTATTATTCTCTCTCTCTCAAGTCTCAGTTGTCAAATACTTAAAACTAATCATATTTGGTCAGTCTGTTAATAACCTTTGAGCATTCAACACTTAAATACTAAAATCTATTAAATAAAGAACCTATTTAATCTGCCCAAGGATTAATGAAGTTTTATTCGAGTAGCGATACAACAGTTTTAGCAATTTAAACAATGAATTTTATACATTTGAACATTATCTTTAATTATATTCTTGTTTTTTTTTTATATATATATATATTTTTTTTTTTATATATTTAATTTTTAAAATCCGAAATACTCGTACGTAAGAGTAAGTAGGTGAGATCCAGTAGTGCATTTAATTTTTACTTGCGAAACAAAAATATCGAATTCATGATTTTGATCAAACTTGACATTGCGATGGGGTTTTTCAATTAGCGCGTATACATACTTTTAACGGTCTTTGGCAGTCATGTTGTTTTTGTGACAGCTGTCAAATCATTTATGTGCTTGAGAGTTATTAATGTTGATTCTCATCGGCTGTGTTGGTCGTTTTGTTGATTAATTAAAGATTATTTCATTTTCTTTTTCCCAACGTTTCGACGTTGATTGCCGTCTTCTTCAGGGGATATCTTTATTTATATTACAAAAAATTTATTATACATAAGTGATATTGTGTATGGCGGACATGATACAAACTTACATAAAAATTGTTGTAGTTTGTTTAAATATACAACTTTAAATAGGTACATACAAACAAATTAAAAAAAAATAAATAGTTTGATTTAAACACTTCAAAAGAAGTTCGGTCCAAGTTGTGTCAAATTCTGTATGTGTTGTCAGAAACTAAGGAACAGTAACCGGCTGAGGGTTAGGGTAGGGTGGTGCACATTCGACGGTGATGCACATTCGACTTTTACAATTGTAAAAAGGCAGTTGATTTTTGAATAAAATTTTTAATGTCATTTTTAGTCACACTGTTGTCTCCTCATATACGAATTTTCACAGTTCTCTTCCAACTGCTGTGGTTCTGCGTAACTTTCGTTGAGTACGAGGTAAGCGATATTTTATGTTCTGATAACGGAATTTCATGGGTGTCCACGTGAGGTACTTAAGTAAAAGGACGAATATGCCCCATGTTAAAATAAAATATTTCTTTAATTTTTTTAGAATGGTTCGCACATATAAGAAGAAGACTAATCGATGCGTAATAAATGAAACAACGCTTAAGACTGCTCTAGAAGAAATTTTAAGTAAAATAGAAACACCCATCGGTGACACATACGAGTATTTCTAGACTTAAGAAACTGTATTCAAATATGGGTCCAGTGAATCCTAACACAGTTCAACATTTGACTCTAAATATAGGTTTTCCGAACATCAGGAGCGTGAGCTCGTAGTTTACCCCAAACCAAACGTTTTTGTATTGAATGGCCCAAATAAATAAAAATAAAATGCACGACTGGATCGCACGAACTTGCTCTTATGTAAAAGTACTTTGGGATTTAAAATACATTTTATAAATACAATGACTGGAATTGCCGTCTGATTTCCGGAAAAGAATGAATTTACGCAAAGAAAGTTTAAAAATCGTTTTATTAAAGTAATTTTTTATATAACAAATTTCTTTCAAATTTTTCTAGAACAAAATTTGGGATGCCAATTTTAAGTGTTTAGTAATATAGAAGATTTTAGGAAATAATTTCAAAAAATAATAATCGGTCAAACGTTTTCAAGATATTGATTTTTCAAAAAATAAATTGGAATTTATTTTTTCAAAAAACAAAATAAGTATTTTTTTTCGAATATTTTTATTTACAATATTATTTTAAACTTAAGGGGGCTCCTGGTGAAAATTTTTGGTTAAGATCGTTAGAGCCGTTAATGAGAAAGTCGAAAATCATGGAGCTAAAAATGAAATTTCAAATTCTCTTCTAGAGAATCACCGAAGACCCTTAACTACCGGGATTAAAGAACATAGGTCTAGTGGTTTAGGCTGTAGGCAGAGGTACAGACACACTGAAACATATTTTTTGTGTACTAATTTTTTCTTAAAATTTTGATAAAAAAAATTGATATGCAAATTGTTAGTATTTAATAAAACACATTTTATAACGTAATTTAAAAATTTATTCGTGTATCCGTTTTCCAGATATTGAATTTTCAAAAAAAAAAAATTTGTATTATTTTTTTAAAAATCCAAAAACTATTTTTTCAAAAAAATTTTAGATTATATTTTGTCAAATGCGGAGGAGCTCCTGCATAAAAATTTTGGTTAAAATCGTTAGAGCCGTTGATAAGAAATTCGAAAATAAAAAAAACGTTCTATAACAGGTACCCCTAATAACATTTCCCCCCAATTTTTTTTTACCAAAATATAGTCCATATCCATAATATCACACCTAATTTTTTTTATCAAAATCGTTAGAGCCGTTTTCGAGATAAATAAGATTATACATTACGTGTGTATAGGGGGTACCGTTAGTTTTGGAGCTAAAAAAAAATTTTCAATTTCCCCTCTAGGGAATCACCGAAGACCCTTAAGTAATAAGTTTGAAGAAAATACCTCCAGTAGTTTAGGCTGTAGTTCGAGGTACAGACATACAGACAGACAAACAGACAAACAGACAGACGGAATTGTCGGACCCACTTTATTCGTCTTCGCTATCATCGTAATGTCAACTTTGATCAAAATCTCGAGTTCCATTCTTTTTTCCAGATGCAGAACTTGCCCTATAGTATCAAAATCTCGAGTTCGATTCTTTTTTCCAAATGCAGAACTTGCCCTATAGTACCTATATCGCAAGTAAAAACTGAGAAAGCAGATACAAGCGATTCCAAGAGTTTAGCATGGAGATTCAGATAAGTCTCTTGGACCATACGTGGAAGATGAAGTTTCCGATTTAGAAAATCAAATACCAGAGATTATAAACTTAAATCTCTCACATTAAACTCAACATTGGTGACTATGTTTTAGCCAAGTTTGAGACACGATTTTAAAAATATTATGTTGGCCAGATAACTCGATTTGACAATCAAAACGAATTCCATTTTCATGTTGACTTCTTAAAGAAAAAATTAAATAGTTCGCAGTTTTTTAAGACCCTTTTTGAGGATATATCTCTTATCTCCAGAAGTGATATCGAGTTGAAGCTGCCATGCCCAGAACACCCAACTGGTCCATCAAGATATTCAAATCTTATTTTACTTAAAAATGTTGACATGAACCCTTACAACTTGTAATGAATTCATTTTTACCAAACGTTTATTATATCTAAAAATTGTCAATACCTTATTCGATAAGTTATTTTATTTTGTGATCTCATTACCAACATACAATATTCGTATGAAAACTGAATGTGATTTTAATTTTAATTTAAAAATTAATTTATGAAGTACCTTAACTTGTATGTTTTTTATACAAAAGATTTAAGATTAAGATTTCAGATTAAGAAAGATTAAGCCGCTTGCTATAACAAAAAATATATCTTTTATGTTCTACTTTTTGTGTCATTGTTTATTGTCTGTTTTATTGTCTAATGTGCCCCACGAGTACGACGAAAGTGCCCCATCTATGAGGCACATTTTGAAGAAGTTCTTTAAAACATTTTAATTTAATTATTTGGGTTGAGTAAAGTCATCAAGTTTATGAATTTCTTTAGTACAATTATTAGAGCTTCACGCGAAAAATAAAACCAGATAAAATACTCATTTTTGTAAAAGTTATAGGGAATCTACAGAAAATCTGTCGAATCTAGCCCACTCTACCTTATAATATTGAACTTGGTCAACAAATTTGATAAATAACCATCTGTCAAATCTGTCGTTTTTATTATTCAGTAACTGATGCAAAATCACGACGGTAAGTTACACAACTGAACAGCATGTCCAAATGACAAAACTTTTTATTCAAAATGAGTGTTCTTTAGTGCAAACGTTGAGCGCGTTGCGTCCTTTTTACGGTAGACGTAACGTTTGGAGGCTAAATTTAAGACGACAGGTTCGGTAGTCAATCTTTCAACATTTGTACGTCAAAGGAACTCTAGATTGGCTGAGTACATCGCCGCGGTCTGTGAAAGCGTACAGCAGAACCCGAGGCAGTCGATTCCTCATCGTGCACAAGACTGTGGTTCCACAAAACAATTCCTTCGACAGCGTATTTCAAAACATACATAGATCTGACATTAAATCTAATAATCCTGCGAAGACAGCCCTGGCGAATCACAGCATCGAAAGCGGTCATTTTCCAGATTTTGAAGTTGTCCTGCAGACCGAGCAACATGCATCGAAACGCTATACTTTAGAAATATTACACATAATGAGTAATAAAAACAACATGAACAGCAAACAAGACACACAAAACATTTCTGCCGTCTATTGCTCGCTTGTCTCTTAATTTACATATATCATTTTGAAATGAAGTTTCCTAGACTAAGCTTCATTTGAAGTGTTCTTTCATTTTTTTCTTTGTTTTTTTTTTATGATTTAACAATCACTTATTTTTTATATTCAAAAAACAAATATGTAGCTTATAAGCAAAAAGCAAGTGAGTATTTATTTTATTGTTTAAATTGTGATTATACTCATGAGTTAAGTGATGTTTTTTCTCTGTATTTTTTGTGTAAGTAAAGCTCTTCTGAAGAAGGCAGCAAACTCTGCCGATTTGATGTCGGTGTTGAAGTCTTTAATTTTGATCGATCTTCAAAACTCAAGTTTTTAACTTCTAACTGCTACCTTAAACGACTCTTTCGTTTAGTTTAGTATTAGTTTAGTAAAAATCACTTTTTTTCCGAACACGAACCAAAAAACTGGTTAAAAGAATATCCATTATTTACTGGACACTTTTTACACGCGTCCATTAATTTTTAATACAATTTCCATTTATTACTGTCTCTAAAAAGCCTAAACTTAACATGTAAGTCTATTTGCGAAATTACAAAAAACTACCTTCGATATCCTGTTTAAAAAAAAATAAAATTGGTTATGCTCAGCCGTTTCAAGAAATACAATAAATTGTTTGACATGTATGTATGTACATACATTTTATAATTGAATTATTTTCTGTGATTGTGATTTTCCTTATCATCAAAATTGTGTTTTGACAGTTTGAGCATTTTTGTAATGGGTAATTTTCGGGTGGATTATTGCAACACACGTGCTTAAAAAGAATTTTCTTGCTGAGTACATCCACGCCGTTAAGTAGAGGCCAGCTATTTTGGAGCTGAGTAAAACCCAAGTGGCTAAAAATACTTATATTTCAGAATTTAGCCCACAGGGTTAGAACTTAGTGCTACTATTTTTTTTACCATACTACGGTCTCGCCTTGTACATTCGAAACGATATGTTGCTTAAAAGCTTCAGCCTCAGTATGGCCACTGTTCTAATATGAACTTTAATTTTATGTGGCTCAAAAAAACTGTCAGTAATATGTCATATCGTCCACGCTTGTTTCATTTATAGAAGCCCGAGTTTAGATAGCAAATTAACATCTAACGAATTTGATGCGCTATACGACTCCATATTAAGAATTGTTACTCACTTTCCTCCCACTGAAGTCGATACTACGGGCAATTTCAATGTCAATAATTCTTTTTGGCTTCAAAATTCTGACCAGACAACATCCGAAGTAAGGTAGGTATGTAGATAGAAATCTTTGCTGAGTTAAACCATTTAACTCAACTCTTGAACGAACCAACTCGAAAAACTGACATTGAAGGTCATTTTGCCAATACGCTTGATCTATTACTAACATCTGATCCTGATAAATGCACTATTACAGCTTTATTTACTAACTCGTTTTAGCGACGGAGTAAAGTTACTTCGACTTTATAACGGCTCTAAACCTGAAAACCTTATTTATAATGAAAATGCACGAGGAATAGCGGTGGAATAAGCTAAAACTGGGGCATAGGAGGTTTAAGGCCGTTTTAGTATCTAAATGTCATTTTGAGATGACATCTTGTGAAATTTACAAAAAGGAGTGTAAGCAATTTTTTTTTCGTTTCTTACTAAGCCAAAGAGGATAGATATTTTGCATAAATTATTTATATTTTCCAAACGCTCTAACAGTTGTACGGTATTGGGAACGCTTGGTTGGTACATTCATTTATTGGATTTGAACTTTATACAATACAATATTAAATGTATCCAATTTCCAATATGCATACAATGATAATAAAATGAATAATAATGGAAATCAGCTGGGGTTTGCTGGGGTTTTTGTTTGTGTATAATAACCAGAGTTTTGTCCAAATACAGTATTTGACTGTTTCGTGTTTTTTTTTATTTTAAATATTCGGTGGACCCAAATTCATTGCCATTTCGAGTTCTTATTTTCCAATCGTTAGGGGCTTAATCGCGTTTTCATTTGTATTTTTATTTCTTTGAAAAAATTTTGGGTTTTTATCCAGGGTTCGCCCACGGTTTCCCAAATAAAACTTGCTTTCAAATTCCCTAGTGGAAATCATAAAAACGGTGTTTTCTTTACTTAAAATTATTTTCTTTCACTCAAGAATTAGTTTTGCAATTTTACTTATTTCATTCGAACAAAAATTCCTGGCGCCCACTTTTTATTACAGTACCCCACTGTACTTGTAATAAAAATATTCTTTCGCTTCATTAAATTGATTATAGCGATAATCAATTTAAAAATCCTTATCGCAAATTCTTCCACCTCCACTGAACCCAGCCCAGCTGAGCAGTCGCGGTGGTAGCTTACATCAACGAGCTACGCGAGTTGCACTTTTTGTTGTTTTATCTCGGTTTTCTTTTTTTTTTGGCTTTGGATGAATATCCGTTACCTTCAATCGATGAACTTTTCATCTCAATGGCGGGGGGGAAAAAATTCACAAAAATTGATCTGTCCAAGGCCTACCTACAATTAGTAATACATCCAGATGATCGCGATTATCTAACGTTAAGCACTCATAAAGGGTTATATCGGCCTAAAAGAATGATGTTTGGTATTGCATCCGCACCAGCAAAATGGCAACGGCATATGGAGCAGATTCTGAGAGATATCCCTGGCGTTAAGGTATTTTTAGATGACATTAAAATTACAGCTGAAAACGACTCGGTGCATTTACAACGTTTAGAAGAAGTGCTTCGAAGATTAAATCACTACAACATGCGCGTAAATTTGGACAAGTCTGAGTTTATGGTAGATCGTATTGAATACTGCGGGTATATGATCGACTGCAATGGAATCCATAAAATGAGAAGTAAAATCGACGCAATCCAAAACATGAAACAACCAAGTAATAAAGATGAAGTAAGGTCATTCATTGGCCTGATAAATTACTATGGTAGGTTTTTTAAGGGGCTGAGTACGATTTTATACCCTATAAATAATCTTTTAAAGGAAAAGATAGTTTTTCATTGGGATGAAAATTGTGAAAAATCATTTCAATCTGTTAAAAAACAGATGCAGTCAGATGTGATATTGGCCCATTACGATCCGAAGCTACCTTTATTACTGGCAACAGATGCCAGCCCGTACGGAGTTGGCGCAGTTCTCAGCCATGTCTACCCAGATAATAGTGAACGGCCTATTCAATATGCGTCGCAAACACTTTCGCAAGTCCAGCAAAAATACAGTCAAGTGGACAGAGAAGCGTATGCAATCATCTTCGGTATAAAAAAATTTTACCAGTTCGTATATGCAAGGCGATTCATATTGGTCACCGACAACAAGCCAATAACTCAGATTTTTGCACCACATAAAGGACTACCAACACTCTCAGCTACACGTATGCAACATTATGCAATTTTTCTTGAATCATTTGACTATGAAATTCGATATAAAAAATCTAAAGATAACGCAAATGCTGATGCAATGTCACGTTTACCTGTTGCAGATAAGTACGATGCCATTGAGGAAATTGACTTACTTGAAGTCGATGCCATAACCAGACTACCTGTGACGGTTGATCAGTTGAGAAAGGCAACTGAGAGATAATCAAGTGAAAATTTTAATACAGGCATTGCAGTTTGGCAGAGAATGTGAATCCAAGAACCGTTTTGGGATCAACCAAACCGAATTCGCTATGCAACAAGGTTGTTTAATGAGAAATATACGAGTGTATGTACCAAAAGAATTGAGACCACGAGTTTTAGCCGAACTACACTCGTCCCATTTTGGAATGACCAAAATGAAAACACTAGCCAGAGGATATTGCTGGTGGCAAAACATGGATCGTGATATCGAGCAAATGGTGATGAACTGTACAGATTGCCAACTTACCCGACCAGAAGCCAAACGAATTTATCCCTCACATTGCTGGGAGACGCCTGGAAAGCCATTTGAGCGTGTACATGCGGATTTTGCGGGTCCATTCAGAGGTAATTATTTTTTCATTCTAGTTGATGCCTTCACGAAGTGGCCGGAAGTCCACGTAATTCCAAACTTAACGACAGAAACAACAATACAAAAATGTAGGGACATTTTTAGTACATTTGGGTTACCGGAAATATTCGTTAGTGATTGGGGATCACAATTCATGGCAGAAAGTTTTCAGAGGTTTTTGAAACACAATGGCATCAAACACAAGCAAGGCGCCCCATACCACCCCTCTACCAATGGTCTTGCTGAACGTTATGTGCAAACATTTAAAAACAAATTAAAAACAATCAATTGTAATAAGAACTTAATAAGCCAAGAGCTATCAAATATTTTGTTCGCTTACAGACGTGCTATACATCCAGCTACTGGCAAATCTCCAGCAATGCTCATGTTTGGACATCAAATAAGATCGCGACTGGACTTGATGTTGCCGAGCGAAAACAATGAAGTTCGAAAACACTTCAATGAGAACGTAAAAAGCAAGTTTTCAATAAATGAGCGGGTTGCTGTACGAAATTACTCATCAGCAGTTAAATGGAAATTTGGGAAAGTTATTGAAATAGCCGGACAATTACATTTTATGGTGAAGTTAGATGATGGCCGAATCTGGAAAAGGCATATTGATCAAATGCGCAGAGTTGGAGAGGAGGTGAGCGCTAGGGAACCTTTTATATGCAACAAGGAAAATTATATCATTGAGGAGGATGAACCTGCAGATATATCAAAGGAGATACCAATAACACCGCAGAAGTCCGCAAGTATAGCAACCGAGTTAACGGAGGTGCCAATTGTTTCAAAATCAGCTGATGAACCAGCAGCGGGTACAGGAGGTTCAGGTAAGGAAATTAATCAGGAAGTGTTAAGACGATCAGACAGAGCTCGAAGAAAACCGGATAAATGGGGATACGAAATGATGTAAAAGAAATTTGAAATACCGTTTACCTTCATATAATCATTTATTATACATAATATACAACTTTTTGATTCAATGGAATTGTAACTAATTATATTAAATTTCTTTTTTTATTATTATGAATTATATTTAATATCAAATTTGTTAAAGAAAAATAATTTTTCCTTGGGGGGGAAAAGCTGTTATATCGTATCATTTATTATTCTCTCTCTCTCAAGTCTCAGTTGTCAAATACTTAAAACTAATCATATTTGGTCAGTCTGTTAATAACCTTTGAGCATTCAACACTTAAATACTAAAATCTATTAAATAAAGAACCTATTTAATCTGCCCAAGGATTAATGAAGTTTTATTCGAGTAGCGATACAACAGTTTTAGCAATTTAAACAATGAATTTTATACATTTGAACATTATCTTTAATTATATTCTTGTTTTTTTTTTATATATATATATATTTTTTTTTTTATATATTTAATTTTTAAAATCCGAAATACTCGTACGTAAGAGTAAGTAGGTGAGATCCAGTAGTGCATTTAATTTTTACTTGCGAAACAAAAATATCGAATTCATGATTTTGATCAAACTTGACATTGCGATGGGGTTTTTCAATTAGCGCGTATACATACTTTTAACGGTCTTTGGCAGTCATGTTGTTTTTGTGACAGCTGTCAAATCATTTATGTGCTTGAGAGTTATTAATGTTGATTCTCATCGGCTGTGTTGGTCGTTTTGTTGATTAATTAAAGATTATTTCATTTTCTTTTTCCCAACGTTTCGACGTTGATTGCCGTCTTCTTCAGGGGATATCTTTATTTATATTACAAAAAATTTATTATACATAAGTGATATTGTGTATGGCGGACATGATACAAACTTACATAAAAATTGTTGTAGTTTGTTTAAATATACAACTTTAAATAGGTACATACAAACAAATTAAAAAAAAATAAATAGTTTGATTTAAACACTTCAAAAGAAGTTCGGTCCAAGTTGTGTCAAATTCTGTATGTGTTGTCAGAAACTAAGGAACAGTAACCGGCTGAGGGTTAGGGTAGGGTGGTGCACATTCGACGGTGATGCACATTCGACTTTTACAATTGTAAAAAGGCAGTTGATTTTTGAATAAAATTTTTAATGTCATTTTTAGTCACACTGTTGTCTCCTCATATACGAATTTTCACAGTTCTCTTCCAACTGCTGTGGTTCTGCGTAACTTTCGTTGAGTACGAGGTAAGCGATATTTTATGTTCTGATAACGGAATTTCATGGGTGTCCACGTGAGGTACTTAAGTAAAAGGACGAATATGCCCCATGTTAAAATAAAATATTTCTTTAATTTTTTTAGAATGGTTCGCACATATAAGAAGAAGACTAATCGATGCGTAATAAATGAAACAACGCTTAAGACTGCTCTAGAAGAAATTTTAAGTAAAATAGAAACACCCATCGGTGACACATACGAGTATTTCTAGACTTAAGAAACTGTATTCAAATATGGGTCCAGTGAATCCTAACACAGTTCAACATTTGACTCTAAATATAGGTTTTCCGAACATCAGGAGCGTGAGCTCGTAGTTTACCCCAAACCAAACGTTTTTGTATTGAATGGCCCAAATAAATAAAAATAAAATGCACGACTGGATCGCACGAACTTGCTCTTATGTAAAAGTACTTTGGGATTTAAAATACATTTTATAAATACAATGACTGGAATTGCCGTCTGATTTCCGGAAAAGAATGAATTTACGCAAAGAAAGTTTAAAAATCGTTTTATTAAAGTAATTTTTTATATAACAAATTTCTTTCAAATTTTTCTAGAACAAAATTTGGGATGCCAATTTTAAGTGTTTAGTAATATAGAAGATTTTAGGAAATAATTTCAAAAAATAATAATCGGTCAAACGTTTTCAAGATATTGATTTTTCAAAAAATAAATTGGAATTTATTTTTTCAAAAAACAAAATAAGTATTTTTTTTCGAATATTTTTATTTACAATATTATTTTAAACTTAAGGGGGCTCCTGGTGAAAATTTTTGGTTAAGATCGTTAGAGCCGTTAATGAGAAAGTCGAAAATCATGGAGCTAAAAATGAAATTTCAAATTCTCTTCTAGAGAATCACCGAAGACCCTTAACTACCGGGATTAAAGAACATAGGTCTAGTGGTTTAGGCTGTAGGCAGAGGTACAGACACACTGAAACATATTTTTTGTGTACTAATTTTTTCTTAAAATTTTGATAAAAAAAATTGATATGCAAATTGTTAGTATTTAATAAAACACATTTTATAACGTAATTTAAAAATTTATTCGTGTATCCGTTTTCCAGATATTGAATTTTCAAAAAAAAAAAATTTGTATTATTTTTTTAAAAATCCAAAAACTATTTTTTCAAAAAAATTTTAGATTATATTTTGTCAAATGCGGAGGAGCTCCTGCATAAAAATTTTGGTTAAAATCGTTAGAGCCGTTGATAAGAAATTCGAAAATAAAAAAAACGTTCTATAACAGGTACCCCTAATAACATTTCCCCCCAATTTTTTTTTACCAAAATATAGTCCATATCCATAATATCACACCTAATTTTTTTTATCAAAATCGTTAGAGCCGTTTTCGAGATAAATAAGATTATACATTACGGGTGTATAGGGGGTACCGTTAGTTTTGGAGCTAAAAAAAAATTTTCAATTTCCCCTCTAGGGAATCACCGAAGACCCTTAAGTAATAAGTTTGAAGAAAATACCTCCAGTAGTTTAGGCTGTAGTTCGAGGTACAGACATACAGACAGACAAACAGACAAACAGACAGACGGAATTGTCGGACCCACTTTATTCGTCTTCGCTATCATCGTAATGTCAACTTTGATCAAAATCTCGAGTTCCATTCTTTTTTCCAGATGCAGAACTTGCCCTATAGTATCAAAATCTCGAGTTCGATTCTTTTTTCCAAATGCAGAACTTGCCCTATAGTACCTATATCGCAAGTAAAAACTGAGAAAGCAGATACAAGCGATTCCAAGAGTTTAGCATGGAGATTCAGATAAGTCTCTTGGACCATACGTGGAAGATGAAGTTTCCGATTTAGAAAATCAAATACCAGAGATTATAAACTTAAATCTCTCACATTAAACTCAACATTGGTGACTATGTTTTAGCCAAGTTTGAGACACGATTTTAAAAATATTATGTTGGCCAGATAACTCGATTTGACAATCAAAACGAATTCCATTTTCATGTTGACTTCTTAAAGAAAAAATTAAATAGTTCGCAGTTTTTTAAGACCCTTTTTGAGGATATATCTCTTATCTCCAGAAGTGATATCGAGTTGAAGCTGCCATGCCCAGAACACCCAACTGGTCCATCAAGATATTCAAATCTTATTTTACTTAAAAATGTTGACATGAACCCTTACAACTTGTAATGAATTCATTTTTACCAAACGTTTATTATATCTAAAAATTGTCAATACCTTATTCGATAAGTTATTTTATTTTGTGATCTCATTACCAACATACAATATTCGTATGAAAACTGAATGTGATTTTAATTTTAATTTAAAAATTAATTTATGAAGTACCTTAACTTGTATGTTTTTTATACAAAAGATTTAAGATTAAGATTTCAGATTAAGAAAGATTAAGCCGCTTGCTATAACAAAAAATATATCTTTTATGTTCTACTTTTTGTGTCATTGTTTATTGTCTGTTTTATTGTCTAATGTGCCCCACGAGTACGACGAAAGTGCCCCATCTATGAGGCACATTTTGAAGAAGTTCTTTAAAACATTTTAATTTAATTATTTGGGTTGAGTAAAGTCATCAAGTTTATGAATTTCTTTAGTACAATTATTAGAGCTTCACGCGAAAAATAAAACCAGATAAAATACTCATTTTTGTAAAAGTTATAGGGAATCTACAGAAAATCTGTCGAATCTAGCCCACTCTACCTTATAATATTGAACTTGGTCAACAAATTTGATAAATAACCATCTGTCAAATCTGTCGTTTTTATTATTCAGTAACTGATGCAAAATCACGACGGTAAGTTACACAACTGAACAGCATGTCCAAATGACAAAACTTTTTATTCAAAATGAGTGTTCTTTAGTGCAAACGTTGAGCGCGTTGCGTCCTTTTTACGGTAGACGTAACGTTTGGAGGCTAAATTTAAGACGACAGGTTCGGTAGTCAATCTTTCAACATTTGTACGTCAAAGGAACTCTAGATTGGCTGAGTACATCGCCGCGGTCTGTGAAAGCGTACAGCAGAACCCGAGGCAGTCGATTCCTCATCGTGCACAAGACTGTGGTTCCACAAAACAATTCCTTCGACAGCGTATTTCAAAACATACATAGATCTGACATTAAATCTAATAATCCTGCGAAGACAGCCCTGGCGAATCACAGCATCGAAAGCGGTCATTTTCCAGATTTTGAAGTTGTCCTGCAGACCGAGCAACATGCATCGAAACGCTATACTTTAGAAATATTACACATAATGAGTAATAAAAACAACATGAACAGCAAACAAGACACACAAAACATTTCTGCCGTCTATTGCTCGCTTGTCTCTTAATTTACATATATCATTTTGAAATGAAGTTTCCTAGACTAAGCTTCATTTGAAGTGTTCTTTCATTTTTTTCTTTGTTTTTTTTTTATGATTTAACAATCACTTATTTTTTATATTCAAAAAACAAATATGTAGCTTATAAGCAAAAAGCAAGTGAGTATTTATTTTATTGTTTAAATTGTGATTATACTCATGAGTTAAGTGATGTTTTTTCTCTGTATTTTTTGTGTAAGTAAAGCTCTTCTGAAGAAGGCAGCAAACTCTGCCGATTTGATGTCGGTGTTGAAGTCTTTAATTTTGATCGATCTTCAAAACTCAAGTTTTTAACTTCTAACTGCTACCTTAAACGACTCTTTCGTTTAGTTTAGTATTAGTTTAGTAAAAATCACTTTTTTTCCGAACACGAACCAAAAAACTGGTTAAAAGAATATCCATTATTTACTGGACACTTTTTACACGCGTCCATTAATTTTTAATACAATTTCCATTTATTACTGTCTCTAAAAAGCCTAAACTTAACATGTAAGTCTATTTGCGAAATTACAAAAAACTACCTTCGATATCCTGTTTAAAAAAAAATAAAATTGGTTATGCTCAGCCGTTTCAAGAAATACAATAAATTGTTTGACATGTATGTATGTACATACATTTTATAATTGAATTATTTTCTGTGATTGTGATTTTCCTTATCATCAAAATTGTGTTTTGACAGTTTGAGCATTTTTGTAATGGGTAATTTTCGGGTGGATTATTGCAACACACGTGCTTAAAAAGAATTTTCTTGCTGAGTACATCCACGCCGTTAAGTAGAGGCCAGCTATTTTGGAGCTGAGTAAAACCCAAGTGGCTAAAAATACTTATATTTCAGAATTTAGCCCACAGGGTTAGAACTTAGTGCTACTATTTTTTTTACCATACTACGGTCTCGCCTTGTACATTCGAAACGATATGTTGCTTAAAAGCTTCAGCCTCAGTATGGCCACTGTTCTAATATGAACTTTAATTTTATGTGGCTCAAAAAAACTGTCAGTAATATGTCATATCGTCCACGCTTGTTTCATTTATAGAAGCCCGAGTTTAGATAGCAAATTAACATCTAACGAATTTGATGCGCTATACGACTCCATATTAAGAATTGTTACTCACTTTCCTCCCACTGAAGTCGATACTACGGGCAATTTCAATGTCAATAATTCTTTTTGGCTTCAAAATTCTGACCAGACAACATCCGAAGTAAGGTAGGTATGTAGATAGAAATCTTTGCTGAGTTAAACCATTTAACTCAACTCTTGAACGAACCAACTCGAAAAACTGACATTGAAGGTCATTTTGCCAATACGCTTGATCTATTACTAACATCTGATCCTGATAAATGCACTATTACAGCTTTATTTACTAACTCGTTTTAGCGACGGAGTAAAGTTACTTCGACTTTATAACGGCTCTAAACCTGAAAACCTTATTTATAATGAAAATGCACGAGGAATAGCGGTGGAATAAGCTAAAACTGGGGCATAGGAGGTTTAAGGCCGTTTTAGTATCTAAATGTCATTTTGAGATGACATCTTGTGAAATTTACAAAAAGGAGTGTAAGCAATTTTTTTTTCGTTTCTTACTAAGCCAAAGAGGATAGATATTTTGCATAAATTATTTATATTTTCCAAACGCTCTAACAGTTGTACGGTATTGGGAACGCTTGGTTGGTACATTCATTTATTGGATTTGAACTTTATACAATACAATATTAAATGTATCCAATTTCCAATATGCATACAATGATAATAAAATGAATAATAATGGAAATCAGCTGGGGTTTGCTGGGGTTTTTGTTTGTGTATAATAACCAGAGTTTTGTCCAAATACAGTATTTGACTGTTTCGTGTTTTTTTTTATTTTAAATATTCGGTGGACCCAAATTCATTGCCATTTCGAGTTCTTATTTTCCAATCGTTAGGGGCTTAATCGCGTTTTCATTTGTATTTTTATTTCTTTGAAAAAATTTTGGGTTTTTATCCAGGGTTCGCCCACGGTTTCCCAAATAAAACTTGCTTTCAAATTCCCTAGTGGAAATCATAAAAACGGTGTTTTCTTTACTTAAAATTATTTTCTTTCACTCAAGAATTAGTTTTGCAATTTTACTTATTTCATTCGAACAAAAATTCCTGGCGCCCACTTTTTATTACAGTACCCCACTGTACTTGTAATAAAAATATTCTTTCGCTTCATTAAATTGATTATAGCGATAATCAATTTAAAAATCCTTATCGCAAATTCTTCCACCTCCACTGAACCCAGCCCAGCTGAGCAGTCGCGGTGGTAGCTTACATCAACGAGCTACGCGAGTTGCACTTTTTGTTGTTTTATCTCGGTTTTCTTTTTTTTTTGGCTTATCTGTCAAAAGTGAGTCGAGTCGTGTTTCGTTTTGTTTTCCTTTCGTTTTAATTCGAGTTCGCCTAGTTACGAGTATTTGTTATTATTAATAAAATTAATAATTATTATAATAATATTAATAAAAAGAGGTCAGATACCCATTATCGCGTCGCGAAGAAAAAGTGTAACAGTAGTTTGCTGCAAATTCAACTTTGTCACATAGTGTTATGACTCCTCCTGTACTTGAGAGCGTAAATGGTTCTATGGGACAAATCTTTCGCACTCGTGCACTCGAAAGAATTTTTAAAGATCTTGACATACCTAAACAAATCCACTTGTCCAGATTGTATATCCCCTTTAGTTCTGAAGAGCTGTTCTTCTACGTAAGCTTTTCCAAGTGTCCTTCTCTTCTGTCCAGCCGGTCCCATAAAAAGGCGAATCTTCTTCCCCCTCCAATTACCGTCCAATTGCACCAATGTCCCTTCTTTCCAAGGTCATGGAAACGCTTATCAACAATCAGCTCGAGAAATCTCTCGAAGAATGAAATCTCTTTCATTGGATTAGAAATTAGCTTTCTGACGTTCAATTCGAGTTGTTTTGGTTTTAAGTCAGATAGGAGCCCCAACCAACGCTCGAAACACAATGCTATCTTCTGTCGGCCAAGTGAAATATACCACCCTTGCCATTATCCATGAATGGCACTTGTATGAAAGAAACCGAAAAGCTTTCTTTTGTCGGTATGTACATATATTACTGACCATCTCTTATGGAATTATCATATACATATTCGACGTAGCCGCAAACGCAGCGAAATGCTTATAGGTTTTCTTAAAAGAAAGCAAGAAATGTTTTCCCTTCTGATCTGGCTACCATCTCATAAGGCATACTTATATTCTCCCAGAACATGAGTATAACTCTCATCAGGGGCGAACGCAGGTAGGGGTTTTTGGGGGTCAAACCCCCCCCCCCCCCCCCCCGAAATGACCAAAAAAAATAAGGGTTCACTTTATTAAAGACAAAAAAAAAAACAAAGTGTTATTTTCGTGCCATAAATTCTTCTGCTAGTGTTGTTTTTTCTTACGACTTATAGGTACTATAAGGCAAGTAATGCATTCGTAAAAAAAAATCGAACTGAAGATTTTATTCAAAGTTGATATTACGATGATAGCGAAGACGAAAAATGTGGGTCGCAAAATTCTGTCTGTCTGTCTGTTCGACTACGGCCTAAAAAGCTGGGCCAATTTTCGTTAAACTTGGTAAATATCGTTTTGAATTTGTTTCCCCCACACGTTTTTTTCTTTTCTTTTTAAGACCAAAACATAACGGTATCTGCCATACGATTTTTTTTCGAAATCTTATAAATATTTTTTTCTCAAAAACTGTCCCACAGAATTTTGAAAAAAAAATTCATAAAATGTCATTTCGTCATTTTAGGTAATGGTTGAAATATTTTTTCCAAAAAATGGTTATTCTTGGAAGCCCCTTGAAACCATTTTTTGGTTTTTGATTTTCTCGAAAACAGTACAACCGATTTTAATCATTATGAAGCCTTTCCAAGGTTTAAATATTATTGCGTATACAAATTTCAAAAGTTTTATTTTTTGATTCTTAAAAAAATTTTAAAATTTTTTTCTGGAAACTCAATATTTCGAAAACCCCATGCTCGATTATTTTTTAAACTTGATAAATAAAACTTTCTTAATATAATCTAAAAGATCTGAGGAAAAAATTTGTTTTACCTAAAAATAAAGGTACCCACAATACAAAATGTTAAAAAATGGTTTTCGAAAATCGTAGGGATAGGTGGAGAGACTTGTTGAAAGAGGCCAGGACCGGAATCCGGTTGTCGAGCCGATGATGATGATGATGATTAATATATACCGGATTTAGTTTTGCAGATTTGGACCACTAGGCGAACCTAGAACTTATTTTAACTCTATTGTTAGGTACACTTATGAAATCACTTACATTCTTTTTCTTCTTGTTGCATTAATGATATTTTACGATCCAAATGATGGCCTCCATCACAGGGCCGTATAGTAAAAGTCTATGTCTAAGAATTAATTCCGGAATAAAAAATGGCCAAATGAGAAGCACCAAAAACGCCCTCGTAGTGAATATTATCCAACTTTTGGTAACATTATTCAAATTTGCCAAATAGGTATCCGTTGCAACATCTTTATGATGTTTTGTTTTTGCGATTTAGCTGTATGAAATTGTTCCGATAGGTCCTATCCCTGAGATCAAATATTATTTAGTTATAACATATTTATGTTAATTACAATAAAGAATATGTAATTAACAAGTACCTACAATATAGTAATAAAATAATATATTTATGAAAATCTCATATTTTTTTGAAAACCCCCCCCCCCCCCCCGAAATTATTTTCTGCGTTCGCCCCTGACTCTCATATCTAGTTAGTTGCCTCCATTACTCATTTGAACCTATTGGATAGAATCCAGAACAGAGGCATAAAACTTATAAAAAAAACTGTAATTCTCTTGGCCATCAGTAATTCATTTCGCTTTCAGTTTGAAACCTGTTTAGTTTTAAAATTATTACAACCAAAGTTAGTGTTTTTGAAAAATCAATGTACTAAAAATCATAAAATATGGATGTAAGGTTTTATCTTTTTTTTTTGCCCAGTATAAAATGTATTTTTCCAAATATTGTATGTATGGTATATTATTTTGTAGTAGGTACCCTTTGACTTAATATTTAATTGGTGGGACCGTCATATGCAGCATATCGTCGCCTGAGTTCTATCTTGTTCAAAAGACCATTTTTGGCAAAATTGAGTTAGAAATGCAGTTTTTATAAATCGGACATGCTCTTTCGAATGGCGTACTTCATTTTGTTCTATCTCTTTTAGTTTTTAAGTTATGAAGAACTATTTTGTTCAATAAACCACTTTATTACATATTTTGAGTGTCTTTTTACTTGCGACTTATATAGGTACTATAAGGTCAGTTATGCATTCAGAAAAAAAATCGAACTCGAGATTTTGATCAAAGTTGACATTACGATGAAAGCGAAGACCAAAAATGTGGGTCTCGCAATTCTGTCTGTCTGTCTGTCCGTTCGATTACAGCTAAACGGCTCGGCCGATTTTCTTCAAACTTGGTAGATATGGGTTTTAATTTTTTCCCCCCGGATGTTTTTTGATTTGATTTTAAGACCAAAAATAACGGTACCTGCCATACGATTTTTTTTCGAAATTTTATAAATATTTGTTTTTCTTAAAAACTGTCCCACAGATTTAAAAAAAAAAAAAAAAAATTTCTTTTAGTTAAACCTAGGTAATGGTTATAAAAAATTTTCCGAAAAATTGTTATTTTTGGTACCCCCCTTGGAACCATTTTTTTTTGTGTTTGATTTTCTCTAAAACGGTACCACCGATTTTGATCATTTTTTTTATGTCAAGGCTCCCCAGCAGTTTCAATATTATTTTGTATTCAAATCTTCAAAAAAATATTTTTTGGATTTTAAAAAAAAATTTCAAATTTTTTTTTGAAAACTCAATATTTCGAAAACCCCATGCTCGATTTTTTCAAAATTTGCTAAATAAAAGTTTTTTAATATAAATTATAAGATTTATGAAAAAAAAAATTTGTTTTACCTAAAAATAACGGTACCTTCCATACAAATGTTAAAAAATTGTTTTCGAAAATCGTATTTTTCTCGAAAACTATTCCGAGAATTTTACTTAATTTTTTTTTTCTTTGGATTAATTTTAAGATCTATAATTTATTAAAAAAAAAATTAAAAACAAGATATTACTGACTATACCAACCATAGAGTGATTTTTTATTAAAATTTTGAATTTCTCATTATCGGCAAAACGGATTTTAATTAAATTTTTTAGAGAGAAGCTTCTAAAAAGTTTAAAAAACATTGCATTTCAAATCTTTTGGATAAATATTTTTTTGAAATTTGAAAAAAAAAATTGTTTTTTTTTTTGAAAATTCAATATCTCGAAAACGGCTCAATATTTTTTTTTCTAAATTTAATTTTTATTCGAACAATAATAAAAACTTTAAATTGGCGTACCAAATTTTTTTCTTAAAAATGTTTTACAAATTTTGTTTATAAAAGCTTATTTTTTAAGAAACCACAATAAAGACTTATAATTTTTGTTCTTGCATGAACCTATATTTGCTTGAATCACATGGCATTCTATTTTTACCTCCAACTACTAAAGAAGTTGTTTTAGTCGTTTATGAACAGTTTTTCTCTAATAACATTCATTTTTGAAATTCTTAGTCTATTACATAGGAGCAAGTTCGTGCGACCCAGTCGTGCATTTTATTTTATTCAATTAACCACTGCTTTTTGTTTTTGTATGAAATTGAACAATTTTATACTAACTTTAAAACAAAACTACCATGTATTTCTTTGTTGTTCAATATCCATATCCAATCCATTTAGTTTTG
Source organism: Chrysotoxum bicinctum (assembly GCA_911387755.1). Classification (NCBI taxonomy): domain Eukaryota; kingdom Metazoa; phylum Arthropoda; class Insecta; order Diptera; family Syrphidae; genus Chrysotoxum; species Chrysotoxum bicinctum. Next base: position 101,954,022 of record OU426987.1, on the reverse strand, counting down.
TATGTGATTGAACAAAATCCTATTAAAAAAGTTATGCGGACGGAAAACCGCATTTTTGTTCAATATCACTGTACTGTAATGTACCACACAAAATTAATACTATGATATAACATTAATACTGATATAACAATATTTGTCGCTTACAGTATGATAAATCCAGCTCATCCAGGATCTGAAATTTCAGAATTCTATGATTCAGAATATGATTCAGAATTCTAAGATTCAGAAATAGCTCCTTCATCTGAAGAAGTCATTTCAGTACCTTCATTCAAACAAACTACATGCTTTACACCAAGAGAAGTCCTGGATCGAGTAAAAAAAATCGAAAACCATTTTTGTGGAAACAAAATAAACAAAAAACGGATGCGTCAAGTTGGTAAGCAATATTCAAATGACATCCGCTTGCGACTTTAGTTGCAGTCATAATTGTTTCACCAAATTTTCTTATGATGAACGTGTGAAAATATTTGATTCATTTTAGACCTTAAAAGATTCTGAAAAAGGACAGTTTTATTCCAAATTTGTGATAAGATCGGAGCCAAAGTGAAAGAGATTAGCTAAATTACTTTCAAGAAAAAAGTTTACTTTCAATGTAGACAAATACAATATCGACAATCTGATCTTCTTTCAAGGCATTACAAATAAAATCATAATGGCGCAAAATTTTAGTTGAATTAGTACGATGTTAAAGCTGTTTTAGTATGAAACTAGGTTAAAACAACGATTTTTATGAAAACATAATAAGAAATCAATTACGATAAAACTCAGTGGAGCAAAATTTTAAACAGCCTATTATTAACGTATTAGTATGATAATTCTTAACAATTTGCTAACTTTAAAGTAGTTTACTAACTCATTCTTAATTTGGTAATTATTTAGAATTGGGGCTCCAGACAAAAATCGCTCCAAAAAAATTTTCATGCATTGGGGGTCATTTCTGAGGGTACCTACAAATATTAAATTTAAGGCGGGGGAGAGATATTAGTTCTGTTCAGTGACGCTGTTCCGAACAGTTTAGAGCAGTTTGGAACAGAAAAGTACAGCTTTTTGCTGTTCAATGAGAAATTTTCTGTTCTAAACTGTTCTGATTTGCTGTTCAATGAGTCTGTCTGGAACAGTTTGGAACAGTTTAGAACAAGATTTCTTGCCCTCGCTTTTTACTTAGAGAAAGGTAGAACAGATAACTGACTGCTCTAACTTGTCTGACATTTCTCATGGAAACTGTTCTGCTCTGTTCTGCTCTATTCTGCTCTGTTCGGTTCTGTTCTACTCTGAACTTTTATTCACTGAACAAAACTATTATTTCCTTTTTTCAGACATTACATGGTACAACTTACATAATTATGATAAATCAATGAATTTCTCTAAAATCGTTGATCATACATTTCAGAACGTGGCAAAAAGATGCGAAGGGGGGAGGGTTTATAATTTGGTTAACGTTTACTCGTCTTTTCCTCCTTCATGTCTTTTTATATATATATATATATATATATATATATATATATATATTCGATTACAGTTTGCAAATTCGTTGTTTTAACCTATTATCATACTAAAACAGCTTTAGCATCTTACTAATTCAATTAAAATTTTGCGCCAGTATGTTTAAAACAATTACAAAATTTAAATTAAAAATTATATGTAAAATAAAAATGTATTAATTTGAAAAAAGTAGGGTAAAAATTTAATTCAAAAAAATGTTTTTCCGTTAATGAATTTTGTTTTGAAAAGATATTAATTTGAGTTATTTTCGTTTTATAGTTAATGAAAAATAATAAAAACACATGTACTCGTATTTATAACAAATTTTGAATTTCATTACCTACCGAGCAGCAGCAATATTTTTTTCTGATTACCCATTATGTTCTAGTTCTTAACTCAAAGAATGAGTTAGAATTTTTTGTTCTATTTTCATAGTATTTTCGTAGTTTCAATGATTTAATTATTAGGTGCTTCTATTTTGTTCAATATTTAGCTTTTTTATTCAATATCCACCAATTTAATCAACTAGTTTACAGCCCATACAACGTTGTTCAATATCCAAAATGACATCCCACTTGATTTTATTTTTTAATAAGCAATAAACTACACATATTCGAAAAATTGCGTTGAATTGTTTTGTAGATTAATGTGTAAATGTAACTCTTTATTTTTTGAATTATTCAAATTAATTCATTGAGGTAAGCGTATTTCCCGACCGAGTGATAAAAAGCAATTTTTCGAAAAAAAATTGAGATTTTGTGTTTTTTTTTTTTTTTTTTATAATCTACACGTGCTCAAGGGATTATGATTACCCTTTAAATGTTTCAACACAGCGCGGGCGTGTTGCTTAATACATATATACATTATGTATACGATGTTTGTATGTACATACTTTAGTTTATTTGATATGATCGTATTTTAAGACTTCAAAAAATTTGTATATAAAAAACCGAAAACCCGTTATTGAAAAAAAACGTTTTTTTTAGAACAAATTTTATGAAGTTGAGTGTTGGCGCTTTATAGTGTAAACTAGGGAAACCCTATGAGAGCTTTAAAAGGCGATGCATTTATGCAAGCCAATGAAACCAGAGGGAGAGGCAAACGTCCTATCTTCCCTGTACTGACAATTTTTGTTGAACAGAGTATAATCATTTTAACGCATTCCAGGCGGAAATAGCGTTCAAAGAAGCTTTATCTTGGTTAAAATAAAACGTGATTTTAAAAATAAGATTTTTTTTTGAAAATTTGAATATACAATAGTATTCAAACTTTTCGGGATGTTAAGCAAAAAAAAAATGATCAAAATTGGTTCTACCAAGCAGAGTGCCTATGAAAGAAACTATTTTATTTTATTGTTTTTACGTTTGGAATAAAAATAACAGAAATAAATCCTGTTTTAAATTACTCTGCCTTATAAATAGATGATAAGATGATTTGATTATTTCAATAATCCCTTTCATGTTGGGCATTTTTCAAACCGCGCGGGCAATTTTTACAATACCCTATTAATCACTTGGTCCGTAACATATAGGTACTGATATACACCATTACACTGTCAGAAGTTATACAAAAGAATACATATTTCTTTCAAGAAAACAGCTGCGCTCAAAACAATTCAGCACCCAATGTGCGTTGTTTTTATTGTTATGGTTTTTTTTTTTTTAATTCTATTTTTTTGCATTTGAATAAATCATTACAGTCATCAGCAATAAGAATATTTACCTAACTTACAACAACAAAATTTCTGAAACACGAATATAAGGCAACTAATTTTTATATATAAGATTATGTCTATATATCCAATATCTATACACAAGATATGTACCTACATACGATACAATGCTAAACTCATAGCGGGCTTATTTATTGCACTAACTAAGTAGATATAATATAACTTTGTTTACTTCCAAATCCAAAAATATATGCATATAATGTATTAAAAATGATTTTAAAATATTTTAAACTTACTTAGAAGTATAGCTATCTTCAAAAATTTAATAAAATCAAAGTACAAAGATTCATCCAAATCTCAAGCGAGAAAAAAAACCAAACCTTAGAACTAAACTCCTATGCCTAACGATCAAATATCGCCAAGCAAGTTGACTGAAAAATTATATCAACTTTCTTCCAAACAAAATTTTAAATTTTTTTCAAAACTTAATATTTCGAAAACCCCATGCTCGATTTTTTTTAAAAATTGACAGTTGAAAGTTTTTTAAGACAATCTAGAAGATGTGATCATACAATAATGTTAAAAAACGGTTTTCGAAAATCGTATTTTTCTCGAAAGCGGCTGTCAAACTTTTGATAAAATTTTTTCCTTAGGATTTGAATACAAAAATCTATAAAAAAGCTTAAAAAATTTTTGAAAAACATTGCATTTCAAAACTTAAAACAAAATATTTTTTTTTAATTTTTGAAAAAAAAAAATCAAAGGGTCAATGTTTTTTTTTAAATTTAATTTGTATTCGCACAGTAATACAAATTTTAAGTTGTCGTTCCAAAATTGGGTTCTTCAAAATTTCTTAAAAATTTCGATATAAAAGCTTATTTTTTTTCTAAATACTAATTTTTGTTCTTTCATAACTAATATTTGCTTGAGAATTCACATGGCATCCTGTTCTTAGCTCCAACTAATAAAGGAATTGTTTTAGTCATTTAAAAAAATCAGTTTTATGGTTATGAACATTTTTCTCTATTAACATTCATTTTTTAAATGTTTAGTCTCTTACATAAGAGCAAGTTCGTGCGATCCAGTCGAGGTTTTACTTTTTTTTAAGAGTAGATTTATTTTTTTTTTCCAATTCAAAACTTGAAACAATTCAAGTCTTAAAACTAATTCGAAGCCTTGGAAAAACAAATGAATGGCTTTTATAAATTAATTAATTTATACAAATCTCTTTACAGTATTTACTGATATCTAAGCCGACTTGATCAGATTAACTTAGATAAGTTATGAACTTAAATTATATAAAGGTATGATTTAAATGGTAATTATTTCGACTAGTCTGTTATAACTCGTAAAGTTTAATAATAAATAAAAATACGGCGGATGCTCATCAAAAACAATGAATAGTTATTAAATAATATACATATTTTATGTAATCATTAATGTATTGTATAAAAATCAGTTCATACCTGAATGTAGTGATAAACTTAGATTTTCGGTATGTTGGAAATTTGCTGGCTATTCCAGTCCCCGGCCTGAATTCTTTAATATCACTCATCTTTTTGTTTAAAAGTAGTAGGTATGCGTTATTTTCTTTAAATCAAGTTTGGGCAAGGTAAAAAATTCAAGTTTTTTTGCCAATCTGACAATTAAACAGATCGGCGAGAAAATCCCTAATAAAAACCGCGTTATGACTTGAATCAACAATGGAACCAACTTCGTTGAAATCTGAGTAGAAACTAAATTGTGTGCTGACTACAGAGAATTAATTTAATCATTGAAAGCTGATCAATAGTGAATTTCTTGTGATAACAATTGCTTATGTATATATGTAATAACAAAACGAAACGCAATTACTAACATATTCTTATCAATGGGTATATAATGTTAACTGCAATAGGTTTCATCTTATAGGTCATTTTTTAATAATGTTGTAGAGCACGCGCGTCAAAGGGCCATATTAAGTTGATATGTATATCATTCCGTTGGATGCAAATACATGAGTTATATTTTAAATGTCTTGAATTCAAAATAAAAGATAATTCTTTAATCAAATATTTACTTGCGCCCTTCACCGAGGGAGAGGACGTTTTTGAAAATATTTGCGCAAAATTTTAAACAGCCTAGTATAAGTACGAGTATGATACAATGTATTTAACAATTTGCTAACTTCAAAGTAGTTTACTAACTCTTTCTGAATTTTAAATATTTTCTAACTAGCTAGTATCTTGTCAAGAAATATAAATTTCTTTATTTAAAACAATTCGTGCAAAAATCAAAGTAAAAATACCTTTTTCGACGTTTGTCAAATGTCAAAAAGTCATATTAAGTAACCACGATACTAAAAATAAAATAGCTTTTTGATGATTTTGACTTTAATTAAATTTTAGAGAAAATATGAAGCTAAGCTCAATTAAAATTTGAAAATTATTGTTTTAAAAAATATAATAATACAAACATTTTAACATCTTAATAATTCGACTACAATTTTGCGCCATTATATTTTGTTTACACTTCAAACTGTTGCCTTCAACTTAGAGCAAGATGCAAACCTACAGCCAAAGGCTCATCATAATTGTATTGTAAGCGGTTATGCAAACTAGTAGAAAAAATTAATCAAACAAAACATTTAAAGTAATTACCTATTATCAAAAAGTAACGCCGAGAACTGAATCCAAACAATTTAAAGATCTTCTTATCATTTACAAATATAAGAATGTCATTAGAACGTATGCATAACAAAATATATATAGAGAGAATTTGAAATGCAGTTTTCGAGGTAGGTCAAACTATTATATTATCAAACTTAGTATCGACCATCGACGATTGTTTGAAATATCTAGAATCATTCATCATAGTACATTATGTCACACCCTAGTTCCTATATCAGCATTAATTGTGTTGGCGGTCGAATTATATATTTAAGAAATTATGGCGAAATATTTTATTTAAATTAGTACATTAGTATGATATTAAAACTTTTTTTAATATGACACTAGACACTTGAACACGATTTTTATCGAATAACTCTGTTATTTTTTTATTGGTAAAATAAATCAATTTATTTTTAACTCATAAAAGTTATGCGTCAAAATACAAAATTTATCAATTTTTTTATTTTCGATTTAAAATCTAAATCTAAGTTTTTTTACAAAAACTATTTTCAGCCGCAAGTTTTCAAATAGTCTTAGGTTTGTTTAATTTATTTCATTATTAAACGTACATACATATATCCAAAAAACAAGGGAAATTATTTTTAGTAAAAAGTTTTAAATGATTGCGTAAGTTCATCAAACTCATATATCTCTACTGAGAGTAATTTAAGGATTAAGATTTTTTTTTTCAAAACAATGTGATACACAAAATTACACTCATACAACGAACAAAATAATTCTATTTGAAATCAGTTTCGATTTGTCGCGAAATTAAATCAACTTTTGATTGAAATCTGACATTTATAAAAGTCAACAAAAAATTGTGTTCGCTCGGTTTTTTGCACGAACTGTCACTGTTTTGAAGGGGGTTAGCTGGAGTTTGTAAGAAAAATAGCTAGTAAAATTAAGTAAAAGTAAAAATTAGAAAGTTGTTAAGAAGTATAGTTTAGAAGTATAATGCAAATTAGACTGTTTAAAATCTTAGATCTTTATATTTAGATAAAGCACACAATTTTTATTGAATAACTACAAATGCAAACTTTAAATAAAACATTGACATTTATAAAGGTCAACAAAAAACTTTGTTCGCTCGGTTTTTGTGTATGAATTATCTTTGTTTTGGAAGGGCGGTTCAGCTGAAGGTTATAACAAGAATAGATTTAGCACGATACTAGTTACAAAAGTTTTAAATTAAGAAAATGTTATAACACTGCTTTATAAGAAAAATTATAAAGAAGTATAATAATTACGGTTTAAGACTGTTTAAAATCATAACGAGTCACAAAATTTGGCTGGGTGACAAGAAAAACATCTAACAGAGTAGAGCTTGTAGTTGTAAAATGTGTAGGGTATTTATGGTTTACAGGAGAGATATTCAAAGAAGCTATATTGTCATAAAAGTATTTGACTTCACTATTTCGGACATCTAAAAGATTGACATTTAAATCACCTGCTATTAGAACGTGACTATAATTAGGAGTAACTTCTTCTAGAATATCTGTGATAGAGCTTAGTTTCAGTTATATGTGGTGGCTTGTAGATCACTCCAACTAGGCACTTATCTCCAGCACAGACTACCTCTAGGAACAGAAATTCCAATCGATTACTCCTATCTGATGAGGTGACAACTTTGCAGGTAACACCCTTTCTTATAAATTAGCAACCCCTCCTCCCCGAGAACCTAGACGATCTGAACGAAATATCTTGTATTCACCAGTTTTAAGTACGTTGTTATCAATTTGTTCCGTAAGCCAAGTTTCAGATATACATACAATATCCATAGTCGTATCATTGAACGTACCCTTAAACTCATCTAAATGCTTTCTCAAGCTTTGTGCATTAATGTGGCAGATTGACAGTCCATTATATCTTTTCCGAAAAACATCCAACATTGCTCTTGTTTTATTAAAATTAAGGACACCATGGGCCTGAGGATTCCTAATATTACCATCTGTTAATAATTGGTTCGTAATCATTCGCTATAAGTAAGATAAGAAGCAGCCTTAGAAAGACAAAACAACTGTTGTAAAAAATTAAAGAGAAAATAATCCCAAAGGACAAAGCCAAAATCATTTTACATATTTTAAGATGCTGAAAAAGAATAAAATTAGTAAAATTAAAATAATTAACTGTGCAATAATTAAAAAAATGTTTTAAAAATGAAAAAACTAAATGAATAAAAATTAAGAAAAAATAATAAAAATTAAATTTAGAGATATTAAAATCAAAATCATAAATTTCGAACTTGTTGTGGTGGCAACTCTGCATGACATTCACTATTTGGTGCATTATCATAGCTGCTTACTATGTGCTGTTCATCGTGCTTTTCTGTAGTTTTATCCATTCTGTTGTTTACAATTAAATTTTATTTTTCAAGGGAGTTAACTGTAAAGTGCTTTACACATAAGACACGAACTGCGAATTGCGAATGGTCGCGAATTTTGACATTTCTTTCACATGAGTAATTTTTTTGGTCGCCGAAAAGTGCGAATAGTCAACAAAACAAAACCAAAAGTAAATAAATTAAAGTAAAATGAGTGCTAAGAAAAAATATTTAAAGAAAAGGTGGCTTTTATGCAGTTTCATTTGTTACCACTCATTTTTTTTTTTTAATTTTCCGTCTAGCAACGAGCAACACAACACAGTAAAGATGTTATACATTTGAGGCTAGGTTCGAACGAATTTTTTAGTCGCCGGTTTGTGGAATGCGTTCACTAGTTTTGGATTGCGAATTTACATTTGACAGTTCGCAGAAGATACGTTGTTGGTCGCGTAAAAAATATTAAAATACAAAATATTTCAATTTATAGTTATTTTATGCAGTGTTTTCCTTTTAAATCGTTGATTCGATCATTAATTCACTTCGTCGTAAAGTTAGAACAAAACAAAAATTGATATTAGCTGTGAAAATTGCTTAAAAAGATTTATTCGCATTCGCAGTTCGCAGCTCATGTGTAAAGCACTTAATAGGCTTATCTCTACTTGTAAGTTTTATGCACACAAGACCATTTACGGAGAATGCGGAGAAGAGTATGTGTTGACGTTTGAAATTGATTGCATGACGAAGAATAATTCGGTTGTTTTTAGTTAGGCTCTCGTGGAAGTAGATCGGAGCATCGGAGTTTTCGCCAATATCATTTAAAGAAAGTGGTCGAGAGTTTTTCTTCCGGAAATTTGCGAACGCCTTTAGAGTGTTATTTTTATCGTGGGCAGCTACAAATTTAACAATAGTTCTGTTCAACTAGCTGCACTGGACTACTCTGGGCAGAAAAGTGTAGCTTTTTTGTGTTCATTGAGAAATTTCTGCACTGACTTACACTGATTAGCGTTCATTGAGCTGAACTAGTGTACACTAGTTCCGAATATTTTGCACTACCTTTTGAGCTAGTGCAGGTTGGTGAAAACTGTCAAAATCAGTTGTTGTCATTATTCGATTATATTTTGTTAACGAATAAAGTTGATTTTTTTTCTGCGCTTTGTATTTTTGATTAAAGTTTTTAAATAATGCATGGATTAGAGCTAACTTCGAGTGAAGGGCAATCTCTGGTGATTCAGTGTTCTCCAATTAATCCAATAATATCTTAATTAAATCTATGTATGTATACCTATTTGCACGAAGGGTTCCAAACGCAAGTCTTTGAAAGTTCGATGAAAAAAGGTGAAGAGGAGGAAGAGATTTTGTGCCTAAAAAGCCAACAACGTCGTCGCAGGGGAATGAATTTCTTCCCTTTGCCATCGACTTCAGCGCAGGCATAAGGCATTTTACTTGCGCCGAATTTAATTTGTTTTCTTTTTTTTAACATCTGACGTATGACGTTTCTGCTTGAGTTTGCTCTGACAGTTTTCATGAACCTGCACTGCACTACACTATTCTACACTGGCCTTTTCCTGGTTGAACACAACTAATAATGACAGAGTTCTCCCTTGAACTTGCGCGAAAAATGTTAGCTAGTTGTGGCGGTTGAAATTCCAATAAGTGCAAATGTTGTTAAAAGTATTTTTTAAGATTTCATTCGGCAAAGACGGTATTCCGATTAAGATTGCGTCAGTTGCAAGGGCATTCATATTAAGCCTTTCAATTTCATGTCTGAGGCATTGGAATTCGGTATTTACGGTGTTGTTGTTGTGATCAGCTATATTTCAGGTGGAACTATTAATGTAAGTAGGTATGTTTGTATTGTGTGTGTGTTGTGTGTGCCTTTTTGCTGTGTAACAGTATAGGTATGGGTATTTGGCATAGGCATATAATTATCGTTTTTGTCTTTCAGACGAGAACAAAAATATTATTTATTTAAATTATATTTGTTAATTGTTTATTGGCAATTAAGTTCACGGCCTTAAGAATACAAGAAATATTCAGATTTCACTGTGTTATACTTTGGACTATATAAATTTTGGTTAAAGCAGAACAATCGGTTTTAAATAAACAGCACTTTAAAAGACGTCTAGTCACTTGCACCTTTACTCACATCAAGTTCCGGAACTCCATTCAACACCACAATAATATCCAATACCCGAAAAGATTGCAAGCAATCAAGCCTGGACCTGTTGCTTTTAAAACATCAGAACCGAATTTCGTTTAACGTGGACACCTGCCAGTTAAGTCTTAATTCCACGGTGGGTCTACCCACACTAACGGAGTCAGAATAAGTGCTGACCACCACCCTGAGTCAGTACAAGACCACCCAGTAGCAATTCTACAAACATGTTGGGGCATGTTCACACACCTTGCTGAGGAGCGAGGTCTACCTAGCACCTCTTGAATCCAAGTAAACTTAATCAATAGGAAAACAGCCACAAAAACCGGAAACCATCATCAGCAGTGATACTGAAGCTACGTCGGCCCAAGACAAGGTGGAAGCGTCCGCCGATCAGGTACTTCGAATTTACAAAAAAAAAATGGGATCCTGTTTTCTATCGGGATCTATTTCAAAGATACAAAAATCAGTTATTACGCTGGCGAGTAGATGGCTTTTTAGGGTAAGGTAGTGTAAGCTAAAGTAGGTGCGTTTTATTATTCACAAATCTATCTGGATCCGGATCTGGATCTTCCCTTGAAAATAAAACGATACGGATCTTAGTGACAGTAGTGTTATAAGCCCGTCTCTTTTTATCCTTGGGTTTGTAGATTTTAAATTATTTCTTGTCTCTTTTCTTTACACTGTAGGTTACACTACCTTACCATAAAAAGCCATCTACTCGCCAGTGTAATAACTAATTTTTGGATCTTTGAAATAGATCCCTATAGAAAACAGGATCCCAAATTATTTTTGTAATACATGTTAAAACTTAATCCAGATCCGGATTCAGATAGATTTGTGAATAATAAAACGCACCTATTATCTACGGATCTAGTGGATCCGGATCTGGATTATTTTTTAACATGTATTACAAAAACAATTTGGGATCCTGTTCTCTATCTGGATCTATTTTAAAGATCCAGAAATTAGTTGTTTTCTGGGGAGTAGATGGATTCTTATGGTAAGGTAGTGTGAGCTACAGTGAAAAGAAAAAAGACAAGACGCATTTGATAACCAACAATCATAAGCAAGAAGGAGATGAGCATACAGCACAACTGTCACTATGATCCGTAGCGTTTTATTTTCGAGGGTTAATCTATGTGGATCATTGGCGATAGTAAAACGCGGCTAATAACACGCTTATTTGATCTGAATTTTAATAATCAAATTCCCAACGTTCAATAAAAATCAGCTAGGTTATTTTAAAGTGTGGCCCGCACCTAAACTACCGTATATATCTCCCATAGATGTCACTGCAACGGAAAACAATTTTTGTACCGTTTATTGTCACTACGTTGTCTAAACTGCGTTACTGTCAAACTTTCAAAAAAATTGCTCCGCATCAAGCGTTATTTTCTAACAAATGCAATTCCTCAACTAAAATCCTATATATTTTAATTAGAATTGAATCATTCCGTTTTTTAGTAACTTTTTGTATGCATGTCTTCTAAATAGTTGATAAAGAATAAATATCTACGAATCAAACATAAATGCAATTGTAAACAAAACTGCAATCTGTACAATGGCAACTAAGCGCAAATCTTTAGGAAAACCGTCTGGAAGTGGACAGCAAAAGATAATACAAAATCCTAAAAGCCAAGATAATCTAGAAATCGAAACCGAAGACCATGGCTTGGAAACGGCAAACTTATCGGATGATGAGGAAGGAGGAACACGCATTGGCGATATATACATCCCGCCGCCAATTAAACCATATTGCTCCACGGAAAGCAAAGGACCGCGTCTCATAATCAAACAAATTGAAAATGTCAACTTCAAAAGCTATGCCGGAAAAGTTGTCCTTGGACCATTCCATCATGTAAGTTAACTATTTAATTTCAATCCTATAAAGATAAATTTCAAAGTATAGCCTGTTTTTCCCGCCAAGTGTTTCACGGCCATTATTGGACCCAACGGCAGCGGCAAAAGTAATGTCATTGATTCTATGTTATTTGTGTTCGGTTATCGTGCCCAGAAAATTCGTTGCAAGAAACTTTCAGTATTGCTCCACAATTCAGCTCGTTATCCTAATATGCAACGCTGTTCAGTTGCTGTCCATTTCATCCAGGTAGTTGACAAGGAAGACGGGAGCTGCGAGGAGATCACAAATACTGAGATTGTCGTTGAGAGAACTGCATTTCGAGATAACACCTCATACTACACTATAAACGGGCGTCGGGTGCAGTTCAAGGAAGTGGCAAAGCTTTTAAAACAGCACAACATCGATCTTGACCATAATCGATTTCTCATCTTGCAGGTTTGTTGATATCCAAAATGTTCTTTTCACTTCAATTATATGGGCATTATTTAAATACAGGGTGAAGTAGAATCTATTGCAATGATGAAACCAAAAGGCCTGACTGAAAACGAGTGTGGTATGCTAGAATATCTAGAGGACATTGTTGGAACAACGCGCTACAAAGAACCTCTTGTTAAAATCAATAGCCGCGTTGAACAACTCACAGAAGAGCGTACCGAAAAGCACAATCGGTGTAAGTTAGCAGAACGTGAAATGAAAGATCTGGAACAACCATACAACGAAGCCGTGGAATACCTCAAATTAGAGAACCAACTTACCAGGACGACAAATCTACAAATTCAGAAGTATTTAAGTGAAAAGAACAAAAAGCTCGAAGAGTACTCAAAGGAACAAGAGGGTATTGTAACTGAGCTAAAAGAGCATGACACAGAAGCGGAAAATTTAAAAACGGAAAGACTTACAAAGGAAAAAGCTATGAAAGAGGAGTTGGCGTGAGTTGATTTTGTTCTATTTTTCTAGGAAATTTCTTGAATAAGGTTATGTCGTATTGTTGTAAGCGTTAGCATAAAACAATACACGCTGGATTCAGCTGTTTTTTTAGTGCAAATGTCAAACAAATTCAACAATTTTTTGTTTCGTAAAAAATATATCTTTACATCAATACTGATGATTTTTTTTAAAGCTATACACATTATTTTACTCTTTTTCCGTGCAAGTTTACAAAAAAAAATTAATATAAAATTAAATGTGATGGTAAAATATGACCAATAATGAAAGAATATGCATTATTCCTTTATTTGAGATCTTTTTGGATAAAACTTGATGGAGGTTTGTTTTTCCTTATTTGGATTTAGAGGAAATTGTATTCATCTGGAATACTTATGTATATAAAATATATAAATATAAAATATTGGAATTTCATAAAAAAAGCCTTACTTTATAAAGAACATAGGCCTGATTTCAGTTATGCAAATTTTACAAACAGAAAAAACAATCAAAATATGATAATAGAAGTGCATATTTCAAATACAAATAATTAACAGTTAACAGTAAAATACAGTTAATAATTAGTATAGATTAGATATTATGTTGAACTTATTTATTTTCATATTTTTTTCATTCAAATTCTTTTTTTTTTTTTCAAATATTTAAAAACAGATACATTTTGAAGATTTAAACAAACAATCAATAGAAGTATATTAAAAAAGCCTATAAATTTATTAGGAGTACGAATTCTAAAGTAATATTATATTGATTTAATATACATATTATGTAATTTTAGAAAATCACACGAACAAATCACAAGCACAACAACAATATAAATCTCTTGATCTTCATAATAGTTTCATACTAAAAATTGTTAAAAAAAACATCAAAGCTCCCGTTCCGAATTGCTACGAAATTCCGGGTTCGTGAAAAGTGTTATCAAGTTCTGAATTTCATTTCAATATTTCTGCTACAATTATATATATAATAATATTCAGTATCGATTTATTAGTTTTATTTAAACATTATTTCCTTAATATGTATTGAATGTTAGTTAAAATTGACTTTGAGAATAAAACATAAAAGGTAGCCTTTCGCCAAATGCTAAAATTATATTATGACCCAGAAAAAATATGTTTTAAATATCAAAAATTCCAAGCGAAAGATTTTACATAATTTGGAATCGAATTCAATCCTTTTATACCTAAAATGTTATGGGTAGTGCCTTTTGCGAGAAAGTGACAAATCCTCCAAGAGTATTTCTTATATGATTTCTCCGCAAGAAGTTTTTCACCCCTTCTGATCTAACTTTAGTCTACAAAGCCTATATCCGTCCAAAGCTTGAGTACAATTCCCATATACTACACTACACGAATATGGAATGCTTTACCCGGCTCAATATTTTCCACTCATTGCAATGAGAACTGACGGCTTCTTCTGTGTCGTTAAGTCGGTGCAATTTGTTTTGCCTTTCTACATTCGCTGTTTTTTTTTCTTCGTTGCATTTGAGGTCAGCCTACAATCACTGAATTTTTCAAATAAACAATATTAGAAATTAAAAATCTTAATTTTGCACTTTAGTATAGTTTGCGCGAATTCCCTTGGCGATGTTCCACAGTTCAACTAATCTACAGGGCTTGTTTTTGTTGCTTACAATCTTACTCCTAAATACACACGATTGTATGAAAGTAAATGAAACTATTTATTTTTATGAAAATAATTATATTTTTAATACGAAAAAAAATAAATCGGAAAAGAAAAACAAACAAAACCACCAAAATCGTCAAACTGAATAGAAGCTATTAAAAATAGGTTTTTACTTGTTCTCCACAATTGATCACAAATGTATCAATTTGGATTAATAATACCGGTTTATCAATTCATTGACACTTTTTGGAAAATATCAATGTATTGATCTTTGACAATCGTAATAAGGGTGTTAGAGGAATAATATTTTTTTCCTTCTTCAGTAAACTGAGTTTCGATGAATTACTTTTGAACAATTTGAAAGAATTATCAACAATTGTTCGATAGTTTTTCATTTTGTTTGCAATTAATCAATTAACTCTTTATTTCCGCAGACAATTTGAAAAGTTGCAAAAAAACGCAGATCAGCTGAAGCAAAAGCACGAAAAAGCAATGAGTGATGTTACTCAAATTCAAACAACCATGCAAGCCACAAATAAGCGACGAAAACAAAATAAGACTCAATTAGAAAAATTTGAAAACGAATTGATCGACTTGGAGAAAATACCGGACAAAAATAAAAAAGAAATCGAGGAGTGTGAAAAGAAATGTGGAAAACTAACTAAACAAAAAAATGATATGGAGGAACAACTTCAGCGAAATTATGCCGAACTAGAGGAACAAACCAAACCACTTATCGAAAAACGTGAAATTTTGGAAACGGAGCTTATAGGTTTAAAAAAAAATGTTGACGAGGCTAAAGCCGAACTGGCTCTGTCCGAACAAGAACTTAAAATTTTAAAACATGACGAAACTCAAGAAAAGCGAAAATACGAATCGCTTAAGACTTCTTTTGATGATTCAGAGATAGGGCTTGGTCAGAAGCAAGAAAAACTCAATGAGTTGCAACGAACAATTCCCGAGCTTATACAGCAAATGTCTGAGAAGACAGTTGAATTGCACAAAAATCGCAAAGAAGAGGAAGCACTACAAACTCGATTAATGTCGCTCAAAGCCGAGGTAAGTTAATTAAACTCTCAGAAAAAAAATGTAACCTTAATATTTAATTCGGTTTAGATAAATGAAAAACTGAGTAGTTTTCAAGCAACACGTTCAAATAACAAGGTATTAGATTTTTTAATGAAGCAAAAGAACGAAGGCAACATTCCGGGTATATTGGGAAGACTAGTAAGTAGACGCAAATATTTGCAAGGTATAGCAACTCAGATATATTTAATAGGGTGATTTGGGCGCTATCGATTTGAGGTACGATGTAGCGATATCAACTGCTTGTGGACGACTTGACAACATTATTGTTGATTGTGTAAACACAGCTCAACAATGTATTGAATATCTTAAACGTTATGATGTAGGTAGAGCATCATTTATCGCTTTAGAGAAAGTTACTCATCTTCAGAATCAAATGCAGAGAATAAGCACGTAAGTTGCCAAATCATTTCAATTTTTTTGTATTTATTTCAAAAAGTTTGTTTTTATTCATCTTAGACCTGAAAACGCTCCACGACTGTTTGATCTGGTCCGCGTAGAAGATGACCGTGTGTTACCTGCTTTTTATTTCGCCCTTCGAAATACTCTTGTCGCAACAGATTTGGAGCAAGGCTCCCGAATAGCCTACGGAGCTCGTCGATTCCGTGTTGTCACTCTAAATGGCGATTTAATTGAAACATCAGGAACAATGTCAGGTGGTGGCCGTACACAAATTCGTGGTAAAATGGGAACAAAAGTTCAAACTAAAACCAAGCCTTCAGAGACCAACTCATCTCTAATATCACAAAAAGCTCTTGAGGACATGCAAGTTCAGGCTGAAGAAATTCAGTCTAGAATCAATTTTTGCCAAGAAGAACAAGGGCGTTTAGAACGAGAACTCTACCAACTTAATTCCAAAAAGCAAAGCCTGGAAGCCGAACTCAACAAACTGAACATCACAATCAATAGTTTAAAAGAGCAGTTGCCCAGAATTAAAGACCAGTTGCAAGCACAGAAAATTCGTATGGAAAAAACTACATCTGATGCAGCTAAAGTAAGTCAAATAGAGTCTCAGATCGAAAATAAGCGTACATCATTCGAGAAATCCGAAAGTGCAGCAAATAAAATATCAACTAAAATTGACGAAATTAAGAAAAGGATCGAAGATATTCATGGTGAAAAAGTAAAAGTAGTTCAAAATAAAATTAACAATCTTAACAAACAAATTAAGACACTAACCAATAATATGGCTAAGCTCAGTGTAGAAATTACTACATCCGAAAGGAATTGCAAAAAAACCGAAAATAAAATCGAGAGTCTTAAAGGCGAAATTAAAACTGCAGAAGATGAAATTCGTGCTCTTAGCGTGGACCGGGAAAAGCTAAATTTGCTTGTAGCTGAATTTTTGGAAAAATTTGATGCGGCAAAAGTTGAAATGCAGAACGCTAACAGTGAATCATCAAATGCGAGTAAAGAAATTATTGAAATTCAGAAAAAGGAAAGCGCATTAACTTTGAAGCGAGTGGAAATAGAGCAAAATTTACAAACAATCGATAAGAAAATCTCAGATCTTAAGCGAGAACTACCTCATTGGCGAAATAAATTGAAACCTTTGAAACTGCATGAAATACCAGGTGAAACGGAACCCGTAGAACCATTGAAAACTTTTACCGAAGAAGAGCTTGGCACTCACAAACTACAAGACATTCAGTATATGTATTCAGTACAGGAACAAAAACTGGAATCAAAGAAACCAAATTTATCATGTATTCAAGAATATATAAACAAACGCGAAGTTTATTTGGAGCGTGTAAAAGTTCTAGAAGACATCACTACTAAGCGTAATGAGATGCGACAGTTGTACGATGATGTGCGAAAAAAACGGTACAACGAGTTCATGCAGGGTTTCCATATAATAACTAGGAAGCTCAAAGAAATGTACCAAATGATAACTCAAGGTGGCGATGCTGAATTGGAATTAGTTGACTCAATGGATCCATTTACAGAAGGTGTCTCATTCAGTGTACGACCACCAAAAAAAACCTGGAAAAATATATCCAATTTGTCTGGTGGTGAAAAAACGCTTTCTTCGCTGGCGCTTGTATTTGCCCTACATTATTATAAACCATCACCACTGTATTTTATGGACGAGATAGATGCGGCATTAGATTTTAAGAACATTTCCATTGTGGCGCATTATATTAAGGTAAGTAAGAGTTTTTTGTTTGAACCAAAATATAAATTATTTGAAATAAAATATTTTTACAGGAAAGAACAAAAAATGCTCAATTCATTATTATATCGCTCCGTTCGAACATGTTTGAGCTATCCGATTTTATAGTTGGTATATTTAAAGTACGCGATTGTACAGATGCTGTGACTATTCGCAACAAAATTATATCAACTGCCATCAGATTAACTCAGAATGAAACATCAAATGATATGGGTTTCGTACCGCCTTCAGAAAGCACTGCCTTGTCTCAGGCTATCATTGTGAACAATGAGCACACCATTGTTTCCCAAGTATCATCAATAGAACTAAATGCAACGAGCAGTATTACTGATTCATTTTTCAAAAAACCCAAACCTCCACCGCCACCAACGTCAGTTTAAGGGCTTAAATATTAGTTATTCAGAATTTAGTTAAAAACTAAGAATTTAATTTTGTTTAATTTCTTTATTGTACAAAACGTAGTTTGTTTTAAGTTAGACTTTTTTTCTCTTAACTGTTCATTTAGATATAAATAACCTAAGCATTTTTTGTTCTTTTGTACACCGTTGGTAAACGTGTTATCTTTATTTCTTGTTTGTTTTTTTCGGACAAAATTATATACAAATAAAATATTATACCTCGTAAAATAGGGTTTTTAATAGCGATATAAGGTGGTGGACGCATAAAAAGCAAATTCTTCCTTTTATTTAAATTAACATTCTTTAAGCATTTTACTGAAGAACAGAGAATTTTTGTCTCGCCCCCGAGAAAATGTGTTAGTGAGAGTGCATTAAAGGAACAAAAGGTGCACCCATCAAAAAATAATACCACCAAACAAATTTGAACAACTCAGTGGTCAGTAAATTTTCCTATATCTCCTGCTTCTAACACCCCCACTTGCTTTGCATTGCTTTGGTCATGTCATTCAATGTGTGTGGTAGAAGTGAAGTATGTTTGGCACCCAAAACTGATATCACCAAATTCGGGGAGGTTTACCCACAGGACTTCAAGCTGTGATTGTAAAAAGAAAGAAATTTCTTCTAAATACATATTCATGCTTATTTTGACATTCTCATGAATAGTCTATTCGTTAGAATGATTCTATTCCTTCGAATGAACTTTCTTAATTTTGAGATTCGAACGAATAACATTCATTTGCGAAAGATAGCATAAAATGAATTTCTTTGATAAAAATAATAAATAAAAAATAAAAATATGGCATTTGTGTTGTTTATAAATGAAGATGGTGTTGAAGAAGTGCAGAGGAGAAGGATAGTGGATGCTTTCCGTATCAACGCGGGTGGTAAAAAACCCTTTGCTACCTCCAGGTTTTCTTCCATTATTTTGATTAACTTTTCCTTTTGTTCGCGGTTTGTCCAATTGGAATGCGACCTTTAAACATAAAACAATAAAAAAAAATTAAAAAAAAGTAATGTATTTTCCATGAAATAATTAAAAACTTACATGTTTTGTTGCTTACTCGACAGAAAAATTCAAACGACACAAAAATGACATTTAATTCTATTCTTTCGAATGTCAAAATTGAATTAGCTTTCGCAAATGAATGAACTTTCTATGGATTGGGTGAACTTTCGATTTGTTCGATTGACATTCTAATCACCGAGTCTCAAAATTAAGTTTCAACGAATTCGACTCACTTTCGAACGAAAGAGAATGTCAAAATAAGCACCATTATCTTTGCCGTTGAAATTTAAAGTTAATTTTGCAGGTAATGTGTATCTAGGGAACCGACTTAAGAAGTTCGTTTTCTCAATCTAACAGCTGTAGTGAGAGGAAAAAGCCCACAGAATTGAGTGGTATTTGCCCCGTGGATTTTTAAATATGACTAACAAATAATTATTGGGGAAGAGTGGATCATTGAATACTTATAAACATTTGCTCAAAGTAATTTTTCAAAGTTGATTTTGTGACCAAAAAAATTTTTGAACAATTTCCGATCGCCCCGCATTCAAGAAATACTAGCGATGGAGTGGATCATTGAATACTTATGAGCATTTGCTCAAAGTTGTTTTTCTTAGCCGGCTGCCTTTTCCAGGATTTGCCTCAATGTGAATATTGGTCTATGGTCGATCTGCTGGACCGAAAGCAACACTTAAACTTGTCAACTAAATTATTATAGAACAGTTTAGGACGCTCACACTGCAGTTTGGATATGACTGCATAATAATACATTTAAGTAAGGATATGCCTTGATAGTTCTTGCAAGACAGGGTCATTTATCATCATATATATATCCAGCTGATGGTCCCGGCATGTTTCCTCCACTCATATTTGGTTGCTGTTTTGAGGAACACACTGTACACCACCTTCTTTTTTTAAGGGCTTTGCAGGCAAGCCACCAGATCTTGTAACCGTGTTTATTTATTTATAGCTAAGCTTACCTATTCTATACTGGGCGGTGGAACTGGTTCTTTTTTAATTAGAATTGGGTTTTCTTCTTGCCCCTAAATTACCTTAGTTTTTTTGAAGAGCCTGCGTTACGATCTTCAGATCCAACTTACCTTTTGTATACATTTTCTGGTTGTTGTTTTTATCGCAAACTCTTGAGTTGCGAGCCTGCGTAAACTATATTCTTTCTACGTCAGATCTTTTTCTCTCTACTAGTTGCTCGATAATGTGCATGTGCATCCTTTAGCACTCATTTCAGTTGAACGCATTCACCATCACTGGATCTTCCTCGAAGGTGAAAATATCGTGGTATTGGGAACACTGATTGTTTGTGTCCGTAGTAAAGAATATTTTTCATAATTGCTTTTTATTGTCATAGTTTATTTGTTTATATATTTATTGTTACTTGTAAAATGTTTCAAGTAAATTAAAATTATTTTATAATTAATATAACAAAATAAGTTTTCACGTATGTAAGTGAACATTAATTACAATAATACTCCAACTGTTAAGTGATATTTATTTTTAAAAAAAGCTACCCCCCAGAAAATCGGGGACAATCCAACGAAAAGTAGGGAAAAACTATGATATAACTTGCATAAAGTGACCAAAAAAGCCTCATTTAACAAGATCATTATTGATCGAAATATCCTTTTAATAACTTATTACATCTACTCTTGAAGAAGTCGTGTATATCGACGAAAAGACTGTTTTTTTAGACCATATGAATTAAATCTGATAGTAAAAAGAGCCGATAAAAATGGCTGTTAATTATTACTATCGGGCAAGTGTAAAAAGTCAAATGTACTACAAAAATTGATTTTAACTTGCGATATATATGTATATGTACATGTAGGTATGTACCACATACCTATAAACGTGGTATTTAAGGTTCTTCGGTCATTCCCTAAAGTATTGCTTGAAACTTTTTTTAGCTCCAAAGCTAACTTATTGACATCCGTTATGCAAATTCGGCACACCGTTTATCACACAGAAACATTACTTTCTGTGCTTTCTTTACTCCAGCTTCTTGTCTTTACTAGTCTGCCTACTAAGAAAAATTTAACATTTTTTGTATGGAAATAATAAATCTTTGTAAATCACAATCTGCGTCAGTATGATATGAACCCGACTCGAAATTAGCTTGACGGCAAACAAATATTTATTCAATTCCATCGCAATTGGAATCTTTTATGAATCCCGAAAAAACCATCACCAAATCCTTTCGAAAGGCCAATTTGTATGAGATTTTCCACTACGATGAATTTTGTCATAGTTTTTGTCGGAATTCGATGCAAGTTTCGTATAATATAGAGCTGATTTATATTGGGGACTGTAGTGGATATTATTATATTCATTAAACAACAAAACAAGGTCAATAGCATTCGATAACAAACAAATCACCCTTATACCGATAGTCGTTTTACTAAAACGCCAGTAAAACGACAAGGCTCTAGAAACGAAAATTGGAATTTTATTGAAACGACTATCGTTATAATGCTTAGAAAAGTGAAGAACATAGAGAACGCTGCCCTTTTCGTATTATTTAAGCACCAAGGGGGCGGAGTGGCGATTTATGTCAAAGAAGGCCTAATTTGTAAAAAAAAAGTTTTCTCGCCATCGAATTGCTCATGCGAATACCTTTTTATAGATATAATTGGTGAAGTCAGTAACCTTCTACTGGGCACTATTTATAGGCCGAATAGAAATATAGATTTAGAACCTATATACAATCTTATGGAGCAAATAACATCAAGTTCCACAAATATTATTATATGCGGGGACTTTAATAGCAACTTATTAGTCGACGATAACCTTAGTGAAAATATGAAATCTTTTGATATGCATTCTGTTAATTTGTCTGTGCCAACACACTTTACTAAGACTTCAAATACTTTATTGGACCTCTTTTTTGTAAGTGAGAAAGATCGGGTTCTTTTTTATAATCAACTCTCCGCTCCAGTTTTTTCCAAACACGACTTGATTTTTCTGACATATGATTTCTGGACTAAAACTAGTTCCGACAATAATAACATAAAATATAGGGATTATAAAAACGTTAACATGTTAGCACTTCAACAACATATTCGTTCGATTTTTTGGGATAATATTTATCTGATGCCTTCACCATATGACCAAGTGGATTTTCTAAATGATAACTTAAAAATGCTGTTTGACTGTCACGTGCCTTTGAAAACAAAAAAATATAAATGTGTTTCAA
Source organism: Chrysotoxum bicinctum (assembly GCA_911387755.1). Lineage (NCBI taxonomy): Eukaryota > Metazoa > Arthropoda > Insecta > Diptera > Syrphidae > Chrysotoxum > Chrysotoxum bicinctum. Next base: position 101,931,436 of record OU426987.1, on the reverse strand, counting down.
AGCCCTGGTTTAGTGAACGAATCAAACAACTGATGAACCAAAGAGATCGAGCTTATAGAAGCTGGATAGTTTTTCGGGTGGAAGAACTTCAGAAAGCTTATAAGTCCCTTCGTAATACAGTTGTTCTAGAAATTAGAACTGCTAAAGAACAATTTTTCTCTAGCCGACTAAACGTTAATAGTGATAGTCGAAAACTCTGGCAAAATCTCCGAAAGCTTGGAATTGGTAAGCAACGACAAAATTCTCAAAATAATATTGATATAAACGAACTGAATCGTAAATTTTTATCTACTCCAAATAATGAGATTTCAACCGAATTACTCACTGATTCGACATTACCTCTAACCGACTCTGCATTTAGTTTTTCAGGAGTGAGCAATCTAGATGTTGTGGAAAGTTTTCTTTCTATAAGATCCAACGCTGAAGGAGTAGATGAAGTAAATCCTGTATTTGTGAAATCAATTTTGCCAATGATTTTACCCTACTTTACACATATTGTCAATACAGTTCTCACAACAGGAATTTTTCCTCAGAAATGGAAGATGGGTAAAATAATTCCTATTCCCAAAAACTCACTTTGTGAAGAATTTAAACCAGTCTCAATTCTTCCATTTCTGTCTAAAGTTTGTGAGCGCATTATGCAAAAACAACTGAATGGCTATGTAACCCGCAACAATTATTTGGTACCAATCCAGTCAGGCTTTCGCGCTCAACACAGCTGCACAACTGCACTTCTTAAAGTCATTGAAGACATTAGGACCGAATTGGATAAGGATAGCGTAACATTTTTAGTACTTCTAGACTTCTCCAAAGCTTTTGACATGGTGAACCACACGGTGCTGATGAATAAGCTGCGTTCGGAATTTAATGTATCTTCGGATGCAATAAAATTACTTCTTTCTTATCTTACCAACAGAAAACAAGCCGTTTGTATAAATAATAGTCTGTCTGAGTATCTACCTATACTTAAAGGTGTTCCGCAAGGTTCCATTTTATCCCCCCTGCTATTCTCGATGTATATAAACGAAATTGCTTCTCTTATTCCCGACGCATCAAAGCACTTTTATGCAGACGATATACAAATCTATAGAAGTTGTTCACTGGGCCTTATCGAAAATTGCGCTTTTGCTATCAATCAGGATCTCGAGCGGATCTCAAATTGGGCAGCTGATAACGGTTTGGCTCTTAACCCAAACAAATGCAAATGCCTTGTGATATCCAAAAAAGAACTCAATTTGCTATATTTTCCGTCAATCATGCTAACTGGTACTGTATTAGAATTTGTAAACACTTCTAGGAATCTTGGTGTGGTTTTCAATAGGACGCTTACATGGAATGACCATATAAATTCATTAGTAGGAAAAGCATATGGCACCCTAAGAACATTATGGACTGCGCAGAGGTTTACGCCAATTAAAACAAGAATTCTACTAGCTAAGTCTTTGGTTTTACCAGTGTTAACATACGGATGTGAAATCTATCACAATTGTGACTTATACAGCAAAAACAAGTTAAAAGTAGCCTTTAATAGCATCATACGATATATTTATGGATTAAAAAGATATGACCATGTTTCCCATCTGAGAAGAAACTTTTTAAAAATGTCTTTCGATAACTTTATCAAATTCCGAACTTTGGTACTACTTTTCAAAATCATAACTACGCGAAAACCAACATACCTTTATGAAGAACTTCGGTTTTCAGTATCAAACAGAGCAACTTATTTAATTCATCCACATTTTAAGTGTCTTACATCGGAGAGACAATTTTTCATCTCTGCCTGTCGCTTGTGGAACTCACTCCCAACTTACTTGCGAGAACTTAGCGACATACAAAAATTTCAAAAAAGTTTACATAATTTCATTTCCAATCAAAGCGACTAACTTATCTTTTACAGACTCCTCACTTCTTATACTCTATTTCTTCCTTTTTCTTTTCTTCCTTCTTTTTCTATTATACCAATATAATAAGATACAATACTCGTAGAATAAGATACAACAAATTTCTTTTTTGCCTAAATTGTTTTTCTTTTTTCTTTGTACATAAATGTTTATATAATTAATTATTATTTATTTTTATTTTTTTTTATTATACTTTTTTCTTGGCTATTTCAATTCTTAATATTATATACAAATGTTATCATATATTTTATATTCATAAGCTTTCACTACCTTATAAGATTTATCTTAATGTGTTAGTAACAATTTCAAATAAATAAACTAAACTAAACTAAAATGTGGTCTCTGGAGCCTTCTCGTTTTAAAGGCGTTTTATTAAAACGACTATCGGAATAAGGGTGAATTTTAAAAAGTTGCAGCGCATCATATCATTTAGTAAAATTTGTTTGCGCGAAAGCGACCGCTACTCAATTTTCATTATCGGAACGTTTCCAATTTTAGTTATCTGAAATTGTATTTCGTTTGGACAATCCTTGAAAAAAAGTTTTTTGAAACGAATATTTTCTTTTTTATTTTACCTTTTGTTTTTCTTCATTTAATTCAATTGAAACGCATTATTTTCTTTTTATTTTTTTATCTGTATATATATTTCGAGAACTTATTTGCCTCATCATCAGTAGCTAAAAATAAATACATGCGTTTTTTTATGAACATAAATATATACGAAATTTAATTATATACATATAAAAATTACCAAAATTATTTTATAGAAAATTATTTGATAACAATCTGTTTTTAGACATTTGTTTTTGAAATTAAAAATCATTGAACAAATTTTCTTACCCCCAGTTTCACAGTGGAAGTTTAAACCCCACTTTTGGTTTAAACTTCAGTTCAACAATAAATTTGGTTTCACAGTCCTTGAACAGAGTTCATTTTGTAGTTTAAGTTAAACGACACTATTCTGCCGTTTAAATCTCAGTTCGACAACCCCTTCAAACATTTGAAAATATAATTTATTTTTATTTTTAATTTTTGTTTCCTGTCACAGGTCACAACAAACTTTCCTTGATTGTTTTTTCTTTGATTTAGATAGAAAGAGAAAACAATTTACTTAAACTACGTTTAATGAACTGAAGTTCAGATAAGACTGTGAAACCGGACGACTTGAACTTCAAATTTAAACTCCAGTTCAGGTTCAGCAGAACTTAAGTTTAAACTCTCACTGTGAAACTGGGGGTTATAAAGTTACTAAGTATTTAAAGTGTATAAATTTATTTAATTTTGAATTTGATTAATCTTTAAATTTTCATTATTTATTAGATTGTAATATGTATTAGTGTAGTCTCTTTTATCTGTTTTGTAGTTACACGCAATGCCCTCATTCTTTATATTTTGGTTAACTTCATGAATTTGTAACTTAAATTTGTTTTTTTTTCTAATTTTAAAATCTTAGCACCATTAAAATCAAAAGAATGTCCATTTTTCTTAACGTGATCAGCTAAAGCAGCTATATTTTTGTTTACTGATCCTTCGTTAACTTTTTGACATTCGGTATTGTGTTGATTCATTCTTGATCCCAGTTTTTGAATAGTTTCTCCAATGTATATTTTTTCGCAATCATTGCATTTTACAGAGTAAACTAATCCACTGTTTTCTGTTTTATTAATTTTTTGCTTTGTATTTAGAAAGAATTTTGAATTTTGTTCTGTTGGCTTCATTGCTGCTTTAACATCTGGTATAAAATATTGGCACACTTTTGCTAAGGACTCACTTAATTTTGGTACATATGTCATCGCTGAATAAATTTTCTTATCTGTATCTGATGAATCTTTTGTCCGAACATCATTGTTAGATAGAAAGCTGTAGTTACTTTGGTCAAATCTTTGAGGTGAAATAATTTTGGCTTGTAGATTTTCGTTTTTAACTGATGAATGGGTTTTGGATGAAGTAATATTTAATGCTTTGAATAAAATAGATTTTGAGCCACAATTTTGGACATTCTTTCGATTTTAATGGGGCTAAGATTTTAAAATTAGAAAAAAACAAATTTAAGTTACAAATTCATGAAGTTAACCAAATTATAAAGAATGAGGGCATTGCGTGTAACTACAAAACAGATAAAAGAGACTACACTAATACATATTACAATCTAATAGTTAATGAAAATTTAAAGAACAATCAAATTCAAAATTAAAAAAATTTATACACTTTAAATACTTAGTAACTTTATAAGAAAATTTGTTCAATGATTTTTAATTTTTTAATTTCAAAAACAAATGTCTAAAAACAGATTGTTATCAAATAATTTTCTATAAAATAATTTTGGTAATTTTTATATATAATTAAATTTCGTATTTTTATGTTCATAAAAAAACGCATGTATTTATTTTTAGCTACTGATGATGAGGCAAATAAGTCCTCGAAATATATATACAGATAAAAAAATAAAAAGAAAATAATGCGTTTCAATTGAATTAAATGAAAAAAAAACAAAAGGTAAAATAAAATATAAAGATAATATAATTCAGCAAAACAAAAAATCATAATATATATTTTCTTTTTTATTAAATCATTACAAATTCTAAATTATTAAACTACAAATCTTTTTCAGAGCCTCAGTAGTAGGCCCACTTAAGTTGCTTATGTCTTCCCCATTGTCGCACGCCTTCGCAATTGCCGGATCAACAGGTAGTGATCCTAGAAATTTGACTGACATTTCTTCGCACATTGCAGCAGCACCGCCCGTTTTAGCTGGGAAAATATCGGAAGAATTTCCACAATGTCCACAGACAAAAGAGCTCATATTCTCGATGACACCAAGAATAGGAATGTTCTGTTTCTTGCAAAAAGATATTTCTTTACGGACATCTAAGAGTGATACTTCCTGGGGGGTTGTGATTATCAGTGCTTGGAGGGTCGGCGCCTTGTCGTCTTTCAAATAACTCACAACAGATAAATGCTCATCAGAAGTACCAGGCGGAGTGTCTAGAAGTAGCAAATCAAGTTTACCCCAATCGACTTCACTCAAAAACTGTCGAATCATCCCATTTTTCTTTGGTCCGCGCCATATTATAGCATCATCGGTTGATCCCAAAAGAAAACCAATTGACATGAGACATATATTGTCTTCTACACTAACAGGCGACCAGCCGGAACCCGATTGATGGACATTCTCGTTTTCAACTCCGAGAATTCGAGGCTGTGATGGACCACAAATGTCGATGTCTAAGACTCCAATATTCTTATTGGGAAATATTTTGCCGAGAAAGCGCGATAGAAGCATTACCACAGAGCTCTTGCCAACACCACCTTTTCCGGAGAGTATCAAGAGCTTGTTTTTCACATCTTGTAAGCGTTCTGCTACAAGCTCTTTTCCTGGATCTTCTTTTTTGCTGTTTGGGTCACTGCAAATCCTTTGATTTGGGCAGCCCTGGCATGCGTTGCCGAAGCCAGCGTCGGCACTTTCAACACCGGGACAATTTTCAGGTTCCTCAATCATATCGGTCACTGTGCAAAGTGCAATCTCAATTTAATTTAATTAAAAAAAATGACTTTATTTAATATTATCTAAACAAAAATATATAGTTCTCTTACTACGTTTATATGGAGAATTGAATCGGAATTGAATCAGGATTTAGCTCCATGTATACCTAGATCGGATTGAAATTTGAAATAGGATTTCTTGATCCAATCCCACTAAACGAGCTGAATCGAATCGAAAATATGCTTGTATACCAGAATCGAAGAATCGAGTGTATGTATGTCTGTTACCCCGGTTAGGGGCCAGTTATAGAGCCTGTTTAGATTGGGAAGATTGAGTACGGACTGGTGAGTACCATCGTGTTTACATTAAAAAAACTTTGAGGCGCCTCACGATGGGTTTTACGTGGAATTATTTGAATCGAAACATTTTTTTATCGTCATTAATAAATATTTATCAGGAAACTTGTTTGCTCTTTTGTCCAATTCGTCATTTTTTTCCTTACAAAATTCACACGAACAAAATTAAATACTTTTATAGACAGACAGCTGTTGTTTTCTTGAAAATTGACAAATTGAAATGGACAAAATGAAATAAAACGAAACGTTTCGGTTATGAAACAGTACTCACGAGTCCAGTTTTTATGTTTTCTTCATGCCTCACGAGACCTCTCACCCCGCACTTTTCTTGCCTACAAATTGCCGTGAGTCCGTACTCAATCTTCCCAATCTAAACAGGCTCATTGAAAATCATCATTGAAACACAAATCAGTGGAACGGTGGAATATTTTTTGACAAGTCGGTTATAGCAATCAATAATTTCGCTGTCATTGAAAAGATCTGTCATTGAAAATATCTGTCGCTTTGATGCTTGCTAAATTACTAGTGATGGGTACCTCATTCATGAGGCAATACAAAATGTCGCATGTTATGTTATTCGCAAAATCGTAAGTGTGGCTATGTTAAGCTGTGCAGAGTTGATGTGGAAGGAGAAAATATAAGCAAAACAAGAGACGAGGTAGAGATATATTTATTCTGACAACAATAAAGAGGGTAAGGGAGAAAATATTATCTGCGTTTCTTTTGCTGTCAGAATCAATTGTAGGTAGGTATATAAAGTTGCATATGCGAGGCGCGAAATGAATACAAGCAAAAAGTATTGAGAGTGTATGAGAGTTCTGGTTTGTTTAAATTCTGATACGATTAATTACCGAGGTTGCCATTTTGTCGACTTTGTAATAAGATCTAGAGGAATTTGAACTTAATAAACTCAAATTGTTTTATTTCGTTTTGGAAAACTAAATAATTTCAAATTGGCTTTATTTCGTTATGGTAACCAAAATAATAATAAATAAAAAGAAAATAGCTTTTGCATAGTATGTAGGTACATACCCATAGAAAATTGTATGAAATTAAAAAAAAAATAAAAAATAAAAAAAATAATTTTGATTAAGTACAAAAACGAAAAATTATTGTTATGCGTTGATAGGTATTTATATAATTAAATATAAAAAAAATTTTGATATATGTAGGTATAGACCAGTTTTTTAAATTTATTCATGTAAACTTTGTTTGCAAAAAAATATAGAAAATTTTTAATACTTTTTATGTGTATAAATAACAATTTTAGAAATTCATAAATATTCACATAAAGCTATTTTGAAAAAAAATCAAATAAGTTTTTCGAGAAAAAAATAATTTTACAAAACTTAAATTAAATAAACGAATGGAAATTAAATTTCGAAAAAAACATTGCGCCGGTTTTTGAGATATCGAATTTTCCAAAAAGAATGACTTTTTTCCAAAAATTAAAAAAAATATTATAAATATATAAGACTTGATAATATTAAAATTTTCAAAAAAGTATGAACATTTTTTGGAAAAGGAAAATTTGTATACGAGTGAAAATATACTATTCAAAGATTGTCTTTTTATTTTTATATGTATTATACATTTGTTTTAGTATGAATTCTTTTCCACATCACCCATTGAGGTAGAAAACAAGATGCGTTTTTTTTTTTCGAGGTGTCCCCAGTAGGCCTATTCCTCGTTACATTATTACTTTATATTTAATAAATTACTAGATTTATTTCACATTTAATAAATAAATTAAAAACAAATATAAAATATTAATATATTAAAATAAATATCATAAATATAATAAATATATATCATTAAATTCTAAATCTAAAGAAATTTTTCCGTTGGCTTTTCCTTCATTTCCTTGTTCGTTTTCCTCAATTGCAGTATGATCAGTCCGATCAGCAGAAACTTGACGATCTTTTCCTGGTGTTCCGTTGAGCAAGCTGGTATTGGTATCCTTTCCTTTTCTCTTAAAATTTCGTTTGTCCATCTTTCGGCAATCCTTTCAATAGTTTGTTTTTTCGAAAAATGCTCCAAAAACATTTTTTGAAAAATACTGACAGTTTCTTCGAAACGGATCGAAGGAACTGTCAGTTTACCAAACTCTGAAGTTGTTGTCTTAGTATCATAAGCTCTCAGTTCTATCAACAAAGTCTGTTCCCTGACTTTGTTGACCTCGTCGATCATGAACTGAGAGCAAGTTTCACAGTGTAACTTCTTTTGCAGTTTAACTGCGGCGAACCCTGAGTAATATGCTGCAGCTGCTTTCTGTAGCTTCAAGCAAGCATCCATATTACCCTCTACTACCGAATCCACGCTGACACCATCGCCATCCAAGTTTTCAACTGTTAAACAATCAAATAAATTGTTCTCTATTCTTTCTTCGAATAGGAAGTCATTATTTGTTGTATCGTTTTCAGTTTCGGCTTCATACTCCGCTCCATGCAGCAATGGTACTGCTCCAGCATCTTCATATCCTGAATGTTCTGCTGCTGTTAAATGCTGAAAAATTATTTGTTTGAAATTTCTTATGAATCTCCATGCCGATGGATTCCTTTCATAAGATCCTCTATTTGAGCGTACCATTGAAAACAAGTTCTCGGCAACATCTGTATTTAGATGTGCGAGCAGAAAGTACGTCTGCTCATCACTCTTGTTGTGTTCCCACATCTGCTCGATCCCGAGAAGAGTTTGCTTTAATCCTTTAAAGCATGGTGGGATTTTTATAACGCTGCTGGATCTCCACGTGGAAATCCAGTTCCTTGCACTTCTCAAGACATCTAGAGTGTCAGTGGAATCCGATAGAACCTGCTTATTTGGATTCCTAGAGTGTAGTTGCCCTGTATTCAGCGTATCGAATAGGTCATTCATTCTCTTTATGAACCTAGCTGTTGACTCAGCAACTTTCTTATCCTCATCGGTCTTAAAGAATCCAACACTCAATGCATACATAATTCCAGAGTATACATTAAGGCTGAAAACCTGCGTGGCTAGCTTCACCGATAGTTTTTCAAATGGTGCCGGTCGGATATGGGCCGCAGTTAGCTTAAACATCGTCTGGAATATCCCTTTTGAATCCTCTGCAAATATCCTTTCCAATATCCGCCAGTCAACGACATCATTCTCATAAGAAATTTGATGCTTGAGCAAAATATTTCTTACGCTCTTAAACATATGTGGATAGTCATAGAGTAAGAAAACTCTATGACTTTCCAGTTCCACATAAGGTTCGCTTTCAAGTAATATTGCGGGTTTAAGCTTGTTATATGCTGATATATTGCTGGCGCCTTGGTCACAGCTTAGTGCAACAAGACTCATTCCACATCTTATTACTCCAGTAATAAGTGTGACCAGCATCTGGGACAACATTACGGAATCTGGTGATCCAATGTAATAGGCAATGGACTGTTTCCAGTTCTTGTTCAAGCCTCTAAGTGTAAATACCATTACCTTAGAGGCTATAGTTTTCTCCCTCCCGAATTCACCGAAATCCGTGTATCCGTATATCATGTCGTCCTTAATGTTGTACTCCAGTTCTTTTTTGATGCACATTTCATCGAAGAGTAGCACGCATTTTTTATCCATCGCTGTCATTTCCTTAGCTTTGTCCTTCAGCAAATCCTGCATTCTTCCACTAAGTCCCGTTGGTAGTCGGATTTCCGAGTGCCACCGGTAGATAGTGCTAACCGATGGCAGTTTGAATCCGGCGCTTAGCATAAAATTATAACATGCTGGGGACTTAAAGAAAAATTTCAAGGATAAGTCCCTTTCTTTAGGTCCCCAGGGTGTGTTCGGCTTGTGGAACAGTTGGCTAAAGATGAATGTCCGCAGCTCTTCTGAAAATCCTTCCATATGGGTGTCGACATTTTCCTTTAACCTATATTCGGGGTCGCGCTTAAGTTTCTTAGGTGTCTCAAAAATATAGCGCGGAATAAAGCTTTCGCGTTTTATTCTACGCTCTATTTTATAAGAATTATGACCTGGAGAAGGGAATTGGGAAGGAGAAATGTGCGAAGAAGAAGGCACGTCTGGAAGAGAAAAATCTTTTAAGTAGGTTTTCGAAGAGCTTGCAGCCATATTTATCAGAGATAAAGCTGGGCTGCAAGGGACAGGTAGTGGTGGGGGTGGAAGTGCGGAATCCGAAACTGCAGAGACAACCGTGGAGGTTGGCTGCTTCCTAGTCCTAAATGCTTCCATTAAACGACTGCATGATGAATCGATAGAAGAATCTGTGCAATTACACACAGATTCAGAAGTAATGGGCAACGCGTATTTGGAAAGACATTTCATTGTCGATCTGACAATAATGTCTTTAGCATGGAAATGCTTTTCACACACCTTGGATTGTTTCGGTAAATTCTTGGTGTGTGAAATATTCGCATGCTTTAACCAAACCGCCCTTCTATGGTCATTTGGTATCAAAAAGAACGAAATATGACCGAACAACTTTTGCTGCTCACCGCAGTTTGCGTAGGCGCAGACAGACATTATATAATTTATGTATTAGAATAAAATATAAAAAAAGAGAAATAATAAATAAAACTTACTAAAGTTGAAAAAACTGCACTTATAAAAATAAAAACTTTCTGCCAATTTAAATGTTTTAAATATTGAAAAACACTACACTCAAAAAATGAAAAACTTTCTGGCAATACAAATATTTTAAACTTTGAAAAAACTACACAAAAAATGAAAAACTATTAAATCAAAAAAACTACACTTTCTGGCAGTTAATATTAAAAAAACTACACTCTCTGGCAATTAATATTAAAAAAACTACACTTTCTGCCAATTAATATTAAAAAAAACTACTTTCTGACAATTAATATTAAAAAAACTACACTCTGGCAATTAATATTAAAAAAAACTACACTCTGGCAATTAATATTAAAAAACTACACTTTCTGCCAATTAATATTAAAAAAACTACACTCCACAAATGAAAAAACTACTCTATTAAATCAAAATTATTGGCAAAACTGGAATTGCCAAATGAAAAAACTACACTTATGATATTAAACACTTCTTTGCAATTTAAGTTTTTCAAATGCTAAAAAAACTACACTTATGATATTATATATGATATTATGTAATACTATAAAAAGAAAAACTTATCAATCAATTTAAGTTCTTTAAATATTGTGAAAAAAATAGAATTATTCAATAACTTTCACAAAAAGGAATCACTTTGAATAAATAAAAGCACCAAATCCAATCAAAATTGTCAATGACACTGAAGCTGAATAATAACAAGCTTCTAAAGCTGAAAATACTACACATCAGTTATCCCACTCATACTCCCGCCTTATACCCATAAGAAACAAACAAGCGCATATGTATACTCAATTTCAGTTAAAAAACCGTTACCAAAAAAGCAAGACATATTGACAATTTTGTTAAATTTGTATGTATTTCCACCAGTGGTACCACTTTACTTCAATTGAAGTAAAAATTAAAATCTACTTCCTACTTCGCACCATCAGCAAAATACTGAAATGCAATTCATTTTAAATATCTCTATTTTAACCTACTTCAATTTTACAAAAAAATCCCAAATCTACTATATTATTGTGTATTAAAATTTTCAAATTTTTTTTTTTTTAATTTTTAAAAAAGATTTTCAAATTTTTTTTTGAAAACTCAATGTTTCGAAAACCCCATGCTCGATTTTTTTAAAACTTCATAAATAAAAGTTTCTTTATATAAAAAAATGTATTTTGCCTAAAAATAACTGTACCCCTCCATACAAATGTTAAAAAAGGGTTTTCGAAAATCGTATTTTTCTCGAAAACTGTTCCGAGGCTGAAATTTGTTTCTTTTTATTATTTTTTGTATATAAAAGCTTATATTTTTAAGAAAACAACACGAATTATAATTTTTGTTCTTGGAAGATAGTTTTGAGGAAATATTGAGTTTTCAAAAAAAAAATTTTTGAAAATTTTTTTAAAAATCCAAAAAATTATTTTTTGAAAATTTGAATACACAATAATATTCAAACTATTAGGGACCTTTAGCAAAAAAAATTATCAAAATCCGTCGTACCGTTTTTGAGAAAATCGAAAACAAAAAAAATTGTCCCAAGGGGGGTACCAAAAATAACAATTTTTTGTAAAATTTTTTTTCAACCATTACCTAGCTCATTGTATATATACAATGCCTAGCTTTAATTAAATGAAATTTTTTGGTTTTTTTTTTTTTTAATCTGTGGGACAGTTTTTGAAAAAAAAAAAATATTTATGAAATTTCGAAAAAAAATTCCAAAGAAAAAAACATCCGGGGGGGAAAAATTAAAAGCCATATCTACCAAGTTTGAAGAAAATCGGCCGAGCCGTTTAGCTGTAGTCGAACTCAAATGTTTAATAAAGTGGTTTATTGAACATTATTGTTCTTCATAACTTAAAAACTAAAAGAGATAGAAAGAAATGGAGTATGCCATTCGAAAGAGCATGTTTGATTTATAAAAACTGCATTTCTAACTAAATTTCGCCAAAAATGCTCTTTTGAACAAGATATAACTCAGACGACAATATGCACAGAAATAATTTTCTTCTATCCCAAAAAATACGTAATCGCCAAAAAAGTATTGAAAGTATTGACCTTGAAAATATTTGCCTACAGAAAATAACAACTACCAAATCCCCACACACACCTACATTCTACTCCAATGTACATAGTATGTGCCTTTGTTCTCCTATTTTATATACAGTATTCCTATTGCTGTCACTGTCATGTATTAAATGTCTATCTGTTAAAACTCTGCCATAGGCATCTCTGCTAATTTAGTAATTATGGTGCCGCTTGGTTCGCCTAGTCGCGTTCCTATTCATGATAGTACTATTCAAATATATATACAATGGTTATTGTTTAAAGTTTTTTTTTTGCTAACTGCAATCATTTTCTTGTTTTGTTTTTGTTAGAGATATGAGCTATAAGAAAAAAAAATCATTACTTTGGGGTTCGGGTGCGTGATTAGTGTTTAGTCCACTTTAGTTTATAGTTTCCTACTCGCTGCTTTGCTTTCAATAAACCGACTCTCACAGAATTACTCTATAAGGCTATGCGCGCACATTCAACTTTAAGTTTTGCAACTGCTTGGTTCGAGCAACTAAAAAGCCTGGGGCCAAATTACCGCATCAGTGAACGAGTGAGTGAGTCCCATCAGTGATCGAATGAAAACGTCAAATTAGAGTAATCGATTGCTAGTTGACGTAAGCGGTAATGCCAAAGTCACATAATTCAGTCACGTATTACTCGATAACTGATGCGGTAATTTGACCCCTGTGTTTTGACACAAACTTAACGATTGCCTAAAATGAGTTCGTATGCACCTCCGCGGATATTCAACCAAATAGTTCATCTGTTTTCTATAAGCAACCAAATAGTTGTGCAACTAAAAATTGAATGTGCGGGCCTAGCCTAATTTATATGAATACCGAAATTTAGAATGTAGCTTTAAAAAGGGTTGTTTATTTATTTATCCATATTCCCATTGCTTATTTACTTATGCTTTGAACCTCATGTTTGTTTCTATAAGTAACCAAACAGTTTCGCAACTAAAAGTTGCAAGTGCGCGGCTAGCCTTACGAATAGCATTTTTGGTATTCAGCATGCCAAAATCTGTTATGAAATCTGTTAAAAATCATAAAAGAATAAAAGACAAACTTCTGTGACTTTATCATAAAAGATTTCAATAAGTACACATGTGCATCATGTAAAAATGAATATTTATCTTTTATTTCGTCAACGAAATGTTCTTTAAAGGAGACAAATGAAAGAAAATATATTAAAATACATATCATATAAAGATATAAGTAGAGTATATCCATGGTATTCCCAGAAACATATGAGGTAAAATCGTATGGATACCAATAGTGTGTAAGGCTAGGCGCGCACATTCAATTTTTAGTTTCGCAACTGCTTGGTTCGAGCAACTAAAAGTTTGTGTACAAACAAAGCGATTGCCTAAAATGAATTCGCTATTTTGTGTAACATATAATTATATGCACCTGCGCGGACATTCAACTAAATAGTTCGTCTGTTTTCTATAAGAAACCAAAAAGTTGTGCAACTAAAAGTTGAAAGTGCGCGCCTAGCCTAAGTGTCTTTTGTGCTAGTGTTTGTCTATTTCGTAATGGGCGGTTTTCAAATTTCAGTCCCCTCTCGTTTGTCGTGTCTGGCATCTCGCCTGAGAAGAAGAATATGAAAAGAGATTAAAAAATATGTTTTTGTATACCTACATTATGTACGTATCATGATCATTAGAATTGCAGAGACGTCATTGAAAAATTGAATTTTTTGTTGAAAATGCCCATTAAAATAGTTATGTCCTATGGGACATTTAAGGTGAGACAAAATACCACATCATTTCGAAAAATGAGTACAAAAAGTTTTAAATTCGTATCCTGCCCATCACTAGGTGTGTTTTTTTTGCAAGTCCATATAGAATTGTAAAAAAAAACGACATCGGGATTTAGGAGCTTTTTTTCCACATAGCTGGAAGCACTGTGTACGCTATGACATTTGTCAGCTTATTTGGCCGAGACGATTTACAGAATGAAAAAAAATATCAAAGTTGTCAACATCTGTTCACACAGGTTGGTTGGTTGCACGTACCACCCAGGTTTTCAAAATATTTTGAAAACCATGCAACATTGTTCGGTTTTGCGTTCATATGATAGAACATTGATGGTTATCGAACCATGTTGTACAAGATGTTCTTTCATGTGAACACCCCTATTGACGACTAGCATCAACCAATCCAAAAACTTCGCTTTTGACGTCTCTGAGCAAATTATCGATAACATATAGATAATACTATTTTGGCATCACCATTTTTATCGGGCCTTAGATTAACGCTCGATAATTATCTGGTCTTAGCTAACTCTGTATAGATTTAAATAGTTGTTGCATTTGCATGTAAAGCGCTTAGTCCCGATGTCGTTTTTTTTTACAATTCTATATGGACTTGCAAAAAAAACACACCTACTATAAATTACAAAGACAACCTGAATAATTTTTTGAGGTTAGAGTTGATCATTGAAAAAAAAAACTGACACATGAGAATAGAAAGAGAATCGAACACAAATCATTGAAACGATTGTGTACCACTTTGTTGGAATGAAAATCAGCTGTTCATTGAAAACGATTTTCATCATTGAAAAATTTAAATTAGTTTTGTGAGAAATATTTAATATATTTCGTCGGCTGAGAATTACAGGGTTCTATGTCGACCGACCCCCATTTCGAGTTATTCAACTTTTAAGTTTTTGATGCTCAGATTTCGTATTAAATGGCTATTGATTTACATTCGAATGATAACAAACGATAGATTATTGATAATAACTAATAAAAATATAATTTATTTGTTTATGTGTTGAGGAATTTCCTTTTAATTGCAAATTAAATTTTTTGCACAAAGTTCTATGAGCCAATTCCATGTAGTTCAAATTTCGGTGAAGGTTCTATGTACCACATAGAACCTTGTAATTGTTATTTAATCATATGAAGATTTCTAACATTTAGTTTAGTCGTTGAAAAAAACTATGGTATTCATAGTATAAAAGCAGCAAAATAGAGTATCTGAAATGATTCTCCAAATAAATATAAAACAATAATCTGATTTTTACATTTTTATTATAGGAAAATATTATATAGTATTTTTAATGCATGTAGCACCTAGTACACTATATAATTAACTTCATATATTTAACAGTTCGTTAACGTAAATAAGAAAATAATGAGAATAAATAATAAATATAATAAAACTAATATTTTAATTATTGATTGAATGAATTAAAGGTACAACATTTAAATAAATAAGAAAATAAATAGTAATTTGATTAAACAAACTAAAATTTTAATTTTCATAGCATATTTTATATATATTTTACAGTTCAAGTAAATATGTGAATACATTTAAGAAAATTATAGAATATTATAAATTAATTAAACCAACAAGAATTTTAATTAATCATATTGGATATTTGTTCTTGTTTTCATTATATTTTCGAAATTTCTTTATCAATAAATTGCAGGCATGTATTTAAGCATTGCTTTAAATGGTTTGATTTTTCTTGTTGCAAGGTCATTTTTTAATTGTACCTCTTTTAAATTTGGCCATTGAAAAGACCACATATTCTTATTTCTTAAGGTTTTTGAACACTAAGTCTACACTTTTAAGAGATTTTTCAAGATGGGACGTCTTAAAAAACACCTCGGTAAGGTTTTGTGTAAGTTGATGTTGGACAACTTTCGAAAATGGTATTAATTTAATATTTAAAATCTTACAACACTCGTACACATTTTTAAAATCTAACGGTTGCATTTGCAAAACTGTAAGATTTTGTTTTTTGAATGACAAGGGTGAATGAAAATCGCGATTCGTAAGACGCGTTGAATGCAGCTATGGGTATTACCTATTTCCTAAATTGTAGAATTTCCTGGAGTAGAGAATTTAAAATGTATATGTTGGATGTCTGGCTGATGCTTATGAAAATCAATTAATATGAAGTTTACCAACAAGTTCCGGTTTTGACATAACACGGTTTAGAATTTTCAGCAAAGCACTAGCAATATCATTTTCTGTTCTTCCCATTGTGCTTTCATCACACAAGCAGCAATAGACGTTATTATTAAGCGAGAAATGTCCTGTAAAGTTATACACATTTAACTTTGAGTGGTAAAAAAATGAGCTTACATCAGCTTTTAGACAGGTAAGTACATTTTGCATGTCAAAGCACAAAAATGGAACTGTATTTTCTCTGTCAACTTGTCTTTGCTTGTATGCCTCTTCCTTTTCCTGAAAATGCGCATTATATTTCAAAACCAGCTCATCAGATACAGTGGTGTTTTCAACTGCTATTTTATGCTCCTCGCATAGATTTAATGCTTCAAAAACTCAATGCTGTCTCCTGTCGCTAAAGCGGAATCCACCCCCATGCCGCTATCCATAAGTGACCCTTGCATTGAGGAAACCGAACAGATCTCAGTTCTCGGTATGTGCATCACAGACGACCTTGTGTGGAATGACCACATATTCGACGTTGCCAAAAACGCTGCTAAGTGTTTAGGTTTCCTTCGACGATGCAAGAAATTTTTTGCCCTTTCTGATCTGGCTGTAATCTATAAAGCCTATATTCGTCCTAAACTCGAGTATAATTCCCATATTTGGGCAGGTGCTCCAATAACCCACTTGAGTCTTTTGGATAGAATCCAAAAAAGAGCTTTACAATTGATAGGTGATAGGACTAAAACAGAAACAATTGAATCTCTCGAGCACCGTCGCAATGTTTCTTGTCTTTCATTATATTACCGTTATTTTTACAAACATTGTTCTAGTGAAATAGCCAGTTGCATTCCTCCCCTTAAACAATTTAACCGTAACACTCGCGCTTCGGGGAATGCTCATCAGTTTACCCTTGAGCCCAACTTCGGACGTACTGTTAAATTCAGAGATTCATTCTTTAGCCGCACTACACGAATGTGGAATGCCTTACCCGACTCTATATTTCCTTCCCATTGTGATATTCAGACATTCAAAACCAATGTGCATCGGTATCTCCTTTTAAATCCCCTCCCACTTTCCTATGAAAAGCCAAGTTAAATTGGGTGTTGAAAACTTGTCGATATGCATTAAATTTAACAGTTTTGTCAGATCCTGTGTTCTCTTAATACATATGAAACATTTCTGAAATTGTTAGACTTGGTTTGAGATACTGCTTGTTGCTAGTTTTTCACAAGCTTTTTGTAAACAATATCAAAAACACGAAGAAAAAACCAAAGGTAAATTGATCAACATAGAACTTTGTTGCGTTTTCGGCAATCCGATAAGAATTATAAGGTTCTATGTACAAAATTAAGGAATACAAGGTTCTATGTCAATAAGAAGATGTGTAATTTTTTTATTGGTCAAAGAGAGAATTATAAAGTTCTATCCGCCAATTTTGCTACATAGAACGTTGTAATTCCTAAATTAACTTCATTTTGGTTTTTAGAACCTTTGTTTTTTGCGTTTTACGCTTTATAGGGTGAATTAAGGTGCATATCCATGAATTCATTCGAAAGCGCTTAAAAATACGAATCCAACGACATCCATAACTCATTTTTCGTAAAAATGGCTGTTAGAACCTTGTAATTCTGGGCCGACGATTTGTTTATTTTTATTTGCAAAAGTAAAATATATAAGTGATTAGCTTCATTTGTAAACCAAACATTCTCAATATTCATAGCTTAACTACCCCAAAAAGTGAAAACAAAATTTTCAATGATGGTTTTCAATGATAGCTATAACTAGGGCCTTACAAGAGAAGATTGAGGAATCGAATCGAATCCGAATTGAGATTTCGATCCAGGTATATGGTGGCACTGGATCGAGAGATCGAATTGAAATTGGATCGAAATGACAATATGTTTTTGTACACACACTCGATTCTTTGATTCCTCGATTCTGGTATACAAGCATATTTTCGATTCGATTCAGCTCGTTTAGTGGGATCGGATCGAGAAATCCTATTT
The DNA here is from genome assembly GCA_911387755.1 of Chrysotoxum bicinctum. NCBI lineage: Eukaryota > Metazoa > Arthropoda > Insecta > Diptera > Syrphidae > Chrysotoxum > Chrysotoxum bicinctum. The sequence continues at coordinate 101,913,179 of OU426987.1, read as the reverse complement.
CAATCCGATCCAGGTATACATGGAGCTAAATTCTGATTCAATTCCGATTCAATTCTCCATATAAACGTAGTAAATATGGTTTTGTACATGCACTCGATTCTTCGATTCCTCGATTCTGGTATACATGCATATTTTCGATTCGATTCAGCTCGTTTAGTGGGATCGGATCGAGAAATCCTATTTCAATCCGATCCAGGTATACATGGAGCTAAATCCTGATTCAATTCCGATTCAATTCTCCATATAAACCTTTGAGTATATATAATATGGAGGGCTAGTTCCTATCCCTAACACCCCGACTCCACAGGAGATAAATTCTCTCAGGATGCTCATCATGATATGAAATCTCCAATGGAGACGCAATATTTCCTCTTATGATGTGATGTCAGCGATCTCTGTCAACGGTTTTGTCTTGATATAGATGTCTGATATGAAATTTGACAGATGGTTTTTTTCGTACTTTTGTCTCATTATTTCGTGGCTTCTCATTTGGTTGGTTCTTCTCAAGTACTCCGTCGGCAAATATATTTTTTTTTATTTTGTAAGTAAATACATTAATGTGTCATGTTATTCATTTGTTCGTGCGTTAAGTTATGTTTGGTGTTATTTATTTATACTTTAGGTAGATCCGCATTCTTTTCTTTGCAAATATATATAATTTTTGTTAGTTTTACGTTTTGCTAGTTTCTGTTGTCCGCACAAAACACATCCCGTGCAGTAGGGATAGAAATGAAAAATCATGACATAATTTGCCCAGCGAAGCAATAAGAAAATGTAGAGATAGAGATATCAGACATTGAGTTGGAGAGACAGATATCTTGTGGAGTCGGGGTGTAATGCATTGTAGTACTTGAAGTTGTGATAGGGGTCGCTGTCTCACTTTCTGTAAGTTAAGGATACAGCCGTATCCTCCGATTTGTGCTTACATTCTTCTCGCATATAGTTCTCCGTCACATGTGATATGAAGCACTCGGCAATAACTTTGTCTTACACAAATTTGAGTAGCGCCCCCTATGATAGTCACGCATTTCGAATAGAAACGAGCCCTCCATATTAAGGGTATTCATGTAACGAGATAATTTTCCGCTTTGTAGAAAGATATAACTTTCCGCAGCATGTTTTCATGAACACCCCCTAAGAAATACTTGCGTAAATGTGGGAAATATTTTGTGAAATGTCAAATTAAAAGTCAGAATCCATACTTCTTTAGTTTACGAGGTTTATTTCTGCACTTTCCGCAGCAAATTTGTGAGATAATTTTATGCGATTTTCAGAAACTTTTTCCCATACAAATTTTGACAGCTCGTTTCTGCGGAGATAAAATTATCTGGTTTACGAGGTTTACGAGGGTTTTCCGCGCTTACATGAATACCCCTATTATATATACTCAAAGGGCCTGCACACACGAGATGAACAATTTTTCGACTAAAACCTGTTTTAGTCTATAGTCCAAGCACACACGAGATGATTTCAGACTGGGGGAAGAAATGTATACATGAACCTCTTTCATATGTGTTAGTATTTGTATGTGTATGTTGTTGTTGTTGTATGTTGTGTATGTGTTAGTTTCAGTCTTCGTTCATCCACGAAATTTCGGGTTGAAATTTTAGTCCGTTTCATACTGCACACTTCGGTTCCCTTGCCAACAAAACTGTTCTTAGTCCGGATGAAATAGTCTCGTGTGTGCAGGCCCAAAGAGTAAAACTTACCTTGTTGGCAAAAGGTTTGGAATCTTAATAATGCGATATCTTTGATTTTTGACAAATGACAATGTTATTTTATTTTATTTGTGAATTGCTGATTCCGATGGCATGAAAGACAAATATTAATTTTTGTCTTCTGTTGACGCATCATCAATTTTAGTTAAAATTTGGAAATTCTCGACATTATTAAATTCATTTAGTGGTCAATGAATACAAAAATGAAGAAATGAATTTACCTGTCTATAATTCCCCAAATAAAACAATGACTTCAAGGCCACAAGGCCTGCTGTCACCAAACATCAACAAGGTGATGGAAAAATATACATATACTAGTACATATGTATACAAAACAAATCAATATTTACAGGTCAACCCGCACTTATCAATTGTTCCATCAGCTGCAGTGGTTCCAGTAGGGCCCAGAGACGCTCTCCATGAGGTTAAAATTCAGTAAGGCACCAAGTAAACTTAAAGTTCTTAGTAATACAACATTTATTTTCATTCGATAGAAATGTCGTCGCAACTGTGTCAGTAGCATGCGAGTTAAATCTACAAGACATCAACTTCAGGACCCGCAATTCCGAGTACAATCCCTCCAGATTTCATGGTGTCGTTATGCGAATGAGGGAACCCCGATGTACAGCCTTAATTTTTCGTACCGGTAAAATCATTTGCACCGGTGCACGTAATGAAGCCCAAGCGCATTTAGGAGCTCGGAAATTTGCTCGAATACTCCAGAAACTTGGCTATTGTGTGAAATTCAATGACTTTAAGATGCAAAACATTGTGGCGACAGTAGACTTGCGGTTTCCAATTCGCTTGGAGAATCTTAATCAAGTACATGGACAGTTTAGCTCTTATGAACCTGAACTGTTTCCTGGCTTGATATATCGGATGGTGAAACCTCGCATGGTACTATTAATATTTGTGAATGGAAAAATTGTGTTCACAGGGGCAAAAGCAAAGAAAGATATCATGGAATGTCTTGAGATAATTTATCCTATTTTGCAAAGTTTTCGTAAAAACTAGATACTTTTTTTAAACTAATTTTCTTAATTAAATTATTTTAATTTTAATACTTGAGTGGCCATGTGCATACTTGAAATGAATATGTAGTTTAAAAAATACAATCGTTTTCTTCATTAAAGACCGATCATAAACAAAAAGTATAGGGCCAAATTACAAATGACAAACAAATCATAAATGAAAAGAATAAGAGTTTTTTTTTATAAAAATGGAAACTGTTGTTTTTTTTTTGGCAAAAGAGAACGGTAGTTAATGGGACAAATGGCGAATCTCCCGAAGAATTTCATTTACCCCGGCAAATCAAAGGACACGTTAGTGCCCAGCCAAGTTCTGGCACTAGCACTACACCCTTTTTACAGGAACAAACTCGGGCTATTTTTGACCCCTCTCTATCTTCAGTACCAATGAAGTCAGAAACTTAAAATTCCGAATATTTGCTAAGCTAGTCAGGCACAGGCGCCTCTAGCATAAGCAGTTCCTGAGATATAAGGCCTCAAAAATCACAAAAACCGTAACTGACTGGCAGATCATCAAAATTATGGAGCACTTCCCGACATCGTAGAATCTTGTAATTTTGCACAGCGGTAGGTCATGCAAGCAAAGGAAAGTTTTCCATTCAGGGGGCGTGGTATCCGCCCACTTCTTCCGAATTGGTGTTGGTTGAATGGAAAACTTCCGACTGCTGTAAAACGATGAAATTTAGTAAAAAGGTAGGGCTTAAATTGCATACAAAGAAAATAAAATTAGCGGTTTTCCATTCAGGGGCGTGGTATCCGCCCACTTCCTCAGAACCGATGTAAATTTTATATGGCGCACTTCCGATTGTAGTAGAACAATGAAATTTGGTAGAACGGTATTACTCAAATTGCATATGAAGGACCAAAAATAAAAATCGAGGTTTTACATTCAGAGGGCGTGGTATCCGCCCAACTCTCCGAATTGGTGTTGGTTGAATGGAACACTTCCGACTGCTGTAAAACGATGAAATTTGGTAAAACGGTAGGGCTTAAATTGCATACAAAGAAAAAAATATAAAATTAGTGGTTTTCCATTCAGGGGCGTGGTATCCGCCCACTTTCTGAGAAAATGTTTAATTTATATGGAGCACTTCCGATTGCTGTAATTAAGGTAGGTATGTTAGTGTTAGATATCTTGCCAGGACAAGAAGAAATAATTGAAACGCAAATCAAAACAACTAATAACAAAAAGAAAATATACCAAAAGAAATAGGAAGCTATAAACTAAGTTGATTTTAGTAGGTAGAGTCCACCCTTCTATCTTTCCGTATCTTTCGAGATTTTCACATGGCAAAATATTAAAATCTTTGCCAAAAGGAGTGAGATCAGACCAAAAACATAAATGTTAAAAAAAGAGGCAAGTTGTTCTATACAAAAAGCTTTGTCTAACAAGTCACCCGTGAAAAGTACTGAGAGATCTAAAAGTACGCCAAGCTCTTACTTCATGAAGGTTTAATACCGAATATTTAAAGTAGAATAATATTGAAACAGCTACAATGTCATAGAGAAATTTTAATGATTACTGACTAAAATTTGATTGGCTTACTTGTCAAGTTTTTTTTTTATGCGCAAATCGAAAGGTTTTAAAACTTGACCAGTGAACCCATCAAATTTTAGTCAGTAATCATTAAAATTTCTCTATGACATTGTAGCTGGTTCTTTTTCTTGAGAGGACGACCTTTGACCAAACGCAACGCTTTGATTGATACCTTGTACTGCACAATCTAAAGAAAGCACTTTGATGACTTCTTCCTCAAGTGGAGAAAATGTAAATTGCTTTTTTGGACCGCCGCCGCCAGTACCTTGTTGATGGGATTTGTTCTGGGACAACATCTTTTTTATGTTATTTTTATAGTCGAACCAAACCTTTGAATAAAATAAAATGTTTCTTATTTAATATTATGTTTCTCCATTTGATTTATTAATAAATTCAAAGCGAATCAAAAACGAAGTTCATTTTGTTTAACTTATGAAATAAAATGACAAATAATTATGTACCTTCTTCCAACCATTTACATCTCTTAAAGGTGGTCCAACTGCATTGAGGCTTTTGCTAAGGTCCTCCCATAACTCGCCGGCTTTTTTCCTTGCTTCGACTGACTGGATTCTTCCCTTTGCAAGGTGAGAGTGGGTTAGGAAAAAATCAACCAAAATTTCATACTGCCCAGCAGTCGTAACTTTTAATCTATAATTTTTAAATTTAGTTAAAATATGCATATTCGCTATTATTTTAGTTTGTTTTTTACTTACATTTTCGGATCCATTACTTGACTCGACAACTTTTTATTTTTTAAACATGACTGATTTGTCACACAAAAATACTCACTCTAGTGTTCAGGAATACCCTTTTTTCACTCGAGTGATATTTGACTATCCAAGGGGAATTTTGAAGAACAGCTGACATTTCAGCTGATCTATTTTCTTTTGTGTCGAGTACAGGGTTGGCCGAACTGTAATTTTTTAACATTTGTTACGTCTAGTACTAATTTACTAATTTAGAAAAGTAAAGTTTGTTGCATTAAAGATCTCATTCGGATCCTACTGCAAAGCTTTTATTCTTTGAACTTCAGATTGTTTCTTGATATAGCAGGTATTAAACTCAAATTCTTTTAGGGTTTCCATAGAAATATGAAATGATCTTAACTCTTAAACATGACTTGATATGGGATTATATGGACATATTTATAGCTGAGTTTTCAGAAAAGGATTCTTTTAAGACTATAAGCTTATATAATCTTATTGCAAGAAGAGAAAATAGTTTAGCTATAAGATTTAAGTAGATTTAAGTAGTTTTGATCTGCAAAAGTGTTTACCTCTTAAAATAAAAATATTATGAAACCCAGTTCAGTTTCATAACAAGATATATATTAATACTTAGGTATAACAATGGGATATAAGAGAGTTGTATGGGAGTTTTTTTTTTTGTCAGATTTCAAGAGCTTAGCTCTGGAGAGTATGTTAGTTGGACTTATTCATTTTTAATAAGCGAAGTGAAAATGGCTGGTCAAAAAGCTACATACATAATTATTCGGCTGAAGGTGGATGTACTCCAATTAAAATGGAAAATGATCGTACTGGAGCTCTCTTCGACAAGTGTGCTGCGCTCCTTAAAAATAAACAGTTTCAATATAATTACCAGTTCTTGGTTTTTATTATTTTTAAAAAAGTTTTTTGGTAATATTTATATGTACGTACCTTGAAACGACAGCGTCTGCTCACCAAAGCGAACAAGCACTAAAAGAAATCGTAGCTTAACTCTGTCAGCTTAAATCTCACCGCTAATTAAAATCACAAAAAAAAGAAACCTCGTTGGCGTGAGATAATTTGTGGTTAAAAAATCTGACCTTTCCTCATTGCAGGATTAAAATATCAAAAATTTGAACTAAAAACTTAATAGAGACATTGTCAGTTGTATATATTTATAAGGGCTATACCATATCATATTCTTAAATATTTAATTAATTATTATAATAAAAAAAAAAATCATAGGACTTGTAATCCAGTATACATACATTAAGTATAATATTAATTGTTTGTTTTGCGGATTAGCAAATGTTCTCTTGCTGCAACTAACTCGTCGCAACATACCTTGTACAATAAATTCAGCATTAAAAAATATCTTTAAATCATGTGTTCATAATCCAAATCCTTTGATTATGCCAAAGAAAATTGTTTGTCTCCAAAAATAAACTTCCTTTCTATTATGTTTAATTCCTACAATTCCTCATCCTTATGGTAAATGAAACATTTTCAGTTTTTGTACAAACCTTCATAAGATCATAAATGTGCAAAATTGTTTGGTTTCCATTATTCTATTTTCTTATGAATTAACTACGTATGTAGCAGATGTAACAAATTGTAGTAAGTTAGGCATGTAGTTGAATCGGCCAACCCTGGACGATTCATGTCGTTTTTTTGGCTTTGACAGTAAATGTTACTTATCCGGTTTTGGTCGTTGGGGAGAGTACGATAACTTGGCCGCCAAGATTTGATAACGGATTTTTGTAGGGGGGTCAAAAACAAGCACTTTGTACTATGGGAGGGGGGTCTATCTCCCCCCGTTTAGGAGGTAGGGGCACTTTTAGAAAAAATGGTTTAAATTGAAAAAAAAAAATATTAAAAAACAACGGCAACACCTGCAATAAAGTGCTATACTGCGTTTGAAGCCAGAAGATTGTTCTATAATCCTGCATTTAAATTTTATTACTCATATCAATAGTTTTTGAGAAATTCGCATTTAAAGTCCAAATTTTGATAAAAAAACGTGAAAAAAAATGTTTAGACCGGTTGTTTTCAAAATTGTGAAATGAAATTGTAAATTAGCTGATATGTGTTTCATGTATCTATCAGTTCTTAATCGAACACAAAAAACCGCATGGTTCTATGTCTTCTGGTTTTTGAGAAAACCTCCGTTTAAGAGGTAGGGGCACTTTTAGAAAAAAAATGGTTTAAATTGAAAAAAAAAATATTAAAAAACAACGGCAACACCTGCAATAAAGTGCTATACTGCGTTTGAAAGCCAGAAGATTGTTCTATAATCCTGCATTTAAATTAAATTACTCATGTCAATGATTTTTGAGAAATTCGCATTTAAAGTCCAAATTTTGATAAAATAACGTGAAAAAAAAAGTTTAGACCGATTGTATTCAAAATTTTGAAATGAAATT